>CM054122.1:124432176-125789676 GCA_028751855.1 Ambrosia trifida
TTTATATTTTTGTATTTTTTTTCAATATACACATATGTATAAATGAAAAAAAAATAAAAAAAAAATTCTTGCATAAAAATGTGCAATTAAAGCAAAAAAAAAAAAAAAAAAAAAAATTTGTCTTTATATGAAATGTGTAGTCTAGAATGATTCTCCCAGTTCTCAAATTGAGGTTGGTTCTTTTAGGATCCATACCCTATACACACACACACACACACACACACCCACACACACATATATATATAGGGTTAGGATCCGTTGAGAAGTGAATGAGTTGTGAGAACTCGACGTAAAATGTGTAAAAAAATTATTTTTTTTGCATACAAGTGTAAAAACACGTAAACCCAGCTGTAAAAATAAGAAGAAAAAAATACATGAATTTACGGCGAATTACACCGGTGTAAAAGATTTTTACCCCATGTAAGTATATTAATATTTTATTCACTATTTTATTATTGTTTAATTTTGGACCACATATTTATTTTTTATTAAAATAAGTGTGCCGTTGTAAAGGGAGTTCCTATGGTTCTCACAACTCAAATGAGTTCTCAAATAATCCCAATCCTATATATATATTAAAAGCACTATATTGGATACCATTGAAGATGAATTCATTTAATAACCATCTCTTTGGATGTTTCAAGAGACATGTAAATGAAAAAAACAAAAAAAACATGCAGCAAAGAGAGGATAGTAAATTACTCATTTGGGAATCCCAAGAACTACTAGGTAACTAGTGCTAATGGTGAAAGATCTGAGTTCAGAAATTTGTATCATCATCATACTCAGTTAATTCCACCTATAGCAAAGGTCGGAGCTTCTCTTTCCCACGTCATACCCGTTTAGAAAAAAAAATAAACACCTAAAAAACGCTACTGCACATGTTTAGTATAATCCAAAAGCCTAAACCCCCACCCCACCCACTAAAACCTAAACTTTAGAAGCTAAACTTAAAAAAACTAACCCTAAAAACTAAGCTAAACCCAAAAACTAAACCGTAAAGTTACCCGGACATTTACTACACATGTGCATTAGAAGTCACATATTTTTTTTATTTTTGTATTTTTTTCCTGAACGGGGATAACGTGGGAAAGAGAAGCTCTGAACCAGATTATGATTTTTTTTTATTTTTTTTAATTTAAGTAGGAGTTCTCGAGTTCTCTGCCTAACTATGAGTTCTCAATCGAACTTTCCCATATATATATATATATATATATATATATATATATATATATATATATATATATATATATATATATATATATATATATATATATATATATATATATATATATAGAGAGAGAGAGAGAGAGAGAGAGGGGGGGAAGTTCAATTGAGAGAACTCAAGCTTTAAGAAAAAGCTCTTACTCAATAAAAATCCTTGTTTGGTTAAAGGAGTTGGAAGCTTTTAAGTTAGGAGAAAAAGCTCTATAGTGAAAAGCTACTAGTACTAGCGTTTTAGAAAAAACTCTACTAGCTACAAGCTTTTAATATACCCCTTCTATTTTAAAAATAAAATAAAAACCTTCTTTACAAGCTTTTAAGTAAGCCCATTTTGGTCATTTTATACATTTTATTAAAAGTTCCAACTACTCTGCCAAACACACAAAATATATTTAAAAAGCTTCTAGCCGCTAGCTAGTTTTGCCAAACATGCCCATAGTTAGGGAGAGAACTCAAAGAACTCCTACTTAAATTAAGAAAAAAAAATCATAATTCAAAATTTAAGTAAAAATCCAAAAATCTGGTCTGGAGCTTCTTTTTCCCATGTCATCCCCATTCAGAAAAAAAAATATGCGACTTCTAATGCACATGTGTAGTAAATGTCCAGTTAGCTTTAGGGTTTAGTTTAGCTTTTAGAGTTTTTTTTTTTTTTTTTTTTTTTTTTTTAAATTTAGCTTCTAAGGTTTTAGTTATGGGGGTGGGGTGGGGTGGGGATGGGTAGGGTGGGTTTAGGTTTTTGGTTGGGGGGGTTAGGTTTTTTTTGGTAGGCGGTGGATAAGGCGGGTTTAGGTTTTGGGTGGAGGTTGGATGGGTGGTTTTAGGTTTTTGAGTTAGGGTGGGATGAAATTAGGTTTTTTGGTGCGGGTAAGTTGGGGGTGAGGGTTTAGGTTTTTAGGTTATACTACGCATGTGCGGTAGCATTTTTTTAGGTTTTTTTTTTGCCAAAACCGGGATGATGTGGGAAAAAGAAGCTCCGAACTTGTTTTATAATTTTTTATTACTTAAACTTTGAGTGATTATTATTATTATTATTATTATTATTATTATTATTATTATTATTATTATTATTATTATTATTATTATTTTTGCATTAAGTTAGGAGTTTTCGAGTTCTTTCCCTAAAATGAGTTCTCTATTGAACCATACCAATATATATATTTTAGGGAGAGAACTCGAGAACTCCTAACTTAATGCAAAAAAAAAAAAAAAAAAAAGAAATAAACAATCATAACTCAAAATTTAAGTATAAAAATAGAAAACTAGTTCGGAGCTTCTCTTTCCAACATCATCCCCGTTTAGGAAAAAAAAACCTAAAAAATGTTGTTGCACATGTGTAGTATAGCCCAAAAACCTAAACCCCCCACCCCCAACTTACCCCCACCCAAAAACCTAATTCCACCCCACCCACTCCCACCCCTCACCCAAAAACTTAAATCGTTTACCCTAAAAACCTAAATGATGTATTGTAAAATACATCTATTTCCAGTGTAAAGTTTGTATAATTTTCGAGTCGTTTATATAATATTTTTATTAGTTTTAGGCTTGTACCGGTCTAATTTATTTAGTATAGGTTTTTATAGAATTTTATTAGTTTTGCGTCGTTTCTTGTACTTATTTGTTTATTCTATATTTTGTAGGTGTTCATGGACTTTGGAGCGTAAACGAGCAACCGTGATTAAGTCAAGAACACCCGAGTCTAGAGCACCAAATAATAATATTAATAATAATAATAATATTAAAATAACAAAAACAAAGAAAGGTGACTTTAAGTCACGGTTGAAAAAGCCCAAATATAAAGAAAAGAAAAAATTAGGGCTTCAAGAAAATAATTGGTGGAGCCATTCAGAGGAATCAGCGATAATATAAAAGGAGGAGAGTTTTATTTTATTAGGGGGGACGGGGCATTATTTGAAGGGGAAGCCAGCGAATTCTTTAAAGGTGCCGCACATTATTATTAGGGATACAGCATCAAATATTATTAGAGAGGCAGGCCAGGGGATCAAAGGTTCTAAGCCAGGGAGCGATTATTCGGGTGTCAATCATTCGGTTTTTTCGTTCCTTTATTATCTTTGTTCTATACAATGATTGTTGAAATTTTATTTGGTTTTGTTTTTCTTTTCAAGATGATTTGTGGCTAAAACGTTTATAGCTACCTAGACTAAGACAAATACTATGTTTTGATTTGATTTTCTATGGTGTTTGGAACGTGTTTTGGATTTATGATTCAGTAAAGATTTGATTTCTCTAGATCTAGTGTATGTGCGTATTTATTATTTTCTTATTGCCACTTATTCACTCCACTTGCACTTTTGTGAATGTCTTTCATGTATGAGTGCTAGTTAGGTTGCAGACTTTATGTAGCAACTAGTTTATGGTCAATAGTCGCGAGTTTACCATAGGAGTGATATTTGGTGGTTAGAAGATTTTAGGTATTCTTCCAAGTTCAATAGCTGTGAGGTAAGGACTTGTTGGTATGTCTAGGTTGTTAAATTGCTAGGTTAGAGGCTTTGTGAGAAGATCTACCTAGTTGCCCTTTCAACTCTTGCATATCAAGTTAGATCTAGGCTTCAATAATTACCCCTTACACCTAGTGTACTGAGGCTTTCGCGTTGTGAGGTAGATTGTCTAGCGGGTACTCGATCATAAGAGTTAGATAACCTATGAGGGTTTGTACTCCAACCGGTAGTTTAACAACACAAAAATATTCTAGGGTTTCCCCTTGAGAAGGGTCGAGGGTGTCTAGTTTATTCTTGATGTTTAGTATTTTAAGATCCCGGTTTCAACTCAGTTCCATAACCATAGAAGCTTATCAGGCATAGTTAGGAGTCTGGTCTAGGTAGTGTCTTGTCATCATCTGAATTCGGCTCAGCTAAGTTCGTGTCTCTAGTTCAGTTTAGTAAATTTTAGTTAACCTTTATTTTATTGCAATTTATTTTTCAGTAAAACCCCCCCTTTAAAAATAATAAATTAATTTAATTTAATCAGTATTTAGGATAAGTAATCGAGTCTAGTTTTCGTTTTCCATTAGAGTCTCGTGGGTTTGATATCCGGACTTACTTTAGCTATACTAGAGTCGATAGGTTCACTTGCCTGTCAGTAGTTTAGTTTTAGAGAGTCTAGAGTATTACTAGGTGTCTAGTTTTAGGTTTAATTTAGTTATTTTTATTAAACTACTTTTAGCACATCAAGTTTTTGGCGCCGTTGCCGGGGATCGAACCCGGGTCACCCACGTGACAGGCGGGTCACCCAAGTTTTTGGCGCCGTTGCCGGGGACTCTTGGCGATTGCGTTTACTAGTTTTGATTACACTTATCTGCCATATCTGTGCTACTTGTGTTTTGTTTTGAGTCTGTCCTTTTGTATTATGAGTCGTAGGAGTCTAATTTTATGTGTCTTTAGTTTCTTTTGAGTCTGTAAATATGTGTGAGATTTGTGGAGGACCCCATTTTACCATTTTATGTCCACAATATGGGGGGTCCTCTGCACATTATTGTGCTAATTCCTTTGTGCAGCCGCAGCCATATTATTCACATGGCTGTCGTACATATTATTATGATGACTCGTATCAGCAGCCACGTTTTAATCAATATCCTGGTCAATTTTCTGGAAGCAATTCTCATGAGGATAGTGGCAATGATTGGAGTGAAATCAAGAGTCTGTTGACATTACTAGTTGCTAAGGATGCCAATACCCAGAACATGTTAGCAGAGCAGGACACCCTCCTAGAAAACCACAACATCCTCATAAAAGACCGACGGCTGCTCTTTTAGATCTTCAACGAACAGTAGAAGACATTGCTAGAAGGTTAAAAGAAGAAGAAGAAATAGAAAAGGTTCAGCAAGAGCAGCTGCCGAAAGTCGGTTATACATATGATAAGGAGGGCAACTACCTTGGGTACATGAATGCTCGAGGGGAGTTGTTTCCAACGTTTCCAGAAGAAGGGAAAGAGCCAATCATGGAATACGCAGATGAGTCAGATGAAGAGATCATCCCAATCACGGAGACGAAAATGGACGTTGAAGTCCCACCTCCAGTGCCACAGGTTACTATATATGATTTTGGGAGTGACTCTGATGAAGAGGACGACAAAGAAGAATGGGCGGCGTATCAGAGGTCGTTAGTGCAGAGGGAAGTGACTGAAGAAGAAGTGGAATTGGGAGATTCCATTGATATGATGTTTGGTGTAGAGGAAGACAATGAGGTTAGTGAAACGTTGTTGTCTGAAGAGGATGAGTTTTTAGATCTAGAGTTAGATGGTTTACCTGTTTTTGAAGAAGTAGGGGAGTCTGATCCTGATGGAGATATGGCATACCTGGATGCCCTACTTGAAGGTGAACCGACAGACATGACTGAACCTGCACCAGATGAAAGAAATAAGTGTGGGGATCATCCTATGGAAATGGTGGCAGAAGAAGCGCACCATAGCTGGCCCGTGGTAATAAAAAGAACTTCAAAATCAACAACACCACGGGAGAGGGCAAGGAAGAGAAAAAGAAAGGACCGGAACCGAAAGAAGATCAAAGGATGGCACGATTTGGTGAAGAAGAAGTCAGTGAAAGTCAAACACGATCAGTCTTCTTGCTATATGCCACGTATCCGGTTCATTCCAGGTAAGTTTAAATTCTGGTGGTTTGACCCATTAAAAATGCTTAAATTATTTTTCACTCCCACCAATAAATTTTCAATTTTTAATAAGAACCGGGTGGAATTAAACGGGTTAGATCGGGTCCAGATAAAAGAGAAGCCCCCTGATTAAGTTTAAGTGTGAGGAGGCTCTGTAGAGTTTGTAAACTTATTTTTATATTTTTTTTCTAGCTGTTCATTTTTTTATTTGTGGTCCGTCTTTCGATAGTTGTTCATAGGTTTTTATCTTTCTATTTTATTTTATCTTTGTGTCTTTGAGTATGTTCGCAGGTTTGCGTGTTTGCTTAGGTAGAGGAAATTTCACTATGAGCGGATCCCATGTATCATCTTTATATATATTTTATGAGTGGGAGTTTTGGTAAACGTTTGGGTAATAAAAGAGAATTTTTCTTAAAAAAAAATAAATAAATAAATAAATTAACTTTCTGTGAAAAAAGGCTTTTCACATAATGTGAGGAGTCTGGGCTGACCTGTTCGCCTCATGCGACCAGCTATTACCCCGGAAAGTTATATTTTTTTTTTTCCACTTGCAACGCGTGTTGTGATCACCAGTGTCCTTCACGTTGAGCGAGAACCATATTTTTTTTTCTTATACCCATTTGGTTCTACCACCATTCACCGTCATTTTGCCAAGCAGGTACGTCTTCTTGTTTGTTGTTATATTATGAGTCTAAGTTAGTAGTTTGAGTCTTTTTTATTTTTGTGTGGTTCGGTATTATGCTCGGGTTTTGTTTGTTTCGTTTTGCGCAGGTTTGGATTGCACCGCCCGTACTCAATCTCCATTCGGGTGATTCCAGAGCTGTTTATCATTTGTCAAGGCAAGCCCAGAGTTTACCATTGTGTCAGAGCCGATCGCGACCAAAATGCTATACGATCGAGCTGGATGGGACTAGAGTTTTTGGAGCTTACGCGTCAATAAACCAGCTAAGTCCTTTCCAATTTGCCCTTGTCTTTTTATTTTTGTATTCGGAATTTAGTTTTTTGTTTTAAGTCGTTTTCTATTCCTACATTGAGGGCAATGTAGAGTTTAAGTGTGGAGATGGGAAACTATCGTTTAGTCTGTGTCGTTTAGTCTATATACAGAGTCGTTGTGAGTCCAAAATTTGAGTCCAAAGAAAAAAAAAACAAAAAAAAAAATTAAAAAAAAGTCCCTGATTTTGAAGTTTGCATTATATAAAATATGGAAAATGATAGGTAAAGTTAGGTGTCCGGTTTTCAAATAGTATGTATAATAAGAGATTAAAATTGATTGAAAACGTGTCTGATTTGAGATATGTGGGTAGGCTCGGCCGGTAGAAAGGTTTCCTTTGAAAAGTAATAAATTAATTATGTTAGGCTATTTTGTGGGTTCTCATCTAGGAGAAACGGGGAGACCGAAACCGCCAAAAATAGTATAAGAAGCACCGTTATAAGTAGAAAACCGTTAGAATTTCTAATCACTTAAAAAAATAGAAATCAAAGCAAAAATGCTGAAGCTTAAGGTGCCTGGCCACTGGGATAGCGACTTGGATTGGTCACACCCTCTGAGTTAAGTATGCTGAGATGAAAAAAAAAAAAAAAAGAATGCTGAAGCTTAAGGTGCCTGGCCACTGGGATAGCGACTTGGATTGGTCACACCCTCTGAGTTAAGTATGCAGAAAAAAAAGTGATTTTAAATTCTCTTGGTTTTCTACATAAGACGGTTGGGAAATGGTCAATTGGTCGTTCCTTTAGCTTCATATGCTTGAGGCGGGATTAGGAGGATCTGTGGCTTCCTTTGAGTGAGACCCTAGATAGACTAATCAACATGAACTTAACATAAATAAAAAGGGGCTTGGAAACCGGTATGGGTTTAAGAGGATCAGTATACCTGCAATCGCAATCACTAAACCACCCATCCAACCCCCACCCAAAAACCTAAACCCACCCCACCACCGCCTACCAAAAAACCTAAGCCCCACCCACCATAACAAAAAATCTACCCCCCCCCCCCCCCCTAAAACCTAAACCTTACAATCTAAACTTAAAAAAAACTAACCCTAAAAGCTAAACTAAACCCAAAAACTAAATCCTAAAGCTAACCAGACATTTACTACACATGTGCATTAGAAGTCGCTTATTTATTTATTATTTTTTTTCTGAACGAGGATGACGTGGGAAAAGAAGCTCCGAACCAGATTTTTGGTTTTTGAGTTATGATTTTTTTTAATTTTTTTCTTAGTTTAAGTAGGAGTTCTCGAGTTCTCTCCATAACTATATATAGGCTAAGTATCGGTAGAAACCCACGTTTTTTTAGTAAACCCTAGAAACCCTACTTCCTGAAACTATTTTTATTTGAAATTTTAGGGCATGTAATATACTTGTTTTTAAGAGTTTGAGCCAAAAAAATCATAAAAGTGTCGTTCGTTTTTTTTAAATAAATAAGTTTTGCATCGTAGCATATGTTAGCATATGTTTACACGGGTAACATATGTTATGATGCAAAACTTATTTATTTTTCATATAAAAAATAACGATTGACGGTTTTTGATTTTTTTTTGGTTCAAAACTCTTAGAACATGTATATTACATGCCCTAAAATTTTCAAACAAAAAAAAGCTCAGGAAGTAGGTTTTTTTAGGGGTTTTGTAGAGTTTTATTAAATTTTTAAGGTTTTCTATTAATCCTTGCCACACACACACACACATATATATATATACACACACACTAGTCTAACGGCCCGTGTAACACACGGGGTTGAAAAATTATATCACACATTATTCGACTAATACAAATAAAGTCACCAACTAACTCATGCCTAATAACAATTATTGTGCCTAATAAGAAATAAAATGCAGTAATTAATACGAGCCTAATACACATTGTTGGACCAAAATCTAAAAAAAATACCAAAAACAAATTGAGACCGTTAAAACATGAAGACCAAAAACAACTTTAAGCCAATCGCTTCTTATAACTCTTAATTACGTGTATTATTTCATAATTCGATCAACACATACATGTGTCTTTGTGTGTGTGTGTGTGTATATATCATATATATGTATGTACCATATAAATTGTTGGGCCTAATACCAATAATTGAGCCAAATAAGAAATAAAATCCCAAAATTAATTCGGGCCTAATAAACATTAAAGGCCTAAATCCAAAAAAAAGTCCAAAAACAAATTCAGGCCTATAAACATTATTGGGCCAAATCCATAATAAAAGTACGGAACAAGAACTTACAACCTCTGAAAGCTTAACTACTGATGGTTTAACTCCTGATGAAAATCCTCTAATGAAAAAACCTCTGATAATGAACTACTGATGACACTACAAGAAAAGTGACCCATTAGGGACTAAGGTAAGAGGGACTGATCTATCAGTCTCGAATACATAGTATCTAGGACTAATATGTCAGTTACTAATTGTATTAGTGACTGATTTTTTTGTGACTGATGTTCGTGACTAACAATCAGTCCTTAATACTTTGTTCACTTATTTAAGACTAAAATTTAGTCACAAATATGTCTGTCAAATATATTTTTTTGGAGGGAATGTAATTGGTTACTGAAATTCAGTCTCAAATAAGTGCCCTCACTAATGAGAAAGGTCGCCATTGTATAGGTCACTAATATTCAGTCTTTGATAAAGAGGGAACATATTAAAGAGTAAAAATCAGTTCTCAATATTGTGACCATTGGGGACTAAGGTATGAGGGACTGATCTATTAGTCTCGAATACACGGTATTTAGGACTAATATGTCAGTTACTAAATGTATTAGTGACTGAGTTTTTTGCGACTGATGTTCGTGACTAACAATCAGTCCTTAATACTTTGATCACTCATTTAAAATTGAAATTTAGTCACAAATTTGTTTGTCAAATATAATTTTTTGGAGGGAATGTATTTGGTTACTAAAATTCAGTCTCAAATAAGTGCACTCACTAATGAGAAATGGTGCCATTATATAGGTCACTAATATTCAGTCTTTGATGAAGAGGGAACATATTAAAAAGTAAAAATCAGTTCTTAATATTGTTATAGTGGCCAACATTGAGGATTGATAATTAGTTTTAAACACATTTTGCTTAAGAAATGAACAAAGACTAATTTTTAGTCTATGATTGTTTGGCACAAGTTATGCCATTATAGAATATGCATTGAAGACTGAAAATCAATCTTAAAGATCTTGCTTTTCAAACAGAACTTCAATTATAAGATGTACTTAAAATAAATGTATAAACTATATATTTTTCATGCAGTTAAACATACTATTATTATAGCAAAAAAATATTAAGAAAACACATGAGTTAAAACTAGCCTATGCATGCATATGTTCTTCATGTAACTATCATTTCTTTTTCTATTTCTTTTTTAATTTCGTTCTTTTATAATTAATTAGCACAAAATCTACTGTTCATTTGCACTTTAAGAACTTATATAGTTTCTATATTCATTATATTGATCACTGAGATATAAAATACATATTGATATAGGACTGCGTAATTAAATGCACAATTTCATTCTACAAAAGTTAAATACACAGTTGAAAAGTCTAGTCGATACATGTTGGTTGAATCCAAACCTGACAAGAGTAATATTTATATTTACTTTATTTAAGACTAACAGCTTTTATATTAAAATGCAAAGAATAAAGCAGGTCCACACCACTGTACAATGATTTCCAAACCGTCTGTGCAGATGCGCATGTCACAACCAAATGCTCCACGGGGTCTTCTTCATCACCACATATTGGGCATAAACATGAGCCAAAGTGCAGCCCTCTCCGCAGCATCGCAAGAAGAACCGGAAGCCTTCCTAATTCTGCACGCCAAGCAACTAGACAACCGAACAATTAGTTCGCCACCTAGTTTTTACAATTACACTTTCATTTAAAACTAGATAAATCGAAACTTCGCCATCTATCCCAATCTAAATCGCCTTGTTTCGCTCTAGCTTTTACCCAAAGAAGACTCCACGCCTTGATTTCACCAATGATTTTTTGTAGAGAAACTTGTTTATTACCAAATACGACCTCATCGCGACTCTTCCAAATGCACCAAATGACCGTGAAACATATTGCATTAAACGCCTTCTTTATCACCTTTGATCCGCCAATATATAAATGAAGCCTCAAAATATCTCTAAACTCGAACACGAACACATTTCCTACTTTCAGAGCCAGCCCAACCTTTTTGGTGGCCCTAAGCGAATTGAAATTTCGGGGCCCTTTTCTAAAAGCCTGACACGTTTTTTAATTCGCTGCACATAACTAACTAATCCGCGCCTTTTAAAATCATGAATCTGCACTTGTATGATGTAATTGCTGCATATAACTTGCTGATACAATTATGCTGCACATAGCATGCTGATTTTCCTTGCAAAACGCTGCACTTACCCATCAGAGCCAAAACCAATCTCCCAAAACAACGTTGCGCTGAAACTGATGCTGCTGAATCTGAATCAGAAGCTGCTGAGCTGCATAAAACTAAATTGATCCGCGCCTTTGTAGACCATAAACTGCACTTGTATGATGTAATTGCCTCACATAACTTTCTGATGTATTTGTTCTGCACAAAACTTGCTGATATGCTCTGCAAATGCTGCACATACCCTTCAGCAACCCAAACCTTTCTCCTAATCAGAAAATTTTGCTGAGCCAAGTTGCACGACAAAAACAAATGCTCAATAGGTTCTGTAAGTTCACCACATAACGGACATAAATCTGAACCCAATTGTATGTTCCTTCTAATTAACGCCACCTTAGTAGGTATTCTTCCAAATGCCGCTCGCCAAGCCAATAGCCATACTCTTTTAGGGACCCAAGAATTCTGCTGCACAACAAAATTTCCAACAGTGTGCCTCGATGCCTGCAATTCCTTTTTCAGTCGACTAACTTCAAAACCACCTGACCCAACCCAGCCCCAGACCCATTTGTCGACCCCAGCAGAGATGAATGGGCAGACAACAGTCTGCATAAGAACAGCACATGGGATCCTCGGTTGACACTCTAGCCTTTCAGCAGCCTATATCTTTATCAACAATCCTTGAGCAACCACATCCTTTATCATAACCACCAATCTTATTCGTTGTCTACTGTTATCCATCCTCTAAACAACACCTATAGTTAAGCACCACTATTATCCATCCTCTTCATCAACATCATCTACAACCTTAATTACTACCAAAAGAAACATATGTCACAGGTTTACCCCAATCTTCTGAAATCGTGTCTAAGCCCACAGGAGCCTCGCTCGTCGCCTTAATAGTTACCATAACGGCTTCGTCACCATTAATTGTGGGATCAAGAGAACGGTAGTTTTCCACAACAGAGCAAGCTAAATATTTAGTTCCAGTTCATGAATACTGAAGTTCATCTTTGATTTTCAGCAGGTGTAAATTCATCCTCAGAGAGTTATCCCAACCAATTACACAAATAATTTAAAGTTCAACATAAATATATTCTAGTAACAAGCAGAGCAGCAGTAAAAGCATAATATAGCCTCAATTATACAACAAATTGGGTAAAATGTGATTATAGAAAGCTTATGAATATAGTATAATAACCAAGACATCCATCACGAATTTTATGCAACAAAACACACTCTACACATCTAGTCCTCTGAAAAACAACATAACCTCACACTACAACACTACTTTCATTAAACTATCATCATATTCACAAAAACTATATTCAATGCACATTCATTTCATCATCAACCGAACAAACGTGGCAATCAATAACCTAGACTTACAACCAGGTAAATTAGCAACTAATGAAAACCAGGATCTAATAATATCCAAAATCAAGGAACCAATAATAATAAAGGATAAACAAGGAATACAAATCTATAATATATAAATATATATACTGGAGACGTAGTGGACAAGCTGGTCATATGCCAAAACATGTTAAGCTTCAATTGAAACCGTTAGAATTCAAATCTGTAGCGGCAGAAACGTGTTCTACTCCAGCTTAGTTCTCATTGTGTAAATTTAAAAGTTTTGTTGCTCTAGGTTGAACAAAACATAACCAAATGAACTCAAATTCATCAAAATTCCAGTAATAAACTTACAATAAAAAAACGTATGCCCACATCATTGAATACAATCGTCAACCTGAACCGGGTGTTGCACGAGCCAAACTTGACAAAAAAATGTATTAAATAGGCGTTTGATTAGGGTTATTTTGTTTTTAAGTTTTTTAAATTTTTTAAATAATTATATTAAAAAAATAAAAAATAAATAAAAAAACCAATTCAAAACACCAAAAAATACCCCCAAATAAAACTTTGATCCAAAGCGCCTCGTTTTGGATCAAAAAATTCCATTTTCCCTGCCACCTTGTACACCTTGTTTGATTTGACCCCAAACGTCTTGCTTTGGCCAAAGCGAGGCGCCTGAGAGGGGTTGAAATAGAAGGGTGGGGGTGTGAATAGCTGGAGCCATATAAAAACATTAGCCGACTTAAGTTCTTCGACAATGTTCTATTTTACAAAGATATTTATCTCCATTTTGCGTATATAATATTATGATAAAGATTTCACCATCCTTTACACTAAACCACACGTGCACTTTTCTTAATTGTTTTTCTATTTATATACACAATATTAATAATTGATAATACATTTCTTTAAAAGCTGTATTCAATACTTCTAACTCTAATATTTTTTCCTGCTATTTTTTATCGATTCATCTAATATTATTTGAGAAACCTGTAACAGAGTCCCCGCCCAAACTCTTCCATGGAAATAGGCATGTTCTTCATACACATTCGTTCTACATACCCCTCAACTAATCTACATACACGTTCGTTCAACGATTCAAGTTCCCATTACCCCTCAACTATTCATTCTGGAAACATCTCCTACATCGCCCCGTTGTTCAACTTACCGCTTCGGTGCAAGATTCGGTCGACTCGCTCGCTCGGTAAGGTTGTATTTGGAGATTAAGGTATTAAGTGAAGTAGTTTTTCAACCAATTAAGCAATAATACACACAAACACACACTCGTCTGATGTTCTATATGCCCTAATTTAGTTTTGGCTTATTTTGTTGGTTCCTAATTTTTATCTTGATTTAGCTATAATTTGAAGAGTTAACATGGGGTTTGTTTAAAAATATTGTAGTTTAACATAATTAGTGAGAGGATTAGAACCCACGACTTGAAATGTTTAAGGTTTAAAAAGAGAGGAAGGTAACTGGTTGGTCTAAGTGAGATTTTTTGGTAGGCAATTTTGATTTTCCTAAATTGTTAACAGAGGTTTTGCAAGTCCACATGAGACAAGTGATATAAGAAGTTATGAATTGGAATCCCATTCCAGTGAAGCTTTCTATTGCTGGTCCCTGGATACATGTGGCGAGTTTGTTCGAAGCTGTCAAACGGGTCGGGGTGGATTTGGGCAGGGTCATTACAGGGGTGGTGCGGAACGGGTTGGGTATACAATTTTGGCTAGACTGTTGGATGGGTGATACTCCTTTGGCTGCTGTTTTTCCAGCCCTATTCGCTTTGGAGAAGAATAAGTTCGTTTCCATAGCGGATCGGATAAATCATTCGGGTTGGGCTTGGGATTGGAAACGTGCTCTGACTCTCGGGTAGAATGGTCAGAATTGTCTGCGTTGCTGTTGCAGGTTCCTGTCCCTGTTCTGTCTGTTTTTTCGGATCACTGGGAATGTGTTATGGATGGTGCTCCTGTTTTAGCTGTTCGAGACCTTAAGGTAAGGCTGCAGGTTCTTTTATATTCTCCTGCTCCTTTTGTTATGAGTCGAAACTCTTGGGTGCCGATGAAAGTTGAGTTAGTGAGTTGGCGAGACGATTTGAATAGACTACCGACTAGAGATGTGCTTGTCCGAAGGAACATCAATGTCGAAACCATCTCCTGTCCGCTGTGTGGGGATTATCCAGAATCTGTGGAACATCTTTTTTACGGCTTGTGGCTTTGCGCATTAGTCAAACCAATTAACAAACTTTATGTAGCCTAGTAACTTGTTAGGATAATTCCTCGTGATCTCTAATCTTGATGCCAACTATAAAAATATATTCATGCGATACATGGTTTTTAAATTATATATGTCATTTTTAACCAGTAGTAACTATGCAATAATCAACCTTTTTTCTATTTTCAGTTATTTCTATTCTCTATTTTCTAGTCTTTATTATGATTCATCTAGTATAATAGAAATCCACCTTCATTTCATGTGAACTTATTGACATGTTTTGCTCCATTTAATAAATGTTACTAATCATGAAGTATTGAAGGCTCTCATAGCAAATTACAACAATAGAAATGCTTCATTTTTTATATGTTGGTTCAAAAAACAAGACTATCTGTGTAATGTATATATCTTTTAGTAACTAACTATCGATTTCATTGTAGTATGATGTTGAAGTTTATGTTTTTGGTGATGATGGTTCTTACAAGAACTATGCCTGAAGAAGATTCTAGGGGATCTACAAATCAGGCGGTGGTCATTGGAAATGCATCTGATTCAGTATCGCGCCCAACACGTAGACGCAAGCGTAACGCCATTACAACTACTGGTAAATATCATATATATTTTATCCATCTTATAAGTCATAACATATTATTTGACCCAAATAACATAATATTCGAGTCATATATTAAGATTACACATATATGGTTTTATCTGGAATTTGTGCTCTTTGAATATTGTATTAATCATAAATCCATGATGCAGTTCAATTTTTTGTGTCACTTCTACTAATGTGTTTGTTTTAAAATTTTATTTCTTATAATCTTTGTTGTTATAATCTTTGAGCCTCCCTTAATTGTAAATTAACATATAGATGCAAATCAACCCCATGTGGATCCACCAAAAAGGCGTGGTCAAAATCTTAACCGTAGTGCTGACAAAGCCCTTGAGAATTTGCCAAAGGGTTCCAAAAATGCTTTAACAATGGCTACTGGTACAAAAGGATTCGTTGGGACTTCAGCTACTCAGTTTGCAAATGAGTGTGGGATTGTAATACGTAGTGTATGTCCTATGAACTTTCATAAATGGGAGTCCGTACCCACTGATGATAAAAAAGTGATGTATGAAAAGTTAGAGGCAAGTTGTATATACTTTTAATTTTAATTATTGAGAAGTTATTAGCATGTTACATTTTCATTTGTATTGTAACATACATATATATATTCAATGCAGGGAAAATTCAATCTATTGCGAAAAAATAGAGTTTTCATGGAATATGTGGATTTTCAACTACATCGCCAATGGAAACGCACCCGAGGTGAGTTGAGTGCCCACTGGAAAAAGAACGGGGGAAAAACCAATCCTCATTTGGCAAGATCAGAGATGAAATCCAATTTTCGGAGTCAAGAAGATTGGAACCATTTATGCGATTATTGGGAATTAGAATCAACTCAAGTAAGTTTGTTCAATGCTTGAAACCAATACAAACTTTATGTTAACTGAATATATACTTGCATACAAAAAGTTGTTCGCAAACATATAATGTCATATACATTGGTGTGACTGCTGCTACTGGATCGTAGTGATTTGATTGCACATATCTTACTTACCCATTAATTTAATTTTATAGAAATACAGTGATCAAATGGAAATCAATCGTCAAAAATAAGTTATTTCAAGTAAAGGGGGCTCTCGGTCAATAGCCAATCACATATTCCATATGGTAAGTTTTGAAGATTGTTTCAACTTTTAAGGGTTCTATTTGATTTAGTAAATTAGTTTTACACCCTCCTTTTATTTTTGGGCCATTTTTATGTTAAAATTTAGATTATGGAACATTGTTTACAACTTGCAACTTCAATGTTTTAAAAACACATTTATCAAACTTTATGTATTTATATTACTTATGCTATCATAGACAAATCCGGAGACTCAAATGTCGCCTAGCCCCTTTGAAGTCTATTACAAGTTGCATTATAATGCTAAAAAAGGATGGCAAAATGATGAGGCAAAAACCGAATATGTAAGTTATTACTATCATTGATAATCAATATATTTGTTTTGTTATTATTAAAATGTTCCATGGTCATTTTCCTTATTGTTTCTCTTTGTTTGCTTAGTATTGTGCCTTAGACTTTTAGTAGTGTTACTAATCTGCTTGAATTATTTATGCTAATTTCTTTCGGTTAAAAATTTGTTTTAATGCATTAATATCCCTAGCTTAATTTCTTTATGTTAGGCGGCTATTATTCATCATAAAGAGGAGGCAGTGGCGGAGTTAATTTCTAAAGGGACAACTATCACTACTACCATGCATCATGAATTAGAAAAGGAGGCAATTGAAAGCATATGTGCTAAGGAAAAATGTGACACCCGGCATGTTTGGGTCAACATTTTATAAACACATAAGTCTACCTTAGCGAAAAACGTTTATTAAACATACTTGACGGGGTCAGTAGAGTCGGAACACAGTCCGTATTGTCCAGGGTTCAATGATTCGGGAGATCATTGGGTTAGTCACACACACACACGATACGAGTCCCGTTGTTGGTGAATTACATAAACTAATTAAGTGTATGTGTAGACTAATTGTCGTTTGGTGGATTATATGCTTAGATGTGTTTAAATGATGTGTAGATAATCATCCATGCTTAAATATGTTAAACATAGACTAAGGTTGCATGCTCATATGTTAGGGTGCGTTAAAATGCGTTAAACACGACAAATTGGAAAACTAGAAAAAAAACGTGAGTCCTGGTTCGACCAATCGAATGGGCGAACCTGTGAAAGGGTCGAAGGAGGGTACATTCGCCCAGGTAAAAGGGGCGAATGTGGACATAATATAAATACCACACTTTGTCATTTTTCACCATTTCACAAACCCTAAACGCCTCAAAACACTCTCTAGCAACTTCAAACATTGGGGAAGGAGTTTTTGCCCTTGTTTTCTATAATCTAACCTACAAACATCTTCTACACAAAGATCTAAGGTGTGTTCTTCATTCTAAATCATTTTTGAAGCATTTCAATTCGTTTTCATTAAACCCCAAGAGTCCAGATCTGATTCAAACATGTTTTCATGAATAAAAACCTTCCTAATATCTTTCTAAACAAAACCTATTCATAAACAATGAGTTTTCATACAAAATAACATGTGTTAATGGTGTTTTATGTGATGTTATGCATTGTTTGATGATTGATTGCTGTATAGATGTTATGACAATGATCTAGGACTGTTATTGATGATGATTTATGATTGAGATAGGTTACAATTGATTATTGATGATGTTATGTTCATTTTGGGGATTTTGCGTTAGATCTAGGGCTTGTTCATGATGATAGTGATAAGGATATGATTGGGGGTTTATTGTTCATGATAATCTGAGTATATTAAGTTGATTATTGATTGATTGCATAAAGTTTCCTAATTGGGTAAAGATTGCATGCGTTTGATGTGACATCTCCATAATTTGCTATTTCGGGTAACTTGTAAAACGGACGGATTTCGGGATAAAATTGGTAGGGTTATGTAGGAATATGTTAATGATAGTTGACTGCTGTGATTGGTAATGTTTCGTGATGTTTTCGGACCATTTAGATGCATTTTGGTGCGTTTTATAAAATGCTGATGAAAACGGGCGAACGTGGAATAAAATTGGTTCGAATGGGCGAACGTGGAACAAAACATGGGAAAAACGGGCGAACGTGGAAAAACGGGCGAACGTGGAACAAAATGTGGGAAAAACGGGCGAACGTGGCTCAAACGGGCGAACGTGGAAATGGGAAAACCACATTCGACCATCTGATGTCCGGAATGAGATTTTTGATGCAAACTAAGTGTTTTATGCTTGAAACTTATGTGTTAAACTTATGTGCATGACTAATTGATGTAATGGGTCACCAACGGGATGTCGGGTCGGTCTGGGATGTCCGGTTAACGTTTAAACACACTTTTTAACACACGTAGTCAAGATCTGGACAATCGGGGACTAGTTAGCCTTCGGGTTAATAGTCATCACACTTATGTAAACTCATTGATAGGTTGTCATTAGTTGGGATTATCATACACGTGTTGGAATTCTAGTTATCGGAAGACGCACTCTAAGGTGAGTTTCACGGCCCCTCTTTTATACACTTTTCTCTCGGGGGAGAAGCATGCCACACGTTTTAACAAATACAACGTTTATGTTTTGAAACGCAACGCTTATGAAACATAACGCTTTTGAAACACAACGCTTTTGAAACACAACGCTTTTGAAACACAACACTTATGAAACGCAACGCTTTTGAAACATGACGCCTTTTGGGAATGTGACTCTTTTAAGAAACGTGACACGTTTGGCACTTGGCATATTTAACATTGGCATTTGGCATATTTAAACATTAGCACTTGACACTTTTAAACATTGACACTTGGCATTTGGCACTTGGCGCTTGGCACTTATTTACTATACGACGAAACCTAAGTCCCTATTGAAACCATGAATGTGCGGGGCACAACGAGGGAAATGTGGATAGATCTATCGGGTGTGACGAACCCCACCTGACGGCTGGGAGCCAGGCAGGTGCATATTGTCTCTACTTGACACTTGACACTTGGCACATGGGCAGCAACTCGAGCAACGTTTGTCAGTAATGGTTTTAGCAACACAGTCGTAGTAGTAAGGGAACGTTTGTTATTTACTTGGAACTTTTGCACACTTGGCACTTTATGAGGAATCGCTTTACACATGAAAACGTTTACGAACTTAAAACCTGTGAACTCACCAGCATTATATGTTGACGTCTTTTTGGCATGTTTTCTCAGGTCGCTAAGGTAGCAGCATTGAGTATAGGCGCACGGAGTCTCACGGCGTCTAGGGATCATATGCATATTTTGTTAAACATTTCAAACTTTGAGTTTTACTTTTAAGTTGTAATAATACATTTTGCTTCCGCTGTGTTAGAACGGTTTTGAAACTCAATGGTAGTTTGCGTTGTTTTCTTATCATATAGATGTCGTTTATTGTGACCGTTGACTTGGATCCTGGTGTGTCACGCGCCTCGCGGTAAAACCCCGCATGTGGAAATTTGAGGGTGTGACAAAAAAACAACAAAATCTGCATGGAAGGTAGGCGTTGGGCCTGTTTTCAGAAAAAAAAAAAAAGATTTTTGGATGACATCAGAACCTGGATCGTCTCAGCAAACTTTAAGCGAGGATGAAGCACTTTGAAATAAGGTTGCTTCACTAGAAGAGGAAGTGAAACAAAGAAATGAAAAATATGAAAAGTTGTTAATGTTCGTGAGCTCAAAGTTTCCGGATTTTGAGAGCGCGGTATCTGCACATGTGAGTAGTGGAGCAAATGATTTGGATGAGCAAGTCAATGACAATGACAATTCGAATTAGGAAGTGACTTAAGACTTATTTTGTTAGTGTTTGATTGATTTCCGTTTTAAAGTTTAGACTTAATCTGTTTAGTACTATTTAGTTATATGTTTGTTTACTCTTTTTAATTTTTAGAATTAACATGCTATAATGTTATGCGTTAAATTAATTATGAATTGGTGCATACACATTATAGACTACTAGCTGGAAACCCGCGCGATGCGGCGGCAACAATAATGTAAAATACGGCGCTCGTTTTTTGTAAGTTTTCGTCGGTGTAGTCTATTTATATCATGATTCTTACCTATTCAAATTTATAAAAAAATGGACATGCTAATTGACCGTTTTATCTTATTAGACATGTTGAATAATTGAATATCAAATATATAGTAATGAAATAGAATATATTATGTTATATTACGGTTATGCTAAAAGCAAGAAACTATGATATTAGCACATTAACCTTTGTGGTTGGGTTGCAAACAAATTTTTTTTTTCCACGTATAATCATAATCATAGTAAATATACCAATCCAAGCAAAAGGAGCGGGGCGGGTTGGACAGGTACCTGGTTAAAACTGGTATGGGTCAAGAGATGCCGCTATAAAAAAGGTTAATTTGGTTCGTCTTAGGACGGGTTATCACAAAAAAAAGGATAGTATTGTTATAAAACTTGCTATAATATGGTACGTCAGCTTATTTCTAATCCTTCGTCCAACTCATAAGTTTTGACTCATATACATCGATTAATATAAAATCATGTAAAGGTGACGGATAAAATATTTTTTTTACTCGTATAAAAAAATGTGTTATATAGTTAAGAGTTAATAAAGCTTCTTTTTGTTAACATTATATCATTCTTCTTCACTTAACATTTCAAACTCCTGTAACCTATATCATTAACCCTTAAATAAAATTAACATATTTACTTATGATCTAGTGGTCTAGTAGTGATACGATGTTCATTTCCTACAAAATGGTATGGGTTTAAAAATAATATTAGAAAAAAATAAGCACAAAGGTCTATATTCAATATGATTCATATAGAGAAATATGAGAGTATTAAAGTTGTAAGTACAAATCATCCTACCAAAGGGATATCTTAGTCTGAAATTGACCCTTTTTTTTGCTTCGTCCTCTACGTCAACTCTGCAAAAAGGCAAATGTAAGAAACAAAAACAAGTATGTCTTCAAACTTCTTTAGACTGAAAAGGCTGACATATATTGAAAGAGTATAAAGCTCTTATATAAACATTTAAAAAATGGATTCTTTATGTTGAAATAGTTTTCATAAATTCTTGTTGCCTCTCGTATGATTGTGACAATGCATGAACTTTAAGACCAACAAAATGCAATAATAACTTATAGGAGTTTACATTGACCTTAATCTCGCTTAAATATCGAAAGCATAAAAAAAAACTTGGCTTCTAGAAAAGAAATTCCAAGCCTAACGAACGATGTGTCATTCAATAACAAGAAATATTACCCGGAGCTTCGCAGTGGACACCGGACACGGTTGGTACCGGTTTGGTTAGTTAAAAGTCGACCACATGTTTGATGTTTGACAGCCAGTAAAACGATGGTTGCCGGCAGAAGAAAATCACCACACGCCTATCGGCTTCGCCACAACCTCTCAATTTCCGATCGATCCATGTGTTGACCTATTTTTACTCTGTTCATGTTCAGGAATGTTTAAAACTTCAGCCTGTTAGATATATAAAGTGTATCATCAATGACAAGTCTGTAATGTAATGACACATAAGTTGATTTGAAACATCACCACTCACGCTTAAATACACATACTGGAAGGACATGACTGGAAAGTAATCTACAAACACATTAAAATGATCTTCAATGAAGGTTTTGGAATTGTGTGATGCATACATGTATGACTTGTGATAAAAATTCTTGAATAGTTAAATGTACTATGGCATTGACCATATCCCCAAAATGTTTGCAAATGATATTGGAAATTTAGTACTCTCCATAACAAAGACTGGTGTAAGTTCAATAAACAAAAAGAATAGAAATCAAAGCTTATAATCTAAATGTGTCTGCATATGCACCCACTTAGGCAACATTGGTTGCAACATTGTAGGAAATCCATGAATAAGAAGCCTTACCAGCAGAATAGTTGTCTCGGACTTGCCCAACTCCAACAGAAAACTTGTTGATTAGAGCATTCTTCATGTTAACATCACTCCGACCACGACCACGACCATAGCATCCAATCAGATTCATCCAATTCTGATCCTGATAAACAAGTAAACAACGATCATCTGATAGATCAACCTTATGCATTTATGTAAGTCAACACATCTAAGCACTACATTCACGTTCATCATATCAGCTGTATATGCAACAAGAGTAAAAAAAAACATTCATCAATTATAGCTCATTATCTGCGGTGTTTGTAAGAATACATAAAATCGCACTGTAAGTTACAGCTCATTCCTACCTTTTGACCATGAGTGCCACATAGATTTGAATGAACTTTTATATACACCTACGCCTCATCATGCCAAAGTTTATTTGTAATGTATATAATGCAGCCATCACACATTAATAAAAATATATATGTATATTGTGAAAAGCAAAATAGATGAGAAGTGCAACCATGAAATTATTTAGAATGCAGCTAAGGCTAGTGTTGCCTGATTGAAATCCAGTCATCTTAGTAAAATTACTTTATAAAACATATACACCAAATCCTTCATGCCTACCGAAGGCTAGTGTTCTTGGCAAATCTTTAATTGAAACTTGTTGGCGAGTAGTTGGAAAACTAACCTGAAGGGATACGCCAAAATGCTAATATATTTAACATGCGGGTGCAATGCTTGCTCCACCAATATATACTTGGCATGAATGCCACGTAAACTTTGTAACATGTATAAAATAGAGATATTAAACAATGTTACCTCTTCTACAGATTGTCCAAGCCGCAGACGTTTCGTTACTTTGTAACACCATTTGCCATCCACCCTACACGTAAAGTATGTTATTTTTCTATGCAAATTTCTTCTAATGTTAAAATGGTGACCAATAACAAACCTCATAATAATAACTTCTTGGGCAAACTCTTGCTCCACAAGACAACTTATCAACTGCAACATAACACCTTTGGATTTGCTCACCCCTAACTACGATAACTACATTTAGTTTCATTGATAAAGCGATCATGTTGAATATACTTTGGCGATCCGTTACAAAACAGGAGATGAAGAATTGTACATAAGTTAAAAGAGTGGTTTTCACAAAAAAAAAAAAAATTATAACTTGTTTGAAATATAGATTTAGAGCTTGCAATTGCATAAAGAAAAGCAAAGTAGATGAAAACCAACCAAGACACCCACCGCTACTCTGACTGCTTCCTCATCGACCATTGCTGCCTAAAAAATTATGCGGATTGAAAACAGGTCAAAATGGGCAACAACATAACACATAATGTGTCGAAATACGTCGCTTGAAAACTATGAGGATTTAGAACAAATTTAAACAGGTCAACATGTGTGATTAGAAAATAACTTGATATTATGCAATTAATAACTTAGTTGGACTACCAGGCACATAAAATGATCTAAACATGTCCCATTCGATAAGAAGATTCAGATTATTTGTGACACCCGGCATGTTTGAGTCAACACTTTATGAACACATAAGTCTACCTTAGCGAGAAACGTTTATAAACAAACTTAACTGGGTTAGTTGAGTCGGGTCAGATTAGGATTGTCCAGGGTTCAATGATCTGGAGGATCATTGGGAGTCATTTTGGGGAATACACTAGTACCGGGTTCCGTTGTTGGTGACATTACATGAACTAATTAAGTATATGTGTAGATTATGGGTCGTGTGGTGGATTGTATACTTATACTTGCTTAAACGATGTACAAATGATTATACGTGCCTAAACATGCTAAGTATAGACTATGGATGCATGCTTACGTGTTAAGATGTGTTAGAATGCGTTAAACACGACAAACTGGAAAAAGGTTAACATGTGTTAAAGAGTGCTGTTAACATGTGTTAAAAAGTGCTGATGACCTGAATGTGGAAATAGTGGGCGAATGTGGAAATAGAACTTGAGAAAGTGGGCGAATGTAGAAACAAAGTGGGCGAATGTGGAAAGATTCCACATTCGACCATTACAAAGGGGCGAATGTGGAAAAGTTCCACATTCGACCACATAAAATGGGCGAACCTGGACCTGGTATAAATACCATCCTTAGCCATTTTTCACCATTTCACAAACCCTAAACGCCTCCAAACACTCTCTATCAGCTATTATCATTGGGGAAGGAGTTTTTGAGCTTGTTTTTCATAACCTAACTCTCTAAATCATTACAAGTGAAAATCTAAGGTGTGTTCTTCATTCCAAATCCTTTTTAAACAATTTTAACTTGTTTTCATCTAAACCCCAAGGGTCCAGATCTGATATCCACATGTTTTATGGGTAAAAACCTTCCTAATATCTTTCTAAATAAAACCTATTCATAAACAATGAGTTTTTATGCAAACTAAACATGTGTTAATATGATATTATGCATTGTTTGATGATTACTTGTTGTATAGATGATATGATAACAACCTAGGGCTGTTATTAATGATGGGTTATGATTGAAACATGTTACCTTTGATTGTTGATGGTGTTTTGACGATTAAAGGGGTTTTAGTTAGATTTAGGGCTTGTTTTTGGATGGTTATGATAAGGTTATGATAGGGGTTTCTTGTTCATGATGATTTAAGTATGATGAGCTGATGATTGATTAAATTTAGAAAGTTTCCTAATTGGGTAATGATTTCATGCATGATGATGTGACATCTCCATAATTTACTATTTTAGGAAACTTGTAAAAACGGATAGATTTTGGGGTAAAATCGGTAGGGTTTCGTAGGAATATGTTAATGATGCTTGACTGCTGTAACTCATGATGTTTCGTGATGTTTTCGGATGTTTTCGACGCGTTTTTGGGAAAATCTAACAGCAGGGGCGAACCTGGAATACCTTCGACCAGCCGAACGGTCGAAGGTGGACTCCCAGGGGTCGAACCTGGAAACCAAGGGGCGAATGAACCATAAAAAGGGGCGAAGGTGGAAAAAGGGGGCGAAGGTGGAAGTTTAAAGCCACCTTCGACCACTCAAAGCCACGTTCGGCCCTACGATAACAAAAATGAGATTTTTGATACGAACTAAGTGTTTTATGCTTGAACTTTGTGTATAATCTATGTGTACTTGATTAGTTAGGGTAATGGGTCACCAACGGGATGTCGGGACGGTCTGGAATGTCCGGTTAACGTTTAAACACACTTTTTAACATACGTAGTCAAGATCTGGACAATCGGGGACTAGTTAGCCTTCGGGTTAATAGTCATCACACTTATGTAAACTCATTGATAGGTTGTCATTAGTTGGGATTATCATACACGTGTTGGAATTCTAGTTACCAGAAGACGCACTCTAAGGTGAGTTTCACGGCCCCACTCTTTTACTGGTTTTACAATTTCGGGGGAGAAAACATGCTGTGTTCTTTAAACGTGTGTCAAATGTGTTTTTCCTAAAAGGCGTGACAACTATGTTTTTGGGTACTCATGTATTCACTACGTTTTGGGAATGTTCATTTGAGTTCAAGGTATTCATTTATGTTCCGTATTATATGGCCTATGTTGTGGCAGTTCGTTAGCCGTGGTGCGGTAGTTCATTAGCCTCTATGTGGTAGTTCGTTAGCTATGTTATAGTAGTTCGTTGGCCATGGGATGGTAGTTCGTTAGCTATGGTAAAGCAGTCGTTGACCATGGGATGGTAGTTCGTTATCTTCGGTGGGCGATAGTTCGTTTGGGAGGTTCGTTATGAAGTTCAAACATTTAACGAGTGTTTTCATCGGTCGGTAGTATCATGATGGTCTTTCAAAAGTTCGTGAAACGTTTTACTTAAAAACCTGTGAACTCACCGGCATTATTTGCTGACGTTTTTAGCATGTTTGTCTCAGGTCGCTAAGGTAGCAGCTGACGATAGGCGCACGGAGTCTCACGGCGTCTAGGATTCATGTGCATCTCATTTAGTATTTTCAGATTTTCGTACTTTTGATTTCACGTTGTAATAAAGTTTTACGCTTCCGCAGCGTTGGATCATTTATGAAAACTTAATGGTTTGATTATGTCATTTTTACGTATCATATAGTGTTGTTTATTGTGACCGTTGACTTGGATCCTGGTGTGTCACGCGCCTCGCGGTAAAACCCCGCACGTGGAAATTTGAGGGTTTGACAGATTGGTATCAGAGCCAATGGTTATAGTGAACTAGGACTGCATGTAGAGTCTAGTCTATAGCCGAGTATCACACACGTTAGACGGTCACACATAATTACGAGTCGTGTCGTTTGGTAAACATACTAGCCTTGTCGGGGTGTCGGTGTCCTCATCACACAGTATCGCGTTATTTTAGGAATGTGTGTATCGGGTGATTTGAAGTTCTAGCTAGGAGCACGCCTAAAGGACCATGTAGAGCGATTTGTTATTTCGGGTGCACACGAAATCATAAATCGAAATGCATGAAAATCTTGGTGGACTTCGTGTTCGGACTAATGGTCATGCTGGAACCATGTTCTAAATTCGTTTGGGTCACTTGTAGCTCGATCTGTTGGTGGTTTTGAGTGTCTTGTCTCATGTTTGGCAGAACATGTCTGGTCGCGCGGGTGGACTTGCTGGTGGACGCCGTGGTGGCGGTGGGGGTCGCAATGGCGGTGGACGAGGTGGTGGGAACATCACCATGACTCAGGCAGAGTTGGAGCACATGTTACAGCAACAGTTGAACGTTGCGTTGGCCGCTTTCCAGGCTGCTCAGCAGACCCTGGGAAACACTAATCAGGGACAGTCTGGGTGCACCTACAAGAAGTTTATGGACTGTAAACCCCATTTCTTCAATAGGACTGAAGGAGCGGTGGGACTACTTAGGTGGTTGGAGAAGATTGAGTCGGTGTTTGCTATGTGTAACTGTCCCGACGCTGATCGCGTCAAGTATGCGTCTGCTACACTGGAGGGACATGCGTTGACCTGGTGGAACTCCACCACTGCGAACCTTGGCCTGGGTGAGGCCAATGCTATGCCGTGGACCGAGTTTGTTCAGATGTTGAGGGCAGAGTATTGCCCAAGAGACGAGATTATGAAGTTGGAGCATGAGTTTTGGAATCTGAAGATGGTTGGGTCGGAGATCGAGGAGTTTACTGCTAGGCACAACGAGTTGGCTGTGATGTGCCCCGGTTTGGCTACACCGGAGTACCGGAGGATTGAGCACTACGTTGCTGGGTTAGTGCCGGAGGTTGCTGGACTTGTTGCCGCTGCTGATCACACTACTATGTTGGCCACTGTTCGGGCAGCTCACAAGCTGACCAACATGAAGGTTGCTGAGGGCGTTCTACCTCCAAGGGGTGCTGCTGTGAAAGCCCCTGCGGACAACAAGCGAAAGTGGGATGGTGCTGGGAAGAGTGCAAGTTCGGGTCAACCGCAGCAACAGGTAAGGAAGACTGAGGCTTTGGGATCGTCTTCGGGTCAGAGGCAAGACGGGTACACGGGGAAACTGCCGGAGTGCAATCAATGTGGGTTCCATCATTATGGCAGCTATGAGAAGTTCCGTTGCAACCGCTGTAAGCGTGTGGGCCATGTTGCTAAAAACTGTAGAGTCAATCTACAGACAGTTCCAGGCCAAGCGGTTGTCCCTGCCCCTGTCCCTCAGGGGAACCAAGGGTGTTATAACTGTGGGGAGACTGGGCACTTCAAACGTGATTGTCCTAAGCTGAATCGAGGGACTGCAGGTGGTGCAGGGAACGAAGGTGGCGGCCGAACTACTCGTGGTCATGTCTACGCCATTGGCGCTAGGGAGAACCAGGAGGATCCTGACACTGTTACTGGTGAGTATTCTTTTCTTGATTCTCGTTATGCTCGTATTCATTCTCGTTCACATTGTTTGGCGATTCGTATTCATTGTGTGCATTCGGTTTGGTATTTGGTCATCATTTTTGCATTCATGAGTCTGATGTGGGTCCTTTGGAGATGTTACTCGGACGGTACCGGTGTATCATTTATACCGATCATAGTAAGTCTCTAGTAGGCCTTCGATCAGGGGGATTCATTGTTTTCTATTCACTTTGGGGAGGGCGGTTCCCCGGCATAGAGTATTCGTTGATATCATCTTTCGTTCGCGGTTATCATTTCGTTTGTGTTCTAGGAAACGTTACTTGGGTTAGGTCGACACTCATTACTGTCGAAGAGTGAATCTCGGGGCGAGATTCCTTTCAACAGGGGGATGATGTGACGACCGGGAAAATTTTTCTCTTATCGCTTCGTTCTCTTTGACTTCGGGAAATTTTCAGGACGAAAATCCTTTCAACTGGGGGATGATGTGACACCCGGCATGTTTGAGTCAACACTTTATGAACACATAAGTCTACCTTAGCGAGAAACGTTTATAAACAAACTTAACTGGGTTAGTTGAGTCGGGCCAGATTAGGATTGTCCAGGGTTCAATGATCTGGAGGATCATTGGGAGTCATTTTGGGGAATACACTAGTACCGGGTTCCGTTGTTGGTGACATTACATGAACTAATTAAGTATATGTGTAGATTATGGGTCGTGTGGTAGATTGTATACTTATACTTGCTTAAACGATGTACAAATGATTATACGTGCCTAAACATGCTAAGTATAGACTATGGATGCATGCTTACGTGTTAAGATGTGTTAAAATGCGTTAAACACGACAAACTGGAAAAAGGTTAACATGTGTTAAAGAGTGCTGTTAACATGTGTTAAAAAGTGCTGATGACCTGAATGTGGAAATAGTGGGCGAATGTGGAAATAGAACTTGAGAAAGTGGGCGAATGTAGAAACAAAGTGGGCGAATGTGGAAAGATTCCACATTCGACCATTACAAAGGGGCGAATGTGGAAAAGTTCCACATTCGACCACATAAAATGGGCGAACCTGGACCTGGTATAAATACCATCCTTAGCCATTTTTCACCATTTCACAAACCCTAAACGCCTCCAAACACTCTCTATCAGCTATTATCATTGGGGAAGGAGTTTTTGAGCTTGTTTTTCATAACCTAACTCTCTAAATCATTACAAGTGAAAATCTAAGGTGTGTTCTTCATTCCAAATCCTTTTTAAACAATTTTAACTTGTTTTCATCTAAACCCCAAGGGTCCAGATCTGATATCCACATGTTTTATGGGTAAAAACCTTCCTAATATCTTTCTAAATAAAACCTATTCATAAACAATGAGTTTTTTATGCAAACTAAACATGTGTTAATATGATATTATGCATTGTTTGATGATTACTTGTTGTATAGATGATATGATAACAACCTAGGGCTGTTATTAATGATGGGTTATGATTGAAACATGTTACCTTTGATTGTTGATGGTGTTTTGACGATTAAAGGGGTTTTAGTTAGATTTAGGGCTTGTTTTTGGATGGTTATGATAAGGTTATGATAGGGGTTTCTTGTTCATGATGATTTAAGTATGATGAGCTGATGATTGATTAAATTTAGAAAGTTTCCTAATTGGGTAATGATTTCATGCATGATGATGTGACATCTCCATAATTTACTATTTTAGGAAACTTGTAAAAACGGATAGATTTTGGGGTAAAATCGGTAGGGTTTCGTAGGAATATGTTAATGATGCTTGACTGCTGTAACTCATGATGTTTCGTGATGTTTTCGGATGTTTTCGACGCGTTTTTGGGAAAATCTAACAGCAGGGGCGAACCTGGAATACCTTCGACCAGCCGAACGGTCGAAGGTGGACTCCCAAGGGTCGAACCTGGAAACCAAGGGGCGAATGAACCATAAAAAGGGGCGAAGGTGGAAAAAGGGGGCGAAGGTGGAAGTTTAAAGCCACCTTCGACCACTCAAAGCCACGTTCGGCCCTACGATAACAAAAATGAGATTTTTGATACGAACTAAGTGTTTTATGCTTGAACTTTGTGTATAATCTATGTGTACTTGATTAGTTAGGGTAATGGGTCACCAACGGGATGTCGGGACGGTCTGGAATGTCCGGTTAACGTTTAAACACACTTTTTAACATACGTAGTCAAGATCTGGACAATCGGGGACTAGTTAGCCTTCGGGTTAATAGTCATCACACTTATGTAAACTCATTGATAGGTTGTCATTAGTTGGGATTATCATACACGTGTTGGAATTCTAGTTACCAGAAGACGCACTCTAAGGTGAGTTTCACGGCCCCACTCTTTTACTGGTTTTACAATTTCGGGGGAGAAAACATGCTGTGTTCTTTAAACGTGTGTCAAATGTGTTTTTCCTAAAAGGCGTGACAACTATGTTTTTGGGTACTCATGTATTCACTACGTTTTGGGAATGTTCATTTGAGTTCAAGGTATTCATTTATGTTCCGTATTATATGGCCTATGTTGTGGCAGTTCGTTAGCCGTGGTGCGGTAGTTCATTAGCCTCTATGTGGTAGTTCGTTAGCTATGTTATAGTAGTTCGTTGGCCATGGGATGGTAGTTCGTTAGTTATGGTAAAGCAGTTCGTTGACCATGGGATGGTAGTTCGTTATCTTCGGTGGGCGATAGTTCGTTTGGGAGGTTCGTTATGAAGTTCAAACATTTAACGAGTGTTTTCATCGGTCGGTAGTATCATGATGGTCTTTCAAAAGTTCGTGAAACGTTTTACTTAAAAACCTGTGAACTCACCGGCATTATTTGCTGACGTTTTTAGCATGTTTGTCTCAGGTCGCTAAGGTAGCAGCTGACGATAGGCGCACGGAGTCTCACGGCGTCTAGGATTCATGTGCATCTCATTTAGTATTTTCAGATTTTCGTACTTTTGATTTCACGTTGTAATAAAGTTTTACGCTTCCGCAGCGTTGGATCATTTATGAAAACTTAATGGTTTGATTATGTCATTTTTACGTATCATATAGTGTTGTTTATTGTGACCGTTGACTTGGATCCTGGTGTGTCACGCGCCTCGCGGTAAAACACCGCACGTGGAAATTTGAGGGTGTGACATTATTTGATGCCCCCTATAAAATAAAATCTAAACAAACATAAGCACCAATGACCAGTAAACGAAAAGTAATTTAAAAGAGTTAGAAGCCAATTTGATTATCTAGATTAGAGACATATTAATACGGAGCATATTATACATGCAAACATCACAAACTGTCTCTAAATATTTGACCAGCCTTGACTTTAACCGAAGGTTCTAGGATTTTATTAGCATAACCAGATGTTGCAGTGTCACCTTATAACAACTTAAGTATGTAGAGTATGGGTTGTATGTTATTGAAACTGCTCAATTGGGTAACATGTTTTTAAGAAGAAAAAAGTGAAATGACCAAATAGATCAGGAAACGCATATGTGCAGCTTTTCCATTTTTTAATCCCTACATCTTACATAATTTCCTCATGTTTTGGAAGTTTAAATTGAAGTACCAAGAGCCAAAATACCAGCAATAACCAATTTAGAACCTTTATCTCTAGCAAGACATAGTTTAAGAACAACAAAAAAGCTTTTAACTACTTATCAAACACTTACAAAGTTTGGACCAACTTGTATCCAATAGGCAAATTGAAAATTTTCAAAGGGAAATAAAATTTACCAAAAAAGAAAATTTCATATTTTGAGGGACAAGGAAAATATAAATCACTTAGCTAATAACAACAAAAAGTATTGTGCATACCTCTTCAACAGTACCAGCTAGTAATTTCTAGTCCCCTACTCCTTTAAATGCTTCACTTTTCTCTTGAACTACAAGAACCAAAAACATGATTCACTTCAAACTCACATAAAAGGTATGCTACTGCGTATCAAATTCTATAGTAAAATTAAAGAGGGGTTGATGCAGAAAACTGGCCTCCCCTTTTGTAGGGGTGTAAATGACACGTAGCGGCTCGAGAGCTACCCGGGATCGGCTCGGTAAAAAGCCCGAACAAGCCCGAGCCCGAGTCCGAGCCTGAAATATGGCTCGTTTAGTTTTCGAGCCCGAGCTCGAGCCCTAGATACAAAGCTCGATTGGGCTCGCGAGCCTAAACGAGCCTAAACATAATTATAAGTTTTTTATATATCTTTTATAATTTATAGCCCACATCTCCAAAGCCCAGGTCCTTATTTCATAGGCCCATTTAATAACACTCACGAGCCTAGCTTTTGCGATCTCGAGTCGAGCTTTGAGCTCGTTTGAGATTGTTCTCAAATCACCTCGAGCCGAGCCGAGCCGAGCTCAAGCTTTTGATTTTGCTAGCGAGCCGAGCTCGAGCTCAAAATTGTAGGCTCGAACCGAGCCGAGCTCGAACTCGAGCTTCATAAAACCATAACGAGCCGAGCCCGAGCCCAGTCAGGCTCGAGCTCGGCTCGGCTCATTTACACCCATACCCTTTTGTTGTTTATAATGAAAGAAGCAACACCAACTCTATGCGAATCATTTGGTGAGAAGTATGATTCCTTTCAGGAATCCAATACATCAGCATAAAGTATGTTGGTTCAGCATGATGGAACCAAATTTTTTTTCCTAAATAAGTCAACAAAAACATTAAACTCATTTTGTATTGGATCTAAAATTCAACATTAAATCCTTTAGATGAAGGCATGAAGCATAATTTACATACCTTTAGTGTAGGCTTTACAAGATTCAGATGTTCAATAGATAATTTAAGCCACACAGTGACCCTCTTGTTCTATCTTCACATATCATTCTTGATGCAATCTTTTCTGACTTCTAAGAACAAGCAGGTTCCATTTATCATTAAAAAATAATAAAAATAAAAAAATCATTAAAACCAAAAACATACCTTATGAGGCTCAATGCCCAAAGGTGTCCACCCCCAAACCGCATCATTACAGCATCCCTATAATAGTCATCACAAAATTATTCCTTTCCACATTTACTTTCTTCCATTATGATCAAGCTCAAAAGTATCCACAGTGTGTGTCATCCTTTGATGTTTTGAACTCTACAGAATACAGAAGTCTTAACAATTTGACCTCTATAAACGTCTAGTAACAAATAAATGAATATATAAATAACATACCTAAGTTCCCACATGTTTAAAGATGCCAAGAAGTAGATGATTCCAATCCATCTCAAAGTTGGGACATCTTATACTCAGTATTTGACATAACACAAACGCCTATAGGCGTGAGAATACAAAAACCTTCAAATAGCAAACGTTCCTACTCTCCAAACCCTAATTGCACCATTTAACAAAACCCTAAACTAATAATAAAATTCACCTGCAAGGGCACAAATCCAGCATGAATAAGACAAAGAACCATAAAGTCAAACAGCTTCATGAGTAAATAAATACGAACCTGGTTACTTAACCATGTTTAGTTTCCTTCCAGAGCAATCGTAAAATGTTTTGTGTGACCGGAGAAGATAGAAATAGGAGAAGATGTGTGCGCTATTACCTCCATCTTTTTGTCGCCTCTTGTAGTGGTACAAAATGATATGAGGGAGATTGGGAGAATTGAGCAGAAAGAAATGATTTGGAATTAGGGTTTGGGGAATGAGGAATGGTTGTATTGGGAAGTGGGGATGAGCGAGCGGGAATTCAAATTTGAATGAAAAAATTTGGCCGCCCAAAAATTATACACTGAAAAGTTGTTTGGGTCCAGCAAGAAAGAGACGAAAATATGTGTGGATTTTAACTTTCAAGAGTTCATGCTTCATAGGTTTATACATATGGCTTTAATGGTTGTATATCTCTTAAAAAATGGCAAATGACCATTCTTGCCCTTCCTATATGCTTATTAATATAGTATAGATTAAATATAGTATCAAAAACTATTTTCAGTCTTTAATAAACATGCCGGAAACAAGTCATAGTATTAAACACTAGTTTTTTAGTCACGAAGTTAACATATTAGGGACTGATTATTAGTATTTAAAACACATATTTGGGACTGAAAAGGTTCTTACTTGATAAAAAATTTAGTCTCTAAAAAAACATATTCGATGCTAAATAATAACTTTTAAGATTATTTTTCAGTCCTTAAAATATAATTAAGGAATAAAATGATATGTTAACATAGACTAAATTTCACTCTCTAAAACGGACATCCAAGACTAAATAACACGACATCTAAGATTGTTTTTCAGTCCCTAAAAGAATATATGAAGACAAAATAGCATATTATTAGGGACTAATTCTTAGTCTCTATAACGACGTCTAATTAGAGACTGAATTGTCATAGAACCCAAGGCTAATTAAATGTATTTGTCAAAAAATACACAACATTTTAGTACTGATTTTCATTCCCAAAAAACCTTCGTTCAAGGACTGATCTTCAGTCACAAACGAAATGTATTTGGGACTGAAATGATGTGGTATATGGGGATAGAATAAGGACTGATTTTATGAGTAAGAGAGACTGAATGTCAGTCCTTGTAGATATCATATATTTAGGACTGAAATTTAGTTACTAATGTAAGTATCTAGGACTAACCAACTAGGACTGGCTCGTGACTGGCAAAATCAGTCCCTAATAGCCATTAAGGACTGATTTAGGAGTATCAAAGACTAATTTTTCAGTCCTTGATCTTTAGTCACAAACGAAATGTATTTGGGACTGAAATGTATCTAGGACTAACCAACTAGGACTGACTTAACAGTTTAAATTGCAAAAATTTAAACATTTCCACTTATCAATATATGCTTCGTTTTAGAGAATAAGGTAAAAAACAGTATATGTTTATCGTTTAATTTCCATTTATTCCATCTGACTCGCCTTAACTTAGGTGACGCAGCTTGTATCATGCTTATGTTTTACATTACCTACATGGAACATACATATAGAGAAACATGAGAATAGTACAAATGAGATATGATATAACTAAAATTATCTCATTATATCCAAATTGAAAAATTATTCGTAATGGTACTTCATATGTTATTTTAAACTTGTATTGGTTTCACGTGATATTAAACAACTATTGAATTTACCTTGTCAATTAACATGCAAATTAATTTAGCGTTTAAAAATGAAAAAAAAAATGTATATAAACAAATTAATTTAAAGATTTTTAAGTACACAATATATATGCACATATGTATATAATAAAAAAATTAAATGATTTATGTTTATTATTTTATTCTATGGATAATTTAGCGTTTTGTTATGAACATGACCCTATCTATACACATGCATATATGTGTGTATATACACATGATATTTTTTGCTTATTGAAATGAATTGTGTATGAGTTTGGGTGGGTCGAGGGAAGCATGCTTGTGTTGACTTGACAGGTGTATCTATGGTTGGGTTGAGGGATAGTGGGTTTGTAGCAGGGCAAGATGTGCGGCAAGCAGAGGCTAAGAAGGTAGAAAAGCATGCTAAAGCCTGCGAGGAGAACCAACATGTTTTCGTACCCAAGCTTTTGATACATTTGGCTCATTGGCATCGGAGGCTATCCGTTTCTCGACCAGGGTCCAGCGAGTTATTCATACTATAGTGTCTCGGCCCCAGGTGGGTAAAGTTACGTTTTTAGTTGGTTAGGGTTTGTCATTCAGAAAAAGGGTGGCGGCGCAGCTTGTGGCCCGCCCTCCCGCTATCTTGATGTAACTTGCGGCGCGTGACTAGATACTTACATTAGTAACTAAATTTCAGTTACTAATGTAACTTGCGGCGCAGCTAGGTTTATAACCGCGCGCGTTGCGGCGCGTGTCAAACAACCCAAAAAGTTAACCTTTCTAATTCTAAGTTTAAAGATGTAATAGCCCAAAAGTTGACCATTCTGAGTTTAACTCTGCATATGCTTGCGAAGCTTATGGAACCTAATTTAATAGAAAAACATTCTTTAATTATATAAAACATGCCTGTTGTGTGTAATTCTCACTTGAAACAAATTAAAACATTTTTGTGTGTAATTGGTTAAAAAAAAACCACAACCCTTATCACAACTTCAAATTAGTCCCACACATAAATTACATTGGCCTTAGTTTATGAGAAGCAGTCTATCATCCAAAGGGCCTCTGTCAAACTCAATGTGTGCTTAACAAATATGTCATTGCCCTTTCGTTTAAAATTACATAAACACGCTATTACCGCTAAATGTGCCAGACCACATAACACAAACCGAGTCAGCCACCAATGACATTTGCGTAAGCAACCCGAAAACAGGACAATAGCATAGGTAGCTTACAGCTTCGACATCCTCTCCTGAAAATGCAATCATTTGTCCTTCGCCATGTGAACTTTCATAATCCTTTTTTCCTGCACAATTTTCTCACACGTGAACTTTGTACCAAATATGTTTATCATTAATCGTTAATAATCCAATACCCCTAAATCTCATGAATTTAGAAGTAAGTTAGCAAAACAACGACAGTTCAAATTGCACATATTTGATTACAGGTCATATGGATGGATAAGACAAAACGGGTCAACGGCTATTACAATGGTAGGTTCAGTACAACATGGGCTCACTACTTTGTTCCTTTCAATAGATGAAACAAAAAAGGTACATTTGTGGTTACTTTGTTGTCATTGGGTAACAAATCCAGTAGCTTGTACATAATCATTGGTACCCATCTTGTAACTTGAACAATATAAAGTAATTTCAGATCTATACCATTGCAAGAAAAAGAATTTGCAGCAAAATTAGGTTCTTTAAAAACCATAATCTAAAACAATGCTTCCACACACTCGCAATCAAATTTTGACCAAAATAGTTTCTCGCCGTCTTCACGTCTGACCAACATTGCAGATTTGCCAACCTCTAACTGTATCGCTTTTGGCCACCTACATTTAAAAGGTGGTTGTCAATAGTAGACTTAAGAGCAGCTATTAGCATTTCCTTAAATTTAATTCACTTGTATCATAAATGATACTTCTTCAATTGAAACTAGTTGTATAAAATCACGCGCGTTGCGCGTTTTATAATCGAGATTTAGATGGGGTGTTAGTCAATCAATGAATTATACAATCGAGATTCCATTTTGGTTGTAAACGTTAAAAAAAATAAAGAAGTCTACACATTAGGGGTGTTCAAAATCGGATAATCCGAATTTCGGATATCCGAATTTCGGATAATCCGAAATTTCGGATAGTCAATATTGAGATCCGAATCCGAATCCGAAATTCGGATATCCGAAATTTTGGATTCGGATTCGGATCATCCAACGGATAATCCGAAACTTAAAAAAAAAATTAAAAAAATAATAAAAAAAAACTATAAAAAACGTTCCCTTTATGCCTAAAACGTGAACCTATTAAAAAAACAAAAATCGAAGTTAGATAAACGAAATTTGAACAACAAATATATAAAAAAAAAACTTATTATTTTGATGGAAGGGGGCTGTGAAGGTCGGATACGAGGTGGACGGGGGCTGTTATAGAGGAGAGAAGAGAGAGCAACAGCTATGGATTAGAGGAGTATGGACATAGAGTTAGAAGGATTAAGGATTTAGGATTGTTTATTTTGTTATGTAGTGTATATAATATTATATATATATATACATATATATATATATATATTTAATATTCGGATTCGGATAATCCGATTATCCGAAAATTTTCAAAATCAGGATTCGAATCCGAATCCGAAATTTCAGATAATCCGATTTTCGGATATCCGAAAATCGGATTATCCAAAATTTCGGATAATTCGGATTCGGATTTTCGGATTTTTCGGATTCGAATTTTGGATTATCCGATTTTGAACAGCCCTACTACACATTAGGTAACACATGAAATTTGTAACGAAATTACATAAGATTATGTTATTTATATTAATAGTATATAATATAATAAATTTTTTAATAAAATAATATGAATAAAATAATAATATATAATATATAAGTAGTGTATAATATAATAAAGTTTTTGAATAAAATAATAGTATATAATATATTAATTAGTGATGAGCATACAAGGCCGAATACCGATCCCGTCCCGTCCTTATCCTGATACCGTACCGAACCGAGTGGTTTTGGGGTCGGTATCGGTACCGATATTTATGGATTTTCAGTTTCGGTATTATCGGTATCGGTACGGGATCGGTATGGTATCGGTATTTTAAGGTAAAATACCGATACCATATCGGTACCGTACCAATACCGTACCGTTCGGTATCGGTATTGTCGGGATCGGTATAAAAAGTTTTTGAATAAAATAATAGTATATAATATATTAATTAGGGATGAGCATACAAGGCCGAATACCGATTTCGTCATGTCCCGATCCCGATACCGTACCGAACCCATACCGAACCGAGTGGTTTCGAGATCGGTATCAGTACCCATATTTATGGATTTTCGGTTTCGGTATTATCGGTATCGGTACGAGATCGGTATGGTATCGGTATCGGTATTTTAAGGTAAAATATCGATACCATACCGGTACCGAACCGATACCGTACCGTTCGGTATCGGTATAATATAATATATTAATAGTATGTAATATAATAAAGTTTTTAAATATAATAATAATATAAATAAAATATTAATATTTTTACTATTCATTTGAAATCACTATTCAAATGAGTTGTATTATTAATAGTATATAATTGTTAACCAAAAAGGCATAGCATGACTAAATAGTCAGGCTCCTTATATTCAACAGCGAATGCTGTTACCTGATGTCCTGATCACTCTCTTCGTTTACCATATAAGAATCAAACTTTAGGACTACTCTTAGATCTGAGTGACCCTCCAAATGATGCACCAAAAGCTTTTAAGTATTATGACAGTTGTTAAACTTAAAACTTTTATCACTATATTAGAGTAAACAATAACAACCTTACCCAGTAAATCCCACACTTAGCCAAGCTAAGAGTAGGGTCTGGGGAGGGTGAGATGTAGGCAAACCTTACCCTTATCCTTACGAATAAAGAGACTGCTTCCAGAGACACCCTCGGCTCAACAATACACAAACGACGGGCCCAAAAAAAAAATACTGAAATGTAAGAAGCATTTTCTCCTAAGTGTGCACACTCACTTTCACTTAAATGAAAGGAGCATTTTCACCTAAGTGTGCATCTTCTGGTCACATGTTAATTTCATTTCTTCTTCACGAAAATTGAACCCTCATATATCCTACCATCCTTTTGTTGCTCAATATGGGTACCAAGATTATTTATTACTTTTACAAATGAACATTGACCATAATGAGAGTTTTTGCCTTCATAAAATTAAATGACCATTAAGAAAAAGTTTCACCATATTATAATGCAACCACACCAAAAATAGAGCAAACAAACTAAGAAGATAAGTTTATTGACTTTCTAAGCAGTTAATGCGGTAAAATATCGGTTATCGGTCAAGGACCAATATTTAGGATATCGTTTATTGCGGTGAGATATCGGTGGGATATCGGTAATTACGGAATATATATATTATAATAATAGTAAGATCAATATATAAAACTTAATACATTTTGTAACAAACTAAAAAATCTTTAGGGTCAAATCTGACAAAAACCGTAATATTAAGGATTAAAATATTATTTAGATAAATAGAATTAAAGGAAATAATATGGTATATGTTGATAAACCCTAAAAACAAAGCAACCGTCACATTGTCTTCTCTTCTTCTCCATTGAAGGTTTCTTCCTCCCATTTCTAGCATAGGTTCATCTCCATCTCTTTTTCTTTTACAAACTTTCATAGTCATGTTCATCCCTTTTACATCTCTTCAGCCCTATTACATCTCTGTTGTAATCTAAATGTGACACCCGGCATATTTGGCTTAAACCTTATAGTAACATCTAAGTCTACCTTAGCGGGAAACGTTTATAAACGAACTTAACTAGGTTAGTTGAGTCGGGTCAAGTTAGGATTGTCCAGGGTTCAATGATCTGGAGGATCATTGGGAGTCATGTTGGGAATACACTAGTACCGGGTCCCGTTGTTGGTGAAATTACATAAACTAATTAAGTGTATATGTAGATTATTGGTCGTATGGTGGATTATATACATAGATGTGTTTAAATGATGTGTAGATGATTATCCATGCTTAAATATGTTAAACATAGACTAAGGTTGCATGCTCATATGTTAAGGTGCGTTAAAATGCGTTAAACACGACAAACTGGAAAACTAGATAAACATAGGTTTTGGTTCGACCACTTCGAGTGGTCGAAGGTGGAATTGTGTCCTGGTTCGACCCTTTGGAAAGGGGCGAACCTGGGATATGGAATTGGAAGAATTTCATTCGACCAAGTCAGGGTTCATTCGACCCTGTGAAAGGGTCGAAGGAGGTTACCTTCGACCACTGATAGGGGGCGAAGGTGGAATAGTATAAATACCAAACTTTGTCATTTTTCACCATTTCACAAACCCTAACCGTCTCAAAACACTCTCAAACGATTTTAATCACTAAGGAAGGAGTTTTTGCTCTTCTTTTTCATAATCTAACCTATCAACAACATCTAAACAAGAATCCAAGGTGTGTTTTTAATCCTAAATCTTTTTAAGGCATTTTAATCCGTTTTTATCTAACCCTAAATGTCCAGATCTGTTCTAAGGAAGATTTTATCAATAAAAACCTTTTAAACATCTTTCTAAACCTAAACCCTATCATTAAACATAGGTTTTGTATCAATAAACATATGTTAATTATGTGTTATGTGATGTTATGTGTTGTTTAATGAATTGCTGCTGTTTTAATGTTAGAAACATGATCTAGGGCTGCTATGAATGATAGTTTAGGATTGTAAAGGTCATTATTAGATAGATGATATTATGGGTATTTTGGGGATTTTATGAAATCTAGGGCTTGTGCATGTTAAGTGTTATTAACAAAATGAATGGGGGGTTTCTGATTACAAGATAAACTGAGCATTTGTAGATGATTATGGGTTGGTATTAAAAAGTTTCCAAATTGGGTAAAGATTTCATGCATGATGTGACATTTCCATAATTTTGCCATTTTGGGAAAGTATTAAAACAAGCTGGTTTTGGGGCAAAATTGGTGAGGTTTTGTAGGGATATGTTAATCATACTTGACTGTTGTGTTTGATGATGTTTCGAGATGTTTCGAATGTGTTTGAAGCGTTTTTAGGAAAATTTATAAAACAGGGGCGAACCTGGACTCCTTCGACCAAACGAATGTCGAAGGAGAGATTCCAGGGTCGAACCTGGGAAGTGTTTGGGCGAACCTGATAAAACGGTCGAATGAGACATCAAACGGTCGAACGTGGCAAAACGGGCGAAGGAAACTTAATCTGACTAATTCGACCGTTCTGATGCAGAAATGAGATTTTTGATACAAACTAAGTGTTTTATGCTTGAACCTTGTGTGTAATCTATGTGTACTTGATTAGTTAGGGTAATGAGTCACCAACGGGATGTCAGGTCGGTCTAGTGTGTCGGTTGAACATTTATACACGTTTTAAACATACTTGGTTACGATCTGGACAATCGGGGACTAGATAACCTTATGGTTATTAGTCGGAACACTTATGTGAACATTTTGATAGATCTCCGGTAGAGGGATTATCAAGGGCTTAGCATTTTACTAGTAACCAAAGAACGCTATCTAAGGTGAGTTCACGACCCCACTTTTACAGCTTTAACTTTTGGGGGAGAAAACATGCGCTAAACAATTTGGTAACATATGTCATACTATGGTTTTAACTTTGTATTGCTATACGATCTTTGGAAGTCCCGGGGGAAACCATGAATGTGCGGGGATGCACAACGGGGGAAATGTGGATAGATCTATTGGGCGTGACCTGCCCCACTCGACGGCTTGGAGGGCCGGGCGGGTGCATGTTGTCTCGAACTTTGCTAAACATGCTGAACATATTCGGGCTGCTTAAACATATGCTAAACATTGCTAAACGTGTCCAGTAATGGTTTCCAATCGTAGTAGTAATAAAACATACGCCTAGCTAGCGTACTTGGTGACATTGGTATAGTATGGAAATGGTAACGTTTTGGTAACTTCGGTAACTTATTGAACAAACCTGTGAACTCACCAGCATTATATGTTGACGTCTTTTTGGCATGTTTTTCTCAGGTCGCTAAGGTAGCAACAATGGACTAGGCGCACGAGTCTGCATGGTGTCTAGGCATAGCATCATGTTTTTGAATAAAACTGTTTGAACATTGTCGTACTTGGTTTTGTAATTGGTCTAATGCTTCCGCTATGATTTTCATAATATGAGAACTATGTTTTGGGGTTTTACGTATTCATATAGTGTTGTTTATTGTGACCGTTGACTTGGATCCTGGTTTGTCATGCGCCTCGTGGTAAAACTCCGCAAGTGGAAATTTGAGGGTGTGACACTAAATGGTATCAAAATGGGCAAAAAATACACCTAACCGATATTCTAACCGATACAACCGATATTTTGAAGGCAGTATCGGCCGATATATCACCGATATCGGCCGAGATTATCGGTACAAAGATAGGGACCGATATTTGTGACCGAGATAGGCCCTTATGGCCGATAACCGAGATGTCACCGATATATCACCGAGATATCACCGATATTGACTGCTTAGTTGACTTTCAAATGTTAACTGGCTGTTTCGCAATTAACTTTCAGAGATAAAAACCAACGCTTCACTATATATATTATGCAAAAAAAAAAAAAAAGGTTAAACCTTATGGCCTATTTTTAAATTTTCTTAACCTAAATCAACCAAATATAAATAGGACACATAACTTATATACTATGTAAATAACTTTTGAACTATCTAATAATAAAACTAATAATTAATATTACCCACTAACAGTAATACTCTAATCCAATTAGCTAGCTTCTAGTTTACTGGATTATTTCAATCATAATCACATGTGTTCACATAAAATGAATTGCTATTACATTAATGCTACCATATTGCATATCTTTGTCCAATCCTATGGTCATATGGGCGCTAAAGAAGCATAACAATATATATAAATTAGGACCATTCATCAACCCACTCAAGAAACAAAGCTCCTATTGCCTATGGAATTTTTCTGTTCAAAGCAACAAAATCATACAATCCCTTAGTCCTACAAAAAGTAAACCAACACCATAGCTACTATTTACTTAGACCTGCATATAAGTATAACCAATTAATTTTGTAACTGGCTCCCTAGTTAGCACATTGGTTTGGCAAGTTCTGGTTCCAATTAACCAAATACGCATGAACAATGTGTCACATATCCGCTATATATCTTATTCATACATAAACCTTTATCTAGAAAATCATGTCATCAAGTGTCGATTATATATCCAAGAGCCAATATTGATATTTATAGGTTTATTATGATTAACTTACAACCAACCATATACTCAGTTTAATACCACACACAACAAAAAGACTCCCAATTCAAATACTAAATTTAAACTTTGACCAAAACTTGTTTTTCATTTGTGTATATTAAGATGCCAAATTTGCATAATATTACCATCAATTTACATAAGTGGTATCCAAGGCTAAAAGGATAACTACACATTGAATTTAGAAACATACAGACTTCAATGTAGGAGAAAAATGAAATTGAAAGAGCATACAAAGGACAGAAAAGAGGGTAAATTAACTGACGATAAAGTATAATGCAGACAAAACAAAAGCGATGAAACAAATCACAATTTGCAAACACTACAAACGTATAAGATTGTCGCCAGACATGAATAAAGAGTCATTAATGTTTAATCCAAATAGAGCACGACAATGGTCAAATACGTTATGTTTTGTTATGGATTAAACACCATCGCTAGAGAGGGGTCACGAAACCTAGTTCGCTTTTTGTTAAAACAACACCAATCGCTGCTGATCGCCGAAAAAGTGTGTCAAACCCTAGCGACTTATTTCCAATAACCGCCAATAAATCCCTTTTCTAAAGATTCAGAAAACGAAAATCATAAAATTTGTGGAAATTTTGCATTTTGTTTTCTCTTTTGTTTTCAAGAAACTTAAAAACACACTTCTTCATGTCTTCTTAATAACATATAAAATCAAAGAACCTAATTGTTTTTTCCAGACTCAACAAACAAAAATCAGCGGCCTATCAACAGACAAACTATAAACTTATGGTTGAATCTATTAAAGAGGTGATGAATAACCGATGGTTTTAGATTGAAGAGAGTTTGAAGGACTGAGAAAGGCATATGAGGATGATAAAAAAACTGGGGTATTGGGATTTAGGAATAAGGAAGCGGTTATGAGATGGGTGGGGTACGTTGGAGGGATTTCAAGTGGTGACGGGGGTTGAAAGTTTATTCGTCTGAATGAATCAGTTGATAACCGCCAGAAGCCCAGTAACCGTCGTTGGCGATGGTTCTTTAATAGTTGCTAATTAAAAGACCCGATTGTTGAAGAAGGAAAAGAAAGGCAGTCAAAGACAGAAAAGAAGACGCGGTGAAGGAAAATGACGGCGAAAGGAAGACGCGGTGAAGGAAAATGACGGCGCCGTTAACATAACGTTAAGCTACTATTTGTATTTATATATAAATATTTTTTTAATATAACACATCACACATATTAGAAACTTAATAATAAGTAAAAAAAAAAAGTAAAATGTTACAGTAAGCAAATAGTATACCAAAGTTCATTTCATAAATACATATATATTGATGACTATGGTTGTTAACCGATTACATTATATTTATTCAATACCTGTAAGACATGAGTTTATTCAACCCGCACAATACACATGTTTTTAAAAGATATAACATATTATATAATATAACAAAAGACATCCAGCCTTAGGAACAGTGCTAATATGGCAGTTTTGTAATATTTGGGTTTTCTAGGGGTATATGTGTCTTTGGTCAGATATTCTTTTGGGTTTTATCCTTTTCTCTAGAGGTATGTACTACATCATTCTTTTAATTCTTCAAACTTCTGAGCAAGTTTTTCAGGTTCCACCATCTCACACACAAAAGTTTAGAGATTGAGAGAAGCAACGAGAGAGGGAGAGAGCAGAGACACGAAAAGAAGGAATGCGGCGAGACACAGAGAGACAGATGGGGAGCAAACCGTTCACTACTGGCGGAGCTGAGCAAAGATACGACGGCAGCGGCGCCCGCCGCGTCTTCGTCACTAGGTTATCATCTGTCGAAGATCTGGTGTTGTTGTCGTGCTTGATTTCACGAAGAAGAAGAAGATCAAATGGCTAGTGATGAAGGCCGGCGAGAATTTGTTTAACTGCTTTGAATTGGTTGTTTTGGTACATCATGGTGGTGGTTGTGTTTGTGAAAATGTTTGGTGGTATTGATAATGTTGTTTTATTCAAAGAGAACATATAAATAATTTGATTTCTTTTGTTCCAACCCTTCGTTTATTACCATCTACATATTTCCCTATTTTAAATAAATAATGATCATTAAGTTGATGGTTGTTTGTTTGTGTGTTTGAAGTAAAATGAAAAAGGGAGGGATCTACAGGTTATTTCATGAGTAGGTAGTGCTTTAAGGGTTTGTAATGGAGTGAAACAAATGACTTTGCAAATTGTCATTTAGAAGGAAAAAAACAAGAAAACTTGTACCGGGAAAATCAAAGTGATTGAGTTGGTCTCAAGATTAGGAATAATCAACCAAGTTGTTAACGAATTATACGGACGTCAACCCATGCCGTCTTTCATTGCATCGCCCGCGGGCAAATAAACATATAAATTACAGGATGATATGATCATCGCAGTGCAATCGCATTGGTATTTATTTTTCCTTGATACACCACATGCTGGCGGAGCAATGTGTGACACCCGGCATATTTGGCTTAAACATTTTAGTAACACCTAAGTCTACTAGGACTAACCAACTAGGATTGACTCGTGACTGGCAAACTCAGTCCCTGATAGCCATTAGGGACTAATTTAGGAGTATCAAAGACTAATTTTTCAGTCCTTGATGATGATCTTTTTTGTAGTGTGAGGAAAAGAAAACGTCCGATGACTAAACTTCTGAAAACATCAACTACTGATAATAAGTTAACGACTTAGTTATGTTTCAGTTTATGTCCGTTAAATACTTGAGTTTTCGTTTACAGTTTCAGTTATTTATGAGTTAACTTTGTGATATATATGCTCTATGTTTAATATCTATAAAATATATTATGATAAATTTTATAAACTTCTTAAAACAAATAATAATTTTATTATATAAAACAATATCAATTAACTTTCTTAATTTATAATGAAATACTCAATATGAAATTAAACAATACCAACAGTCACTTTAAACAGTCATGTATGTACACTTCTTTGATCTGATCAAGAAATTAATAGCCACAACAAAGATAATGATCATTATTATTGAAAATCGTAATTGTCAGTTCATCTTACTTACACGCGGTTTAATTATATCTATATAGCCTTTATCATCTCAGAAATGACAAAGCAAACAAATACCCAAAAAAAGACACACAACAAAAACAAAAACAGAGAAAAATTGGAAAACATTGTCCATTGGCGATTCTGTCCCTTCTACCGTAGGTATTTCGTCACCCTAAGCGACACCACACGCTTAGTTTTTGGCTCTAGAAGATCCATTATGGAAATGGGAAAAGAATTCTAAAGAGAAATCTATCAGTTTGGGCTGACAATGGGGTTGCCCTGCTATGAAGAAAGCAGACTCATCAATAAATTAGATGGGAAGTTTGGAGTAGATGTTTATGTGAATATATGGAGATATTTCATGTGAACAGTTGGTTTTTTATTGAGAAGTATAATGTTTTAAGCGTGGAATTTAATAATGGTAATCATCAGTATATCACAAGAGATGAAATTGAAAACACAAATGATGTGGACTTACTGGAGGAACTGTGACAAGCGGGAAAAATTTTTTCTTCCTTATCGTTTCATTCTCATTGGCTTCGAGAAATTTTCGGGACAAATATTCTTTCAACGGGGGGATGATGTGACACCCGGCATGTCTAGGTTAACATTTTAAAAACACATAAGTCTACCTTAGCGAAAAACATTTTCAAACATACTTAACTAGGTCAGTTGAGTCGTTATGATGGTTCTGGGAATCATCAGGAGTTGTTACAGTGATCCACGGGTTCATTGGGAGTCGGTCCATAACCATGTGAACAGGGATTGGTGATTTGTAGAATCGCCGGGTTTAACGCACACATGCAAATCTCGAGTCCCGGGAATTGGTGAACGGATGGGAACGTGTTAGTTATCATGCATTATGTGCTTACAATCATTATATGACTTGTCGGTATGTGAATACGTGTTTATATGTGTTAAAATAGTAATTACGTGTAATCACATGACATTAGAGGTGATTACGTGTAATCACATGACATTATAGGTGATTACATGTAATCACATGTAAATAGGGGGTGATTGGCCTAATCGCCAGTAACACATGCGATTAGGGGGATTTTTAAGGGCGATTGGGGCCTAATCGCTAGTAGGTACATGCGATTAGGAACCCTAATCGCCTGTACTGCTGCATAATTGCCTGACATGTGTCGAACGACTAGAAACGCCTATAAATACCACCCTTATGTTGTAAAACATCATTTGTGAAACCCTAACACACCCCAAAGCCATCCCACACCTTATCTGTGACACCCGGCAAATTCTGGTTAACAACGTTGTCTAGATGAAAGTCTACCTTAGCGAGTCACGCGTATATTGTACTTAACTGGGTTAGTTAAGTTGGGTTATGGTTCGGGAACTATCGGTTTAGTCTAGAAGATCATTGGATGTTGGTCTAGAGGTTCATTAGATGTCAGTCCTTAACCAAGTGTACAAACGGTGGCGATTTGTAGGATCGTCAGGGCATACGGAACATACAAGTCTCGAGTCCCGGGAATTGGTGAACGAGTGTGAATATGTGTATTTACAAGTGTTATGTGTTTACAATCATTATGTGACTTGTCGGTATGTGAATATGTGTTAACATATGTTAAAACGGGGTTTAACGCGCAAAACACACAAAACCAGCCCTATAGGCGATTAGGGAAGCCTAATCGCCTATAAGGGAGGCGAGTAGGCAACAATAGGGGCGAGTAGGGGGCTAATCGTGTGCCTTAAGTGGCGATTAGGCCCCAAATGCCTGAACATCATGCGATTAGGATCCCTAATCGCGTGTACTGGCTGCACAATCGCGTGTTACGTGCTGGACGACTAAAAACGACTATAAATACCATACTTGACCTCATAAACTTCATAATACAAACCCTAGTCGTCCCATAACCCGCCCCAACACACACACACAACCTCTGGAACGCGATTTTTGATCAAAACACAAGGTTTCAAGCTTAATCCATCATTCTTTTACAAATCTAAGGTTTGGTTTCCATCCATGCAATCTTATAAACGTTTTTATTCAATCCCTAATAGTCCAGACCTGTTCTAAAACGGAAAAGCTTTCTGAAAATCGTTAATAAGTGTTGTTAATCGGATTTTAACTAGTATACATGTGTTATGTGTGTTTATGATTAGAAAGCTAGGGTTTTTATGATTCAAGATGAAGGATTAACAGGTTATTAGGTTAATTCAGAATACTAATGATATTATGATGATAAAATCTGAGAATTGATTATTAGGGTTATAGTTACGCATGTTAGTGTGATGTTGCATGCTATGTGAATGGTGTTTGGATTACGTGATTGCATGCAGGGCTGATAATACGAGGCAAAACGAAGGGTTTTAGTTGAAACATGTTTAGGATAGTGTTTGGGATGATATTGGATGGTTACACACGTTCTGGATCTGATTTGGAGCGTTAAACGCGCGAAAAACTACTAGCCTAAATGCTAGTAGTTTCATGTGGTATAGCCTAAATGCTAGTAGTTACATGTGGTATAGCCTAAATGCTAGTAGTTACATGTGGTATAGCCCTAAATGCTAGTAGTTACATGTGGTATAGCCCTAAATTCTAGTTGACCAACCTAAATGCTAGTTGACTTTTCCTAATCGCGTGTACTGCTGCTGTAAGTGTAAATTAGCATTCCGAGACCCGATTTGACATGTAGGAACATGCTAGGAACCCCGTAACATATCTAATAACTTGGTAACATATGTTTGGATGTAATTCGGTGATACGTGAGCTATGTGCTATAACTTGTTGTGCGTTAACGTATGTTAAGTGTGATTGCATGATTGCATGTTTGAGAGCGTAAACATAACACGGGAAGTCTCGGGTCACCAATGGGATGTCGAGTCTTGTACTTTGGGTCAGTTAAACAGTCACGGTGTTTTCAAACGAACTTGGTTATGGTCTGGACATCTAGGGACTAATTAACCTGCGGGTTATTAGTCTAAGTGCTTGTAACTGTCATATGTTAGGTCGCCGCTTTACGGGACTAGCATAGCTGCTGAGTTATTCGTATTACGAAGTAACGCAACTTAAGGTAAGTTTACGGCCCCTCTTTTAAACTGGTTTCACATTTTCAGGGGAGAAAACATGTGTTAAAACGATTATTTGGTAACTACTGTCATACTATGGGTTTCTATTGTGTACTACACGATATTTGGAACTCCCGGGGGGAACCATGAATGTGCGGGTTTGCACAACGGGGAAATGTGAATAGCGCTATTGGGAGTGACCGACCCCGCTCGTCGACTTGGAGGGTCGGCGGGTGCATATTGTCTCAAACAGGAACAACAGGAACAACAGGGTTACTACATCGGGCACACATTTGGTTTGCGAGTTAGTAATGGTTTTCCAATCGTGGTAGTAACAAAACATACGCCTAGCTAGCGTACACTGGTTTTCGATTTGTTATAGTATGGACAGGTTGACTTGGTACTTGGATTACAAAACCTGTAAACTCACCAGCATTTTTGTGCTGACGTAAACTGTTACATGTTTTCTCAGGTCGCTAAGGTAGCACTACTGGACTAGGGCGCACGCGTCTGCACGGCGTCTAGTTAGAGTCGCATGGTTTTCATATGTTGAACATTTGGTTTACTTTTGAGATACTGTTTTGAATAAGCTTCCGCTGTAAACGGGGATTTTAAACTATGTTTTGAAATTGCATTATATTCATTTAGACTTGTTTATTGTGATCGTTGGTTTGGATCCTGGTTTGTCATGTGCCTCGCGGTAAAACTCCGCAAGTGGATTTTGAGGGTGTGACAGATTGGTATCAGAGCCAGTGGTTATAGTGAACTAGGACTGCATGTAGAGTCTAGTCTATAGCCGAGTCGCACACACTAGACGATCACATGGTACTAAACATTATGGCGGTTTACGTATGGTCTTGTCGGGGTGTCTCTAAATCATTTGGTCTTTCTACGTTACATCATCCGTTCTATCTTAGGTCGGGTTACTTACTTTCTAGGCAGTGTAGTATATTGGAGTGAATCGTGTACTCTTGAGATTTGTCCAAGGCTCGGACATCTCCCTTTCATACTCCAATAGAAACACTTGCCATAAACTACCGTAGCATTACGGTGTATAGCTAAGAGTCTATTTTCAGTGATTTGAACTTTGAACTAGGAGAACACTTGGAGGACCATGTAGAGCGGTTTATCATTTTGGGTGCACACAAAATCATAAACCGAAATGCATGGAAACCCTAGTGAGCTCTGGGTTTGAAGGGATAGTCCTGGATTGGATCTAGCTTTGATCTTGTAAACATTAGTGGTTATCTTTGTCTGCGAAACTAAATTTTCTCGTTCTTTCTGCCAGAATCATGTCTGGAGTAAGAGGAGGACGTGGAGGTGGTCGCAATGGTGGACGTGGTGGTGGTCGCGGTGGTGCTGGTGGTCGTGGAGGTATTAACCTATCGTAGGCTGATCTGAACAACTTGCTCCAAGCTGCCTTCCAGTTAGGGCACAACGGTGGTGGTAAGTTGATTTATCCATTTTCTTTGCCTCATTGGTGAACCTTGTTTACATTCGTCGTGATTCCTCACGCATTTCATTTCAGGTGGTCCTGTTAACCCACCCCCACCCATGTGTACCTACAAGATGTTTCGGGACTGTAAGCCCCAGGAATTCTCTGGCACTGAGGGTGCGGTGAGCTTACTCAGGTGGTTGGAAAAAGTGGAGTCAGTGTTTCTGATGTGTAACTGTCTCCCAGAAGATCGGGTTAAGTATGCTGCTGCGTTATTCCAGGATGTGGCATTGACTTGGTGGAATAACATCACCCAGAATATGGGTATTGGGGAGGCGTATGCTATGCCTTGGGAGAATTTTGTGCAGCTGCTGAAGCGTGAGTACTGTCCGAGGGAAGAAGTACAGAAGCTAGAGCACGAAGTGTGGAACCTCAAGATGTCTGGGTCTGAAATTGAGAAGTATACTGTGAGGTGTAACGAGTTGGCAGTGCTGTGTCCCGATCTGCATGTGCCAGAGTACAGGAGGATTGAACACTATGTCTCGGGGTTAGTACCGGAAATCGCAGGGTTAGTGGTTGCGGGAAATCATCCTACATACGCAGAGGTGGTCCGATCGGCTCATAGGATGACCAACTTGAAAGTGAATGAGGGTATTTTGCCTACTAAGGGTTCGACTGTTAAGGCCCCAGAGAACAACAAGCGCAAGTGGGATAATGAAGGGAAGGGATCTGGGCCAGCACAGCAGAGTAAGAGGTTCGATAATGGGGGTTCTTCTTCTTCGGGTAACAAGCAGGGTGGTTATGCGGGGAAACTGCCCAAATGTAACAAGTGTGGACGTCATCATCAAGGGAACTGCGACAGCAACCGTTGTCATCGCTGCCAACGGATTGGGCATTTTCGCCCCGACTACTAACCCAGCTCCTACTACTCAAGGGACTACAGGAAGACAGGGATGTTACAACTGTGGTGAGACCGGTCATTACAAGAAGGATTGCCCAAAACTGAAACAGGGCGGGAACAACGGTAACGTGAACAACGGGGGCGGCGGCAGAAATGCACGTGCCTTCGTCATTGGAGCCGCAGAGGCTAGGCAGGATCCTGACACAGTTACCGGTACGTTCCTTCTCAATAATCGTTCTGTTAGTGTGTTATTTGATTCTGGTGCCGACAAGAGCTTTGTATCCTTGGAAGTTAGTCGACTGCTAGATGTAGTACCCCTACCATTAGAGGCTAAGTATATTATTGAGTTGGCTGACGGTAAAAAGATTGAAGCTACTAGTATCCTTCGGGAGTGTCAAATAGAGTTGTCGGGTTTGTCGTTCCCCATCGATCTTATGCCGGTACCTTTGGGTAGTTTTGACGTTGTGGTAGGCATGGATTGGTTGTCTTTGTATCGCGCGGAGATTGTCTGTTACGACAAGATTATTCGGATTCCTCTCCCTGATGGAGAATTCCTTTCTGTGTACGGTATCAAGGGCGGTGTTCCGCTGAATATCATCTCTAGCATGAAAGCCCTTAAGTGTCTTCGAAAGGGTTATCCAGCCGTTTTGGCACTTTTATCTGTTTCCTCTGGTGATGAGAAGAAGATCGACGATATTCCAGTTGTACGCGAGTTTCCTGATGTTTTTCCCGATGATTTATCTGGTCTTCCTCCCCATCGTCAAGTCGAGTTCGGTATTGATCTTGTTCCAGGGGCTGCTCCTATTGCTCGGGCCCCCTACCGTCTTGCACCTCCTGAGATGCAGGAATTGTCTAGTCAGTTACAGGAACTCTTGGACAAGGGTTTCATCAGACCAAGTTCTTCCCCTTGGGGAGCCCCGATGCTAATTGTTAAGAAGAAGGATGGAAGTTTCCGATTGTGTGTGGACTACAGGGAACTGAACAAATTGACCGTCAAGAACCGTTATCCTCTTCCACGTATTGATGATCTATTCGACCAGCTCCAGGGTTCTAGTTACTATTCCAAGATTGACTTGAGGTCCGGTTATCACCAGTTACGGGTAAGGGAAGCTGACGTTGCAAAGACTGCCTTCCGTACACGTTATGGCCATTTCGAATTCTTGGTCATGCCTTTCGGTCTTACAAACGCACCGGCGGTTTTCATGGATTTGATGAACCGCGTTTGCAAACCATATCTTGACAAGTTCGTCATTGTGTTTATTGATGACATCCTGATTTACTCCAAGAACAAGACTGAACACGAGGAACACCTGCGTTTGGTTTTGGAACTCTAGCGACGGGAACAACTTTACGCCAAGTTCTCAAAGTGTGACTTTTGGTTACGCGAAGTTCAGTTCCTAGGACATGTGGTTAATGAACTAGGAATTCATGTCGATCCAGCTAAGATCGAAGCGATCAAGGACTGGGGAGCACCAAAGACGCCAACTGAGGTGCGGCAATTCCTAGGCCTTGCGGGCTACTATCGTCGTTTCATTCAGGGGTTCTCGAAGATCGCTCAACCCCTCACCACTCTTACTCAGAAGAATAGAAAATTCGACTGGGGTGAACCACAAGAGTCAGCGTTTGAGGAACTAAAGTCTAAACTTTGTTCCGCTCCTATTTTGTCTTTACCTGAAGGCCCTGATGATTTCGTTGTTTACTGTGAGGCTTCTATTCATGGTCTCGGTTGCGTGTTGATGCAACGCGAGAAGGTGATCGCGTATGCTTCTCGTCAACTCAAGGTGCACGAGAAGAACTACACCACCCATGACTTGGAGTTGGGTGCCGTGGTATTCGCGTTGAAAATTTGGAGACATTACTTGTACGGTACCAAATGCACCATCTACACCGATCACAAGAGTCTCCAACATATTTTTGACCAACAACATTTGAACATACGGCAGCGTCGTTGGATTGAACTTCTGAACGACTATGATTGTCCCATTAAGTACCATCCTGGCAAGGCGAATGTTGTAGCAGACGCCTTGAGCAGGAAGGAATCAACTAAACCTCGTCGCGTTCGGGCGTTGCAGCTCACCATTCATTCATCCCTACCTGATCAACTCCGCTCTGCCCAGTTAGAAGCTTTGAAGGAGGAAAACCTTAAAGCTGAAACTATGCACGGTGCCGACAAGCACCTCGAGCGAAGACCTGATGGCCTGCACTACTTCGCAGAACGCATATGGGTTCCTTTATTCGGGGGACTACGGGAGCTTGTCCTTGATGAGGCTCATAAGTCCCGGTATTCTATTCATCCTGGTTCGGATAAGATGTACCAAGATCTGAAGGTGCTTTACTGGTGGCCAAACATGAGGTCGGATATAGCCTCATACGTGAGCAAATGCTTGACCTGTGCTAAGGTCAAGGTGGAATACCAGAAACCGTCGGGTCTCTTGCAACAACCTGAAATTCCGGAATGGAAATGGGAACGGATTACCATGGATTTTGTCACGCAACTTCCTAAATCACCAAGCGGGAATGACAAGATATGGGTGATTGTCGATCGGTTGACGAAATCAGCCCATTTTCTTGCTATTAAGGAGACCGACACCATGGATCGTTTGGCTCGTCTTTATTTGAAGGAAGTTGTTTCTAAGCACGGGGTGCCGGTTTCTATTATCTCGGATCGTGACTCCCATTTTACTTCTCACTTCTGGAAGTCTTTGCACAAGGCTTTGGGTACCCAACTAGACATGAGTACAGCTTATCATCCACAGACTGACGGTCAGAGTGAGCGCACAATTCAAACTTTAGAAGACATGCTGCGGGCATGTGTGATCGATTTTGGCAAGGGTTGGGAAGCTCATTTACCGTTAGTAGAATTCTCGTACAACAACAGTTATCACACGAGCATCAAGGCGGCTCCGTTCGAGGCACTGTACGGACAAAAATGCCGTTCTCCTCTTTGTTGGGCTGAAGTGGGTGAGAGTCAACTCACTGGGCCTGAGCTAGTGTACGAAACTTCGGAAAAGATCGTACAGATTCGTAACCGGTTGGCAGCGGCACGGGATCGGCAAAAGAGTTATGCCGATCAGCGTCGCAAACCATTGGAATTCCAAGTTAATGACAAAGTACTTCTAAAAGTCTCACCGTGGAAGGGCGTCATACGCTGTGGGAAGCGTGGCAAACTCAACCCTCGATATGTCGGTCCATTTACGATCCTGGAACGGATTGGACCGGTGGCGTATCGTCTTGATTTACCGACGGAGCTCGGTAATGTACATAACGTCTTCCATGTGTCCAACTTGAAGAAGTGTCTGGCTGACGAGTCTCTCATTGTTCCACTGGAAGAGATCAAGGTTGATGATTGTCTTCGGATTGTGGAAGAACCTATGGAGATCCTTGATTACAAGATTCGTAGCCTACGTCATAGCAAGATTCGCATCGTAAAGGTTCGCTGGAACTCGAACCGGGGACCAGAGTACACGTGGGAACGGGAGGATCAGATGAAGTCTAAGTATCCTCATCTCTTTCCTAAGGAAGCGTTCGAGTCGAGATATGTCTCTTCTGCAGCTGAATGAATCTCGGGGCGAGATTCCTTTTAACGTGGGGATGATGTGACAACTCGGGTAAATCTCTCTTTTTGGTTTCTATCTTTTGTTGTTTCCTTCGTTATTCTTTTTGGTACTTGTGCAATTTTCGGGACGAAAATTCTTTTAACGTGGGGATGATGTGACACCCGGCAAATTCTGGTTAACAACGTTGTCTAGATGAAAGTCTACCTTAGCGAGTCACGCGTATATTGTACTTAACTGGGTTAGTTAAGTCGGGTTATGGTTCGGGAACTATCGGTTTAGTCTAGAAGATCATTGGATTTTGGTCTAGAGGTTCATTAGATGTCAGTCCTTAACCAAGAGTACAAACGGTGGCGATTTGTAGGATCGTCAGGGCATACGGAACATACAAGTCTCGAGTCCCGGGAATTGGTGAACGAGTGTGAATATGTGTATTTACAAGTGTTATGTGTTTACAATCATTATGTGACTTGTCGGTATGTGAATATGTGTTAACATATGTTAAAACGGGGTTTAACGCGCAAAACACACAAAACCAGCCCCTATAGGCGATTAGGGAAGCCTAATCGCCTATAAGGGAGGCGAGTAGGCAACAATAGGGGCGAGTAGGGGGCTAATCGTGTGCCTTAAGTGGCGATTAGGCCCCAAATGCCTGAACATCATGCGATTAGGATCCCTAATCGCGTGTACTGGCTGCACAATCGCGTAATACGTGCTGGACGACTAAAAACGACTATAAATACCATACTTGACCTCATAAACTTCATAATACAAACCCTAGTCGTCCCATAACCAGCCCCAACACACACACAACCTCTGGAACGCGATTTTTGATCAAAACACAAGGTTTCAAGCTTAATCCATCATTCTTTTACAAATCTAAGGTTTGGTTTCCATCCATGCAATCTTATAAACGTTTTTATTCAATCCCTAATAGCCCAGACCTGTTCTAAAACGGAAAAGCTTTCTGAAAATCGTTAATAAGTGTTATTAATCGGATTTTAACTAGTATACATGTGTTATGTGTGTTTATGATTAGAAAGCTAGGGTTTTTATGATTCAAGATGAAGGATTAACAGGTTATTAGGTTAATTCAGAATACTAATGATATTATGATGATAAAATCTGAGAATTGATTATTAGGGTTATAGTTACGCATGTTAGTGTGATGTTGCATGCTATGTGAATGGTGTTTGGATTACGTGATTGCATGCAGGGCTGATAATATGAGGCAAAACGAAGGGTTTTAGTTGAAACATGTTTAGGATAGTGTTTGGGATGATATTGGATGGTTACACACGTTCTGGATCTGATTTGGAGCGTTAAACGCGCGAAAAACCGGAACAGCAAGGTTACAGGCGATTAGCAATCCTAATCGCCTATGTTAGGGGCGATTAGGAAGCTAAATGCCTATGTTAGAGGCGAGTAGGGCCTAAATGCTAGTAGATACATGCGAGTAGGGCCTAAATGCTAGTAGTTTCATGTGGTATAGCCTAAATGCTAGTAGTTTCATGTGGTATAGCCTAAATGCTAGTAGTTACATGTGGTATAGCCTAAATGCTAGTAGTTACATGTGGTATAGCCCTAAATGCTAGTAGTTACATGTGGTATAGCCCTAAATGCTAGTTGACCAACCTAAATGCTCGTTGACTTTTCCTAATCGCGTGTACTGCTGCTGTAAGTGTAAATTAGCATTCCGAGACCCGATTTGACATGTAGGAACATGCTAGGAACCCCGTAACATATCTAATAACTTGGTAACATATGTTTGGATGTAATTCGGTGATACGTGAGCTATGTGCTATAACTTGTTGTGCGTTAACGTATGTTAAGTGTGATTGCATGATTGCATGTTTGAGAGCGTAAACATAACACGGGAAGTCTCGGGTCACCAATGGGATGTCGAGTCTTGTACTTTGGGTCAGTTAAACAGTCACGGTGTTTTCAAACGAACTTGGTTATGGTCTGGACATCTTGGGACTAATTAACCTGCGGGTTATTAGTCTAAGTGCTTGTAACTGTCATATGTTAGGTCGCCGCTTTACGGGACTAGCATAGCTGCTGAGTTATTCGTATTACGAAGTAACGCAACTTAAGGTAAGTTTACGGCCCCTCTTTTAAACTGGTTTCACATTTTCGGGGGAGAAAACATGTCTTAAAACGATTATTTGGTAACTACTGTCATACTATGGGTTTCTATTGTGTACTACACGATCTTTGGAAGTCCCGGGGGGAACCATGAATGTGCGGGTTTGCACAATGGGGAAATGTGAATAGCGCTATTGGGAGTGACCGACCCCGCTTGTCGACTTGGAGGGTCGGCGGGTGCATATTGTCTCAAACAGGAACAACAGGAACAACAGGGTTACTACATCGGGCACACATTTGGTTTGCGAGTTAGTAATGGTTTTCCAATCGTGGTAGTAACAAAACATACGCCTAGCTAGCGTACACTGGTTTTCGATTTGTTATAGTATGGACAGGTTGACTTGGTACTTGGATTACAAAACCTGTAAACTCACCAGCATTTTTGTGCTGACGTAAACTGTTACATGTTTTCTCAGGTCGCTAAGGTAGCACTACTGGACTAGGGCGCACGCGTCTGCACGGCGTCTAGTTAGAGTCGCATGGTTTTCATATGTTGAACATTTGGTTTACTTTTGAGATACTGTTTTGAATAAGCTTCTGCTGTAAACGGAGATTTTAAACTATGTTTTGAAATTGCATTATATTCATTTAGACTTGTTTATTGTGATCGTTGGTTTGGATCCTGGTTTGTCATGCGCCTCGCGGTAAAACTCCGCAAGTGGATTTTGAGGGTGTGACATTATCCAACCTCGGGAACAAGTTTTTGCTCAAGAAATCACCTTTCCAAACCTTACACCTCATAATCTAGCAAATTCAAGGTGTGTTCTTCATCCCAAACCTTTTCTAAACATTTGTGTCTTTGAAAACTCATTAAAATCAGTTTCTAAACAAACCCAAACCTCTATACTTGTTATATGTTATGTATTCATACAAAGATAGGATTTTTATTGTTAAAACATGATTGTTCTTGTGTTATTGGTATGTTTCTGACCTGAATGAGTTATTATGATGTTAACCTAGGAGTTTGGAGGGTCATAGATGTGTATTGTTGATGATAGGCGTTTTGACCCATTTGAATGATTATGAAGGATTGATGATAATATGATATGTTTTGTTGATTGTGTGATATTAGGGTTTACTCTAGGATGATGCTAGAACAGTAGGATAATTTCGGACAACGTCGTTATGTGATGAAATCTAGATATTTGCTATTTAGGGTAGGTTTTGCATGTTGATGTGATGTTTACATGCTAATTATGCTATTTCGGGAAAACGCTTGCATTCGGGACGGTTAGGATGATAATAAATTAGGGGTTTTTGCTTGAAATAGCTTGATAAATGTTTTGGGTTTGATATTGGGTGTTTCCACATGTTTCGGGCCTGATTTGGAGGGTTAAACGCACGAAAAGGCGGAAACAGCTACAGGGGGCGATTAGGGCATCCTAATCGCCTGAAGTGCAGGTGATTGGTCCCAATCGCATGAACTTAGGGCGATTGGGAGCCCAATCGCATGTACATCATGTGATTATGATCCTAATCACTAGTTGACCTTCCTAAATGCATGTATGATAGCCTAATCACATGTAACACATGTTATTACGATCCTAATCACTAGTTGACCTTCCTAAATGCATGTATGATAGCCTAATCACTGTAACACACGTGATTACAAACCTAATCACTAGTTTGACCATTCTAATCACCAGTTGACTTTCCTAATTGCATGTTTGATTCCTAATCGCGTGTACTGTTGTTATAAGTGTATTTTAACATACCGGAACATGGTTTGACACCTAGGAACATGTTAGGAACCCCGTGACATGTCTAATAACTTGGTAACACGTGTCCGGACTTGTTTATGCGTTAATTGGGCATTATGCTAGACATGGTGAATTTTTGCGCATGCTAAGTGTTTAATTGCATATGTTGCATGATATCTTGTATTTGGCTAACACGTGGAATGTCGGGTCACCAATGGGATGTCGGGTCTTGTCTGGTTTGGCCGGTTTAACATTCAAACATGTTATCAACATACACAGTCACGGTCTGGACAATTGGGGACTGATTAGCCTTCGGGTTAGTAGTCAACACACTTATGTAAACTCATTGATAGGTCGCCACTAGTTGGGGCTATCACACGCGTGTCAGATCTTTCTTAACACATCAGACGCAACCTAAGGTGAGGTCACGACCCCACTTTTATTAGTTTTGTTTTCGGGGGAAAAACATGCTTACACACTTTTAACACAGATTTCAAGTTATACTATGGCTATCTTTATATTAATATATGGCTCATGTAGCGGGGAAATGTGGATAAAGCTATTAGGCCTGACAAACCCCACTCGACGGCTAGAGGCCGGGCGGGTGCATATTGTCTCAAACACACAGGGCCTACCAGGGATGACGGTAGTCCGAGGGGTATCACACAGTAACAAACACAGTCAGCAATGGCTTCAACTGTAGTAGTAATTAACCTAACGCGTAGCTAGCGTTCACACAACATAGTAGTAACGTTAACGGTTTTCAAAGGATTTACGAAACGCTTATTATAAAACCTGTGAACTCACCAGCATTTTATGTTGACATCTTTTTGGCATGTTTCTCAGGTCGTTGAGGTAGCAGCATCGAATCTAGGCGCACGGAGTCTCACGGCGTCTAGGATTCACTTGCATGTCATTTAGTACTTTCAGACCTTTTGTGTTTTACTTCTGGTTTGTAATAAAGTTTTACGCTTCCGCAACGATGGATAGATTTTGAAAACTTAATGGGCAGTTTATGTTGTTTTAAGTATCATATAGTTGTCGTTTGTTGTGACCGTTGTCTTGGATCCTGGTTTATCATGCGCCTCGCGGTAAAACTCGGCACTTGGAATTTGAGGGTGTGACAAGAACTCAACCAAATATGAATGTATAACACCAGAAGAACCACAACGATGCTAAATGTCGAACAAATTATTCGTGCAAGAATAATGTGGCTGAGGGAGCAAGAGGCAATGGTGGAAGCCGATGAGTCATCAGATTCAGAGGTTGATGATGATGTTGATGATGATTAAAGTTTATTAATTATTTTACGTTTGGTTATGATAATTAAGTTTTAGAAATATAAACCTAGAATGCAGTTTTGTTTCAGATATTTTGAATGATGCATTTTAGTAAAAACTTTATAAAAGTTATGACTTTGTTTTATATCGTTTGAATGAACCTTATTTCATTATGCTACGTGTTGTGTTGGTTTTCATATTAACCTAAGTAGTTTAACTCCTAATAAAAACCTCTGATCAGAAAAGTATTGATAATGAACTACTGCTAATGAAAGCCAAACCTCTGATGAATCAACTTTTGAAGAACTTTGTTACTTTAACTAATTGTTCTAAACATACCGTAAGTAGTTTAACTCCTGATTAGAAACCTCTAATTAGAAAACTACTGATACTGAACTACTGCTGAAGAAAGCAAAATCTCTGATAAATAAACTTCTGAAGACCTTTGTTAATTTAAATAATTGTTCAATACATACCCTAAGTAGTTTAACTGCTGATGAGAAACTTCAGATGCAAAACTATTGATAATGAACTACTGATGAGGAAAGCAAAACCTTGTATCAATAAACTTCTGAAGACCTTTGTTAGTTTAAATAATTGTTCTATGGAGGTCCTAAGTAGTTTAACTCCTGATGAGAAACCTTTGATAAGAAAACTACTGATAATTTCTTTTACTGATGAGGAATGCAAAACCTTTGATCAATAAACTTTTGAAGACCTTTTTAGATTAATTAATTATTCTATAGAGATCCTAAGTATGGATTTGATTTTAAATTCTGTTAATCGTTTTTGTGGTTGTTATAATATATTTAAGAAACCTTTGGTTACTTGAGGAAGGTAAATATTATAGAACTTAGATAAATAAAAAGCTACTTGCCATTATGGTGAAAATATTAGATACTATTTGTTTAGCCTTACGATGCTACTATTATCTATACGATTTTTGGAAAGAACAACATTGTTTTTGGTAATAAAAAATGCATGGAACATTGTGATAGAAGGTTTTAGTTCTTTTTAGTGAAACTTATAGATTAGAGTGTTTTGAAAATTATTTATGTGTTTGCATTTTATTTTATTTCTCTATTAACATACACATACATACATTCACATCACTTGATTTGATGTAGAAATTAATAGCCACAGTAAATATTAATGATGATTATTTGGAAAAATAAATTTCAACCTCAAGCTCTTTACTCAAGGTCTATTTAAATGTATGTAACCTTCATCATTTAACACAACTCAACAACCAAACCAAACAACAAAACAAACACACAAACAAAAACAGAAATGGCAAACGTTGAACATTGGAGATACTGCCCTTTAAACCGTCGATACTATGTCACACTGAACAATAACACACGTTTGGTGTTTAGTTCAAGAAGAGCTATAATGGAAATGGGGGAAGAGTTTCAAAAAGAAATGTATGATTTTGGAATCTCAATTAGGTACCCGTGTCAGAAAGAAAGACAACTAATAGGTAAGTTGGATGAGAAGCTCGGTCAAGTGGAAGTCTTTGAAATGTTTTATGTGGTTCGTTGGTTTTATGTTGAGAGTTAACATCTTGCAAATGTGGAGTTCAGCAATGGCCGTTATTTGTGGGTTACAAAAGAACAAATTGAAAACTCCAATGATATCAACTTATTGGAGGAACTTGATCATGTAGGGATGCAGAATATGAGAAGAACCAAAGCCATGCTAAATTTCGAACACCAGATCCGTGAAAGAATCCTGGAGCTAAGGGAGGAAGAGGAAATGGCAACAGAAGAATCATCAGATTCCGAGATTGATGATGATGTCAATGATGATGACAATGATGAAGCTTAGTTTATAAGTATTTTATATTTGATTATGATAACTATGTTTTATAACTATCAGCCTAATGTCCTTTGTTTGTTATGTTTTGTATGGAAGTTTTTTAAAGTTTAGTAAAAGTTGTTATTTTGTTTTATAATGATTGGATAATCGTTAACTCATTATGCTATTTGCTCTATTGGTATTCATATTAGATTAGTATTTTGCATGATTTTGATGTCAATTTTTATTTAGGTTGTGATTTAGTTGTAGAATGTAAAGAAAAACGTCTGATGAATAAACATCTGATAATGAACTAATGGTAACAGAAGAAAAAACTCTGATGAATAAAAGGAATTGAAATGACCAAATTATCCATCATTAAATCAAGTATATGACCAAAATAACCTCACGTGAGATGCACATGGGGGTAATATAACGGTTTATTCGAAAGATTCCCATCATTATTGAAGTGTTTTACGGTTTAAATCAAAGGGTTGTTGATGTATTCAAATACCATACCAAAAATATCAATTATTTATAATACATTCTTCAGAAAATGTTAAAACTCATTTGATCAAACGTTAATTCTTTATGCTATTTGCTTTGTTGGTGTTGAGTTTTGTATAAATTCAAATTTAATTATCTATATAATACCACAATAGGTTAAAACTCATTAGGTAAGAAACCTTTGGTTATTTGAGGAAGGCAAATTTTATAGAAGTTATTCAGTAAAACGCTACTTGCCATTATGGTGCAAACTTTTAATATTCATTGTTTAGTCTTGCCATGCCATCACCCAATACTCTTTTTGTGAAGAACAATTATGTTTTTGGTAGTCAAAGATACATGGAACATTGTGACAGAAAGATTTAGTTCATGTTAGTCAAAATTATAGGTTACAGTCTTTTGAATGTTATTTATGAGTGTGCATCTTTTTTTTATATCAACATACAAATACATATATGTATGTTTTTTCATAACAATATGAATTAACTTTTCTTAAGTTATAATACAAAACTCAATATTAAATTATAAAATAATAACCGTCGCTTTCAAACATACATCCAAGTACACTATTTTTTATTTTTATTACATCAAGAAATTAATAGCCATAACAAACTTACTCATCATTACTATGGAAAATCCAACTTGTCACTTCAACTTCTTACAGGCAGTTAATTATCTATATATTATCATTATCATCTAAAACATAGCACACATACAAACACCTAAAAAACACATACATCAAAAAACAAACACCCAAACAACAAATGGAAAGAGTAGTCGCATGTAGATTCGACCCATTTAACCGACGATATGATGTCACTCTCAACGACAACACAAGGTTGTTCTTTGGTTCAAGAAAATCCATTATGGAAATGGAGGACCAGTTTCAAAGAGGAGTCTATGATTATGGAAGAACAATCCCACGTCCATGTTACCAAGAGAGAAAGTTGATAGGAAATTTGGATGAAAAGTTTGGGGTGGAGGAAGGGATGGAGACATTTAGGGTTTGCAGTTGGTTTTTTGTTCAAAAATACAAAGTTTCAATTGTTGACTATAGAAATGGTCTCCGTCGGTGGATCACAAAGGATGAAATCGAAAACTCCAACGATGTGGATTTATTGGAAGAACTTGATAACATACCGATGTCCAACACCCGAAGAACAACAACCATGCTTACCCTTGAATACAACATCCGTACCAGAATCAGCGACTTGAGGGAGGAAGAAGAGGATTCAATGGTGGAGGCAGAGGATTCATCAGAATCCGATAAGAACAAAGTAAAATAACAAAAAACGTCTTACACTTAAACCTATTATTAGGCTTCTTATACATAATATATAAACAAAATATTTTTAAAAATAAAAAAAATATAAAGAATAATACCGTTTGTATCTTGAAATGAAGTACCAGAAACAATAATGTTCACATCTGGTGAAGGAAAGGTGGATTCATTACACCGAAATTTGTTATGTGATTTCTTATTATATATGATAGCCATTCTGATTTGTCTTTTTTGTTTAGCATCTGTATAAAACCTTACAATGGTCAAAAATCAAATAGAGCACAAAAATAAAAATAAAAAAAAAACATATCCATAAAAGGATGTACCATTGGTAATGTCTGATAATGGACGTCGTTGATTAGATTGGGAAAACTCTATAGGGTTGACGATGTTTTCTAAAGCTAAAACAAACAAAACAATAATATTATGTCATTAGTAAATGTTAAAAAAATAAGAAAAATAATAATAATAATAATAATAATAATAATAATAATAATAATAATAATACGAAAAGTGATTAAGCAAAACGCAATAAGAACAAAATAAAATAAGAAAAAACGTCTAACACTTAAACTTATTATTAGTCTTCTTCGTATTTAGGTATTCTATTCTGCTTTGTCTTTTTTATTTTGAACCTGTTTAAAAATTTAAACCTATATTAATATTATAAAGATATGATAAAAAAAATTAACATTTGTACATAAAATAGAGAAGCATATACCATTCGTAATATCAGAAAATGGAGTTGTATTTTCACCAGTTGAACAAATATCATTAGTAGGTTCATTTGTATTTGCTTCAAGACGTCTAAAACTCTCATTATGGTAATTTTCTTTTAGTTTTTTGGATAATGATAGCTGTGAGGAATTGCTTATGATATATGAACCTAACATAAAACACAAAAATGAAAAACAATTATTATGAATATAAAATTAAATTGAGACTTATGATATATGAACCTTCATTAAAAGATGACGAACCAAATTCTTGAGTACTTTCGGTGTCCAAAAACTGGTTCACTCTCTTTCTACTACACTCAAGTCCTACAATAAAAAAATTAATCAGTTCGTTATAAAAAAATGAGTTTGGAAAAATTTTAAATATGATAATTTACTTAATAAATTTAATTTTGCAAATAAAGAAGTAAGAAAAATGTTAAGTAAATCAAATTTAACTTGAAGATTTTAAAATTGATAATTGATCAACAATTAAACAAAAAAAAAAGATACAAAAAAAAAAAAGATAAGCCATAAAGCAATTGTCTTACATCCTTAACATTGCAAATTTAAAACAGAATCTTAAAAAACATAGCTAAAAAGTTCAACACCGCCATACCAAAACACCCCAAATAAAACATCCAAACCATAAAAAACGATAGCAAATTGTTTTAACAAACATAACAACCACAAATCATTTCTCAATTTTTGGAATCATAAGATCTTTCTTGCCATCAGAAACGCCCTTTGTAGCTGAAAATGATGTCGGCTCCTCCTCAAATTCTTCCCCAAGTTAACGCTTCGAAAGCCTCCCCTTCACTTCCTCTTGAAAATTACCTCGGCTGCAATTTGTCTTTTTAAATTCGCATTATCAGCCTTGGATACTGGGGTATCATTCTCATCACCAATTTCAACATTTGCCTATATGATTAAAACAACCACATGCATTATTTTTTTGATCATAGAAGTATTTTCAAGTTAAAAAAAGATGAGAAAACAAAGGAAGTACTCAAATGTTAAACAAACATAAAAAAAATTAACAATACCCAAAGAAGTATAAATAAAATTCATTCAAAATTGAAAGAACTACCTGCAAATTCACAGTATCCTGAGATGGCATTTCAGAGGAAGTATTGCTTAACATTTCAGAAGTAACATCCTACATTTTTAAATGTTTAATTAAACTTACGACTTTATTTATAAAAAAATGTTTATAATAAAATTAAAATACCAACATACCTTCAAATTCACAGAAGCTTCATAAGGGGTTTCAGAAACCATGTTGCTCAATGACTCAGAGTAACCAGGCTGTATTTAAAAAATAAAACAATTATCTTAGTAAAGTTATGTGATTTTTAATTTTAAAAAGCATTGGAGCATAAATAAATAACACAATTACCTCATAGTTGTTTGCCTTTATCTCAAGTTCAGAAATGATATCTGAATTATCAGTAAGTTTCAAAATTTTGAAAACCCAAAATTTTTTATCAACATTAAACTAAGAAAATTCAATCTTGAAAGCAAACTTTTTGCCTATTAGCCCCTTAAACTCATCAGGGTACAAAACTTCATCACCACCCTATAATATAAAAACATTATCATCATAGAAATGAGAATAAAATGTATAATGTAAAAAAATTATTCAGAAAATGTTAACTCATTAAGGTAAACCTATACTTAAATGTTTCTCAATCAACTCTTCAAAAGTTTTTTTCAATAGAATTGAAGCATCACGATCAAATAAGGTAAGTGACAATGTACCAGTAGAGTCTTGAACAGTCAATGGTATTTTAATCCTACACATGTATAGTAAATATTAAAAATAATAACAAAATAAAATAAAATTTTATTTAAAATTATAAAAACATTAAAATTTGGTTTCAAACCGGTGAACGCCAGGAACATCACTTGATTTGCAGCCTTCAGTCTTGCAATAATAAATAATTTCCTTCTCATCTAACTGGGTATCAGACATTGGAACCTCATCATTCAACTTAACCATCTTCCAATGGCATTTAGTGCATGAAATATAAAACCATGGAATTTCGACGGATATCAACTCAATGGTAGCAACAACAATAATTGTCTTCACCTAATAATAGAAAACAAAATGAATCTTAATATAACATAAAAACAACAAATGAATTTTTTAACCTATAAATTATTCAAATTACCTTGGATACATTAACATCAACAATGTTGTTAAACTCAGTTTTCGAAACATATCGGTCATACTTAGATAAAAATATACCATCCATCTTTGCCGAGTCAGTAAAACAATCAGAAAGAGCTACATTTCCAATCAAACTGTAAAAAAAAACTATAGTTACATAACTAACAAATAACTACATATAATAATTTAATGTTATATTACTTAAAATGAATACCTTTGCCTAAATTCAGAAATTTCATCAATTTCAGAATTGATGAACAGTTTAGAAACATCAAAAGCATTGTTGACATAGCCAAATTCTTGAAAATATTTCAAGGTCCCAAATTGCAAAATGACAACAATGAAACCAACCGCTTCCTTCTTAGCCCAAACATCTAACATTTGATCCGCATATGAATCCCATAAAGACAAATAAATCTTCTTCATACTAAAAAATTTAATTAAATATTTAATCAAAGTCTAAACTTAATAAAAGATATTTAAAAACCAAGATTAAAAGAAAACACTAACTTCAAGTCTTGAATAAGAACATTCACTTTATAAGTGTCTTTGCCCTTAGACGTTCGAATGTTCTTCTTTTCACCAACATCAGCAACAAAACCAGTAACATCTAAATAATAAAATTGTTTCATGAAATTAGTATTCAGCTTTAAAGTTAAATTATATTGAATATTAATTATTGGTTACTTACCAACTGGTGAGTCACCGGGAACAATCTTTTGAATAATAGAATCAAATGGTGTGAAGGAAAATCCATAGAGTGGGCCATTGAAATCAGTACATCGGTAGAGGAAGCTATCAGCATAGAGACCCAATTTGTTCTTGTTCTCAACATATTTGTATTTTGATTCATTTCTCCCGATTGTTGGTTTAATAAAAAATAACAGTCTATAGCAATACACAAAAACTTATATTTTATGGGTTAAAATATGAAAAGTATAATCGAAAAACATATAAAAATCATAACATTGTTCTATAAAACAAATTAGTTCATAAATTATGATGAAGAATATAAAAGTGCTGAAAAAGAAATTACAAACTCTGAAGGCAGAACTACTTATGATTTAAACTACTGATGATTTAACTACCGATGACAAACACTCTGATAAGGAACTACTGATGGGGAAAAAAACATCTCATGTATTAAGAAGTTTATTCCCAAATTCTATGCTCTACTCATCAGTAGTTCGTCATGAGAGGTTTTGTCGTCAAATGTTTCTTATCAGGAGTTAGACCATAAGTAGTTTAACTCATGAATAGTTAGGCATTAAGAGGTTGTAACTTCTTCTTTAGTGTTTTATCATTATTCATCACAAGTTATCAACAACAAACCCTAAGTAATTTTAAATTACTAACTACATTTACATTGAAAACACTCAAAAAGGTAATAACATTTAAAAAACACAAAGTACTTAGGGTTTGTACAAACCACATTTGACCTAAAATATTTACAAAAAGTACAAATATAATACATCTACATATAAATTTTAAAAAAAGCATTAACACATAAGCCTGTTGGTTGATAACTTTTGATGAAGAATGTAATAGTTGTGAAAAAGTAATTAAAACCTCTGAAAGCATAACTACTGATGAGTTAAACTACATATGATTTAACTACTAATGACAAACCCTCTGATAACGAACTACTGATGTCACACCCCGCCAAGGCGGAAACACGAGGATGCAACGATCGAAAGGTTTTCAAGCACAAGGTCCAAGCAACACACATTCATTCAAATAGTACCACCATAAATGATGGAAATTGACATGAATTTATTGAAAATGATACCATGGTGTTAACAAAGGAGACATTGTCTAGTATTTATGGAAACTGAAAACATAACATCTTGAAACTGACAAAACCCATCAAAGTGATACCATGGGGTGCATGCTCGAACCCTTCCCTCAATCCTCGGTGGCCCTCCATTAGTTACCTGAAAAACATGCATAACGAGTTTTGTCAACATTAATGTTGGTGAGTTTACGGGTTTTGAATGTATAGTAAAACCAATGTGTAATTCGTGTATGACCAATCATAGGCTAGCTAAGCGAATGATTTCTGTGAGAACCATGAGTCCCGTAACCAAACCTCTTGACTGTTGTGCCTCGCATATTGTACACTAAAGACAATGTGTGTATAGTAGAATACTAACAACCTTTTGTATGTGACCGGTTAGAGCGACTAACCAAGAGTGGGGGTGTCAACCCAATAGATCTATTAAAGTGTTCTATGGCTTTTGATAGCTAATGGTTACAGTAAACGTTGTACGAGGACTAGGGAACTCATGAACCAATATGTCTCATGTTCCACATGGTAGTCACGATAGAATGTACACACACTTGAAAATGACACAATTATTGATGCATGTGTTTCCCCCAAAATGTAAAATAGTAAAATGGGGCCGTAAAAACTCACCTGATGGTAGTACGTGTGGTCCTAGTGAAGCTATAGCTGTCGTCCCGACACTGTTTGCCCTATGGTTTATTAAGAGCATGGTAAATTGCAAGTTCTTGTTGTTTATCATACAAATTGTTCACCCGACATTTGTGGACACGGTTATTGTGTATCTGGGCCATAACTTTGTACTTGTGAGGACCCTTAGTGTGTTTGTAAAGTGTTTGAAAACATTGATAGTGATAAAATGGACCCTTTTTAAGTTGTCATGGGTTCATGTAGTTCCCAATCCATCGTGTGTGGTTAATTAAGTATTTTAACACATGTTTAGACCATTATACTTCTCAATTCAAAGCTAACACATGGTTTAGCTTTGATTAATATATGTTTGTATTTGGTAACCGGTTATAATACACCTTATCAGTCTTTAAGCCGATTGGGTATTGGACTAAACTTGATTGTTTTAGGCTTGTCAAGGCCTTGTAGAGTTAACACGCCATAGGCTCGTGAGCTTTTGTAGGAAAATTTGAGCTTGATCACTTAGCTTTGAACTTAAGCCAAGTGTGTTTATATTTATAAAAACCGATCCATTTATGGTGATCTAGGTGGTGTAGTAACTCAAAAAGCATGGCTTGACCTCTCAAGTTTATCATATAGGCCGATTAGTGTTAAGTTAAGACAATGTGATCATTGGTGAGTGTATGTAACCGCAAACAAGGGCCAAGTGAGTGTTTATGTGACTAAATTGATCTAAGGGCCGAACATGGTTGAATTATTTAGAGTAGACTAGAGTTTAGGGGCTTGGAAATCTTACCAGGAGGTGGTTGATTGTGGGATAGCTTCCTAGTTTCCTCCAAGACCTTGCAAAGCTTCGGCTCCAAGAGTGTAATACCTAAAAGTTTTTGAGAGTGAAAGAAAGATGTTGGTACAATTTGGATGATTAAGAGCCTCCCTTTATATAGTGGTCGACCCATATGATGACAAGAACAAATTTGGCAAATTGAAACACCTTGGATTAAGTATATGATTGGCAATTGCATCATGACTTGGTGTAAGGTGAATGCTTCGGTCGATTTGTGTAGAGGTAGCAAGGAAAAAGGCAAGTCACCACTTCATAGGTTTAATACAATTCTTGTTTTGATCTAAATTGGTGTAAGTGACAATATGCATCAAGTTGTTTGTCCTAGAGCCGATTGAAAGGGACTAGTCCTAGTGTGATTGTTAAGATAAGGTTGACTTGGGAAATAGAGGTGTCATGGTTTTGTTTTGGTATGTTATAAGGTATAAGGTGACAACTAATGATGATGGTGATGCTTGAGGTGCTTTCGGCCGATCCTAAGACAAGAGATTGTCTAATTTTGATAGTGATAGCTCATAGATTATCCTAGTTGTTGATTGGTGTATCAAGTTCCAAGAAGGGCCTCCTCATGTGGGTGATTTGTTTCTTGAAAGTGACATGAGAGTGAGGGTATGTGGCGGCCGAAACATAGGACAAAAGAAGGATAATTCTTGATTTGGATGGTGATCTTGTAAGACAATATCATGGCTTAGGTGTTAAGGCCTAGTTAGGGTACTAAGTTGGTGAAATGATGTTGACAAATGGATGTTTCTTGGTCCTACTTTCTTAGCCGATTGTGGGCTTGGAAAAAGAGGAAAGTGTGGTCTACCAAGTAACTCTAATCATATGCTTGTTTGTTTCCCCTTTTAGTGCAAGTTAGGAAGACTAGGAATGAGGTATGATGATGCTATTAAGTTCACATAATACAATTAAGTTGAGGTGTATCTATGAATGTATCCTGTCAAGTGAATGTGTATTGTTGTTTAGTGGATGTGTATATGCACATGTGTATGCGGTATATAGTATGTATAAGAACTAGGCTTCTGGTAGTTTTTACCCATTGATAGATAGGTATAGATCCGAGGGTTGTGATAATGTTTTGCGTGGATCTAATGTGTGTTGACTAGAAGACTAGTTCATACCATTTATAGTTGATCATCCGTATAGGAATGCAAGCATGATGACGACATTAACATGTATTTTGTGAATCATAAGTCATTTGGTTTGTCAGATAGGAAGTTATCATATGTTAGGGGTGGGGTATAATTACTTGTGCATATCAACATATGATATTGTGTAGGATTCACTTACCTATGTTAGAGGTGAGCTATCATGTGTTAGGGTGTAGCAGCCTCATGAAATGTTTGTTTGGGGCTTTGTCCGGGTGTTGTATGACTAAACAAGTGTCCCATGTTGAGTTTTCTGATCAACTCATGCTTCACTAGAATGGGGGGGGGGGGGTATTGTGTATGCAAAAATGTGTAAAGATGCACTTATAAAGACAATAGTAATGAAAAGCGTACGGATGTTTACCTGGTTTGTTGACTGTTGTCACATTCTCCCCTTGTTTTGGAATTTCGTCCGTGAAATCGAGTCTTTCTACTACAGTCAGTAGTCTTAGGGAAGAGGGCTGGGTACTTATATTTCATTTGGTCAACGTGTTCCCATGTAAATTCGGGACCACGCTTTGCATTCCATCTGACTTTCACAAGTTTAGTGCGGCTCCTCATCAATTTCTGGATTTTCCAATCAGTCACCTCGATTGGCTCCTCGACAAAATGGAGCTGATCATCGATGTGAATTTCTTCGGGAGGAATGATCAAGGATTCGTCGGGCAAACACTTCTTTAGGTTGGATATGTGCACAGCTCAGCTCTTCTGGTATTTTGAGCTTGTATGCCACGAGACCAACCCTAGAAAGTATTTCAAATGGACCAATGTATCGGGGATTAAGTTTTCCACGGTTTCCAACCCGTGGTACACCCTTCCAGGGTGAGACTTTCAAGAGTACCTTATCGCCAACCTGGAATTCAAGAGGCTTGCGATGGCGATCAACGTAGCTCTTTTGACGATCTCGAGCGGCTTTCAAGCGATCACGGATCTGAAAGATCTTGTCAGTGGTCTCTTGAACGAGCTCGGGGCCAGTCAAATACTTGTCTCCAAATTCCGCCCAACACAAAGGAGATCTACACTTACGTCCATACAGGGCTTCAAATGGGGCAGCCTTGATGCTGGTGTGGTAACTGTTGTTGTTGTAGGAGAACTCAAACAATGGCAAATGAGAATCCCAGTTTCCACCGAAATCAATTACATATGCCCGAAGCATGTCTTCCAATGTTTGAATTGTGCGTTCACTCTGGCCATCGGTTTGTGGATGGTAAGCTGTGCTCATGTCTAAGCGAGAGCCTAATGCGTCCATCAGTGTTTGCCAGAATCGGGAAGTAAATCGACTGTCTCGGTCGGAAATGATTGAAACATGCATGCCATTCCTAGTTACAATCTCCTTGATGTACAGCTTGGGGAGCTTTTCTAACTTATCGGTTTCCTTAATCGGCAAGAAATGCGCGGACTTAGTCAACCTGTCAACAATTACCCATATCGTGTCGTGACCACTGGACGTCTTAGGTAGCTTGGTGATGAAGTCCATGGAAATCTGTTCCCATTTCCAAACAGGAATTTCTGGTTGCTGAAGCAGACCAGACGGTTTCTGATACTCAGCTTTGACCTTTGAACAAGTAAGGCATCGGCTGACGTATGTGGCGATTTCACCTTTCAGGTTGGGCCACTAGTAAAGTTCCTTCACATCTTTGTAAATCTTTTCAGCACCAGGGTGTACTGAGTATCTAGACTTGTGAGCTTCCTCCAGGATTAGGCCACGTAAATCACCAAAACGTGATACCCAGATCCGATTGGCAAAATAAACTGTGCCGTCAGACCTTGGTTCCAATAGACTAACCATCTTAAATAGTGACTCATTCTTCATATTTTAACTTTTCAGAGCTTCCTGTTGAGCGTCGCAGATACGGGTTGTGAGATTTGTATGGATGGTCAAACCTAGCGCGCGCACACGCAGGGTCTTGACTCGTTCCTTCCGGCTTAATGCGTCAGCCACAACATTGTCTTTTCCCAGATGGTATTTTATCTCATAGTCGTAATCGTTCAACAATTCAACCCATCTGCGTTGCCGCATGTTCAGTTCCTTCTGGTTGAAGATGTGCTGTAAGCTCTTATGGTCAGTGAAAATGGTGCACTTGGTACCATAAAGGTAGTGCCTCCAAATCTTGAGGTCAAAAATCACTGCACCCAACTCTAGGTCATGAGTGGTGTAATTCTTTTCATGAATTTTGAGTTGTCGAGATGCATAGGCAATTCCTTTGCATGAGTACGCATCCAAGACCTTGATGAGAAGCATCGCAATAAACTACGAAATCATCGGAACCTTCGGGAAGAGAAAGAATTGGAGCACTGCACAAGCAGTCCTTCAATACTTGGAACGCATATCGAACTTCTTGTCTTTTTGCGTTAAGAAAGTCAATGGTTGGGCAATCTTGGAGAAATTCTCGATGAATCGACGATAATAACTGGCTAATCCTAAAAATTGTCGGACTTCAGTTGGCGTCTTGGGCACAACCCAATCCTTGATTGCTTCAATCTTTGCAGGATCAACTTGTATACCCTTCTCGTTCACAACGTTACCAAGGAAATGGACTTCTCGAATCCAGAATTCGCATTTCGAGAATTTGGCGAACAGCTTCTCATTCTTGAGCAACTCCAAAATCAATCGTAGATGTTGTTCGTGCTCTTTTTGAGTTCGTGAGTAGATCAAGATATCGTCGATGAAGACATTGACGAACTTGTCCAAATAGGGCTTGCAGACGCGGCTCATGAGGTCCATAAAAACGGCAGGAGCATTCGTTAACCCAAATGGCATGACTAAGAATTCGTAATGCCCATAACGAGTTCGGAATGCAGTCTTCGGGATGTCGTCTTCGTGGATCCGCAACTGATGATATCCTGACCGCAGGTCGATCTTCGAGTAGTAGCTGGAACCCTGCAACTGGTCGAACAAATCATCAATCCTTGGCAACGGATACTTGTTCTTGATCGTCAGTTTGTTCAACTCCCGGTAGTCAATGCACATGCGGAAACTCCCGTCTTTCTTCTTCACGAACAAAATAGCTGCTCCCCACGGAGAGAAACTCAGACGAATGAAACCTTTGTCCCGAAACTCCTGAAGTTGATTAGACCGTTCTTGCATTTCCGATGGTGCTAGCCGATACGGAGTGTGGGCTACTGGAGCAGCTCTTGGGACAAGACCGATGCGAAACTCGACTTGTCGCAGTGGTGGAAGTCCTAGCAAGTCTTTTGGGAAGACTTCGGGAAACTCTCGCACCACTGGAATGTCCACTAGCTTCTGATCTTTAGCTTTTTGTTCAACGACATGTGCCAGAAATGCAACACAACCTTTCCTTAGACATTTTTCGGCCTTAATGCAGGATATGACTCGAAGAGTGGGTAAACCCTGGCTTCCTCGAATCAAAAGGGTTTGTGTCACACCCTCAAATTTCCACTGCGGGGTTTATACTGCGAGGCGCGTGACATACCAGGATCCCATAGCCATAAGTCATAAGAACGACTCTAAATGCCCAAACCATTTAGTTCGTATTTGAAAATCATGTTTAACGTTTACCAAAAAGTTTAGTTAAGTTGCGGAAGCGTAATTCAAACATAACCAATTAAGTTCATGCGCAAAACAACGCGCCCAAAATAAAACCGTTAAATGCAAAGTAAAGTATAAGTTTAAATAGTGTTCACAGCCCTTGACACAATGATGCATGTCCTATCGTGCTCTGTACCTAGGGACCTGCAAAAGCATGCTATCGTGTGTCAACATAAAGTTGGTGAGTTCACAAAGTAAAGTAATTTGATATGTAAAAGCGCTGGTTTTCAAAACCACGTAAGTAAGTAAGTTATGCTGGTGCCCCGCACCGTGTAACCACTAATTCATCGCATGCCAAGGGTAGCTAACCCATTCATGATAACTAACCGATTATACCGAACTGCTATGTACGTGTAGCCACATAAGTGTGCCGTATGCCTGACATCATTGTCTATCCGCAATGATAATGTTTCGTAGTTATAGTTCACGCCCGCGCTCCCCGAGCCGGTGTGAGGTTTGTAAGACCTAATAGCGCTATCAACTAATAACCCGCTTGCCAACCCTGGCAACTCATTCGGTACGTGAGGACTTACAAAATGATAGAAATGGTTCAGTTTATCAAGGACACAATTGCGAATTAGCAAAGTGACCGACCCTCATAAGGATCCATGGCATCCCAACCCGGGATGTGTAAGTAGTCCCAAACCGGACTAGAAAGTGTTAAGTAATGTGTCTCATACCTGAGACGCATGCTTTTGAGAAAAAGAGTAGTGAAACTCACCTTAGGTCGCAAGTAAAAATCCAAATTCCACGAATAGTAACGTGCTACCGACTCCTTATTACAAATGTCACTAAGTGATTATACGTGCGTAACCAACACACCATGTAACTCGTTTATCCAAGACTTTTAAAAGTTCAAAACCGTGTAGTGACACCTAATGACTCTACATGCTCAAGTATGTCCTACGTATCCCGTTAGTGATCATAGCAATTATTATCAGTTTAATGCATCAAATACATCTCATACAAGTTTCCACACAAGTACATGTCAATTACACACCACATAGAACTCCAAATAGTCACTTAAGGACCCCGTACACAATCTGTGTTTTTAGGACAGATTGTTCGCTGTGAAAAACAATTTATTTAAAATACTTAACGAATGAATTAGAGTCCCAAATTTTTACTGAATTTTATTTGGGATTCACTCGACAATACTTAATTTTGTTTTGTCTTAATTCCAAACACAAAAATTATAAAAATTCGTACAACACAGCAGTGTCCAGAAAATTTCCTCAACAGGTCAGTTTAGTAGGAAAATTCTTAAAAATTGTGTATTCATCCAAACGAGATGAATCCACTTGGAAAAGCTCTATTTTTCCAGTATTGACCTACTGTAAAAATTTCATAACCTAACTCCTTGTAAATCTCAAGTTATGACCATTTAAAGTTAGCCCAATTTACAAATCCGAAAATCTGATATGACCCCTAATCAATTAAAATTCCAAAAACGACTCATACGGTGTCCAAAATCGATGGTTTTTCCCATTATGAAAAGCTAAGACCTTGTAAATTACAATCATGCAAAGAAATCATCAAAACAATCGATTTACCAACCCGTTACAGCCCCTTCAACACGTTCAAACAAATCTGTCAGAATCTTAAACTTGCATCCCAAGTAATCTACAAACCCTAATTTTTCATAAACATCCCTAATACATGTATAACACCTATAGTACTGATTAAACACCATATTAATCATAGCAAAACACATATATTATCATATGAAAACCCTAATCATGGCTGCTAATAACAATCATCATCATCAAATCATCAAGAACATTCAAGAACTCCTACACATGCATGTATGCGATTTTGTATATATTATTTTTACGGTTTTTAAAGTTTTTCAATCATTATAATTCATCAAAAATCGTAAGAACGTATACCTTGTGAAAGATTAAACTCCCTAGAGCCTTGAAATCAAACCCGAACTAGCTTGATTAGTGAAAGATTGCTTGATTGCTTGAAAACAAAGAGAGAGGGGGGGGGGGGGGTGGGGGGTTTCGCACGGCACCAAGGGGGGCAAGAGTTAGGGTTTTTATCTTTTTCCTTGCCTCCTAATTGTAAAAGGGCTTTGCTTGTTCCCCAAGCAATTGGTATTAGGGCCCTTCTAGTCCATTAACTTAACCCATTAACCATGTTCTAGCCCAATACCGAACCCAATATTATTAACCATGCTAAATTATATAAAAACCATTATTTTATTATTACATAGCATATTATTCATGTTGTGCACGTAATTTGCATAATCTACGCATTACCATTCAGTTAGGCGATCATTCACAAAGACATGTAATTCACATAAGCACGTACTTCATGTTCACCAAAATTCACTTGTATATATTATTGCTATGTATGTCACATAATTCACCAACGTTTGGGATACAGGACTCATGTGTGTGTTTAACAAGGATTTTCCTACGTATAACATATGTTAGCATCTTCTAACATATGTTAAACCTACTTAACTAATACTAGTTAAGTATCTAGCCATGTATGAACATGTAAGTTAACTAGAGTTAAGTAAAAGTATTTAACCTGAAAATGCGGGGTGTCACATCATCCCCAAGTTGAAAAGAATTTCGTCCCGAAATTCAGCAAGTAAACAGTAAAGCCAGCTATAGAAATGTGTGCTTGGTTCCCGGATGTCACATCATCCCCAAGTTGAAAGGAATTTCGCCCCAAAATTCACTTTGAAATAGCTGCTTTATGTTCCGCGTTGGATCTATGTACGATTTCAGGTTCAGTAAAGAGGTGTGGGTATTTGAGCCGCATCTGATCTTTGCGCTCCCACGTGTATTCCGGTCCTAGACGGGAATTCCACCGTACCTTAACAATAGGTATAGTACTTTGTCTGAGTTTCTTGACGCCCTGCTTAAGAATCTCCACTGGTTCTTCCACGAACCGCAGCTGATCATCCACCTGGATCTCCTCCAGTGGTACTACCAGTGTCGTATCAGATAAGCATTTCTTCAAGTTTGAGACATGGAATACGTTGTGTACTCCACTGAGTTCATCTGGTAGATTTAGCTGGTAAGCTACTGGACCAATCCTTTTAACGATCTCGAAAGGTCCGACGTATCTGGGATTTAACTTCCCTCGTTTCCCAAAGCGTATCACTCCTTTCCATGGTGACACCTTTAACAAAACCTTGTCCCCAACCTGGAAATCCAAAGGTTTTCGACGTTTGTCAGCATAACTTTTCTGTCGGTCCCGAGCAGCAGCCATCCGGTTTCTAATTTGCACTATCTTCTCAGAAGTTTCGTGCATGAGTTCGGGACCTGTTAGTTGGCTATCCCCAACCTCAGTCCAACAAATAGGAGACCTACACTTGCGCCCGTAGAGTGCCTCGAAAGGCGCACACTGTATCGAAGTGTGGTAACTGTTGTTGTAAGAGAATTCGATTAAGGGCAAGTGCTTATCCCAGTTATTACCAAAGTCCACCACACATGCTCGTAGCAGATCCTCTAATGTTTGGATGGTGCGTTCACTTTGTCCATCCGTCTGTGGGTGATAGGTTGTGCTCATATCAAGACGAGTTCCTAAAGCATCTTGGAGGGTAGTCCAGAAATGAGAAGTGAATCGCCCATCGCGATCAGATATAATGGAAGTAGGCACCCCATGCCTAGAGACTGTCTCCTTGATGTATAGGTTCGCCAGCTTTTCTAACGAATCCGTTTCTTTTATCGCCAGGAAGTGGGCCGATTTGGTTAAACGGTCCACGATAACCCAAATCATGTTCTGGCCCGTTGGCGTTCTAGGAAGCTTTGTAATGAAGTCCATGGAAATTCCATCCCATTTCCACATTGGAATCTCTGGTTGTTGGAGTAGGCCTGAAGGTTTTTGATATTCAATCTTAACCTTCGCACAAGTCAAGCACTTACTAACATAAGTGGCTATCTCGGCTTTCATGTTTGGCCACCAGTATAGAGTCTTAAGATCTTGATACATCTTGTCCGAACCAGGATGTACCGAATAGCGAGAGGTATGTGCTTCATCGAGCACCAGTTGTCTGAGATCCCCAAATCGTGGTATCCAGACTCGATTCATGAAGTACCGCAGACCGTCTGTTCTCAGTTCTAAGTGCTTATCTGCACCATGTATGGTCTCAAGCCCAATGTTTTCTTCCTTCAATGCCTCACCCTGGGCTTCACGTATCTTATCAGGAAGGTTAGAGTGAATGGTGAGTTGTAAGGCTCGCACTCTTTTGGGTTTCGTTTCCTTTCGGCTGAGGGCATCAGCTACTACGTTAGCTTTCCCTGGATGATACTTGATGGCACAGTCATAATCGTTCAAAAGTTCAACCCAACGACGTTGCTGTATGTTTAGTACCTTCTGGTCAAATATATGTTGAAGGCTCTTGTGGTCAGTGAAAATTGTGCACTTGGTTCCATAGAGGTAGTGCCTCCAGATTTTGAGAGCGAAAACTACCGCTCCCAGTTCCAAATCATGAGTGGGGTAGTTCTTCTCATGGACCTTCAGTTGTCGTGATGCATATGCAATTACCTTATCACGTTGCATCAGTACGCACCCTAAGCCTTGGATAGACGCATCACAATATACTACAAAGTCCTCTGTACCATCAGGCAACGATAGTATCGGTGCACTGCAAAGTTTGGACTTTAGTAGCTGAAAGGCAGCTTCTTGGGCATCTCCCCACTTATACGTAATACCTTTCTGCGTTAGGGTGGTGAGGGGTTGAGCGATCTTAGAAAATCCCTCAATAAACCTGCGATAATATCCTGCGAGACCAAGAAATTGGCGCACTTCAGTAGGGGTCTTAGGAGCCTCCCACTTTTTGATAGCGTCAATCTTGGCTGGGTCCACATGTATTCCTGCCTCGTTGACCACATGCCCAAGGAATTGGACTTCCCGAATCCAAAAATCACATTTAGAAAACTTTGCATACAGCTGCTCATCCCTTAGTAGTTCCAAGATTAACTGCAAGTGCTGCTCGTGCTCCTCTCTGCTCTTGGAATAGATCAATATGTCATCTATGAACACTATGACGAATTTGTCCAAGTAAGGCTTGCATACACGGTTCATTAGATCCATGAACACCGCAGGTGCATTAGTTAGCCCAAATGGCATAACCAAAAACTCATAATGTCCATAACGGGTTTGAAACGCCGTTTTCGCCACATCTTCTTCTCGGACTCTCAGCTGATGGTACCCCGACCTCAAATCAATCTTAGAGTAGAAGCTCGACCCTTGCAGTTGGTCGAACAAATCATCAATACGAGGTAAAGGATATCGGTTCTTAATCGTTACCTTGTTCAACTCCCGATAATCTATGCACATACGAAAGCTCCCATCTTTCTTCTTAACAAACAGGACTGGAGCTCCCCATGGCGAAGAACTGGGTCTAATGAAACCCCTATCCAATAGCTCTTGGAGTTGGGTAGACAGTTCTTGAAGCTCCCCTGGTGCCAAACGGTATGGTGCGCGCGCAACTGGCGCTGCTCCAGGTGCAAGGTCAATCTGAAACTCCACTTGACGAACGGGTGGGAGTCCAGGTAGTTCCTCTGGGAAGACATCTTGGAAGTCTCGGACCACTGGGATGTCCTCAATTCTAGTTTCGGTTTTGGCTCGAGTATCAGATATGTTAGCCAAAATGGCCGGACAGCCCTTGCGAATACACTTCTGGGCCTTCATATAGGAGATGATGCCCACCATGGCACCACCTCGATCACCCTGTATGGATAATAGTTCTCCACTTGGGAGAGGAATGCGAACAATTTTCTCTTGACAGAGAATTTCCGCGTGTTGCTTGGACAACCAGTCCATGCCAACCACGAGATCAAAGCTACCTAGGGTGATAGGTAAGAGGTTGATGGCAAACAATTGCTTGTTCAACTCGAGCTTACAGTCACGATGTATATGGGTTACCTCGACAGGCTTCCCATCGGCCAGTTCAATAGAGTATGGGGTATCTAGAAGAGTAGGAACCATCCCTAATTGTTTACTAAGTTTTGATGAAACAAAACTATAGTCCGCACCAGTATCATATAAAACAGAAGCAAGAGTGTCGTTCAAGGAACACGTACCCGTCACGACGTTGTTATCGGTCCTAGCCTCCCCAGAGCCAATCACGAATGCTCTACCACGAGCCCCATTGTTGTTCCCGTTGTTGTTGTTCCCAGCATTGGTGGCGTTGTTGTTTCCGGTCCTGTTACCACCACCATTGTTGTTGTTACCCCTGTTGTTGCCGTTTCCATTACCATTCCCCTGACCATTCAGCTGTGGACAGTCTTTCTTGAAATGATTCTCACTCCCACACTGAAAACAACCCTTACCATTGCCCTGCTGCTGTCCCTGCTGAGCTGTTGGCTGGTTTCCACGAGGGTTACTCCTACATTCCCTAGCCAGATGTCCCATCCGACCACAGCGATCACATTTGTTGTAGTTACATGCCCCAGTGTGATGCCTGTAACACTTATTGCACTTGGGTAAGTTTCCATGATAACCTCCTTGGTTGTTGTTGCGATTGTTATTACTACCATGGCTGTCATGTTTCTTATTCTGTTGCTGCTGTTGACTTCCATTTCCTGGGGGTTTGCCAGATGCATTCTCCAATTTCCTCTTGTTATCAGTAGTGCCAGAAGATGAGGTGCAACGAGGAGGTAACACTCCCTCTTCCACCTTCTGGTCAGTCAGTTGATGAGCCATCCTAATAACCTGCTAGATGGTATTGAGATTAGCAGCAGTGACCATGCTCTTAATCTGGGGCACCAAGCCCTTGACATACAGCTCAATCCTCTTGTAGGGCGGGTTAGAGTAATTCGGGCACATAGCTGCCAATTCATGCGATCTGGTGGTGTACTTCTCAATCTCCGATCCCACCTTCTTTAGATTGAGATATTCAGTTTCTAACTTCTGGATTTCGTCTCGAGGACAGTATTCCTCCTTCATCAGTTCCTTAAAATCTGCCCATGGTGTTGCGTTAGCCACTTCCACACCTAGCATCTGCACTTGAGAGTTCCACCAGGTTAATGCCAAGCTCTCGAGAGTAGCAGTGGCGTACTTCACCCTGTCAGTTGGTGGACAGTTACACATTGCAAAGCAAGATTCCAGTTTCTCAAACCATCGCAGTAGTCCGACAGCCCCTTCAGATCCACCAAAGTTATGAGGCTTGCAGTCCATGAAGGACTTGTAGGTGCAGGCTGGAGGGTGATGTCCAGGTTGTCCTGAGAGTAAAAGCGAAGGAATCACGAATGAATAAAAGAGCGTAACGTTGGAGCATAGAGGAAAGTTTGGAGCAAGGTAAAGTTACCAGCTTGAAAAGCTGCGATAGCCTCTACTATCCTGTCATTGATAAGGGCATTCAGCTCTGCTTGTGTCATGTTTTTTTTTTTTTTTTTTTTTTTTTTTGATAAAGGAGGCACAGCTCCGGTAAATTTTATTACTAATAAAAATATTTACAAACCAAACAGGCCAAGATCTTTACAAAATATATCAAACCAAAACTAGATCAAGGCCCAACACAAATACAACCCAAAACAACTCTAACAAATAACACTACTAACACACCCCCTTATCCATTATCAAAATCTATAAACCAAATCACTAAACTATTAAAGCCCAACCCAATACAAATCCCATGCCATTTGACCACAAGCCCAATACCCAATAGGTTATCCTTGGAACTTTGAAAATACCCACTTCTATAAAGGCCCAACAACATTCTGATAACCCATCCATGTTCAGACTGACCCATCCTATGCTCAAGCTCCCTGCTAACCTTTAGATTACTTCCTAGATCTTTATCAGCCGCAAAATCATTATGTACACCATCATTCATTCTTGCAGATTCATAATCCCAAAGCCTGCACTCAGTAAATCTCCTAAGATTCTTTCTTAAACTTTGCCCAAGAAGAGTCCTAATAGTCTTGTGGTAACCAGCTTGAACCAAACGCTCTCGATGCCTCTCAAAGTCTTCAATAAACTCCAGCTTTCCAGCATTCGTTCCCAGCCCCTTCTTGACCATACTCGTACAGCGAGGTCGTTCCAAACAAAAATATTTGACCCAAACCTTCCCAGTTCCACTACAACAAATCCCTTCTTGGCCATAACCATCTATACTATTATAAGAATGATCCAATACAAACCATCTAATTAAATTCATTCCCGCCATAAAATTATTAAGAACCAAAACAAGCAGCCATAACCAATCATCCCATTCCCCCCATAAAATTCCCAGCCCCTTCCAAAAACAGAACCCACAAAGCCTATTACTAAAAACAAGAAAAGGTCTAAGAAAAACACACATCAAAGTATTATAGGTTTCCCATCCTTGTAAGGTTCTAAAAAATACAAAAAATTTGGGGGAGGAGAATAATGTCCTAATCACAAGAATGGGGTCCATCCTTATCTCTCCAGGGGTTAAGCTTACTCCAAGCTTTTTACCTAACCACCAAACAACAATCGCAGAGTTGAATCCATATTTATAAAGTAAAAAGGAATCCAACAGATTAATTAATATAATAAAACCAAACAATATCATTTGAATCAAAACAGGAGACTTACACAGCCAGATCTCTACCCAAACGCTTTTAGTACTCCTTATAACTGCAAGTTCCCAGAAAATTAACCCTTCCCCCCCCACAGAGCAAGTGCCCTAGACTCATGAAAGACACAATACTACAACTGAAAAGGCACAACAAAGGCCATAAAGACCAAAAGGTTCCTGACCAGTGATAGGTATTATAAAATGCAAAATATAGGGTGGAAATTAATGTCCTAAAATCACTGGTCAGTTCCAACCTTATCTCTCCATGGGCTGAGCATACTCCATGCTCCATTCCTAACCACCAATCAATAAACGCAGAATTAATCTCAATCTCATGATATGAGAGAAAGATCAAAAGAATCAGACTCAACCGGACACAAACAAATGAAAAAAGAAGCAAATAAGATGGTTTTATCCACCAGATCTCTACCCAAACGTATTTTTGCAAATAAGTACACCTTATATCAGCAGCTTCCCTATAATTACTTCCCATCCCCCCCTGAGACAAAAGCCTCTGACTCAAAACAGACTCAATACTCAAATGAAAAAGGCTCAACAAAGGCCACAAGGGCCAAAAGGTTTCTGACCAGTGAGTAGCACTAAAAAATACAAAATTAAGGGTGGAAATAAATCTCCTAAACTCACTGATCATATCCATCCTTATCTCTCCATAGTATAGGCTTACTCCAAGCCATAATAATCCTAAATCCCCTTTTAATAAAGCAGAATTGAATCCAACCTTAAGACAAGGCATGAAATTCAACAGATCTTTTTTAAAAGAAAAACCATAAGGCGCATTTTGAGATAAAAAGGAAGACCCAAAGGCCCAGATCACTACCCAAGCAAATTTCAGATCCCTTATATCTCCAGATCCCATGAAACTCCCCCTCCCATGATTCCAAAACAAAGACCACAAGACAATGACAAAAAACAACAGGTTCAACAAAAAAATCATATATCTCGGGATCACTCTCCATTGTTTAGTACTAGAAAGCAAGGAAAAAATGCACCAAATGAAAAAGAGCCTATAAACAATGGAGAATTCCATCCTTATCACTCCAGGTGTAAAGCTTACTCCAAGCTTATTCAACTTAAGTCCCAGAACCAAATGAGCAATACTAGACTTATCCTTACCAAGTAAAAATAAGCCCATCAGATCAATAGATAAAAACACACTCAAAACACAGTTTATAAACAAACACACACACAAATAAATTTGATAAAAAACAGAAGGCATTAAAAGCCAGGAAACTACCCAAAGCATATTTGTACACCTTATATCAGCTGTTTCCCATAAACCCCCAAAACCCCTTTCCCAGAACAGAATCACACTACCTCTTATCAGCATAACATCATTCATCATAAATTCCATATAACTGCTGCCAGAGAACCTTTAATAGGCCTCTTAAAAGACAATCCCATCAACCTCATTCTCACCTCTTCAAAAATCTGATTTGCAACAACCTGGGTTGGTTTACTACTCTTCTTGAAAATTTTAGCATTTCTCTCTTGCCAAATAAAATAAACAGAAGCAGCAACAACCAACCTTTGAATCACACTCCAAATATTATTATTAAACTTCTTGCTTTCAACAAAATCCACAATCTCCTCCCATCTATCAGGAGCCTGATCCAATCTAGCCATTAACTTCATTCTCCTCCAAACAGCATTAGTATACTCACACTCAAAAAACAAATGGTTGTGACTATCAGGAACACAGCCACATAAAAGACATTTAAGATCATCCCTATTACTCCAAAGTAACATTCTGTCCTGAGTAGGCAACCTATATTTGAAGGCCAACCAAACAATAAAAGCATGCCTTGGAATACATTGAGAATACCACACAAAATTACCCCATTTCACCACATTCCCCTTCCTACACAGTTTATTATAAACATCCTTTGAAGAAAAAGCCACCAGTTTGTTATTAACATCTATCCACATAAACTGATCCACCTTCCCACTACAAAGAATAGGAATATCCTCATTTACTAACCAAGGATACTTCTCATACCATCCCCTAGGAACATTCCAATTTCGAGGTACATGTTTTATGTGATTTGATGAATATTGATGCTTGAAAAGTTGTAAAAACCTTAAAAACTATCTATATAAAAATCGCAAATAATAATTTTGTAAGGAGTTTTGATGTTTGTTGTGCATGTTGTTGGGTATTGTTGTTAGAAATCGAAACTAGGGTTATTAGTACGTAAATAAATAGATTTAAATGTGATAATATGGATTGAATTCTGTTAATATGAGTTATTTTATGATAATGGGTTAATAAGGATGATTAGGGTTCATGAGAAGCATGTTATTAGAATTCTGATTTTCTGACAGATTCATTGTGACGAATTGTAGGGCTGTTATAGGGTGATTAACATGTGTAATCTGATTCTTTTCTAATGCTAAAACATAACTTAGGATGTTAGCTTTTCAAAAAGTCCAAAATCATGCGTTTTGGACTTGTTTTGATATGTATTCATGATTTTATAAGTTTAAAGGTCATATCAAATTTTCGGAATTATAAATTGGGTCAACTTTAAACGGTCATAACTCGAGATTTACAAAGGGTTAAGTTATGAAATTTGGCAAGTAGGTCAACATTGGAAAAACTTGGCTTTTCCAATTGGATTCACCTCGTTTGGGTCAATACACAATTTTTGGAAATTTTTATACAAAACTGACCTGCTGTGGAAATTTTCTGGACATAGCTGTGTTGTACGAATTTTAATAATTTTTGTGTTTTGTTGTGAGACAAAAAAAAATATGGGTTATCAAATGAATCCCAATGAATATTCAGTAAAATTTTGGGAGTTTAATTCGTTCGTTAAGTATTTTAAATAATTCGTTTTCACAGCGTATAATCTGCCCTGAAAACGCAGATTGTGTAAGGGATGTTTACGTGACTATTTGGAGTCTTATATGGTATGTGTTTGACATGAACTTGCATGAATACTTATATGAGATGTGTATGAGGTATAAAATTGATAATAATCAATATGATCACCAACGGGATACGTAGGACTTACTTGTGCATGTAGAGTTATTAGGTGTCACTACACGGTTTGAACTTTAAAAGTCTTGGACAAACGAGTTGTATGGTGTGTTGGTTATGCACATATACTCACCTAGTGACATTTGTAATAGGGAGTCAGTAGCTCATTTCTGTTTGATGAATTTAGATTATTCACGTGCAACCTAAGGTGAGTTTCACTACTCTTTTCTCAAAAGCAAGCGTCTCGGGTTGAGACAACGTACTTAACTTTTTCTAGTCCGGGTTGGGACTACTATTTTCTAGTCCAGTTTGGGACTACTTACACATCCCGTTTGGGATGCTATGGATCCTTGTGTGGGTCGGTGTTTGACTCCTTGTGTGATTTGGGTTTTGCTAGTTCGCAAACTGTGTCCTTGATGAACTAAACCAACTCTATCATCTGTAAGTCCTTCACATACCGAATGAGTTGCCGGGTTATGGCAAGCGGGTTATTAGTTGATAGCGCTATTAGGTCTTACAAACCTCACACCGGCTCGGGGAGTGCGGGAGTGAACTATAACTTAACAGATTTTATCATTGTTTATAGGCAATGATGTAAGGCATGCAGCTCACATTTGTGACTACACGTACATCAGCAGTTTGGTATATCGGTGTTAGTTATCATGAATGGGTTAGCTACCCTTGACATGCGATGAACTAGTGTTTACACGGTTCTTGGAACCAACTCAATTACTTGTTTACGTGGTTTTGTAAACCAGCGCACTTACATATTCATTTACTTTACTTAGTGAACTCACCAACATTGTTTGTTGACCCACGATATACATGCTTTTGCAGGTAGTTTAGCTTCCGGTGCCAGGATTAACAAGCACTGCACACTTCACTGCATTTGGGGTCTTGGGCATACACCTAAATTACATATTATGCTTTACATTTTCTTTCATATGATTTTGATTTGGGCGCGTTGTTTTGCGCATGGTTTAAAAAGGGTTAAATTTGGTTTTCGCTTCCGCAGCTTAACCTAACTTGGTTTTTGAAAACGAACTAAATGGTTTAGGCATTTAGAGTTCGTTCATATGACTTATGGCTATGGGATCCTGGTATGTCATGCGCCTCGCGGTATGAGCGGGCGGACGTATGACTGCATATCCCTGTTACTCATAAGTATATGGTAGATTCATGGGAATACATTAGATTGGGGCTTGTTACACACACTCCTGGGGAGTTACGAATGTCTGAGATGCAGTGCAACATCTCAAAGGAAGACGAAACCTACTAGTGACTGACAGTCACGATTGGAGGAACGACTGGTGTTGTTGACCATTGAGCTGACTTACATAGGACCGGAGAAGGAGACTGTACGTGATGAGAACCATATAACATTGACATCGCGAAAGAGGAAGGATAAGGGATGGAAGGGGAACCTGATCAGGACGAGCACATGGGAAGTGAGGATGAATGATCTACTATCTAAGACAGAGCGTGGCGATGATTGGCTCTTACCTTTTCTTACCTATCTTTTCTTTCTTTTTCCTTTACTATCTTAGATAAGACTGAGTTCTTATGATCAAAGATAGGGTGGTTGAGGCCCTCGCATCTTTCCAAGCTAGTAAAGATCCATCTTGCTAAATCATTCGTTTCCCCTGACTTCCACATTTGAACTTTCTTATTCCTTAAACGCACATGCCACAACAACAACCTACCATCATATTTTCAAGCCTTTTATTGGTCGTAAACCTCGATAACACTAACGGAACTGAAGGAGAGCGTCTGATTGCTTTGATAGTATAAGTCATTTCCATGCACATTTGCCCCGGGCAGGATGGGGTAATGTATGCTACATGCACACTCGATAAGTTACAGATACTTGGATGGAGAACGTTGCACCCTATGATGAAATCTAGAAATTTGACGGATGGGTCTGAGATCGGCGCCTACACTACCAAGCTACGGGAGTTAGATACTTTGTGCTCAAATCTATTTAACATACTTTACCAGCGGATCGAATTTCATACCAAAAGGGTGGGTCCCAAAGATTCGTGGCTTGGCCACTACAGCTCACCTACCCAGAATCTAACAAATCTTTCAACTGGCTCACAAACACACTGACTAGGCTGTTGAGCATGGTACTTTTCCGAAGCATGGTGCTTCATCTTCTACTTTTTGTGATAGCAAGAGAACGTGGGATAGTGTGAGGTATAGGTCCTTCAACAACAACAACAATGGGGCTCGTGGAATAGCAATTGTGAATGGCTCTGGGGAAGTTAGGACTTATAACAATGTCGTGTCGGGTACGACACTCTTGCTTCTATTTTATATGATACTGGTGCGGACTATAGTTTTGTGTCATCAAAACTTAGCAAACAACTAGGGATGGTTTCTACTCTTCTTGATACCCCGTACACCATAGAGCTAGCTGATGGGAAGCCTGTTGAGGTAACCCACACCCATTGTGACTGTAAGCTCGAGTTGGATGGGCAATCGTTTGCCATCAACATTTTACCTATCACCCTTGGAAGCTTTGATCTCGTGGTTGGCATGGACTAGTTGTCCAAGCATCCCGTTGAAATTCTCTGTCGGAAGAAGATTGTTCGTGCCCCCCTCCCAGGTGGAGAAATTTTATCTATACAGGGTAATCATGGTGGTGCCATGGTGGGCATCATCTCTTCTTGAATGCCCGGAAGTGTATTCGTAAGGGCTATCCAGTCATTTTGGCTAACATATCTGACACTCGAGCTGAAACTGAAACTGAAACTGAAACTAGGATTGAGGACATCCCAGTAGTCCGAGATTTCCAAGATATTTTCCCCAGAGGAACTACCTGGATTTCCACCTGTTCATCAAGTGGAGTTTCAAATTGACCTTGTACCTGGAGCAGCTCTAGTTACACGCGCACCATACCGCCTAGCACTAGGCGAACTTCAAGAACTGTCTACCCAACTCCAAGAGCTATTGGATAGGGGCTTTATTAGACCTAGTTCTTCGCCATGAGGAGCTCCAGTTCTGTTTGATAAGAAGAAGGATGGGAGTTTCCACATGTGTATCGGAAGTTGAACAAAGTAACGGTTAAGAACTGCTACCCTTTACCTCGTATTGATGACTTGTTCGACCAACTTCAAGGGTCGAGTTTCTATTCTAGGATTGACTTGAGGTCAAGATATCATCAACTGAGAGTCCGAGAGAAGGATGTGGCGAAGACAGCCTTTCGAACTCGTTATGGACATTATGAGTTTTTGGTGATGCCATTTTGGCTAACCAATGCACCGGCTGTGTTCATGGATCTAATGAACCGCGTGTGCAAGCCTTATTTGGACAAATTCATCATAGTGTTCATAGATGACATACTGATTTATTCCAAGATCAGGGAAGAGCACGAGTAACACCTGCAGCTGATCTTGGAACTTTTGAGAAATGAGCAGTTGTATGCAAAATTCTCTAAATGTGACTTTTGGATTCGAGAAGTCCAATTTCTTGGACATGTGGTTAACGAGGCAGGAATACATGTTGATCCCACCAATATTGATGCTATTAAAAAGTGGGAGGCTCCTAAGACTCCTACAGTGGTACGCTAGTTTCTTGGTCTTGCGGGGTATTATCGCAGATTCATTGAGGGATTCTCTAAGATCGCTCAACCCCCACTGCCTTGACACAGAAGGGTACTACTTACAAGTGGGGAGATGCCCAAGAATATGCTTTTCAATTATTAAAATTGAAACTTCGCAGTGAACCACACTGTCATTACCTGAGGGTACAGAGGACTTCGTGGTGTACTGTGATGCGTCTATCCAAGGGTTAGGGTGTGTGCTGATGCAGCGTGATAAGGTGATCGCGTATGCCTCACGTCAATTAAAGGTTCATGAGAAGAATTACACCACCCATGATTTGGAACTGGGAGCAATGGTTTTTGCTCTAAAGATTTGGAGGCATTATCTCTATGGGGCGAAGTGTACGATATTCACTAACCACAAGAGCCTCCAACTCATATTCGATCAAAAGGAGTTGAACATGCGACAGCGTTGATGGGTCAAGCTTCTGAATGATTATGACTGTGCCATCAAGTATCATCCCGGGAAGGCTAACGTAGTAGCTGATGCCCTCAGTCGTAAGGAAACGAAACCCAAACGAGTGCGAGCTTTACAACTTACCGTACATTATAATCTTCCTGATAAGATACGTGAAGCCCAGGGCGAGGCTTTGAAAGAAGAAAACATTGGGCTTGAAACTTTACATGGTGCGGATAAGCACTTGGAACTGAAGACGGATGGTCTTCAATAATTTATGAATTGAGTCTCGATGCCACGTTTTGGGGATCTCAGACAACTGGTGCTCGATGAAGCTCACACCACTCGATATTCGGTACATCCTGTTTCGGACAAGAGGTACCTAGATCTTAAAACTCTTTACTGGTGGCCAAACATGAAAGCTGAAATAGACACTTATGTTAGTAAGTGCTTGACTTGTGCGAAGGTTAAGATTGAATATTAGAAACCTTCAAGCCTACTCCGGGAACTAGAAATCCCTATGTGGAAATGGGACGGAATTTCTATGGATTTTATCACAAAGCTTCCTAGAACGCCAACGGGCCATAACATGATTTGGGTTATCGTGGATCGTTTAACCAAATCGGCACACTTTCTTGCAATAAAGGAAACAGACTCGCTGGAGAAACTAGCAAATCTCTACGTCAAGGAAGTAGTCTCTAGGCATGGGGTGCCTACTTCTATTATATCTGATCGCGATGCACGATTCACTTCTCATTTTTGGACTACTCTCCAAAATGCTTTGGGAACCCGCTTAGATATGAGCACAGCCTATCACCCACAGACGGATGGACAGATTGAACGAACCATCCAAACATTGGAAGATCTGCTACGAGCGTGCGTGGCGGACTTTGGCAACAGTTGGGATAAGCACTTGCCTTTGATTGAATTCTCGTATAACAACAGTTACCCCACTTCAATACAGTGTGCGCCTTTAGAGGCACTTTATGGACGCAAGTATAGGTCTCCCATCTGCTGGACTGAAGTTGGGGATAGCCAGCTAACAGATCCCGGACTTGTGCACGAAACTTCTGAGGAGATAGTGCAAATCAGAAATCGGATGGCTGCTGCTCGTGATCGACAGAAAAGTTACGCTGATAGACGTAGGAAACCTTTGGAGTTCCAGGTTGGGGACAAGGTTCTATTGAAGGTGTCACCTTGGAAGGGGGTGATACGCTTTGGAAAACGGGGAAAGTTGAACTCGCGATATGTAGGACCATTCGAGATTGTCGAAAGGATTTGTCCAGTAGCTTACAGGTAAATCCTGCCTGATGAACTCAGTGGGGTGCACAATGTATTCCACGTACCTAATCTGAAGAAATGCTTATCTAATATAATACTGGTAGTGCCACGGGAGGAGATCTAGGTGGACGATCAGCCACAGTTCGTGGAAGAACCAGTGGAGATTCTTGAGCGGGGCGTCAAGAAACTCCGACAGAGCACCAAACCTATTGTTAGGGTGCGATGAAATTCCCGTTTAGGACCGGAATACACGTGGGAACGCATGGATAAAATGCGGCTCAAATACCCATATCTTTCTACTGAACCTGAACATGCGTATGAACTAAACTCTAAACGTGAAGCGACTCACTCAAAGTGAATTTCGGGGCGAAATTCCTTTCAACTTGGGGATGATGTGACATCCGGTAACCAAGCATACAATTTTACACTGGCTTCACTATTTACTTGCTGAAATTCGGGACGAAATTCTTTTCAACTTGGGGATGATGTGACACCCTGCATTTTCAGGATATTACTTTTACTGAACTCTAGTTAACTTTCATGTACATTCGTGACTAAACACCTAACTGGGGTTAGTTAAGAAGGTCTTTCGATATGTTATGGGATAATAACATATGTTGGATGATATTAACGTACGTTATAACTAGGAAGGTTTTGTCTTGACACACACACGAGTCCTGTATCCCGAACGTTGGTGATTTGTCAAGCGTACATAATCATATGATCTATTGGGTGATGATGAATGTGAATTAACATGCGTTTGTGAATTACATGTTTATGTGGATTACTGTTTTAATAGATAGTCAGTATGTAAACCCTACGAATTATGTGCATTCTGTAATTAACATGTTATGAGATGATAAAAACAATAGTTTTTACATAAGTTAGTATGAATAATATTATCGAGACTATTCTCAGGATTAAAACCGTATTAACGGGCCCGTTTATAAAAAAAAAGGCCCATAAACCCGTAACCTTGGCCCATGGTCCAACTTCTAGTATATTATTGATCAAAAAAAAAAAAAAATAAGAAACCCTAGAGGCTCCTTTGCGCCGTGAACCCCCAAGACACCAACCATCACCTTCACTTTCAATCCTTCATCCATTTTCATCACAAATCCAAGTTATTTCGGGTGCTATCTTAAGGTTTTAAAGATTCTAGCATTTCGAGGAACATGTTTTATGTGATTTGATGAATATTGAAGCTTGAAAAGTTGTAAAAACCTTAAAAAGTATCTATATAAAAATCGCAAATAATAATTTTGTAAGGAGTTTTGATGTTTGTTGTGCATGTTGATGGGTATTGTTGTTAGTAATCGAAACTAGGGTTATTAGTACGTAAATACATAGATTTAAATGTGATAATATGGATTGAATTCTGTTAATATGAGTTATTTTATGATTATTAGTTAATAAGAATGATTAGGGTTCATGAGAAGCATGTTATTAGAATTCTGATTTTCTGACAGATTCATTGTGACGAATTGTAAGGCTGTTATAGGGTAATTAACATGTGTAATCTGATTGTTTTCTGATGCTAAAACATAACTTAGGATGTTAGATTTTCAAAAAGTCCAAAATAATGCGTTTTGGACTTGTTTTGATATGTATTCATGATTTTATAAGTTTAAAGGTCATATCAGATTTTCGGAATTATAAATTGGGTCAACTTTCAACGGTCATAACTCGAGATTTACAAAGGGTTAAGTTATGAAATTTGGCAAGTAGGTCAACATTGGAAAAACTTGGCTTTTCCAATTGGATTCACCTCGTTTGGGTCAATACACAATTTTTGGAAATTTTTATACAAAACTGACCTGCTGTGGAAATTTTCTGTACATAGCTATGTTGTACGAATTTTAATAATTTTTGTGTTTGGTTGTGAGACAAAACAAAAATATGGGTTATCAAATGAATCTCAATGAATATTCAGTAAAAATTTGGGAGTTTAATTCGTTCGTTAAGTATTTTAAATAATTCGTTTTTCACAGCGTACGATCTGCCCTGAAAACGCAGATTGTGTAAGGGATGGTTACGTGACTATTTGGAGTCTTATATGGTATGTATTTGACATGAAATTGCATGAATACTTATATGAGATGTGTATGAGGTATAAAACTGATAATAATCAATATGATCACCAACGGGATACGTAGGACTTACTTGTGCATGTAGAGTCATTAGGTGTCACTACACGGTTTGAACTTTAAAAGTCTTGGACAAACGAGTTGTATGGTGTGTTGGTTATGCACATATACTCACCTAGTGACATTTGTAATAGGGAGTCGGTAGCTCATTTCTGTTTGGGTCAATACACAATTTTTGGAAATTTTTATACAAAACTGACCTGCTGTGGAAATTTTCTGTACATAGCTATGTTGTACGAATTTTAATAATTTTTGTGTTTGGTTGTGAGACAAAACAAAAATATGGGTTATCAAATGAATCTCAATGAATATTCAGTAAAAATTTGGGAGTTTAATTCGTTCGTTAAGTATTTTAAATAATTCGTTTTTCACAGCGTACGATCTGCCCTGAAAACGCAGATTGTGTAAGGGATGGTTACGTGACTATTTGGAGTCTTATATGGTATGTATTTGACATGAAATTGCATGAATACTTATATGAGATGTGTATGAGGTATAAAACTGATAATAATCAATATGATCACCAACGGGATACGTAGGACTTACTTGTGCATGTAGAGTCATTAGGTGTCACTACACGGTTTGAACTTTAAAAGTCTTGGACAAACGAGTTGTATGGTGTGCTGGTTATGCACATATACTCACCTAGTGACATTTGTAATAGGGAGTCGGTAGCTCATTTCTGTTTGAGGAATTTGGATTATTCACGTGCAACCTAAGGTGAGTTTCACTACTCTTTTCTCAAAAGCATGCGTCTCGGGTTGAGACAACGTACTTAACTTTTTCTAGTCCGGTTTGGGACTACTTACACATCCCGGGTTGGGATGCTATGGATCCTTGTGTGGGTCGGTGTTTGACTCCTTGTGTGATTCGGGTTTTGCTAGTTCGCAAATTGTGTCCTTGATGAACTAAACCAACTCTATCATCTGTAAGTCCTTCACATACCGAATGAGTTGCCGGGTTATGGCAAGCGGGTTATTAGTTGATAGCGCTATTAGGTCTTACAAACCTCACACCGGCTCGGGGAGTGCGGGAGTGAACTATAACTTAACAGATTTTATCATTGTTGATAGGGAATGATGTAAGGCATGCGGACCTAAGATATCAGATCATTCGAAAGACTCAGATAAATCATACGAAGCTGAGCGGACGGTAATCGGACTCACGAAACGACAATTAAGTTTAGATTCGTACACAAACAAAGACTCCAGTTTAAAATGCTATAACAATTGTAATGTGGGAGTTTAAGGGACCCGAATGGTGGAACGAGACGGCCATAAGATATCAGATCATTTGAAAGACTCAGATAAATCAGTCAGCTTCGTATCCTTTATCCTAAACTGAAGCCTTTTCTTGTATACGAAACTCTACGTAATTATCGCTTCGTGAGACCGATTACCGTCCGGTCAGCTTCGTATCCTTTATCTGAGTCTGTGGGATGCTCAGATATCATATGGCCATCCCGTTCAGGCATTTGGGTCTTTAAAACTCCAATCATACCTCCATTCGGCTCTTTCAAACTCCAACCGTTTGGATAGTTACAGGCTTTTAAACTGGAGTCTTTTCTTGTGTACAAAACTCTAGGTAATTATCACTTCGTGAGACCGATTACTGTCCGGTCAGCTTCGTATCCTTTACTGAGTCTGTGGGATGCTAAGATATCATATGGCCATCCCGTTCAGGCATTTGGGTCTTTAAAACTCAAACCGTACCGAAAGTTACAGGCTTTTAAACTGGAGCCTTTTCCTGTGTATGAAACTCTATGTAATTATCACTTCGTGAGTGCGATTATCACGCGGTCAGCTTCGTATCCTTTATCTGAGTCTGTAGGAAGATCAGATTTCTCATGGCACTCCCGTTCCTCCATTCGGGTCTTTAAAACTCCAACTGTACCGATAGTTACAAGCTTTTAAACCGGAGGCTTTTTTGTGTACGAAACTCTCCGTAATTATCGCTTTGTGAGTCCGGTTACCTTCCGGTCAGCTTCATATCCTTTATCTGAGTCTGTCGGATGATTAGATATCTTATAGCCATCTCGTTCCTCCATTCGGGCCTTTAAAACTCCAACCGTTTCGATAGTTACAGACTTTTAAACTTGAGCCTTTTGTTGTATACGAAACTCTACGTAATTATCGCTTCGTGAGACCGATTACCGTCCGGTCAGCTTCGTATCCTTTATCTGAGTCTGTGGGATGCTCAGATACCATATGGCCATCCCGTTCAGTCATTTGGGTGTTTAAAGCTCCAACCGTACCAAAAGTTACAGGCTTTTAAACCGCAGCCTTTTCTTGTGTACGAAACTCTACGTAATTATCGCTTCCTGAGTCCAATTATCGTCCAGTCAGCTTCGTATCCTTTATCTGAGTCTGTGGGATGATCAGATATCCTATGGCCATCCCGTTTTGACATTCGGGACTTTAAAACTCCAACCGTACCGATAGTTACAGGCTTTTAAACTGGAGTCTTTTCTTGTGTACGAAACTCTACTGAATTATCGCTTCGTGACTCCGATTACCATCCGATCAGCTTCATATCCTTTATCTGAGTCTGTAGGATGATCAGATATCTTATAGCCATCTCGTTCCTCCATTCGGGTCTTTAAAACTCCAACCGTTTCGATAGTTGCAGGCTTTTAAACTGGAGCCTTTTCTTTTATACGAAACTCTACGTAATTATCACTTTGTGAGTCCAATTAACATCCGGTTAGCTTTGCATCCTTTATTTAAGTCTGTAGAATGATTAGATTTCTTATGGCCATCCCGTTCGGACATTCGGGTCTTTAAAACTCCAACCGTTTTGATAGTTACAGGCTTTTAAACTGGAGTCTTTTCTTGTGTGCAAAACTCTACGTAATTATCGTTTCGTGAGTCCGATTACCGTCCGGTCAGGTTCGTATCCTTTATCTGAATCCGTGGGATGCTCAGATATGTTATGGCCATCCCGTTCAGGCATTTGGGTCTTTAAAACTCCAATCGTACCGAATGTTACAGGCTTTTAATCTGGAGCCTTTTCTTGTGTAACGTAATTATCACTTCGTGAGTCCGATTGCCGTCCGGTCAGCTTCGAACCCTTTATCTGAGTCTGTTGGAAGATCAGATTTCTTATGGCCATCCCGTTCCTCTATTCGGGTCTTTAAAATTCCAACCGTTTTGATAGTTACAGCCTTTTAATTGGAGCCTTTTCTTGTGTACGAAACTCTACGTAATTATCGCTTCGTGGGTCCAATTACCGTTCGGTCAGCTTCGTATCCTTTATCTAAGTCTATAGAATGATCAGATATCTTTTGGGCATCTCGTTCCTCCATTCGGGTCTTTAAAACTCCAACCGTTTCGATAGTTACAGGCTTTTAAAATGGAGCCTTTTCTTGTATACGAAACTCTACGTAATTATCGCTTCGTGAGTCCGATTTCCGTTCGGTTAGCTTCTTATCCTGTATCTGAGTCTGTGGGATGCTTAGATATCTTTTGGCCATTCCGTTCAGCCATTCGGGTCCTTAGAACTCGAACCGTACTGAAAGTTACAAGCTTTTAAACTGGAGCCTTTTCTTTTGTACGAAACTCTACGTAATTATCGCTTCGTGAGTCCAATTACCGTCCAGTCAGCTTCGTAGCCTTTATCGGATCTGTGGGATGAACAATTATCCTATGGCAATCCCGTTCTGACATTCGGGTCTTTAAAACTCCAACCGTACCGATAGTTATAGGCTTTTAACCTAGAGTCTTTTCTTGTGTACGAAACTCTACGTAATTATCGCTTCGTGAGTCCGATTACCTTCTGGTCAGCTTCATATCCTTTATCTGAGTCTGTAGGATGATCAGATATCTTATAGCCATCTCGTTCCTCCATTCGGGTCTTTAAAACTCCAACCGTTTCAATAGTTACAGTCCTTTAAACTGGAGCCTTTTCTTGTATACGAAACTCTACGTAATTATCGCTTCGTGAGTCCGATTACCGTCCGGTCAGCCTCGTATCCTTTATCTAAGTTTGTAGAATTATTAGATTTCTTATGGCCATCCCATTCCAACATTCGGGTCTTTAAAACTCCAACCGTACCGATAGTTACAGGCTTTTAAACTGGAGTGTTTTCTTGTGTGCAAAACTCTACGTAATTATCGTTTCGTGAGTCCGATTACCGTCCGGTCAGCTTCGTATCCTTTATCTGAATCCGTGGGATGCTCAGATATGTTATGGCCATCCCGTTCAGGCATTTGGGTCTTTAAAACTCCAATCGTACCGATAGTTACAGGCGTTTAAACTGGAGTCTTTTCTTGTGTGCAAAACTCTACGTAATTATCGTTTCGTGAGTCCGATTACCGTCTGGTCAAGTTCGTATCCTTTATCTGAATCCGTGGGATGCTCAGATATGTTATGGCCATCCCGTTCAGGCATTTGGGTCTTTAAAACTCCAATCGTACCGAAAGTTACAGGCTTTTAAACTGGAGCCTTTTCTTGTGTATGAAACTCTACGTAATTATCACTTCGTGAGTCCGATTACCGTCCGGTCAGCTTCGAACCCTTTATCTGAGTCTGTTGGAAGATCAGATTTCTTATGGCCATCCCGTTCCTCTATTCGGGTCTTTAAAATTCCAACCGTTTTGATAGTTACAGCCTTTTAAACTGGAGCCTTTTCTTGTGTACGAAACTCTACGTAATTATCACTTCGTGGGTCCAATTACCGTTCGGTCAGCTCCGTATCCTTTATCTAAGTCTGTAGAATGATCATATATCTTTTGGCCATCTCGTTCCTCCATTCGGGTCTTTAAAACTCCAACCGTTTCGATAGTTACAGGCTTTTAAAATGGAGCCTTTTCTTGTATACAAAACTCTACGTAATTATCGCTTCGTGAATCCGATTTCCATTCGGTTAGCTTCTTATCCTTTATCTGAGTCTGTGGGATGCTCAGATATCTTATGGCCATTCCGTTCAGCCATTCGGGGCATTAGAACTCGAACCGTACTGAAAGTTACAAGCTTTTAAACTGGAGCCTTTTCTTTTGTACGAAACTCTACGTAATTATCGCTTCGTGAGTCCAATTACCGTCCAGTCAGCTTCGTAGCCTTTATCGGATCAGTGGGATGAACAAATATCCTATGGCAATCCCGTTCTGACATTCGGGTCTTTAAAACTCCAACCGTACCGATAGTTACAGGCTTTTAACCTAGAGTCTTTTCTTGTGTCCGAAACTCTACGTAATTATCGCTTCGTGAGTCCGATTACCTTCTGGTCAGCTTCATATCCTTTATCTGAGTCTGTAGGATGATCAGATATCTTATAGCCATCTCGTTCCTCCATTCGGGTCTTTAAAACTCCAACCGTTTCGATAGTTACAGTCTTTTAAACTGGAGCCTTTTCTTGTATACGAAACTCTACGTAATTATCGCTTCGTGAGTCCGATTACCGTCCGGTCAGCCTCGTATCCTTTATCTAAGTCTGTAGAATGATTAGATTTCTTATGGCCATCCTATTCCGACATTCGGGTCTTTAAAACTCCAACCGTACCGATAGTTACAGGCTTTTAAACTGAAGCCTTTTCTTGTGTACGAAAATCTACGTAATTATTGCTTCATGAGTCCGATTACCATCTGGTCAGCTTCGTATCCTTCATCTGAGTCTATGGGATGAACAGATATCTTCTGGCCATTCCGTTCCATCATTCGGGTCATTAAAACTCCAACCGTACCGAAAGATACGGGCTTTTAAAATGGAGTCTTTTCTTGTGTACGAAACTCTACGTAATTATCGTTTCGTGAGTCCGATTATCGTCCGGTCAGCTTCGTATCTTTTAACTGAGTCTGTGGGATGATCAAATATCTTTTTGCCATCCTGTTCCGGCATTCGGGTCTTTAAAACTCCAACCGTACCGACAGTTACAGGCTTTTAAACTTGAGTCTTTTCTTGTGTACGAAACTCTACGTAATTATCACTTCGTGAGTCCGATTCCCATTCAGCCAGCTTCATATCCTTTATCTGAGTCTGTAGGATGATCAGATATCTAATGGCCATCCCGTTCCTCCATTCGGGTCTTTAAAACTCCAACCGTTTCGATAGTTACAGGCTTTTAAACTAGAGTTTTTTCTTGTGTCCAAAACTCTACGTAATTATCGCTTCGTGAGACCGATTACCTTCCGGTCAGCTTCGTATCCTTTATATGAGTCTGTAAGATGATCAGATATCCTATGCCCATTTCATTCCGACATTCAGGTCTGTAAAACTCCAACCGTACCGACAGTTACAGGCTTTTAAACTGGAGTCTTTTCTTCTGTACGAAACTCTACGTAACTATCGCTTCGTAAGTCCGATTACCTTCCGGTCAGCTTCATATCCTTTATTTGAGTCTGTGGGATGCTCAGATATCATATGGCCATCCCGTTCTGGCATTTGGATCTTTGAAACTCCAACCGTTTCAACAGTGAGTGGCTTTTAAACTAGAGCCTTTTCTTGTGTACGAAACTCTGCGTAATTATCGCTTCGTGAGTCCGATTACCGTCCGGTCAGCTTCGTATCCTTTTCTGAGTCTATAGTATGATCAGATATCTTCTGGCCATCCAGTTCCTCCATTCGGGTCTTTAAAACTCCTACAGTTTCGATAGTTACGGGCTTTTAAACTAGAGTCTTTTCTTGTGTACAAAACTCTACGTAATTATCGCTTCGTGAGACCGATTACCGTCCGATCAGCTTCGTATCCTTTATCTGAGTCTGTAATATGCTCAGATATCTTGTAGATATATACACCTAAAAGATTGGCATCCCGAGACATACCCCAAGGACCAAAATCCAATCTCAAAGCTGTGGTCTAACAAAGGGACTATCCAAACGTCCCGACCACAAGCTCCACTATACAATCAAAAACATTCAAAGAAACCACACAACTATTAGATCAAAGCCACACACGGCTTTGATCAAAATCCAACATAACAAACACATAAACTAAAACAAACACTAAGCACTAAATAAAGCTAACAATACTCAAAATTAAAATACTCAGACCAGCAATCTTCAACAAATCGAAGTGCAGCATCAACCTTCATCATCACATCTCTAAAACTCCATTGAACCATCTCTAAGCTTGTGCAGGATGTCATCAGCCATTCTTCATAATCATCCAGCACATCCATGAGCACCTGCAACATCCACCAATAACATATCACAATAATCAACCTCCTTATCATCCTCATATACCCACCATACACCAGTTCATATATCATCAGGACAAATCCAATACCAGGATCAAAAGGAAAAAACATCTTATCCTTATGATCCATACCAAACCCCAGCCACCATAAATAATTCCCACACCCCCACCATAGCAACCAGATCAAACAACAACTATCCATGACAAAGTAAAACTTTATCAAACAACAAAATCCCAAACAGTAGCAGCCAAAGCAACCTGCCTAGACTTCTTAAAGGACAAGCCCATTGACCTTAATCTGACAACATCTTTGATCTGATTAAAAATCATCAATGCTGAACATCTACCATCCTTGAATATTCTTCTATTTCTTTCCCTCCATATGCAATATACAGCTGCAACAACAACCAATTTCTGAATAACAGCCCAAACAGACTTACCAAACTTTACATGTTCAACATGATTAACCAGGCCATCCCATGAATCAGGAGCAGAATCTAATCTTGCCATAACTTTCAGATCTCTCCATACATTCCTTGAGTAGTCACATTCAAAGAAAACATGATTATGACTATCAGGACCCCCATTACAAAGTAAAAGCCAGCCATACTATAAAAGCGTGCCTAGGAATATTTTGACTAAACCAAACAAATTCTCCCCAATTCACAACAGGCCCTTTCCTACATAATTTCTCATACACAGCCTTGGATGTAAAAGGAACAACTTTATCATTAACATCCTTCCACATATAACAGTCCTTACAAGAACTGTCCAAAACAAGTACTCTACTTCCTATCAACCAAGGATACTTAACTTCCCAATCAGCAGGTACATTCCAACTCCCATTGAGAACCATATCAGCAACCTTACAACTCCACCCCAACCCAGATTCTCTAATATCCCTCCTATCAATTAAATTGACCAAAGGCCCTTTTTCATGCCATGAATCATACCAATCACTTATACATTTCCCATTACCAATTTTAGCACTATAATTAGTACTGACATATCTCCTGCAATCTAAAATCTGCTTCCAATACCATGTATCAGAACTAGTCTCTTCAATAGACCAAAAATTCTTCCCTTGCAGTCTATAATGCTTCACCCAACTGACCTAGATAGAATCTCTATTATTCAGAATACTCCATATATGTTTGATCATCAAAGCAATATTTCTATCTTTAAGAGAAGATATAGCCAATCCACCCTGATTTTTGGCGACACACACCTTCCCAAGACACTTTAGCAGCCCCTGGTTTATAATCCCCATTGCTCCACAAAAAACTTCTAATCAACCTCTCAATATCCTCATTGATTCCAGAGGGTAAAATAAACATTGAGGCCCAATAAACAGTAAGAGATGACAGAATGGAATGCACCAGTTGCAGCCTACCAGCATAAGATAGGAACTTATTCCTCCAATCATTAGTTCTATTCTTCACTTTATCAATTAAAACTTCACAATCCTTTAAGTATAACTTTTTAGAACTTAAAGGAATGCCCAAATACTTAACAGGAAACTCACCAGCTTTAAAAGGAAAGATCCTTTCAATCTTGTTATGGACTTCAGAATTCACATTTCCAAAGAATATCTCGCTCTTAGATTGATTAGGAAACAAACCAGAGCAAGAGCTAAATTCATCCAAAGCTTTCTTCAACACATTCATAGAATTTTCATCAGTAGCTCCAAAAAGAAAAAGATCATCAGCAAAACACAGACTAGTAAGCTTAACAGCTTCACATTTCCAATGATAGATAAAATTCTCAGCATCATCAATTTGCCTCACAATCATCAAATTGAGAACCTCCATAACAAGGGTGAATAAGTATGGAGAGATGGGGTCCCCTTGCCTTAGTCCCTTCTCACCTTTAAAAAAACCACATAATCCACCATTCACATTAATAGAATAGGATACTGAGGATAAACAAACCATAACCCAATTAATAAATTTCTCATGAAAACCATATTGAATAAGGCATTGCTGCACAAAATCATGATCAACAGAATCATAAGCTTTCTTCAAGTCAATCTTCACAGCCACTCTAGGTATTCCCCTCACCCATTTATATCCCCTGATCAACTCTTGTGCAAGGAGAATATTATCACTTATCATCCTCCCCGGAATAAAAGCACTTTGAGAATTGCCCACAATTAACCCCAAATACTCTTTAAGTCTGTTACATAGCACTTTACTAATGCACTTATATACCACATTGCAACAAGCAATTGGTCTAAATTCACTAACCACTTTAGGACTTTTAACCTTAGGTATCACCGAAATAACAGTTGCATTAACTTCTTTAAGTAATTTCCCACTTTCAAAAAATTCTATCACAGCCTTACAAACCTCCTCTCCAATGACATCCCAAGACTTTTTAAAGAATCTAGCAGTATAACCATCAGGCCCAGGTGCCTTATTGTCTTCAATTTGGAACATAGCAATTTTCACCTCTTCCTTAGTTACTCTCCTAATCATAAACTCAGCAACACCCTCAGGAAGCTTCTTCACAAACAAATTATCAGGATCTCTAATGACATTAACTTCCCCCTTTTTTCCCAGCATACCAGAAAAAAATTTGACAAACGCATTCCCAATATTATCACCATTATAAGAAAAACCCTCATCATCCTCAATCTGGATTATTTTATTAACAGCCTGTCTTTGTTTAACTGAATGAAAGAAATATTTAGAGTTCCTATCCCCCACTTTAAGCCAATGAACATGGGACTTCTGCTTTAAAAAAGCCTCCTCTTCACAAACAGCAGCATTAAAGAGCTTCAAATAAACAGCTTCTTCCTCTCTCAACTCACAATTCTCAGGATCATCAACAATTTCAGTTTGAATTCTTTTCAATTCCAACTCCAGTCTTTCAACTTTACTACACAAATTACCACTACTATAATGTAACTTCCTCAAAGGTTTCTTCAGAGCTTTCAATTTAGATACAATACCACACATTGCAAATCCTTGCACCTCCATATCCCAAATACTCTTAACCAGGGGCAAAAACTCTTTTTTATCAGCCATATAATTCCAAAACCTGAATTTTTTAACTCTGTTCTTCATATTAACAGCCCAAGACAGAATAGAAGGGGAATGATCAGAGCTATAGAAAGGCAGGAATTTAACCACAGCAGCAGGAAAATTTTCCAGAAAAGCAACATTTCCCAAAACTCTATCCAGTTTCTCAAGAATACCCTCAACTTTACCTGGTTTTTGATTCCAAGTAAAATTAAACCCAGTCCAAGGTATATCCACCACAGATAATCCATCCACACACTCCTATATCCCATAATTTGTACCCCCAGTCTTCACATTCTTTTCAGAAGGGTCCAATATTGCATTAAAATCACCTAGAATAATCCAAGGATTATCCTGTAATAAACTAGAATGATTACTCTTCTACTAGGAATCTTAGTCAGACCATAAACAAAAGATCCAAAAAACCTCTGATTATTACCAACAGGACAAATCAAGCAATGAATTACCTGATCAGTCTTACTCAGCACAATAACATCAACCACATTTCTATCCCAGCCCAACAAAATTCTAGTCCAACTATGGCATCTTTCAGCATTAGATACCCATTGCCATCTTTCCATAATACCAGAACTAATCATAGTCAGATTAGAGGGATCCATCCTAGTTTCAATCATACAACAAATACAAATATTGTTCTCTAAAATCAACTTCCTAACTTGTCTTTGCTTAGAGGTTTTAGACAAACCCCTAACATTCCAAGTCAAGATACCTGTCATCATTAAACATCCATCACACTAGAAGAGCCCTTCAGACCAGAAGAACTCTCACCTCCACTATTATCAGCTCCCTCACACTTCATAAACACAGCAGTCTCATCATCTTCAGAAAGAACATCATTAGCCTCCATCAACTTATCAAACATTAATTTATCCCATTGTTCAAAAAACAGCTTCACTTGTCCCACATTCCACTTCCTCATGACATCATTAGAAGGGCAATCTTTATTAATCACATAATGAGCTACTTCATTAAACTGTTCATCACTAATTTTGAAGTAACCTGATTTCACATTAACTTTAGTCTCAATTTTAGGATTTCTCACAACTGAGGATTTACTCTCAACTTTCTGCACTTCATCTTTTTGAAAACCACTCCCAGAACTTCCCACAATCTCCACATGCCTTTGACTAGCAGATTCCTTTATAATAGACTTCCCCTTGTTACTACCATCAACATTCACTTCCATACCCAAATCCTCTTTAAAGACATCAAAACTATTCTTAAGATTTATCACACCTGAATCCCCATTATTAATAGTCTTCTCTTTATAAACCCATTTCTGATTCTTGTTCTTCTGCCCATTCTGATCATTATTCACCGCCCCATTATTCCCCACTCCATTCATCTGATTCCTATTCCCATTCCTAACATACCCATTATTATTTTGATGAACTCTGCTTCCATTCCATGAAACATTCCTATTAGCAGGCCCAGCCCTGTTTCTTCCATTCTGACCATTCCCAACCCCATTTCTTCTCACAGCACCAATACCCTGCACACCATCCTGCCTACCATTCACATTAGCATTATTATTTGCCACTTTATTATTTCTGCCCACTGTTTGATACCCCTCATTATCCATCCCATAAACAGGATAATCAGCCTCAGTAGCCTGAAATAAATCCTTCAATAATTGTTCAGTCTTTCCTGCAACCTCTTCTGCAGATAATTCCCTTACTTTACAACCCTCAAAATCATGGCCAAACACCTTGCAAGCAGAACATTTCTTCACTTTGATTTGGTATTCAACTTTAACTTGCTTTATAAAAGCAGGTTTTCCACCATCTTCAGGATAATAAGCATTAACAAACTCAGGCAAAGTACTATCAGCTTTCACCTCCACTAACACCCTAGCAAACCCAGCTCTACCCTCTTTTTTATTACACCTCACAGCAGTTATCTTATCCAACATGATAGGATTCCCAAGACAACTCACCATACTGCATATACTCTCCCTATTCCATAACTCCATGGGCATATTGGGAATAGTGACCCAAATAGGAATAGACACAGGTTCCACCCTATCCAGATTAATACCCACCTCCCATTTCCTAATACACAGTGGTATATCACTAATCAACCAAGGCCCCTGATCAATGGCTTCATACATCCCCACCTCAGACTTGAATTTGAAAAAGAAAATCCCACTCCCATTAGTAGAAATATCAGACAAACCAAATTTCTTCCACATTCTGAACAAGTGATATCTAACCATACCAATAGACAAATTTTGACCCACAAAATACCCATACAAATAATTCTTATAAGCAGCCTTAGCTTCCACAATCTTCTCAGGCTTTATACAGCTACAACCTCCCCAGATTCTAACACTTTAGGAGGATAAAAAGTTACCTTGGTATTTAGTACTTCATTAGACATCTCTTTTGCTTTATCAGCAAAAGAAACATCTTCACCTTATGGTCCAAATCTCTCTCACCAGACTTATTAGCAGCAAACTCAACATTATCATTAAGACTCACAGAGCTCATAATAGATTTTGGCAAAGGTTTCAAATTACTAATATAAGGAAGATCCTTTTTAGTAACTTTATAAGACCCCATATCATCAGATTTCTTCTGAATCAATTTCTTCATAGAAGGACTTTTCAGCTTTCCCCTCCAAGGCTTCCTCAGTTTAACCTCTTCTTTCACAGAAGTACCATCCTTCTCAATCTCCATATTCTGATCAGTAACTTCATTATCTTTCACAGGCTCAGTCTTCATAACCTTAGCTTTAGCAATAGCAATTTCTTTCAATTTCAACTCACTTTCTCCTCCTGTAAGAATAGTACCAGCATTATCAACAACAACTCCACCCCCCGATCCAGGACTAAAATCAAACTGCTGAGAACTAGCAGACAATTTCAGCCTAAGCTCATTATTCTTCCCATCCTCCTTCACATTGATCTTCCTTCCAACCTTCAATTTAACAGAACCAACACAAGTATTCCTCTCATAAACAGTTTTTAATATCTCTCCAGCACCAACACTATCAGGTAACACTTCTTCTTCATTCACCATCCCAGCCTCCACATTAGTTCTCACATAAACATCTTCTCCCCACAAAGTCTTCCTAGATTTCACAACAACACCCTCATTTTTGATAGATCTTTTCTTTCTTTTATCCAGAAATACAAACTTAGCATCCAACCCAGCTTCAAACACATTACACTCAGGAGATAACTGAGGAAGCTTAACTCCCTTCCCATCCGTCTTTAACATTCCATCCCTATCAATAGTGTTCAGGCCAATAAAATCACCATACAATTCTTTCCCTAGAAAGTTAGCAACAACTCTCAGAATATACCCATATTGCCCCGATAATTTCTTCACAAAACCCAATTCCATACCCTTCACTTGAACATCAACAAGGGAGTTAACTAAATCAACATCCCCTAATCCAGCCAACTTAACCAGCTCCAATTGTTCCTTAATCAATCTATCTCTCCAATTATCCCCAAACACAGATCTAAAAAATTCAACCACCATAGGGCTGAACACCAGAGAATCATTACGACCATTAGTATAACGAGTAAGAGTTACATGTTTAACCTTCACAGCAGCCTTAACATCAGAATCAACATTAGCATCCATGAAAACAACATCCGGAATCTCATCAGCATCAGTCAAGTCAACCTTCATTTTATCAGGTGGTTCATTCGGCGGAGGTTCCAGATCTGGAACCCTAGTAACAGAAACCATGATAACCAAACCCTTCCGTGCACTGTGAAGATTCCAACCCCTACAAAGAAGTTGGAACAGTGAAACACGATGAAGAGATCAACAGAGAAGAAGGTAGGGTTAAGAAGAAACGGGAAAGAAAACAAAGAAGGAAACAACCGAATCGCCAAAATCGCCCAATTCAGAGAGAAAACCCTAGCTCTCTCTAGCCATTTGATCAGCAGCTTCGTATCCTTTATCTGAGTCTGTGGGATGCTCAGATATCATATGGCCATCCCGTTCTGGCATTTGGGTCTTTAAAACTCCAACCGTACCAAAAGTTACAGGCTTTTAAACTGGAGCCTTTTCTTGTGTACGAAACTCTACGTAATTATTGCTTCATGAGTCCGATTACCATCTGGTCAGCTTCGTGTCCTTCATCTGAGTCTGTGGGATGATCAGATATCTTCTGGACATTCCGTTCCGCCATTCGGGTCATTAAAACTCCAACCGTACCGAAAGATACGGGCTTTTAAACCAGAGTCTTTTCTTGTGTACGAAACTCTACGTAATTATCGCTTCGTAAGTCCGATTATCGTCCGATCAGCTTCGTTTCTTTTAACTAAGTCTGTGGGATGATCAAATATCTTTTTCCATCTCGTTCCGGCATTCGGGACTTTAAAACTCCAACCGTACCGACAGTTACAGGCTTTTAAACTTGAGTCTTTTCTTGTGTACGAAACTCTACGTAATTATCGCTTCGTGAGTCCGATTCCCATTCAACCAACTTCATATCCATTATCTGAGTCTGTAGGATGATCAGATATCTTATGGCCATCCCGTTCCTCCATTCGGGTCTTTAAAGCTCCAACCGTTTCGATAGTTACAGGCTTTTAAACTAGAGTCTTTTCTTGTGTCCAAAACTCTACGTAATTATCGCTTCGTGAGACCGATTACCTTCCAGTCAGCTTCGTATCCTTTATATGAGTCTGTACGATGATCAGATATCCTATGGCCATCCCATTCCGACATTCAGGTCTTTAAAACTCCAACCGTACAGACAGTTACAGGCTTTTAAACTGGAGTCTTTTATTGTGTACGAAACTCTACGTAACTATCGCTTCGTAAGTCCGATTACCGTCCGGTCAGCTTCATATCCTTTATCTGAGTCTGTGGGATGCTCAGATATCATATGGCCATCCCGTTCTGGCATTTGGATCTTTGAAACTCCAACCATTTCAACAGTTAGAGGCTTTTAAACTAGACCCTTTTCTTGTGTACGAAACTCTACGTAATTATCGCTTCGTGAGTCCGATTACCGTCCGGTCAGCTTCGTCTCCTTTATCTGAGTCTATTGGATGATCGGATATCTTCTGGCCATCCCGTTCCTCCATTCGGGTTTTTAAAACTCCTACCGTTTCGATAGTTACAGGCTTTTAAAGTGGAGTATTTTCTTGTGTACAAAACTCTACGTAATTATCGCTTTGTGAGACCGATTACCGTCCGGTCAGCTTCGTATCCTTTATCTGAGTCTGTGGGATGCTCAGATATCATGTAGCCATCCCGTTCAGGCATTTGGGTCTTTAAGACTCCAACCGTACAGAAAGTTACAGGCTTTTAAACTGGAGCCTTTTCTTGTGTACGAAACTCTACGAATTATCGCTTCGTGAGTCCGATTACCGTCCGGTCAGCTTCGTATCCTTTATCTGAGTCTGTAGGAAGATCAGATTTCTTATGGCCATCCCGTTCCTTCATTCGGGTCTTTAAAACTCCAACCGTTTCGATAGTTACAGGCTTTTAAACTGGAGCCTTTTCTTGTATACGAAACTCTACGTAATTATCGCTTCGTGAGTCCGATTACCGTCCGGTCAACTTCGTATCCTTTATCTGAGTCTGTAGGATGACCAGATATCTTATGGCCATCTCGTTCCTCCATTCGGGTCTTTAAACTCCAACCGTTTCGATAGTTACAGGCTTTTAAACCAGAGTCTTTTCTTGTGTACGAAACTCTACGTAATTATCGCTTCGTAAGTCCGATTATCGTCCGGTCAGCTTCGTATCTTTTAACTGACTCTGTGGGATGATCAAATATCTTTTTGCCATCTCGTTTCGGCATTCGGATCTTTAAAACTCCAACCGTACCGACAGTTACAGGCTTTTAAACTTGAGTCTTTTCTTGTGTACGAAACTCTACGTAATTATCGTTTCGTGAGTCCGATTCCCATTCAGCCAGCTTCACATCCTTTATCTGAGTCTGTAGGATGATCAGATATCTTATCGCCATCCCGTTCCTCCATTCGGGTCTTTAAACTCCAACCGTTTCGATAGTTACAGGCTTTTAAACTAGAGTCTTTTCTTGTGTCCAAAACTCTACGTAATTATCGCTTCGTGAGACCGATTACCTTCCGGTCAGCTTTGTATCCTTTATATGAGTCTGTAAGATGATCAGATATCCTATGGCCATCCCATTCCGACATACAGGTCTTTAAAACTCCAACCGTACCGACAGTTAAAGGCTTTTAAACTAGAGTCTGTTCTTGTGTACGAAACTCTACGTAACTATCGCTTCGTAAGTCCGATTACCGTCCGGTCAGCTTCATATCCTTTATCTGAGTCTGTGGGATGCAAAGATATCGTATGGCCATCCCGTTCTAGCATTTGGGTCTTTGGAACTCCAACCGTTTCAACAGTTAGAGGCTTTTAAACTAGAGCCTTTTCTTCTGTACGAAACTCTACGTAATTATCGCTTCGTGAGTCCGATTACCGTTTGGTCAGCTTTGTATCCTTTATCTAAGTCTATTGGATGATCAGATATCTTCTGGCGATCCCGTTCCTCCATTCGGGTTTTTAAAACTCCTACCGTTTCGATAGTCACAGGCTTTTAAACTGGAGTCTTTTCTTGTGTACAAAACTCTACGTAATTATCGCTTCGTGAGACCGATTACCATCCGGTTAGCTTCGTATCCTTTATCTGAGTCTGTGGGATGCTCAGATATCATATAGCCATCCCGTTCAGGCATTTGGGTCTTTAAAACTCCAACCGTACAGAATGTTACAGGCTTTTAAACTGGAGCCTTTTCTTGTATACGAAACTCTACGTAATTATCGCTTCGTGAGTCTGATTTCCGTCCGGTCAACTTCGTATCCTTTTTTTTTTTTTTGGTAAAAGGAGGCGGCACTCCTGGTAAATTTTATTAATCACAAAAAAATATATATACACCTAAGAGATTGGCATCCCAGGATATACCCCTAGGACCAAAACCCAACCTCAACCTATGGTCTAACAATGAGACTATCCAAACGTCCCGACCATAGGTTCATCTATACAATCAAAACAAACAAACCACACAGCTAAAAAAACCCAGCCACACACGGCTAAAGTCATAGTCCTATCAAAAATAAACATAAACAAGACAAACATAAAACATAAAATCAAAACAAAATCCATCCATGCTACGCAAACAACCCAGCAATCATCAGCAAGACCATCCATAAATCCCTCCATTAGCCACCTGCATTCAAACAACATCTGCCACCCATCTCCAACTGCAAACATACCCATACTTACACTCAAACACCATACCCATAAACTCACACCCCCATCCACATATTACTCTCAATTCCCGGATCAAAAGGAAACCACAAATGGTCCTTCTGCCCAGCCCAACACATCCATCTATTTGACCCATCATATAACACACTAACAAAAGTACCACTACCTCTAAACCAGCTCAATATCATTAGCAGACCACTATACCTCCCACAACTACACCTTCTAAACCAAAACAACACAAAATTAAGTAGCATGATCATCAATACCTTTACAGCTCACCTCAAAGTTCCACAATGCAGCAGCCATTCTAGCCTGCATACCATCTTTAACCTCTATATTTCTGAGCTTCATAGTGATTATGTCTTCAATTAATCCACAAACCACCTTAGCATTCCTTTTCTTATTACTAAACAGTCTCCAATTTCTCTCCTGCCAAACAAAATACACAACAGCAGCAACAACCAGCCTCTGAATTAACCCCCATATGCCCTTACCAAATTTTCCTCTTTCCACAAACTCAACAATCCCATCCCATTCATCAGGAATCCCTTCAAACTTAGCATATTCTCTTAACTTCCACCAAATACTCCTAGAATAGTCACATTTGAAAAACAAATGATTGTGACTATCCGGCCCCTTTCCACACAAGCTGCAACTCAATTTAGTATTCTTTTTCCAACATAACATCCTATCTTGGGTAGATAATCTGCCTTTGAAAGCCAACCAAGTAATGAATGTATGCCTAGGAATGCGATTGCTAAACCAAACAAATTTATACCATCCCACATCATTACCTTCTTTAGCTAAATCATTATACACAGCTTTTGATGAAAATGGTAAAGTCTTACCATTCTTGTTCAGCCAGCAGAATTCATCCCTTTTACCTGCCATAATAATGGTTAAGTAATCCCTAAAAAACATGGGATATTTCTCCTTCCACTCTTCAGGCACATTCCATCCATCAACCCCAATCATTTTAGATAATTTACCCCTCAAATCAAATCCAGCAGCCTTTATGTCCCTCCTGTCTAAATGATCAATCAATGGCCCATTAACATGCCATTTATCAAACCACATATTAATAACCCTCCCATTCCCTATCTTGGCCACACAATGCTGCCTAATCAACCCTCTACAACCCAGGATCTGTTTCCAGTGCCATGAGTCAGAATTAGTCTCTCCTATTTCCCATAAACTTTTTCCATGCAACTTATTTAACTTAATCCATTCAACCCACATAGACTTCCTATCAGAAATTATACTCCATATGTGCTTAGCAACTAAAGCTAAGTTTCTTTCTTTTAATGAAGACAACCCCAACCCACCTTGACTCTTTTTTAAACAAAGCTCATCCCAAGCAACCTTAGCACTACCGTGTTTAAACTCCCCATGACACCATAAAAAACCTCTACACAGCCTTTCCACATCATCATGTAAATTATCAGGTAAAATGAATAGAGAGGCCCAATAAACAGTTAGGGAAGACAATACAGATTTCAACAATTGAACCCTTCCAGCATATGACAAAAACCTGTTTCTCCAGTCCTCAATTCTTCTTTTCACCTTATCCAGCAAAGCACTACAGTCCCTCTGATGAAGCCTTCTAGATGCTAGAGGTATTCCCAAATACTTCAAAGGCAACTGTCCCACTTTGAAAGGAAGAATCTGCATTATATCATCCTGAATCTCTTTCTTCACATTACCAAAAATGATTTCACTTTTACTCATATTAGGCTTCAACCCAGAATAAGCACCAAACTCCTCTAAAACATCTTTAATAACTATAATAGATTCTCTACAGGCACCACTAAAGATGAATAGATCATCCGCAAAACATAAATGTGTAAGCTGCAAATTATCACACTTCCAATGATATACAAATCTCTCTTCAGCTCTGATTCTCCTCTTCATTAACAGATTTAAAACCTCCATAACCAATGTAAACATATATGGAGATACAGGATCACCCTGCCTAAGCCCCTTCTCTCCTTTAAAATACCCACACAGCTGACCATTCAGATTAAAGGAATAAGAAACAGTCTTCAAACAGATCATAACCCACCCAATAAACTTTTTATCAAATCCAAAATGAAACAGACACTTTTCCAAGAAATTATGATCAACAGAATCATAAGCTTTCTGTAGATCCACCTTCAAAGCCACCCTAGGATATCCCCTCTTCCAATCATATCCCTTCACAAGTTCTTGAGAGAGAAGAATGTTATCACTAATCAATCTTCCTGGAACAAAAGCACTTTGAGACAGATCAACAACTTGGTCCAACACTTTCCTTAGTCTATTACAAATAACCTTACTAATACACTTATAAATGACATTGCAGCAAGCAATGGGTCTAAATTGATTAACAACTGAAGGAGCCTGAACTTTTGGAATAAGAGATATAACAGTTGCATTAATCTGTTTCAGCATCTTGCCATTTTCAAAGAATTCTTGCACAGCATCAGTAACCTCATCACCAACAATACTCCAAGCAGCTTTAAAAAATCTTGCAGAGTACCCATCAGGTCCAGGAGCTTTATTATCATCAATCTGAAACATGGCTGTTTTAACCTCCTCCCTAGAGACACTTCTCACCATATCATTAGCAGACTCATAAGAAATCTTCTTCAAAAACAATGACTGAGGATCCAAAATTTCTTCAACATTATCTCTACAACCCATCATACTAATAAAGTAATTAACAAAAGCATTTCCCACCCTATTATCCTCATAAACCATACCATTAACATCTTCAATCTGTGTCACTTTCCCTCTGGACTGCCTCTGTTTAACAGAGTGAAAGAAATACTTATTATTATTATCCCCCACCTTAAGCCAATGGACTCTGGATTTTTGCTTCAAGAACATCTCTTCATCCAAAACAGCCTCATTATAGGCATTGACATATATCTCTTCTTCCATTCTAAGAAAATTATTATTAGAATCTTTCACCACCTCTTCTTGAATTCTTTCAACCTCCACTCTTAATAAATCAACCTTATTAGACAAATTTCCATTTTGAAAATTCATTTTTCTAAAAGGTTTCTTCAGACTCTTCAGCTTTGTTACCACACTAAACATTTTGCAACCCTTAACTTCATTTCCCCAAACATCTTTAACAGTATCCAAAAAGTCAGGTTTCTCAGCAAGATAATTCCAAAACTTAAAAGGCTTTGGATCCCTTTTGACAGAAGTAGCACAAGAAACAACAGCAGGTGCATGATCCGACAAATAAAACGGCAGAAATTTGGCAGTAACATTATTAAATGCTTTAAGAAAATGTTCATTACCCATCGCCCTGTCCAACTTCTCCAATATACCATCAGAGCTGCCCACTTTCTGATTCCATGTGTATTCTAATCCAGTAAAAGGAATATCTTCAACCTTCAATTCAGACACACACTCCTGAAACTCTTGCATACCATAAATAGAGTACCCTAGCTCAGTACTTTTCTCTTTAGGGTCCAAGATAGCATTAAAATCACCTACCAATAACCAAGGATTTTCTCCAATTTTACCAGCCATATTACACAGATCAGTCCACAAAAGTCTTCTACCATTTACATTAGTAACCCCATAAACAAAAGAGCAAAAGAATATCTCCTTTCCCTCAATAGGACAAACAATAAACTGAATACATTGTTCAGACTTATGCAAGACAATAACATCCACCTTGCTTTCATCCCAACCCACCACAATTCTGACCCAACTAGAGCAGAACTCAGCATTGTTAACCCAACTCCACCTATTCATAATCCCCATACAAGCCTTATCAATCTCCAAAGGATTCACCCTAGTCTCCACAAGCCCACAAATACTCACCTTATTACTACCAATTAATCTACTAATCTGTCTTTGTTTAATACTCTTACACATGCCCCTAACATTCCAAGCCATGAAATTAACCTTCATAGATAACATCTGAAAACTTTTCAGAGGGCTTCAGACCAGAAGTTCCCTCCCCACTATTATCACACTTCATACTATCACAATCAAGCCCCACATTAGTTCCCATATCTTCCAATACAACTAAGTCATCCATCATAATTTTATCCCACTACTCAAAAAATAATTTAACCTGCCCAATGCTCCATTTCCTCAAAATATCATTAGGAGGACAAGATTTATTGGTAATAAACTGAGCAACCTCATCAAACTGTTTCTCAGTTATTTTAAAATAACTAGATTTGGTATTAATCTTGGTATCAATCTTCACTTTTGCATCAAATCCCTTATCAGAATTCACTTTAGAAGAGGCAGCTATACCATCCACCTTCTTGTTGACCATACTCTCCTTTTTAATACCACCAATATTCTCAACTTTGTCTCTACCATTGTTATTTCCACAATATGAATACCCCCATCCCTAGACTTCACACCCTTAATACTACCCCCATAGCCATCTTCCCTTCTAACATTCACATCATTGGCATTCTCAACAACAGTTTTACCTTTAGTATCTTGCACAATATTCTTCAAAGTAACATTCTCCTCTCCCAACCCATTATCCTCACCCAATACATCAAACCTATTCTTACTCTCAAATCTCCTCCTATTAGCCAAACCTCCTCTATTCCCTGCCTGATAACCACCCCTCACAGGCCTATATCCCTGATAACCTCTTCCCTGAAAACCACCCCTACCATTAAAACCATTCTGATAGACATAACCCCCTCTGCCCTGATCACCTCTTCTATCATATGGCCATCCCGTTCAGGCATTTGGGTCTTTAAAACTCCAACCGTACAGAAAGATACATGCTTTTAAACTGGAGCCTTTTCTTGTGTATGAAACTCTACGTAATTATTGTTTCGTGAGTCCAATTACCGCCCGGTCAGCTTCGTATCCTTTACCTGAGACTGTAGGAAGATCCGATTTCTTATGGTCATCTCGTTCCTCCATTCGGGTCTTTAAAATTCCAACCGTTTCGATTGTTACAGGCTTTTAAACTTGAGACTTTTCTTGTGTACGAAACTCTACGTAATTATCGCTTCGTGAGTCTGATTGCCCTCCGGTCAGCTTCGTATCCTTTATGTGAGTCTTTAGGATGATCACATATCTTATGGCCATCTCGTTCCTCCATTCAGGTCTTTAAAACTCCAACCGTTTCGATAGTTACAGGCTTTTAAACTGGAGCCTTCTATTGTGTACGAAACTCTACGTAATTATCTCTTCGTGAGTCCGATTACCATCCGGTCAGGTTTATATCCTTTATCTGAGTCTATAGGATGATCAGATATCTTATGGCCATCTCGTGCCTCCATTCGGGTCTTTAAAACTCCAACCGTTTCGATAGTTACAGGCTTTTAAACTGGAGCTTTTTCTTGTATACGAAAATCTACGTAATTATCGCATCGTGAGTCTGATTTCCATCTGGTCAGCTTCGTACCCTTTATCTGAGTCTGTGGGATTCTCAGATATCATATAGCCATCCCGTTCAGGCATTTGGGTCTTTAAAACTCCAACCGTACCGAAAGTTACAGGCTTTTAAACTGGAGCCTTTTCTTGTGTACGAAACTCTACGTAATTATTGCTTCATGAGTCTGATTACTGTAACACCCCAACCGATGGCGGAAACATCGGGATGTCACGTATTGATGATTGTTTCAGTAGCACATGGTATATATTGAAATTTTAAATAATTTATTCATAACATAAATATCCAAAATGAAATGATGTCTAGAAATCCCAAATACATGATATCAAATAAAGCAAATAATTTCAAATAACTTCAAAAAAACTTCATAGTATTTCCTCATGCATACTCTAAGCCTCAGCTTCATTGTTACCTGAAACATGTTAATTTTGAAAATATTTTTGGGTCAACAAAAGTTGTTGAGAATTACATAGGTTTTGATAATCGAATAAAGCTTGTACAATTCAAGTGTCATGACAAGTCTAGTCCATATGTGAAAACATACTAGAAGTAAATCGAGTGCATAATCAACCCTTGTGACTGTTATATTGTGGTACATCCCATACGCTCATGGTTCACTCGATTATGTTATGCGATAACAATCACCCACGCTACCTTTGTAGGAGGCACGTATCCGGGTGGGATTGTCAGTCCAATAGATCTATCTTTGTATACCGTCGGCTGATTAATGTTAATGATTATGCTAGAATATTGTGCTTACCCTAGTCATGTTTAAGACATAATGCAACATAGAAAAACACATAGACACTTTATGATTGAATTGCATATAGAATGTTGTAACATGTTTCACCCCAAAAATGGTGATAAATAGAAAAGGGGCTATGTAAAACTCACCTTAGCAAAATGTTATGTCTCGTGAAAATAGAATAAGTGTTGCCCCAAAGTTGCCAATTACAAGGGCTTATAATCAAAGCTTCAATTGTAGAAGTAATAGATTATAGAAGAAAAGTATGAGGGAAAGTTTAATCGGATTGAAACAATCGATTTAGAGGTGGCAAGTGTAATGGTTCATAGGTGGGTTTTATACTAGTTTTGGATTCAATTAGCCACTAAAATTGGTCAACACCATAAAGTAAGGTTTTATGATGAATTGACTATTTGACTAGGACTTTGACTGTTTGACTAAGACTTTGACTAGGACTTTGACCAGGACTTTGACTATTTGACTCAAGGCTTTATTTAAGAAATAAAAAAAAAATCATTAGTTTGAATTAGAAAATAAAAAAACACCATCTTATAAATTGACGATTTTATAAATAGAATTAGGATAGGACATATGTCATGATTGAAGATTTTTTTTTTTAAGTACAATGATAAAAGGAACTTAGAAAAATAGAGTGCACGGATAAAGATAAAAATACTTAGAAATAAATTAGACTTTATATCATGGATCGGGAAATACTTTAATGCAAAATAAATGGGAAAATTCGTAAGGTTACAGTCTCCCCTACTTTTGGAAACATCGTCCCGAAGTTATTTAAATACACAGGTTTGAGGATGGTTGGGTAGAAATTAAGGCAGCCGTGGTTTTGAAAATTTTGGGTTAAGGCACGACATGAATTTATAGAATAATCTGCTTTCGAATAATTTGGATAAGAGGTTTGTTATCTGTGAGTTTTAAGGGTAGGATTAGGTGTGTCTTGGAATCGCAAGGTGAATAAGAATCTTAAGTTTTAGAAATGCTAAAAGAAATGCATGAGTTGATAGACTATAGAAAGGCTAAATGAACTACCAGGTAACTAGAGATTATAATTAGTTTCTCTACCGAAAACCTTGATAGAATTTCACACCACCTTAACGTACCTGTAAATTCATGATTAAGTTCCGGACCGCAATCACCAATTTACCTTACATTAGGGTTTTGTGTCCTTCTATGACTCTAAACACACATGTAAGTAATGCAAAATAACCTTGTGATTGAATCATATACAATGTATCCAAAAATGAGTCCAACTGTTGAGCAGGAAAAGACTTCTACCAGTCAGTGAGTAAGAACCTCTACCGATTGTTGAGCAGGTGCGATAGCCTCTACCAGTCGTTGAGCAGGTTGTAGGGCCTCTACCGACTGTTGAGCAGGCATGATGACCTCTACCAATCGTTGAGTAGGTTATTTGGTACTCAACTAACTGTTGAGCAAGTACTTCATCCTCTACCAGTTGTTTGATTAAGTGTACCAATTATTTCACACATAAATTGCAAATTGATAATATGTACATATAAGCAATCAAGTATCAAGTATAGCATGCGAGTTGTAATAGAGTTGCCCTAGACAAGGTTAATGACACTAGGTGTGTCTATAGCAAATAGTTTATATTCCATGACTTCTAGTATCAAATGTTCAAATATGGTAGATAATCGAATCCTCATGTATAACTAAGGATTAAGTTTGATGCAACACACAATCAAGTTTCAATAGTTTGGTTATCATAGGGATCAAGTTCATGTTCAAGAAGGTAAAGAATATGAATTTAGTTCTTGAGAGGATGATGAATAATCTCGAAGCAGAATCAAGGTTGTGAGAGATAGTGAATGTGAAGATAGTTGATAAAGAGTTTATTTTATAGTAAAGAGATTATGTAGCAGTGTAAATTGTGGGGCTTGGATCAAAGGTTATAATCAAGTGTATAAGAAAACATGATTGTGGTATATGCCAAATATTGTAGAAATTTGAACAAGTTGAAAGTGAGTGAGTGTCGATGGAGAATTTAGAGGCTAGATATTATTCCTATGGATTAAAAAAAAATCTTATTTTCAAAATTGGTTTTATACATAAAGCAAAAGTTGTTAAATAGTACAAGCTAAGTGGGCTTTGATTAAAATATTCCCGTTAGTTGGAGATTTCAAACATGACATTAGGTTTTGAAGATCAAGGTTCTATTAAGTGATTTTTAATAGTTTAAAAGCATTATATAGAAAATTGTTTGTTACGTCAATATCTAAACAATTGAATTTAAGTTCGAGGACATCTTTTGACAAAAAAATATGTACTTTGTAATGTTAACTGTCAAAACGATTGGAGTTTCAAAGACCCAAATGCCAGAACGGGATGGCCATATGATATCTTAGCATCCCACAGACTCAGATATAGGATATGAAGCTGACCGGACGGTAATCGGACTTACGAAGCGATAGTTACGTAGCCTCTAACTGTCAAAACGATTGGAGTTTCAAAGACCCAAATGCCAGAACGGGATGGCCATATGATATCTTAGCATCCCACAGACTCAGATATAGGATATGAAGCTGACCGGACGGTAATCGGACTTACGAAGCGATAGTTACGTAGAGTTTCGTACACAAGAAAAGACTCCAGTTTAAAAGCCTGTAACTGTCGGTACGGTTGTAGTTTTAAAGACCTGAATGTCGGAATGGGATGGCCATAGGATATCTGATCATCCTACAGACTCAGATAAAGGATACGAAGCTGACTGGACGGCAATTGGACTCACGAAGCAATAATTACGTAGAGTTTCGTACAAAAGAAAAGGCTCCAGTTTAAAAGTAAGTAACTATCAAAACGGTTGGAGTTTTAAAGACCCGAATGGAGGAACGGGATGGCCATAAGAAATCTGATCTTCCTACAGAGTCAGATATACAAAGCTGACCGGACGGTAATCGGACTCACGAAGCGATAATTACTTAGAGTTTCGTACACAAGAAAAGGCTCGAGTTTAAAAGCCGGTAACTATCGAAACGGTTGGAGTTTTAAAGACCCGAATGGAGGAACGAGATGGCCATAATAAATCGGATCTTCCTACAGACTCAGATAAAGGATACGAAGCTGATCGGAGGGTAATCGGATTCATGAAACGATAATTACGTTGAGTTTCGTACAGAAGAAAAGGCTCCAGTTTAGAAGCCTGTAACTATCGAAACGGTTGGAGTTTTAAAGACCCGAATGGAGGAACGAGATGGCCATAATAAATCGGATCTTCCTACAGACTCAGATAAAGGATACGAAGCTGACCGGAGGGTAATCGGATTCATGAAACGATAATTACGTTGAGTTTCGTACAGAAGAAAAGGCTCCAGTTTAGAAGCCTGTAACTATCGAAACGGTTGGAGTTTTAAAGACCCGAATGGAGGAACGAGATGGCCATAATAAATCGGATCTTCCTACAGACTCAGATAAAGGATACGAAGCTTACCGGACGGTAATCGGACTCACGAAGCAATAATTACGTAGAGTTTCATACACAAGAAAAGGCTCCACTTTAAAAGCCTGTAACTTTCGGTACGGTTGGAGTTTTAATGACCCAAATGCCTGATCGGGATGGCCATATGATATCTGAGCATCCTACAGACTCAGATAAAGGATACGAAGCTGATCGGACGGAAATCAGACACACGAAGCGATAATTACGTAGTGTTTCGTATACAAGAAAAGGCTCAGGTTTAAAACCCTGTAACTATCGAAACGGTTGGAGTTTTAAAGACCCGAATGGAGGAACGGGATGGCCATAAGAAATCCAATCTTCCTACATTGTCAAATAATGGATACAAAGCTGACCAGACGGTAATCGGAATCACGAAGCGATAATTCCGTAGAGTTTTGTACACAAGAAAAGGCTCCAGTTTAAAAGCCTGTAACTATCGAAACGGTTGGAGTTTTAAAGACCCGAATGGAGGAACCAGATGGGCATAAGATATCTGATCATCCTACAGACTCAGGTAAAGGATACGAAGCTATGGGGAGGGTTTTCTCTCTGAATTGGGCGATTTAGGCGATTCAGTTGTTTTCTTCTTCGTCTTTCTTCCTGTCTCTTCTTTAACCCTTTTCTTCTTCTCTGTTGATCTCTTCTTCGTGTTTCACTGTTCCAACTTCTGTATAGGGGTTGGAATCTTCACAGTGCACGTAAGAGTTTGATTACTATGGTCTCTGCTTCTAGGGTTCCAGATCTGGAACCCCCGCCGAATGAGCCTCCTGATAAAATGAAGGTTGATTCGAGTTACGCTGATGATAGTCCGGATGCTGATTTCATGGATGCTAATGTTGATTCTGATGTTAAGGCTGCTGTGAAGGCTAAACAGGTAACTCTTACCCGTTATTCTAGTGGTCGTAATGATACTCTGATTTTCAGCCCTATGGTGGTTGATTTTCTTAGATCTGTGTTTGGGGATAATTGGAAAGATAGACTGATTAAAGAACAGTTAGAGTTGGTTAAGTTGGCTGGATTAGGGGAAATTGATTTAGTTAATTCCCTTGTTGATGTTCAAGTAAAGGATATGGAATTGGGTTTTGTGAAGAAATTATCGGGGCAGTATGGGTATATTCTGAGAGTTGTTGCTAATTTTCTAGGGAAAGAATTGTATGGAGATTTTATTGGACAGAGTACTATTGATAGGGATGGTTTGTTAAAGGTGGATGGGAAGGGAGTTAAGCTTCCTCAGCTAGCTCCTGAATGTAATGTATTTGAAGCTGGGTTGGATGCTAAGTTTGTATTTCTGGATAAAAGAAAGAAAAGATCTATCAAGAATGAGGGTGTTGTTGTGAAATCTAGAAAGACTTTGTGGGGAGAGGATGTTTATGTGAAAACTAATGGTGAAGTTGGAATGATTAATGAAGAGGAAGTGTTGCCTGATAGTGTTGGTGCTGGAGTGATATTAAAAGCTGCTGAAGGTGGGAATACTTGTGTTGGTCCTGTGAAGTTGAAGGTTGGCAGGAAGATTAATGTGAAAGAGGATGGGAAGAATAATGAGCTTAGGCTGAAATTGTCTGCTAGTTCTCAGCAGTTTGATTTTAGTCCTGGTTCGGGGGGTGGAGTTGTTGTAGATGATGCTGGTACTATTCTTACAGGGGGGAGAGTGAGTTGAACCTGAAGAAAATTGCTATTGCTAAAGCTAAGATTAAGAAGATTGAGCCTGTGAAAGATACTGAAGTTACTGATCAGAGTATGGAGATTGAGAAGGATGGTGTTTCTGTGAAGGATGAGGTTAAATTGAGGATGCCTTGGAGGGGAAAATTGAAAAGTCCCTCTATGAAGAAGTTAATACAGATGAAATCTGATGAAATGGGATCTTATAAAGTTACTAAAAAGGATCTTCCTCACATTAGTAACCTGAAACCTCTGCCAAAATCTATTATGAACTCTGTGAGTCTTAATGATAATGTTGAATTTGCAGCCAATAAATCTGGTGAAAGAGAGTTGGATATTAAGGTGAAAGATGCTTCTTTTGCTGATAAGGCAAGAGAGTTGTCTAATGAAGTACTTAATACCAAGGTTACTTTTTATCCTCCTAAGGTGTTAGAATCTGGGGAGGTTGTTGCTGTGATAAAGCCTGAAAAGATTGTGGAAGCTAAGGCTGCTTATAAGAAGTATTTATATGGATATTTTGTGGGTCAAAATCTGTCTATTGGAATGGTTAGATATCACTTGTTCAGAATGTGGAAGAAATTTGGTTTGTCTGACATCTCCTCTAATGGTAGTGGAATTTTCTTTTTCAAGTTTAAATCTGAGGTGGGAATGTATGAAGCCATTGATCAGGGACCTTGGTTGATTAATGATATACCACTGTGTATTAGGAAATGGGAGGTAGGTATTAATCTGGATAGGGTGGAACCTGTGTCTATTCCTATTTGGGTCACTATTCCCAATATGCCCATGGAGTTATGGAATAGGGAGAGTATTTGTAGTATGGTGAGTTGTCTTGGGAATCCTATCATGTTGGATAAGATAACTGCTGTAAGGTGTAATAAAAAAGAGGGTAGAGCTGGATTTGCTAGGGTGTTGGTGGAGGTGAAAGCTGATAGAACTTTGCCTGACTTTGTTAATGCTTATTATCCTGAAGATGGTGGGAAACCTGCTTTTATAAAGCAAGTTATAGTTGAATATCAAGTGAAAGTTAAGAAATGTTCTGCTTGCAAGGTGTTTGGCCATGATTTTGATGGATGTAAGGTGAGGGAATTATCAGCAGAAGAGGTTGCAGGTAAAACTGAACAATTGCTGAAGGAGTTATTTCAAGCTACTGTGGCTGATTCTCCTGTTTCTGGTGTGGATAATGAGGGATTTCAAACAGTGGGAAGGAACAATAAAGTAGTTAATAATAGTAATAATAATGTGAATGGTAGGCAGGATGGTGTGCAGGGTAATGGTGTTGTGAGAAGAAATGGGACTGGGAATGGTCAGAATGGAAGAATTAGGGCTGGGCCTATAAATAGGAATGTTCCTGGGAATGGTAATAGAAATCAACAAAATCAAAATGGGTATGTTGGGAATGGGAATAGAAATCAGATGAATGGAGTGGGAATTAATGGGGCAGCTAATAATGTTAAGAATGGACAGAAGAACATGAATCAGAAGTGGGTTAATAAAGGGAAGTCTAATAATAATGGGGATTCAGGTGTAATCAATTTGAAGAATAGTTTTGATGTTTTAAAAGAGGATTTGGGTATGGAGGTTAATGATGAGGGTAGTAAGAAAGGAAAATCTATTGTGAATGATTCTGTGAAACAAAAAGTGGTGGACATTGTGGGAAGTTCAGGGAGTGGTGGCCAATGTGATGATGTTCAGGAAGTTGTGACCAAGCCCTCAATTGGGAGGAATCCTAAAATAGAGACTAAAGTTAATGTGAAAACAGGTTACTTCAAAATTAGTGATGAGCAGTTTAATGAAGTAGCCCATTATGTGATTAATAAAGCTTGCCCTTCTAATGAAGTGATGAGGAAGTGGAATGTGGGACAAGTGAAGCTGTTTTTTGAACAATGGGATAAATTAATGTTTGATAAACTGATGGAAGCTAATGAGGTTCTTTCTGAAGATGATGAGACTGCTGTGTTCATGAAATGTGATGGGGTTGATAATAGTGGAGGTGAGAGTTCTTCTGGTCTGAAGGACTCTTCTAGTATGAAGGATGTTTAATGATGGATGGTATCTTAACTTGGAACGTTAGGGGTTTGTCCAAAACCTCTAAGCAAAGACAAGTTAGGAAGTTGATTCTTGAGAATAATATTTGTATTTGTTGTATAATTGAAACTAGAGTGGATCCCTCTAATATTACTAAGGTTAGTTCTGGTATTATGGAGAGATGGCAATGGGTATCTAATGCTGAGAGATGCCAGAGTTGGACTAGAATTTTGTTGGGCTGGGATAGTAATATTGTTGATGTTATTGTGCTGAGTATGACTGATCAAGTTATTCACTGTTTGATTTGTCCTGCTGGCAATAATCAGAGGTTCTTTGGATCTTTTGTTTATGGTCTGACTAAGATTCCTAGTAGAAGAGCTTTATGGAATAGTCTATGTAATCATGCTAGTTTGTTACAGGATAATCCTTGGACTATCCTAGGTGATTTCAATGCTATTTTGGACCCCTCTGAAAAGAATATGAAGACTGAGGGTACTAACTATGGGATGATTGAATTTAAGGAGTGTGTGGATGGATTATCTGTGGTGGATATTCCTTGGACTGGGTTTGATTTTACCTGGAATCAAAAGCCAGGTAAAGTTGAGGGTATTCTTGAGAAATTGGATAGAGTTTTGGGAAATGTTGCTTTTCTTGATAATTTTCCTGCTGCTGTTGTGAAATTTTTACCCTTCTATAGTTCTGATCATTCCCCTTCTGTTCTGTCTTGGGCTGTTAATGTGAAGAATAGAGTTAAAAAATTCAGATTCTGGAATTATATGGCTGATAAAGAAGATTTTTTGTCCCTGGTGAAGAGTGTTTGGGATATGAAGGTGCAAGGTTTTGCAATGTATGGTATTGTTTCTAAATTAAAAGCCTTGAAGAAACCCTTGAGGAAACTGCATTATAGTAGTGGTAATCTGTGTAGTAATGTGGAAAGACTGGAGCTGGAATTGAAAAGAATTCAAGCTGATATTGTTGCTGACCCTGAGAATAGTGATTTGAGAGATGAGGAAGCTGTTTATTTGAAGCTTTATAATGCTGCTGTTTGTGAAGAGGAGGTCTTTTTAAAACAAAAGTCAAATGTTCACTGGCTTAAAGTGGGGGATAGAAACTCTAAGTATTTCTTTCATTCAATTAAGCAGAGACAGGCTGTTAACAAGATAATTCAGATTGAGGATGATGAAGGTATTTCTTATAATGGTGATAATGTTGGGAATGCATTTGTCAAGTTTTTCTCTGGTATGTTGGGAAAAAAGGGGGCTGTTAATGTTATTAGAGATCCTAATAGTTTGTTTGTAAAGAAGTTGCCGGAAGATGTTGCTGAATTTATGACTAGGAGAGTTACTAAGGAAGAAGTGAAAGCTGCTATGTTTCAAATTGAAGACAATAAAGCACCTGGACCTGATGGTTATACAGCCAGATTCTTTAAGAAGTCTTGGGATGTTATTGGAAATGAGATTTGTAAGGCGGTGATAGAATTCTTTGAAAGTGGGAAATTACTTAAAGAAGTTAATGCAACAGTTATTTCAGTGATACCTAAAGTGAAAAATCCTAAAGTGGTTAGTGAATTTAGACCAATTGCTTGTTGTAATGTGGTCTATAAGTGTATTAGTAAAGTGTTGTGTAATAGACTTAAAGAGTATTTGGGGTTAATTGTTGGTAATACCCAAAGTGCTTTTGTTCCTGGGAGAATGATTAGTGATAACATTCTGCTTGCTCAGGAATTGATCAGAGGTTATAAATGGGTGAGGGGTATACCTAGAGTGGCTGTGAAGATTGACTTGAAGAAAGCTTATGATTCTGTTGACCATGGGTTTGTGCAGCAATGTCTCATTCAGTATGGTTTTCATGAGAAGTTTATACATTGGATTATGGTTTGTTTATCCTCAGTTTCTTATTCTATTAATGTGAATGGAGATTTATGTGGTTTTTTCAAAGGTGAGAAGGGACTAAGGCAAGGGGACCCCATTTCTCCTTACTTATTCACCCTTGTTATGGAGGTTCTCAATTTGATGATTGTGAGGCATATTGATAATGCTGAGAATTTTATCTATCATTGGAAATGTGAAGCTGTTAAGCTTACTAGTCTGTGTTTTGCTGATGATTTGTTTCTTTTTGGAGCTGCTGATGAAGATTCTATGAAAGTGCTGAAGAATGCTTTGGATGAATTTAGCTCTTGTTCTGGTTTGTTTCCTAATCAGTCTAAGAGTGAAATATTCTTTGGAAATGTGAAGAATGATGTTCAGAATAAGATTGAAAGGATTTTTCCTTTTAAGGCTGGTGAGTTCCCTGTTAAATATTTGGGCATTCCTTTAAGTTCTAAAAAGTTATACTTAAAGGAGTGTGAAGTTCTTGTTGAGAAAGTGAAGAAAAGAACTAATGACTGGAAGAATAAATTCCTATCTTATGCTGGTAGGCTGCAACTGGTGCATTCCATCCTGTCATCTCTTACTGTCTATTGGGCCTCAATGTTTATTTTACCTTCTGGAATTAATGATGATATTGAGAGGATTATTAGAAGTTTTTTGTGGAGTAATGGAGATTATAAACCAGGGGCTGCTAAAGTGTCTTGGGAAGGTGTGTGTTTACCCAAAAATCAGGGTGGTTTGGCTATATCTTCTCTTAAAGATAGAAATATTGCTTTGATGATCAAACATATATGGAGCATTTTGAATAATAGGGATTCTATTTGGGTCAGTTGGGTGAAGCATTATAGGCTGCAAGGGAAGAATTTTTGGTCTATTGAAGAGACTAATTCTGATACTTGGTACTGGAAGCAGATTTTAGACTGCAGGAGGTATGTTAAATCTAATTATAATGCTAAAATTGGTAATGGGAAAGGTATAAATGCTTGGTATGATTCATGGCATGAAAAAGGACCTTTGGTTGATTTAATTGATAGGAGGGATATCAGAGAATCTGGGTTGGGTTGGAATTGTAAGGTTGCTGATTTGATTCAGAATGGGAATTGGAATGTACCTGCTGATTGGGATGTTAAGTATCCTTGGTTGATAGGAAATAGAGCACCTGTTTTGGATAGTTCTTGTAAGGACTATTATATGTGGATTGATGTCAATGATAAAATTGTCCCTTTTACTTCCAAAGCTGTGTATGAGAAATTATGTAGGAGTGGGCCAGTTGTGAAATGGGGAGAATTTGTTTGGTTTAGTCAAAATATTCCGAGGCATGCTTTTATAGTATGGTTGGCTTTCAAGTTTAGATTGCCTACTCATGACAGAATGCTTATGTGGAGTGCTAGAGATGATTTGAAGTGTATGCTGTGTAATGGAGGCCCTGATAGTCATAATCATCTTTTCTTTGAATGTGAATATTCAAGGAATGTTTGGAGAGATCTGAAGGTTATGGCGAGGCTTGATTCTGCTCCTGATTCATGGGAGGACCTAGTTAGTTATGTGGAACAGGTTAAATTTGGTAAGTCTGTTTGGGATGTTATTCAGAAATTAACTGTTGCTGCAGCTGTATATTGTATATGGAGGGAAAGAAATAGAAGAATATTCAAGGAGGGTAGATGTTCAGCTTTGATGGTTCAAAATCAGATCAAAGATGTTGTTAGATTAAGGTTAATGGGCTTGTCCTTCAAGAAGACTAGGCAGGTTGCTTTGGCTGCTGCTGTTTGGGATTTTGCTGTCTGATTATGAGTTATGCTGCCATGGATAACTGTTGTTTGACCTGGTGGTTTTGGTGGGGTTGTGGGATGGGATTAGATATGAATCTTAAGGATAAGTTATTCTTTCCTTTTGATCCGGGTATTGGATTTGTCCTGATGATATATAAGTTGATGTATGGTGGGAATATGGGGATTATTAGCAAGTTAATTATTATGTTATGTTATTGGTGGATATTACAGATGATCAGTGATGTATTTGTTGATAATGAAGATTGGCTGTTGGTGGCCTGCACAAGATTAGAGCTGATTCAGTGGAATTTTAGAGATGAGATGAAGAAGGATGATGCTGCACTTGGATGTGTTAAGACTATCAGGAGTGGGGGCGGGAGAGGGGCGGGAAGGGGGGGGAACACCACCGCCGGTAGGGCGGGAAGGGTGGCGTGGGGCTGGGGGCGGGGAGAGGTTCACCGGCGTGGGGGAGATGTGGGGGACTACGTGGCACGCGATGATTGGTCAGGTTTTTTTTTTTTTATTTTTTTTTTAACTTTAACACAATATAATATTATTTCCTTCCCCCCCTCTTCCCCCCCTTCCACTCCCCACAATTATTTTCCCCCCCACAAGGGTCCCACAAGTGCCACATGGCGCTTCATCCCCCTCTTTCCCGCCCCACCACTCCTGATAGTCTAAAGACTGCTGGTCTGAGTCTTTTGATGATGAGTATTATTTGTGTTTATTTTGTTTTGTTCTTAATGCTTGTTTTTGTATGTGGGATTGTTATGTTTGGATTTTGATCAAAGCCGAGTATGGCTTTGATCTATTAGCTGTGTGGTTTTTGATTGTTTGATTGTATTGTAGTGCTTGTGGTCGGGACGTTTGGATAGTCCTTTTGTTAGACCATAAGCTTGAGATTGGGTTTTGGTCCTTGGGGTATGTCCCGGGATGCCAATCTCTTAGGTGTGTATATATTTTTTTGTGATCAATAAAATTTACCAGGAGTACCGCCTCCTTTTTACAAAAAAAAAAAAAAAAAAAAAAAAAAAAAAAAAAAAGGATACGAAGCTGACCGGACAGTAATCGGACTCGCGAAGCGATAATTACGTAGAGTTTCGTACACAAGAAAAGGCTCCAGTTTAAAAGCCAGTAACTATCGAAACGGTTGGAGTTTTAAAGACCCGAATGGAGGAACGGGATAGGCCTAAGAAATCCGATCTTCCTACAGACTCACATAAAGGATACAAAGCTGGCCGGACGGTAATCGGACTCACGAAGCGATAACATCGTAGAGTTTCGTACACAAGAAAAGGCTCCAGTTTAAAAGCCTGTACCTATCGAAACTGTTGGAGTTTTAAAGACCCGAATGCAGGAACGAGATGACCATAATAAATCTAATCTTCCTACATTGTCAGATAATGGATACAAAGCTGACCGGACGGTAATCGGAATCACGAAGCGATAATTAGGTAGAGTTTTGTATACAAGAAAAGGCTCCATTTTAAAAACCTGTAACTATCGAAACGGTTGGAGTTTTAAAGACCCGAATGGAGGAACCAGATGGGCATAAGATATCTGATCATCCTACAGACTCAGGTAAAGGATACGAAGCTGACCGGACAGTAATCGGACTCGCGAAGCGATAATTACGTAGAGTTTCGTACACAAGAAAAGGCTCCAGTTTAAAAGCCAGTAACTATCGAAACGGTTGGAGTTTTAAAGACCCGAATGGAGGAACGGGATAGGCCTAAGAAATCCGATCTTCCTACAGACTCACATAAAGGATACAAAGCTGGCCGGACGGTAATCGGACTCACGAAGCGATAACATCGTAGAGTTTCGTACACAAGAAAAGGCACCAGTTTAAAAGCCTGTAACTATCGAAACTGTTGGAGTTTTAAAGACCCGAATGCAGGAACGAGATGACCATAATAAATCTAATCTTCCTACATTGTCAGATAATGGATACAAAGCTGACCGGACGGTAATCGGAATCACGAAGCGATAATTAGGTAGAGTTTTGTATACAAGAAAAGGCTCCATTTTAAAAACCTGTAACTATCGAAACGGTTGGAGTTTTAAAGACCCGAATGGAGGAACGGGATGGTCATAAGATATCTGATCATCCTACAGACTCAGATAAATGATACGAACCTTACCAGATTTTAATCGGACTCACGAAGCGATAATTACGTACAGTTTGGTATACAAGATAAGGCTCCAATTTAAAAGCCTGTAACTATCGAAACGGTTGGAGTTTTTAAGACCCGAATGGAGGAACGAGATGGCCATAAGATATCTGATCATCCTACAGACTCAGATAAAGGATACGAAGCTGACCGGAGGGTAATCGGATTCATGAAGCGATAATTACGTTGAGTTTCGTACAGAAGAAAAGGCTCCAGTTTAAAAGCCTGTAACTATCGAAACGGTTGGAGTTTTAAAGACCCGAATGGAGGAACGAGATGGCCATAATAAATCGGATCTTCCTACAGACTCAGATAAAGGATACGAAGCTTACCGGACGGTAATCGGACTCACGAAGCAATAATTACGTAGAGTTTCATACACAAGAAAAGGCTCCAGTTTAAAAGCCTGTAACTTTCGGTACGGTTGGAGTTTTAATGACCCAAATGCCTGATCGGGAGGGCCATATGATATCTGAGCATCCTACAGACTCAGATAAAGGATACGAAGCTGACCGGACGGAAATCAGACACACGAAGCGATAATTACGTAGTGTTTCGTATACAAGAAAAGGCTCCGGTTTAAAACCCTGTAACTATCGAAACGGTTGGAGTTTTAAAGACCCGAATGGAGGAACGGGATGGCCATAAGAAATTTATTCTTCCTACATTGTCAAATAATGGATACAAAGCTGACCAGACGGTAATCGGAATCACGAAGCGATAATTCCGTAGAGTTTCGTACACAAGAAAAGGCTCCAGTTTAAAAGCCTGTAACTATCGAAACGGTTGGAGTTTTAAAGACCCGAATGGAGGAACGAGATGGCCATAATAAATCGGATCTTCCTACAGACTCAGATAAAGGATACGAAGCTTACCGGACGGTAATCGGACTCACGAAGCAATAATTACGTAGAGTTTCATACACAAGAAAAGGCTCCAGTTTAAAAGCCTGTAACTTTCGGTACGGTTGGAGTTTTAATGACCCAAATGCCTGATCGGGAGGGCCATATGATATCTGAGCATCCTACAGACTCAGATAAAGGATACGAAGCTGACCGGACGGAAATCAGACACACGAAGCGATAATTACGTAGTGTTTCGTATACAAGAAAAGGCTCCGGTTTAAAACCCTGTAACTATCGAAACGGTTGGAGTTTTAAAGACCCGAATGGAGGAACGGGATGGCCATAAGAAATTTATTCTTCCTACATTGTCAAATAATGGATACAAAGCTGACCAGACGGTAATCGGAATCACGAAGCGATAATTCCGTAGAGTTTCGTACACAAGAAAAGGCTCCAGTTTAAAAGCCTGTAACTATCGAAACGGTTGGAGTTTTAAAGACCCGAATGGAGGAACGAGATGGCCATAATAAATCGGATCTTCCTACAGACTCAGATAAAGGATACGAAGCTTACCGGACGGTAATCGGACTCACGAAGCAATAATTACGTAGAGTTTCATACACAAGAAAAGGCTCCACTTTAAAAGCCTGTAACTTTCGGTACGGTTGGAGTTTTAATGACCCAAATGCCTGATCGGGATGGCCATATGATATCTGAGCATCCTACAGACTCAGATAAAGGATACGAAGCTGATCGGACGGAAATCAGACACACGAAGCGATAATTACGTAGTGTTTCGTATACAAGAAATATGAGTCTGTAGAATGATCAGATATCCTATGGCCATCCCATTCCAACATTCAGGTCTTTAAAACTACAACCGTACCGAAAGTTACAAGCTTTTAAACTGGAGTCTTTTCTTGTGTAAGAAACTCTACGTAACTATCGCTTCGTGAGTCCGATTACCGTCCTGTCAGCTTCATATACTTTATATGAGTCTGTGGGATGCTCAGAAATCATATGGCTATCCTGTTCAGGCATTTGGGTCTTTAAAACTCCAACCGTTTCGACAGTTAGAGGCTTTTAAACTGGAGCCTTTTCTTGTGTACGAAACACTACGTAATTATCGCGTCGTGAGTCCGATTACCGTCCGGTCAGATTCGTATCCTTTATCTGAGTTTGTAGGAAGATCAGATATCTTATGGCCATCTCGTTCCTCCATTCGGGTCTTTAAAACTCCAACCGTTGCGATAGTTACTGGCTTTTAAATTGGAGCCTTTTCTTGTGTACGAAACTCAACGTAATTATCGCTTTGTGAGTCCGATTACCCTCCGGTCAGCTTCGTATCCTTTATCTGACTCTGTAGGAAGATCAGATTTCTTATGGCCATCCCGTTCCTCCATTCGGGTCTTTAAAACTCCAACCGTTTCGATAGTTACTGGCTTTTAAACTGGAGCCTTTTCTTGTGTACGAAACTCTACGTAATTATCGTTTCGTGAGTCCGATTACCGTTCGATCAGCTTCGTATCCTTTATCTGAATCTGTAGGATGATCAGATATCTTATGGCTATCTCGTTCCTCCATTCGGGTCTTTAAAACTCCAACGCTTTCGATAGTTACAGGCTCTTAAACTGGAGCCTTTTCTTGTATACCAAACTCTACGTAATTATCGCTTGGTGAGTCCGATTACCGTCCGGTCAACTTCGTATCCTTTAGATGAGTCTGTAGGATGATCAGATATCCTATGGCCATCCTATTCCGACATTCAGGTCTTTAAAACTCCAACCATACCGATAGTTACAAGCTTTTAAACTGGAGTCTTTTCTTGTGTACGAAACTCTACGTAACTATCGCTTCGTGAGTCCGATTACCGTCCTGTCAGCTTCATATACTTTATCTGAGTCTGTGGGATGCTCAGATATCATATGGCTATCCCGTTCAGGCATTTGGGTCTTTAAAACTCCAACCGTTTCGACAGTTAGAGGCTTTTAAACTGGAGCCTTTTCTTGTGTACGAAACTCTACGTAATTATCGCGTCGTGAGTCCGATTACCTTCCGGTCAGCTTCGTATCCTTTATCTGAGTTTGTAATATGATCAGATATCTAATGGCCATCTCGTTCCTCCATTCGGGTCTTTAAAACTCCAACCGTTTCGATAGTTACTAGCTTTTCAACTGGAGCCTTTTCTTGTGTATGAAACTCTACGTAATTATCACTTCGTGTGTCCGATTACCGTCCGGTCAGCTTCGTAGCCTTTATCTGAGTTTGTAGGAAGATCAGATTTCTTATGGCCATCCCGTTCCTTCTTTCATGTCTTTAGATCTCCAACCGTTTCGATAGTTACAGGCTTTTAAACTGGAGCCTTTTCTTGTGTACGAAACTGTACGTAATTATTGCTTCGTGAGTCCGATTACCATCTGGTCAGCTTCGTATCCTTTATCTAAGTCTGTGGGATGATCAGATATCTTCATGCCATTCCGTTCCGCCATTCGGGTCATAAAAACTCCAATCGTACCAAAAGATACAGGCTTTCCAACCGGAGTCTTTTCTTGTGTACCAAACTCTACGTAGTTATCGCTTCGTGAGTCCGATTACCGTCCGGTAAGCTTCGTATCCTTTATCTGAGTCTGTAGGAAGATCAGATTTCTTATGGCAATCCCGTTCCTCCATGCAGGTCTTTAAAACTGCAACCGTTTCGATAGTTACAGGCTTTTAAACTGGAGCCTTTTCTTGTGTACGAAACTCAACGTAATTATCGCTTCGTGAGTCCGATTACCCTTCAGTCAGCTTCGTATCCTTTATCTGAATCTGTAGGATGATCAGATATCTTATGGCTATCTCGTTCCTCCATTCGGGTCTTTAAAACTCCAACCCTTTCGATAGTTACAGGCTCTTAAACTGGAGCCTTTTCTTGTATACCAAACTCTACGTAATTATCGCTTGGTGAGTCCGATTACCGTCCGGTCAACTTCGTATCCTTTAGATGAGTCTGTAGGATGATCAGATATCCTATGGCCATCCTATTCCGACATTCAGGTCTTTAAAACTCCAACCGTACCGATAGTTACAAGCTTTTAAACTGGAGTCTTTTCTTGTGTACGATACTCTACGTAACTATCGCTTCGTGAGTCCGATTACCGTCCTGTCAGCTTCATATACTTAATCTGAGTCTGTGGGATGCTCAGATATCATATGGCTATCCCGTTCAGGCATTTGTGTCTTTAAAACTCCAACCGTTTCGATAGTTAGAGGCTTTTAAACTGGAGCCTTTTCTTGTGTACGAAACTCTACGTAATTATCGCGTCGTGAGTCCGATTACCTTCCGGTCAGCTTCGTATCCTTTATCTGAGTCTGTAATATGATCAGATATCTAATGGCCATCTCGTTCCTCCATTCGGGTCTTTAAAACTCCAACCGTTTCGATAGTTACTAGCTTTTCAACTGGAGCCTTTTCTTGTGTATGAAACTCTACGTAATTATCACTTCGTGTGTCCGATTATCGTCCGGTCAGCTTCGTAGCCTTTATCTGAGTCTGTAGGAAGATCAGATTTCTTATGGCCATCCCGTTCCTTCTTTCATGTCTTTAGATCTCCAACCGTTTCGATAGTTACAGGCTTTTAAACTGGAGCCTTTTCTTGTGTACGAAACTGTACGTAATTATTGCTTCGTGAGTCCGATTACCATCTGGTCAGCTTCGTATCCTTTATCTAAGTCTGTGGGATGATCAGATATCTTCATGCCATTCCGTTCCGCCACTCGGGTCATAAAAACTCCAATCGTACCAAAAGATACAGGCTTTCCAACCGGAGTCTTTTCTTGTGTACCAAACTCTACGTAGTTATCGCTTCGTGAGTCCGATTACCGTCCGGTCAGCTTCGTATCCTTTATCTGAGTTTGTAATATGATCAGATATCTAATGGCCATCTCGTTCCTCCATTCGGGTCTTTAAAATTCCAACCGTTTCGATAGTTACTAGCTTTTCAACTGGAGCCTTTTCTTGTGTATGAAACTCTACGTAATTATCACTTCGTGTGTCCGATTACCGTCCGGTCAGCTTCGTAGCCTTTATCTGAGTTTGTAGGAAGATCAGATTTCTTATGGCCATCCCGTTCCTTCTTTCATGTCTTTAGATCTCCAACCGTTTCGATAGTTACAGGCTTTTAAACTGGAGCCTTTTCTTGTGTACGAAACTGTACGTAATTATTGCTTCGTGAGTCCGATTACCATCTGGTCAGCTTCGTATCCTTTATCTAAGTCTGTGGGATGATCAGATATCTTCATGCCATTCCGTTCCGCCATTCGGGTCATAAAAACTCCAATCGTACCAAAAGATACAGGCTTTCCAACCGGAGTCTTTTCTTGTGTACCAAACTCTACGTAGTTATCGCTTCGTGAGTCCGATTACCGTCCGGTCAGCTTCGTATCCTTTATCTGAGTCTGTAGGAAGATCAGATTTCTTATGGCAATCCTGTTCCTCCATGCAGGTCTTTAAAACTGCAACCGTTTCGATAGTTACAGGCTTTTAAACTGGAGCCTTTTCTTGTGTACGAAACTCAACGTAATTATCGCTTCGTGAGTCCGATTACCCTTCAGTCAGCTTCGTATCCTTTATCTGAATCTGTAGGATGATCAGATATCTTATGGCTATCTCGTTCCTCCATTCGGGTCTTTAAAACTCCAACCCTTTCGATAGTTACAGGCTCTTAAACTGGAGCCTTTTCTTGTATACCAAACTCTACGTAATTATCGCTTGGTGAGTCCGATTACCGTCCGGTCAACTTCGTATCCTTTAGATGAGTCTGTAGGATGATCAGATATCCTATGGCCATCCTATTCCGACATTCAGGTCTTTAAAACTCCAACCGTACCGATAGTTACAAGCTTTTAAACTGGAGTCTTTTCTTGTGTACGATACTCTACGTAACTATCGCTTCGTGAGTCCGATTACCGTCCTGTCAGCTTCATATACTTTATCTGAGTCTGTGGGATGCTCAGATATCATATGGCTATCCCGTTCAGGCATTTGTGTCTTTAAAACTCCAACCGTTTCAACAGTTAGAGGCTTTTAAACTGGAGCCTTTTCTTGTGTACGAAAGTCTACGTAATTATCGCGTCGTGAGTCCGATTACCTTCCGGTCAGCTTCGTATCCTTTATCTGAGTCTGTAATATGATCAGATATCTAATGGCCATCTCGTTCCTCCATCGGGTCTTTAAAACTCCAACCGTTTCGATAGTTACTAGCTTTTCAACTGGAGCCTTTTCTTGTGTATGAAACTCTACGTAATTATCACTTCGTGTGTCCGATTACCGCCCGGTCAGCTTCGTAGCCTTTATCTGAGTCTGTAGGAAGATCAGATTTCTTATGGCCATCCCGTTCCTTCTTTCATGTCTTTAGATCTCCAACCGTTTCGATAGTTACAGGCTTTTAAACTGGAGCCTTTTCTTGTGTACGAAACTGTACGTAATTATTGCTTCGTGAGTCCGATTACCATCTGGTCAGCTTCGTATCCTTTATCTAAGTCTGTGGGATGATCAGATATCTTCATGCCATTCCGTTCCGCCATTCGGGTCATAAAAACTCCAATCGTACCAAAAGATACAGGCTTTCCAACCGGAGTCTTTTCTTGTGTACCAAACTCTACGTAGTTATCGCTTCGAGAGTCCGATTACCGTCCGGACAGCTTCGTATCCTTTATCTGATCTGTAGGAAGATCAGATTTCTTATGGCAATCCCGTTCCTCCATGCAGGTCTTTAAAACTGCAACCGTTTCGATAGTTACAGGCTTTTAAACTGGAGCCTTTTCTTGTGTACGAAACTCAACGTAATTATCGCTTCGTGAGTCCGATTACCCTTACGTCAGCTTCGTATCCTTTATCTGAGTCTGTAGGATGATCAGATATCTTATGGCTATCTCGTTCCTCCATTCGGGTCTTTAAAACTCCAACCGTTTCGATAGTTACTGGCTTTTAAACTGGAGCCTTTTCTTCTCTACGAAACTCTACGTAATTATCGCTTCGTGAGTCCGATTACCCTCCGGTCAGCTTCATATCCTTTATCTGAGTCTGTAGGATGATCAGATATCTTATGGCCATCTCGTTCCTCCATACGGGTCTTTAAAACTCCAACCGTTTCGATAGTTACCGGTTTTTAAACTGGAGCCTTTTTCTTGTGTACGAAACTCTAAGTAATTATCGCTTCGTGAGTCCGATTACCGTCCGGTCAGCTTCGTATCCTTTATCTGACTCTGTAGGAAGATCAGATTTCTTATGGCCATCCCATTCCTCCATTCTGGTTTTTAAAACTCCAACCGTTTCGATAGTTACTGGCTTTTAAACTGGAGCCTTTTCTTGTGTACGAAACTCAATGTAATTATCGCTTCGTGAGTCCGATTACCGTCTGGTTAGCTTCGTATCCTTTATCTGAGTCTGTAGGAAGATCAGATTTCTTATTGGCATCCCGTTCCTCCATTCGGGTCTTAAAAACTGCAACCGTTTTGACAGTTACAGGCTTTTAAACTGGAGCCTTTTCTTGTGTACGAAACTCAACGTAATTATCACTTCGTGAGTCCGATTACCCTCCGGTCAGCTTCGTAGCCTTTTTCTGAGTCTGTAAGAAGATCAGATTTCTTATGGCCATCCCGTTCCTTCTTTCATGTCTTTAGATCTCTAACCGTTTCGATAGTTACAGGCTTTTAAACTGGAGCCTTTTCTTGTGTACGAAACTGTACGTAATTATTGCTTCGTGAGTCCGATTACCATCTGGTCAGCTTCGTATCCTTTATCTGAGTCTGTGGGATGATCAGATATCTTCATGCCATTCCGTTCCGCCATTCGGGTCATTAAAACTCCAATCGTACCAAAAGATACAGGCTTTCAAACCGGAGTCTTTTCTTGTGTACCAAACTCTACGTAGTTATCGCTTCGTGAGTCCGATTACCGTCCGGTCAGCTTCGTATCCTTTATCTGAGTCTGTAGGAGGATCAGATTTCTTATGGTAATCCCGTTCCTTCATTCGGGTCTTTAAAACTGCAACCGTTTCGATAGTTACAGGCTTTTAAACTGGAGCCTTTTCTTGTGTACGAAAATCAACGTAATTATCGCTTCGTGAGTCTGATTACCCTCCGGTCAGCTTCGTATCCTTTATCTGTGTACCTAACCCGTAATCACGCGATCAACGCCCAAATTATACGGGTTTGGACCTTACTTAAACCACTCCCGATTTAAAACTTTGAAATTATCTTTATAAGTCAACCCATTAAGATCAAATACATGTTTGGTTCACACAAATTTTTACATTTTAATAGTTAAAACATATTTTAAGATGTTGCGTTTTAACGGGAGTTCCTTAGATTCTAGTGCGGAAGCTTGTATGGGCGATCGGGTGTGTTCGGCTCTTATCGCGACTAGATCCTTGCTCCGGGACTTCCATCACATGTTTACCTAGCACCATTACACAAAGAATGGTTAGTGAGTGGTCAAATGAAACATTTAACTAGTACGATAGTCGTTACACGTCGAAACGGAACGAACCAGGCCAAACGACCCTTTATCAGGAGAACAAACTGCTGCAACTTATGTGCAGCAGCTGTTCGGATCGCGTTTACCCCTTCTAAAACCCAAAATCTGACTTCGACTTTCAAATGAGAATTGTTCTACGCTCCGAGAGCTTTCCAGGCATATAAAGAACGCCTCCTAACGATTTTTCTACGATTTTATATGCAATTTTAAAGATCGTGCTGACGTGCAGGTCTATTCGCGCGGCCGGTCGGTTTATTCGCGCGGCCGGTTGAAGCTTCTGATGTAATTTTGGTGGCTTTTAAGCGTGGGAATCATGTCGCAACCGCATTTGATGATTCCCGAAGCCTAAGTAATGACTTGCCGACCAAATAAACCTTTGTTTGACTGAAATTATGGTCCGGTTTATGTCGCCATGATCCGGTTCTTAGTTTTGAATGTTTATGGCGACTTTTTCCCAAATCGACACATTTAGACATTGAACTTAAGCAAAACACCATTCGACCACGCGCAATGCGTATAGTTTATGTTGTCAAGTCATTAGACACTTGATCAACTAAAGTGTTTGTCCGATTTGTTCATCATGACTTTGTTATTAGATTTATCCTTTAGTAAATCTTTATAAATTCCCAAAATGCCCATCCTAGCCAAATCTTTCGATTTAGCCATTCATGGCGATTCTTCTTGATTCAAACCCATTGTTTTGGACTCAATGACTTGTTTAAAAACTTCTAAGTCCATACGGACTTAGATTTTCAACATTTCTCAAGATTGTTCTAATGTGGTCGATTCTAAGCGCCTTAGCGCGCATTAGACATAGTTATGGAAATAACTTACTTGATTTGCACCCACACTTCATGTGGGTACTTTATCACCTATGTTTCTTCGCCCGAAGGCGTTTATTTGACTACGGACTTACCGGGTGGCCTTGACCCATATCCATACCTTGTGTTTATCCTCCATGATTCTTAACATCAAGAATGCACGCGCAATTGCATCTACCTGTATGCTTTCTAAATAGACAACGTTAATTTCTCGGAACTCAAATGGCAATAACTTGCCATTTGACCCGTTTAACTTTATGAATCTTAATGCTTGGAATACAAGCATCAAGTGTTGGATTCACATGGTGAGGACATCACCATTTGACCCATTTAGACTCCTAGTTCATAACGCTATGTAAGTTTTTATCTATGGATCAAGTGAAACAAACTTGACCCATTTAACATCATGCTTAACGACTCCATTCAATTGGTTTAATTTGGATTAAAACATCATTCTCACATATCTTTATTAGTTGACCCGTTTGATTGATTTCTCCATTTGGTCATAACTCATTATCTCGATTAAGGTCATAAACCACATTTTGTATTGAGTGCACATATGGCAACTCACTTAATAGGTTCTACCCCTCGGGGTTTATCTTTACCTCACACTCAAGATTTGAAACTAATGTTTATAACAATTTAAGCTATGTTATAGCATATTGGTGTAAGTAAAACTTACCTCATATCCATTCTTGCTTCCATGCGCATTGAGCTTGCATCCGTTTGACCCGTTTGCACCCCTAGTTCTTGTACCTAACTTAGGGACATGTCAAACCTTGTTTTGTTAGAATACATTATATGGATTTCTTTCATTATCCATGGCATTCATGTATTCATTTTACCTCTAGCTCAACCTCACATTTCAAGTATTCATGTTTAAACATGTTTACACATTTATTTCCTCATTCAAGCATTTTATCAAACACTTGGTGTGCACTCACCAATTCAATTGATTTTCATGAGTTTTTAGTTAGCCAAAGCATACCCATTTAGCTAAACATCACCATATCATGTTATCTAGACTTCTTAGTCTAATTTCTCATATTAACAACTCCTAAGAGTCACAAAGATTACTAGATATAAGTTGATTCAACCTAGAGGTTAAACCCCAAAATTCTACACATATCTTATGCATATGATCAAAATCAAATACACATATTAGTGTGATTTGTAACCGGATTATACATGTTTAAGGCTCCCCAAGACTAGGGTAACCCATATTAACCATCAATTCCATGTTTTTATCAAAACCCTAAATCTTCATAAGAATCAAAAACGAATTATGGCATAAATTTCGGCCAATAAAAGGTACCTTGTTGTAGTTTAGGACCCATATGATCCGTTTCTTGCTCATGAACTGAAAAGCCCCTTGATTTTGGCTTGGATTGAGCTTGAGCTTGAGGTTTAGGGTTTGGTTGTTGGAGGAGATGATCTCCTGATCATCACACACGACACACACACACTTTGTGTGTGTTTTTATTGTTTTATTATTATTAATAAAACCCACTTTGTCATTTGGCAGCAATGGTCCCTCAAGTTTTAGTCTTGTTTTGCTTTTAGATTATAACATTAACTAGATTAGTATCTTGTAGTGGGTTTTAGTCTCGTTTTTATTCGTTGACTAAAACAACCACCGCTAAATTCGCTTTCGATACTTTATCAATTACGCCTAATGGGGTATTTAGGCGAAACAAGATTTCGGGGTGTTACAATCTGAGTCTGTAGGATGATCAGATATCTTATGGCCATCGCGTTCCTACATTCGGGTCTTTAAAACTCCAACCGTTTCGATAGTTACTGGCTTTTAAACTGGAGCCTTTTCTTGTGTACGAAACTCAACGTAATTATCGCTTCATGTGTCCGATTACCCTCCGGTCAGCTTCGTATCCTTTATCTGACTCTGTAGGATGATCAGATATCATATGGCCATCTCTTTCCTCCATTCGGGTCTTTAAAACTCTAACCGTTTCGATAGTTACTGGCTTTTAAACTGGAGCCTTTTCTTGTGTACGAAACTCTACGTAATTATCGCATCGTGAGTCCGATTACCCTCCGGTCAGCTTCATATCCTTAATCTGAGTCTGTAGGATGATCAGATATCTTATGGCCATCTCGTTCCTCCATACGGGTCTTTAAAACTCCAACCGTTTCGATAGTTACCGGTTTTTAAACTTGAGCCTTTTTCTTGTGTACGAAACTCTAAGTAATTATCGTTTTGCGAGTCCGATTACCGTCCGGTCAGCTTCGTATCCTTTATCTGACCCTGTAGGAAGATCAGATTTCTTATGGCCATCCCGTTCCTCCATTCGGGTCTTTAAAACTCCCACCGATTCGATAGTTACTGGCTTTTAAACTGGAGCCTTTTCTTGTGTACGAATCACTATGTAATTATCGCTTCGTGAGTCCGATTACCGTCCGGTCAGCTTCGTATCCTTTATCTGAGTCTGTAGGAAGATCAGATTTCTTATTGCCATCCCGTTCCTCCATTCGGGTCTTTAAAAGTGCAACCGTTTCGATAGTTACAGGCTTTTAAACTGGAGCCTTTTCTTGTGTACGAAACTCAACGTAATTATCGCTTCGTGAGTCCGATTACCCTCCGGTCAGCTTCGTAGCCTTTTTCTAAGTCTGTAGGAAGATCACATTTCTTATGGCCATCCCGTTCCTTCTTTCATGTCTTTAGATCTCCAACCGTTTCGATAGTTACAGGCTTTTAAACTGGAGCCTTTTCTTGTGTCCGAAACTGTACGTAATTATTGCTTCGTGAGTCCGATTACCATCTGGTCAGCTTTGTATCCTTTATCTGAGTCTGTGGGATGATCAGATATCTTCATGCCATTCCGTTCCGCCATTCGGGTCATTAAAACTCCAATCGTACCAAAAGATACAGGCTTTCAAACCGGAGTCTTTTCTTATGTACCAAACTTTACGTAGTTATCGCTTCGTGAGTCCGATTACCGTCCGGTCAGCTTCGTATCCTTTATCTGAGTCTGTAGGAAGATCAGATTTCTTATGGCAATCCCGTTCCTCCATTCGGGTCTTTAAAACTGCAACCGTTTCGATACTTACAGGCTTTTAAACTGAAGCCTTTTCTTGTGTACGAAACACAACGTAATTATCGCTTCGTGAGTCCGATTACCGTCCGGTCAGCTTCGTATCCTTTATCTGAGTCTGTAGGAAGATCAGATTTCTTATTGCCATCCCGTTCCTCCATTCGGGTCTTTAAAACTGCAACCGTTTCGATAGTTACTGGCTTTTAAACTGGAGCCTTTTCTTGTGTACGAAACTCAACGTAATTATCGCTTCGTTAGTCCGATTACCCTCTGGTTAGCTTCGTATCCTTTATCTGAGTCTGTAGGATGATCAGATATCTTATGGCCATCTCGTTCCTCCATACGGGTCTTTAAAACTCCAACCGTTTCGATAGTTACCGGTTTTTAAACTTGAGCCTTTTTCTTGTGTACGAGACTCTAAGTAATTATCGCTTCGTGAGTCCGATTACCGTCCGGTCAGCTTCGTATCCTTTTTTTTTTTTTTTTTTTTTTTTTGGTAAAAGGAGGCGGCACTCCTGGTAAATTTTATTAATCACAAAAAAATATATATACACCTAAGAGATTGGCATCCCGGGATATACCCCAAGGACCAAAACCCAATCTCAACATATGGCCTAACAATGAGACTATCCAAACGTCCCGACCATAGGTACATCTATACAACCAAAAACAAACAAACCACACAGCTAAAAACCCAGCCACACACGGCTAAAGTCATAGTCCTATCAAGAAACAAAAACAAGACAAACAAAAACATAAAATCAAAACAACATCCAACCAAGCAACACAGCAATCACCAGCTGCATACTGACCCAGCTGCATCCAACCAGGCGATCCAGCAATCATCAGCAATACCATCCATAAAACCCTCCATTAGCCACCTGCACTTAAACAGAATCTGCCACCAAACACCAGCTGCATACTGACCCATATCTACTCTCAATCACCTGACCCATAAACTCACAAACCCTTCCACATACTACTCTCAATTCCCGGATCAAAAGGAAACCACAAATGGTCCTTCTGCCCAACCCAACATAACCTTCTATTTGACCCATCAAAAATAACACTAACATAAGTACCACCACCTCTTAACCACCTCAACAGCATTAACAAACCACTACAACTCACACAACTACACCTTCTAAACCAAATCAACACAGAATTAAGTACCATAATCATCAGAACCTTTACAACTCACCTCAAAATTCCACAATGCAGCAGCCATTCTAGCCTGCATACCATCTTTAACCTCTATACTTTTGAGCTTCATAGTGATTATGTCTTGAATTAATCTACAAACCACCTTAGCACTCCTTTTCTTATTACTAAACAGTCTCCAATTTCTTTCCTGCCAAACAAAATACACAACAGCAGCAACTACCAACCTCTGTATTAACCCCCATATCCCCTTACCAAATTTTCCTTCTTCCACAAACTCAACAATCCCCTCCCATTCATCAGGAATCCCTTCAAACTTAGCATATTCTCTTAATTTCCACCAAATACCCCTAGAATAGTCACATTTGAAAAACAAATGATTGTGACTATCCGGCCCCTTTCCACATAAGCTGCAATTCAATTTAGTATTCTTTTTCCAACATAACATCCTATCTTGAGTAGATAATCTGCCTTTGAAAGCCAACCAAGTAATAAAAGTATGCCTAGGAATGCAATTGCTAAACCAAACAAATTTAGACCATCCCACATCATTACCCTCATTAGCTAAATCATTATAAACAGCCTTTGATGAAAATGGTAAAGTCTTACCATTCTTGTTCAGCCAGCAGAATTCATCTCTTTTACCTGCCATAATAATGGGTAAGTAATCCCTAAAAAACATGGGATATTTCTCCTTCCACTCTTCAGGCACATTCCATCCATCAACCCCAATCATTTCTGATAATTTGCCCTTCAAATCAAATCCAGCAGCCTTTATGTCCCTCCTGTCTAAATGATCACCCAATGGCCCATTAACATGCCATTTATCAAACCACATATTAATAACCCTTCCATTCCCTATCTTGGCCACACAATGCTGCCTAATCAACCCTCTACAACCCAGGATCTGTTTCCAGTGCCATGAGTCAGAATTAGTCCCTCCTATTTCCCAAAAACTTTTTCCATGCAACTTATTTAATTTAATCCATTCAACCCACATAGACTTCCTATCAGATATTATACTCCATATATGCTTAGCAACTAAAGCTAAGTTTCTTTCTTTTAATGAAGACAACCCCAACCCACCTTGACTCTTTTTTAAACAAAGCTCATCCCAAGCAACCTTAGCACTACCCTGTTTAAACTCCCCATGACACCATAAAAAACCTCTACACAGCCTTTCCACATCATCATGCAAATTATCAGGTAAAATGAATAGAGAGGCCCAATAAACAGTTAAGGAAGACAATACAGATTTCAACAGTTGAACCCTTCCAGCATATGACAGAAACCTGTTTCTCCAGTCCTCAATTCTTCCTTTCACCTTATCCAGCAAAGCACTACAATCCCTCTGATAAAGCCTTCTAGAGGCTAGAGGTATTCCCAAATATTTCAAAGGCAGCTGTCCCACTTTGAAAGGAAGGATCTGCATTATATCATCCTGAATCTCTTTCTTCACATTACCAAAAATGATTTCACTTTTATTCATATTAGGCTTCAACCCAGAATAAGCACCAAACTCCTCTAAAACATCTTTAATAACTATAATAGATTCTCTACATGCACCACTAAAAATAAATAGATCATCCGCAAAACATAAGTGTGTAAGCTGCAAATTATCACACTTCCAATGATATACAAACCTCTCTTCAGCTCTGATTCTCCTCTTCATTAACAGATTTAAAACCTCCATAACCAATGTAAACAGATATGGAGATACAGGATCACCCTGCCTCAGCCCCTTCTCTCCTTTAAAATAACCATACAGCTGACCATTCAGATTAATGGAATAAGAAACAGTCTTCAAACAGATCATAACCCACCCAATAAACTTTTTATCAAATCCAAAATGAAACAGACACTTTTCCAAGAAATTATGATCAACAGAATCATAAGCTTTCTGTAAATCCACCTTCAAAGCCACCCTAGGATATCCCCTCTTCCAATCATATCCCTTCACAAGTTCTTGAGAGAGAAGAATATTATCACTAATCAATCTTCCTGGAACAAAAGCACTTTGAGACAGATCAACAACTTGGTCCAACACTTTCATTAATCTATTACAAATAACCTTACTAATACACTTATAAATGACATTGCAGCAAGCAATTGGTCTGAATTGATTAACAACTGAAGGAGCCTGAACTTTTGGAATAAGAGATATAACAGTTGCATTAATCTGTTTCAGCAACTTGCCATTTTCAAAGAATTCTTGCACAGCATCAGTAACCTCATCACCCACAATACTCCAGGCAGCTTTAAAAAATCTTGCAGAGTACCCATCAGGTCCAGGAGCTTTATTATCATCAATCTGAAACATGGCTGTTTTAACCTCCTCCCTAGAGACACTTCTCACCATATCATTAGCAGACTCATAAGAAATCTTCTTCAAAAACAATGACTGAGGATCCAGAATTTCTTCAACATTATCTCTACAACCCATCATACTAATAAAGTAATTAACAAAAGCATTTCCCACCCTATTATCCTCATAAACCATACCATTAACATCTTCAATCTGTGTCACTTTCCCTCTGGATTGCCTCTGTTTAACAGAGTGAAAGAAATACTTATTATTATTATCCCCCACCTTAAGCCAATGGACTCTGGATTTTTGCTTCAAGAACATCTCTTCATCCAAAACAGCCTCATTATAGGCATTGACATATATCTCTTCTTCCATTCTAAGAAAATTATTATTAGAATCTTTCACCACCTCTTCTTGAATTCTTTCAACCTCCACTCTTAAAAAATCAACCTTACTAGACAAATTTCCATTTTGAAAATTCATTTTTCTAAAAGGTTTCTTCAGACTCTTCAGCTTTGTAACCACACTATACATTTTGCAACCCTTAACTTCATTTCCCCAAACATCTTTAACAGTATCCAAAAAATCAGGTTTCTCAGCAAGATAATTCCAAAATTTAAAAGGTTTTGGATCCCTTTTAATAGAAGTAGCACAAGAAACAATAGCAGGAGCATGATCCGACAAATAAAACGGCAGAAATTTGGCAGTAACATTATTAAATGCTTTAAGAAAATGTTCATTACCCATGGCCCTGTCCAACTTCTCCAATATACCATCAGAGCTGCCCACTTTCTGATTCCATGTGTATTCTAATCCAGTAAAAGGAATATCTTCAACCTTCAATACAGACACACACTCCTTAAACTCTTGCATACCATAAATAGAGTACCCTAGCTCAGTACTTTTCTCTTTAGGGTCCAAGATAGCATTAAAATCACCAACCAATAACCAAGGATTTTCTCCAATTTTACCAGCCATATTACACAGATCAGTCCACAAAAGTCTTCTACCATTTACATTAGTAACCCCATAAACAAAAGAGCAAAAGAATATCTCCTTTTCCTCAATAGGACAAACAATACACTGAATACATTGTTCAGACTTATGCAATACAATAACATCCACCTTGCTTTCATCCCAACCCACCACAATTCTGACCCAACTAGAGCAGAACTCAGCATTGTTAACCCAACTCCACCTATTCATAATCCCCATACAAGCCTTATCAATCTCCACAGGATTCACCCTAGTCTCCACAAGCCCACAAATACTCACCTTATTACTACCAATTAATCTACTAATCTGTCTTTGTTTAATACTCTTACACATGCCCCTAACATTCCAAGCCATGAAATTAACCTTCATAGATAATATCTGAATACTTTTCAGAGGGCTTCAGACCAGAAGTTCCCTCTCCACTATTATCACACTTCATACTATCACAATCAAGTCCCACATTAGTTCCCATATCTTCCAATACAACTAAATCATCCATCATAATTTTATCCCACTGCTCAAAAAATAATTTAACCTGCCCAATGCTCCATTTCCTCAAAACATCATTAGGAGGACAAGATTTATTGGTAATAAACTGAGCAACCTCATCAAACTGTTTCTCAGTTATTTTAAAATAACCAGATTTGGTATTAATCTTGGTATCAATCTTCACTTTTGCATCAAATCCCTTATCAGAATTCACTTTAGAAGAGGCAGCTATACTATCCACCTTCTTGTTGACCATACTCTCCTTTTTAATACCACCAATATTCTCAACTTTGTCTCTACCATTGTTATTTTCCTCAATATGAATACCCCCATCCCTAGACTTCACACCCTTGATACTGCCCCCATAGCCATCTTCCCTTCTAACATTCACATCATTAGCATTCTCAACAACAGATTTACCTTTAGGGTCTTGTACAATATTCTTCAAATTAATGTTCTCCTCTCCCAACCCATTATCCTCACCCAATACATCAAACCTATTCTTATTTTCAAATCTCCTCCTATTAGCCAAACCTCCTCTATTCCCTGCCTGATAACCACCCCTCACAGGCCTATATCCCTGATAACCTCTTCCCTGAAAACCACCCCTACCATTAAAACCATTCTGATAGCCAAAACCCCCTCTGCCCTGATCACCTCTTCTATTCTCTTTATTAAAATCACCAGCAGAACCTTGATTAACATTATTCCTCACCCCCTTATTATTTTTACCCACAGTAGTAAAGCTATCAATATCAATACCTGAAACAGGTAATTTCTTAGAAGCAGCACTCTTAATCTCATCCACAAGCCTCATAGATTTCTCTTCCAATTCCTTCACAGTTAAGATTCTAACTGTACAGGAATCATAATCATGCCCATACACCTTGCATTCAGTACATTTTTTAATAAAATTCTGATAAGTAACCTTCACCTTGCTAATAAATCCAGGCTTATCTTCATCAGGAGGATAAAAGGCATTAACATATTCTGGCAGATCTTTTTCAGCTTTTACTTCAACAAGAACTCTTGCAAATCCTGCTGGACCATCTTTCATTTTACACCTTTCAGCCGTAATCCTATCAAACAACACAGGATTACCAATACAACTTAACATACTACAAATACTCTTATTACTCCATAATTCAGCTGGTAAATTAGGAATAGTAATCCACATAGGAATCACACTTGGCTCAGTCTTCTCCAAACTCATACCAATCTCCCATTTCTTAAGACATAGAGGAATATCATTCACCAACCAAGGACCCTTCTCCATCACACCCCACATTCCAACATCACTCCTAAATTTGAAGAAGAATACACCATTATTATTAGTAGAAACCTCCATCAACCCAAATCTCTTCCACATTCTCATTAGATGAAATCTGACCATACCCACAGAAAGATCTTTACCCACAAAATAACCATACAAGTACTTGCTATAAGCCACCTTAGCCTGGGCAATCTGAATAGGACTAATCTCAGCAACAAGTTCCCCATTCTCCAACACCTTAGGAGGATAATACTGAACCTTCTCAGAAAGAACTTCATTATCATCTCCCTTAGTAGCAGCAGCATAAGACTTCCCCTTATTAGAACTGGCAGAAGTCTTAGTATCCTCCTTCTTAGCAGAAAACACCACATTATCTTTCAGAATTACAGAACTCAACACAGATTTCTTAGGAGGTGGTGGTAAAGTTTTAATAATTTCAACATCTTGCTGAGTAATACAATAAGGACTAGCTTGTCTACTCTTCTCTTTAATTAACTTCTTCATAGACATTCTTCTGACAGCAAACTTCCTACCATTCCCAGCCACAACAACATTTGCTTCCACCCCACCATCATTAGTAATCTCCATAGAATCATCAGCATTCACCTCTCTACTCACATTCACAACTTCCTTCACAGCATTATTTGTCAAAAACTTTTTACCAGAATCTTTCTTCAAAACATGAAAACCAAGATTAAACTCCATCTCCTCAATAGGCTTCACATAGTCAAACTTAATCTGCTCCTTAGTGCCCTCCACTCTACCAATAGGATCCCTCTTCTTCACATTAATAAATTTCAACCCCTCCTCCACACAGTCTTCAACATCTTTCATATCCACATTCTCCTCAGTACTCTGCTCTTCAACCACCCCATCAATTTTAACAGTTCTTCTTTTAGGAAACATCCTTCTAGACTTCTTAGACATTTCAATTAAGTAATCAGCAGGAGAACACTTGTCAGGTAAGACATCAAACTCATCCCCCTTAACAACATGTCCCCAATACTTAGAATCAGCATCCATCCTTCTACTAAACTTCACCTGCATACCCTCATTCCTAACAGAATGCTTCTTCCTCTTACACATAACCTCAAACTTATCAGTTTTTATTACATCAAAAGCATTAGAATCCGGTGATAATTGAGGGTAACACACCCTATTACCAACCAGATACTTATCAACCATATAGAAACCTCCTTTCTTAATAACATACTTCACCAAAGCCTCAATAACAGACATACTCTGCCCCTCATACTGGATTTTAGTTTTAGAAAAATCAGCATCAGATTTACCAGTACTACCAAGAGGATTACCCTTAGTATCACATTTCAACGACAATTCACACAAATCATCCAAATCCTCATTCAACAATCTAGCCCTCCAATTATCCCCCAATAAATTTCTCAAATACACAACATGAGCATCAGACAGTACAAACGAATCAGACATACCTATACCAGCAGATCCCAACCCAGTCTTCAAATCAGAAACCCTAGCTCTCATATCAGCAGCTTTGTCAGATGAAACCAATTGCATCCAATATTCCCCAAAAACCCCTTTCAGATACTCCAGATCCTCACCAGTTAACGTACAGATCTCAGACAAACCATCCTTCCATTTAGACAATACAAACCGACCATCACCAGCATCTTTCAGCTCAAACCTAATACCCAATCCAGAAGATAAATCAGGAGGAACCGCCGGAGGAGGCTCCGGCTTCACAGTCCTAACAAAGGAACCCATCAAACGTGCACTGTGAAGATTCCAACACTTACAAAAGTGATGGAACAGTGAAACACGATGAAAAAGAAGAGAAGAAAGGGTAAGCAGGAAACGGGAAAAGAAAACCAAGAAGAAAACCCCTGAATCGCCTTAATCGCCCAATTCAGAGAGAGAAAACCCTAGCTACTTAAGGTTAGCTTCGTATCCTTTATCTGACTCTGTAGGATGATCAGATTTCTTATGGCCATCCCGTTCCTCCATTCGGGTCTTTAAAACTCCAACCGTTTCGATAGTTACTGGCTTTTAAACTAGAGCCTTTTCTTGTGTACGAAACTCTATGTAATTATCGCTTCATGAGTCCGATTACCGTCCGGTCAGCTTCGTATCCTCTATCTGAGTCTGTAGGAAGATCAGATTTCTTATAGCCATCTCGTTCCTCCATTCGGGTCTTTAAAACTGCAACTGTTTCGATAGTTACAGGCTTTTAAACTGGAGCCTTTTGTTGTGTACGAAACTCAACGTAATTATCGCTTCGTGAGTCCGATTACCCTCCGGTCAGATATCTTATGGCCATCTCGTTCCTCCATTCGGGTCTTTAAAACTCCAACTGTTTCGATAGTTACTAGCTTTAAAACTGGAGCCTTTTCTTGTGTACGAAACTCAACGTAATTATCATTTCGTGAGTCCGATTACACTCCGGTCAGCTTCGTATCCTTTATTTGAGTCTGTAGGATGATCAGATATCTTTTGGCCATCTCGTTCCTCTAATCAGGTCTTTAAAACTCCAACCGTTTTGATAGTTACTGGCTTTTAAACTCGAGCCTTTTCTTCTCTACGAAACTCTACGTAATTATCGCTTCGTGAGTCCGATTACCCTCCGGTCAGCTTCATATCCTTTATCTGAGTCTGTAGGATGATCAGATATCTTATGGCCATCTCGTTCCTCCATACGGGTCTTTAAAACTCCAACCGTTTCGATAGTTACCGGTTTTTAAACTGGAGCCTTTTTCTTGTGTACGAAACTCTAAGTAATTATCGCTTCGTGAGTCCGATTACCGTCCGGTCAGCTTCGTATCCTTTATCTGACTCTGTAGGAAGATCAGATTTCTTATGGCCATCCCATTCCTCCATTCTGGTTTTTAAAACTCCAACCGTTTCGATAGTTACTGGCTTTTAAACTGGAGCCTTTTCTTGTGTACGAAACTCTATGTAATTATCGCTTCGTGAGTCCGATTACCGTCTGGTCAGCTTCGTATCCTTTATCTGAATATGTAGGAAGATCAGATTTCTTATTGGCATCCCGTTCCTCCATTCGGGTCTTAAAAACTGCAACCGTTTTGACAGTTACAGGCTTTTAAACTGGAGCCTTTTCTTGTGTACGAAACTCAACGTAATTATCGCTTCGTGAGTCCGATTACCCTCCGGTCAGCTTCGTAGCCTTTTTCTGAGTCTGTAAGAAGATCAGATTTCTTATGGCCATCCCGTTTCTTCTTTCATGTCTTTAGATCTCTAACCGTTTCGATAGTTACAGGCTTTTAAACTGGAGCCTTTTCTTGTGTACGAAACTGTACGTAATTATTGCTTCGTGAGTCCGATTACCATCTGGTCAGCTTCGTATCCTTTATCTGAGTCTGTGGGATGATCAGATATCTTCATGCCATTCCGTTCCGCCATTCGGGTCATTAAAACTCCAATCGTACCAAAAGATACAGGCTTTCAAACCGGAGTCCTTTCTTGTGTACCAAACTCTACGTAGTTATCGCTTCGTGAGTCCGATTACCGTCCGGTCAGCTTCGTATCCTTTATCTGAGTCTGTAGGAGGATCAGATTTCTTATGGTAATCCCGTTCCTTCATTCGGGTCTTTAAAACTGCAACCGTTTCGATAGTTACTGGCTTTTAAACTGGAGCCTTTTCTTGTGTACGAAAATCAACGTAATTATCGCTTCGTGAGTCTGATTACCCTCCGGTCAGCTTCGTATCCTTTATCTGTGTACCTAACCCGTAATCACGCGATCAACGCCCAAATTATACGGGTTTGGACCTTACTTAAACCACTCCCGATTTAAAACTTTGAAATTATCTTTATAAGTCAACCCATTAAGATCAAATACATGTTTGGTTCACACAAATTTTTACATTTTAATAGTTAAAACATATTTTAAGATGTTGCGTTTTAACGGGAGTTCCTTAGATTCTAGTGCGGAAGCTTGTATGGGCGATCGGGTGTGTTCGGCTCTTATCGCGACTAGATCCTTGCTCCGGGACTTCCATCACATGTTTACCTAGCACCATTACACAAAGAATGGTTAGTGAGTGGTCAAATGAAACATTTAACTAGTACGATAGTCGTTACACGTCGAAACGGAACGAACCAGGCCAAACGACCCTTTATCAGGAGAACAAACTGCTGCAACTTATGTGCAGCAGCTGTTCGGATCGCGTTTACCCCTTCTAAAACCCAAAATCCGACTTCGACTTTCAAATGAGAATTGTTCTACGCTCCGAGAGCTTTCCAGGCATATAAAGAACGCCTCCTAACGATTTTTCTACGATTTTATATGCAATTTTAAAGATCGTGCTGACGTGCAGGTCTATTCGCGCGGCCGGTCGGTTTATTCGCGCGGCCGATTGAAGCTTCTGATGTAATTTTGGTGGCTTTTAAGCGTGGGAATCATGTCGCAACCGCATTTGATGATTCCCGAAGCCTAAGTAATGACTTGCCGACCAAATAAACCTTTGTTTGACTGAAATTATGGTCCGGTTTATGTCGCCATGATCCGGTTCTTAGTTTTGAATGTTTATGGCAACTTTTTCCCAAATCGACACATTTAGACATTGAACTTAAGCAAAACACCATTCGACCACGCGCAATGCGTATAGTTTATGTTGTCAAGTCATTAGACACTTGATCAACTAAAGTGTTTGTCCGATTTGTTCATCATGACTTTGTTATTAGATTTATCCTTTAGTAAATCTTTATAAATTCCCAAAATGCCCCTCCTAGCCAAATCTTTCGATTTAGCCATTCATGGCGACTCTTCTTGATTCAAACCCATTGTTTTGGACTCAATGACTTGTTTAAAAACTTCTAAGTCCATACGGACTTAGATTTTCAACATTTCTCAAGATTGTTCTAATGTGGTCGATTCTAAGCGCCTTAGCGCGCATTAGACATAGTTATGGAAATAACTTACTTGATTTGCACCCACACTTCATGTGGGTACTTTATCACCTATGTTTCTTCGCCCGAAGGCGTTTATTTGACTACGGACTTACCGGGTGGCCTTGACCCATATCCATACCTTGTGTTTATCCTCCATGATTCTTAACATCAAGAATGCACGCGCAATTGCATCTACCTGTATGCTTTCTAAATAGACAACGTTAATTTCTCGGAACTCAAATGGCAATAACTTGCCATTTGACCCGTTTAACTTTATGAATCTTAATGCTTGGAATACAAGCATCAAGTGTTGGATTCACATGGTGAGGACATCACCATTTGACCCATTTAGACTCCTAGTTCATAACGCTATGTTACCCAAGTTTTTATCTATGGATCAAGTGAAACAAACTTGACCCATTTAACATCATGCTTAACGACTCCATTCAATTGGTTTAATTTGGATTAAAACATCATTCTCACATATCTTTATTAGTTGACCCGTTTGATGGATTTCTCCATTTGGTCATAACTCATTATCTCGATTAAGGTCATAAACCACATTTTGTATTGAGTGCACATATGGCAACTCACTTAATAGGTTCTACCCCTCGGGGTTTATCTTTACCTCACACTCAAGATTTGAAACTAATGTTTATAACAATTTAAGCTATGTTATAGCATATTGGTGTAAGTAAAACTTACCTCATATCCATTCTTGCTTCCATGCGCATTGAGCTTGCATCCGTTTGACCCGTTTGCACCCCTAGTTCTTGTACCTAACTTAGGGACATGTCAAACCTTGTTTTGTTAGAATACATTATATGGATTTCTTTCATTATCCATGGCATTCATGTATTCATTTTACCTCTAGCTCAACCTCACATTTCAAGTATTCATGTTTAAACATGTTTACACATTTATTTCCTCATTCAAGCATTTTATCAAACACTTGGTGTGCACTCACCAATTCAATTGATTTTCATGAGTTTTTAGTTAGCCAAAGCATACCCATTTAGCTAAACATCACCATATCATGTTATCTAGACTTCTTAGTCTAATTTCTCATATTAACAACTCCTAAGAGTCACAAAGATTACTAGATATAAGTTGATTCAACCTAGAGGTTAAACCCCAAAATTCTACACATATCTTATGCATATGATCAAAATCAAATACACATATTAGTGTGATTTGTAACCGGATTATACATGTTTAAGGCTCCCCAAGACTAGGGTAACCCATATTAACCATCAATTCCACGTTTTTATCAAAACCCTAAATCTTCATAAGAATCAAAAACGAATTATGGCATAAATTTCGGCCAATAAAAGGTACCTTGTTGTAGTTTAGGACCCATATGATCCGTTTCTTGCTCATGAACTGAAAAGCCCCTTGATTTTGGCTTGGATTGAGCTTGAGCTTGAGGTTTAGGGTTTGGTTGTTGGAGGAGATGATCTCCTGATCATCACACACGACACACACACACACTTTGTGTGTGTTTTTATTGTTTTATTATTATTAATAAAACCCACTTTGTCATTTGGCAGCAATGGTCCCTCAAGTTTTAGTCTTGTTTTGCTTTTAGATTATAACATTAACTAGATTAGTATCTTGTAGTGGGTTTTAGTCTCGTTTTTATTCGTTGACTAAAACAACCACCGCTAAATTCGCTTTCGATACTTTATCAATTACGCCTAATGGGGTATTTAGGCGAAACAAGATTTCGGGGTGTTACAATCTGAGTCTGTAGGATGATCAGATATCTTATGGCCATCTCGTTCCTACATTCGGGTCTTTAAAACTCCAACCGTTTCGATAGTTACTGGCTTTTAAACTGGAGCCTTTTCTTGTGTACGAAACTCAACGTAATTATCGCTTCGTGTGTCCGATTACCCTCCGGTCAGCTTCGTATCCTTTATCTGACTCTGTAGGATGATCAGATATCATATGGCCATCTCTTTCCTCCATTCGGGTCTTTAAAACTCTAACCGTTTCGATAGTTACTGGCTTTTAAACTGGAGCCTTTTCTTGTGTACGAAACTCTACGTAATTATCGCTTCGTGAGTCCGATTACCCTCCGGTCAGCTTCATATCCTTAATCTGAGTCTGTAGGATGATCAGATATCTTATGGCCATCTCGTTCCTCCATACGGGTCTTTAAAACTCCAACCGTTTCGATAGTTACCGGTTTTTAAACTTGAGCCTTTTTCTTGTGTACGAAACTCTAAGTAATTATCGTTTTGCGAGTCCGATTACCGTCCGGTCAGCTTCGTATCCTTTATCTGACCCTGTAGGAAGATCAGATTTCTTATGGCCATCCCGTTCCTCCATTCGGGTCTTTAAAACTCCCACCGATTCGATAGTTACTGGCTTTTAAACTAGAGCCTTTTCTTGTGTACGAATCACTATGTAATTATCGCTTCGTGAGTCCGATTACCGTCCGGTCAGCTTCGTATCCTTTATCTGAGTCTGTAGGAAGATCAGATTTCTTATTGCCATCCCGTTCCTCCATTCGGGTCTTTAAAACTGCAACCGTTTCGATAGTTACAGGCTTTTAAACTGGAGCCTTTTCTTGTGTACGAAACTCAACGTAATTATCGCTTCGTGAGTCCGATTACCCTCCGGTCAGCTTCGTAGCCTTTTTCTAAGTCTGTAGGAAGATCAGATTTCTTATGGCCATCCCGTTCCTTCTTTCATGTCTTTAGATCTCCAACCGTTTCGATAGTTACAGGCTTTTAAACTGGAGCCTTTTCTTGTGTCCGAAACTGTACGTAATTATTGCTTCGTGAGTCCGATTACCATCTGGTCAGCTTCGTATCCTTTATCTAAGTCTGTGGGATGATCAGATATCTTCATGCCATTCCGTTCCGCCATTCGGGTCATTAAAACTCCAATCGTACCAAAAGATACAGGCTTTCAAACCGGAGTCTTTTATTATGTACCAAACTCTACGTAGATATCGCTTCGTGAGTCCGATTACCGTCCGGTCAGCTTCGTATCCTTTATCTGAGTCTGTAGGAAGATCAGATTTCTTATGGCAATCCCGTTCCTCCATTCGGGTCTTTAAAACTGCAACCGTTTCGATACTTACAGGCTTTTAAACTGAAGCCTTTTCTTGTGTACGAAACTCAACGTAATTATCGCTTCGTGAGTCCGATTACCGTCCGGTCAGCTTCGTATCCTTTATCTGAGTCTGTAGGAAGATCAGATTTCTTATTGCCATCCCGTTCCTCCATTCGGGTCTTTAAAACTGCAACCGTTTCGATAGTTACTGGCTTTTAAACTGGAGCCTTTTCTTGTGTACGAAACTCAACGTAATTATCGCTTCGTTAGTCCGATTACCCTCCGGTTAGCTTCGTATCCTTTATCTGAGTCTGTAGGATGATCAGATATCTTATGGCCATCTCGTTCCTCCATACGGGTCTTTAAAACTCCAACCGTTTCGATAGTTACCGGTTTTTAAACTTGAGCCTTTTTCTTGTGTACGAGACTCTAAGTAATTATCGCTTCGTGAGTCCGATTACCGTCCGGTCAGCTTCGTATCCTTTATCTTACTCTGTAGGATGATCAGATTTCTTATGGCCATCCCGTTCCTCCATTCGGGTCTTTAAAACTCCAACCGTTTCGATAGTTACTGGCTTTTAAACTAGAGCCTTTTCTTGTGTACGAAACTCTATGTAATTATCGCTTCATGAGTCCGATTACCGTCCGGTCAGCTTCGTATCCTCTATCTGAGTCTGTAGGAAGATCAGATTTCTTATAGCCATCTCGTTCCTCCATTCGGGTCTTTAAAACTGCAACTGTTTCGATAGTTACAGGCTTTTAAACTGGAGCCTTTTGTTCTGTACGAAACTCAACGTAATTATCGCTTCGTGAGTCCGATTACCCTCCGGTCAGATATCTTATGGCCATCTCGTTCCTCCATTCGGGTCTTTAAAACTCCAACTGTTTCGATAGTTACTAGCTTTAAAACTGGAGCCTTTTCTTGTGTACGAAACTCAACGTAATTATCATTTCGTGAGTCCGATTACACTCCGGTCAGGTCTTTAAAACTCCAACCGTTTTGATAGTTACTGGATTTTGAACTGGAGCCTTTTCTTGTGTACGAAACTCAACGTAATTATCGCTTCGTTAGTACGATTACCCTCCGGTCAGCTTTGTATCCTTTACCTGAGTCTGTAGGATGATCAGATACCTTATGGCCATCTCGATCCTCCATATAGGTCTTTAAAACTCCAACCGTTTCGATAATTACCGGCTTTTAAACTGGAGCCTTTTCTTGTGTACGAAACCCTATGTAATTATCGCTTCGTGAGTCCGATTACCGTCCGGTCAGCTTCGTATCCTATATCTAACTCTGTAGGATGATCAGATTTCTTAAGGCCATCCTGTTCCTCTATTCGGGTCTTTAAAACTCCAACCGTTTTGATAGTTACCGGTTTTCAAACTGGAGCCTTTTTCTTGTGTACGAAACTCTAAGTAATTATCGCTTCGTGATTCCTATTATAGTCCGGTCAGCTTCGTATCCTTTATCTGAGTCTGTGGGATGATCAGGTATCTTCATGCCATTCCGTTCCGCCATTCGGGTCATTAAAACTCCAATCGTACCAAAAGATACAGGCTTTCAAACCGGAGTCTTTTCTTGTGTACCAAACTCTACGTAGTTATCGCTTCGTGAGTCCGATTACCGTCCGGTCAGCTTCGTATCCTTTATATGAGTCTGTAGGAAGATTAGATTTCTTATAACAATCCCGTTCCTCCATTCGGGTCTTTAAAACTGCAACCGTTTCGATAGTTACAGGCTTTTAAAATGGAGCCTTTTCTTGTGTACGAAACTCAACGTAATTTTCGCTTCGTGAGTCCGATTACCCTCCGGTCAGCTTCGTATCCTTTATCTGAGTCTGTAGGATGATCAGATTTCTTAAGGCCATCCCGTTCCTCCATTCGGGTCTTTAAAACTCCAACCGTTTCGATAGTTACTGGCTTTTAAATTGGAGCCTTTTCTTGTGTACGAAACTCTACGTCATTATCGCTTCGTGAGTCCGGTTACCGTCCGGTCAGCTTTGTATCCTTTATCTGAGTCTGTAGGATGATCAGATATCTTTTGGCCATCTCGTTCCTCTATTCGGGTCTTTAAAACTCCAACCCTTTCGATAGTTACTGGCTTTTAAACTGGAGCCTTTTCTTGTGTACGATACTCTACTTAATTATCGTTTCGTGAGTCCGATTACCGTCCTGTCAGCTTCGTATCCTTTATCTGAATCTGTAGGATGATCAGATATCTTTTGGCCATCTCGTTCCTCTATTCGGGTCTTTGAAACACCAACCCTTTCGATAGTTACTGGCTTTTAAACTGGAGCCTTTTCTTGTGTACGGAACTCTACGTAATTATCGCGTCGTGAGTCCGATTACCTTCTGGTCAGCTTCGTATCCTTTTTATGAGTCTGTAGGAAGATTAGATTTCTTATAACAATCTCGTTCCTCCATTCGGGTCTTTAAAACTGCAACCGTTTCGATAGTTACAGGCTTTTAAACTGGAGCCTTTTCTTGTGTACGAAACTCAACGTAATTTTCACTTCGTGAGTCCGATTACCCTCCGGTCAGCTTCGTATCCTTTATCTGAGTCTGTAGGATGATCAGATTTCTTAAGGCCATCCCGTTCCTCCATTCGGGTCTTTAAAACTCCAACCGTTTCGATAATTACTGGCTTTTAAATTGGAGCCATTTCTTGTGTACGAAACTCTACGTCATTATCGCTTCGTGAGTCCGGTTACCGTCCGGTCAGCTTTGTATCCTTTATCTGAGTCTGTAGGATGATCAGATATCTTTTGGCCATCTCGTACCTCTATTCGGGTCTTTAAAACTCCAACCCTTTCGATAGTTACTGGCTTTTAAACTGGAGCCTTTTCTTGTGTACGATACTCTACTTAATTATCGTTTCGTGAGTCCGATTACCGTCCGGTCAGCTTCGTATCCTTTATCTGAATCTGTAGGATGATCAGATATCTTTTGGCCATCTCGTTCCTCTATTCGGGTCTTTGAAACTCCAACCCTTTCGATAGTTACTGGCTTTTAAACTGGAGCCTTTTCTTGTGTACGAAACTCTACGTAATTATCGCGTCGTGAGTCCGATTACCTTCTGGTCAGCTTCGTATCCTTTATCTGAGTCTGTAATATGATCAGATATCTAATGGCCATCTCGTTCCTCCATACGGGTCTTTAAAACTCCAACCGTTTCGATAGTTACCGGTTTTTAAATTGGAGCCTTTTTCTTGTGTACGAAACTCTAAGTAATTATCGCTTCGTGAGTCCGATTACCGTCCGGTCAGCTTCGTATCCTTTATCTGACTCTGTAGGAAGATCAGATTTCTTATGGCCATCCCGTTCCTCCATTCGGGTCTTTAAAACTCCAACCGTTTCGATAGTTACTGGCTTTTAAACTGGAGCCTTTTCTTGTGTACGAAACTCTATGTAATTATCGCTTCGTGAGTCCGATTACCGTCCGGTCAACTTCGTATCCTTTATCTGAATCTGTAGGATGATCAGATATCTTTTGGCCATCTCGTTCCTCTATTCGGGTCTTTGAAACTCCAACCCTTTCGATAGTTACTGGCTTTTAAACTGGAGCCTTTTCTTGTGTACGAAACTCTACGTAATTATCGCGTCGTGAGTCCGATTACCTTCTGGTCAGCTTCGTATCCTTTATCTGAGTCTGTAATATGATCAGATATCTAATGGCCATCTCGTTCCTCCATACGGGTCTTTAAAACTCCAACCGTTTCGATAGTTACCGGTTTTTAAACTGGAGCCTTTTTCTTGTGTACGAAACTCTAAGTAATTATCGCTTCGTGAGTCCGATTACCGTCCGGTCAGCTTCGTATCCTTTATCTGACTCTGTAGGAAGATCAGATTTCTTATGGCCATCCCATTCCTCCATTCGGGTCTTTAAAACTCCAACCGTTTCGATAGTTACTGGCTTTTAAACTGGAGCCTTTTCTTGTGTACGAAACTCTATGTAATTATCGCTTCGTGAGTCCGATTACCGTCCGGTCAGCTTCGTAGCCTTTATCTGAGTCTGTAGGAAGATCAGATTTCTTACTGCCATCCCGTTCCTCCATTCGGGTCTTTAAAACTGCAACCGTTTTGATAGTTACAGGCTTTTAAACTGGAGCCTTTTCGTGTGTACGAAACTCAACGTAATTATCGATTCGTGAGTCCGATTACCCTCCGGTCAGCTTCGTATCCTTTATCTGAGTCTGTAGGATGATCAGATTTCTTATGGCCATCCCGTTCCTTCTTTCATGTCTTTAGATCTCCAACCGTTTCGATAGTTACAGGCTTTTAAACTGGAGCCTTTTCTTGTGTACGAAACTGTACGTAATTATTGCTTCGTGAGTCCGATTACCATCTGGTCAGCTTCGTATCCTTTATCTGAGTCTGTGGGATGATCAGATATCTTCATGCCATTCCGTTCCGCCATTCGGGTCATTAAAACTCCAATCGTACCAAAAGATACAGGCTTTCAAACCGGAATCTTTTCTTGTGTACCAAACTCTACGTAGTTATCGCTTCGTGAGTCCGATTACCGTCCGGTCAGGTTCGTATCCTTTATCTGAGTCTGTAGGAAGATCAGGTTTCTTATTGCCATCTCGTTCCTCCATTCGGGTCTTTAAAACTACAACCGTTTCGATAGTTACAGGCTTTTAAACTGGAGCCTTTTCTTGTGTACGAAACTCAACGTAATTATTGCTTCGTGAGTCCGATTACCCTCCGGTGATATCTTATGGCCATCTCGTTCCTCCATTCGGGTCTTTAAAACTCCAAACTGTTTCGATAGTTACTACCTTTAAAACTGGAGCCTTTTCAAGTGTACGAAACTCAACGTAATTATCGCTCCGTGAGTCCGATTACCCTCCGGTCAGCTTCGTATCCTTTATCTGAGTCTGTAGGATGATCAGATATCTAATGGCCATCTCGTTCCTCTATTCAGGTCTTTAAAGCTCCAACAATTTTGATAGTTACTGGCTTTTTAACTGGAGCCTTTTCTTGTGTACGAAACTCAACGTAATTTTCGCTTCGTGAGTACGATTACCCTCCGGTCAGCTTTGTATCCTTTACCTGAGTCTGTAGGATTATCAGATACCTTATGGCCATCCCGATCCTCCATACAGGTCTTTAAAACTCCAACCGTTTCGATAATTACCGGCTTTTAAACTGGAGCCTTTTCTTGTGTACGAAACGCTATGTAATTATCGCTGCGTGAGTCCGATTACCGTCCGGTCAGCTTCGTATCCTTTATCTGACTCTGTAGGATGATCAGATTTCTTAAGGCCATCCCGTTCCTCTATTCGGGTCTTTAAAACTCCAACCGTTTCGATAGTTACCGGTTTTTAAACTGGAGCCTTTTTCTTGTGTATGAAACTCTAAGTAATTATCGCTTCGTGAGTCCGATTATAGTCCGGTCAGCTTCGTATCCTTTATCTGAGTCTGTGGGATGATCAGATATCTTCATGCCATTCCGTTCCGCCATTCGGGTCATTAAACCGGAGTCTTTTCTTGTGTACCAAACTCTACGTAGTTATCGCTTCGTGAGTCCGATTACCGTCCGGTCAGTTCGTATCCTTTATTTGAGTTTGTAGGAAGATCAGATTTCTTATAACAATCCCGTTCCTCCATTCGGGTCTTTAAAACTGCAACCGTTTCGATAGTTACAGGCTTTTAAACTGGAGCCTTTTCTTGTGTACGAAACTCAACGTAATTATCGCTTCGTGAGTCCGATTACCCTTCGGTCAGCTTCGTATCCTTTATCTGAGTCTGTAGGAAGATCAGATATCTTTAGGCCATCCCGTTCCTCCATTCGGGTCTTTAAAACTCCAACCGTTTCGATAGTTACTGGCTTTTAAATTGGAGCCTTTTCTTGTGTACGAAACTCAACGTAACTATCGCTTCGTGAGTCCGATTACCCTCCGGTCAACTTTGTATCCTTTATCTGACTCTGTAGGAAGATCAGATTTCTTATGGCCATCCCTTTCCTCCATTCGGGTCTTTAAAACTCCAACCGTTTCGATAGTTACTGGCTTTTAAACTGGAGCCTTTTCTTGTGTACGATACTCTACGTAATTATCGTTTCGTGAGTCCGATTACCGTCCGGTCAGCTTCGTATCCTTCATCTGAATCTGTAGGATGATCAGATATCTTATGGCTATCTCGTTCCTCCATTCGGGTCTTTAAAACTCCAACCCTTTCGATAGTTACAGGCTTTTAAACTGGAGCCTTTTCTTGTATACCAAACTCTACGTAATTATCGCTTGGTGAGTCCGATTACCGTCCGGTCAACTTCGTATCCTTTAGATAAGTCTGTAGGATGACCAGATATCCTATGGCCATCCCATTCCGACATTCAGGTCTTTAAAACTCCAACCGTACCGATAGTTACAAGCTTTTAAACTGGAGCCTTTTCTTGTGTACGAAACTCTACGTAACTATCGCTTCGTGAGTCCGATTACCGTCCTGTCAGCTTCATATATTTTATCTGAGTCTGTGGGATGCTCAGATATGATCAGATATCTCGTTCAGGCATTTGGGTCTTTAAAACTCCAACCGTTTCGACAGTTAGAGGCTTTTAAACTGGAGCCTTTTCTTGTGTACGAAACTCTACGTAATTATCGCGTCGTGAGTCCGATTACCTTCTGGTCAGCTTCGTATCCTTTATCTGAGTCTGTAATATGATCAGATATCTAATGGCCATCTCGTTCCTCCATAAGGGTCTTTAAAACTCCAACCCTTTCGATAGTTACCGGTTTTTAAACTGGAGCCTTTTTCTTGTGTACGAAACTCTAAGTAATTATCGCTTCGTGAGTCCGATTACCGTCCGGTCAGCTTCGTATCCTTTATCTGACTCTGTAGGATGATCAGATTTCTTAAGGCCATCCTGTTCCTCTATTCGGGTCTTTAAAACTCCAACCGTTTCGATAGTTACCGGTTTTTAAACTGGAGCCTTTTTCTTGTGTACGAAATTCTAAGTAATTATCGCTTCGTGAGTCCGATTATAGTCCGGTCAGCTTCGTATCCTTTATCTGAGTCTGTGGGATGATCAGATATCTTCATGCCATTCCGTTCCGCCATTCGGGTCATTAAAACTCCAATCGTACCAAAAGATACAGGCTTTTAAACTGGAGCCTTTTCTTGTGTACGAAACTCTACGTAATTATCGCTTCGTGAGTCCGATTACCGTCCGGTCAGCTTCGTATCCTTTATCTGACTCTGTAGGATGATCAGATTTCTTAAGGCCATCCCGTTCCTCCATTCGGGTCCTTAAAACTCCAACCGTTTCGATAGTTACTGGCTTTTAAACTGGAGCCTTTTCTTGTGTACGAAACTCTAAGTAATTATCGCTTCGTGAGTCCGATTACCGTCCGGTCAGCTTCGTATCCATTATCTGAGTCTGTAGGATGATCAGATATCTTATGGAAATCTCATTCCTCCATTCGGGTCCTTAAAACTCCAACCCTTTCGACAGTTAGAGGCTTTTAAACTGAAGCCTTTTCTTGTATACCAAACTCTACTTAATTATCGCTTGGTGAGTCCGATTACCGTCCGGTCAGCTTCGTATCCTTTATATGAGTCTGTAGGATGATCAGATATCCTATGGCCATCCCATTCCGACATTCAGGTCTTTAAAACTCCAACCGTACCGAAAGTTACAAGCTTTTAAACTGGAGTCTTTTCTTGTGTACGAAACTCTACGTAACTATCGCTTCGTGAGTCCGATTACCGTCCTGTCAACTTCATATACTTTATCTGAGTCTGTGGGATGCTCAGAAATCATATGGCTATCCTGTTCAGGCATTTGGGTCTTTAAAACTCCAACCGTTTCGACAGTTAGAGGCTTTTAAACTGGAGCCTTTTGTTGTGTACGAAACTCTACGTAATTATCGCGTCGTGAGTCGGATTACCGTCCAGTCAGCTTCGTATCCTTTATCTGAGTCTGTAGGAAGATCAGATATCTTATGGCCATCTCGTTCCTCCATTCGGGTCTTTAAAACTCCAACCATTTCGATAGTTACTGTCTTTTAAATTGGAGCCTTTTCTTGTGTACGAAACTCAACGTAATTATCGCTTCGTGAGTCCAATTACCCTCCGGTCAGCTTTGTATCCTTTATCTGACTCTGTAGGAAGATCAGATTTCTTATGGCCATCCCGTTCCTCCATTCGGGTCTTTAAAATTCCAACCGTTTCGATAGTTACTGGCTTTTAAACTGGAGCCTTTTCTTGTGTACGATACTCTACGTAATTATCGTTTCGTGAGTCCGATTACCGACCGATCAGCTTCGTATCCTTTATCTGAATCTGTAGGATGATCAGATATCTTATGGCTATCTCGTTCCTCCATTCGGGTCTTTAAAACTCCAACCCTTTCGATAGTTACAGGCTTTTAAACTGGAGCCTTTTCTTGTATACCAAACTCTACGTAATTATCGCTTGGTGAGTCCGATTACCGTCCGGTCAACTTCGTATCCTTTAGATGAGTCTGTAGGATGATCAGATATCCTATGGCCATCCCATTCCGACATTTAGGTCTTTAAAACTCCAACCGTACCGATAGTTACAAGCTTTTAAACTGGAGCCTTTTCTTGTGTACGAAACTCTACGTAACTATCGCTTCGTGAGTCCGATTACCGTCCTGTCAGCTTCATATATTTTATCTGAGTCTGTGGGATGCTCAGATATGATCAGATATCTCGTTCAGGCATTTGGGTCTTTAAAACTCCAACCGTTTCGACAGTTAGAGGCTTTTAAACTGGAGCCTTTTCTTGTGTACGAAACTCTACGTAATTATCGCGTCGTGAGTCCGATTACCTTATGGTCAGCTTCGTATCCTTTATCTGAGTCTGTAATATGATCAGATATCTAATGACCATCTCGTTCGTCCATACGGGTCTTTAAAACTCCAACCGTTTCGATAGTTACCGGTTTTTAAACTGGAGCCTTTTTCTTGTGTACGAAACTCTAAGTAATTATCGCTTTCGTGAGTCCGATTACCGTCCGGTCAGCTTCGTATCCTTTATTAACTCCAACCGTTTGGATAGTTACTGGCTTTTAAACTGGAGCCTTTTCTTGTGTACGAAACTCAACGTAATTATCGCTTCGTGAGTCCGATTACCCTCCGGTCAGCTTCTTATCCTTTATCTGAATCTGTAGGATGATCGGATATCTGATGGCCATGTCGTTCCTCCATTCGGGTCTTTAAAACTCCAACCGTTTCGATAGTTACTGGCTTTTTAACTGGAGCCTTTTCTTGTGTACGAAACTCTACGTAATTATCGCTTCGTGAGTCCGATTACCCTCCGTTCAGATATCTTATGGCCATCTCGTTCCTCCATTCGGGTCTTTAAAACTCCAACTGTTTCGATAGTTACTAGCTTTAAAACTGGAGCCTTTTCTTGTGTACGAAACTCAACGTAATTATCGCTTCGTGAGTCCGATTACCCTCCGGTCAGCTTCGTATCCTTTATCTGAGTCTGTAGGATGATCAGATATCTTATGGCCATCTCGTTCCTCTATTCAGGTCTTTAAAACTCCAACCGTTTTGATAGTTACTGGCTTTTAAACTGGGGTCTTTTCTTGTGTACGAAACTCAACGTAATTATCGCTTCGTGTGTACGATTACCCTCCGGTCAGCTTGGTATCATTTACCTGAGTCTGTTGGATGATCAGATACCTTATGGTCATCTCGATCCTCCATACAGGTCTTTAAAACTCCAACCGTTTCGATAATTACCGGCTTTTAAACTGGGGCCTTTTCTTGTGTACGAAACTCAACGTAATTATCGCTTCGTGTGTACGATTACCCTCCGGTCAGCTTTGTATCCTTTACCTGAGTCTGTAGGATGATCAGATACCTTATAGCCATCTCGATCCTCCATACAGGTCTTTAAAACTCCAACCGTTTCGATAATTACCGGCTTTTAAACTAGAGCCTTTTCTTGTGTACGAAACTCTATGTAATTATCGCTTCGTGTGTCCGATTACCGTCCGGTTAGCTTCGTATCCTTTATTTGACTCTGTAGGATGGCCAGATTTCTTAAGGCCATCCCGTTCCTCTATTCGGGTCTTTAAAACTCCAACCGTTTCGATAGTTACCGGTTTTTAAACTGGAGCCTTTTTCTTGTGTACGAAACTCTAAGTAATTATCGCTTCGTGAGTCCGAATATAGTCCGGTCAGCTTCGTATCCTTTATCTGAGTCTGTGGGATGATTAGATATCTTCATGCCATTCCATTCCGCCATTCGGGTCATTAAAACTCCAATCGTACCAAAAGATACAGGCTTTCAAACCGGAGTCTTTTCTTGTGTACAAACTCTACGTAGTTATCGCTTCGTGAGTACGATTACCCTCCGGTCAGCTTCGTATCCTTTATCTGAGTCTGTAGGAAGATCAGATTTCTTATAACAATCCCGTTCCTCCATTCGGGTCTTTAAAACTGCAACCGTTTAGATAGTTACAGGCTTTTAAACTGGAGCCTTTTCTTATGTACGTAACGCAACGTAATTATCGCTTCGTGAGTCCGATTACCCTCCGGTCAGCTTCGTATCCTTTATCTGAGTCTGTAGGATGATCAGATTTCTTAAGGCCACCCCGTTCCTCCATTCGGGTCTTTAAAACTCCAACCGTTTCGATAGTTACTGGCTTTTAAATTGGAGCCTTTTCTTGTGTACGAAACTCTACGTAATTATCGTTTCGTGAGTCCGATTACCTTCCGGTCAGCTTTGTATCCTTTATCTGAGTCTGTAGGATGATCAGATATCTTATGGCCATCTCGTTCCTCCATACGGGTCTTTAAAACTCCATCCGCTTCGATAGTTACCGGTTTTTAAACTGGAGCCTTTTTGTTGTGTACGAAACTCTAAGTAATTATCGCTTCGTGAGTCCGATTACCGTCCGGTCAGCTTCTTATCCTTTATCTGAATCTGTAGGAAGATCAGATTTCTTATGGCCATCTCGTTCCTCCATTCGGGTCTTTAAAACTCCAACCGTTTCGATAGTTATCGGCTTTTAAACTGGATCCTTTTCTTGTGTACGAAACTCTACGTAATTATCGCTTCGTGAGTCCAATTACCGTCCGGTCAGCTTCGTATCCTTTATCTGAGTCTGTAGGATGATCAGATATCTTATGGCAATCTCGTTCCTCCATTCGGGTCATTAATACTACAACCGTTTCGATAGTTACAGGCTTTTAAACTGGAGCCTTTTCTTGTGTACGAAACTCTACGTAATTATCGCTTCGTGAGTCCGATTACCCTCCGTTCAGATATCTTATGGCCATCTCATTCCTCCATTCCGGTCTTTAAAACTCCAACTGTTTCGATAGTTACTAGCTTTAAAACTGGAGTATTTTCTTGGGTACGAAACTCAACGTAATTATCGCTTCGTGAGTCCGATTACCCTCCGGTCAGCTTCGTATCCTTTATCTGAGTCTGTAGGATGATCAGATATCTTATGGCCATCTCGTTCCTCTATTCAGGTCTTTAAAACTCCAACCGTTTTGATAGTTACTGGCTTTTAAACTGGGGTCTTTTCTTGTGTACGAAACTCAACGTAATTATCGCTTCGTGTGTACGATTACCCTCCGGTCAGCTTTGTATCCTTTACCTGAGTCTGTAGGATGATCAGATACCTTATGGCCATCTCGATCCTCCATACAGGTCTTTAAAACTCCAACCGTTTCGATAATTACCGGCTTTTAAACTGGGGCCTTTTCTTGTGTACGAAACTCAACGTAATTATCGCTTCGTGTGTACGATTACCCTCCGGTCAGCTTTGTATCGTTTACCTGAGTCTGTAGGATGATCAGATACCTTATAGCCATCTCGATCCTCCATACAGGTCTTTAAAACTCCAACCGTTTCGATAATTACCGGCTTTTAAACTGGAGCCTTTTCTTGTGTACGAAACTCTATGTAATTATCGCTTCGTGAGTCCGATTACCGTCCGGTTTGCTTCGTATCCTTTATTTGACTCTGTAGGATGGCCAGATTTCTTAAGGCCATCCCGTTCCTCTATTCGGGTCTTTAAAACTCCAACCGTTTCGATAGTTACCGGTTTTTAAACTGGAGCCTTTTTCTTGTGTACGAAACTCTAAGTAATAATCGCTTCGTGAGTCCGATTATAGTCCGGTCAGCTTCGTATCCTTTATCTGAGTCTGTGGGATGATTAGATATCTTCATGCCATTCCATTCCGCCATTCGGGTCATTAAAACTCCAATCGTACCAAAAGATACAGGCTTTCAAACCGGAGTCTTTTCTTGTGTACAAACTCTACGTAGTTATCGCTTCGTGAGTACGATTACCCTCCGGTCAGCTTCGTATCCTTTAATTGAGTCTGTAGGAAGATCAGATTTCTTATAACAATCCCGTTCCTCCATTCGGGTCTTTAAAACTACAACCGTTTCGATAGTTACAGGCTTTTAAACTGGAGCCTTTTCTTATGTACGTAACTCAACGTAATTATCGCTTCGTGAGTCCGATTACCCTCCGGTCAGCTTCGTATCCTTTATCTGAGTCTGTAGGATGATCAGATTTCTTAAGGCCACCCCGTTCCTCCATTCGGGTCTTTAAAACTCCAACCGTTTCGATAGTTACTGGCTTTTAAATTGGAGCCTTTTCTTGTGTACGAAACTCTACGTAATTATCGTTTCGTGAGTCCGATTACCTTCTGGTCAGCTTTGTATCTTTTATCTGAGTCTGTAGGATGATCAGATATCTTATGGCCATCTCGTTCCTCCATACGGGTCTTTAAAACTCCAACCGCTTCGATAGTTACCGGTTTTTAAACTGGAGCCTTTTTCTTGTGTACGAAACTCTAAGTAATTATCGCTTCGTGAGTCCGATTACCGTCCGGTCAGCTTCTTATCCTTTATCTGAATCTGTAGGAAGATCAGATTTCTTAAGGCCATCCCGTTCCTCCATTCGGGTCTTTAAAACTCCAACCGTTTCGATAGTTACTGGCTTTTAAATTGGAGCCTTTTCTTGTGTACGAAACTCTACGTAATTATCGCTTCGTGAGTCCGGTTACCGTCCTGTCAGCTTCATCTACTTTATCTGAGTCTGTGGGATGCTCAGATATCATATAGCTATCCCGTTCAGGCATTTGGGTCTTTCAAACTCCAACCGTTTTGACAGTTAGAGGCTTTTAAACTAGAGCCTTTTCTTGGGTACGAAACTCTACGTAATTATCGCGTCGTGAGTCTGATTACCGTCCGGTCAGCTTCGTATCCATTATCTGAGTCTGTAGGATGATCAGATATCTAATGGCCATCTCGTTCCTCCATTCGAGTCTTTAAAACTCCAACCGTTTCGATACTTACTGGCTTTTAAACTGGAGCCTTTTCTTGTGTATGAAACTCTACGTAATTATCACTTCGTGAGTCCGATTACCGTCCGGTCAGCTTCGTAGCCTTTATCTGAGTCTGTAGGAAGATCAGAATTCTTATGGCCATCCCGTTCCTCCTTTCATGTCTTTGGATCTCCAACCGTTTCGATAGTTACAGGCTTTTAAACTGGGGCCTTTTCTTGTGTACGAAACTCTACGTAATTATAGCTTCGTGAGTCCGATTACCATCTGGTCAGCTTCGTATCCTTTATCTGAGTCTGTAGGATGATCAGATATATTATGGCCATCTCGTTCCTCCATTCGGGTCTTTAAAACTCCAACCGTTTGGATAGTTACTGGCTTTTAAACTGGAGCCTTTTCTTGTGTACGAAACTCAACGTAATTATCGCTTCGTGAGTCCGATTACCCTCTGGTCAGCTTCGTATCCTTTATCTGAGTCTGTGGAATGATCAAATATCTTCATGCCATTCCGTTCCGCCATTCGGGTCATTAAAACTCCAATCGCACCAAAAGATACAGGTTTTCAAACCGGAGTCTTTTCTCGTGTACCAAACTCTACGTAGTTATCGCTTCGTGAGTCCGAATAACGTCCGGTCAGCTTCATATCCTTTATCTGAGTTTGTAGGAAGATCAAATTTCTTATGGCCATCCCGTTCCTCCATTCGGGTCTTTAAAACTGCAAACGTTTCGATAGTTACAGGCTTTTAAACTGAAGCCTTTTCTTGTGTACGAAAGTCAACGTAATTATCGCTTCGTAAGTCCGATTACCCTCCGGTCAGCTTCGTATCCTTTATCTGAGTCTGTAGGATGATCAGATATCTTATGGACATCTCGTTCCTCCATTCGGGTCTTTATAACTCCAACCGTTTGGATAGTTACTGGCTTTTAAACTGGAGCCTTTTCTTGTGTACGAAACTCAACGTAATTATCGCTTCGTGAGTCCGATTACCCTCCGGTCAGCTTCTTATCCTTTATCTGAATCTGTAGGATGATCGGATATCTTATGGCCATGTCGTTCCTCCATTCGGGTCTTTAAAACTCCAACCGTTTCGATAGTTACTGGCTTTTAAACTGGAGCCTTTTCTTGTGTACGAAACTCTACGTAATTATCGCTTCGTGAGTCCGATTACCCTCCGTTCAGATATCTTATGGCCATCTCGTTCCTCCATTCGGGTCTTTAAAACTCCAACTGTTTCGATAGTTACTAGCTTTAAAACTGGAGCCTTTTCTTGTGTACGAAACTCAACGTAATTATCGCTTCGTGAGTCCGATTACCCTCCGGTCAGCTTCGTATCCTTTATCTGAGTCTGTAGGATGATCAGATATCTTATGGCCATCTCGTTCCTCTATTCAGGTCTTTAAAACTCCAACCGTTTTGATAGTTACTGGCTTTTAAACTGGAGCCTTTTCTTGTGTACGAAACTCAACGTAATTATCGCTTCGTGTGTACGATTACCCACCGGTCAGCTTTGTATCCTTTACCTGAGTCTGTAGGATGATCAGATACCTTATGGCCACCTCGATCCTCCATACAGGTCTTTAAAACTCCAACCGTTTCAATAATTACCGGCTTTTAAACTGGGGCCTTTTCTTGTGTACGAAACTCAACGTAATTATCGCTTCGTGTGTACGATTACCCTCCGGTCAGCTTTGTATCCTTTACCTGAGTCTGTAGGATGATCAGATACCTTATAGCCATCTCGATCCTCCATACAGGTCTTTAAAACTCCAACCGTTTCGATAATACCGGCTTTTAAACTGGAGCCTTTTCTTGTGTACGAAACTCTATGTAATTATCGCTTCGTGAGTCCGATTACCGTCCGGTTAGCTTCGTATCCTTTATTTGACTCTGTAGGATGGCCAGATTTCTTAAGGCCATTCCGTTCCTCTATTCGGGTCTTTAAAACTCCAACCGTTTCGATAGTTACCGGTTTTTAAACTGGAGCCTTTTTCTTGTGTACGAAACTCTAAGTAATTATCGCTTCGTGAGTCCGATTATAGTCCGGTCAGCTTCGTATCCTTTATCTGAGTCTGTGAGATGATTAGATATCTTCATGCCATTCCATTCCCCCATTCGGGTCATTAAAACTCCAATCGTACCAAAAGATACAGGCTTTCAAACCGGAGTCTTTTCTTGTGTACAAACTCTACGTAGTTATCGCTTCGTGAGTCCGATTACCCTCCGGTCAGCTTCGTATCCTTTATCTGAGTCTGTAGGAAGATCAGATTTCTTATAACAATCCCGTTCCTCCATTCGGGTCTTTAAAACTGCAACCGTTTCGATAGTTACAGGCTTTTAAACTAGAGCCTTTTCTTATGTACGTAACTCAACGTAATTATCGCTTCGTGAGTCCGATTACCCTCCGGTCAGCTTCGTATCCTTTATCTGAGTCTGTAGGATGATCAGATTTATTAAGGCCATCCCGTTCCTCCATTCGGGTCTTTAAAACTCCAACCGTTTCGATAGTTACTGGCTTTTAAATTGGAGCCTTTTCTTGTGTACGAAACTCTACGTAATTATCATTTCGTGAGTCCGATTACCTTCCGGTCAGCTTTGTATCCTTTATCTGAGTCTGTAGGATGATCAGATATCTTATGGCCATCTCGTTCCTCCATACGGGTCTTTAAAACTCCAACCGCTTCGATAGTTACCGGTTTTTAAACTGGAGCCTTTTTCTTGTGTACGAAACTCTAAGTAATTATCGCTTCGTGAGTCCGATTACCGTCCGGTCAGCTTCTTATCCTTTATCTGAATCTGTAGGAAGATCAGATTTCTTATGGCCATCTCGTTCCTCCATTCGGGACTTTAAAACTCCAACTGTTTCGATAGTTATCGGCTTTTAAACTGGATCCTTTTCTTGTGTACGAAACTCTACGTAATTATCGCTTCATGAGTCCAATTACCGTCCGGTCAGCTTCGTATCCTTTATCTGAGTCTGTAGGATGATCAGATATCATATGGCAATCTCGTTCCTCCATTCGGGTCATTAAAACTCCAACCCTTTCGATAGTTACAGGCTTTTAAACTGGAGCCTTTTCTTGTATACCAAACTCTACGTCATTATCGCTTGGTGAGTCCGATTACCGTCCTGTCAGCTTCGTATCCTTTATCTGAGTCTGTAGGATGATCAGATTTCTTAAGGCCATCCCGTTCCTCCATTCGGGTCTTTAAAACTCCAAATGTACCGATAGTTACAAGCTTTTAAACTGGAGTCTTTTCTTGTGTACGAAACTCTACGTAACTATCGCTTCTTGAGTCCGATTACCGTCCTGTCAGCTTCATCTACTTTATCTGAGTCTGTGGGATGCTCAGATATCATATAGCTATCCCGTTCAGGCATTTGGGTCTTTCAAACTTCAACCGTTTCGACAGTTAGAGGCTTTTAAACTGAAGCCTTTTCTTGGGTACGAAACTCTACGTAATTATCGCGTCGTGAGTCTGATTACCGTCCGGTCAGCTTCGTATCCTTTATCTGAGTCTGTAGGATGATCAGATATCTAATGGCCATCTCGTTCCTCCATTCGAGTCTTTAAAACTCCAACCGTTTCGATACTTACTGGCTTTTAAACTGGAGCCTTTTCTTGTGTATGAAACTCTACGTAATTATCACTTCGTGAGTCCGATTACCGTCCGGTCAGCTTCGTAGCCTTTATCTGAGTCTGTAGGAAAATCAGAATTCTTATGGCCATCCCGTTCCACCTTTCATGTCTTTGGATCTCCAACCGTTTCGATAGTTACAGGCTTTTAAACTGGAGCCTTTTCTTGTGTACGAAACTCTACGTAATTATTGCTTCGTGAGTCCGATTACCATCTGGTCAGTTTCGTATCCTTTATCTGAGTCTGTAGGATGATCAGATATATTATGGCCATCTCGTTCCTCCATTCGGGTCTTTAAAACTCCAACCGTTTGGATAGTTACTGGCTTTTAAACAGGAGCCTTTTCTTGTGTACGAAACTCAACGTAATTATCGCTTCGTGAGTCCGATTACCCTCTGGTCAGCTTCGTATCCTTTATTTGAGTCTGTGGAATGATCAAATATCTTCATGCCATTCCGTTCCGCCATTCGGGTCATTAAAACTCCAATCGCACCAAAAGATACAGGTTTTCAAACCGGAGTCTTTTCTCGTGTACCAAACTCTACGTAGTTATCGCTTCGTGAGTCCGAATAACGTCCGGTCAGCTTCCTATCCTTTATCTGAGTTTGTAGGAAGATCAAATTTCTTATGGCCATCCCGTTCCTCCATTCGGGTCTTTAAAACTGCAAACGTTTCGATAGTTACAGGCTTTTAAACTGAAGCCTTTTCTTGTGTACGAAAGTCAACGTAATTATCGCTTCGTAAGTCCGATTACCCTCCGGTCAGCTTCGTATCCTTTATCTGAGTCTGTAGGATGATCAGATATGTTATGGACATCTCGTTCCTCCATTCGGGTCTTTATAACTCCAACCGTTTGGATAGTTACTGGCTTTTAAACTGGAGCCTTTTCTTGTGTACGAAACTCAACGTAATTATCGCTTCGTGAGTCCGATTACCCTCCGGTCAGCTTCTTATCCTTTATCTGAATCTGTAGGATGATCGGATATCTTATGGCCATGTCGTTCCTCCATTCGGGTCTTTAAAACTCCAACCGTTTCGATAGTTACTGGCCTTTAAACTGGATCCTTTTCTTGTGTACGAAACTCTACGTAATTATCGCTTCGTGAGTCCGATTACCCTCCGTTCAGATATCTTATGGCCATCTCGTTCCTCCATTCGGGTCTTTAAAACTCCAACTGTTTCGATAGTTACTAGCTTTAAAACTGGAGCCTTTTCTTGTGTACGAAACTCAACGTAATTATCGCTTCGTGAGTCCGATTATCCTCCGGTCAGCTTCGTATCCTTTATCTGAGTCTGTAGGATGATCAGATATCTTATGGCCATCTCGTTCCTCTATTCATGTCTTTAAAACTCCAACCGTTTTTATAGTTACTGGCTTTTAAACTGGGGTCTTTTCTTGTGTACGAAACTCAACGTAATTATCGCTTCGTGTGTACGATTACCCTCCGGTCAGCTTTGTATCCTTTACCTGAGTCTGTAGGATGATCAGATACCTTATGGCCATCTCGATCCTCCATACAGGTCTTTAAAACTCCAACCGTTTCGATAATTACCGGCTTTTAAACTGGAGCCTTTTCTTGTGTACGAAACTCTATGTAATTATCGCTTCGTGAGTCCGATTACCGTCCGGTTAGCTTCGTATCCTTTATTTGACTCTGTAGGATGGCCAGATTTCTTAAGGCCATCCCGTTCCTCTATTCGGGTCTTTAAAACTCCAACCGTTTCGATAGTTACCGGTTTTTAAACTGGAGCCTTTTTCTTGTGTACGAAACTCTAAGTAATTATCGCTTCGTGAGTCCGATTATAGTCCGGTCAGCTTCGTATCCTTTATCTGAGTCTGTGGGATGATTAGATATCTTCATGCCATTCCATTCCGCCATTCGGGTCATTAAAACTCCAATCGTACCAAAAGATACAGGCTTTCAAACCGGAGTCTTTTCTTGTATACAAACTCTACGTAGTTATCGCTTCGTGAATCCGATTACCCTCCGGTCAGCTTCGTATCCTTTATCTGAGTCTGTAGGAAGATCAGATTTCTTATAACAATCCCGTTCCTCCATTCGGGTCTTTAATACTGCAACCGTTTCGATAGTTACAGGCTTTTAAACTGGAGCCTTTTCTTATGTACGTAACTCAACGTAATTATCGCTTCGTGAGTCCGATTACCCTCCGGTCAGCTTCGTATCCTTTATCTGAGTCTGTAGGATGATCAGATTTATTAAGGCCATCCCGTTCCTCCATTCGGGTCCTTAAAACTCCAACCGTTTCGATAGTTACTGGCTTTTAAATTGGAGCCTTTTCTTGTGTACGAAACTCTACGTAATTATCGTTTCGTGAGTCCGATTACCTTCCGGTCAGCTTTGTATCCTTTATCTGAGTCTGTAGGATGATCAGATATCTTATGGCCATCTCGTTCCTCCATACGGGTCTTTAAAACTCCAACCGCTTCGATAGTTACCGGTTTTTAAAATGGAGCCTTTTTCTTGTGTACGAAACTCTAAGTAATTATCGCTTCGTGAGTCCGATTACCGTCCGGTCAGCTTCTTATCCTTTATCTGAATCTGTAGGAAGATCAGATTTCTTATGGCCATCTCGTTCCTCCATTCGGGTCTTTAAAACTCCAACCGTTTCGATAGTTATCGGCTTTTAAACTGGATTTTTTTCTTGTGTACGAAACTCTACATAATTATCGCTTCGTGAGTCCAATTACCGTCCGGTCAGCTTCGTATCCTTTATCTGAGTCTGTAGGCTGATCAGATATCTTATGGCAATCTCGTTCCTCCATTCGGGTCATTAAAACTCCAACCCTTTCGATAGTTACAGGCTTTTAAACTGGAGCCTTTTCTTGTGTACAAAACTCTACGTAATTATCGCTTCGTGAGTCCGATTACCCTCCGTTCAGATGTCTTATGGCCATCTCGTTCCTCCATTCGGGTCTTTAAAACTCCAAATGTACCGATAGTTACAAGCTTTTAAACTGGAGTCTTTTCTTGTGTACGAAACTCTACGTAACTATCGCTTCGTGAGTCCGATTACCGTCCTGTCAGCTTCATCTACTTTATCTGAGTCTGTGGGATGCTCAGATATCATATAGCTGTCCCGTTCAGGCATTTGGGTCTTTCAAACTCCAACCGTTTCGACAGTTAGAGGCTTTTAAACTGAAGCCTTTTCTTGGGTACGAAACTCTACGTAATTATCGCGTCGTGAGTCTGATTACCGTCCGGTCAGCTTCGAATCCTTTATCTGAGTCTGTAGGAAGATCAGATATCTAATGGCCATCTCGTTCCTCCATTCGAGTCTTTAAAACTCCAACCGTTTCGATACTTACTGGCTTTTAAACTGGAGCCTTTTCTTGTGTATGAAACTCTACGTAATTATCACTTCGTGAGTCCGATTACCGTCCGGTCAGCTTCGTAGCCTTTATCTGAGTCTGTAGGAAGATCAGAATTCTTATGGCCATCCCGTTCCTCCTTTCATGTCTTTGGATCTCCAACCGTTTCGATAGTTACAGGCTTTTAAACTGGGGCCTTTTCTTGTGTACGAAACTCTACGTAATTATTGCTTCGTGAGTCCGATTACCATCTGGTCAGCTTCGTATCCTTTATCTGAGTCTGTAGGATGATCAGATATATTATGGCCATCTCGTTCCTCCATTCGGGTCTTTAAAACTCCAACCGTTTGGATAGTTACTGGCTTTTAAACTGGAGCCTTTTCTTGTGTACGAAACTCAACGTAATTATGGCTTCGTGAGTCCGATTACCCTCTGCTCAGCTTCGTATCCTTTATCTGAGTCTGTGGAATGATCAAATATCTTCATGCCATTCCGTTCCGCCATTCGGGTCATTAAAACTCCAATCGCACCAAAAGATACAGGTTTTCAAACCGGAGTCTTTTCTCGTGTGCCAAACTCTACGTAGTTATCGCTTCGTGAGTCCGAATAACGTCCGGTCAGCTACCAATCCTTTATCTGAGTTTGTAGGAAGATCAAATTTCTTATGGCCATCCCGTTCCTCCATTCGGGTCTTTAAAACTGCAAACGTTTCGATAGTTACAGGTTTCGTATCCTTTATCTGAGTCTGTAGGATGATCAGATATCTAATGGCCATCTCGTTCCTCCATTCGGGTCTTTAAAACTCCAACCGTTTTGATACTTACTGGCTTTTAAACTGGAGCCTTTTCTTGTGTATGAAACTCTACGTAATTATCACTTTGTGAGTCCGATTACCGTCCGGTCAGCTTCGTAGCCTTTATCCGAGTCTGTAGGAAGATCAGAATTCTTATGGCCATCCCGTTCCTCCTTTCATGTCATTGGATCTCCAACCGTTTCGATAGTTACAGGCTTTTAAAATGTAGCCTTTTCTTGTGTACGAAACTCTACGTAATTATTGCTTCGTGAGTTCGATTACCATCTGGTCAGCTTCGTATCCTTTATCTGAGTCTGTGGAATGATCAAATATCTTCATGCCATTCTGTTCCGCCAATCGGGTCATTAAAACTCCAATCGCACCAAAAGATACAGGTTTTCAAACCAGAGTCTTTTCTTGTGTACCAAACTCTACGTTGTTATCGCTTCGTGAGTCCGAATAACGTCCGGTCAGATTCGTATCCTTTATCAGAGTTTGTAGGAAGATCAGATTACTTATAGCCATCCCGTTCCTCCATTTGGGTATTTAAAACTGCAACCGTTTCGATAGTTACAGGCTTTGAAACTGAAGCCTTTTCCTGTGTACGAAACTCAACGTAATTATCGCTTCGTAAGTCCGATTACCCTCCGGTCAGCTTCGTATCCTTTTTTTTTTTTGGTAAAAGGAGGCGGTACTCCTGGTAAATTTTAAGCTTCGTATCCTTAATCTGAGTCTGTAGGATGATCAGATATCTTATGGCCATCTCGTTCCTCCATTCGGGTCTTTAAAACTCCAATCGTTTCGATAGTTACTGGCTTTTAAACTGGAGCCTTTTCTTGGGTACGAACCTCTACGTAATTATCGCGTCGTGAGTCCGATTACCGTCCGGTCAGCTTCGTATCCTTTATCTGAGTCTGTAGGATGATCAGATATCTTTTGGCCATCTCGTTCCTCCATTTGGGTCTTTAAAACTCCAACCGTTTCGATAGTTACTGGCTTTTAAACTGGAGCCTTTTCTTGTGTACGAAACTCTACGTAATTATCGCTTCGTTAGCCCGATTACCCTCCGGTCAGCTTCATATCCTTTATCTAAGTCTGTAGGATGATCAGATATCTTATGGCCATCTCGTTCTTCCATACGGATCTTTAAAACTCCAACCGTTTCGATAGTTACCGGTTTTTAAACTGGAGCCTTTTTCTTGTGTACGAAACTCTAAGTAATTATCGCTTCGTGAGTCCGATTACCCTCCGGTCAGCTTCGTATCCTTTATCTGAGTCTGTAGGATGATCAGATTTCTTAAGGCCATCACGTTCCTCCATTCGGGTCTTTAAAAATCCAACCGTTTTGATAGTTACTGGCTTTTAAACTGGAGCCTTTTCTTGTGTACGAAATCTACGTAATTATCGCTTCGTGAGTCCGATTACCGTCCGGTCAGCTTCGTATCTTTTTCTGAGTCGGTAGGATGATCAGATATCTTGTGGCAATCTCGTTCCTCCATTCGGATCTTTAAAACTCCAACCCTTTCGATAGTTTCAGGCTTTTAAACTGGAGCCTTTTCTTGTATACCAAACTCTACGTAATTATCGCTTGGTGAGTCCGATTACCGTCCTGCAAGCTTCGTATCCTTTATATGAGTCTGTAGGATGATAAGATATCCTATGGCCATCCCATTCCGACATTCAGGTCTTTAAAACTCCAAACGTACCGATAGTTACAAGCTTTTAAACTGGAGTCTTTTCTTGTGTACGAAACTCTACGTAACTATCGCTTCGTAAGTCCGATTACCGTCCTGTCAGCTTCATCTACTTTATCTGAGTCTGTGGGATGCTCAGATATCATATGGCTATCCCGTTCAGGCATTTGGGTCTTTAAAACTCCAACCGTTTCGACAGTTAGAGGCTTTTAAACTGGAGCCTTTTCTTGGGTACAAAACTCTACGTAATTATCGCGTCGTGAGTCTGATTACCGTCCGGTCAGCTTCGTATCCTTTATCTGAGTCTGTAGGATGATCAGATATCTAATGGCCATCTCGTTCCTCCATTCGGGTCTTTAAAACTCCAACCGTATCGATAGTTACAAGCTTTTAAACTGGAGTCTTTTCTTGTGTACGAAACTCTACGTAACTATCGCTTCGTGAGTCCGATTACCGTCCTGTCAGCTTCATCTACTTTATCTGAGTCTGTGGGATGCTCCGATATCATATGGCTATCCCGTTCAGGCATTTGGGTTTTTAAAACTCCAACCGTTTCGACAGCTAGAGGCTTTTAAACTGGAGCCTTTTCTTGGGTACGAAACTCTACGTAATTATCGCGTCGTGAGTCTGATTACCGTCCGGTCAGCTTCGTATCCTTTATCTGAGTCTGTAGGATGATCAGATATCTAATGGCCATCTCGTTCCTCCATTCGGGTTTTTAAAACTCCAACCGTTTCGACAGCTAGAGGCTTTTAAACTGGAGCCTTTTCTTGTGTATGAAACTCTACGTAATTATCACTTCGTGAGTCCGATTACCGTCCGGTCAGCTTCGTAGCCTTTATCCGAGTCTGTAGGAAGATCAGAATTCTTATGGCCATCCCATTCCTCCTTTCATGTCTTTAGATCTCCAACCGTTTCGATAGTTACAGGCTTTTATACTGGAGCCTTTTCTTGTGTACGAAACTCTACGTAATTATTGCTTCGTGAGTCTGATTACCATCTGGTCAGCTTCATATCCTTTATCTGAGTCCGTGGAATGATCATATATCTTAATGCCATTCCGTTCCGCCATTCGGGTCATTAAAACTCCAATCGCACCAAAAGATACAGGTTTTCAAACCCGAGTCTTTTCTTGTGTACCAAACTCTACGTAGTTATCGCTTCGTGAGTCCGATTACCGTCCGGTCAGCTTCGTATCCTTTATCTGAGTTTTTAGGAAGATTAGATTTCTTATGGCCATCCCGTTCCTCCATTCGGGTCTTTAAAACTGCAACCATTTCGATAGTTACAGGCTTTTAAATTGAAGCCTTTTCTTGTGTACGAAACTCAACGTAATTATCGCTTTGTGAGTCCGATTACCCTCCGGTCAGCTTCATATCCTTTATCTGAGTCTGTAGGATGATCAGAAATCTTATGGCCATCTCATTCCTCCATTCGGGTCTTTAAAACTCCAACCGTTTGGATAGTTACTGGCTTTTAAACTGGAGCCTTTTTTTGTGTACGAAACTCAACGTAATTATCGCTTCGTGAGTCCGATTACCCTCCGGTCAGCTTCGTATCCTTTATCTGAGTCTGTAGGATGATCAGATATCTTATGGCCATCTCGTTCCTCCATTCGGGTCTTTAAACCTCCAACCGTTTCGATAGTTACTGGCTTTTAAACTGGAGCCTTTTCTTATGTACGAAACTCTACGTAATTATCGCTTTGTGAGTCCGATTACCCTCCGGTCAGCTTCATATCCTTTATCTGAGTCTGTAGGATGATCAGATATCTTATGGCCATCTTGTTCCTCCATACGGTTCTTTAAAACTCCAACCGTTTCGATAGTTACCGGTTTTTAAACTGGAGCCTTTTTCTTGTGTACGAAACTCTAAGTAATTATCGGATCGTGAGTCTGATTACCATCCGGTCAGCATCGTATCCTTTATCTGACTCTGTAGGAAGATCAGATTTCTTATGGCCATCCCGTTCCTCCATTCGGGTCTTTAAAACTCCAACCGTTTTGATAGTTACTGGCTTTAAAACTGGATCCTTTTCTTGTGTACGAAACTCTACGTAATTAATGTTTCGTTAGTCCGATTACCCTCCGGTCAGCATTGTATCCTTTACCTGAGTCTGTGTGATGATTAGATATCTTCATGCCATTCCATTCCGCCATTCGGGTCATTAAAACTCCAATCGTACCAAAAGATACAGGCTTTCAAACCGGAGTCTTTTCTTGTGTACAAACTCTACGTAGTTATCGCTTCGTGAATCCGATTACCCTCCGGTCAGCTTCGTATCCTTTATCTGAGTCTGTAGGAAGATCAGATTTCTTATAACAATCCCGTTCCTCCATTCGGGTCTTTAAAACTGCAACCGTTTCGATAGTTACAGGCTTTTAAACTGGAGCCTTTTCTTATGTACGTAACTCAACGTAATTATCGCTTCGTGAGTCCGATTACCCTCCGGTCAGCTTCGTATCCTTTATCTGAGTCTGTAGGATGATCAGATTTATTAAGGCCATCCCGTTCCTCCATTCGGGTCTTTAAAACTCCAACCGTTTCGATAGTTACTGGCTTTTAAATTGGAGCCTTTTCTTGTGTACGAAACTCTACGTAATTATCGTTTCGTGAGTCCGATTACCTTCCGGTCAGCTTTGTATCCTTTATCTGAGTCTGTAGGATGATCAGATATCTTATGGCCATCTCGTTCCTCCATACGGGTCTTTAAAACTCCAACCGCTTCGATAGTTACCGGTTTTTAAAATGGAGCCTTTTTCTTGTGTACGAAACTCTAAGTAATTATCGCTTCGTGAGTCCGATTACCGTCCGGTCAGCTTCTTATCCTTTATCTGAATCTGTAGGAAGATCAGATTTCTTATGGCCATCTCGTTCCTCCATTCGGGTCTTTAAAACTCCAACCGTTTCGATAGTTATCGGCTTTTAAACTGGATTTTTTTCTTGTGTACGAAACTCTACATAATTATCGCTTCGTGAGTCCAATTACCGTCCGGTCAGCTTCGTATCCTTTATCTGAGTCTGTAGGCTGATCAGATATCTTATGGCAATCTCGTTCCTCCATTCGGGTCATTAAAACTCCAACCCTTTCGATAGTTACAGGCTTTTAAACTGGAGCCTTTTCTTGTGTACGAAACTCTACGTAATTATCGCTTCGTGAGTCCGATTACCCTCCGTTCAGATGTCTTATGGCCATCTCGTTCCTCCATTCGGGTCTTTAAAACTCCAAATGTACCGATAGTTACAAGCTTTTAAACTGGAGTCTTTTCTTGTGTACGAAACTCTACGTAACTATCGCTTCGTGAGTCCGATTACCGTCCTGTCAGCTTCATCTACTTTATCTGAATCTGTGGGATGCTCAGATATCATATAGCTGTCCCGTTCAGGCATTTGGGTCTTTCAAACTCCAACCGTTTCGACAGTTAGAGGCTTTTAAACTGAAGCCTTTTCTTGGGTACGAAACTCTACGTAATTATCGCGTCGTGAGTCTGATTACCGTCCGGTCAGCTTCGAATCCTTTATCTGAGTCTGTAGGAAGATCAGATATCTAATGGCCATCTCGTTCCACCATTCGAGTCTTTAAAACTCCAACCGTTTCGATACTTACTGGCTTTTAAACAGGAGCCTTTTCTTGTGTATGAAACTCTACGTAATTATCACTTCGTGAGTCCGATTACCGTCCGGTCAGCTTCGTAGCCTTTATCTGAGTCTGTAGGAAGATCAGAATTCTTATGGCCATCCCGTTCCTCCTTTCATGTCTTTGGATCTCCAACCGTTTCGATAGTTACAGGCTTTTAAACTGGGGCCTTTTCTTGTGTACGAAACTCTACGTAATTATTGCTTCGTGAGTCCGATTACCATCTGGTCAGCTTCGTATCCTTTATCTGAGTCTGTAGGATGATCAGATATATTATGGCCATCTCGTTCCTCCATTCGGGTCTTTAAAACTCCAACCGTTTGGATAGTTACTGGCTTTTAAACTGGAGCCTTTTCTTGTGTACGAAACTCAACGTAATTATGGCTTCGTGAGTCCGATTACCCTCTGCTCAGCTTCGTATCCTTTATCTGAGTCTGTGGAATGATCAAATATCTTCATGCCATTCCGTTCCGCCATTCGGGTCATTAAAACTCCAATCGCACCAAAAGATACAGGTTTTCAAACCGGAGTCTTTTCTCGTGTGCCAAACTCTACGTAGTTATCGCTTCGTGAGTCCGAATAACGTCCGGTCAGCTACCAATCCTTTATCTGAGTTTGTAGGAAGATCAAATTTCTTATGGCCATCCCGTTCCTCCATTCGGGTCTTTAAAACTGCAAACGTTTCGATAGTTACAGGTTTCGTATCCTTTATCTGAGTCTGTAGGATGATCAGATATCTAATGGCCATCTCGTTCCTCCATTCGGGTCTTTAAAACTCCAACCGTTTTGATACTTACTGGCTTTTAAACTGGAGCCTTTTCTTGTGTATGAAACTCTACGTAATTATCACTTTGTGAGTCCGATTACCGTCCGGTCAGCTTCGTAGCCTTTATCCGAGTCTGTAGGAAGATCAGAATTCTTATGGCCATCCCGTTCCTCCTTTCATGTCATTGGATCTCCAACCGTTTCGATAGTTACAGGCTTTTAAAATGTAGCCTTTTCTTGTGTACGAAACTCTACGTAATTATTGCTTCGTGAGTTCGATTACCATCTGGTCAGCTTCGTATCCTTTATCTGAGTCTGTGGAATGATCAAATATCTTCATGCCATTCTGTTCCGCCAATCGGGTCATTAAAACTCCAATCGCACCAAAAGATACAGGTTTTCAAACCAGAGTCTTTTCTTGTGTACCAAACTCTACGTTGTTATCGCTTCGTGAGTCCGAATAACGTCCGGTCAGATTCGTATCCTTTATCAGAGTTTGTAGGAAGATCAGATTACTTATAGCCATCCCGTTCCTCCATTTGGGTATTTAAAACTGCAACCGTTTCGATAGTTACAGGCTTTGAAACTGAAGCCTTTTCCTGTGTACGAAACTCAACGTAATTATCGCTTCGTAAGTCCGATTACCCTCCGGTCAGCTTCGTATCCTTTTTTTTTTTTGGTAAAAGGAGGCGGTACTCCTGGTAAATTTTAAGCTTCGTATCCTTAATCTGAGTCTGTAGGATGATCAGATATCTTATGGCCATCTCGTTCCTCCATTCGGGTCTTTAAAACTCCAATCGTTTCGATAGTTACTGGCTTTTAAACTGGAGCCTTTTCTTGGGTACGAACCTCTACGTAATTATCGCGTCGTGAGTCCGATTACCGTCCGGTCAGCTTCGTATCCTTTATCTGAGTCTGTAGGATGATCAGATATCTTTTGGCCATCTCGTTCCTCCATTTGGGTCTTTAAAACTCCAACCGTTTCGATAGTTACTGGCTTTTAAACTGGAGCCTTTTCTTGTGTACGAAACTCTACGTAATTATCGCTTCGTTAGCCCGATTACCCTCCGGTCAGCTTCATATCCTTTATCTAAGTCTGTAGGATGATCAGATATCTTATGGCCATCTCGTTCTTCCATACGGATCTTTAAAACTCCAACCGTTTCGATAGTTACCGGTTTTTAAACTGGAGCCTTTTTCTTGTGTACGAAACTCTAAGTAATTATCGCTTCGTGAGTCCGATTACCCTCCGGTCAGCTTCGTATCCTTTATCTGAGTCTGTAGGATGATCAGATTTCTTAAGGCCATCACGTTCCTCCATTCGGGTCTTTAAAAATCCAACCGTTTTGATAGTTACTGGCTTTTAAACTGGAGCCTTTTCTTGTGTACGAAATCTACGTAATTATCGCTTCGTGAGTCCGATTACCGTCCGGTCAGCTTCGTATCTTTTTCTGAGTCGGTAGGATGATCAGATATCTTGTGGCAATCTCGTTCCTCCATTCGGATCTTTAAAACTCCAACCCTTTCGATAGTTTCAGGCTTTTAAACTGGAGCCTTTTCTTGTATACCAAACTCTACGTAATTATCGCTTGGTGAGTCCGATTACCGTCCTGCAAGCTTCGTATCCTTTATATGAGTCTGTAGGATGATAAGATATCCTATGGCCATCCCATTCCGACATTCAGGTCTTTAAAACTCCAAACGTACCGATAGTTACAAGCTTTTAAACTGGAGTCTTTTCTTGTGTACGAAACTCTACGTAACTATCGCTTCGTAAGTCCGATTACCGTCCTGTCAGCTTCATCTACTTTATCTGAGTCTGTGGGATGCTCAGATATCATATGGCTATCCCGTTCAGGCATTTGGGTCTTTAAAACTCCAACCGTTTCGACAGTTAGAGGCTTTTAAACTGGAGCCTTTTCTTGGGTACAAAACTCTACGTAATTATCGCGTCGTGAGTCTGATTACCGTCCGGTCAGCTTCGTATCCTTTATCTGAGTCTGTAGGATGATCAGATATCTAATGGCCATCTCGTTCCTCCATTCGGGTCTTTAAAACTCCAACCGTATCGATAGTTACAAGCTTTTAAACTGGAGTCTTTTCTTGTGTACGAAACTCTACGTAACTATCGCTTCGTGAGTCCGATTACCGTCCTGTCAGCTTCATCTACTTTATCTGAGTCTGTGGGATGCTCCGATATCATATGGCTATCCCGTTCAGGCATTTGGGTTTTTAAAACTCCAACCGTTTCGACAGCTAGAGGCTTTTAAACTGGAGCCTTTTCTTGGGTACGAAACTCTACGTAATTATCGCGTCGTGAGTCTGATTACCGTCCGGTCAGCTTCGTATCCTTTATCTGAGTCTGTAGGATGATCAGATATCTAATGGCCATCTCGTTCCTCCATTCGGGTTTTTAAAACTCCAACCGTTTCGACAGCTAGAGGCTTTTAAACTGGAGCCTTTTCTTGTGTATGAAACTCTACGTAATTATCACTTCGTGAGTCCGATTACCGTCCGGTCAGCTTCGTAGCCTTTATCCGAGTCTGTAGGAAGATCAGAATTCTTATGGCCATCCCATTCCTCCTTTCATGTCTTTAGATCTCCAACCGTTTCGATAGTTACAGGCTTTTATACTGGAGCCTTTTCTTGTGTACGAAACTCTACGTAATTATTGCTTCGTGAGTCTGATTACCATCTGGTCAGCTTCATATCCTTTATCTGAGTCCGTGGAATGATCATATATCTTAATGCCATTCCGTTCCGCCATTCGGGTCATTAAAACTCCAATCGCACCAAAAGATACAGGTTTTCAAACCCGAGTCTTTTCTTGTGTACCAAACTCTACGTAGTTATCGCTTCGTGAGTCCGATTACCGTCCGGTCAGCTTCGTATCCTTTATCTGAGTTTTTAGGAAGATTAGATTTCTTATGGCCATCCCGTTCCTCCATTCGGGTCTTTAAAACTGCAACCATTTCGATAGTTACAGGCTTTTAAATTGAAGCCTTTTCTTGTGTACGAAACTCAACGTAATTATCGCTTTGTGAGTCCGATTACCCTCCGGTCAGCTTCATATCCTTTATCTGAGTCTGTAGGATGATCAGAAATCTTATGGCCATCTCATTCCTCCATTCGGGTCTTTAAAACTCCAACCGTTTGGATAGTTACTGGCTTTTAAACTGGAGCCTTTTTTTGTGTACGAAACTCAACGTAATTATCGCTTCGTGAGTCCGATTACCCTCCGGTCAGCTTCGTATCCTTTATCTGAGTCTGTAGGATGATCAGATATCTTATGGCCATCTCGTTCCTCCATTCGGGTCTTTAAACCTCCAACCGTTTCGATAGTTACTGGCTTTTAAACTGGAGCCTTTTCTTATGTACGAAACTCTACGTAATTATCGCTTTGTGAGTCCGATTACCCTCCGGTCAGCTTCATATCCTTTATCTGAGTCTGTAGGATGATCAGATATCTTATGGCCATCTTGTTCCTCCATACGGTTCTTTAAAACTCCAACCGTTTCGATAGTTACCGGTTTTTAAACTGGAGCCTTTTTCTTGTGTACGAAACTCTAAGTAATTATCGGATCGTGAGTCTGATTACCATCCGGTCAGCATCGTATCCTTTATCTGACTCTGTAGGAAGATCAGATTTCTTATGGCCATCCCGTTCCTCCATTCGGGTCTTTAAAACTCCAACCGTTTTGATAGTTACTGGCTTTAAAACTGGATCCTTTTCTTGTGTACGAAACTCTACGTAATTAATGTTTCGTTAGTCCGATTACCCTCCGGTCAGCATTGTATCCTTTACCTGAGTCTGTGTGATGATTAGATATCTTCATGCCATTCCATTCCGCCATTCGGGTCATTAAAACTCCAATCGTACCAAAAGATACAGGCTTTCAAACCGGAGTCTTTTCTTGTGTACAAACTCTACGTAGTTATCGCTTCGTGAATCCGATTACCCTCCGGTCAGCTTCGTATCCTTTATCTGAGTCTGTAGGAAGATCAGATTTCTTATAACAATCCCGTTCCTCCATTCGGGTCTTTAAAACTGCAACCGTTTCGATAGTTACAGGCTTTTAAACTGGAGCCTTTTCTTATGTACGTAACTCAACGTAATTATCGCTTCGTGAGTCCGATTACCCTCCGGTCAGCTTCGTATCCTTTATCTGAGTCTGTAGGATGATCAGATTTATTAAGGCCATCCCGTTCCTCCATTCGGGTCTTTAAAACTCCAACCGTTTCGATAGTTACTGGCTTTTAAATTGGAGCCTTTTCTTGTGTACGAAACTCTACGTAATTATCGTTTCGTGAGTCCGATTACCTTCCGGTCAGCTTTGTATCCTTTATCTGAGTCTGTAGGATGATCAGATATCTTATGGCCATCTCGTTCCTCCATACGGGTCTTTAAAACTCCAACCGCTTCGATAGTTACCGGTTTTTAAAATGGAGCCTTTTTCTTGTGTACGAAACTCTAAGTAATTATCGCTTCGTGAGTCCGATTACCGTCCGGTCAGCTTCTTATCCTTTATCTGAATCTGTAGGAATATCAGATTTCTTATGGCCATCTCGTTCCTCCATTCGGGTCTTTAAAACTCCAACCGTTTCGATAGTTATCGGCTTTTAAACTGGATTTTTTTCTTGTGTACGAAACTCTACATAATTATCGCTTCGTGAGTCCAATTACCGTCCGGTCAGCTTCGTATCCTTTATCTGAGTCTGTAGGCTGATCAGATATCTTATGGCAATCTCGTTCCTCCATTCGGGTCATTAAAACTCCAACCCTTTCGATAGTTACAGGCTTTTAAACTGGAGCCTTTTCTTGTGTACGAAACTCTACGTAATTATCGCTTCGTGAGTCCGATTACCCTCCGTTCAGATGTCTTATGGCCATCTCGTTCCTCCATTCGGGTCTTTAAAACTCCAAATGTACCGATAGTTACAAGCTTTTAAACTGGAGTCTTTTCTTGTGTACGAAACTCTACGTAACTATCGCTTCGTGAGTCCGATTACCGTCCTGTCAGCTTCATCTACTTTATCTGAATCTGTGGGATGCTCAGATATCATATAGCTGTCCCGTTCAGGCATTTGGGTCTTTCAAACTCCAACCGTTTCGACAGTTAGAGGCTTTTAAACTGAAGCCTTTTCTTGGGTACGAAACTCTACGTAATTATCGCGTCGTGAGTCTGATTACCGTCCGGTCAGCTTCGAATCCTTTATCTGAGTCTGTAGGAAGATCAGATATCTAATGGCCATCTCGTTCCACCATTCGAGTCTTTAAAACTCCAACCGTTTCGATACTTACTGGCTTTTAAACAGGAGCCTTTTCTTGTGTATGAAACTCTACGTAATTATCACTTCGTGAGTCCGATTACCGTCCGGTCAGCTTCGTAGCCTTTATCTGAGTCTGTAGGAAGATCAGAATTCTTATGGCCATCCCGTTCCTCCTTTCATGTCTTTGGATCTCCAACCGTTTCGATAGTTACAGGCTTTTAAACTGGGGCCTTTTCTTGTGTACGAAACTCTACGTAATTATTGCTTCGTGAGTCCGATTACCATCTGGTCAGCTTCGTATCCTTTATCTGAGTCTGTAGGATGATCAGATATATTATGGCCATCTCGTTCCTCCATTCGGGTCTTTAAAACTCCAACCGTTTGGATAGTTACTGGCTTTTAAACTGGAGCCTTTTCTTGTGTACGAAACTCAACGTAATTATGGCTTCGTGAGTCCGATTACCCTCTGCTCAGCTTCGTATCCTTTATCTGAGTCTGTGGAATGATCAAATATCTTCATGCCATTCCGTTCCGCCATTCGGGTCATTAAAACTCCAATCGCACCAAAAGATACAGGTTTTCAAACCGGAGTCTTTTCTCGTGTACCAAACTCTACGTAGTTATCGCTTCGTGAGTCCGAATAACGTCCGGTCAGCTACCAATCCTTTATTTGAGTTTGTAGGAAGATCAAATTTCTTATGGCCATCCCGTTCCTCCATTCGGGTCTTTAAAACTGCAAACGTTTCGATAGTTACAGGTTTCGTATCCTTTATCTGAGTCTGTAGGATGATCAGATATCTTATGGCCATCTCGTTCCTCCATTCGGGTCTTTAAAACTCCAACCGTTTCGATAGTTACTGGCTTTTAAACTGGAGCCTTTTCTTGGGTACGAAACTCTACGTAATTATCGCTTCGTGAGTCCGATTACCCTCCGGTCAACTTCGTATCCTTTATCTGAGTCTGTAGGATGATCAGATTTCTTAAGGCCATCCCGTTCCTCCATTCGGGTCTTTAAAAATCCAACCGTTTTGATAGTTACTGGCTTTTAAACTGGAGCCTTTTCTTGTGTACGAAACTCTACGTAATTATCGCTTCGTGAGTCCGATTACCGTCCGGTCAGCTTCGTATCCTTTTTCTGAGTCTGTAAGATGATCAGATATCTTATGGCAACCTCGTTCCTCCATTCGGGTCTTTAAAACTCCAACCGTTTCGATAGTTATCGGCTTTTAAACTGGAGCCTTTTCTTGGGTACGAAACTCTACGTAATTATCGCGTCGTGAGTCTGATTACCGTCCGGTCAGCTTCGTATCCTTTATCTGAGTCTGTAGGATGATCAGATATCTAATGGCCATCTCGTTCCTCCATTCGGGTCTTTAAAACTCCAACCGTTTTGATACTTACTGGCTTTTAAACTGGAGCCTTTTCTTGTGTATGAAACTCTACGTAATTATCACTTTGTGAGTCCGATTACCGTCCGGTCAGCTTCGTAGCCTTTATCCGAGTCTGTAGGAAGATCAGAATTCTTATGGCCATCCCGTTCCTCCTTTCATGTCATTGGATCTCCAACCGTTTCGATAGTTACAGGCTTTTAAAATGTAGCCTTTTCTTGTGTACGAAACTCTACGTAATTATTGCTTCGTGAGTTCGATTACCATCTGGTCAGCTTCGTATCCTTTATCTGAGTCTGTGGAATGATCAAATATCTTCATGCCATTCTGTTCCGCCAATCGGGTCATTAAAACTCCAATCGCACCAAAAGATACAGGTTTTCAAACCAGAGTCTTTTCTTGTGTACCAAACTCTACGTTGTTATCGCTTCGTGAGTCCGAATAACGTCCGGTCAGATTCGTATCCTTTATCAGAGTTTGTAGGAAGATCAGATTACTTATAGCCATCCCGTTCCTCCATTTGGGTATTTAAAACTGCAACCGTTTCGATAGTTACAGGCTTTGAAACTGAAGCCTTTTCCTGTGTACGAAACTCAACGTAATTATCGCTTCGTAAGTCCGATTACCCTCCGGTCAGCTTCGTATCCTTTTTTTTTTTTGGTAAAAGGAGGCGGTACTCCTGGTAAATTTTAAGCTTCGTATCCTTAATCTGAGTCTGTAGGATGATCAGATATCTTATGGCCATCTCGTTCCTCCATTCGGGTCTTTAAAACACCAATCGTTTCGATAGTTACTGGCTTTTAAACTGGAGCCTTTTCTTGGGTACGAACCTCTACGTAATTATCGCGTCGTGAGTCCGATTACCGTCCGGTCAGCTTCGTATCCTTTATCTGAGTCTGTAGGATGATCAGATATCTTTTGGCCATCTCGTTCCTCCATTTGGGTCTTTAAAACTCCAACCGTTTCGATAGTTACTGGCTTTTAAACTGGAGCCTTTTCTTGTGTACGAAACTCTACGTAATTATCGCTTCGTTAGCCCGATTACCCTCCGGTCAGCTTCATATCCTTTATCTAAGTCTGTAGGATGATCAGATATCTTATGGCCATCTCGTTCTTCCATACGGATCTTTAAAACTCCAACCGTTTCGATAGTTACCGGTTTTTAAACTGGAGCCTTTTTCTTGTGTACGAAACTCTAAGTAATTATCGCTTCGTGAGTCCGATTACCCTCCGGTCAGCTTCGTATCCTTTATCTGAGTCTGTAGGATGATCAGATTTCTTAAGGCCATCACGTTCCTCCATTCGGGTCTTTAAAAATCCAACCGTTTTGATAGTTACTGGCTTTTAAACTGGAGCCTTTTCTTGTGTACGAAACTCTACGTAATTATCGCTTCGTGAGTCCGATTAATGTCCGGTCAGCTTCGTATCTTTTTCTGAGTCGGTAGGATGATCAGATATCTTGTGTACGAAACTCTACGTAATTATCGCACCAAAACATACAGGTTTTCAAACCCGAGTCTTTTCTTGTGTACGAAACTCTAAGTAATTATCGCTTCGTGAGTCCGATTACCGTCCGGTCAGCTTCTTATCCTTTATCTGACTCTGTAGGAAGATCAGATTTCTTATGGCCATCCCGTTCCTCCATTCGGGTCTTTAAAACTCCAACCGTTTCGATAGTTATCGGGTTTTAAAATGGATCCTTTTCTTGTGTACGAAATCTACGTAATTATCGCTTCGTGAGTCCAATTACCGTCCGGTCAGCTTCGTATCCTTTATCTGAGTCTGTAGGATGATCAGATATCTTATGGCAATCTCGTTCCTCCATTCGGATCTTTAAAACTCCAACCCTTTCGATAGTTTCAGGCTTTTAAACTGGAGCCTTTTCTTGTATACCAAACTCTACGTAATTATCGCTTGGTGAGTCCGATTACCGTCCTGCAAGCTTCGTATCCTTTATATGAGTCTGTAGGATGATAAGATATCCTATGGCCATCCCATTCCGACATTCAGGTCTTTAAAACTCCTACCGTACCGATAGTTACAAGCTTTTAAACTGGAGTCTTTTCTTGTGTACGAAACTCTACGTAACTATCGCTTCGTAAGTCCGATTACCGTCCTGTCAGCTTCATCTACTTTATCTGAGTCTGTGGGATGCTCAGATATCATATGGCTATCCCGTTCAGGCATTTGGGTCTTTAAAACTCCAACCGTTTCGACAGTTAGAGGCTTTTAAACTGGAGCCTTTTCTTGGGTACGAAACTCTACGTAATTATCGCGTCGTGAGTCTGATTACCGTCCGGTCAGCTTCGTATCCTTTATCTGAGTCTGTAGGATGATCAGATATCTAATGGCCATCTCGTTCCTCCATTCGGGTCTTTAAAACTCCAACCGTATCGATAGTTACAAGCTTTTAAACTGGAGTCTTTTCTTGTGTACGAAACTCTACGTAACTATCGCTTCGTGAGTCCGATTACCGTCCTGTCAGCTTCATCTACTTTATCTGAGTCTGTGGGATGCTCAGATATCATATGGATATCCCGTTCAGGCATTTGGGTCTTTAAAACTCCAACCGTTTCGACAGTTAGAGGCTTTTAAACTGGAGCCTTTTCTTGGGTACGAAACTCTACGTAATTATCGCGTCGTGAGTCTGATTACCGTCCGGTCAGCTTCGAATCCTTTATCTGAGTCTGTAGGAAGATCAGATATCTAATGGCCATCTCGTTCCACCATTCGAGTCTTTAAAACTCCAACCGTTTCGATACTTACTGGCTTTTAAACAGGAGCCTTTTCTTGTGTATGAAACTCTACGTAATTATCACTTCGTGAGTCCGATTACCGTCCGGTCAGCTTCGTAGCCTTTATCTCAGTCTGTAGGAAGATCAGAATTCTTATGGCCATCCCGTTCCTCCTTTCATGTCTTTGGATCTCCAACCGTTTCGATAGTTACAGGCTTTTAAACTGGGGCCTTTTCTTGTGTACGAAACTCTACGTAATTATTGCTTCGTGAGTCCGATTACCATCTGGTCAGCTTCGTATCCTTTATCTGAGTCTGTAGGATGATCAGATATATTATGGCCATCTCGTTCCTCCATTCGGGTCTTTAAAACTCCAACCGTTTGGATAGTTACTGGCTTTTAAACTGGAGCCTTTTCTTGTGTACGAAACTCAACGTAATTATGGCTTCGTGAGTCCGATTACCCTCTGCTCAGCTTCGTATCCTTTATCTGAGTCTGTGGAATGATCAAATATCTTCATGCCATTCCGTTCCGCCATTCGGGTCATTAAAACTCCAATCGCACCAAAAGATACAGGTTTTCAAACCGGAGTCTTTTCTCGTGTACCAAACTCTACGTAGTTATCGCTTCGTGAGTCCGAATAACGTCCGGTCAGCTACCAATCCTTTATCTGAGTTTGTAGGAAGATCAAATTTCTTATGGCCATCCCGTTCCTCCATTCGGGTCTTTAAAACTGCAAACGTTTCGATAGTTACAGGTTTCGTATCCTTTATCTGAGTCTGTAGGATGATCAGATATCTTATGGCCATCTCGTTCCTCCATTCGGGTCTTTAAAACTCCAACCGTTTCGATAGTTACTGGCTTTTAAACTGGAGCCTTTTCTTGGGTACGAAACTCTACGTAATTATCGCTTCGTGAGTCCGATTACCCTCCGGTCAACTTCGTATCCTTTATCTGAGTCTGTAGGATGATCAGATTTCTTAAGGCCATCCCGTTCCTCCATTCGGGTCTTTAAAAATCCAACCGTTTTGATAGTTACTGGCTTTTAAACTGGAGCCTTTTCTTGTGTACGAAACTCTACGTAATTATCGCTTCGTGAGTCCGATTACCGTCCGGTCAGCTTCGTATCCTTTTTCTGAGTCTGTAAGATGATCAGATATCTTATGGCAACCTCGTTCCTCCATTCGGGTCTTTAAAACTCCAACCGTTTCGATAGTTATCGGCTTTTAAACTGGAGCCTTTTCTTGGGTACGAAACTCTACGTAATTATCGCGTCGTGAGTCTGATTACCGTCCGGTCAGCTTCGTATCCTTTATCTGAGTCTGTAGGATGATCAGATATCTAATGGCCATCTCGTTCCTCCATTCGGGTCTTTAAAACTCCAACCGTTTTGATACTTACTGGCTTTTAAACTGGAGCCTTTTCTTGTGTATGAAACTCTACGTAATTATCACTTTGTGAGTCCGATTACCGTCCGGTCAGCTTCGTAGCCTTTATCCGAGTCTGTAGGAAGATCAGAATTCTTATGGCCATCCCGTTCCTCCTTTCATGTCATTGGATCTCCAACCGTTTCGATAGTTACAGGCTTTTAAAATGTAGCCTTTTCTTGTGTACGAAACTCTACGTAATTATTGCTTCGTGAGTTCGATTACCATCTGGTCAGCTTCGTATCCTTTATCTGAGTCTGTGGAATGATCAAATATCTTCATGCCATTCTGTTCCGCCAATCGGGTCATTAAAACTCCAATCGCACCAAAAGATACAGGTTTTCAAACCAGAGTCTTTTCTTGTGTACCAAACTCTACGTTGTTATCGCTTCGTGAGTCCGAATAACGTCCGGTCAGATTCGTATCCTTTATCAGAGTTTGTAGGAAGATCAGATTACTTATAGCCATCCCGTTCCTCCATTTGGGTATTTAAAACTGCAACCGTTTCGATAGTTACAGGCTTTGAAACTGAAGCCTTTTCCTGTGTACGAAACTCAACGTAATTATCGCTTCGTAAGTCCGATTACCCTCCGGTCAGCTTCGTATCCTTTTTTTTTTTTTGGTAAAAGGAGGCGGTACTCCTGGTAAATTTTAAGCTTCGTATCCTTAATCTGAGTCTGTAGGATGATCAGATATCTTATGGCCATCTCGTTCCTCCATTCGGGTCTTTAAAACTCCAATCGTTTCGATAGTTACTGGCTTTTAAACTGGAGCCTTTTCTTGGGTACGAACCTCTACGTAATTATCGCGTCGTGAGTCCGATTACCGTCCGGTCAGCTTCGTATCCTTTATCTGAGTCTGTAGGATGATCAGATATCTTTTGGCCATCTCGTTCCTCCATTTGGGTCTTTAAAACTCCAACCGTTTCGATAGTTACTGGCTTTTAAACTGGAGCCTTTTCTTGTGTACGAAACTCTACGTAATTATCGCTTCGTTAGCCCGATTACCCTCCGGTCAGCTTCATATCCTTTATCTAAGTCTGTAGGATGATCAGATATCTTATGGCCATCTCGTTCTTCCATACGGATCTTTAAAACTCCAACCGTTTCTATAGTTACCGGTTTTTAAACTGGAGCCTTTTTCTTGTGTACGAAACTCTAAGTAATTATCGCTTCGTGAGTCCGATTACCCTCCGGTCAGCTTCGTATCCTTTATCTGAGTCTGTAGGATGATCAGATTTCTTAAGGCCATCACGTTCCTCCATTCGGGTCTTTAAAAATCCAACCGTTTTGATAGTTACTGGCTTTTAAACTGGAGCCTTTTCTTGTGTACGAAACTCTACGTAATTATCGCTTCGTGAGTCCGATTAATGTCCGGTCAGCTTCGTATCTTTTTCTGAGTCGGTAGGATGATCAGATATCTTGTGTACGAAACTCTACGTAATTATCGCACCAAAACATACAGGTTTTCAAACCCGAGTCTTTTCTTGTGTACGAAACTCTAAGTAATTATTGCTTCGTGAGTCCGATTACCGTCCGGTCAGCTTCTTATCCTTTATCTGACTCTGTAGGAAGATCAGATTTCTTATGGCCATCCCGTTCCTCCATTCGGGTCTTTAAAACTCCAACCGTTTCGATAGTTATCGGGTTTTAAACTGGATCCTTTTCTTGTGTACGAAATCTACGTAATTATCGCTTCGTGAGTCCAATTACCGTCCGGTCAGCTTCGTATCCTTTATCTGAGTCTGTAGGATGATCAGATATCTTATGGCAATCTCGTTCCTCCATTCGGATCTTTAAAACTCCAACCCTTTCGATAGTTTCAGGCTTTTAAACTGGAGCCTTTTCTTGTATACCAAACTCTACGTAATTATCGCTTGGTGAGTCCGATTACCGTCCTGCAAGCTTCGTATCCTTTATATGAGTCTGTAGGATGATAAGATATCCTATGGCCATCCCATTCCGACATTCAGGTCTTTAAAACTCCTACCGTACCGATAGTTACAAGCTTTTAAACTGGAGTCTTTTCTTGTGTACGAAACTCTACGTAACTATCGCTTCGTAAGTCCGATTACCGTCCTGTCAGCTTCATCTACTTTATCTGAGTCTGTGGGATGCTCAGATATCATATGGCTATCCCGTTCAGGCATTTGGGTCTTTAAAACTCCAACCGTTTCGACAGTTAGAGGCTTTTAAACTGGAGCCTTTTCTTGGGTACGAAACTCTACGTAATTATCGCGTCGTGAGTCTGATTACCGTCCGGTCAGCTTCGTATCCTTTATCTGAGTCTGTAGGATGATCAGATATCTAATGGCCATCTCGTTCCTCCATTCGGGTCTTTAAAACTCCAACCGTATCGATAGTTACAAGCTTTTAAACTGGAGTCTTTTCTTGTGTACGAAACTCTACGTAACTATCGCTTCGTGAGTCCGATTACCGTCCTGTCAGCTTCATCTACTTTATCTGAGTCTGTGGGATGCTCAGATATCATATGGATATCCCGTTCAGGCATTTGGGTCTTTAAAACTCCAACCGTTTCGACAGCTAGAGGCTTTTAAACTGGAGCCTTTTCTTGGGTACGAAACTCTACGTAATTATCGCGTCGTGAGTCTGATTACCGTCCGGTCAGCTTCGTATCCTTTATCTGAGTCTGTAGGATGATCAGATATCTAATGGCCATCTCGTTCCTCCATTCGGGTCTTTAAAACTCCAACCGTTTCGACAGCTAGAGGCTTTTAAACTGGAGCCTTTTCTTGTGTATGAAACTCTACGTAATTATCACTTCGTGAGTCCGATTACCGTCCGGTCAGCTTCGTAGCCTTTATCCGAGTCTGTAGGAAGATCAGAATTCTTATGGCCATCCCATTCCTCCTTTCATGTCTTTAGATCTCCAACCGTTTCGATAGTTACAGGCTTTTATACTGGAGCCTTTTCTTGTGTACGAAACTCTACGTAATTATTGCTTCGTGAGTCTGATTACCATCTGGTCAGCTTCATATCCTTTATCTGAGTCCGTGGAATGATCAAATATCTTAATGCCATTCCGTTCCGCCATTCGGGTCATTAAAACTCCAATCGCACCAAAAGATACAGGTTTTCAAACCCGAGTCTTTTCTTGTGTACCAAACTCTACGTAGTTATCGCTTCGTGAGTCCGATTACCGTCCGGTCAGCTTCGTATCCTTTATCTGAGTTTTTAGGAAGATTAGATTTCTTATGGCCATCCCGTTCCTCCATTCGGGTCTTTAAAACTGCAACCATTTCGATAGTTACAGGCTTTTAAACTGAAGCCTTTTCTTGTGTACGAAACTCAACGTAATTATCGCTTTGTGAGTCCGATTACCCTCCGGTCAGCTTCATATCCTTTATCTGAGTCTGTAGGATGATCAGAAATCTTATGGCCATCTCATTCCTCCATTCGGGTCTTTAAAACTCCAACCGTTTGGATAGTTACTGGCTTTTAAACTGGAGCCTTTTTTTGTGTACGAAACTCAACGTAATTATCGCTTCGTGAGTCCGATTACCCTCCGGTCAGCTTCGTATCCTTTATCTGAGTCTGTAGGATGATCAGATATCTTATGGCCATCTCGTTCCTCCATTCGGGTCTTTAAACCTCCAACCGTTTCGATAGTTACTGGCTTTTAAACTGGAGCCTTTTCTTATGTACGAAACTCTACGTAATTATCGCTTTGTGAGTCCGATTACCCTCCGGTCAGCTTCATATCCTTTATCTGAGTCTGTAGGATGATCAGATATCTTATGGCCATCTTGTTCCTCCATACGGTTCTTTAAAACTCCAACCGTTTCGATAGTTACAGGTTTTTAAACTGGAGCCTTTTTCTTGTGTACGAAACTCTAAGTAATTATCGGATCGTGAGTCTGATTACCATCCGGTCAGCATCGTATCCTTTATCTGACTCTGTAGGAAGATCAGATTTCTTATGGCCATCCCGTTCCTCCATTCGGGTCTTTAAAACTCCAACCGTTTTGATAGTTACTGGCTTTAAAACTGGATCCTTTTCTTGTGTACGAAACTCTACGTAATTAATGTTTCGTTAGTCCGATTACCCTCCGGTCAGCATTGTATCCTTTACCTGAGTCTGTAGGATGATCAAATAACTTATGGCCATCTCCTTCCTCCATACGGGTCTTTAAAACTCCAACCGTTTCGATAATTACCGGCTTTTAAACTGGAGCCTTTTCTTGTGTATGAAACTCTACGTGATTATCGCTTCGTGAGTCCGATTACCGTCCGGTCAGCTTCGTACCCTTTATCTGACTCTGTAGGATGATCAGATTTCTTAAGGCCATCCTGTTCCTCCATTCGGGTCTTTAAAACTCCAACTGTTTCGATAGTTTCTGGCTTTTAAACTGGAACCTTCTCTTGTGTACGAAACTCTATGTAATTATCGCTTCGCGAGTCCGATTACCGTCCGGTCAGCTTCGTATCCTTTATCTGAGTCTGTAGGATGATCAGATATCTTATGGCAATCTCGTTCCTCCATTCGGGTCTTTAAAACTCCAACCCTTTCGACAGTTAGAGGCTTTTTAACTGGAGCCTTTTCTTGTATACCAAACTCTACGTAATTTTCCCTTGGTGAGTCCGATTACCGTCCGGTCAGCTTCATATCCTTTATATGAGTCTGTAGGATGATCAGATGTCCTATGGCCATCCCATTCCGACATTCAGGTCTTTAAAACTCCAACCGTATCGATAGTTACAAGCTTTTAAACTGGAGTCTTTTCTTGTGTACGAAACTCTATGTAACTATCGCTTCGTGAGTCCGATTACCGTCCTGTCAGCTTCATCTACTTTATCTGAATCTGTGGGATGCTCAGATATCATATGGCTATCCCGTTCAGGCATTTGGGTCTTTAAAACTCCAACCGTTTCGACAGTTAGAGGCTTTTAAACTGGAGCCTTTTCTTGGGTACGAAACTCTACGTAATTATCGCGTCGTGAGTCTGATTACCGTCCGGTCAGCTTTGTATCCTTTATCTGAGTCTGTAGGATGATCAGATATCTAATGGCCATCTCGTTCCTCCATTCGGGTCTTTAAAACTCCAACCGTTTCGATACTTACTGGCTTTTAAACTGGAGCCATTTCTTGTGTATGAAACTCTACGTAATTATCACTTCGTGAGTCCGATTACCGTCCGGTATGCTTCGTAGCCTTTATCCGAGTCTGTAGGAAGATCGGAATTCTTATGGCCATCCCGTTCCTCCTTTCATGTCCTTAGATCTCCAACCGTTTCGATAGTTACAGGCTTTTAAACTGGAGCCTTTTCTTGTGTACGAAACTCTACGTAATTATTGCTTCGTGAGTCCGATTACCATCTGGTCATCTGAGTCTGTGGAATGATCAAATATCTTCATGCCATTCCGTTCCGCCATTCGGGTCATTAAAACTCCAATCGCACCAAAAGATACAGGTTTTCAAACCGGAGTCTTTTCTTGTGTACCAAACTCTACGTAGTTATCGCTTCGTGAGTCCGAAAACCGTCCGGTCAGCTTCGTATCCTTTATCTGAGATTGTAGGAAGATCAGATATATTATGGCCATCCCGTTCCTCCATTCGGGTCTTTAAAACTGCAACCGTTTCGATAGTTACAGGCTATTAAACTGAAGCCTTTTCTTGTGTACGAAACTCAACGTAATTATCGCTTCGTAAGTCCGATTACCCTCCGGTCAGCTTCGTATCCTTTATCTGAGTCTGTAGGATGATCAGAAATCTTATGGCCATCTCATTCCTCCATTCGGGTCTTTAAAACTCCAACCGTTTGGATAGTTACTGGCTTTTAAACTGGAGCCTTTTCTTGTGTACGAAAGTCAACATAATTATCGCTTCGTGAGTCCGATTACCCTCCGGTCAGCTTCTTATCCTTTATCTGAGTCTGTAGGATGATCAGATATCTTATGGCCATCTCGTTCCTCCATACGGTTCTTTAAAACTCCAACTGTTTCGATAGTTACCGGTTTTTAAACTGGGCCTTTTTCTTGTGTACGAAACTCTAAGTAATTATCGCTTCGTGTGTCCGATTACCCCCCGGTCAGCTTCGTATCCTTTACCTGAGTCTGTAGGATGATTAGATTTCTTAAGGCCATCCCGTTCCTCTATTCGGGTCTTTAAAACTCCAACCGTTTCGATAGTTACTGGCTTTTAAACTGGAGCCTTTTCTTGTGTACGAAACTCTACGTAATTATCGCTTCGTGAGTCCGATTACCATCCGGTTAGCTTCGTATCCTTTTTCTGAGTCTGTAGGATGATCAGATATCTTATGGCAATCTCGCTCCTCCATTCGGGTCTTTAAAACTCCAACCCTTTCGATAGTTACAGGCTTTTAAACTGGTGCCTTTTTCTTGTGTACGATACTCTATGTAATTATCGCTTCGTGAGTCCGATTACCGTCCGGTCAGCTTCTTATCATTTATCTGACTCTGTAGGAAGATCAGATTTCTTATGGCCATCCCGTTCCTCCATTCGGGTCTTTAAAACTCCAACCGTTTCGATAGTTACGGGCTTTTAAACTGGAGCCATTTCTTGTGTACGAAACTCTACGTAATTATCACTTCGTGAGTCCGATTAACGTCCGGTCAGCTTCGTATCCTTTATCTGAGTCTGTAGGATGATCAGATATCTTATGGCCATCTCGTTCCTCCATACAGGTCTTTAAAACTCCAAACGTTTCGGTAGTTACCGGCTTTTAAACTGGAGCCTTTTCTTGTGTACGAAACTCTAAGTAATTATCGCTTCGTGAGTCCGATTACCGTCCGGTCGATTTCGTATCCTTTATCTGACTCTGTAGGAAGATCAGATTTCTTATGGCCATCCCGTTCCTCCATAGGGTCTTTAAAACTCCAACCGTTTCGATAGTTACTGGCTTTTAAACTGGAGCCTTTTCTTGTGTACGAAACACTACGTAATTATTGCTTCGTGAGTCCGATTACCCTCCGGTCAGCTTCATATCCTTTATCTGAGTCTGTAGGATGATCAGATATCTTATGGCCATCTCGTTCCTCCACACGGGTCTTTAAAACTCCAACCGTTTCGATAGTTACCGGTTTTTAAACTGGAGCCTTTTTCTTGTGTACGAAACTCTATGTAATTATCGCTTCGTGATTCCGATTACCGTCCGGTCAGCTTCGTATCCTTTATCTGACTCTGTAGGAAGATCAGATTTCTTATAGCCATCCCGTTCCTCCATTCGGGTCTTTAAAATTCCAACCGTTTCGATAGTTACTGGCTTTTAAACTGGAGCTTTTTCTTGTGTACGAAACTCTACGTAATTATCGCTTCGTGAGTCCGATTACCGTCCGGTCAGCTTCGTATCCTTTATCTGAGTCTGTAGGATGATCAGATATCTTATGGCAATCTCGTTCCTCCATTCGGGTCTTTAAAACTCCAACCCTTTCGACAGTTACATGCTTTTAAACTGGAGCCTTTTCTTGTATACCAAACTCTACGTAATTATCGCTTGGTGAGTCCGATTACCGTCCGGTCAGCTTCGTATCCTTTATCTGAGTCGGTAGGATGATCAGATATCTTATGGCCATCTCGTTCCTCCATACAGGTCTTTAAAACGCCAAATGTTTCGGTAGTTACCGACTTTTAACCTGGAGCCTTTTCTTGTGTACGAAACTCTAAGTAATTATCGCTTCGAGAGTCCGATTACCGTCCGGTCAATTTTGTGTCCTTTATCTGACTCTGTAGGAAGATCAGACTTCTTATGGCCATCCCGTTCCTCCATTCGGGTCTTTAAAACTCCAACCGTTTCGATAGTTACTGGCTTTTAAACTGGAGCCTTTTCTTGTGTATGAAACTCTACGTAATTATCGCTTCGTGAGTCCGATTACCCTCCGGTCAGCTTCATATCCTTTATTTGAGTCTGTAGGATGATCAGATATCTTATGGCCATCTCGTTCCTCCCCACGGGTCTTTAAACTCCAACCGTTTCGATAGTTACCGGTTTTTAAACTGGAGCCTTTTTCTTGTGTACGAAACTCTATGTAATTATCGCTTCGTGAGTCCGATTACCGTCCGGTCAGCTTCGTATCCTTTATCGGACTCTGTAGGAAGATCAGATTTCTTATGGCCATCCCGTTCCTCCATTCGGGTCTTTAAAACTCCAACCGTTTCGATAGTTACTGGCTTTTAAACTGGAGCCTTTTCTTGCGTACGAAACTCTACGTAATTATCGCTTCGTGTGTCCGATTACCCTCCGGTCAGCTTCATATCCTTTATCTGAGTCTATAGGATGATCAGATATCTTATGGCCATCTCGTTCCTCCACACGGGTCTTTAAAATTCCAACCGTTTCGATAGTTACCGGTTTTTAAACTGGAGCCTTTTTCTTGTGTACGAAACTCTATGTAATTATCGCTTCGTGAGTCCGATTACCGTCCGGTCAGCTTCGTCTCCTTTATCTGACTCTGTAGGAAGATCAGATTTCTTATGGCCATCCCGTTCCTCCATTCGGGTCTTTAAAACTCCAACCGTTTCGATAGTTTCTGGCTTTTAAACTGGAGCCTTTTCTTGTGTACGAAACTCTACGTAATTATCGCTTCGTGAGTTCGTACCGTCCGGTCAGCTTCGTATCCTTTTTTTTTTTTTTGGTAAAAGGAGGCGGTACTCCTGGTAAATTTTATTGATCACAAAAAAATATATACACACCTAAGAGATTGGCATCCCGGGACATACCCCAAGGACCAAAACCCAATCTCAAGCTTGTGGTCTAACAAAAGGACTATCCATACGTCCCGACCACAAGCACTACAATACAATCAAACAATCAAAAACCACACAGCTAATAGATCAAAGCCATACTCGGCTTTGATCAAAATCCAAACATAACAATCCCACAGACTAAAACACACATTAAGAACAAAACAAAATAAACACAAAAAATACTCATCATCAAAGGACTCTGACCAGCAGTCTTCAACACATCCAAGTGCAGCATCATCCTTCTTCATCTCATCTCTAAAATTCCACTGAATCAGCTCTAACCTTGTGCAGGCCACCAACAGCCAATCTTCATTATCAACAAACACATCACTAATCACCTGTAATATCCACCAATAACATAACATAATAATTAACTTGCTAATAATCCCCATATTCCCACCATACATCAACTTATATATCATCGGGACTAATCCAAACCAGGATCAAAATGAAAGAATAACTTATCCTTATAATCCATATCTAATCCCATCCCACAACCCCACCAAAACCACCAGGTCAAACAACAGTTATCCATGGCAGCATAACTCATAATCAGACAGCAAAATCCCAAACAGCAGCAGCCAAAGCAACCTGCCTAGTCTTCTTGAAGGACAAGCCCATTAACCTTAATCTGACAACATCTTTGATCTGATTTTGAACCATCAAAGCTGAGCATCTACCCTCCTTGAATATTCTTCTATTTCTTTCCCTCCATATACAATATACAGCAGCAGCAACAGTCAATTTCTGAATAACATCCCAAACAGACTTACCAAATTTAACCTTTTCCACATAACTGACCAGGTCCTCCCATGAATCAGGAGCAGAATCAAGCCTCGCTATAACCTTCAGATCTCTCCAAACATTCCTTGAATATTCACATTCAAAGAAAAGATGATTATGACTATCAGGGCCTCCATTACACAGTATACACTTCAAATCATCTCTAGCACTCCACATAAGCATTCTGTCATGAGTAGGCAATCTAAACTTGAAAGCCAGCCATACTATAAAAGCATGCCTCGGAATGTTTTGACTAAACCAAACAAATTCTCCCCATTTCACAACTGGCCCACTCCTACATAATTTCTCATACACAGCTTTTGAAGTAAAAGGGACAATTTTATCATTGACATCTATCCACATATAATAGTCCTTACAAGAACTATCCAAAACAGGTGCTCTATTTCCTATCAACCAAGGATACTTAACACCCCAATCAGCAGGTACATTCCAATTCCCATTCTGAACCAAATCAGCAACCTTACAACTCCATCCCAACCCAGATTCTCTAATATCCCTCCTATCAATTAAGTCAACCAAAGGTCCTTTTTCATGCCATGAATCATACCAAGCATTTATACCTTTCCCATTACCAACTTTAGCATAATAATTATTTTTAACATACCTCCTGCAGTCTAAAATCTGCTTCCAGTACCATGTATCAGAATTAGTCTCTTCAATAGACCAAAAATTCTTCCCTTGCAGCCTATAATGCTTCACCCAACTGACCCAAATAGAATCCCTATTATTCAAAATACTCCATATATGTTTGATCATCAAAGCAATATTTCTATCTTTAAGAGAAGATATAGCCAATCCACCCTGATTTTTGGCTAAACACACACCTTCCCAAGACACTTTAGCAGCCCCAGGTTTATAATCCCCATTACTCCACAAAAAACTTCTAATAAGCCTCTCAATATCATCATTAATTCCAGAAGGTAAAATAAACATTGAGGCCCAATAAACAGTAAGAGATGACAGGATGGAATGCACCAGTTGCAACCTACCAGCATAAGATAGGAATTTATTCTTCCAGTCATTAGTTCTTTTCTTCACTTTCTCAACAAGAACTTCACACTCCTTTAAGTATAACTTTTTAGAACTTAAAGGAATACCCAAATATTTAACAGGGAACTCACCAGCTTTAAAAGGAAAAATCCTTTCAATCTTATTCTGAACATCATTCTTCACATTTCCAAAGAATATTTCACTCTTAGACTGATTAGGAAACAAACCAGAACAAGAGCTAAATTCATCCAAAGCATTCTTCAGCACTTTCATAGAATCTTCATCAGCAGCTCCAAATAGAAACAAATCATCAGCAAAACACAGACTAGTAAGCTTAACAGCTTCACATTTCCAATGATAGATAAAATTCTCAGCATTATCAATATGCCTCACAATCATCAAATTGAGAACCTCCATAACAAGGGTGAATAAGTAAGGAGAAATGGGATCCCCTTGCCTTAATCCCTTCTTACCTTTGAAAAAACCACATAAATCTCCATTCACATTAATAGAATAAGATACTGAGGATAAACAAACCATAACCCAATGTATAAACTTCTCATGAAAACCATACTGAATGAGACATTGCTGCACAAACCCATGGTCAACAGAATCATAAGCTTTCTTCAAGTCAATCTTCACAGCCACTCTAGGTATTCCCCTCACCCATTTATAACCTCTAATCAATTCCTGTGCAAGCAGAATGTTATCACTAATCATTCTCCCAGGAATAAAAGCACTTTGGGTATTACCAACAATTAACCCCAAATACTCTTTAAGTCTGTTACACAACACTTTACTAATACACTTATAGACCACATTGCAACAAGCAATTGGTCTAAATTCACTAACCACTTTAGGATTTTTCACTTTAGGTATCACTGAAATAACAGTTGCATTAACTTCTTTAAGTAATTTCCCACTTTCAAAGAATTCTATCACCGCCTTACAAATCTCATTTCCAATAACATCCCAAGACTTCTTAAAGAATCTAGCTGTATAACCATCAGGCCCAGGTGCTTTATTGTCTTCAATTTGAAACATAGCAGCTTTCACTTCTTCCTTAGTAACTCTCCTAGTCATAAATTCAGCAACATCTTCCGGCAATTTCTTAACAAACAAACTATTAGGATCTCTAATGACACTAACAGCCCCCTTTTTTCCCAACATACCAGAGAAAAACTTGACAAATGCATTCCCAACATTATCACCATTATAAGAAATACCCTCATCATCCTCAATCTGAATTATCTTGTTAACAGCCTGTCTCTGCTTAATTGAATGAAAGAAATACTTAGAGTTTCTATCCCCCACTTTAAGCCAGTGAACATTTGACTTTTGTTTTAAAAAAACCTCCTCTTCACAAACAGCAGCATTATAAAGCTTTAAATAAACAGCTTCCTCTTCTCTCAAATCACTATTCTCAGGGTCAGCAACAACATCAGCTTGAATTCTTTTCAATTCCAGCTCCAGTCTTTCCACATTACTACACAGATTACCACTACTATAATGCAGTTTCCTCAAGGGTTTCTTTAAAGCTTTTAATTTAGAAACAATACCATACATTGCAAAGCCTTGCACCTTTATATCCCAAACACTCTTCACCAGGGGCAAAAAATCTTCTTTATCAGCCATATAATTCCAGAATCTGAATTTTTTAACTCTGTTCTTCAAATTAACAGCCCAAGACAGGACAGAAGGGGAATGATCAGAACAATAGAAGGGTAAAAATTTCACAACAGCAGCAGGAAAATTATCAAGAAAAGCAACATTTCCCAAAACTCTATCCAATTTCTCAAGAATACCCTCAACTTTACCTGGCTTTTGATTCCAGGTAAAATCAAACCCAGTCCAAGGAATATCCACCACAGATAATCCATCCACACACTCCTTAAATTCAATCATCCCATAGTTAGTACCCCCAGTCTTCACATTCTTTTCAGAGGGGTCCAAAATAGCATTGAAATCACCTAGGATAATCCAAGGATTATCCTGTAACAAACTAGCATGATTACATAGACTATTCCATAAAGCTCTTCTACTAGGAATCTTTGTCAGACCATAAACAAAAGATCCAAAGAACCTCTTATTATTGTCAACAGGACAAATCAAACAGTGAATAACTTGATCAGTCATACTCAGCACAATAACATCAACAATATTACTATCCCAGCCCAACAAAATTCTAGTCCAGCTCTGGCATCTCTCAGCATTAGATACCCATTGCCATCTCTCCATAATACCAGAACTAACCTTAGTAATATTAGAGGGATCCACTCTAGTTTCAATCATACAACAAATACAAATATTATTCTCAAGAATCAACTTCCTAACTTGTCTTTGCTTAGAGGTTTTAGACAAACCCCTAACGTTCCAAGTTAAGATACCATCCATCATTAAACATCCTTCATACTAGAAGAGTCCTTCAGACCAGAAGAACTCTCACCTCCACTATTATCAACCCCATCACATTTCATGAACATAGCAGTCTCATCATCTTCAGAAAGAACCTCATTAGCTTCCATCAGCTTATCAAACATTAACTTATCCCATTGTTCAAAAAACAGCTTCACTTGTCCCACATTCCACTTCCTCATCACTTCATTAGAAGGGCAAGCTTTATTAATCACATAATGGGCTACTTCATTAAACTGCTCATCACTAATTTTGAAGTAACCTGTTTTCACATTAACTTTAGTCTCTATTTTAGGATTCCTCCCAATTGAGGGCTTGGTCACAACTTCCTGAACATCATCAAATTGAGCACTACTCCCTGAACTTCCCACAATGTCCACCCCTTTTTGCTTCACAGAATCATTCACAATAGATTTTCCTTTTTTACTACCCTCATTATTAACCTCCATACCCAAATCCTCTTTTAAAACATCAAAACTATTCTTCAAATTGATCACACCTGAATCCCCATTATTATTAGTCTTCCCTTTATTAACCCACTTCTGATTCATGTTCTTCTGCCCATTCTTAACATTATTAACAGCCCCAATAATTCCCACTCCACTCATCTGATTTCTATTCCCATTCCCAACATACCCATTTTGATTTTGTTGAGCTCTATTACCATTCCCAGGAACATTCCTATTTATAGGCCCAACCCTATTTCTTCCATTCTGACCATTCCCAGCCCCATTTCTTCTCACAGCACCAATACCCTGCACACCATCCTGCCTACCATTCACATTATTATTATTATTTACTATTTTATTGTTCCTTCCCACTGTTTGATACCCCTCATTATCCACACCAGAAACAGGAGAATCAGCCACAGTAGCTTGAAATAAATCCTTCAGCAATTGTTCAGTTTTACCTGCAACCTCTTCTGCTGATAATTCCCTCACTTTACATCCATCAAAATCATGGCCAAACACCTTGCAAGCAGAACATTTCTTAACTTTCACTTGATATTCAACTTTAACTTGCTTTATAAAAGCAGGTTTCCCACCATCTTCAGGATAATACGCATTAACAAAGTCAGGCAAAGTTCTATCAGCTTTCACCTCCACCAACACCCTAGCAAATCCAGCTCTACCCTCTTTTTTATTACACCTTACAGCAGTTATCTTATCCAACATGATAGGATTCCCAAGACAACTCACCATACTACAAATACTCTCCCTATTCCATAACTCCATGGGCATATTGGGAATAGTGACCCAAATAGGAATAGACACAGGTTCCACCCTATCCAAATTAATACCCATCTCCCATTTCCTAATACACAGTGGTATATCATTTATCAACCAAGGTCCCTGATCAAATGGCTTCATACATTCCCACCTCAGATTTAAACTTGAAAAAGAAAATTCCACTACCATTAGAGGATATGTCAGACAAACCAAATTTCTTCCACATTCTGAACAAGTGATATCTAACCATTCCAATAGACAGATTTTGACCCACAAAATATCCATACAAATAATTCTTATAAGAAGCCTTAGCTTCCACAATCTTTTCAGGCTTTATAACAGCAACAACCTCCCCAGACTCTAACACCTTAGGAGGATAAAAAGTAACCTTGGTATTAAGTACTTCATTAGACAACTCTCTTGCCTTATCAGCAAAAGAAGCATCCTTCACCTTAATATCCAACTCTCTTTCACCAGATTTATTGGCTGCAAATTCAACATTATCATTAAGACTCACAGAGTTCATAATAGATTTTGGCAGAGGTTTCAGGTTACTAATGTAAGGAAGATCCTTTTTAGTAACTTTATAAGATCCCATATCATCAGATTTCTTCTGTATTAACTTCTTCATAGAAGGACTTTTCAATTTTCCCCTCCAAGGCTTCCTCAATTTAAGCTCTTCTTTCACAGAAATACCATCCTTCTCAATCTCCATACTCTGATCAGTAACTTCAGTATCTTTCACAGGCTCAATCTTCTTAATCTTAGCTATAGCAATAGCAATTTTCTTCAGATTCAACTCACTCTCCCCCCTGTAAGAATAGTACCAGCATCATCTACAACAACTCCATCCCCCGAACCAGGACTAAAATCAAACTGCTGAGAACTAGCAGACAATTTCAGCCTAAGCTCATTATTCTTCCCATCCTCTTTCACATTAATCTTCCTGCCAACCTTCAACTTCACAGGACCAACACAAGTATTCCCACCATCAGCAGCTTTTAATATCACTCCAGCACTAACACTATCAGGCAACACTTCCTCTTCATTTAACATTCCAGCTTCACCATTAGTTCTCACATAAACATCCTCTCCCCACAAAGTCTTTCTAGATTTCACAACAACACCCTCATTCTTGATAGATCTTTTCTTTCTTTTATCCAGAAATACAAACTTAGCATCCAAACCAGCTTCAAATACATTACATTCAGGAGCTAGCTGAGGAAGCTTAACTCCCTTCCCATCCACCTTTAACAAACCATCCCTATCAATAGTACTCTGTCCAATAAAATCTCCATACAATTCTTTCCCTAGAAAATTAGCAACAACTCTCAGAATATACCCATACTGCCCCGATAATTTCTTCACAAAACCCAATTCCATATCCCTTACTTGAACATCAACAAGGGAATTAACTAAATCAATTTCCCCTAATCCAGCCAGCTTAACCAACTCCAACTGTTCCTTAATCAGTCTATCTTTCCAATTATCCCCAAACACAGATCTAAGAAATTCAACCACCATAGGGCTGAAAACCAGAGTATCATTACGACCACTAGAATAACGGGTAAGAGTTACCTGTTTAGCCTTCACAGCAGCCTTAACATCAGAGTCAACATTAGCATCCATGAAAACAGCATCTGGACTCTCATCAGCATTACTCGAATCAACCTTCATTTTATCAGGAGGCTCATTCGGCGGGGGTTCCAGATCCGGAACCCTAGTAGCAGAAACCATAGTAACCAAACTCGTTCGTGCACTGTGAAGATTCCAACCCCTATACAGAAGTTGGAACAGTGAAACACGAAGAAGAGATCAACAGAGAAGAAGAATAGGGTTAAAGAAGAGACAGGAAGAAAAACGAAGAAGAAAACAACTGAATCGCCAAAATCGCCCAATTCAGAGAGAAAACCCTAGCTTCGTATCCTTTATCTGAGTTTGTAGGATGATCAGATATCTTATGGCAATCTCGTTCCTCCATTCGGGTCTTTAAAACTCCAACCCTTTCGACAGTTACAGGCTTTTAAACTGGAGCCTTTTCTTGTATACCAAACTCTACGTAATTATCGCTTGGTGAGTCCGATTACCGTCCGATCAGCTTCGTATCCTTTATCTGAGTCTGTAGGATGATCAGATATCTTATGGCCATCTCGTTCCTCCATACAGGTCTTTAAAACTCCAAACGTTTCGATAGTTACCGGCTTTTAAACTGGAGCCTTTTCTTGTGTACGAAACTCTAAGTAATTATCGCTTCGTGAGTCCGATTACCATCCGGTCAATTTCGTATCCTTTATCTGACTCAGTAGGAAGACCAGATTTTTTATGGCCATCCTGTTCCTCAATTCGGGTCTTTAAAACTCCAACCTTTTCGATAGTTACTGGCTTTTAAACTGGAGACTTTTCTTGTGTACGAAACTCTACGTAATTATCGCTTCGTGAGTCCGATTACCCTCCGGTCAGCTTCATATCTTTTATCTGAGTTTGTAGGATGATCAGATATCTTATGGCCATCTCGTTCCTCAACACGGGTCTTTAAAATCCAACCGTTTTGATAGTTACCGGTTTTTAAACTGGAGCTTTTTTCTTGTGTACGAAACTCTATGTAATTATCGCTTCGTGAGTCCGATTACCGTCCGGTCAGCTTCGTATCCTTTATCTGACTATGTAGGATGATCAGATTTCTTATGGCCATCCCGTTCCTCCATTCGGGTCTTTAAAACTCCAACCGCTTCGATAGTTACTGGCTTTTAAACTGGAGCCTTTTCTTGTGTACGAAACTCTACGTAATTATCGCTTCGTGAGTCCGATTACCCTCCGGTCAGCTTCCTATCCTTTATCTGAGTCTGTAGGATGATCAGATATCTTATGGCCATCTCGTTCCTCCACACGGGTCTTTAAAACTCCAATCGTTTCGATAGTTACCGGTTTTTAAACTGGAGCCTTTTTCTTGTGTACGAAACTCTACGTAATTATCACTTCGTGAGTCCGATTACCGTCCGGTCAGCTTCGTATCCTTTATCTGAGTCTGTAGGATGATCAGATATCTTATGGCAATCTCGTTCCTCCATTCGGGTCTTTAAAACTCCAACCGTTTCGATAGTTACTGGCTTTTAAACTGGAGCTTTTCTTGTGTATGAAACTCTACGTAATTATCACTTCGTGAGTCCGATTACCGCTCGGCCAGCTTCGTAGCCTTTATCTGAGTCTGTAGGAAGATCAGATTTCTTATGGCCATCCCGTTCCTCCTTTCATGTCTTTAGATCTCCAACCGTTTCGATAGTTACAGGCTTTTGAACTGGAGCCTTTTCTTCTGTACGAAACTCAACGTAATTATCGCTTCGTGAGTCCGATTACCATCTTGTCAGCTTCGTATTCTTTATCTGAGTCTGTGGGATGATCAGATATCTTCATGCCATTGCGTTCCGCCATTCGGGTCATTAAAACTCCAATCGTACCAAAGATACAGGCTTTCAAACCGGAGTTTTTCTTGTGTACCAAACTCTACGTAGTTATCGCTTCGTGAGTCCGATTACCGTCCGGTCAGCTTCGTATCCTTTATCTTAGTGTGTAGGAAGATCAGATTTCTTAAGGCCATCCCATTCCTCCATTCGGGTCTTTAAAACTGCAACCGTTTCGATAGTTACAGACTTTTAAACTGGAGCCTTTTCTTGTGTACGAAACTCAACGTAATTTTCGCTTCGTGAGTCCGATTACCCTCCGGTCAGCCTCGTATTCTTTATCTGAGTCTGTAGGATGATCAGATATCTTATGGCCATCTCGTTCCTCCACACGGGTCTTTAAAACTCCAACCGTTTCGATAGTTACTGGTTTTTAACTGGAGCCTTTTTCTTATGTACGAAACTCTATGTAATTATCGCTTCGTGAGTCCGATTACCGTCCGGTCAGCTTCGTATCCTTTATCTGACTCTGTAGGAAGATCAGATTTCTTATGGCCATCCCGTTCCTCCATTCGGGTCTTTAAAACTCCAACCGTTTCGATAGTTACTGGCTTTTAAACTGGAGCCTTTTCTTGTGTACCAAACTCTACGTAATTATCGCTTGGTGAGTCCAATTACCGTCCGGTCAGCTTCGTATCCTTTATATGAGTCTATTGGATGATCAGATATCCTATGGCCATCCCATTCCGACATTCAGGTCTTTAAAACTCCAACCGTACCGATAGTTACCAGCTTTTAAACTGGAGTCTCTTCTTGTGTACGAAACTCTACGTACCTATCGCTTCGTGACCGATTACCGTCCTGTCAGCTTCATATACTTTATCTGAGTCAGTGGGATGCTCAGATATCATATGGCTATCCCGTTCAGGCATTTGGGTCTTTAAAACTCCAACCGTTTCGACAGTTAGAGGCTTTTAAACGGGAGCCTTTTCTTGTGTACGAAACTCTACGTAATTATTGCGTCGTGAGTTCGATTACCGTCCGGTCAGCTTCGTGTCCTTTATCTGAGTCTGTAGGATGATCAAATATCTAATGTCCATCTCGTTCCTCCATTCGGGTCTTTAAAACTCCAACCGTTTCGATAGTTACTGGCTTTTAAACTGGAGCCTTTTCTTGTGTATGAAACTCTACGTAATTTTCACTTCGTGAGTCCGATTACCGTCCGGTCAGCTTCGTATCCTTTATCAGAGTCTGTAGGATGATCAGATATCTTATGGCAATCTCGTTCCTCCATTCGGGTCTTTAAAACTCCAACCGTTTCGATAGTTACTGGCTTTTAAACTGGAGCCTTTTCTTGTGTATGAAACTCTACGTAATTATCACTTCGTGAGTCCGATTACCGCCCGGTCAGCTTCGTAGCCTTTATCTGAATCTGTAGGAAGATCAGATTTCTTATGGCCATCCCGTTACTCCTTTCATGTCTTTAGATCTCCAACCGTTTCGATAGTTACAGGCTTTTAAACTGGAGCCTTTTCTTCTGTACGAAACTCAACGTAATTATCGCTTCGTTAGTCCGATTACCATCTGGTCAGCTTCGTATCCTTAATCTAAGTCTGTGGGATGATCAGATATCTTCATGCCATTTCGTTCCGCCATTCGAGTCATTAAAACTCTAATCGTACCAAAAGATACAGGCTTTCAAACGGGAGTCTTTTCTTATGTACCAAACTCTACGTAGTTATCGCTTCGTGAGTCCGATTACCGTCCGGTCAGCTTCGTATCCTTTATCTGAGTCTGTAGGAAGATCAGATTTCTTAAGGCCATCCCATTCCTCCATTCGGGTCTTTAAAACTGCAACCGTTTCGATAGTTACAGGCTTTTAAACTGGAACCATTTCTTGTGTACGAAACTCAACGTAATTATTGCTTCGTGAGTCCGATTACCCTCCGGTCAGCTTCGTATTCTTTATCTGAGTCTGTAGGATGATCTGATATCTTATGGCCATCTCGTTCCTCCATACAGGTCTTTAAAACTCCAAACGTTTCGATAGTTACCGGCTTTTAAACTGGAGCCTTTTCTTGTGTATGAAACTCTAAGTAATTATCGCTTCGTGAGTCCGATTACCGTCCGGTTAATTTCGTATCATTTATCTGACTCTGTAGGAAGATCAGATTTCTTATGGCCATCCCGTTCCTCAATTCGGGTCTTTAAAACTCCAACCGTTTCGGTAGTTACTGGCTTTTAAACTGGAGCCTTTTCTTGTGTACGAAACTCTACGTAATTATCGCTTCGTGAGTCCGATTACCCTCCGGTCAGCTTCATATCCTTTATCTGAGTCTGTAGGATGATCAGATATCTTATGGCCATCTCGTTCCTCCAAACGGGTCTTTAAAACTCCAACCGTTTCGATAGTTACTGGTTTTTAAACTGGAGCCTTTTTCTTATGTACGAAACTCTATGTAATTATCGCTTCGTGAGTCCGATTACCGTCCGGTCAGCTTCGTATCCTTTATCTGACTCTGTAGGAAGATCAGATTTCTTATGGCCATCCTGTTCCTCCATTCGGGTCTTTAAAACTCCAACCGTTTCGATAGTTACTGCTTTTAAACTGGAGCCTTTTCTTGTGTACCAAACTCTACGTAATTATCGCTTGGTGAGTCCGATTACCGTCCGGTCAGCTTCGTATCCTTTATATGAGTCTATTGGATGATCAGATATCCTATGGCCATCCCATTCCGACATTCAGGTCTTTAAAACTCCAACCGTTTCGATAGTTACAGGCTTTTAAACTGGAGCCTTTTCTTCTGTACGAAACTCAACGTAATTATCGCTTCGTGAGTCCGATTACCATCTGGTCAGCTTCGTATCCTTTATCTGAGTCTGTGGGATGATCAGATATCTTCATGCCATTTCGTTCCGCCATTCGAGTCAATAAAACTCCAATCGTACCAAAAGATACACGCTTTCAAACCGGAGTCTTTTCTTGTGTACCAAACTCTACGTAGTTATCGCTTCGTGAGTCCGATTACCGTCCGGTCAGCTTCGTATCGTTTATCTGGGTCTGTAGGAAGATCAGATTTCTTAAGGCCATCCCATTCCTCCATTCGGGTCTTTAAAACTGCAACCGTTTCGATAGTTACAGGCTTTTAAACTGGAACCTTTTCTTGTGTACGAAACTCAACGTAATTATTGCTTCGTGAGTCCGATTACCCTCCGGTCAGCTTCGTATTCTTTATCTGAGTCTGTAGGATGATCAGATATCTTATGGCCATCTCGTTCCTCCATACAGGTCTTTAAAACTCCAAACGTTTCGATAGTTACCGGCCTTTTTAAACTGGAGCCGTTTCTTGTGTATGAAACTCTAAGTAATTATCGCTTCGTGAGTCAGATTACCGTCCGGTTAATTTCGTATCATTTATCTGACTCTGTAGGAAGATCAGATTTCTTATGGCCATCCCGTTCCTCAATTCGGGTCTTTAAAACTCCAACCGTTTCGATAGTTACTGGCTTTTAAACTGGAGCCTTTTCTTGTGTACGAAACTCTACGTAATTATCGCATCGTGAGTCCGATTACCCTCCGGTCAGCTTCATATCCTTTATCTGAGTCTGTAGGATGATCAGATATCTTATGGCCTTCTTGTTCCTCGAAACGGGTCTTTAAAACTCCAACTGTTTCGATAGTTACTGGTTTTTAAACTGGAGCCTTTTTCTTATGTACGAAACTCTATGTAATTATCGCTTCGTGAGTCCGATTACCGTCCGGTCAGCTTCGTATCCTTTATCTGACTCTGTAGGAAGATCAGATTTCTTATGGCCATCCCGTTCCTCCATTCGGGTCTTTAAAACTCCAACCGTTTAGATAGTTACTGGCTTTTAAACTGGAGCCTTTTCTTGTGTACCAAACTCTACGTAATTATCGCTTGGTGAGTCCGATTACCGTCCGGTCAGCTTCGTATCCTTTATATGAGTCTATTGGATGATCAGATATCCAATGGCCATCCCATTCCGACATTCAGGTCTTTAAAACTCCAACCGTACCGATAGTTACCAGCTTTTAAACTGGAGTCTCTTCTTGTGTACGAAACTCTACGTAACTATCGCTTCGTGATCCGATTACCATCCTGTCAGCTTCATATACTTTATCTGAGTCAGTGGGATGCTCAAATATCATATGGCTATCCCGTTCAGGCATTTGGGTCTTTAAAACTCCAACCGTTTCGACAGTTAGAGGCTTTTAAACGGGAGCCTTTTCTTGTGTGCGAAACTCTACGTAATTATTGCGTCGTGAGTTCGATTACCGTCCGGTCGTCTTCGTGTCCTTTATCTGAGTCTGTAGGATGATCAAATATCTAATGGCCATCTCGTTCCTCCATTCGGGTCTTTAAAACTCCAACCGTTTCGATAGTTACCGGTTTTTAAACTGGAGCCTTTTCTTGTGTACGAAACTCTACGTAATTATCGCTTCGTGAGTCCGATTACCCTCCGGTCAGCTTCCTATCCTTTATCTGAGTCTGTAGGATGATCAGATATCTTATGGCCATCTCGTTCCTCCACACGGGTCTTTAAAACTCCAATCGTTTCGATAGTTACCGGTTTTTAAACTGGAGCCTTTTTCTTGTGTACGAAACTCTACGTAATTATCACTTCGTGAGTCCGATTACCGTCCGGTCAGCTTCGTATCCTTTATCTGTGTCTGTAGGATGATCAGATATCTTATGGCAATCTCGTTCCTCCATTCGGGTCTTTAAAACTCCAACCGTTTCGATAGTTACTGGCGTTTAAACTGGAGCCTTTTCTTGTGTATGAAACTCTACGTAATTATCACATCGTGAGTCCGATTACCGCTCGGTCAGCTTCGTAGCCTTTATCTGAGTCTGTAGGAAGATCAGATTTCTTATGGCCATCCCGTTCCTCCTTTCATGTCTTTAGATCTCCAACCGTTTCGATAGTTACAGGCTTTTAAACTGGAGCCTTTTCTTCTGTACGAAACTCAACGTAATTATCGCTTCGTGAGTCCGATTACCATCTGGTCAGCTTCGTATTCTTTATCTGAGTCTGTGGGATGATCAGATATCTTCATGCCATTGCGTTCCGCCATTCGGGTCATTAAAACTCCAATTGTACCAAAAGATACAGGCTTTCAAACCGGAGTCTTTTCTTGTGTACCAAACTCTACGTAGTTATCGCTTCGTGAGTCCGATTACCGTCCGGTCAGCTTCGTATCCTTTATCTGATTCTATAGGAAGATCAGATTTCTTAAGGCCATCCCATTCCTCCATTCGGGTCTTTAAAACTGCAACCGTTTCGATAGTTACAGACTTTTAAACTGGAGCCTTTTCTTGTGTACGAAACTCAACGTAATTATCGCTTCGTGAGTCCGATTACCCTCCGGTCAGCTTCGTATTCTTTATCTGAGTCTGTAGGATGATCAGATATCTTATGGCCATCTCGTTCCTCCATACAGGTCTTTAAAACTCCAAACGTTTCGATAGTTACCGACTTTTAAACTGGAGCCTTTTCTTGTGTATGAATCTCTAAGTAATTATCGCTTCGTGAGTCCGATTACCGTCCGGTTAATTTCGTATCCTTTATCTGACTCTGTAGGAAGATCAGATTTCTTATGGCCATCCCGTTCCTCAATTCGGGTCTTTAAAACTCCAACCGTTTCGATAGTTACTGGCTTTTAAACTGGAGCCTTTTCTTGTGTACGAAACTCTACGTAATTATCGCTTCGTGAGTCCGATTACCCTCCGGTCAGCTTCATATCCTTTATCTGAGTCTGTAGGATGATCAGATATCTTTTGGCCATCTCGTTCCTCCACACGGGTCTTTAAAACTCCAACCGTTTCGATAGTTACTGGTTTTTAAACTGGAGCCTTTTTCGTATGTACGAAACTCTATGTAATTATCGCTTCGTGTGTCCGATTACCGTCCGGTCAGCTTTGTATCCTTTATCTGACTCTGTAGGAAGATCAGATTTCTTATGGCCATCCCGTTCCTCCATTCGGGTCTTTAAAACTCCAACCGTTTCGATAGTCACTGGCTTTTAAACTGGAGCCTTTTCTTGTGTACAAACTCTACGTAATTATCGCTTGGTGAGTCCGATTACCGTCCGGTCAGCTTCGTATCCTTTATATGAGTCTATTGGATGATCAGATATCCTATGGCCATCCCATTCCGACATTCAGGTCTTTAAAACTCCAACCGTACCGATAGTTTGCTTTTAAACTGGAGTCTCTTCTTGTGTACGAAACTCTACGTAACTATCGCTTCGTGACCGATTACCGTCCTGTCAGCTTCATATACTTTATCTGAGTCAGTGGGATGCTCAGATATCATATGGCTATCCCGTTCAGGCATTTGGGTCTTTAAAACTCCAACCGTTTCGACAGTTAGAGGCTTTTAAAAGGGAGCCTTTTCTTGTGTACGAAACTCTACGTAATTATTGCGTCGTGAGTTCGATTACCGTCCGGTCAGCTTCGTGTCCTTTATCTGAGTCTGTAGGATGATCAAATATCTAATGGCCATCTCGTTCCTCCATTCGGGTCTTTAAAACTCCAACCGTTTCGATAGTTACTGGCTTTTAAACTGGAGCCCTTTCTTGTGTATGAAACTCTACGTAATTTTCACATCGTGAGTCCGATTACCGTCCGGTCAGCTTCGTATCCTTTATCTGAGTCTGTAGGATGATCAGATATCTTATGGCAATCTCGTTCCTCCATTCGGGTCTTTAAAACTCCAACCGTTTCGATAGTTACTGGCTTTTAAACTGGAGCCTTTTCTTGTGTATGAAACTCTACGTAATTATCACTTCGTGAGTCCGATTACCGCCCGGTCAACTTCGTAGCCTTTATCTGAGTCTGTAGGAAGATCAGATTTCTTATGGCCATCCCGTTCCTCCTTTCATGTCTTTAGATCTCCAACCGTTTCGATAGTTACAGGCTTTTAAACTGGAGCCTTTTCTTCTGTACGAAACTCAACGTAATTATCGCTTCGTGAGTCCGATTACCATCTGGTCAGCTTCGTATCCTTTATCTGAGTCTGTGGGATGATCAGATATCTTCATGCCATTTCGTTCCGCCATTCGAGTCATTAAAACTCCAATCGTACCAAAAGATACACGCTTTCAAACCGGAGTCTTTTCTTGTGTACCAAACTCTACGTAGTTATCGCTTCGTGAGTCCGATTACCGTCCGGTCAGCTTCGTATCCTTTATCTGGGTCTGTAGGAAGATCAGATTTCTTAAGGCCATCCCATTCCTCCATTCGGGTCTTTAAAACTGCAACCGTTTCGATAGTTACAGGCTTTTAAACTGGAACCTTTTCTTGTGTACGAAACTCAACGTAATTATTGCTTCGTGAGTCCGATTACCCTCCGGTCAGCTTCGTATTCTTTATCTGAGTCTGTAGGATGATCAGATATCTTATGGCAATCTCGTTCCTCCATTCGGGTCTTTAAAACTCCAACCGTTTCGATAGTTACTGGCTTTTAAACTGGAGCCTTTTCTTGTGTATGAAACTCTACGTAATTATCACTTCGTGAGTCCGATTACCGCCCGGTCAGCTTCGTAGCCTTTACCTGAGTCTGTAGGAAGATCAGATTTCTTATGGCCATCCCGTTCCTCCTTTCATGTCTTTAGATCTCCAACCGTTTCGATAGTTACAGGCTTTTAAACTGGAGCCTTTTCTTCTGCACGAAACTCAACGTAATTATCGCTTCGTGAGTCCGATTACCATCTGGTCAGCTTCGTATCCTTTATCTGAGTCTGTGGGATGATCAGATATCTTCATGCCATTTCGTTCCGCCATTCGAGTCATTAAAACTCCAATCGTACCAAAAGATACACGCTTTCAAACCGGAGTCTTTTCTTGTGTACCAAACTCTACGTAGTTATCGCTTCGTGAGTCCGATTACCGTCCGGTCAGCTTCGTATCCTTTATCTGGGTCTGTAGGAAGATCAGATTTCTTAAGGCCATCCCATTCCTCCATTCGGGTCTTTAAAACTGCAACCGTTTCGATAGTTACAGGCTTTTAAACTGGAACCTTTTCTTGTGTACGAAACTCAACGTAATTATTGCTTCGTGAGTCCGATTACCCTCCGGTCAGCTTCGTATTCTTTATCTGAGTCTGTAGGATGATCAGATATCTTATGGCCATCTCGTTCCTCCATACAGGTCTTTAAAACTCCAAACGTTTCGATAGTTACCGGCTTTTAAACTGGAGCCTTTTCTTGTGTATGAAACTCTAAGTTATTATCGCTTCGTGAGTCAGATTACCGTCCGGTTAATTTCGTATCATTTATCTGACTCTGTAGGAAGATCAGATTTCTTATGGCCATCCCGTTCCTCAATTCGGGTCTTTAAAACTCCAACCGTTTAGATAGTTACTGGCTTTTAAACTGGAGCCTTTTCTTGTGTACGAAACTCTACGTAATTATCGCTTCGTGAGTCCGATTACCCTCCGGTCAGCTTCATATCCTTTATCTGAGTCTGTAGGATGATCAGATATCTTATGGCCTTCTCGTTCCTCCAAACGGGTCTTTAAAACTCCAACCGTTTCGATAGTTACTGGTTTTTAAACTGGAGCCTTTTTCTTATGTACGAAACTCTATGTAATTATCGCTTCGTGAGTCCGATTACCGTCCGGTCAGCTTCGTATCCTTTATCTGACTCTGTAGGAAGATCAGATTTCTTATGGCCATCCCGTTCCTCCATTCGGGTCTTTAAAACTCCAACGGTTTCGATAGTTACTGGCTTTTAAACTGGAGCCTTTTCTTGTGTACCAAACTCTACGTAATTATCGCTTGGTGAGTCCTATTACCGTCCGGTCAGGTTCGTATCCTTTATATGAGTCTATTGGATGATCGGATATCCAATGGCCATCCCATTCCGACATTCAGGTCTTTAAAACTCCAACCGTACCGATAGTTACCAGCTTTTAAACTGGAGTCTCTTCTTGTGTACGAAACTCTACGTAACTATCGCTTCGTGATCCGATTACCGTCCTGTCAGCTTCATATACTTTATCTGAGTCAGTGGGATGCTCAGATATCATATGGCTATCCCGTTCAGGCATTTGGGTCTTTAAAATTCCAACCGTTTCGACAGTTAGAGGCTTTTAAACGGGAGCCTTTTCTTGTGTGCGAAACTCTACGTAATTATAGCGTCGTGAGTTCGATTACCGTCCGGTCATCTTCATGTCCTTTATCTGAGTCTGTAGGATGATCAAATATCTAATGGCCATCTCGTTCCTCCATTCGGGTCTTTAAAACTCCAACCGTTTCGATAGTTACTGGCTTTTAAACTGGAGCCTTTTCTTGTGTATGAAACTTTACTTAATTATCACTTCGTGAGTCCGATTACCATCCGGTCAGCTTCGTAGCCTTTATCTGAGTCTATAGGAAGATCAGATTACTTATGGCCATCCCGTTCCTCCTTTCATGTCTTTAGATCTCCAACCGTTTCGATAGTTACAGGCTTTTAAACTGGAGCCTTTTCTTGTGTACGAAACTCAACGTAATTATCGCTTCGTGAGTCTGATTACCATCTGGTCAGCTTCGTATCCTTTTTTTTTTTTTTTTTTTTTGATAAAAGGAGGCGGTACTCCTGGTAAATTTTATTAATAACAAAAAATATATACACCTAAGAGACTGGCATCCCAGGACATACCCCAAGGACCAAAATCCAATCTCAAAACCTAGGTCTAACAAAGGGACTATCCAAACGTCCCGACCAAAGGCTCAACTATACAAGCAAAAACAAACCAAAACACTACTAGATCAAAGCCACACATGGCTTAGATCAAAATCCAAACAAGATACAACCAAAACTAAAAAGTCAATACAAAAGTCAAACACATAACTAATGCAAACAGTCTTCAATCAGCAATTAACACTATCTGCACAACAGCATCAAAAATCAGTAGCCTCATACCCAAGTCAGAAAACAACACCATTCAGCAGTCAAATAATCCACAGCAACATCAAATCAACATCAGCCGGCAACCACACTACAACCACTCTCCAGCAGCAACTAAAACCATCTCAGGCTGCACATTCAGCAACTAACCCAATAGACCTGCACCCACTCAATAAATCACCAGCAGCCACATCAAAAGCCCTCTTCAATCTTGGATTTCCCATCCTATAATCCCACCTCCTGACCCACCAATACAGAAAAAACAGAATCATATCAATTCTGCAAAAAACCCCAAACAGCATTAGCCAATTCCACCTGCAAAGACTTATTAAACTTCAGACTCATTAACCTAAGCCTAACAGAATCTTGAATTTGTTTAATCAAGATCTGATTAGACCTGTTCCCAGCCTTAAAAATCCGGTTATTTCTCTCCTGCCACAGAAAATACACAGCTGCAGCCACCACTATCCTTCTAATAATACTCCAAACAGATTTATTATTACTCAGTCCGTCTAAGAATATAACCAAATCTTCCCAAGTATCAGGTGCATCATCCAATCTTGCCAACACCTTAAGCTTCTTCCAAATAACCAATGAGTAATCACATTTGAAGAACAAGTGGGAATGACTATCAGGGCACTCATTACACAAACTGCACCTCAAGTCAACCCTATCATTCCACATCATCAACCTTTCCTGAGTAGGAAGCCTGAACTTAAAAGCCAACCAAAGTATAAAAGCATGTCTAGGAACATTTTGACTAAACCACACAAACCTCCCCCAATTAACAACAGGACCAGTTTTACAAATATTCACATAAACATTTTTAGAAGAAAAAGCAGAAATAGTACCATCAGCACCCTTCCAAAGAAATTGATCCCTACACCCTCTAACTATCTTTGGAGTATCATCATCAAAGAACCAAGGATATTTAGTAGTCCAATCATCAGGAACATTCCACCTTCCATCCACAAACACATCAGCCACTTTACTATTCCACCCCATTCCAGTATTCCTAATATCCCTTCTATCAATCAAAGAGAACAAAGGCCCTCTAGGATGCCAATTATCATACCAGATATTAATCAGCTTACCATCACCAAGTTTAGCCACATAATTCTCCTTAACAAACTTCCTACAATCCAATAACTGCTTCCAAAACCATGAATAAGAATTTGTGCCCTCCACTGCCCAAATATTCCTACCATGCAATTTATAATGATAGACCCACTGAACCCATACAGAATCCCTCTTAGTTAGTAAACTCCATATATGCTTAGTCATTAGGGCAATATTCTTATCTTTCAAGGAACAAATACTCAAACCACCTTGCTCCTTAGCCATACACACATCAGTCCAACAGATCTTAGCAGCCCCTGGTTTATATTCACCCTTACTCCACAAAAAACCTCTCATTAATCTATCAATATCATCATTAATTCCATTAGGCAATATGAATAAAGAAGCCTAATAAACATTAAGAGATGATAATACAGACTGCACCAATTGTAATCTACCAGCATAAGAGAGAAATTTATTCTTCCAATCACCAATTCTCTTCTTAACCTTATCCACTAAAGCATTGCAATCCTTCAAGTACAGTCTTCTAGAACTCAGAGGGACACCCAGGTATTTAACAGGAAACTCACCCACCTTGAAAGGAAGTAATTCCATAATTTCATTTTGTACCCCCTCCTCAACATTTCCAAAGAATATTTCACTCTTCCTTTGATTTGGAAACAAACCAGAACATGAACTAAATTCAGACAAAGCTCTTTGTAACACTCTCACAGAATCAACATCAGCAGCACTAAAGATGAAAAGATCATCAGCAAAGCACAGATGAGTCAACTTCACAGCTTCACATTTCCAGTGATAGTTAAAATTCTCAGAATTATTAACATGTCTTTGTATAATTAAATTGAAAACTTCCATAACCAAAGTGAAAAGGTATGGGGAGATAGGATCCCCTTGTCTCAAACCCTTCTCACCTTTGAAAAATCCATGAGGCTCACCATTGACATTTATAGAATAAGTAACAGAAGACATACACACCATCACCCACTTGATAAATCTTTCATGAAACCCAAAAAACTGTAAACACTGCTGCAAGAAATTGTGATCAACAGAATCATAAGCTTTCTGTAGATCAATCTTCATAGCCACCCTAGGAATACCCCTAATCCATTGATAACCTCTAATCAACTCTTGAGCCAATAAAATATTATCACTAATAACCCTTCCAGGTATAAAAGCACTCTGCACATTACCCACCACAAAAGCAAGGCTATCCTTGAACCTATTGCACATCACTTTGCTAATACATTTGTAAATGACATTACAACATGCAATAGGTCTAAATTCACTTACCAGATTAGGATTCTGCACTTTAGGAATAAGAGAAATGATGGTTGCATTAACCTCCTTCAATAACTTACCATTTTCAAAGAAATCCTGCACAGCCATAATAATATCCTCACCAATAATATCCCAAGAAGATTTAAAAAAACTGGCAGAATAGCCATCAGGCCCAGGAGCCTTGTTATCATCAATTTGAAACATAGCAGTCTTCACCTCTTCCTTAGTAACCCTTCTAACCATAAACTCAGCAACCCCTTCAGGAATTTTATTAGAAAATAAAGATTCAGGATCATGAATAAGAGAAACAGCCTCTTTTCTTCCAAGTAAATCAGAGAAAAATTGCACAAAGGCACTACCCACTTCATTTCCATTATAAATCCTTCCCTCCAAATCAGTAACTTGCAGGACCTTATTATAGGCCTGCCTTTGCTTTACTGAATGAAAGAAATACTTAGTATTTCTATCTCCCATTCTCAACCAATGAACTTTAGACTTCTGTTTCAAAAAAGACTCTTCAGTATCAATAGCATCATTAAACAACCTAAGATACACAGCTTCTTCCCTTCTAAGCTCCTCATTATCAAAATCAACACAAAGCTCCTCTTGAACCTTTTCAAGCTCACACTTAATCAAATCAGCTTTTTTATGAAGGTTACCACTTTGAAAATGTAACTTTCTCAAAGGCTTTTTAAGAGTCTTGAGTTTACAACAGATCTGGTACATTTTAAAACCTTGAATCTTACCAGACCAAACATCCTTCACAATAGGAAGGAACCTATCCTGCTTCACCAAATAATTCCAAAATCTAAAAGCTCTATAACCAGTTTTAACACAAGAAGGCCAAGATAAGATACCTGGAGAATGATCAGAAGAATAGAATGGCAAGAATTTTACCATAGCACCAGGAAAAACTCTCAGAAAACCAGAATTGCCCATGATTCTATCTAACTTCTCAAGAATACCCTCAACACTTCCAGGCTTCTGATTCCAAGTAAAATTAAAACCAGTCCAAGGAATATCAGAAATCATAATATTGTCCACACACTCTTTAAATTCCAAACTCCCATAATTAACACTTTTAGATTTAATATTCTTCTCATGATCAAATAAAATAGCATTAAAATCACCAAGTATTGCCCATGGATTATCATTAACAGCATCAGCAAAAGAAGACAAGCTATCCCATAAAGATCTTCTAGCAGGCACTTTAGTGTAACCATACACAAATGAACAAAATAATCTTTCACTATTATCTTTAGGACAGACCATACAATGAATAACCTGATCAATAACTTTTAAAGGAATGACATCAGCAACAGCAGGATCCCATCCCACAAGAATTCTAACCCAAGAATCACAAACATCCACATTAGAAATCCACTCCCATTTATGCATAATGTTTTTAGCAACATTATTAACATTTATAGGACTAATCCTAGTCTCAACAAGACAACAAATACTCACCTTATTCTCCACAATCACCCTTCTAACCAAAGCTTGCTTTGAAACATTAGACACCCCTCTAATGTTCCAGGCCATGATGCTAGTCTTCATAAGGAAACTTCAGAGGACATAGGATCCCTCAGACCAGAAGAATCCCCATCATTCTTATTACTCCCCTCATCACACTTCATAAACACTGCAGTATCATCCTCCTCAGAACAAACATCAGCAGACTCCATAAGCTTCTCAAACATTAATTTATCCCACTGTTCAAAATACAACTTAACCTGCCCTATGTTCCATTTTCTCATAACATCATTAGAAGGGCATATTTTATTAATAACATAATGGGCAACTTCATTGAATTGATCATCATTCATTTTGAAATAACCAGATTTCACATTAACATTAGTACTTAACTTAGGATTTCTCACACAAGAAGACTTAGAAGCAGCCTTCTTAGAATCATCTTCATTCATAACTGTACCAGAAGATTCAGCTTCCATACCTTCCTTATTCCCAGAACTAGTGCTCACACACATACTCTTTTTACCATCTCTGCCCAAATTAACATTCTTACAATAATCCCCATCAACAATAGTCTTACCCTTAGCATCATTCTCAGAAACCCCATTATCCAATTCCTCCCTCAATACATCAAAAGTATTCTTCAAATCAATACCCTTATTCTCAGCCTTCTTAACCCCAACTTGCCTATATTCTTTCTTCAACCCACTCCCACCCTTCTGATCATTAATACCCCCTGAAACTCTACCCCCTTTATTACCCCCATTCTGAACATTCTGCTGCATACCATTACCTCTCCCCCCATCATTTCTACTCCCAACCCCAGGAATGTTCCTATTAATAGGCCCATTCCTATGTCTAGCATTATGCCCATTACCACCCCCATTTCTTTTAAATCCACCATTACCCTGAACTCCTCCCTGTCTGCCATCCCCATCAGCTTTGTTATGAACCACCTTGTTATTCTTTATAACTGTCACATAACCCTCATTATCAACCCCAGAAACTGGAGAGTTTCCAACTGCCTCAGTAGCCTGAAACAGATCCTTCAATAGCTTCTCAGTCTTCCCCATCATCTCCTCTTTCGATAATTCCCTTGCTTTACACCCTTCAAAATCATGCCCAAATACTTTACATACAGAACACCTCTTAATCTTCATCTGATAATCAACTTTAACTTGCTTTATAAAAGTAGGTTTACCCTCATCCTCAGGATAGTATGCATTCACAAATTCAGGTAATGTTTTATCAGCTTTCACCTCAACTAATACTCTAGCAAAACCAGCCCTCCCATCCTTTTTACTACACCTCACAGCAGTTATTTTATCTAACATAATAGGGTTACCAATACAACTTACCATACTACAAATACTCTCACGATTCCATAATTCCATAGCCATATTGGGTATAGTCACCCAAATGGGAATAGCATCAGGCTCCACCTTGTCCAAACTAATACCAACTTCCCACTTCTTAATACACAAAGGAATATCATTAATAAGCCATGGCCCCTGATCAATAGCCTCATACATCCCAACCTCTGATTTAAATTTAAAGAAAAACACATCATTCCCATTAGAAGAAACCTCCAGCAAGCCAAACTTCTTCCACATTCTGAACAAGTGATAACGAACCATACCAATAGACAACTTTTGCCCCACAAAATAACCATATAGATAATTCTTATAAGCAGCTCTTGCCTCAACTAGCTTTTCAGGTTTAATCACAGCAACAACCTCCCCTGTTTCTAACACCTTAGGAGGATAGTAAGTAACTTTAGTATTCAACACTTCAATAGACTGCTCCTTAGCTACCTCAGCAAAGGAAGCTCCCTTCAACTTCTGAACTTCATTTTTCCCACCTGTTTTGTTAGCAGCAAACTCAACATTTTCATTAAGGGTAACAGTATTCAGAATAGACTTAGGTAAAGGCTTCAGATTACTAATATAAGGCAAATCTTCTTTAGTAATCTTATAAGAACCCATTTCATCAGATTTCTTTTTGATCAAATTCTTCATAGAAGGGCTTTTTAACTTTCCCCTCCATGGCAACTTCATTTTAGTTTCCTCCTTCTTGAACAGTTCTTCCTTCTCCACTTCCATACTATTCTTAGCATTAATAGCTTTATCAGAATCAATCTTCACAGAAATCCCCTTAGCCTCAGCTATAGCCTTAGCTTTAGTCTCAGCTATGACTTTAGCCTTAGCCACTTCCTTCAGAATCAAATCACACTTCCCCCTAGACAAAATAGAACCATCTTCACCCACAGCAACCCCACCCCCAGTACCAGGCCTGAAGTCAAACTTCTAAGCCTTCACAGAAAGCTGCAACCTAATATCATCACCCTTACCATACTCACACACATCAGTATTCTTCCCAACTAGTAACTTAACATGCTTATTACTAGTTTGAGCCCCCTCCACCACATTCAACAACTCCTTAGAATCAACCATATCAGGTAAAACTTCCTCAGCATTAGGTAAACCACCATCTAATCTTACCCTAACATAGCTATTCTCATCCCAAGTTGCTTTAGCAGACTTCACTTTAGCACCCTCATTCATAACAGATCTTTTCTTCCTCTTGTTCATAAACACAAACTGAGCATCTACCCCATAGTCAAACACATTAGAGTTAACATCAGGTTGAGGAAAACAAACACCCTTATTCTCCTTCACAACCATTCCATCCTTATCAATGGATTTACCATTCACAAAATCCCCATAGAACCTTTTACCCAAAAAATTAGCTATAATCCCAAGTATCCTACCATACTGACCCTTTAACTTCTTAACAAAACCAAAATTCTTCCCCTCAACCTCCCTATCAACCAATGAATTAACCAGATCAACCTCACCAATACCAGCCAGCTTAAACAACTCAAGCTGCTCATTGATCACCTAACCCTCCAATTATCACCAAACATAGCCTTCATAAAACCCACAATATCCGCACTAAAAATAATAGAATCAGACCGACCATTGAAATTACGAGACAAAATTACCTGAGAATCACTCATCTTCTTATTAGCATCAGAAACCTTCACAAACTCACCAGATCCAGAACTATCCTTAACAACTCCATCATCAACAAGCTCAGCATCCATATCATAGCATCCAGCTCAACCACCAACGAATCCGGTGGATCAGCAGGAGGAGGTCCCGTATCAGGAACCCTAACAACAGCAACCATAATAACAGAGAACAAAAAGAAAAACGTGCACTGTGAAGATTCCGACCTTAGCAATGAAGTCGGAACAGTGAACCACGATGAAGAAGAACAGAAAAAGGGTTAGAAAAAGACTGGAAAGGAAAAACCAAGAAGAAAACCCCTGAATCGCCTTAATCGCCCAATTCAGAGAGAGAAAACCCCTTGACGTAGCCTCGTATAGCTTCGTATCCTTTATCTGAGTCTGTGGGATGATCAGATATCTTCATGCCATTCCGTTCCGCCATTCGGGTCATTAAAACTCCAATCGTACCAAAAGATACAGGCTTAAAAACCGGAGTCTTTTCTTGTGTACCAAACTCTACGTAGTTATCGCTTCGTGAGTCCGATTACCGTCCGGTCAGCTTCGTATCCTTTATCTGAGTGTGTAGGATGATCAGATATCTTATGGCCATCACGTTCCTCCATATAGGTCTTTAAAACTCCAAATGTTTCGATAGTTACCGGCTTTTAAACTGGAGCCTTTTCTTGTGTACGAAACTCTAAGTAATTATCGCTTCGTGAGTCCAATTACCGTCCGGTCAGCTTCGTATCCTTTATCTGACTTTGTAGGAAGATCAGATTTCTTATGGCCATCCCGTTCCTCCATTCGGGTCCTTAAAACTCCAACCGTTTCGATAGTTACCGGTTTTTAAACTGGAGCCTTTTTCTTGTGTACCAAACTCTACGTAATTATCGCTTGGTGAGTCCGATTACTGTCCGGTCAGCTTCGTATCCTTTATATGAGTCTATAGGATGATCAGATATCCTATGGCCATCCCATTCCGACATTCAGGTCTTTAAAACTCCAACCGTACCGATAGTTACCAGCTTTTAAACTGGAGTCTCTTCTTGTGTACGAAACTCTACGTAACTATCGCTTCGTGATCCGATTACCGTCCTGTCAGCTTCATATACTTTATCTGAGTCTGTGGGATGCTCAGATATCATATGGCTATCCCGTTCAGGCATTTGGGTCTTTAAAACTCCAACCGTTTCGACAGTTAGAGGCTTTTAAACGGGAACCTTTTCTTGTGTACGAAACTCTACGTAATTATTGCGTCGTGAGTTCGATTACCGTCCGGTCAGCTTCGTGTCCTTTATCTGAGTCTGTAGGATGATCAAATATCTAATGGCCATCTCGTTCCTCCATTCGGGTCTTTAAAACTCCAACCGTTTCGATAGTTACTGCTTTTAAACTGGAGCCTTTTCTTGTGTATTAAACTCTACCTAATTATCACTTCGTGAGTCCGATTACCGTCCGGTCAGCTTCGTAGCCTTTATCTGAGTCTGTAGGAAGATCAGATTTCTTATGGCCATCCCGTTCCTCCTTTCATGTCTTTAGATCTCCAACCGTTTCGATAGTTACAGGCTTTTAAACTGGAGCCTTTTCTTGTGTACGAAACTCAACGTAATTATCGCTTCGTGAGTCCGATTACCATCTGGTCAGCTTCGTATCCTTTATCTGAGTCTGTGGATGATCAGATATCTTCATGCCATTCCGTTCCGCCATTCGGGTCATTAAAACTCCAATCGTACCAAAAGATACAGGCTTTCAAACCGGAGTCTTTTCTTGTGTACCAAACTCTACGTAGTTATCGCTTCGTGAGTCCGATTACCGTCCGGTCAGCATCGTATCCTTTATCTAAGTTTGTAGGAAGATCTGATTTCTTAAGGCCATCCCGTTCCTCCATTCGGATCTTTAAAACTGCAACCATTTCGATAGTTACAGGCTTTTAACCTGAAGCCTTTTCTTTTGTACGAAACTCAACGTAATTATCGCTTCGTAAGTCCGATTACCCTCCGGTCAGCTTCGTATCCTTTATCTGAGTCTGTAGGATGATCAGATATCTTATGGCCATCTCATTCCTCCATACAGGTCTTTAAAACTCCAAACGTTTCGATAGTTACCGGCTTTTAAACTGGAGCCTTTTCTTGTGTACGAAACTCTAAGTAATTATCGCTTAATGAGTACGATTACCGTCCGGTCAGCTTCATATCCTTTATCTGAGTCTGTAGGATGATCAGATATCTTATGGCCATCTCGTTCCTCCCTAAGGGTCTTTAAAACTCCAACCGTTTCGATTGTTACCGGTTTTTTAACTGGAGCCTTTTTCTTGTGTACGAAATTCTATGTAATTATCGCTTCGTGAGTCCGATTACCGTCCGGTCAGCTTCGTATCCTTTATCTGACTCTGTAGGAAGATCAGATTTCTTATGGCCATCCCGTTCCTCCATTCGGGCCTTTAAAACTCCAACCGTTTCGATAGTTACTGGCTTTTAAACTATAGCCTTTTCTTGTGTACGAAACTCAACGTAATTATCGCTTCGTGTGTCCGATTACCCTCCGGTCAGCTTCGTATCCTTTATCTGAGTCTGTAGGATGATCAGATATCTTATGGCCATCTCGTTCCTCCATTCGGGTCTTTAAAACTACAACCGTTTCGATAGTTACTGGCTTTTAAACTGGAGACTTTTCTTGTGTACGAAAGTCTACGTAATTATCGCTTCTTGAGTCCGATTACCCTCCGGTCAGCTTCACATCCTTTATCTGAGTCTGTAGGAAGATCAGATTTCTTATGGCCATCCTGTTCCTCCATTCGGGTCTTTAAAATACCAACCGTGTCGATAGTTACTGGCTTTTAAACTGGAGCCTTTTCTTGTGTATGAAACTCTACGTAATTATCGCTTCGTGAGTCCGATTACCGTCCGGTCAGCTTCGTATCCTTTATCTGAGTCTGTAGGATGATCAGATATCTTATGGCAATCACGTTCCTCCATTCGGGTCTTTAAAACTCCAACCCTTTCGACAGTTACAGGCTTTTAAACTGGAGCCTTTTCTTGTATACCAAACTCTACGTAATTATCGTTTGGTGAGTCCGATTACCGTCCTGTCAGCTTCATATACTTTATCTGAGTCTGTGGGATGCTCAGATATCATATGGTTATCCCGTTCAGGCATTTGGGTCTTTAAAACTCCAACCGTTTCGACAGTTAGAGGCTTTTAAACTGGAGCCTTTTCTTGTGTACGAAACTCTATGTAATTATTGCGTCGTGAGTCCGATTACCGCCCGGTCAGCTTCGTATCCTTTATCTGAGTCTGTAGGAGGATCAGATATCTAATGGCCATCTCGTTCCTCCATTCGGGTCTTTAAAACTCCAACCGTTTCGATAGTTACTGGCTTTTAAACTTGAGCCTTTTCTTGTGTATGAAACTCTACGTAATTATCACTTCGTGAGTCCGATTACAGCCCGGTCAGCTTCGTAGCCTTTATCTGAGTCTGTAGGATGATCAGATATCTTATGGCCATCACGTTCCTCCATAAGGTTCTTTAAAACTCCAACCATTTCGATAGTTACCGGTTTTTAAACTGGAGCCTTTTTCTTGTGTACGAAACTCTAAGTAATTATCGCTTAGTGAGTCCGATTACCGTCCGGTCATCTTCGTATCCTTTATCCGACTCTGTAGGAAGATCAGATTTCTTATGGCCATCCTGTTCCTCCATTCGGGTCTTTAAAACACCAACCGTTTCGATAGTTACTGGCTTTTAAACTGGAGCCTTTTCTTGTGTATGAAACTCTACGTAATTATCGCTTCGTGAGTCCGATTCCCATCCGTCCGGTCAGCTTCGTATCCTTTATCTGAGTCTGTAGGTTGATCAGATATCTTATGGCAATCACGTTCCTCCATTCGGGTCTTTAAAACTCCAACCCTTTCGACAGTTACAGGCTTTTAAACTGGAGCCTTTTCTTGTATACCAAACTCTACGTAATTATCGCTTCGTGAGTCCGATTACCGTTCGGTCAGCTTCGTATCCTTTATCTGAGTCTGTAGGAAGATCAGATTTCTTATGGCCATCCCGTTCCTCCATTCGGGTCTTTAAAACTGCAACCGTTTCGATAATTACAGGCTTTTAAACTGGAGCCTATTCTTGTGTACGAAACTCAACGTAATTATCGCTTCATGAGTCCGATTACCCTCCGGTCAGCTTCGTATCCTTTATCTAAGTCTATAGGATGATCAGATATCTTATGGCAATCTCGTTCCTCCATTCGGGTCTTTAAAACTCCAACCGTTTCGATAGTTACTGGCTTTTAAACTGGAGCCTTTTATTGTGTACGAAACTCTACGTAATTATCGCTTCGTGAGTCCGATTACCCTCCGGTCAGCTTCACATCCTTTATCTGAGTCTGTAGGATGATCAGATATCTTATGGCCATCTCGTTCCCCCATACGGTTCTTTAAAACTCCAACCGTTTCGATAGCTACCGGTTTCTAAACTGGAGCCTTTTTCTTGTGTACGAAACTCTAAGTAATTATCGCTTAGTGAGTCCGATTACCGTCCGGTCAGCTTCGTATCCTTTATCTGACATTGTAGGAAGATCAGATTTCTTATGGCCATCCTGTTCCTCTATTCGGGTCTTTAAAACACCAACCGTTTCGATAGTTACTGGAATTTAAACTGGAGCCTTTTCTGGTGTACGAAACTCTACGTAATTATCGCTTCGTGAGTCCGATTACCGTCTGGTCAGCTTCGTATCCTTTATCTGAGTCTGTAGGATGATCAGATATCTTATGGCAATCTCGTTCCTCCATTCAGGTCTTTAAAACTCCAACCCTTTCGACAGTTACAGGCTTTTAAACTGGAGCCTTTTCTTGTATACCAAACTCTACGTAATTATCGCTTGGTGAGTCCGATTACCGTCCGGTCAGCTTCGTATCCTTTATATGAGTCTGTAGGATGATCAGATATCCTATGGCCATCCCATTCCGACATTCAGGTCTTTAAAACTCCAACCGTACCGATAGTTACAAGCTTTTAAACTGGAGTCTTTTCTTGTGTACGTAACTCTACGTAACTATCGCTTCGTGAGTCCGATAACCGTCCTGTCAGCTTCATATACTTTATCTGAGTCTGTGGGATGATCAGATATCATATGGTTATCCCGTTCATGCATTTGGGTCTTTTAAACTCCAACCGTTTTGACAGTTAGAGGCTTTTAAACTGGAGCCTTTTCTTGTGTACGAAACTCTACGTAATTATCGCGTCGTGAGTCCGATTACCATCTGGTCAGCTTCATATCCTTTATCTGAGTCTGTGGGATGATCAGATATCTTCATGCCATTCTGTTCCGCCATTCGGGTCATTAAAACTCCAATCGTACCAAAAGATACAGGCTTTCAAACCGGAGTCTTTTCTTGTGTACCAAACTCTACGTAGTAATCGCTTCGTGAGTCCGATTACCGTCCGGTCAGCTTCGTATCCTTTATCTGAGTCTGTAGGATGATCAGATATCTTATGGCCATCTCGTTCCTCCATAAGGGTCTTTAAAACTCCAACCGTTTCGATTGTTACCGGTTTTTTAACTGGAGCCTTTTTCTTGTGTTCGAAATTCTATGTAATTATCGCTTCGTGAGTCCGATTACCGCCCGGTCAGCTTCGTATCCTTTATCTGACTCTGTAGGAAGATCAGATTTCTTATGGCCATCCCGTTCCTCCATTCGGGCCTTTAAAACTCCAACCGTTTCGATAGTTACTGGCTTTTAAACTAGAGCCTTTTCTTGTGTACGAAACTCAACGTAATTATCGCTTCGTGTGTCCGATTACCCTCCGGTCAGCTTCGTATCCTTTATCTGAGTCTGTAGGATGATCAGATATCTTATGGCCATCTCGTTCCTCCATTCGGGTCTTTAAAACTACAACCGTTTTGATAGTTACTGGCTTTTAAACTGGAGACTTTTCTTGTGTACGAAACTCTACGTAATTATCGCTTCGTGAGTCCGATTACCCTCCGGTCAGCTTCACATCCTTTATCTGAGTCTGTAGGATGATCAGATATCTTATGGCCATCTCGTTCCTCCATACGGTTCTTTAAAACTCCAACCATTTCGATAGCTACCGGTTTCTAAACTGGAGCCTTTTTCTTGTGTACGAAACTCTAAGTAATTATCGCTTAGTGAGTCCGATTACCGTCCGGTCAGCTTCGTATCCTTTATCTGACTTTGTAGGAAGATCAGATTTCTTATGGCCATCCTGTTCCTCTATTCGGGTCTTTAAAACACCAACCGTTTCGATAGTTACTGGAATTTAAACTGGAGCCTTTTCTGGTGTACGAAACTCTACGTAATTATCGCTTCGTGAGTCCGATTACCGTCCGGTCAGCTTCGTATCCTTTATCTGAGTCTGTAGGATGATCAGATATTTTATGGCAATCTCGTTCCTCCATTCGGGTCTTTAATACTCCAACCCTTTCGACAGTTACAGGCTTTTAAACTGGAGCCTTTTCTTGTATACCAAACTCTACGTAATTATCGCTTGGTGAGTCCGATTACCGTCCGGTCAGCTTCGTATCCTTTATATGAGTCTGTAGGATGATCAGATATCCTATGGCCATCCCATTCCGACATTCAGGTCTTTAAAACTCCAACCGTACCGATAGTTACAAGCTTTTAAACTGGAGTCTTTTCTTGTGTACGTAACTCTACGTAACTATCACTTCGTGAGTCCGATAACCGTCCTGTCAGCTTCATATACTTTATCTGAGTCTGTGGGATGATCAGATATCATATGGTTATCCCGTTCATGCATTTGGGTCTTTAAAACTCCAACCGTTATGACAGTTAGAGGCTTTTAAACTGGAGCCTTTTCTTGTGTACGAAACTCTACGTAATTATCGCATCGTGAGTCCGATTACCATCTGGTCAGCTTCGTATTCTTTATCTGAGTCTGTGGGATGATCAGATATCTTCATGCCATTCTGTTCCGCCAATCGGGTCATTAAAACTCCAATCGTACCAAAAGATACAGGCTTTCAAACCGGAGTCTTTTCTTGTGTACCAAACTCTACGTAGTTATCGCTTCGTGAGTCCGATTACCGTCCGGTCAGCTTCGTATCTTTTATCTGAGTCTGTAGGAAGATCAGATTTCTTATGGCCATCCCGTTCCTCCATTCGGGTCTTTAAAACTCCAATCGTTTCGATAGTTACTGGCTTTTAAACTGGAGCCTTTTCTTGTGTACGAAACTCTACGTAATTATCGCTTCGTGAGTCCGATTACCCTCCGGTCAGCTTCGTATCCTTTATCTGAGTCTGTAGGATGATCAGATATCTTATGGGCATCTCATTCCTCTATTCAGGTCTTTAAAACTCCAACCGTTTTGAGAGTTACTGGCTTTTAAACTTGAGCCTTTTCTTGTGTACGAAACTCAACGTAATTATCGCTTCGTGAGTCCGATTACCCTCCGGTCAGTTTTGTATCCTTTACATGAGTCTGTAGGATGATCAGATACCTTATGGCCATCTCGATCCTCCATACGGGTCTTTAAAACTCCAACCGTTTCGATAATTACCGGCTTTTAAACTGGAGCCTTTTCTTGGGTACGAAACTCTAAGTAATTATCGCTTCGTGAGTCCGATTACCGTCCAGTGAATTTCGTATCCTTTATCCGACTCTGTAGGAAATTCAGATTTCTTATGGCCATCCCGTTCCTCCATTCGGGTCTTAAAACTCCAATTGTTTCGATAGTTACTAGCTTTTAAACTGGAGCATTTTCTTGTGTACGAAACTCTACGTAACTATCGCTTCGTGAGTTCCTCTATTCAGGTCTTTAAAACTCCAACCGTTTTGAAAGTTACTGGCTTTTAAACTGGAGCCTTTTCTTGTGTACGAAACTCAACGTAATTATCGCTTCGTGAGTCCGATTACCTTCCGGTCAGCTTTGTATCCATTATCTGACTCTGTAGGATGATCAGATATCTTATGGGCATCTCGTTCCTCTATTCAGGTCTTTAAAACTCCAACCGTTTCGATAGTTGCTGGCTTTTAAACTGGAGCCTTTTCTTGTGTACGAAACTCTACGTAATTATCGCGTCGTGAGTCCGATTACCATCTGGTCAATTTCGTATCCTTTATCTGAGTATGTGGGATGATCAGATATCTTCATGCCATTCCGTTCCGCCATTCGGGTCATTAAAACTCCAATAGTTTCGATAGTTACTGGCTTTTAAACTGGAGCCTTTTCTTGTGTACGAAACTCTACGTAATTATCGCTTCGTGAGTCCGATTACCCTCCGGTCAGCTTCGTATCCTTTATCTGAGTCTGTAGGATGATCAGATATCTTATGGGCATCTCGTTCCTCTATTCAGGTCTGTAAAACTCCAACCGTTTTGATAGTTACTGGCTTTTAAACTTGAGCCTTTTCTTGTGTACGAAACTCAACGTAATTATCGCTTCGTGAGTCCGATTACCCTCCGGTCAGTTTTGTATCCTTTACCTGAGTCTGTAGGATGATCAGATACCTTATGGCCATCTCGATCCTCCATACGGGTCTTTAAAACTCCAACCGTTTCGTTAATTACCGGCTTTTAAACTGGAGCCTTTTCTTGTGTACGAAACACTAAGTAATTATCGCTTCGTGAGTCCGATTACCGTCCAGTCAATTTCGTATCCTTTTATCTGACTCTGTAGGAAGTTCAGATTTCTTATGGCCATCCCGTTCCTCCATTCGGGTCTTTAAAACTCCAATCGTTTCGATAGTTACTGGCTTTTAAACTGGAGCATTTTCTTGTGTACGAAACTCTACGTAATTATCGCTTCGTGAGTCCGATTACCGTCCGGTTAGCTTCGTATCCTTTATCTGAGTCTGTAGGAAGATCAGATTTCTTATGGCCAACCCGTTCCTCCATTCGGGTCTTTAAAACTCCAACCGTTTTGATAGTTACTGGCTTTTAAACTGGAGCCTTTTCTTGTGTACGAAACTCAACGTAATTATCGCTTCGTGAGTCCGATTACCCTCCGGTCAGCTTCGTATCCTTTATCTGAGTCTGTAGGATGATCAGTATCTTATGGGCATCTCGTTCCTCTATTCAGGTCTTTAAAACTCCAACCGTTTCGATAGTTACTGGCTTTTAAACTGGAGCCTTTTCTTGTGTACGAAACTCTACGTAATTATCACGTCGTGAGTCTGATTACCATCTGGTCAGCTTCGTATCCTTTATCTGAGTCTGTAGGATGATCAGATATCTTATGGGCATCTCGTTCCTTTAATCAGGTCTTTAAAACTCCAACCGTTTCGATAGTTACTGGCTTTTAAACTGGAGCCTTTTCTTGTGTACGAAACTCTACGTAATTATCACGTCGTGAGTCTGATTACCATCTGGTCAGCTTCGTATCCTTTATCTGAGTCTGTGGGATGATTAGATATCTTCATGCCATTCCGTTCCGCCATTCGGGTCATTAAAACTCCAATCGTACCAAAAGATACAGGCTTTCAAACCGGAGTCTTTTCTTGTGTACCAAACTCTACGTAGTTATCGCTTCGTGAGTCCGATTACCGTCCGGTTAGCTTCGTATCCTTTATCTGAGTCTGTAGGAAGATCAGATTTCTTATGGCCAACCCGTTCCTCCATTCGGGTCTTTAAAACTCCAATCGTTTCGATAGTTACTGGCTTTTAAACTGGAGCCTTTTCTTGTGTACGAAACTCTACGTAATTATCGTTTCGTGAGTCCGATTACCCTCCGGTCAGCTTCGTATCCTTTATCTGAGTCTGTAGGATGATCAGATAACTTATGGGCATCTCGTTCCTCTATTCAGGTCTTTAAAACTCCAACCGTTTTGATAGTTACTGGCTTTTAAACTTGAGCCTTTTCTTGTGTACGAAACTCAACGTAATTATCGCTTCGTGAGTCCGATTACCCTCCGGTCAGTTTTGTATCCTTTACCTGAGTCTGTAGGATGATCAGATACCTTATGGCCATCTCGATCCTCCATACGGGTCATTAAAACTCCAACCGTTTCGATAATTACCGGCTTTTAAACTGGAGCCTTTTCTTGTGTACGAAACTCTAAGTAATTATCGCTTCGTGAGTCCGATTACCGTCCAGTCAATTTCGTATCCTTCATCTGACTCTGTAGGAAGTTCAGATTTCTTATGGCCATCCCGTTCCTCCATTCGGGTCTTTAAAACTCCAACCGTTTCGATAGTTACTGGCTTTTAAACTGGAGCATTTTCTTGTGTACGAAACTCTACGTAACTATCGCTTCGTGAGTCCGATTACCCTCCAGTCAGCTTCGTATCCTTTATCTGAGTCTGTAGGATGCTCAGATATCTTATGGCTATTCCGTTCAGGCATTTGGGTCTTTAAAACTCCAACCGTTTAGATAGTTAGAGGCTTTTAAACTGCAGCCTTTTCTTGTGTACGAAACTCTACGTAATTATCGCGTCGTGAGTCCGATTACCGTCCGGTCAGCTTCGTATCCTTTTTCTGAGTCTGTAGGATGATCAGATATCTAATGGCCATATCGTTTCTGCATTCGAGTCATTAAAACTTCAACCGTTTCGATAGTTACTGGCTTTTAAACTGGAGCTTTTTCTCGTGTACGAAATTCTACGTAATTATCGCTTCGTGAGTCCGATTCCCCTCCAGTCAGCTTCGTATCCTTTATCTGAGTCTGTAGGATGATCACATATCTTATGGCCATCTCGTTCCTACATACGGGTCTTTAAAACTCCAAACGTTTCGATAGTTACCGGCTTTTAAACTGGAGCCTTTTCTTGTGTACGAAACTCTAAGTAATTATCGCTTCGTGAGTCCGATTACCGTCTGGTCAATTTCGTATCCTTTATATGAGTCTGTAGGATGATTAGATATCATATGGCCATCCCATTCCGACATTCAGGTCTTTAAAACTCCAACCGTACCGACAGTTACAAGCTTTTAAACTGGAGTCTTTTCTTGTGTACGAAACTCTACGTAACTATCGCTCCGTGAGTCCGATTACCGTCCGGTCAGCTTCAAATACTTTATCTGAGTCTGTGGGATGCTCAAATATCATATGGCTATCCCGTTTAGGCATTTGGGTCTTTAAAACTCCAACCGTTTCGACAGTTAGAGGATTTTAAACTGGAGCCTTTTCTTGTGTACGAAACTCTACGTAATTATTGCGTCGTGAGTCCGATTACCGTCCGATCAGCTTCGTATCCTTTATCTGAGTCTGTAGGATGATCAGATATGATCTGGCCATCCCGTTCCTCCATTTGGGTTTTTAAAACTCCAACCGTTTCGATAGTTACAGGCTTTTAAACTGGAGTCTTTTCTTGTGTACAAAACTCTACGTAATTATCGCTTCGTGGGTCCGATTACCGTCCGGACAGCTTCGTATCCTTTATCTTATGGTCATCCCGTTGCGACATTTGGGTCTTTAAAACTCCAACTGTACCGAAAGTTACAGGCTTTGAAACTGGAGGCTTTTCTTGTGTACGAAACTCTACGTAATTATCGCTTCGTGAGTCCGATTACAGTCCGGTCAGCTTCGTATCCTTTGTCTGAGTCTATAGGAAGATCAGATTTCTTATGGCCATCCCGTTCCTCCATTCGGGTCTTTAAAACTGCAACCGTTTCGATAGTTACAGGCTTTTAAACTGGAGCCTTTTCTTTTGTACGAAACTGAACGTAATTATCGCTTCGTGAGTCCGATTATCCTCCGGTCTGCTTCGTATCCTTTATCTGAGTCTGTAGGATGATCAGATATCTTATGGCCATCTCGTTCCTCCATTCGTGTCTTTAAAACACCAACCGTTTCGATAATTACTGGCTTTTAAACTTGAGCCTTTTCTTGTGTATGAAACTCTAAGTAATTATCACTTCGTGAGTCTTATTACCGCCCGATCAGCTTCGAGCCTTTATCTGAGTCTGTAGGAAGATCAGATTTCTTATGGCCATACCGTTCCTCCATTCATGTCTTTAAAACTCCAACCGTTTCGATAGTTACACGCTTTTAAACTGGAGTCTTTTCTTGTGTACGAAACTCTGCGTAATTATTGCTTCCTAAGTCCGATTACCATCTGGTCAGCGTCGTATCCTTTATCTGAGTCTGTGGGATGATCAGATATCTTCATGCCATTCCATTCCGCCATTCGGGTCATTAAAACTCCAACTGTACCAATAGATACAGGCTTTCAAACCGGAGTCTTTTCTTGTGTACGAAACTCTACATAATTATCGCTTCATGAGTCCGATTACCATCCGGTCAGCTTCGTATCTTTTATCTGAGTCTGTGGGATGATTAAATATCTTTTGGCCATCCCGTTCCGGCATTCGGGTCTTTAAAAATCCAACCGTACCGACAGTTATAGGCTTTTAAACTAGAGCCTTTTCTTGTCTACGAAACTCTACGTAATTATTGCTTCGTGAGTCCGATTACCATCTGGTCAGCTTCGTATCCTTTATCTGGGTCTGTGGGATGATCAGATATCTTCATGCCATTCCCTTCCGCCATTCGGGTCATTAAAACTCCAACCGTACCAAAAGATACAGGCTATTAAACCGGAGTCTTTTCTTGTGTACGTAACTCTATGTAATTATCGCTTCGTGAGTCCGATTACCGTCCGGTCAGCTTCCTATCTTTTATCTGAATCTGTAGGATGATCAATTATCTTTTGGCCATCCCGTTCCTCTATTCGGGTCTTTAAAACTCCAACCGTACCGACAGTTATAGGCTTTTAAACTGGAGTCTTTTCTTGTGTACGAAACTCTACGTAATTATAACTTCGTGAGTCCGATTCCCATCCGGCCATTTTCATATCCTTTATCTGAGTCTGTAGGATGATAGATATCTTATGGCCATCCCGTTCCTCCATTCGGGTCTTTAAAACTACAACCGTACCGACAGTTACAGGCTTTTAAACTGGATTCTTTTCTTGTTTACGAAACTCTACGTAATTATTGCTTTGTGAGTCCGATTACCATCTGGTCAGCTTCGTATCCTTTATCTGAGTCTGTTGGATGATCAGATATCTTCATGCCATTCTGTTCCGCCATTCGGGTCATTAAAACTCCAATCGTACCAAAAGATACAAGCTTTCAAACCTGAGTCTTTTCTTGTATATCAAACTCTACGTAGTTATCGCTTCGTGAGTCCGATTACCGTCCGGTCAGGTTTGTATCTTTTATCTGAGTCTGTAGGAAGATCAGATTTCTTATGGCCATCCCGCTCCTCCATTCGGGTCGTTAAAACTCCAAACGTTTCGATAGTTACCGGCTTTTAAACTGGAGCCTTTTCTTGTGTACGAAACTCTAAGTAATTATCGCTTCGTGAGTCCGATTACCGTCCGGTCAATTTCGTATCCTTTATCTGACTCTATAGGAATATCAGATTTCTTATGGCCATCCCGTTCCTCCATTCGAGTCTTTAAAACTCCAATCGTTTTGATAGTTACTGGCTTTTAAACTGGAGCCTTTTCTTGTGTACGAAACTCTACGTAACTATCGCTTCGTGAGTCCGATTCCCATCCGGCCATTTTCATATCCTTTATCTGAGTCTGTAGGATGATAGATATCTTATGGCCATCCCGTTCCTCCATTCGGGTCTTTAAAACTCCAACCGTACCGACAGTTACAGGCCTTTAAACTGGAGTCTTTTCTTGTGTACGAAACTCTACGTAATTATTGCTTTGTGAGTCCGATTACCATCTGGTCAGCTTCGTATCCTTTATCTGAGTCTGTGGGATGATTAGATATCTTCATGCCCTTCTGTTCCGCCATTCGGGTCATTAAAACTCCAATCGTACCAAAAGATACAGGCTTTCAAACCTGAGTCTTTTCTTGTATACCAAACTATACGTAGTTATCGGTTCGTGAGTCCGATTACCGTCCGGTCAGCTTCGTATCCTTTATCTGAGTCTGTAGGAAGATCAGATTTCTTATGGCCATCTCGCTCCTCCATTCGGGTCTTTAAAACTCCAAACGTTTCGATAGTTACCGGCTTTTAAACTGGAGCCTTTTCTTGTGTACGAAATTCTAAGTAATTTTCGCTTTCTGAGTCCGATTACTGTCTGGTCAATTTCGTATCCTTTATCTGACTCTGTAGGAAGATCGGATTTCTTATGGCCATCCCGTTCCTCCATTCGGGTCTTTAAAACTCCAATCTTTTTGATAATTACTGGCTTTTAAACTGGAGCCTTTTCTTGTGTACGAAACTCTATGTAACTATCGCTTCGTGAGTCCGATTACCGTCCGGTCAGCTTTGTATCCTTTATCTGAGTCTGTAGGATGATCAGATATCTTATGGCCATCTCGTTCCTCCATTCGGGTCTTTAAAACTCCAACCCTTTCGACAGTTACAGTCTTTTAAACTGGTGCCTTTTCTTGTATACCAAACTCTGCATAATTATCGCTTGGTGAGTCCGATTACCGTCCGGTCAGCTTTGTATCCTTTATCTGAGTCTGTAGGATGATCAGATATCTTATGGCCATCTCGTTCCTCCATTCGGCTCTTTAAAACTCCAACCCTTTCGACAGTTACAGTATTTTAAACTGGTGCCTTTTCTTGTATACCAAACTCTGCATAATTATCGCTTTGTGAGTCCGATTACCGTCCGATCAGCTTCGTATCCTTTATCTGAGTCTGTAGGATGATCAGATATGTTCTGGCCATCCCGTTCCTCCATTTGGGTTTTTAAAACTCCAACCGTTTCGATAGTTACAGGCTTTTAAACTGGAGTCTATTCTTGTGTACAAAACTCTACGTAATTATCGCTTCGTGAGACCGATTACCGTCCGGACAGCTTCGTATCCTTTATCTTATGGTCATCCCGTTGCGACATTTGGGTCTTTAAAACTCCAACCGTACCGAAAGTTACAGGCTTTTAAACTGGAGGCTTTTCTTGTGTACGAAACTCTACGTAATTATCGTTTCGTGAGTTCGATTACAGTCCGGTCAGCTTCGTATCCTTTATCTGAGTCTGTAGGAAGATCAGATTTCTTATGGCCATCCCGTTCCTCCAGTCGGGTCTTTAAAATTGCAACCGTTTCGATAGTTACATGCTTTTAAACTGGAGCCTTTTCTTGTGTACGAAACTCAACGTAATTATCGCTTTGTGAGTCCGATTACCCTCCAGTCAGCTTTGTATCCTTTATTTGAGTCTGTAGGATGATTAGATATCTTATGGCAATCTTGTTCCTCCATAAAGGTCTTTAAAACTCCAACCGTTTCGATAGTTACTAGCTTTTAAACTGGAGCCTTTTCTTGTGTACGAAACTCAACGTAATTATCGCTTCGTGAGTCCGATTATCCTCCGGTCAGCTTCGTATCCTTTATCTGAGTCTGTAGGATGATCAGATATCTTATGGCCATCTCGTTCCTCCATTCGCATCTTTGAAACACCAACCGTTTCGATAATTACTCGCTTTTAAACTGGAGCCTGTTCTTGTGTATGAAACTCTAAGTAATTATCACTTCGTGAGTCTTATTACCGCTCGATCAGCTTCGTAGCCTTTATCTGAGTCTGTAGGAAGATCAGATTTCTTATGGCCATACCGTTCCTCCATTCATGTCTTTAAAACTCCAACCGTTTCGATAGTTACACGCTTTTAAACTGGAGTCTTTTCTTGTGTACGAAACTCTACGTAATTATTGCTTCGTGAGTCCGATTACCATCTGGTCAGTGTCGTATCCTTTATTTGTGTCTGTGGGATGATCAGATATCTTCATGCCATTCCATTCCGCCATTCGGGTCATTAAAACTCCAACTGTACCAATAGATACAGGCTTTCAAACCGGAGTCTTTTCTTGTGTACGAAACTCTACGTAATTATCGCTTCATGAGTCCGATTACCATCCGGTCAGCTTCGTATCTTTTATCTGAGTCTGTGGGATGATTAAATATCTTTTGGCCATCCCGTTCCGGCATTCGGGTCTTTAAAAATCCAACCGTACCGACAGTTATAGGCTTTTAAACTAGAGCCTTTTCTTGTCTACGAAACTCTACGTAATTATTGCTTCGTGAGTCCGATTACCATCTGGTCAGCTTCGTATCCTTTATCTGGGTCTGTGGGATGATCAGATATCTTCATGCCATTCCCTTCCGCCATTCGGGTCATTAAAACTCCAACCGTACCAAAAGATACAGGCCTTTAAACCGGAGTCTTTTCTTGTGTACCTAACTCTATGTAATTATCGCTTCGTGAGTCCGATTACCGTCCGGTCAGCTTCGTATCTTTTATCTGAGTCTGTAGGATGATCAATTGTCTTTTGGCCATCCCGTTACTCTATTCGGGTCATTTAAACTCCAACCGTACCGACAGTTACAGGCTTTTAAACTGGAGTCTTTTCTTGTGTACGAAACTCTACGTAATTATCGCTTCGTGAGTCCGATTCCCATCCGGCCATTTTCATATCCTTTATCTGAGTTTGTAGGATGATAGATATCTTATGGCCATCCCTTTCCTCCATTCGGGTCTTTAAAACTCCAACCGTACCGACAGTTACATGCTTTTAAACCTGAGTCTTTTCTTGTATACCAAACTCTACGTAGTTATCGCTTCGTGAGTCCGATTACCGTCCGGTCAGCTTCTTATCCTTTATCTGGGTCTGTAGGAAGATCAGATTTCTTATGGCCATCCCGCTCCTCCATTCGGGTCGTTAAAACTCCAAACGTTTCGATAGTTACCGGCTTTTAAACTGGAGCCTTTTCTTGTGTACGAAACTCTAAGTAATTATCGCTTCGTGAGTCCGATTACCGTCCGGTCAATTTCGTATCCTTTATCCGACTCTGTAGGAAGATCAGATTTCTTATGGCCATCCCGTTCCTCCATTCGGGTCTTTAAAACTCCTATCGTTTTGATAGTTACTGGCTTTTAAACTGGAGCCTTTTCTTGTGTACGAAACTCTACGTAATTATCGCTTCGTGAGTCCGATTACCATCCGGTCAGCTTCGTATCTTTTATCTGAGTCTGTAGGATGATCAATTATCTTTTGGCCATCCTGTTCCTCTATTCGGGTCTTTAAAACTCCAACCGTACCGACAGTTACAGGCTTTTAAACTGGAGTGTTTCCTTGTGTACGAAACTCTACGTAATTTTCGCTTAGTGAGTCCGATTCCCATCCGGCCATTTTCATATCCTTTATCTGAGTCTGTAGGATGATAGATATCTTATGGCCATCCCGTTCCTCCATTCGGGTCTTTAAAACTCCAACCGTACCGACAGTAACTGGAGTCTTTTCTTGTGTACGAAACTCTACGTAATTATTGCTTTGTGAGTCCGATTACCATCTGGTCAGCTTCGTATCCTTTATCTAAGTCTGTGGGATGATCAGATATCTTCATGCCATTCTGTTCCGCCATTCGGGTCATTAAAACTCCAATCGTACCAAAAGATACAGGCTTTCAAACCTGAGTCTTTTCTTGTATACCAAACTCTACGTAGTTATCGCTTCGTGAGTCCGATTACCGTCCGGTCAGCTTCGTATCCTTTATCTAAGTCTGTAGGAAGATCAGATTTCTTATGGCCATCTCGCTCCTCCATTCGGGTCTTTAAAACTCGAAACGTTTCGATAGTTACCGGCTTTTAAACTGGAGCCTTTTCTTGTGTACGAAACTTTAAGTAATTATCGCTTCGTGAGTCCGATTACCGTCCGGTCAATTTTGTATCCTTTATCTGACTCTGTAGGAAGATCAAATTTCTTATGGCCATCCCGTTCCTCCATTCGGGTCTTTAAAACTCCAATCGTTTTGATAGTTACTGGCTTTTAAACTGGAGCCTTTTCTTGTGTACGAAACTCTACGTAACAATCGCTTCGTGAGTCCGATTACCGTTCGGTCAGCTTTGTATCCTTTATCTGAGTCTGTAGGATGATCAGATATCTTATGGCCATCTCGTTCCTCCATTCGGGTCTTTAATACTCCAACCCTTTCGACAGTTACAGTCTTTTAAACTGGTGCCTTTTCTTGTATACCAAACTCTGCATAATTATCGCTTGGTGAGTCCGATTACCGTCCGGTCAGCTTCGTATCCTTTATATGAGTTTGTAGGATGATTAGACTATGGCCATCCCATTCCGACATTCAGGTCTTTAAAACTCCAACCGTACCGACAGTTACAATCTTTTAAACTGGAGTCTTTTCTTGTGTACGAAAGTATACGTAACTATCGCTCTGTGAGTCCGATTACCGTACGGTCAGCTTCAAATACTTTACCTGAGTCTGTGGGATGCTCATATATCATATGGCTATCCCGTTCAGGCATTTGGGTCTTTAAAACTCCAACCGTTTCGACAGTTAGAGGATTTTAAACTGGAGCCTTTTCTTGTGTACGAAACTCTACGTAATTATTGCGTCGTGAGTCCGATTACCGTCCGATCAGCTTCGTATCCTTTATCTGAGTCTGTAGGATGATCAGATATGTTCTGGCCATCCCGTTCCTCCATTTGGGTTTTTAAAACTCCAACCGTTTTGATAGTTACAGGCTTTTAAAATGGAGTCTTTTCTTGTGTACAAAACTCTACGTAATTATCGCTTCGTGAGACCGATTACCATCCGGACAGCTTCGTATTCTTTATCTTATGGTCATCGCGTTGCGACATTTGGGTCTTTAAAACTCCAACCGTACCGAAAGTTACAGGCTTTTAAACTGGAGGCTTTTCTTGTGAACGAAACTCTACGTAATTATCGCTTCGTGAGTCCGATTACAGTCCGGTCAGCTTCGTATCCTTTATCTGAGTCTGTAGGAAGATCAGATTTCTTATGGCCATCCCGTTCCTCCATTCGGGTCTTTAAAACTGCAACCGTTTCGATAGTTACAGGCTTTTAAACTAGAGCCTTTTCTTGTGTACGAAACTCAACGTAATTATCGCTTTGTGAGTCCGATTACCCTCCGGTCAGCTTTGTATCCTTTATCTGAGTCTGTAGGATGATCAGATATCTTATGGCCATCTTGTTCCTCCATTCGGGTCTTTAAAACTCCAACCGTTTCGATAGTTACTAGCTTTTAAACTGGAGCCTTTTCTTGTGTACGAAACTCAACGTAATTATCGCTTCGTGAGTCCGATTATCCTCCGGTCAGCTTCGTATCCTTTATCTGAGTCTGTAGGATGATCAGATATCTTATGGCCATCTCGTTCCTCCATTCGCGTCTTTAAAACACCAACCGTTTTGATAATTACTCGCTTTTAAACTGGAGCCTTTTCTTGTGTATGAAACTCTAAGTAATTATCACTTCGTGAGTCTTATTACCGCCCGATCAGCTTCGTAGCCTTTATTTGAGTCTGTAGGAAGATCATATTTCTTATGGCCATACCGTTCCTCCATTCATGTCTTTAAAACTCCAACCGTTTCAATAGTTACACGCTTTTAAACTGGAGTCTTTTCTTGTGTACGAAACTCTACGTAATTATTGTATGAAACTCTATGTAATTATCACTTCGTGAGTCTTATTACCGCCCGATCAGCTTCGTAGCCTTTATTTGAGTCTGTAGGAAGATCAGATTTCTTATGGCCATACCGTTCCTCCATTCATGTCTTTAAAACTCCAACCGTTTCGATAGTTACACACTTTTAAACTGGAGTCTTATCTTGTGTACGAAACTCTACGTAATTATTGCTTCGTGAGTCCGATTACCATCTGGTCAGTGTCGTATCCTTTATCTGAGTCTGTGGGATGATCAGCCACCTGAGCAAGCTCACCGCACCCTCAGTGCCAGAGAATTCTTGGGGCTTACAGTCCCGAAACATCTTGTAGGTACACATAGGTGGGGGTGGGTTAACAGGACCACCTGAAATGAAACGCATGAGAAACCACGAAGAATGTAAACAAGGTTCACTAATGAGGCAAAAGTGGATAAATCAACTTACCACCACCATTGTGCCCTAACTGAAAGGCAGCTTGCAGTAAGTTGTTCAGATCTTCCTGTGATAGGTTTACACCTCCACGACCACCACCACCACGGCCACCACCACGCCCACCAGCGCGGCCAGCTCCACGTCCTCCTCGTACTCCAGACATGATTCTGACAGAAAGGACGAGAAAATTTAGTTTCGCAGCTAATGGTAACCACTAGCTTTCACAACATCAAAGCTAGATCCAACCCAGGACTATCCTTCAAACCCAGAGCTCACTAGGGCTTTCATGCATTTCGGTTTATGATTTTGTGTGCACCCAAAATGATAAACCGCTCTACATGGTCCTCCAAGTGTTCTCCTAGTTCAAAGTTCAAATCACCGGACATAGACTCTTAGCTATACACCGTAATGCTACGGTAGTTTATGGCAAGTGTTTCTATTGGAGTATGAAAGGGAGATGTCCGAGCCTTGGACAAATCTCATGAGTACATTATTTACCCCAAGGTACCACACTGCCTAGAAAGCAAGTAACCCGACATAAGATAGAACGGATGATGTGACATAGGAAGGTCAGATGATTTAGAGACACCCCGACAAGCCCGTACGTAACCCACCATAATGTTTAGTACTATGTGACCGTCTAGTGTGTGCGACTCGGCTATAGACTAGATTCTACATGCAGTCCTAGTTCACTATAACCATTGGCTCTGATACCAATCTGTCACACCCCCAAAATCCACTTGAGGAGTTTTACCGCGGGGCGCATGACAAACCAGGATCCAAGTCAACGATCACAATAAACAAATCTAAATGAACATATGCAATTTCAAAAACATAGTTTAAAATTCCCAAATACAGCGGAAGCTTATTCTCAAAACATAATCCAAAAGTAAACCAAATTATCCAATGTTTGAAAACCATGCAACCCTAACTAGACGCCATGCAGACGCGTGCACCCTAGTTCCGTAGTGCTACCTTAGCGACCTGAGAAAACATGTAAGAGTTACGTCAGCACAAAAATGCTGGTGAGTTCACAGGTTTTGTAATCAAAGTATCAAGTTCAACCTGTCCATACTATATCAATTTGTAAACCAAGTACGCTAGCTAGGCGTATGTTTTGTTACTACAACGATTGGAAAACCATTACTAACTCGCAAACCAGATGTCGTGCCCGAATAGTAAACCTGTTCCTGTTTGAGACAATATGCACTCGCCGACCCTCCAAGCCGACGAGCGGGGTTGGTCACTCCCAATAGATCTATTCACATTTCCCCGTTGTGCTAACCCGCACATTCATGGTTTCCCCCGGGACTTCCAAAGATCGTATAGTAAACCATAGAAACCCATAGTATGACAGTTGTTACCAAAACATAAGTTTAACACATGTTTTCTCCCCCAAAAAGTGAAACCAGTTAAAAGAGGGGCCGTAAACTCACCTTAGGTTGCGTTACTTCGTAATACGAATAAAATCAGCAAGCTATGTTAGCCCCGTAAAGCGGCGACCTAACATATGACAGTTACAAGTAATTAGACTAATAACCCGTAGGTTAGTTAGTCCCTAGATGTCCAGATCATAACCAAGTTCGTTTGAAAACACCGTGACTGTTAAATTAACCCAATGTACAAGACTCGACATCCCATTGGTGACCCGAGACTCCCCGTGTTATACTTGTACTCTCAAACATACAATCATGCAATCACACTTAACATACGTTAAAGTCCAACAAGTTGTAGCACGTAGTTCAAGTATCACATAAACAAGTCCGAGCACATATTACCAAGTTACTAGGTATGTTACGGGGTTCCTAGCATGTTCCTAGCTGTCCAATCGGGTCCCGAAATGCTAAATTACACTTACAGCAGCAGTACAGGAGATTAGGAAAAGTCAACTTGTGATTACGTGGGTCAACAGGCATTTAGGAAGGCTATGCGGTATGCAAATCATGAGTTTATAGGCGATTACGTCGTAAAGCATGCAATTCAGGGCTTAACTAGCAATTAGGATCGTAAATGCATGAAGTAAAGGCAATTAGGCCCCTATTCACCTATACTATAGGCGATTAGGGCATCCCATCAGGCGAATAGCCTCCTAATCGCCTATAGGCGATTAGGGTTCCTATTCGCCTATAGCACAGCTGTTCCGATTTTTCGCGCGTTTAGCACTCCAAATCAAATCCAGAACGTGTGTAAACATCAAATATCAATCAAACAACCATATCAAACATATTTCAATCAAAATCCTTCGTTTAACCTCGTTCTATCAGCCTTGCATGCAACCATGTATCCCAAAAACAATACACATATCCGGAGCTGTGCCTCCTTTATCAAAAAAAAAAACAATACACATAGCATGAAACATCACATTAACATGCATAACCGTAACCCTAATGAACAATTACTCAGATTTCATCAACATGCTATCATCATTAATCTGTAACTACCTTAATATCATGCTAACAATCCTTCTTGAATCACAAAAACCCTATCTTTTAATTATAAACACACATACAACATGCATAATAGTTAGAATCCAATTAACAATGATTATTAACGAATTTCAGAAGACACATACGTTTATAAACAGGTCTGGACCATTAGGGATTTAATAAAAACATTATTAAAGGTTGCATGAATGAAAACCACACCTTAGATTTATGATAGATTGATGTAATAGGCTTGAAATCTTGTGTTTTGATCCAAAATCGTGTTCCAGAGGTTGTGTGTGTGTGTTGGGGCGAGTTGTGGGACGACTAGGGTTGTTATAATGAAGTTTAGGAGGTCAAGTATTGTATTTATAGGCGTTTTTAGTCGTCAGGTATGTTACAGGCGAGTACGCAGCAGCATCAGGCGAATAGGGCTCCTAATCGCCTATAGTATAGGCGATTAGGGCCTACTCGCCCAATGGATAGCCCTACTCGCCCTCCCCATAGGCGATTACAGACCCTAATTGCCTATAGGGTCTGGTCCAGTGTATTTTGCGCGTTAAACTCCGTTTTAACATATGTTAACATGTTTTCACATACTGACAAGTCACATAATGATTGTAAACACATAATACTTGCAAACAAACACATTCACACTCGTTCACCAATTCCCGGGACTCGAGACTTGTATATTCCCTATGTTCTGACGATTCTACGAATCGTCACCCTTTGTACACTTGGTTAAGGACTGACATCTAATGAGCCTTTAGACTAACCTCTAATGATCCTCTATACTAAACTAACAGTTCCCGAACCGTAACACGACTCGACTAACCCAGTTAAGTATAATCTACGCGTGACTCGCTAAGGTAGACTTTCATCTAGACAGCGTTGTTAACCCAAATTTGCCGGGTGTCACAAGTAGTGGTAAAATTGTAATAAGTGTTATAGATTTGATTTAATTATTTAACCTTAAAGGGGTATATTAGTCTTTTTTTGGTTTTAAAGATAGAAATTTGTTCCACATTCCCCTAAAAGTCGCCCCTTATTTTAAAGTAGGTTTTTTTTTTTTTTTATTTTACACGTAAAGAAGATGGTGGTAACAGGTCTTGTTGTGTTTTATCATGCATCCAGATGTGTTTTATACTCATAAGTGGTGTCTTTAGGTTTCTTTATGTATTAGTCTTGAGTCAAACATAGTGTTTTGTTTGTTTCTTTTGTCGTATGTTTTATGTTCGTGTTAATCAAAATTGTTTACAAGTTCTTTGATCTTCGATTGGTTAAGATGTTGTGTTTTATCATGATTATGTTATTGTGTTTTATACTCATATGCTGTATAATGGTGTGTTCAGATTTCTTTTGTGTTTTAAGGATAATGAACCTAATACATACATATAACACCATGGATTGAAAACAAGCGTGTTTTATGTTGAATATCATATGATCAGTACCTAAAAGCAATGATATCAACCAATGGTGTTTTAATAGTATTGTGATTTATAAAAAACATCAATCATATGAATACATGACATTTTTATTAAACATAAGTCATATTTGGATAAAACACCCCTAGTATGAATATAAAACACTTCTCGATTTGTATATGCGAAATGCTGATCTCGATCTGTAAATGCAAAATGCTATTCTCAACTTGTAAGAGATATGGTGCTATTTATGAATTTTAAATTGAAATATGATTTAAAAATATTAATTAGTTTTAAAAATTATGGGACTTCCTAAAATTCAGTAAAGCAAGATGACAAATATAGCCCTATTAAATAAAAATGATAAAGGACACTTGTCACCTCCATAGCCCTTCTCACCCTTCTCACACATTTTGGTCTTTGTATAGGATCCTAAACATATATATATATGGGAGGGTTATCTTGAGATCCCTAAATATCGTGAGAACCATGAGGACAAGTAAAAAAATCAATCAAAATCATTTTTTAATACAAACCTCATTATAATGCAAAAACAAAAAAAAAAAACTTTTGCTTTAATCGTTGCTTTATATGCAGGAAATTTTTTTATATTTTTGTATTTTTTTTCAATATACACATATGTATAAATGAAAAAAAAATAAAAAAAAATTCTTGCATAAAAATGTGCAATTAAAGCAAAAAAAAAAAAAAAAAAAAAAAATTTGTCTTTATATGAAATGTGTAGTCTAGAATGATTCTCCCAGTTCTCAAATTGAGGTTGGTTCTTTTAGGATCCATACCCTATACACACACACACACACACACACACCCACACACACATATATATATAGGGTTAGGATCCGTTGAGAAGTGAATGAGTTGTGAGAACTCGACGTAAAATGTGTAAAAAAATTATTTTTTTGCATACAAGTGTAAAAACACGTAAACCCAGCTGTAAAAATAAAGAAGAAAAAAATACATGAATTTACGGCGAATTACACCGGTGTAAAAGATTTTTACCCCATGTAAGTATATTAATATTTTATTCACTATTTTATTATTGTTTAATTTTGGACCACATATTTATTTTTTATTAAAATAAGTGTGCCGTTGTAAAGGGAGTTCCTATGGTTCTCACAACTCAAATGAGTTCTCAAATAATCCCAATCCTATATATATATATTAAAAGCACTATATTGGATACCATTGAAGATGAATTCATTTAATAACCATCTCTTTGGATGTTTCAAGAGACATGTAAATGAAAAAAACAAAAAAAACATGCAGCAAAGAGAGGATAGTAAATTACTCATTTGGGAATCCCAAGAACTACTAGGTAACTAGTGCTAATGGTGAAAGATCTGAGTTCAGAAATTTGTATCATCATCATACTCAGTTAATTCCACCTATAGCAAAGGTCGGAGCTTCTCTTTCCCACGTCATACCCGTTTAGAAAAAAAAATAAACACCTAAAAAACGCTACTGCACATGTTTAGTATAATCCAAAAGCCTAAACCCCCACCCCACCCACTAAAACCTAAACTTTAGAAGCTAAACTTAAAAAAACTAACCCTAAAAACTAAGCTAAACCCAAAAACTAAACCGTAAAGTTACCCGGACATTTACTACACATGTGCATTAGAAGTCACATATTTTTTTTATTTTTGTATTTTTTTCCTGAACGGGGATAACGTGGGAAAGAGAAGCTCTGAACCAGATTATGATTTTTTTTTATTTTTTTTAATTTAAGTAGGAGTTCTCGAGTTCTCTGCCTAACTATGAGTTCTCAATCGAACTTTCCCATATATATATATATATATATATATATATATATATATATATATATATATATATATAGAGAGAGAGAGAGAGAGAGAGAGAGAGGGGGGGAAGTTCAATTGAGAGAACTCAAGCTTTTAAGAAAAAGCTCTTACTCAATAAAAATCCTTGTTTGGTTAAAGGAGTTGGAAGCTTTTAAGTTAGGAGAAAAAGCTCTATAGTGAAAAGCTACTAGTACTAGCGTTTTAGAAAAAACTCTACTAGCTACAAGCTTTTAATATACCCCTTCTATTTTAAAAATAAAATAAAAACCTTCTTTACAAGCTTTTAAGTAAGCCCATTTTGGTCATTTTATACATTTTATTAAAAGTTCCAACTACTCTGCCAAACACACAAAATATATTTAAAAAGCTTCTAGCCGCTAGCTAGTTTTGCCAAACATGCCCATAGTTAGGGAGAGAACTCAAAGAACTCCTACTTAAATTAAGAAAAAAAAATCATAATTCAAAATTTAAGTAAAAATCCAAAAATCTGGTCTGGAGCTTCTTTTTCCCATGTCATCCCCATTCAGAAAAAAAAATATGCGACTTCTAATGCACATGTGTAGTAAATGTCCAGTTAGCTTTAGGGTTTAGTTTAGCTTTTAGAGTTTTTTTTTTTTTTTTTTTTTTTTTTTAAATTTAGCTTCTAAGGTTTTAGTTATGGGGGTGGGGTGGGGTGGGGATGGGTAGGGTGGGTTTAGGTTTTTGGTTGGGGGGGTTAGGTTTTTTTTGGTAGGCGGTGGATAAGGCGGGTTTAGGTTTTGGGTGGAGGTTGGATGGGTGGTTTTAGGTTTTTGAGTTAGGGTGGGATGAAATTAGGTTTTTTGGTGCGGGTAAGTTGGGGGTGAGGGTTTAGGTTTTTAGGTTATACTACGCATGTGCGGTAGCATTTTTTTAGGTTTTTTTTTTGCCAAAACCGGGATGATGTGGGAAAAAGAAGCTCCGAACTTGTTTTATAATTTTTTATTACTTAAACTTTGAGTGATTATTATTATTATTATTATTATTATTATTATTATTATTATTATTATTATTATTATTATTATTTTTGCATTAAGTTAGGAGTTTTCGAGTTCTTTCCCTAAAATGAGTTCTCTATTGAACCATCCCAATATATATATTTTAGGGAGAGAACTCGAGAACTCCTAACTTAATGCAAAAAAAAAAAAAAAAAAAAAGAAATAAACAATCATAACTCAAAATTTAAGTATAAAAATAGAAAACTAGTTCGGAGCTTCTCTTTCCAACATCATCCCCGTTTAGGAAAAAAAAACCTAAAAAATGTTGTTGCACATGTGTAGTATAGCCCAAAAACCTAAACCCCCCACCCCCAACTTACCCCCACCCAAAAACCTAATTCCACCCCACCCACTCCCACCCCTCACCCAAAAACTTAAATCGTTTACCCTAAAAACCTAAATGATGTATTGTAAAATACATCTATTTCCAGTGTAAAGTTTGTATAATTTTCGAGTCGTTTATATAATATTTTTATTAGTTTTAGGCTTGTACCGGTCTAATTTATTTAGTATAGGTTTTTATAGAATTTTATTAGTTTTGCGTCGTTTCTTGTACTTATTTGTTTATTCTATATTTTGTAGGTGTTCATGGACTTTGGAGCGTAAACGAGCAACCGTGATTAAGTCAAGAACACCCGAGTCTAGAGCACCAAATAATAATATTAATAATAATAATAATATTAAAATAACAAAAACAAAGAAAGGTGACTTTAAGTCACGGTTGAAAAAGCCCAAATATAAAGAAAAGAAAAAATTAGGGCTTCAAGAAAATAATTGGTGGAGCCATTCAGAGGAATCAGCGATAATATAAAAGGAGGAGAGTTTTATTTTATTAGGGGGGACGGGGCATTATTTGAAGGGGAAGCCAGCGAATTCTTTAAAGGTGCCGCACATTATTATTAGGGATACAGCATCAAATATTATTAGAGAGGCAGGCCAGGGGATCAAAGGTTCTAAGCCAGGGAGCGATTATTCGGGTGTCAATCATTCGGTTTTTTCGTTCCTTTATTATCTTTGTTCTATACAATGATTGTTGAAATTTTATTTGGTTTTGTTTTTCTTTTCAAGATGATTTGTGGCTAAAACGTTTATAGCTACCTAGACTAAGACAAATACTATGTTTTGATTTGATTTTTCTATGGTGTTTGGAACGTGTTTTGGATTTATGATTCAGTAAAGATTTTGATTTCTCTAGATCTAGTGTATGTGCGTATTTATTATTTTCTTATTGCCACTTATTCACTCCACTTGCACTTTTGTGAATGTCTTTCATGTATGAGTGCTAGTTAGGTTGCAGACTTTATGTAGCAACTAGTTTATGGTCAATAGTCGCGAGTTTACCATAGGAGTGATATTTGGTGGTTAGAAGATTTTAGGTATTCTTCCAAGTTCAATAGCTGTGAGGTAAGGACTTGTTGGTATGTCTAGGTTGTTAAATTGCTAGGTTAGAGGCTTTGTGAGAAGATCTACCTAGTTGCCCTTTCAACTCTTGCATATCAAGTTAGATCTAGGCTTCAATAATTACCCCTTACACCTAGTGTACTGAGGCTTTCGCGTTGTGAGGTAGATTGTCTAGCGGGTACTCGATCATAAGAGTTAGATAACCTATGAGGGTTTGTACTCCAACCGGTAGTTTAACAACACAAAAATATTCTAGGGTTTCCCCTTGAGAAGGGTCGAGGGTGTCTAGTTTATTCTTGATGTTTAGTATTTTAAGATCCCGGTTTCAACTCAGTTCCATAACCATAGAAGCTTATCAGGCATAGTTAGGAGTCTGGTCTAGGTAGTGTCTTGTCATCATCTGAATTCGGCTCAGCTAAGTTCGTGTCTCTAGTTCAGTTTAGTAAATTTTAGTTAACCTTTATTTTATTGCAATTTATTTTTCAGTAAAACCCCCCCTTTAAAATAATAAATTAATTTAATTTAATCAGTATTTAGGATAAGTAATCGAGTCTAGTTTTCGTTTTCCATTAGAGTCTCGTGGGTTTGATATCCGGACTTACTTTAGCTATACTAGAGTCGATAGGTTCACTTGCCTGTCAGTAGTTTAGTTTTAGAGAGTCTAGAGTATTACTAGGTGTCTAGTTTTAGGTTTAATTTAGTTATTTTTATTAAACTACTTTTAGCACATCAAGTTTTTGGCGCCGTTGCCGGGGATCGAACCCGGGTCACCCACGTGACAGGCGGGTCACCCAAGTTTTTGGCGCCGTTGCCGGGGACTCTTGGCGATTGCGTTTACTAGTTTTGATTACACTTATCTGCCATATCTGTGCTACTTGTGTTTTGTTTTGAGTCTGTCTTTTTGTATTATGAGTCGTAGGAGTCTAATTTTATGTGTCTTTAGTTTCTTTTGAGTCTGTAAATATGTGTGAGATTTGTGGAGGACCCCATTTTACCATTTTATGTCCACAATATGAGGGGTCCTCTGCACATTATTGTGCTAATTCCTTTGTGCAGCCGCAGCCATATTATTCACATGGCTGTCGTACATATTATTATGATGACTCGTATCAGCAGCCACGTTTTAATCAATATCCTGGTCAATTTTCTGGAAGCAATTCTCATGAGGATAGTGGCAATGATTGGAGTGAAATCAAGAGTCTGTTGACATTACTAGTTGCTAAGGATGCCAATACCCAGAACATGTTAGCAGAGCAGGACACCCTCCTAGAAAACCACAACATCCTCATAAAAGACCGACGGCTGCTCTTTTAGATCTTCAACGAACAGTAGAAGACATTGCTAGAAGGTTAAAAGAAGAAGAAGAAATAGAAAAGGTTCAGCAAGAGCAGCTGCCGAAAGTCGGTTATACATATGATAAGGAGGGCAACTACCTTGGGTACATGAATGCTCGAGGGGAGTTGTTTCCAACGTTTCCAGAAGAAGGGAAAGAGCCAATCATGGAATACGCAGATGAGTCAGATGAAGAGATCATCCCAATCACGGAGACGAAAATGGACGTTGAAGTCCCACCTCCAGTGCCACAGGTTACTATATATGATTTTGGGAGTGACTCTGATGAAGAGGACGACGAAGAAGAATGGGCGGCGTATCAGAGGTCGTTAGTGCAGAGGGAAGTGACTGAAGAAGAAGTGGAATTGGGAGATTCCATTGATATGATGTTTGGTGTAGAGGAAGACAATGAGGTTAGTGAAACGTTGTTGTCTGAAGAGGATGAGTTTTTAGATCTAGAGTTAGATGGTTTACCTGTTTTTGAAGAAGTAGGGGAGTCTGATCCTGATGGAGATATGGCATACCTGGATGCCCTACTTGAAGGTGAACCGACAGACATGACTGAACCTGCACCAGATGAAAGAAATAAGTGTGGGGATCATCCTATGGAAATGGTGGCAGAAGAAGCGCACCATAGCTGGCCCGTGGTAATAAAAAGAACTTCAAAATCAACAACACCACGGGAGAGGGCAAGGAAGAGAAAAAGAAAGGACCGGAACCGAAAGAAGATCAAAGGATGGCACGATTTGGTGAAGAAGAAGTCAGTGAAAGTCAAACACGATCAGTCTTCTTGCTATATGCCACGTATCCGGTTCATTCCAGGTAAGTTTAAATTCTGGTGGTTTGACCCATTAAAAATGCTTAAATTATTTTTCACTCCCACCAATAAATTTTCAATTTTTAATAAGAACCGGGTGGAATTAAACGGGTTAGATCGGGTCCAGATAAAAGAGAAGCCCCCTGATTAAGTTTAAGTGTGAGGAGGCTCTGTAGAGTTTGTAAACTTATTTTTATATTTTTTTTCTAGCTGTTCATTTTTTTATTTGTGGTCCGTCTTTCGATAGTTGTTCATAGGTTTTTATCTTTCTATTTTATTTTATCTTTGTGTCTTTGAGTATGTTCGCAGGTTTGCGTGTTTGCTTAGGTAGAGGAAATTTCACTATGAGCGGATCCCATGTATCATCTTTATATATATTTTATGAGTGGGAGTTTTGGTAAACGTTTGGGTAATAAAAGAGAATTTTTCTTAAAAAAAATAAATAAATAAATAAATTAACTTTCTGTGAAAAAAGGCTTTTCACATAATGTGAGGAGTCTGGGCTGACCTGTTCGCCTCATGCGACCAGCTATTACCCCGGAAAGTTATATTTTTTTTTTCCACTTGCAACGCGTGTTGTGATCACCAGTGTCCTTCACGTTGAGCGAGAACCATATTTTTTTTTCTTATACCCATTTGGTTCTACCACCATTCACCGTCATTTTGCCAAGCAGGTACGTCTTCTTGTTTGTTGTTATATTATGAGTCTAAGTTAGTAGTTTGAGTCTTTTTTATTTTTGTGTGGTTCGGTATTATGCTCGGGTTTTGTTTGTTTCGTTTTGCGCAGGTTTGGATTGCACCGCCCGTACTCAATCTCCATTCGGGTGATTCCAGAGCTGTTTATCATTTGTCAAGGCAAGCCCAGAGTTTACCATTGTGTCAGAGCCGATCGCGACCAAAATGCTATACGATCGAGCTGGATGGGACTAGAGTTTTTGGAGCTTACGCGTCAATAAACCAGCTAAGTCCTTTCCAATTTGCCCTTGTCTTTTTATTTTTGTATTCGGAATTTAGTTTTTTGTTTTAAGTCGTTTTCTATTCCTACATTGAGGGCAATGTAGAGTTTAAGTGTGGAGATGGGAAACTATCGTTTAGTCTGTGTCGTTTAGTCTATATACAGAGTCGTTGTGAGTCCAAAATTTGAGTCCAAAGAAAAAAAAACAAAAAAAAAAATTAAAAAAAAAGTCCCTGATTTTGAAGTTTGCATTATATAAAATATGGAAAATGATAGGTAAAGTTAGGTGTCCGGTTTTCAAATAGTATGTATAATAAGAGATTAAAATTGATTGAAAACGTGTCTGATTTGAGATATGTGGGTAGGCTCGGCCGGTAGAAAGGTTTCCTTTGAAAAGTAATAAATTAATTATGTTAGGCTATTTTGTGGGTTCTCATCTAGGAGAAACGGGGAGACCGAAACCGCCAAAAATAGTATAAGAAGCACCGTTATAAGTAGAAAACCGTTAGAATTTCTAATCACTTAAAAAAAATAGAAATCAAAGCAAAAATGCTGAAGCTTAAGGTGCCTGGCCACTGGGATAGCGACTTGGATTGGTCACACCCTCTGAGTTAAGTATGCTGAGATGAAAAAAAAAAAAAAAAAAGAATGCTGAAGCTTAAGGTGCCTGGCCACTGGGATAGCGACTTGGATTGGTCACACCCTCTGAGTTAAGTATGCAGAAAAAAAAGTGATTTTAAATTCTCTTGGTTTTCTACATAAGACGGTTGGGAAATGGTCAATTGGTCGTTCCTTTAGCTTCATATGCTTGAGGCGGGATTAGGAGGATCTGTGGCTTCCTTTGAGTGAGACCCTAGATAGACTAATCAACATGAACTTAACATAAATAAAAAGGGGCTTGGAAACCGGTATGGGTTTAAGAGGATCAGTATACCTGCAATCGCAATCACTAAACCACCCATCCAACCCCCACCCAAAAACCTAAACCCACCCCACCACCGCCTACCAAAAAACCTAAGCCCCACCCACCATAACAAAAAATCTACCCCCCCCCCCTAAAACCTAAACCTTACAATCTAAACTTAAAAAAAACTAACCCTAAAAGCTAAACTAAACCCAAAAACTAAATCCTAAAGCTAACCAGACATTTACTACACATGTGCATTAGAAGTCGCTTATTTATTTATTATTTTTTTTCTGAACGAGGATGACGTGGGAAAAGAAGCTCCGAACCAGATTTTTGGTTTTTGAGTTATGATTTTTTTTAATTTTTTTCTTAGTTTAAGTAGGAGTTCTCGAGTTCTCTCCATAACTATATATAGGCTAAGTATCGGTAGAAACCCACGTTTTTTTAGTAAACCCTAGAAACCCTACTTCCTGAAACTATTTTTATTTGAAATTTTAGGGCATGTAATATACTTGTTTTTAAGAGTTTGAGCCAAAAAAATCATAAAAGTGTCGTTCGTTTTTTTTTAAATAAATAAGTTTTGCATCGTAGCATATGTTAGCATATGTTTACACGGGTAACATATGTTATGATGCAAAACTTATTTATTTTTCATATAAAAAATAACGATTGACGGTTTTTGATTTTTTTTTGGTTCAAAACTCTTAGAACATGTATATTACATGCCCTAAAATTTTCAAACAAAAAAAAGCTCAGGAAGTAGGTTTTTTTAGGGGTTTTGTAGAGTTTTATTAAATTTTTAAGGTTTTCTATTAATCCTTGCCACACACACACACACATATATATATATACACACACACTAGTCTAACGGCCCGTGTAACACACGGGGTTGAAAAATTATATCACACATTATTCGACTAATACAAATAAAGTCACCAACTAACTCATGCCTAATAACAATTATTGTGCCTAATAAGAAATAAAATGCAGTAATTAATACGAGCCTAATACACATTGTTGGACCAAAATCTAAAAAAAATACCAAAAACAAATTGAGACCGTTAAAACATGAAGACCAAAAACAACTTTAAGCCAATCGCTTCTTATAACTCTTAATTACGTGTATTATTTCATAATTCGATCAACACATACATGTGTCTTTGTGTGTGTGTGTGTGTATATATCATATATATGTATGTACCATATAAATTGTTGGGCCTAATACCAATAATTGAGCCAAATAAGAAATAAAATCCCAAAATTAATTCGGGCCTAATAAACATTAAAGGCCTAAATCCAAAAAAAAGTCCAAAAACAAATTCAGGCCTATAAACATTATTGGGCCAAATCCATAATAAAAGTACGGAACAAGAACTTACAACCTCTGAAAGCTTAACTACTGATGGTTTAACTCCTGATGAAAATCCTCTAATGAAAAAACCTCTGATAATGAACTACTGATGACACTACAAGAAAAGTGACCCATTAGGGACTAAGGTAAGAGGGACTGATCTATCAGTCTCGAATACATAGTATCTAGGACTAATATGTCAGTTACTAATTGTATTAGTGACTGATTTTTTTGTGACTGATGTTCGTGACTAACAATCAGTCCTTAATACTTTGTTCACTTATTTAAGACTAAAATTTAGTCACAAATATGTCTGTCAAATATATTTTTTTGGAGGGAATGTAATTGGTTACTGAAATTCAGTCTCAAATAAGTGCCCTCACTAATGAGAAAGGTCGCCATTGTATAGGTCACTAATATTCAGTCTTTGATAAAGAGGGAACATATTAAAGAGTAAAAATCAGTTCTCAATATTGTGACCATTGGGGACTAAGGTATGAGGGACTGATCTATTAGTCTCGAATACACGGTATTTAGGACTAATATGTCAGTTACTAAATGTATTAGTGACTGAGTTTTTTGCGACTGATGTTCGTGACTAACAATCAGTCCTTAATACTTTGATCACTCATTTAAAATTGAAATTTAGTCACAAATTTGTTTGTCAAATATAATTTTTTGGAGGGAATGTATTTGGTTACTAAAATTCAGTCTCAAATAAGTGCACTCACTAATGAGAAATGGTGCCATTATATAGGTCACTAATATTCAGTCTTTGATGAAGAGGGAACATATTAAAAAGTAAAAATCAGTTCTTAATATTGTTATAGTGGCCAACATTGAGGATTGATAATTAGTTTTAAACACATTTTGCTTAAGAAATGAACAAAGACTAATTTTTAGTCTATGATTGTTTGGCACAAGTTATGCCATTATAGAATATGCATTGAAGACTGAAAATCAATCTTAAAGATCTTGCTTTTCAAACAGAACTTCAATTATAAGATGTACTTAAAATAAATGTATAAACTATATATTTTTCATGCAGTTAAACATACTATTATTATAGCAAAAAAATATTAAGAAAACACATGAGTTAAAACTAGCCTATGCATGCATATGTTCTTCATGTAACTATCATTTCTTTTTCTATTTCTTTTTTAATTTCGTTCTTTTATAATTAATTAGCACAAAATCTACTGTTCATTTGCACTTTAAGAACTTATATAGTTTCTATATTCATTATATTGATCACTGAGATATAAAATACATATTGATATAGGACTGCGTAATTAAATGCACAATTTCATTCTACAAAAGTTAAATACACAGTTGAAAAGTCTAGTCGATACATGTTGGTTGAATCCAAACCTGACAAGAGTAATATTTATATTTACTTTATTTAAGACTAACAGCTTTTATATTAAAATGCAAAGAATAAAGCAGGTCCACACCACTGTACAATGATTTCCAAACCGTCTGTGCAGATGCGCATGTCACAACCAAATGCTCCACGGGGTCTTCTTCATCACCACATATTGGGCATAAACATGAGCCAAAGTGCAGCCCTCTCCGCAGCATCGCAAGAAGAACCGGAAGCCTTCCTAATTCTGCACGCCAAGCAACTAGACAACCGAACAATTAGTTCGCCACCTAGTTTTTACAATTACACTTTCATTTAAAACTAGATAAATCGAAACTTCGCCATCTATCCCAATCTAAATCGCCTTGTTTCGCTCTAGCTTTTACCCAAAGAAGACTCCACGCCTTGATTTCACCAATGATTTTTTGTAGAGAAACTTGTTTATTACCAAATACGACCTCATCGCGACTCTTCCAAATGCACCAAATGACCGTGAAACATATTGCATTAAACGCCTTCTTTATCACCTTTGATCCGCCAATATATAAATGAAGCCTCAAAATATCTCTAAACTCGAACACGAACACATTTCCTACTTTCAGAGCCAGCCCAACCTTTTTGGTGGCCCTAAGCGAATTGAAATTTCGGGGCCCTTTTCTAAAAGCCTGACACGTTTTTTAATTCGCTGCACATAACTAACTAATCCGCGCCTTTTAAAATCATGAATCTGCACTTGTATGATGTAATTGCTGCATATAACTTGCTGATACAATTATACTGCACATAGCATGCTGATTTTCCTTGCAAAACGCTGCACTTACCCATCAGAGCCAAAACCAATCTCCCAAAACAACGTTGCGCTGAAACTGATGCTGCTGAATCTGAATCAGAAGCTGCTGAGCTGCATAAAACTAAATTGATCCGCGCCTTTGTAGACCATAAACTGCACTTGTATGATGTAATTGCCTCACATAACTTTCTGATGTATTTGTTCTGCACAAAACTTGCTGATATGCTCTGCAAATGCTGCACATACCCTTCAGCAACCCAAACCTTTCTCCTAATCAGAAAATTTTGCTGAGCCAAGTTGCACGACAAAAACAAATGCTCAATAGGTTCTGTAAGTTCACCACATAACGGACATAAATCTGAACCCAATTGTATGTTCCTTCTAATTAACGCCACCTTAGTAGGTATTCTTCCAAATGCCGCTCGCCAAGCCAATAGCCATACTCTTTTAGGGACCCAAGAATTCTGCTGCACAACAAAATTTCCAACAGTGTGCCTCGATGCCTGCAATTCCTTTTTCAGTCGACTAACTTCAAAACCACCTGACCCAACCCAGCCCCAGACCCATTTGTCGACCCCAGCAGAGATGAATGGGCAGACAACAGTCTGCATAAGAACAGCACATGGGATCCTCGGTTGACACTCTAGCCTTTCAGCAGCCTATATCTTTATCAACAATCCTTGAGCAACCACATCCTTTATCATAACCACCAATCTTATTCGTTGTCTACTGTTATCCATCCTCTAAACAACACCTATAGTTAAGCACCACTATTATCCATCCTCTTCATCAACATCATCTACAACCTTAATTACTACCAAAAGAAACATATGTCACAGGTTTACCCCAATCTTCTGAAATCGTGTCTAAGCCCACAGGAGCCTCGCTCGTCGCCTTAATAGTTACCATAACGGCTTCGTCACCATTAATTGTGGGATCAAGAGAACGGTAGTTTTCCACAACAGAGCAAGCTAAATATTTAGTTCCAGTTCATGAATACTGAAGTTCATCTTTGATTTTCAGCAGGTGTAAATTCATCCTCAGAGAGTTATCCCAACCAATTACACAAATAATTTAAAGTTCAACATAAATATATTCTAGTAACAAGCAGAGCAGCAGTAAAAGCATAATATAGCCTCAATTATACAACAAATTGGGTAAAATGTGATTATAGAAAGCTTATGAATATAGTATAATAACCAAGACATCCATCACGAATTTTATGCAACAAAACACACTCTACACATCTAGTCCTCTGAAAAACAACATAACCTCACACTACAACACTACTTTCATTAAACTATCATCATATTCACAAAAACTATATTCAATGCACATTCATTTCATCATCAACCGAACAAACGTGGCAATCAATAACCTAGACTTACAACCAGGTAAATTAGCAACTAATGAAAACCAGGATCTAATAATATCCAAAATCAAGGAACCAATAATAATAAAGGATAAACAAGGAATACAAATCTATAATATATAAATATATATACTGGAGACGTAGTGGACAAGCTGGTCATATGCCAAAACATGTTAAGCTTCAATTGAAACCGTTAGAATTCAAATCTGTAGCGGCAGAAACGTGTTCTACTCCAGCTTAGTTCTCATTGTGTAAATTTAAAAGTTTTGTTGCTCTAGGTTGAACAAAACATAACCAAATGAACTCAAATTCATCAAAATTCCAGTAATAAACTTACAATAAAAAAACGTATGCCCACATCATTGAATACAATCGTCAACCTGAACCGGGTGTTGCACGAGCCAAACTTGACAAAAAAATGTATTAAATAGGCGTTTGATTAGGGTTATTTTGTTTTTAAGTTTTTTAAATTTTTTAAATAATTATATTAAAAAAATAAAAAATAAATAAAAAAACCAATTCAAAACACCAAAAAATACCCCCAAATAAAACTTTGATCCAAAGCGCCTCGTTTTGGATCAAAAAATTCCATTTTCCCTGCCACCTTGTACACCTTGTTTGATTTGACCCCAAACGTCTTGCTTTGGCCAAAGCGAGGCGCCTGAGAGGGGTTGAAATAGAAGGGTGGGGGTGTGAATAGCTGGAGCCATATAAAAACATTACCCGACTTAAGTTCTTCGACAATGTTCTATTTTACAAAGATATTTATCTCCATTTTGCGTATATAATATTATGATAAAGATTTCACCATCCTTTACACTAAACCACACGTGCACTTTTCTTAATTGTTTTTCTATTTATATACACAATATTAATAATTGATAATACATTTCTTTAAAAGCTGTATTCAATACTTCTAACTCTAATATTTTTTCCTGCTATTTTTTATCGATTCATCTAATATTATTTGAGAAACCTGTAACAGAGTCCCCGCCCAAACTCTTCCATGGAAATAGGCATGTTCTTCATACACATTCGTTCTACATACCCCTCAACTAATCTACATACACGTTCGTTCAACGATTCAAGTTCCCATTACCCCTCAACTATTCATTCTGGAAACATCTCCTACATCGCCCCGTTGTTCAACTTACCGCTTCGGTGCAAGATTCGGTCGACTCGCTCGCTCGGTAAGGTTGTATTTGGAGATTAAGGTATTAAGTGAAGTAGTTTTTCAACCAATTAAGCAATAATACACACAAACACACACTCGTCTGATGTTCTATATGCCCTAATTTAGTTTTGGCTTATTTTGTTGGTTCCTAATTTTTATCTTGATTTAGCTATAATTTGAAGAGTTAACATGGGGTTTGTTTAAAAATATTGTAGTTTAACATAATTAGTGAGAGGATTAGAACCCACGACTTGAAATGTTTAAGGTTTAAAAAGAGAGGAAGGTAACTGGTTGGTCTAAGTGAGATTTTTTGGTAGGCAATTTTGATTTTCCTAAATTGTTAACAGAGGTTTTGCAAGTCCACATGAGACAAGTGATATAAGAAGTTATGAATTGGAATCCCATTCCAGTGAAGCTTTCTATTGCTGGTCCCTGGATACATGTGGCGAGTTTGTTCGAAGCTGTCAAACGGGTCGGGGTGGATTTGGGCAGGGTCATTACAGGGGTGGTGCGGAACGGGTTGGGTATACAATTTTGGCTAGACTGTTGGATGGGTGATACTCCTTTGGCTGCTGTTTTTCCAGCCCTATTCGCTTTGGAGAAGAATAAGTTCGTTTCCATAGCGGATCGGATAAATCATTCGGGTTGGGCTTGGGATTGGAAACGTGCTCTGACTCTCGGGTAGAATGGTCAGAATTGTCTGCGTTGCTGTTGCAGGTTCCTGTCCCTGTTCTGTCTGTTTTTTCGGATCACTGGGAATGTGTTATGGATGGTGCTCCTGTTTTAGCTGTTCGAGACCTTAAGGTAAGGCTGCAGGTTCTTTTATATTCTCCTGCTCCTTTTGTTATGAGTCGAAACTCTTGGGTGCCGATGAAAGTTGAGTTAGTGAGTTGGCGAGACGATTTGAATAGACTACCGACTAGAGATGTGCTTGTCCGAAGGAACATCAATGTCGAAACCATCTCCTGTCCGCTGTGTGGGGATTATCCAGAATCTGTGGAACATCTTTTTTACGGCTTGTGGCTTTGCGCATTAGTCAAACCAATTAACAAACTTTATGTAGCCTAGTAACTTGTTAGGATAATTCCTCGTGATCTCTAATCTTGATGCCAACTATAAAAATATATTCATGCGATACATGGTTTTTAAATTATATATGTCATTTTTAACCAGTAGTAACTATGCAATAATCAACCTTTTTTCTATTTTCAGTTATTTCTATTCTCTATTTTCTAGTCTTTATTATGATTCATCTAGTATAATAGAAATCCACCTTCATTTCATGTGAACTTATTGACATGTTTTGCTCCATTTAATAAATGTTACTAATCATGAAGTATTGAAGGCTCTCATAGCAAATTACAACAATAGAAATGCTTCATTTTTTATATGTTGGTTCAAAAAACAAGACTATCTGTGTAATGTATATATCTTTTAGTAACTAACTATCGATTTCATTGTAGTATGATGTTGAAGTTTATGTTTTTGGTGATGATGGTTCTTACAAGAACTATGCCTGAAGAAGATTCTAGGGGATCTACAAATCAGGCGGTGGTCATTGGAAATGCATCTGATTCAGTATCGCGCCCAACACGTAGACGCAAGCGTAACGCCATTACAACTACTGGTAAATATCATATATATTTTATCCATCTTATAAGTCATAACATATTATTTGACCCAAATAACATAATATTCGAGTCATATATTAAGATTACACATATATGGTTTTATCTGGAATTTGTGCTCTTTGAATATTGTATTAATCATAAATCCATGATGCAGTTCAATTTTTTGTGTCACTTCTACTAATGTGTTTGTTTTAAAATTTTATTTCTTATAATCTTTGTTGTTATAATCTTTGAGCCTCCCTTAATTGTAAATTAAGATATAGATGCAAATCAACCCCATGTGGATCCACCAAAAAGGCGTGGTCAAAATCTTAACCGTAGTGCTGACAAAGCCCTTGAGAATTTGCCAAAGGGTTCCAAAAATGCTTTAACAATGGCTACTGGTACAAAAGGATTCGTTGGGACTTCAGCTACTCAGTTTGCAAATGAGTGTGGGATTGTAATACGTAGTGTATGTCCTATGAACTTTCATAAATGGGAGTCCGTACCCACTGATGATAAAAAAGTGATGTATGAAAAGTTAGAGGCAAGTTGTATATACTTTTAATTTTAATTATTGAGAAGTTATTAGCATGTTACATTTTCATTTGTATTGTAACATACATATATATATTCAATGCAGGGAAAATTCAATCTATTGCGAAAAAATAGAGTTTTCATGGAATATGTGGATTTTCAACTACATCGCCAATGGAAACGCACCCGAGGTGAGTTGAGTGCCCACTGGAAAAAGAACGGGGGAAAAACCAATCCTCATTTGGCAAGATCAGAGATGAAATCCAATTTTCGGAGTCAAGAAGATTGGAACCATTTATGCGATTATTGGGAATTAGAATCAACTCAAGTAAGTTTGTTCAATGCTTGAAACCAATACAAACTTTATGTTAACTGAATATATACTTGCATACAAAAAGTTGTTCGCAAACATATAATGTCATATACATTGGTGTGACTGCTGCTACTGGATCGTAGTGATTTGATTGCACATATCTTACTTACCCATTAATTTAATTTTATAGAAATACAGTGATCAAATGGAAATCAATCGTCAAAAATAAGTTATTTCAAGTAAAGGGGGCTCTCGGTCAATAGCCAATCACATATTCCATATGGTAAGTTTTGAAGATTGTTTCAACTTTTAAGGGTTCTATTTGATTTAGTAAATTAGTTTTACACCCTCCTTTTATTTTTGGGCCATTTTTATGTTAAAATTTAGATTATGGAACATTGTTTACAACTTGCAACTTCAATGTTTTAAAAACACATTTATCAAACTTTATGTATTTATATTACTTATGCTATCATAGACAAATCCGGAGACTCAAATGTCGCCTAGCCCCTTTGAAGTCTATTACAAGTTGCATTATAATGCTAAAAAAGGATGGCAAAATGATGAGGCAAAAACCGAATATGTAAGTTATTACTATCATTGATAATCAATATATTTGTTTTGTTATTATTAAAATGTTCCATGGTCATTTTCCTTATTGTTTCTCTTTGTTTGCTTAGTATTGTGCCTTAGACTTTTAGTAGTGTTACTAATCTGCTTGAATTATTTATGCTAATTTCTTTCGGTTAAAAATTTGTTTTAATGCATTAATATCCCTAGCTTAATTTCTTTATGTTAGGCGGCTATTATTCATCATAAAGAGGAGGCAGTGGCGGAGTTAATTTCTAAAGGGACAACTATCACTACTACCATGCATCATGAATTAGAAAAGGAGGCAATTGAAAGCATATGTGCTAAGGAAAAATGTGACACCCGGCATGTTTGGGTCAACATTTTATAAACACATAAGTCTACCTTAGCGAAAAACGTTTATTAAACATACTTGACGGGGTCAGTAGAGTCGGAACACAGTCCGTATTGTCCAGGGTTCAATGATTCGGGAGATCATTGGGTTAGTCACACACACACACGATACGAGTCCCGTTGTTGGTGAATTACATAAACTAATTAAGTGTATGTGTAGACTAATTGTCGTTTGGTGGATTATATGCTTAGATGTGTTTAAATGATGTGTAGATAATCATCCATGCTTAAATATGTTAAACATAGACTAAGGTTGCATGCTCATATGTTAGGGTGCGTTAAAATGCGTTAAACACGACAAATTGGAAAACTAGAAAAAAAACGTGAGTCCTGGTTCGACCAATCGAATGGGCGAACCTGTGAAAGGGTCGAAGGAGGGTACATTCGCCCAGGTAAAAGGGGCGAATGTGGACATAATATAAATACCACACTTTGTCATTTTTCACCATTTCACAAACCCTAAACGCCTCAAAACACTCTCTAGCAACTTCAAACATTGGGGAAGGAGTTTTTGCCCTTGTTTTCTATAATCTAACCTACAAACATCTTCTACACAAAGATCTAAGGTGTGTTCTTCATTCTAAATCATTTTTGAAGCATTTCAATTCGTTTTCATTAAACCCCAAGAGTCCAGATCTGATTCAAACATGTTTTCATGAATAAAAACCTTCCTAATATCTTTCTAAACAAAACCTATTCATAAACAATGAGTTTTCATACAAAATAACATGTGTTAATGGTGTTTTATGTGATGTTATGCATTGTTTGATGATTGATTGCTGTATAGATGTTATGACAATGATCTAGGACTGTTATTGATGATGATTTATGATTGAGATAGGTTACAATTGATTATTGATGATGTTATGTTCATTTTGGGGATTTTGCGTTAGATCTAGGGCTTGTTCATGATGATAGTGATAAGGATATGATTGGGGGTTTATTGTTCATGATAATCTGAGTATATTAAGTTGATTATTGATTGATTGCATAAAGTTTCCTAATTGGGTAAAGATTGCATGCGTTTGATGTGACATCTCCATAATTTGCTATTTCGGGTAACTTGTAAAACGGACGGATTTCGGGATAAAATTGGTAGGGTTATGTAGGAATATGTTAATGATAGTTGACTGCTGTGATTGGTAATGTTTCGTGATGTTTTCGGACCATTTAGATGCATTTTGGTGCGTTTTATAAAATGCTGATGAAAACGGGCGAACGTGGAATAAAATTGGTTCGAATGGGCGAACGTGGAACAAAACATGGGAAAAACGGGGCGAACGTGGAAAAACGGGCGAACGTGGAACAAAATGTGGGAAAAACGGGCGAACGTGGCTCAAACGGGCGAACGTGGAAATGGGAAAACCACATTCGACCATCTGATGTCCGGAATGAGATTTTTGATGCAAACTAAGTGTTTTATGCTTGAAACTTATGTGTTAAACTTATGTGCATGACTAATTGATGTAATGGGTCACCAACGGGATGTCGGGTCGGTCTGGGATGTCCGGTTAACGTTTAAACACACTTTTTAACACACGTAGTCAAGATCTGGACAATCGGGGACTAGTTAGCCTTCGGGTTAATAGTCATCACACTTATGTAAACTCATTGATAGGTTGTCATTAGTTGGGATTATCATACACGTGTTGGAATTCTAGTTATCGGAAGACGCACTCTAAGGTGAGTTTCACGGCCCCTCTTTTATACACTTTTCTCTCGGGGGAGAAGCATGCCACACGTTTTAACAAATACAACGTTTATGTTTTGAAACGCAACGCTTATGAAACATAACGCTTTTGAAACACAACGCTTTTGAAACACAACGCTTTTGAAACACAACACTTATGAAACGCAACGCTTTTGAAACATGACGCCTTTTGGGAATGTGACTCTTTTAAGAAACGTGACACGTTTGGCACTTGGCATATTTAACATTGGCATTTGGCATATTTAAACATTAGCACTTGACACTTTTAAACATTGACACTTGGCATTTGGCACTTGGCGCTTGGCACTTATTTACTATACGACGAAACCTAAGTCCCTATTGAAACCATGAATGTGCGGGGCACAACGAGGGAAATGTGGATAGATCTATCGGGTGTGACGAACCCCACCTGACGGCTGGGAGCCAGGCAGGTGCATATTGTCTCTACTTGACACTTGACACTTGGCACATGGGCAGCAACTCGAGCAACGTTTGTCAGTAATGGTTTTAGCAACACAGTCGTAGTAGTAAGGGAACGTTTGTTATTTACTTGGAACTTTTGCACACTTGGCACTTTATGAGGAATCGCTTTACACATGAAAACGTTTACGAACTTAAAACCTGTGAACTCACCAGCATTATATGTTGACGTCTTTTTGGCATGTTTTCTCAGGTCGCTAAGGTAGCAGCATTGAGTATAGGCGCACGGAGTCTCACGGCGTCTAGGGATCATATGCATATTTTGTTAAACATTTCAAACTTTGAGTTTTACTTTTAAGTTGTAATAATACATTTTTCTTCCGCTGTGTTAGAACGGTTTTGAAACTCAATGGTAGTTTGCGTTGTTTTCTTATCATATAGATGTCGTTTATTGTGACCGTTGACTTGGATCCTGGTGTGTCACGCGCCTCGCGGTAAAACCCCGCATGTGGAAATTTGAGGGTGTGACAAAAAAACAACAAAATCTGCATGGAAGGTAGGCGTTGGGCCTGTTTTCAGAAAAAAAAAAAAAAAGATTTTTGGATGACATCAGAACCTGGATCGTCTCAGCAAACTTTAAGCGAGGATGAAGCACTTTGAAATAAGGTTGCTTCACTAGAAGAGGAAGTGAAACAAAGAAATGAAAAATATGAAAAGTTGTTAATGTTCGTGAGCTCAAAGTTTCCGGATTTTGAGAGCGCGGTATCTGCACATGTGAGTAGTGGAGCAAATGATTTGGATGAGCAAGTCAATGACAATGACAATTCGAATTAGGAAGTGAGTTAAGACTTATTTTGTTAGTGTTTGATTGATTTCCGTTTTAAAGTTTAGACTTAATCTGTTTAGTACTATTTAGTTATATGTTTGTTTACTCTTTTTAATTTTTAGAATTAACATGCTATAATGTTATGCGTTAAATTAATTATGAATTGGTGCATACACATTATAGACTACTAGCTGGAAACCCGCGCGATGCGGCGGCAACAATAATGTAAAATACGGCGCTCGTTTTTTGTAAGTTTTCGTCGGTGTAGTCTATTTATATCATGATTCTTACCTATTCAAATTTATAAAAAAATGGACATGCTAATTGACCGTTTTATCTTATTAGACATGTTGAATAATTGAATATCAAATATATAGTAATGAAATAGAATATATTATGTTATATTACGGTTATGCTAAAAGCAAGAAACTATGATATTAGCACATTAACCTTTGTGGTTGGGTTGCAAACAAATTTTTTTTTTCCACGTATAATCATAATCATAGTAAATATACCAATCCAAGCAAAAGGAGCGGGGCGGGTTGGACAGGTACCTGGTTAAAACTGGTATGGGTCAAGAGATGCCGCTATAAAAAAGGTTAATTTGGTTCGTCTTAGGACGGGTTATCACAAAAAAAAGGATAGTATTGTTATAAAACTTGCTATAATATGGTACGTCAGCTTATTTCTAATCCTTCGTCCAACTCATAAGTTTTGACTCATATACATCGATTAATATAAAATCATGTAAAGGTGACGGATAAAATATTTTTTTTACTCGTATAAAAAAATGTGTTATATAGTTAAGAGTTAATAAAGCTTCTTTTTGTTAACATTATATCATTCTTCTTCACTTAACATTTCAAACTCCTGTAACCTATATCATTAACCCTTAAATAAAATTAACATATTTACTTATGATCTAGTGGTCTAGTAGTGATACGATGTTCATTTCCTACAAAATGGTATGGGTTTAAAAATAATATTAGAAAAAAATAAGCACAAAGGTCTATATTCAATATGATTCATATAGAGAAATATGAGAGTATTAAAGTTGTAAGTACAAATCATCCTACCAAAGGGATATCTTAGTCTGAAATTGACCCTTTTTTTTGCTTCGTCCTCTACGTCAACTCTGCAAAAAGGCAAATGTAAGAAACAAAAACAAGTATGTCTTCAAACTTCTTTAGACTGAAAAGGCTGACATATATTGAAAGAGTATAAAGCTCTTATATAAACATTTAAAAAATGGATTCTTTATGTTGAAATAGTTTTCATAAATTCTTGTTGCCTCTCGTATGATTGTGACAATGCATGAACTTTAAGACCAACAAAATGCAATAATAACTTATAGGAGTTTACATTGACCTTAATCTCGCTTAAATATCGAAAGCATAAAAAAAAACTTGGCTTCTAGAAAAGAAATTCCAAGCCTAACGAACGATGTGTCATTCAATAACAAGAAATATTACCCGGAGCTTCGCAGTGGACACCGGACACGGTTGGTACCGGTTTGGTTAGTTAAAAGTCGACCACATGTTTGATGTTTGACAGCCAGTAAAACGATGGTTGCCGGCAGAAGAAAATCACCACACGCCTATCGGCTTCGCCACAACCTCTCAATTTCCGATCGATCCATGTGTTGACCTATTTTTACTCTGTTCATGTTCAGGAATGTTTAAAACTTCAGCCTGTTAGATATATAAAGTGTATCATCAATGACAAGTCTGTAATGTAATGACACATAAGTTGATTTGAAACATCACCACTCACGCTTAAATACACATACTGGAAGGACATGACTGGAAAGTAATCTACAAACACATTAAAATGATCTTCAATGAAGGTTTTGGAATTGTGTGATGCATACATGTATGACTTGTGATAAAAATTCTTGAATAGTTAAATGTACTATGGCATTGACCATATCCCCAAAATGTTTGCAAATGATATTGGAAATTTAGTACTCTCCATAACAAAGACTGGTGTAAGTTCAATAAACAAAAAGAATAGAAATCAAAGCTTATAATCTAAATGTGTCTGCATATGCACCCACTTAGGCAACATTGGTTGCAACATTGTAGGAAATCCATGAATAAGAAGCCTTACCAGCAGAATAGTTGTCTCGGACTTGCCCAACTCCAACAGAAAACTTGTTGATTAGAGCATTCTTCATGTTAACATCACTCCGACCACGACCACGACCATAGCATCCAATCAGATTCATCCAATTCTGATCCTGATAAACAAGTAAACAACGATCATCTGATAGATCAACCTTATGCATTTATGTAAGTCAACACATCTAAGCACTACATTCACGTTCATCATATCAGCTGTATATGCAACAAGAGTAAAAAAAAACATTCATCAATTATAGCTCATTATCTGCGGTGTTTGTAAGAATACATAAAATCGCACTGTAAGTTACAGCTCATTCCTACCTTTTGACCATGAGTGCCACATAGATTTGAATGAACTTTTATATACACCTACGCCTCATCATGCCAAAGTTTATTTGTAATGTATATAATGCAGCCATCACACATTAATAAAAATATATATGTATATTGTGAAAAGCAAAATAGATGAGAAGTGCAACCATGAAATTATTTAGAATGCAGCTAAGGCTAGTGTTGCCTGATTGAAATCCAGTCATCTTAGTAAAATTACTTTATAAAACATATACACCAAATCCTTCATGCCTACCGAAGGCTAGTGTTCTTGGCAAATCTTTAATTGAAACTTGTTGGCGAGTAGTTGGAAAACTAACCTGAAGGGATACGCCAAAATGCTAATATATTTAACATGCGGGTGCAATGCTTGCTCCACCAATATATACTTGGCATGAATGCCACGTAAACTTTGTAACATGTATAAAATAGAGATATTAAACAATGTTACCTCTTCTACAGATTGTCCAAGCCGCAGACGTTTCGTTACTTTGTAACACCATTTGCCATCCACCCTACACGTAAAGTATGTTATTTTTCTATGCAAATTTCTTCTAATGTTAAAATGGTGACCAATAACAAACCTCATAATAATAACTTCTTGGGCAAACTCTTGCTCCACAAGACAACTTATCAACTGCAACATAACACCTTTGGATTTGCTCACCCCTAACTACGATAACTACATTTAGTTTCATTGATAAAGCGATCATGTTGAATATACTTTGGCGATCCGTTACAAAACAGGAGATGAAGAATTGTACATAAGTTAAAAGAGTGGTTTTCACAAAAAAAAAAAAAATTATAACTTGTTTGAAATATAGATTTAGAGCTTGCAATTGCATAAAGAAAAGCAAAGTAGATGAAAACCAACCAAGACACCCACCGCTACTCTGACTGCTTCCTCATCGACCATTGCTGCCTAAAAAATTATGCGGATTGAAAACAGGTCAAAATGGGCAACAACATAACACATAATGTGTCGAAATACGTCGCTTGAAAACTATGAGGATTTAGAACAAATTTAAACAGGTCAACATGTGTGATTAGAAAATAACTTGATATTATGCAATTAATAACTTAGTTGGACTACCAGGCACATAAAATGATCTAAACATGTCCCATTCGATAAGAAGATTCAGATTATTTGTGACACCCGGCATGTTTGAGTCAACACTTTATGAACACATAAGTCTACCTTAGCGAGAAACGTTTATAAACAAACTTAACTGGGTTAGTTGAGTCGGGTCAGATTAGGATTGTCCAGGGTTCAATGATCTGGAGGATCATTGGGAGTCATTTTGGGGAATACACTAGTACCGGGTTCCGTTGTTGGTGACATTACATGAACTAATTAAGTATATGTGTAGATTATGGGTCGTGTGGTGGATTGTATACTTATACTTGCTTAAACGATGTACAAATGATTATACGTGCCTAAACATGCTAAGTATAGACTATGGATGCATGCTTACGTGTTAAGATGTGTTAGAATGCGTTAAACACGACAAACTGGAAAAAGGTTAACATGTGTTAAAGAGTGCTGTTAACATGTGTTAAAAAGTGCTGATGACCTGAATGTGGAAATAGTGGGCGAATGTGGAAATAGAACTTGAGAAAGTGGGCGAATGTAGAAACAAAGTGGGCGAATGTGGAAAGATTCCACATTCGACCATTACAAAGGGGCGAATGTGGAAAAGTTCCACATTCGACCACATAAAATGGGCGAACCTGGACCTGGTATAAATACCATCCTTAGCCATTTTTCACCATTTCACAAACCCTAAACGCCTCCAAACACTCTCTATCAGCTATTATCATTGGGGAAGGAGTTTTTGAGCTTGTTTTTCATAACCTAACTCTCTAAAGCATTACAAGTGAAAATCTAAGGTGTGTTCTTCATTCCAAATCCTTTTTAAACAATTTTAACTTGTTTTCATCTAAACCCCAAGGGTCCAGATCTGATATCCACATGTTTTATGGGTAAAAACCTTCCTAATATCTTTCTAAATAAAACCTATTCATAAACAATGAGTTTTTATGCAAACTAAACATGTGTTAATATGATATTATGCATTGTTTGATGATTACTTGTTGTATAGATGATATGATAACAACCTAGGGCTGTTATTAATGATGGGTTATGATTGAAACATGTTACCTTTGATTGTTGATGGTGTTTTGACGATTAAAGGGGTTTTAGTTAGATTTAGGGCTTGTTTTTGGATGGTTATGATAAGGTTATGATAGGGGTTTCTTGTTCATGATGATTTAAGTATGATGAGCTGATGATTGATTAAATTTAGAAAGTTTCCTAATTGGGTAATGATTTCATGCATGATGATGTGACATCTCCATAATTTACTATTTTAGGAAACTTGTAAAAACGGATAGATTTTGGGGTAAAATCGGTAGGGTTTCGTAGGAATATGTTAATGATGCTTGACTGCTGTAACTCATGATGTTTCGTGATGTTTTCGGATGTTTTCGACGCGTTTTTGGGAAAATCTAACAGCAGGGGCGAACCTGGAATACCTTCGACCAGCCGAACGGTCGAAGGTGGACTCCCAGGGGTCGAACCTGGAAACCAAGGGGCGAATGAACCATAAAAAGGGGCGAAGGTGGAAAAAGGGGGCGAAGGTGGAAGTTTAAAGCCACCTTCGACCACTCAAAGCCACGTTCGGCCCTACGATAACAAAAATGAGATTTTTGATACGAACTAAGTGTTTTATGCTTGAACTTTGTGTATAATCTATGTGTACTTGATTAGTTAGGGTAATGGGTCACCAACGGGATGTCGGGACGGTCTGGAATGTCCGGTTAACGTTTAAACACACTTTTTAACATACGTAGTCAAGATCTGGACAATCGGGGACTAGTTAGCCTTCGGGTTAATAGTCATCACACTTATGTAAACTCATTGATAGGTTGTCATTAGTTGGGATTATCATACACGTGTTGGAATTCTAGTTACCAGAAGACGCACTCTAAGGTGAGTTTCACGGCCCCACTCTTTTACTGGTTTTACAATTTCGGGGGAGAAAACATGCTGTGTTCTTTAAACGTGTGTCAAATGTGTTTTTCCTAAAAGGCGTGACAACTATGTTTTTGGGTACTCATGTATTCACTACGTTTTGGGAATGTTCATTTGAGTTCAAGGTATTCATTTATGTTCCGTATTATATGGCCTATGTTGTGGCAGTTCGTTAGCCGTGGTGCGGTAGTTCATTAGCCTCTATGTGGTAGTTCGTTAGCTATGTTATAGTAGTTCGTTGGCCATGGGATGGTAGTTCGTTAGCTATGGTAAAGCAGTCGTTGACCATGGGATGGTAGTTCGTTATCTTCGGTGGGCGATAGTTCGTTTGGGAGGTTCGTTATGAAGTTCAAACATTTAACGAGTGTTTTCATCGGTCGGTAGTATCATGATGGTCTTTCAAAAGTTCGTGAAACGTTTTACTTAAAAACCTGTGAACTCACCGGCATTATTTGCTGACGTTTTTAGCATGTTTGTCTCAGGTCGCTAAGGTAGCAGCTGACGATAGGCGCACGGAGTCTCACGGCGTCTAGGATTCATGTGCATCTCATTTAGTATTTTCAGATTTTCGTACTTTTGATTTCACGTTGTAATAAAGTTTTACGCTTCCGCAGCGTTGGATCATTTATGAAAACTTAATGGTTTGATTATGTCATTTTTACGTATCATATAGTGTTGTTTATTGTGACCGTTGACTTGGATCCTGGTGTGTCACGCGCCTCGCGGTAAAACCCCGCACGTGGAAATTTGAGGGTTTGACAGATTGGTATCAGAGCCAATGGTTATAGTGAACTAGGACTGCATGTAGAGTCTAGTCTATAGCCGAGTATCACACACGTTAGACGGTCACACATAATTACGAGTCGTGTCGTTTGGTAAACATACTAGCCTTGTCGGGGTGTCGGTGTCCTCATCACACAGTATCGCGTTATTTTAGGAATGTGTGTATCGGGTGATTTGAAGTTCTAGCTAGGAGCACGCCTAAAGGACCATGTAGAGCGATTTGTTATTTCGGGTGCACACGAAATCATAAATCGAAATGCATGAAAATCTTGGTGGACTTCGTGTTCGGACTAATGGTCATGCTGGAACCATGTTCTAAATTCGTTTGGGTCACTTGTAGCTCGATCTGTTGGTGGTTTTGAGTGTCTTGTCTCATGTTTGGCAGAACATGTCTGGTCGCGCGGGTGGACTTGATGGTGGACGCCGTGGTGGCGGTGGGGGTCGCAATGGCGGTGGACGAGGTGGTGGGAACATCACCATGACTCAGGCAGAGTTGGAGCACATGTTACAGCAACAGTTGAACGTTGCGTTGGCCGCTTTCCAGGCTGCTCAGCAGACCCTGGGAAACACTAATCAGGGACAATCTGGGTGCACCTACAAGAAGTTTATGGACTGTAAACCCCATTTCTTCAATAGGACTGAAGGAGCGGTGGGACTACTTAGGTGGTTGGAGAAGATTGAGTCGGTGTTTGCTATGTGTAACTGTCCCGACGCTGATCGCGTCAAGTATGCGTCTGCTACACTGGAGGGACATGCGTTGACCTGGTGGAACTCCACCACTGCGAACCTTGGCCTGGGTGAGGCCAATGCTATGCCGTGGACCGAGTTTGTTCAGATGTTGAGGGCAGAGTATTGCCCAAGAGACGAGATTATGAAGTTGGAGCATGAGTTTTGGAATCTGAAGATGGTTGGGTCGGAGATCGAGGAGTTTACTGCTAGGCACAACGAGTTGGCTGTGATGTGCCCCGGTTTGGCTACACCGGAGTACCGGAGGATTGAGCACTACGTTGCTGGGTTAGTGCCGGAGGTTGCTGGACTTGTTGCCGCTGCTGATCACACTACTATGTTGGCCACTGTTCGGGCAGCTCACAAGCTGACCAACATGAAGGTTGCTGAGGGCGTTCTACCTCCAAGGGGTGCTGCTGTGAAAGCCCCTGCGGACAACAAGCGAAAGTGGGATGGTGCTGGGAAGAGTGCAAGTTCGGGTCAACCGCAGCAACAGGTAAGGAAGACTGAGGCTTTGGGATCGTCTTCGGGTCAGAGGCAAGACGGGTACACGGGGAAACTGCCGGAGTGCAATCAATGTGGGTTCCATCATTATGGCAGCTGTGAGAAGTTCCGTTGCAACCGCTGTAAGCGTGTGGGCCATGTTGCTAAAAACTGTAGAGTCAATCTACAGACAGTTCCAGGCCAAGCGGTTGTCCCTGCCCCTGTCCCTCAGGGGAACCAAGGGTGTTATAACTGTGGGGAGACTGGGCACTTCAAACGTGATTGTCCTAAGCTGAATCGAGGGACTGCAGGTGGTGCAGGGAACGAAGGTGGCGGCCGAACTACTCGTGGTCATGTCTACGCCATTGGCGCTAGGGAGAACCAGGAGGATCCTGACACTGTTACTGGTGAGTATTCTTTTCTTGATTCTCGTTATGCTCGTATTCATTCTCGTTCACATTGTTTGGCGATTCGTATTCATTGTGTGCATTCGGTTTGGTATTTGGTCATCATTTTTGCATTCATGAGTCTGATGTGGGTCCTTTGGAGATGTTACTCGGACGGTACCGGTGTATCATTTATACCGATCATAGTAAGTCTCTAGTAGGCCTTCGATCAGGGGGATTCATTGTTTTCTATTCACTTTGGGGAGGGCGGTTCCCCGGCATAGAGTATTCGTTGATATCATCTTTCGTTCGCGGTTATCATTTCGTTTGTGTTCTAGGAAACGTTACTTGGGTTAGGTCGACACTCATTACTGTCGAAGAGTGAATCTCGGGGCGAGATTCCTTTCAACAGGGGGATGATGTGACGACCGGGAAAATTTTTCTCTTATCGCTTCGTTCTCTTTGACTTCGGGAAATTTTCGGGACGAAAATCCTTTCAACTGGGGGATGATGTGACACTCGGCATGTTTGAGTCAACACTTTATGAACACATAAGTCTACCTTAGCGAGAAACGTTTATAAACAAACTTAACTGGGTTAGTTGAGTCGGGCCAGATTAGGATTGTCCAGGGTTCAATGATCTGGAGGATCATTGGGAGTCATTTTGGGGAATACACTAGTACCGGGTTCCGTTGTTGGTGACATTACATGAACTAATTAAGTATATGTGTAGATTATGGGTCGTGTGGTAGATTGTATACTTATACTTGCTTAAACGATGTACAAATGATTATACGTGCCTAAACATGCTAAGTATAGACTATGGATGCATGCTTACGTGTTAAGATGTGTTAGAATGCGTTAAACACGACAAACTGGAAAAAGGTTAACATGTGTTAAAGAGTGCTGTTAACATGTGTTAAAAAGTGCTGATGACCTGAATGTGGAAATAGTGGGCGAATGTGGAAATAGAACTTGAGAAAGTGGGCGAATGTAGAAACAAAGTGGGCGAATGTGGAAAGATTCCACATTCGACCATTACAAAGGGGCGAATGTGGAAAAGTTCCACATTCGACCACATAAAATGGGCGAACCTGGACCTGGTATAAATACCATCCTTAGCCATTTTTCACCATTTCACAAACCCTAAACGCCTCCAAACACTCTCTATCAGCTATTATCATTGGGGAAGGAGTTTTTGAGCTTGTTTTTCATAACCTAACTCTCTAAATCATTACAAGTGAAAATCTAAGGTGTGTTCTTCATTCCAAATCCTTTTTAAACAATTTTAACTTGTTTTCATCTAAACCCCAAGGGTCCAGATCTGATATCCACATGTTTTATGGGTAAAAACCTTCCTAATATCTTTCTAAATAAAACCTATTCATAAACAATGAGTTTTTATGCAAACTAAACATGTGTTAATATGATATTATGCATTGTTTGATGATTACTTGTTGTATAGATGATATGATAACAACCTAGGGCTGTTATTAATGATGGGTTATGATTGAAACATGTTACCTTTGATTGTTGATGGTGTTTTGACGATTAAAGGGGTTTTAGTTAGATTTAGGGCTTGTTTTTGGATGGTTATGATAAGGTTATGATAGGGGTTTCTTGTTCATGATGATTTAAGTATGATGAGCTGATGATTGATTAAATTTAGAAAGTTTCCTAATTGGGTAATGATTTCATGCATGATGATGTGACATCTCCATAATTTACTATTTTAGGAAACTTGTAAAAACGGATAGATTTTGGGGTAAAATCGGTAGGGTTTCGTAGGAATATGTTAATGATGCTTGACTGCTGTAACTCATGATGTTTCGTGATGTTTTCGGATGTTTTCGACGCGTTTTTGGGAAAATCTAACAGCAGGGGCGAACCTGGAATACCTTCGACCAGCCGAACGGTCGAAGGTGGACTCCCAGGGGTCGAACCTGGAAACCAAGGGGCGAATGAACCATAAAAAGGGGCGAAGGTGGAAAAAGGGGGCGAAGGTGGAAGTTTAAAGCCACCTTCGACCACTCAAAGCCACGTTCGGCCCTACGATAACAAAAATGAGATTTTTGATACGAACTAAGTGTTTTATGCTTGAACTTTGTGTATAATCTATGTGTACTTGATTAGTTAGGGTAATGGGTCACCGACGGGATGTCGGGACGGTCTGGAATGTCCGGTTAACGTTTAAACACACTTTTTAACATACGTAGTCAAGATCTGGACAATCGGGGACTAGTTAGCCTTCGGGTTAATAGTCATCACACTTATGTAAACTCATTGATAGGTTGTCATTAGTTGGGATTATCATACACGTGTTGGAATTCTAGTTACCAGAAGACGCACTCTAAGGTGAGTTTCACGGCCCCACTCTTTTACTGGTTTTACAATTTCGGGGGAGAAAACATGCTGTGTTCTTTAAACGTGTGTCAAATGTGTTTTTCCTAAAAGGCGTGACAACTATGTTTTTGGGTACTCATGTATTCACTACGTTTTGGGAATGTTCATTTGAGTTCAAGGTATTCATTTATGTTCCGTATTATATGGCCTATGTTGTGGCAGTTCGTTAGCCGTGGTGCGGTAGTTCATTAGCCTCTATGTGGTAGTTCGTTAGCTATGTTATAGTAGTTCGTTGGCCATGGGATGGTAGTTCGTTAGTTATGGTAAAGCAGTTCGTTGACCATGGGATGGTAGTTCGTTATCTTCGGTGGGCGATAGTTCGTTTGGGAGGTTCGTTATGAAGTTCAAACATTTAACGAGTGTTTTCATCGGTCGGTAGTATCATGATGGTCTTTCAAAAGTTCGTGAAACGTTTTACTTAAAAACCTGTGAACTCACCGGCATTATTTGCTGACGTTTTTAGCATGTTTGTCTCAGGTCGCTAAGGTAGCAGCTGACGATAGGCGCACGGAGTCTCACGGCGTCTAGGATTCATGTGCATCTCATTTAGTATTTTCAGATTTTCGTACTTTTGATTTCACGTTGTAATAAAGTTTTACGCTTCCGCAGCGTTGGATCATTTATGAAAACTTAATGGTTTGATTATGTCATTTTTACGTATCATATAGTGTTGTTTATTGTGACCGTTGACTTGGATCCTGGTGTGTCACGCGCCTCGCGGTAAAACACCGCACGTGGAAATTTGAGGGTGTGACATTATTTGATGCCCCCTATAAAATAAAATCTAAACAAACATAAGCACCAATGACCAGTAAACGAAAAGTAATTTAAAAGAGTTAGAAGCCAATTTGATTATCTAGATTAGAGACATATTAATACGGAGCATATTATACATGCAAACATCACAAACTGTCTCTAAATATTTGACCAGCCTTGACTTTAACCGAAGGTTCTAGGATTTTATTAGCATAACCAGATGTTGCAGTGTCACCTTATAACAACTTAAGTATGTAGAGTATGGGTTGTATGTTATTGAAACTGCTCAATTGGGTAACATGTTTTTAAGAAGAAAAAAGTGAAATGACCAAATAGATCAGGAAACGCATATGTGCAGCTTTTCCATTTTTTAATCCCTACATCTTACATAATTTCCTCATGTTTTGGAAGTTTAAATTGAAGTACCAAGAGCCAAAATACCAGCAATAACCAATTTAGAACCTTTATCTCTAGCAAGACATAGTTTAAGAACAACAAAAAAGCTTTTAACTACTTATCAAACACTTACAAAGTTTGGACCAACTTGTATCCAATAGGCAAATTGAAAATTTTCAAAGGGAAATAAAATTTACCAAAAAAGAAAATTTCATATTTTGAGGGACAAGGAAAATATAAATCACTTAGCTAATAACAACAAAAAGTATTGTGCATACCTCTTCAACAGTACCAGCTAGTAATTTCTAGTCCCCTACTCCTTTAAATGCTTCACTTTTCTCTTGAACTACAAGAACCAAAAACATGATTCACTTCAAACTCACATAAAAGGTATGCTACTGCGTATCAAATTCTATAGTAAAATTAAAGAGGGGTTGATGCAGAAAACTGGCCTCCCCTTTTGTAGGGGTGTAAATGACACGTAGCGGCTCGAGAGCTACCCGGGATCGGCTCGGTAAAAAGCCCGAACAAGCCCGAGCCCGAGTCCGAGCCTGAAATATGGCTCGTTTAGTTTTCGAGCCCGAGCTCGAGCCCTAGATACAAAGCTCGATTGGGCTCGCGAGCCTAAACGAGCCTAAACATAATTATAAGTTTTTTATATATCTTTTATAATTTATAGCCCACATCTCCAAAGCCCAGGTCCTTATTTCATAGGCCCATTTAATAACACTCACGAGCCTAGCTTTTGCGATCTCGAGTCGAGCTTTGAGCTCGTTTGAGATTGTTCTCAAATCACCTCGAGCCGAGCCGAGCCGAGCTCAAGCTTTTGATTTTGCTAGCGAGCCGAGCTCGAGCTCAAAATTGTAGGCTCGAACCGAGCCGAGCTCGAACTCGAGCTTCATAAAACCATAACGAGCCGAGCCCGAGCCCAGTCAGGCTCGAGCTCGGCTCGGCTCATTTACACCCATACCCTTTTGTTGTTTATAATGAAAGAAGCAACACCAACTCTATGCGAATCATTTGGTGAGAAGTATGATTCCTTTCAGGAATCCAATACATCAGCATAAAGTATGTTGGTTCAGCATGATGGAACCAAATTTTTTTTCCTAAATAAGTCAACAAAAACATTAAACTCATTTTGTATTGGATCTAAAATTCAACATTAAATCCTTTAGATGAAGGCATGAAGCATAATTTACATACCTTTAGTGTAGGCTTTACAAGATTCAGATGTTCAATAGATAATTTAAGCCACACAGTGACCCTCTTGTTCTATCTTCACATATCATTCTTGATGCAATCTTTTCTGACTTCTAAGAACAAGCAGGTTCCATTTATCATTAAAAAATAATAAAAATAAAAAAATCATTAAAACCAAAAACATACCTTATGAGGCTCAATGCCCAAAGGTGTCCACCCCCAAACCGCATCATTACAGCATCCCTATAATAGTCATCACAAAATTATTCCTTTCCACATTTACTTTCTTCCATTATGATCAAGCTCAAAAGTATCCACAGTGTGTGTCATCCTTTGATGTTTTGAACTCTACAGAATACAGAAGTCTTAACAATTTGACCTCTATAAACGTCTAGTAACAAATAAATGAATATATAAATAACATACCTAAGTTCCCACATGTTTAAAGATGCCAAGAAGTAGATGATTCCAATCCATCTCAAAGTTGGGACATCTTATACTCATTATTTGACATAACACAAACGCCTATAGGCGTGAGAATACAAAAACCTTCAAATAGCAAACGTTCCTACTCTCCAAACCCTAATTGCACCATTTAACAAAACCCTAAACTAATAATAAAATTCACCTGCAAGGGCACAAATCCAGCATGAATAAGACAAAGAACCATAAAGTCAAACAGCTTCATGAGTAAATAAATACGAACCTGGTTACTTAACCATGTTTAGTTTCCTTCCAGAGCAATCGTAAAATGTTTTGTGTGACCGGAGAAGATAGAAATAGGAGAAGATGTGTGCGCTATTACCTCCATCTTTTTGTCGCCTCTTGTAGTGGTACAAAATGATATGAGGGAGATTGGGAGAATTGAGCAGAAAGAAATGATTTGGAATTAGGGTTTGGGGAATGAGGAATGGTTGTATTGGGAAGTGGGGATGAGCGAGCGGGAATTCAAATTTGAATGAAAAAATTTGGCCGCCCAAAAATTATACACTGAAAAGTTGTTTGGGTCCAGCAAGAAAGAGACGAAAATATGTGTGGATTTTAACTTTCAAGAGTTCATGCTTCATAGGTTTATACATATGGCTTTAATGGTTGTATATCTCTTAAAAAATGGCAAATGACCATTCTTGCCCTTCCTATATGCTTATTAATATAGTATAGATTAAATATAGTATCAAAAACTATTTTCAGTCTTTAATAAACATGCCGGAAACAAGTCATAGTATTAAACACTAGTTTTTTAGTCACGAAGTTAACATATTAGGGACTGATTATTAGTATTTAAAACACATATTTGGGACTGAAAAGGTTCTTACTTGATAAAAAATTTAGTCTCTAAAAAAACATATTCGATGCTAAATAATAACTTTTAAGATTATTTTTCAGTCCTTAAAATATAATTAAGGAATAAAATGATATGTTAACATAGACTAAATTTCACTCTCTAAAACGGACATCCAAGACTAAATAACACGACATCTAAGATTGTTTTTCAGTCCCTAAAAGAATATATGAAGACAAAATAGCATATTATTAGGGACTAATTCTTAGTCTCTATAACGACGTCTAATTAGAGACTGAATTGTCATAGAACCCAAGGCTAATTAAATGTATTTGTCAAAAAATACACAACATTTTAGTACTGATTTTCATTCCCAAAAAACCTTCGTTCAAGGACTGATCTTCAGTCACAAACGAAATGTATTTGGGACTGAAATGATGTGGTATATGGGGATAGAATAAGGACTGATTTTATGAGTAAGAGAGACTGAATGTCAGTCCTTGTAGATATCATATATTTAGGACTGAAATTTAGTTACTAATGTAAGTATCTAGGACTAACCAACTAGGACTGGCTCGTGACTGGCAAAATCAGTCCCTAATAGCCATTAAGGACTGATTTAGGAGTATCAAAGACTAATTTTTCAGTCCTTGATCTTTAGTCACAAACGAAATGTATTTGGGACTGAAATGTATCTAGGACTAACCAACTAGGACTGACTTAACAGTTTAAATTGCAAAAATTTAAACATTTCCACTTATCAATATATGCTTCGTTTTAGAGAATAAGGTAAAAAACAGTATATGTTTATCGTTTAATTTCCATTTATTCCATCTGACTCGCCTTAACTTAGGTGACGCAGCTTGTATCATGCTTATGTTTTACATTACCTACATGGAACATACATATAGAGAAACATGAGAATAGTACAAATGAGATATGATATAACTAAAATTATCTCATTATATCCAAATTGAAAAATTATTCGTAATGGTACTTCATATGTTATTTTAAACTTGTATTGGTTTCACGTGATATTAAACAACTATTGAATTTACCTTGTCAATTAACATGCAAATTAATTTAGCGTTTAAAAATGAAAAAAAAAATGTATATAAACAAATTAATTTAAAGATTTTTAAGTACACAATATATATGCACATATGTATATAATAAAAAAATTAAATGATTTATGTTTATTATTTTATTCTATGGATAATTTAGCGTTTTGTTATGAACATGACCCTATCTATACACATGCATATATGTGTGTATATACACATGATATTTTTTGCTTATTGAAATGAATTGTGTATGAGTTTGGGTGGGTCGAGGGAAGCATGCTTGTGTTGACTTGACAGGTGTATCTATGGTTGGGTTGAGGGATAGTGGGTTTGTAGCAGGGCAAGATGTGCGGCAAGCAGAGGCTAAGAAGGTAGAAAAGCATGCTAAAGCCTGCGAGGAGAACCAACATGTTTTCGTACCCAAGCTTTTGATACATTTGGCTCATTGGCATCGGAGGCTATCCGTTTCTCGACCAGGGTCCAGCGAGTTATTCATACTATAGTGTCTCGGCCCCAGGTGGGTAAAGTTACGTTTTTAGTTGGTTAGGGTTTGTCATTCAGAAAAAGGGTGGCGGCGCAGCTTGTGGCCCGCCCTCCCGCTATCTTGATGTAACTTGCGGCGCGTGACTAGATACTTACATTAGTAACTAAATTTCAGTTACTAATGTAACTTGCGGCGCAGCTAGGTTTATAACCGCGCGCGTTGCGGCGCGTGTCAAACAACCCAAAAAGTTAACCTTTCTAATTCTAAGTTTAAAGATGTAATAGCCCAAAAGTTGACCATTCTGAGTTTAACTCTGCATATGCTTGCGAAGCTTATGGAACCTAATTTAATAGAAAAACATTCTTTAATTATATAAAACATGCCTGTTGTGTGTAATTCTCACTTGAAACAAATTAAAACATTTTTGTGTGTAATTGGTTAAAAAAAAACCACAACCCTTATCACAACTTCAAATTAGTCCCACACATAAATTACATTGGCCTTAGTTTATGAGAAGCAGTCTATCATCCAAAGGGCCTCTGTCAAACTCAATGTGTGCTTAACAAATATGTCATTGCCCTTTCGTTTAAAATTACATAAACACGCTATTACCGCTAAATGTGCCAGACCACATAACACAAACCGAGTCAGCCACCAATGACATTTGCGTAAGCAACCCGAAAACAGGACAATAGCATAGGTAGCTTACAGCTTCGACATCCTCTCCTGAAAATGCAATCATTTGTCCTTCGCCATGTGAACTTTCATAATCCTTTTTTCCTGCACAATTTTCTCACACGTGAACTTTGTACCAAATATGTTTATCATTAATCGTTAATAATCCAATACCCCTAAATCTCATGAATTTAGAAGTAAGTTAGCAAAACAACGACAGTTCAAATTGCACATATTTGATTACAGGTCATATGGATGGATAAGACAAAACGGGTCAACGGCTATTACAATGGTAGGTTCAGTACAACATGGGCTCACTACTTTGTTCCTTTCAATAGATGAAACAAAAAAGGTACATTTGTGGTTACTTTGTTGTCATTGGGTAACAAATCCAGTAGCTTGTACATAATCATTGGTACCCATCTTGTAACTTGAACAATATAAAGTAATTTCAGATCTATACCATTGCAAGAAAAAGAATTTGCAGCAAAATTAGGTTCTTTAAAAACCATAATCTAAAACAATGCTTCCACACACTCGCAATCAAATTTTGACCAAAATAGTTTCTCGCCGTCTTCACGTCTGACCAACATTGCAGATTTGCCAACCTCTAACTGTATCGCTTTTGGCCACCTACATTTAAAAGGTGGTTGTCAATAGTAGACTTAAGAGCAGCTATTAGCATTTCCTTAAATTTAATTCACTTGTATCATAAATGATACTTCTTCAATTGAAACTAGTTGTATAAAATCACGCGCGTTGCGCGTTTTATAATCGAGATTTAGATGGGGTGTTAGTCAATCAATGAATTATACAATCGAGATTCCATTTTGGTTGTAAACGTTAAAAAAAATAAAGAAGTCTACACATTAGGGGTGTTCAAAATCGGATAATCCGAATTTCGGATATCCGAATTTCGGATAATCCGAAATTTCGGATAGTCAATATTGAGATCCGAATCCGAATCCGAAATTCGGATATCCGAAATTTTGGATTCGGATTCGGATCATCCAACGGATAATCCGAAACTTAAAAAAAAATTAAAAAAATAATAAAAAAAAACTATAAAAAACGTTCCCTTTATGCCTAAAACGTGAACCTATTAAAAAAACAAAAATCGAAGTTAGATAAACGAAATTTGAACAACAAATATATAAAAAAAAACTTATTATTTTGATGGAAGGGGGCTGTGAAGGTCGGATACGAGGTGGACGGGGGCTGTTATAGAGGAGAGAAGAGAGAGCAACAGCTATGGATTAGAGGAGTATGGACATAGAGTTAGAAGGATTAAGGATTTAGGATTGTTTATTTTGTTATGTAGTGTATATAATATTATATATATATATACATATATATATATATATATTTAATATTCGGATTCGGATAATCCGATTATCCGAAAATTTTCAAAATCAGGATCCGAATCCGAATCCGAAATTTCAGATAATCCGATTTTCGGATATCCGAAAATCGGATTATCCAAAATTTCGGATAATTCGGATTCGGATTTTCGGATTTTTCGGATTCGAATTTTGGATTATCCGATTTTGAACAGCCCTACTACACATTAGGTAACACATGAAATTTGTAACGAAATTACATAAGATTATGTTATTTATATTAATAGTATATAATATAATAAATTTTTTAATAAAATAATATGAATAAAATAATAATATATAATATATAAGTAGTGTATAATATAATAAAGTTTTTGAATAAAATAATAGTATATAATATATTAATTAGTGATGAGCATACAAGGCCGAATACCGATCCCGTCCCGTCCTTATCCTGATACCGTACCGAACCGAGTGGTTTTGGGGTCGGTATCGGTACCGATATTTATGGATTTTCAGTTTCGGTATTATCGGTATCGGTACGGGATCGGTATGGTATCGGTATTTTAAGGTAAAATACCGATACCATATCGGTACCGTACCAATACCGTACCGTTCGGTATCGGTATTGTCGGGATCGGTATAAAAAGTTTTTGAATAAAATAATAGTATATAATATATTAATTAGGGATGAGCATACAAGGCCGAATACCGATTTCGTCATGTCCCGATCCCGATACCGTACCGAACCCATACCGAACCGAGTGGTTTCGAGATCGGTATCAGTACCCATATTTATGGATTTTCGGTTTCGGTATTATCGGTATCGGTACGAGATCGGTATGGTATCGGTATCGGTATTTTAAGGTAAAATATCGATACCATACCGGTACCGAACCGATACCGTACCGTTCGGTATCGGTATAATATAATATATTAATAGTATGTAATATAATAAAGTTTTTAAATATAATAATAATATAAATAAAATATTAATATTTTTACTATTCATTTGAAATCACTATTCAAATGAGTTGTATTATTAATAGTATATAATTGTTAACCAAAAAGGCATAGCATGACTAAATAGTCAGGCTCCTTATATTCAACAGCGAATGCTGTTACCTGATGTCCTGATCACTCTCTTCGTTTACCATATAAGAATCAAACTTTAGGACTACTCTTAGATCTGAGTGACCCTCCAAATGATGCACCAAAAGCTTTTAAGTATTATGACAGTTGTTAAACTTAAAACTTTTATCACTATATTAGAGTAAACAATAACAACCTTACCCAGTAAATCCCACACTTAGCCAAGCTAAGAGTAGGGTCTGGGGAGGGTGAGATGTAGGCAAACCTTACCCTTATCCTTACGAATAAAGAGACTGCTTCCAGAGACACCCTCGGCTCAACAATACACAAACGACGGGCCCAAAAAAAAAATACTGAAATGTAAGAAGCATTTTCTCCTAAGTGTGCACACTCACTTTCACTTAAATGAAAGGAGCATTTTCACCTAAGTGTGCATCTTCTGGTCACATGTTAATTTCATTTCTTCTTCACGAAAATTGAACCCTCATATATCCTACCATCCTTTTGTTGCTCAATATGGGTACCAAGATTATTTATTACTTTTACAAATGAACATTGACCATAATGAGAGGTTTTGCCTTCATAAAATTAAATGACCATTAAGAAAAAGTTTCACCATATTATAATGCAACCACACCAAAAATAGAGCAAACAAACTAAGAAGATAAGTTTATTGACTTTCTAAGCAGTTAATGCGGTAAAATATCGGTTATCGGTCAAGGACCAATATTTAGGATATCGTTTATTGCGGTGAGATATCGGTGGGATATCGGTAATTACGGAATATATATATTATAATAATAGTAAGATCAATATATAAAACTTAATACATTTTGTAACAAACTAAAAAATCTTTAGGGTCAAATCTGACAAAAACCGTAATATTAAGGATTAAAATATTATTTAGATAAATAGAATTAAAGGAAATAATATGGTATATGTTGATAAACCCTAAAAACAAAGCAACCGTCACATTGTCTTCTCTTCTTCTCCATTGAAGGTTTCTTCCTCCCATTTCTAGCATAGGTTCATCTCCATCTCTTTTTCTTTTACAAACTTTCATAGTCATGTTCATCCCTTTTACATCTCTTCAGCCCTATTACATCTCTGTTGTAATCTAAATGTGACACCCGGCATATTTGGCTTAAACCTTATAGTAACATCTAAGTCTACCTTAGCGGGAAACGTTTATAAACGAACTTAACTAGGTTAGTTGAGTCGGGTCAAGTTAGGATTGTCCAGGGTTCAATGATCTGGAGGATCATTGGGAGTCATGTTGGGAATACACTAGTACCGGGTCCCGTTGTTGGTGAAATTACATAAACTAATTAAGTGTATATGTAGATTATTGGTCGTATGGTGGATTATATACATAGATGTGTTTAAATGATGTGTAGATGATTATCCATGCTTAAATATGTTAAACATAGACTAAGGTTGCATGCTCATATGTTAAGGTGCGTTAAAATGCGTTAAACACGACAAACTGGAAAACTAGATAAACATAGGTTTTGGTTCGACCACTTCGAGTGGTCGAAGGTGGAATTGTGTCCTGGTTCGACCCTTTGGAAAGGGGCGAACCTGGGATATGGAATTGGAAGAATTTCATTCGACCAAGTCAGGGTTCATTCGACCCTGTGAAAGGGTCGAAGGAGGCTACCTTCGACCACTGATAGGGGGCGAAGGTGGAATAGTATAAATACCAAACTTTGTCATTTTTCACCATTTCACAAACCCTAACCGTCTCAAAACACTCTCAAACGATTTTAATCACTAAGGAAGGAGTTTTTGCTCTTCTTTTTCATAATCTAACCTATCAACAACATCTAAACAAGAATCCAAGGTGTGTTTTTAATCCTAAATCTTTTTAAGGCATTTTAATCCGTTTTTATCTAACCCTAAATGTCCAGATCTGTTCTAAGGAAGATTTTATCAATAAAAACCTTTTAAACATCTTTCTAAACCTAAACCCTATCATTAAACATAGGTTTTGTGTCAATAAACATATGTTAATTATGTGTTATGTGATGTTATGTGTTGTTTAATGAATTGCTGCTGTTTTAATGTTAGAAACATGATCTAGGGCTGCTATGAATGATAGTTTAGGATTGTAAAGGTCATTATTAGATAGATGATATTATGGGTATTTTGGGGATTTTATGAAATCTAGGGCTTGTGCATGTTAAGTGTTATTAACAAAATGAATGGGGGGTTTCTGATTACAAGATAAACTGAGCATTTGTAGATGATTATGGGTTGGTATTAAAAAGTTTCCAAATTGGGTAAAGATTTCATGCATGATGTGACATTTCCATAATTTTGCCATTTTGGGAAAGTATTAAAACAAGCTGGTTTTGGGGCAAAATTGGTGAGGTTTTGTAGGGATATGTTAATCATACTTGACTGTTGTGTTTGATGATGTTTCGAGATGTTTCGAATGTGTTTGAAGCGTTTTTAGGAAAATTTATAAAACAGGGGCGAACCTGGACTCCTTCGACCAAACGAATGTCGAAGGAGAGATTCCAGGGTCGAACCTGGGAAGTGTTTGGGCGAACCTGATAAAACGGTCGAATGAGACATCAAACGGTCGAACGTGGCAAAACGGGCGAAGGAAACTTAATCTGACTAATTCGACCGTTCTGATGCAGAAATGAGATTTTTGATACAAACTAAGTGTTTTATGCTTGAACCTTGTGTGTAATCTATGTGTACTTGATTAGTTAGGGTAATGAGTCACCAACGGGATGTCAGGTCGGTCTAGTGTGTCGGTTGAACATTTATACACGTTTTAAACATACTTGGTTACGATCTGGACAATCGGGGACTAGATAACCTTATGGTTATTAGTCGGAACACTTATGTGAACATTTTGATAGATCTCCGGTAGAGGGATTATCAAGGGCTTAGCATTTTACTAGTAACCAAAGAACGCTATCTAAGGTGAGTTCACGACCCCACTTTTACAGCTTTAACTTTTGGGGGAGAAAACATGCGCTAAACAATTTGGTAACATATGTCATACTATGGTTTTAACTTTGTATTGCTATACGATCTTTGGAAGTCCCGGGGGAAACCATGAATGTGCGGGGATGCACAACGGGGGAAATGTGGATAGATCTATTGGGCGTGACCTGCCCCACTCGACGGCTTGGAGGGCCGGGCGGGTGCATGTTGTCTCGAACTTTGCTAAACATGCTGAACATATTCGGGCTGCTTAAACATATGCTAAACATTGCTAAACGTGTCCAGTAATGGTTTCCAATCGTAGTAGTAATAAAACATACGCCTAGCTAGCGTACTTGGTGACATTGGTATAGTATGGAAATGGTAACGTTTTGGTAACTTCGGTAACTTATTGAACAAACCTGTGAACTCACCAGCATTATATGTTGACGTCTTTTTGGCATGTTTTTCTCAGGTCGCTAAGGTAGCAACAATGGACTAGGCGCACGAGTCTGCATGGTGTCTAGGCATAGCATCATGTTTTTGAATAAAACTGTTTGAACATTGTCGTACTTGGTTTTGTAATTGGTCTAATGCTTCCGCTATGATTTTCATAATATGAGAACTATGTTTTGGGGTTTTACGTATTCATATAGTGTTGTTTATTGTGACCGTTGACTTGGATCCTGGTTTGTCATGCGCCTCGTGGTAAAACTCCGCAAGTGGAAATTTGAGGGTGTGACACTAAATGGTATCAAAATGGGCAAAAAATACACCTAACCGATATTCTAACCGATACAACCGATATTTTGAAGGCAGTATCGGCCGATATATCACCGATATCGGCCGAGATTATCGGTACAAAGATAGGGACCGATATTTGTGACCGAGATAGGCCCTTATGGCCGATAACCGAGATGTCACCGATATATCACCGAGATATCACCGATATTGACTGCTTAGTTGACTTTCAAATGTTAACTGGCTGTTTCGCAATTAACTTTCAGAGATAAAAACCAACGCTTCACTATATATATTATGCAAAAAAAAAAAAAAAAGGTTAAACCTTATGGCCTATTTTTAAATTTTCTTAACCTAAATCAACCAAATATAAATAGGACACATAACTTATATACTATGTAAATAACTTTTGAACTATCTAATAATAAAACTAATAATTAATATTACCCACTAACAGTAATACTCTAATCCAATTAGCTAGCTTCTAGTTTACTGGATTATTTCAATCATAATCACATGTGTTCACATAAAATGAATTGCTATTACATTAATGCTACCATATTGCATATCTTTGTCCAATCCTATGGTCATATGGGCGCTAAAGAAGCATAACAATATATATAAATTAGGACCATTCATCAACCCACTCAAGAAACAAAGCTCCTATTGCCTATGGAATTTTTCTGTTCAAAGCAACAAAATCATACAATCCCTTAGTCCTACAAAAAGTAAACCAACACCATAGCTACTATTTACTTAGACCTGCATATAAGTATAACCAATTAATTTTGTAACTGGCTCCCTAGTTAGCACATTGGTTTGGCAAGTTCTGGTTCCAATTAACCAAATACGCATGAACAATGTGTCACATATCCGCTATATATCTTATTCATACATAAACCTTTATCTAGAAAATCATGTCATCAAGTGTCGATTATATATCCAAGAGCCAATATTGATATTTATAGGTTTATTATGATTAACTTACAACCAACCATATACTCAGTTTAATACCACACACAACAAAAAGACTCCCAATTCAAATACTAAATTTAAACTTTGACCAAAACTTGTTTTTCATTTGTGCATATTAAGATGCCAAATTTGCATAATATTACCATCAATTTACATAAGTGGTATCCAAGGCTAAAAGGATAACTACACATTGAATTTAGAAACATACAGACTTCAATGTAGGAGAAAAATGAAATTGAAAGAGCATACAAAGGACAGAAAAGAGGGTAAATTAACTGACGATAAAGTATAATGCAGACAAAACAAAAGCGATGAAACAAATCACAATTTGCAAACACTACAAACGTATAAGATTGTCGCCAGACATGAATAAAGAGTCATTAATGTTTAATCCAAATAGAGCACGACAATGGTCAAATACGTTATGTTTTGTTATGGATTAAACACCATCGCTAGAGAGGGGTCACGAAACCTAGTTCGCTTTTTGTTAAAACAACACCAATCGCTGCTGATCGCCGAAAAAGTGTGTCAAACCCTAGCGACTTATTTCCAATAACCGCCAATAAATCCCTTTTCTAAAGATTCAGAAAACGAAAATCATAAAATTTGTGGAAATTTTGCATTTTGTTTTCTCTTTTGTTTTCAAGAAACTTAAAAACACACTTCTTCATGTCTTCTTAATAACATATAAAATCAAAGAACCTAATTGTTTTTTCCAGACTCAACAAACAAAAATCAGCGGCCTATCAACAGACAAACTATAAACTTATGGTTGAATCTATTAAAGAGGTGATGAATAACCGATGGTTTTAGATTGAAGAGAGTTTGAAGGACTGAGAAAGGCATATGAGGATGATAAAAAAACTGGGGTATTGGGATTTAGGAATAAGGAAGCGGTTATGAGATGGGTGGGGTACGTTGGAGGGATTTCAAGTGGTGACGGGGGTTGAAAGTTTATTCGTCTGAATGAATCAGTTGATAACCGCCAGAAGCCCAGTAACCGTCGTTGGCGATGGTTCTTTAATAGTTGCTAATTAAAAGACCCGATTGTTGAAGAAGGAAAAGAAAGGCAGTCAAAGACAGAAAAGAAGACGCGGTGAAGGAAAATGACGGCGAAAGGAAGACGCGGTGAAGGAAAATGACGGCGCCGTTAACATAACGTTAAGCTACTATTTGTATTTATATATAAATATTTTTTTAATATAACACATCACACATATTAGAAACTTAATAATAAGTAAAAAAAAAAAGTAAAATGTTACAGTAAGCAAATAGTATACCAAAGTTCATTTCATAAATACATATATATTGATGACTATGGTTGTTAACCGATTACATTATATTTATTCAATACCTGTAAGACATGAGTTTATTCAACCCGCACAATACACATGTTTTTAAAAGATATAACATATTATATAATATAACAAAAGACATCCAGCCTTAGGAACAGTGCTAATATGGCAGTTTTGTAATATTTGGGTTTTCTAGGGGTATATGTGTCTTTGGTCAGATATTCTTTTGGGTTTTATCCTTTTCTCTAGAGGTATGTACTACATCATTCTTTTAATTCTTCAAACTTCTGAGCAAGTTTTTCAGGTTCCACCATCTCACACACAAAAGTTTAGAGATTGAGAGAAGCAACGAGAGAGGGAGAGAGCAGAGACACGAAAAGAAGGAATGCGGCGAGACACAGAGAGACAGATGGGGAGCAAACCGTTCACTACTGGCGGAGCTGAGCAAAGATACGACGGCAGCGGCGCCCGCCGCGTCTTCGTCACTAGGTTATCATCTGTCGAAGATCTGGTGTTGTTGTCGTGCTTGATTTCACGAAGAAGAAGAAGATCAAATGGCTAGTGATGAAGGCCGGCGAGAATTTGTTTAACTGCTTTGAATTGGTTGTTTTGGTACATCATGGTGGTGGTTGTGTTTGTGAAAATGTTTGGTGGTATTGATAATGTTGTTTTATTCAAAGAGAACATATAAATAATTTGATTTCTTTTGTTCCAACCCTTCGTTTATTACCATCTACATATTTCCCTATTTTAAATAAATAATGATCATTAAGTTGATGGTTGTTTGTTTGTGTGTTTGAAGTAAAATGAAAAAGGGAGGGATCTACAGGTTATTTCATGAGTAGGTAGTGCTTTAAGGGTTTGTAATGGAGTGAAACAAATGACTTTGCAAATTGTCATTTAGAAGGAAAAAAACAAGAAAACTTGTACCGGGAAAATCAAAGTGATTGAGTTGGTCTCAAGATTAGGAATAATCAACCAAGTTGTTAACGAATTATACGGACGTCAACCCATGCCGTCTTTCATTGCATCGCCCGTGGGCAAATAAACATATAAATTACAGGATGATATGATCATCGCAGTGCAATCGCATTGGTATTTATTTTTCCTTGATACACCACATGCTGGCGGAGCAATGTGTGACACCCGGCATATTTGGCTTAAACATTTTAGTAACACCTAAGTCTACTAGGACTAACCAACTAGGATTGACTCGTGACTGGCAAACTCAGTCCCTGATAGCCATTAGGGACTAATTTAGGAGTATCAAAGACTAATTTTTCAGTCCTTGATGATGATCTTTTTTGTAGTGTGAGGAAAAGAAAACGTCCGATGACTAAACTTCTGAAAACATCAACTACTGATAATAAGTTAACGACTTAGTTATGTTTCAGTTTATGTCCGTTAAATACTTGAGTTTTCGTTTACAGTTTCAGTTATTTATGAGTTAACTTTGTGATATATATGCTCTATGTTTAATATCTATAAAATATATTATGATAAATTTTATAAACTTCTTAAAACAAATAATAATTTTATTATATAAAACAATATCAATTAACTTTCTTAATTTATAATGAAATACTCAATATGAAATTAAACAATACCAACAGTCACTTTAAACAGTCATGTATGTACACTTCTTTGATCTGATCAAGAAATTAATAGCCACAACAAAGATAATGATCATTATTATTGAAAATCGTAATTGTCAGTTCATCTTACTTACACGCGGTTTAATTATATCTATATAGCCTTTATCATCTCAGAAATGACAAAGCAAACAAATACCCAAAAAAAGACACACAACAAAAACAAAAACAGAGAAAAATTGGAAAACATTGTCCATTGGCGATTCTGTCCCTTCTACCGTAGGTATTTCGTCACCCTAAGCGACACCACACGCTTAGTTTTTGGCTCTAGAAGATCCATTATGGAAATGGGAAAAGAATTCTAAAGAGAAATCTATCAGTTTGGGCTGACAATGGGGTTGCCCTGCTATGAAGAAAGCAGACTCATCAATAAATTAGATGGGAAGTTTGGAGTAGATGTTTATGTGAATATATGGAGATATTTCATGTGAACAGTTGGTTTTTTATTGAGAAGTATAATGTTTTAAGCGTGGAATTTAATAATGGTAATCATCAGTATATCACAAGAGATGAAATTGAAAACACAAATGATGTGGACTTACTGGAGGAACTGTGACAAGCGGGAAAAAATTTTTCTTCCTTATCGTTTCATTCTCATTGGCTTCGAGAAATTTTCGGGACAAATATTCTTTCAACGGGGGGATGATGTGACACCCGGCATGTCTAGGTTAACATTTTAAAAACACATAAGTCTACCTTAGCGAAAAACATTTTCAAACATACTTAACTAGGTCAGTTGAGTCGTTATGATGGTTCTGGGAATCATCAGGAGTTGTTACAGTGATCCACGGGTTCATTGGGAGTCGGTCCATAACCATGTGAACAGGGATTGGTGATTTGTAGAATCGCCGGGTTTAACGCACACATGCAAATCTCGAGTCCCGGGAATTGGTGAACGGATGGGAACGTGTTAGTTATCATGCATTATGTGCTTACAATCATTATATGACTTGTCGGTATGTGAATACGTGTTTATATGTGTTAAAATAGTAATTACGTGTAATCACATGACATTAGAGGTGATTACGTGTAATCACATGACATTATAGGTGATTACATGTAATCACATGTAAATAGGGGGTGATTGGCCTAATCGCCAGTAACACATGCGATTAGGGGGATTTTTAAGGGCGATTGGGGCCTAATCGCTAGTAGGTACATGCGATTAGGAACCCTAATCGCCTGTACTGCTGCATAATTGCCTGACATGTGTCGAACGACTAGAAACGCCTATAAATACCACCCTTATGTTGTAAAACATCATTTGTGAAACCCTAACACACCCCAAAGCCATCCCACACCTTATCTGTGACACCCGGCAAATTCTGGTTAACAACGTTGTCTAGATGAAAGTCTACCTTAGCGAGTCACGCGTATATTGTACTTAACTGGGTTAGTTAAGTTGGGTTATGGTTCGGGAACTATCGGTTTAGTCTAGAAGATCATTGGATGTTGGTCTAGAGGTTCATTAGATGTCAGTCCTTAACCAAGTGTACAAACGGTGGCGATTTGTAGGATCGTCAGGGCATACGGAACATACAAGTCTCGAGTCCCGGGAATTGGTGAACGAGTGTGAATATGTGTATTTACAAGTGTTATGTGTTTACAATCATTATGTGACTTGTCGGTATGTGAATATGTGTTAACATATGTTAAAACGGGGTTTAACGCGCAAAACACACAAAACCCGCCCTATAGGCGATTAGGGAAGCCTAATCGCCTATAAGGGAGGCGAGTAGGCAACAATAGGGGCGAGTAGGGGGCTAATCGTGTGCCTTAAGTGGCGATTAGGCCCCAAATGCCTGAACATCATGCGATTAGGATCCCTAATCGCGTGTACTGGCTGCACAATCGCGTGTTACGTGCTGGACGACTAAAAACGACTATAAATACCATACTTGACCTCATAAACTTCATAATACAAACCCTAGTCGTCCCATAACCCGCCCCAACACACACACACAACCTCTGGAACGCGATTTTTGATCAAAACACAAGGTTTCAAGCTTAATCCATCATTCTTTTACAAATCTAAGGTTTGGTTTCCATCCATGCAATCTTATAAACGTTTTTATTCAATCCCTAATAGTCCAGACCTGTTCTAAAACGGAAAAGCTTTCTGAAAATCGTTAATAAGTGTTGTTAATCGGATTTTAACTAGTATACATGTGTTATGTGTGTTTATGATTAGAAAGCTAGGGTTTTTATGATTCAAGATGAAGGATTAACAGGTTATTAGGTTAATTCAGAATACTAATGATATTATGATGATAAAATCTGAGAATTGATTATTAGGGTTATAGTTACGCATGTTAGTGTGATGTTGCATGCTATGTGAATGGTGTTTGGATTACGTGATTGCATGCAGGGCTGATAATACGAGGCAAAACGAAGGGTTTTAGTTGAAACATGTTTAGGATAGTGTTTGGGATGATATTGGATGGTTACACACGTTCTGGATCTGATTTGGAGCGTTAAACGCGCGAAAAACCGGAACAACAAGGTTACAGGCGATTAGCAATCCTAATCGCCTATGTTAGGGGCGATTAGGAAGCTAAATGCCTATGTTAGAGGCGAGTAGGGCCTAAATGCTAGTAGATACATGCGAGTAGGGCCTAAATGCTAGTAGTTTCATGTGGTATAGCCTAAATGCTAGTAGTTTCATGTGGTATAGCCTAAATGCTAGTAGTTACATGTGGTATAGCCTAAATGCTAGTAGTTACATGTGGTATAGCCCTAAATGCTAGTAGTTACATGTGGTATAGCCCTAAATTCTAGTTGACCAACCTAAATGCTAGTTGACTTTTCCTAATCGCGTGTACTGCTGCTGTAAGTGTAAATTAGCATTCCGAGACCCGATTTGACATGTAGGAACATGCTAGGAACCCCGTAACATATCTAATAACTTGGTAACATATGTTTGGATGTAATTCGGTGATACGTGAGCTATGTGCTATAACTTGTTGTGCGTTAACGTATGTTAAGTGTGATTGCATGATTGCATGTTTGAGAGCGTAAACATAACACGGGAAGTCTCGGGTCACCAATGGGATGTCGAGTCTTGTACTTTGGGTCAGTTAAACAGTCACGGTGTTTTCAAACGAACTTGGTTATGGTCTGGACATCTAGGGACTAATTAACCTGCGGGTTATTAGTCTAAGTGCTTGTAACTGTCATATGTTAGGTCGCCGCTTTACGGGACTAGCATAGCTGCTGAGTTATTCGTATTACGAAGTAACGCAACTTAAGGTAAGTTTACGGCCCCTCTTTTAAACTGGTTTCACATTTTCAGGGGAGAAAACATGTGTTAAAACGATTATTTGGTAACTACTGTCATACTATGGGTTTCTATTGTGTACTACACGATATTTGGAACTCCCGGGGGGAACCATGAATGTGCGGGTTTGCACAACGGGGAAATGTGAATAGCGCTATTGGGAGTGACCGACCCCGCTCGTCGACTTGGAGGGTCGGCGGGTGCATATTGTCTCAAACAGGAACAACAGGAACAACAGGGTTACTACATCGGGCACACATTTGGTTTGCGAGTTAGTAATGGTTTTCCAATCGTGGTAGTAACAAAACATACGCCTAGCTAGCGTACACTGGTTTTCGATTTGTTATAGTATGGACAGGTTGACTTGGTACTTGGATTACAAAACCTGTAAACTCACCAGCATTTTTGTGCTGACGTAAACTGTTACATGTTTTCTCAGGTCGCTAAGGTAGCACTACTGGACTAGGGCGCACGCGTCTGCACGGCGTCTAGTTAGAGTCGCATGGTTTTCATATGTTGAACATTTGGTTTACTTTTGAGATACTGTTTTGAATAAGCTTCCGCTGTAAACGGGGATTTTAAACTATGTTTTGAAATTGCATTATATTCATTTAGACTTGTTTATTGTGATCGTTGGTTTGGATCCTGGTTTGTCATGTGCCTCGCGGTAAAACTCCGCAAGTGGATTTTGAGGGTGTGACAGATTGGTATCAGAGCCAATGGTTATAGTGAACTAGGACTGCATGTAGAGTCTAGTCTATAGCCGAGTCGCACACACTAGACGATCACATGGTACTAAACATTATGGCGGTTTACGTATGGTCTTGTCGGGGTGTCTCTAAATCATTTGGTCTTTCTACGTTACATCATCCGTTCTATCTTAGGTCGGGTTACTTACTTTCTAGGCAGTGTAGTATATTGGAGTGAATCGTGTACTCTTGAGATTTGTCCAAGGCTCGGACATCTCCCTTTCATACTCCAATAGAAACACTTGCCATAAACTACCGTAGCATTACGGTGTATAGCTAAGAGTCTATTTTCAGTGATTTGAACTTTGAACTAGGAGAACACTTGGAGGACCATGTAGAGCGGTTTATCATTTTGGGTGCACACAAAATCATAAACCGAAATGCATGGAAACCCTAGTGAGCTCTGGGTTTGAAGGGATAGTCCTGGATTGGATCTAGCTTTGATCTTGTAAACATTAGTGGTTATCTTTGTCTGCGAAACTAAATTTTCTCGTTCTTTCTGCCAGAATCATGTCTGGAGTAAGAGGAGGACGTGGAGGTGGTCGCAATGGTGGACGTGGTGGTGGTCGCGGTGGTGCTGGTGGTCGTGGAGGTATTAACCTATCGTAGGCTGATCTGAACAACTTGCTCCAAGCTGCCTTCCAGTTAGGGCACAACGGTGGTGGTAAGTTGATTTATCCATTTTCTTTGCCTCATTGGTGAACCTTGTTTACATTCGTCGTGATTCCTCACGCATTTCATTTCAGGTGGTCCTGTTAACCCACCCCCACCCATGTGTACCTACAAGATGTTTCGGGACTGTAAGCCCCAGGAATTCTCTGGCACTGAGGGTGCGGTGAGCTTACTCAGGTGGTTGGAAAAAGTGGAGTCAGTGTTTCTGATGTGTAACTGTCTCCCAGAAGATCGGGTTAAGTATGCTGCTGCGTTATTCCAGGATGTGGCATTGACTTGGTGGAATAACATCACCCAGAATATGGGTATTGGGGAGGCGTATGCTATGCCTTGGGAGAATTTTGTGCAGCTGCTGAAGCGTGAGTACTGTCCGAGGGAAGAAGTACAGAAGCTAGAGCACGAAGTGTGGAACCTCAAGATGTCTGGGTCTGAAATTGAGAAGTATACTGTGAGGTGTAACGAGTTGGCAGTGCTGTGTCCCGATCTGCATGTGCCAGAGTACAGGAGGATTGAACACTATGTCTCGGGGTTAGTACCGGAAATCGCAGGGTTAGTGGTTGCGGGAAATCATCCTACATACGCAGAGGTGGTCCGATCGGCTCATAGGATGACCAACTTGAAAGTGAATGAGGGTATTTTGCCTGCTAAGGGTTCGACTGTTAAGGCCCCAGAGAACAACAAGCGCAAGTGGGATAATGAAGGGAAGGGATCTGGGCCAGCACAGCAGAGTAAGAGGTTCGATAATGGGGGTTCTTCTTCTTCGGGTAACAAGCAGGGTGGTTATGCGGGGAAACTGCCCAAATGTAACAAGTGTGGACGTCATCATCAAGGGAACTGCGACAGCAACCGTTGTCATCGCTGCCAACGGATTGGGCATTTTCGCCCCGACTACTAACCCAGCTCCTACTACTCAAGGGACTACAGGAAGACAGGGATGTTACAACTGTGGTGAGACCGGTCATTACAAGAAGGATTGCCCAAAACTGAAACAGGGCGGGAACAACGGTAACGTGAACAACGGGGGCGGCGGCAGAAATGCACGTGCCTTCGTCATTGGAGCCGCAGAGGCTAGGCAGGATCCTGACACAGTTACCGGTACGTTCCTTCTCAATAATCGTTCTGTTAGTGTGTTATTTGATTCTGGTGCCGACAAGAGCTTTGTATCCTTGGAAGTTAGTCGACTGCTAGATGTAGTACCCGTACCATTAGAGGCTAAGTATATTATTGAGTTGGCTGACGGTAAAAAGATTGAAGCTACTAGTATCCTTCGGGAGTGTCAAATAGAGTTGTCGGGTTTGTCGTTCCCCATCGATCTTATGCCGGTACCTTTGGGTAGTTTTGACGTTGTGGTAGGCATGGATTGGTTGTCTTTGTATCGCGCGGAGATTGTCTGTTACGACAAGATTATTCGGATTCCTCTCCCTGATGGAGAATTCCTTTCTGTGTACGGTATCAAGGGCGGTGTTCCGCTGAATATCATCTCTAGCATGAAAGCCCTTAAGTGTCTTCGAAAGGGTTATCCAGCCGTTTTGGCACTTTTATCTGTTTCCTCTGGTGATGAGAAGAAGATCGACGATATTCCAGTTGTACGCGAGTTTCCTGATGTTTTTCCCGATGATTTATCTGGTCTTCCTCCCCATCGTCAAGTCGAGTTCGGTATTGATCTTGTTCCAGGGGCTGCTCCTATTGCTCGGGCCCCCTACCGTCTTGCACCTCCTGAGATGCAGGAATTGTCTAGTCAGTTACAGGAACTCTTGGACAAGGGTTTCATCAGACCAAGTTCTTCCCCTTGGGGAGCCCCGATGCTAATTGTTAAGAAGAAGGATGGAAGTTTCCGATTGTGTGTGGACTACAGGGAACTGAACAAATTGACCGTCAAGAACCGTTATCCTCTTCCACGTATTGATGATCTATTCGACCAGCTCCAGGGTTCTAGTTACTATTCCAAGATTGACTTGAGGTCCGGTTATCACCAGTTACGGGTAAGGGAAGCTGACGTTGCAAAGACTGCCTTCCGTACACGTTATGGCCATTTCGAATTCTTGGTCATGCCTTTCGGTCTTACAAACGCACCGGCGGTTTTCATGGATTTGATGAACCGCGTTTGCAAACCATATCTTGACAAGTTCGTCATTGTGTTTATTGATGACATCCTGATTTACTCCAAGAACAAGACTGAACACGAGGAACACCTGCGTTTGGTTTTGGAACTCTAGCGACGGGAACAACTTTACGCCAAGTTCTCAAAGTGTGACTTTTGGTTACGCGAAGTTCAGTTCCTAGGACATGTGGTTAATGAACTAGGAATTCATGTCGATCCAGCTAAGATCGAAGCGATCAAGGACTGGGGAGCACCAAAGACGCCAACTGAGGTGCGGCAATTCCTAGGCCTTGCGGGCTACTATCGTCGTTTCATTCAGGGGTTCTCGAAGATCGCTCAACCCCTCACCACTCTTACTCAGAAGGATAGAAAATTCGACTGGGGTGAACCACAAGAGTCAGCGTTTGAGGAACTAAAGTCTAAACTTTGTTCCGCTCCTATTTTGTCTTTACCTGAAGGCCCTGATGATTTCGTTGTTTACTGTGAGGCTTCTATTCATGGTCTCGGTTGCGTGTTGATGCAACGCGAGAAGGTGATCGCGTATGCTTCTCGTCAACTCAAGGTGCACGAGAAGAACTACACCACCCATGACTTGGAGTTGGGTGCCGTGGTATTCGCGTTGAAAATTTGGAGACATTACTTGTACGGTACCAAATGCACCATCTACACCGATCACAAGAGTCTCCAACATATTTTTGACCAACAACATTTGAACATACGGCAGCGTCGTTGGATTGAACTTCTGAACGACTATGATTGTCCCATTAAGTACCATCCTGGCAAGGCGAATGTTGTAGCAGACGCCTTGAGCAGGAAGGAATCAACTAAACCTCGTCGCGTTCGGGCGTTGCAGCTCACCATTCATTCATCCCTACCTGATCAACTCCGCTCTGCCCAGTTAGAAGCTTTGAAGGAGGAAAACCTTAAAGCTGAAACTATGCACGGTGCCGACAAGCACCTCGAGCGAAGACCTGATGGCCTGCACTACTTCGCAGAACGCATATGGGTTCCTTTATTCGGGGGACTACGGGAGCTTGTCCTTGATGAGGCTCATAAGTCCCGGTATTCTATTCATCCTGGTTCGGATAAGATGTACCAAGATCTGAAGGTGCTTTACTGGTGGCCAAACATGAGGTCGGATATAGCCTCATACGTGAGCAAATGCTTGACCTGTGCTAAGGTCAAGGTGGAATACCAGAAACCGTCGGGTCTCTTGCAACAACCTGAAATTCCGGAATGGAAATGGGAACGGATTACCATGGATTTTGTCACGCAACTTCCTAAATCACCAAGCGGGAATGACAAGATATGGGTGATTGTCGATCGGTTGACGAAATCAGCCCATTTTCTTGCTATTAAGGAGACCGACACCATGGATCGTTTGGCTCGTCTTTATTTGAAGGAAGTTGTTTCTAAGCACGGGGTGCCGGTTTCTATTATCTCGGATCGTGACTCCCATTTTACTTCTCACTTCTGGAAGTCTTTGCACAAGGCTTTGGGTACCCAACTAGACATGAGTACAGCTTATCATCCACAGACTGACGGTCAGAGTGAGCGCACAATTCAAACTTTAGAAGACATGCTGCGGGCATGTGTGATCGATTTTGGCAAGGGTTGGGAAGCTCATTTACCGTTAGTAGAATTCTCGTACAACAACAGTTATCACACGAGCATCAAGGCGGCTCCGTTCGAGGCACTGTACGGACAAAAATGCCGTTCTCCTCTTTGTTGGGCTGAAGTGGGTGAGAGTCAACTCACTGGGCCTGAGCTAGTGTACGAAACTTCGGAAAAGATCGTACAGATTCGTAACCGGTTGGCAGCGGCACGGGATCGGCAAAAGAGTTATGCCGATCAGCGTCGCAAACCATTGGAATTCCAAGTTAATGACAAAGTACTTCTAAAAGTCTCACCGTGGAAGGGCGTCATACGCTGTGGGAAGCGTGGCAAACTCAACCCTCGATATGTCGGTCCATTTACGATCCTGGAACGGATTGGACCGGTGGCGTATCGTCTTGATTTACCGACGGAGCTCGGTAATGTACATAACGTCTTCCATGTGTCCAACTTGAAGAAGTGTCTGGCTGACGAGTCTCTCATTGTTCCACTGGAAGAGATCAAGGTTGATGATTGTCTTCGGATTGTGGAAGAACCTATGGAGATCCTTGATTACAAGATTCGTAGCCTACGTCATAGCAAGATTCGCATCGTAAAGGTTCGCTGGAACTCGAACCGGGGACCAGAGTACACGTGGGAACGGGAGGATCAGATGAAGTCTAAGTATCCTCATCTCTTTCCTAAGGAAGCGTTCGAGTCGAGATATGTCTCTTCTGCAGCTGAATGAATCTCGGGGCGAGATTCCTTTTAACGTGGGGATGATGTGACAACTCGGGTAAATCTCTCTTTTTGGTTTCTATCTTTTGTTGTTTCCTTCGTTATTCTTTTTGGTACTTGTGCAATTTTCGGGACGAAAATTCTTTTAACGTGGGGATGATGTGACACCCGGCAAATTCTGGTTAACAACGTTGTCTAGATGAAAGTCTACCTTAGCGAGTCACGCGTATATTGTACTTAACTGGGTTAGTTAAGTCGGGTTATGGTTCGGGAACTATCGGTTTAGTCTAGAAGATCATTGGATGTTGGTCTAGAGGTTCATTAGATGTCAGTCCTTAACCAAGAGTACAAACGGTGGCGATTTGTAGGATCGTCAGGGCATACGGAACATACAAGTCTCGAGTCCCGGGAATTGGTGAACGAGTGTGAATATGTGTATTTACAAGTGTTATGTGTTTACAATCATTATGTGACTTGTCGGTATGTGAATATGTGTTAACATATGTTAAAACGGGGTTTAACGCGCAAAACACACAAAACCAGCCCCTATAGGCGATTAGGGAAGCCTAATCGCCTATAAGGGAGGCGAGTAGGCAACAATAGGGGCGAGTAGGGGGCTAATCGTGTGCCTTAAGTGGCGATTAGGCCCCAAATGCCTGAACATCATGCGATTAGGATCCCTAATCGCGTGTACTGGCTGCACAATCGCGTAATACGTGCTGGACGACTAAAAACGACTATAAATACCATACTTGACCTCATAAACTTCATAATACAAACCCTAGTCGTCCCATAACCAGCCCCAACACACACACAACCTCTGGAACGCGATTTTTGATCAAAACACAAGGTTTCAAGCTTAATCCATCATTCTTTTACAAATCTAAGGTTTGGTTTCCATCCATGCAATCTTATAAACGTTTTTATTCAATCCCTAATAGCCCAGACCTGTTCTAAAACGGAAAAGCTTTCTGAAAATCGTTAATAAGTGTTATTAATCGGATTTTAACTAGTATACATGTGTTATGTGTGTTTATGATTAGAAAGCTAGGGTTTTTATGATTCAAGATGAAGGATTAACAGGTTATTAGGTTAATTCAGAATACTAATGATATTATGATGATAAAATCTGAGAATTGATTATTAGGGTTATAGTTACGCATGTTAGTGTGATGTTGCATGCTATGTGAATGGTGTTTGGATTACGTGATTGCATGCAGGGCTGATGATACGAGGCAAAACGAAGGGTTTTAGTTGAAACATGTTTAGGATAGTGTTTGGGATGATATTGGATGGTTACACACGTTCTGGATCTGATTTGGAGCGTTAAACGCGCGAAAAACCGGAACAGCAAGGTTACAGGCGATTAGCAATCCTAATCGCCTATGTTAGGGGCGATTAGGAAGCTAAATGCCTATGTTAGAGGCGAGTAGGGCCTAAATGCTAGTAGATACATGCGAGTAGGGCCTAAATGCTAGTAGTTTCATGTGGTATAGCCTAAATGCTAGTAGTTTCATGTGGTATAGCCTAAATGCTAGTAGTTACATGTGGTATAGCCTAAATGCTAGTAGTTACATGTGGTATAGCCCTAAATGCTAGTAGTTACATGTGGTATAGCCCTAAATGCTAGTTGACCAACCTAAATGCTCGTTGACTTTTCCTAATCGCGTGTACTGCTGCTGTAAGTGTAAATTAGCATTCCGAGACCCGATTTGACATGTAGGAACATGCTAGGAACCCCGTAACATATCTAATAACTTGGTAACATATGTTTGGATGTAATTCGGTGATACGTGAGCTATGTGCTATAACTTGTTGTGCGTTAACGTATGTTAAGTGTGATTGCATGATTGCATGTTTGAGAGCGTAAACATAACACGGGAAGTCTCGGGTCACCAATGGGATGTCGAGTCTTGTACTTTGGGTCAGTTAAACAGTCACGGTGTTTTCAAACGAACTTGGTTATGGTCTGGACATCTAGGGACTAATTAACCTGCGGGTTATTAGTCTAAGTGCTTGTAACTGTCATATGTTAGGTCGCCGCTTTACGGGACTAGCATAGCTGCTGAGTTATTCGTATTACGAAGTAACGCAACTTAAGGTAAGTTTACGGCCCCTCTTTTAAACTGGTTTCACATTTTCGGGGGAGAAAACATGTCTTAAAACGATTATTTGGTAACTACTGTCATACTATGGGTTTCTATTGTGTACTACACGATCTTTGGAAGTCCCGGGGGGAACCATGAATGTGCGGGTTTGCACAATGGGGAAATGTGAATAGCGCTATTGGGAGTGACCGACCCCGCTTGTCGACTTGGAGGGTCGGCGGGTGCATATTGTCTCAAACAGGAACAACAGGAACAACAGGGTTACTACATCGGGCACACATTTGGTTTGCGAGTTAGTAATGGTTTTCCAATCGTGGTAGTAACAAAACATACGCCTAGCTAGCGTACACTGGTTTTCGATTTGTTATAGTATGGCCAAGTTGAAAAGAATTTCGTCCCGAAATTCAGCAAGTAAACAGTAAAGCCAGCTATAGAAATGTGTGCTTGGTTCCCGGATGTCACATCATCCCCAAGTTGAAAGGAATTTCGCCCCGAAATTCACTTTGAAATAGCTGCTTTATGTTCCGCGTTGGATCTATGTACGATTTCAGGTTCAGTAAAGAGGTGTGGGTATTTGAGCCGCATCTGATCTTTGCGCTCCCACGTGTATTCCGGTCCTAGACGGGAATTCCACCGTACCTTAACAATAGGTATAGTACTTTGTCTGAGTTTCTTGACGCCCTGCTTAAGAATCTCCACTGGTTCTTCCACGAACCGCAGCTGATCATCCACCTGGATCTCCTCCAGTGGTACTACCAGTGTCGTATCAGATAAGCATTTCTTCAAGTTTGAGACATGGAATACGTTGTGTACTCCACTGAGTTCATCTGGTAGATTTAGCTGGTAAGCTACTGGACCAATCCTTTTAACGATCTCGAAAGGTCCGACGTATCTGGGATTTAACTTCCCTCGTTTCCCAAAGCGTATCACTCCTTTCCATGGTGACACCTTTAACAAAACCTTGTCCCCAACCTGGAAATCCAAAGGTTTTCGACGTTTGTCAGCATAACTTTTCTGTCGGTCCCGAGCAGCAGCCATCCGGTTTCTAATTTGCACTATCTTCTCAGAAGTTTCGTGCATGAGTTCGGGACCTGTTAGTTGGCTATCCCCAACCTCAGTCCAACAAATAGGAGACCTACACTTGCGCCCGTAGAGTGCCTCGAAAGGCGCACACTGTATCGAAGTGTGGTAACTGTTGTTGTAAGAGAATTCGATTAAGGGCAAGTGCTTATCCCAGTTATTACCAAAGTCCACCACACATGCTCGTAGCAGATCCTCTAATGTTTGGATGGTGCGTTCACTTTGTCCATCCGTCTGTGGGTGATAGGTTGTGCTCATATCAAGACGAGTTCCTAAAGCATCTTGGAGGGTAGTCCAGAAATGAGAAGTGAATCGCCCATCGCGATCAGATATAATGGAAGTAGGCACCCCATGCCTAGAGACTGTCTCCTTGATGTATAGGTTCGCCAGCTTTTCTAACGAATCCGTTTCTTTTATCGCCAGGAAGTGGGCCGATTTGGTTAAACGGTCCACGATAACCCAAATCATGTTCTGGCCCGTTGGCGTTCTAGGAAGCTTTGTAATGAAGTCCATGGAAATTCCATCCCATTTCCACATTGGAATCTCTGGTTGTTGGAGTAGGCCTGAAGGTTTTTGATATTCAATCTTAACCTTCGCACAAGTCAAGCACTTACTAACATAAGTGGCTATCTCGGCTTTCATGTTTGGCCACCAGTATAGAGTCTTAAGATCTTGATACATCTTGTCCGAACCAGGATGTACCGAATAGCGAGAGGTATGTGCTTCATCGAGCACCAGTTGTCTGAGATCCCCAAATCGTGGTATCCAGACTCGATTCATGAAGTACCGCAGACCGTCTGTTCTCAGTTCTAAGTGCTTATCTGCACCATGTATGGTCTCAAGCCCAATGTTTTCTTCCTTCAATGCCTCACCCTGGGCTTCACGTATCTTATCAGGAAGGTTAGAGTGAATGGTGAGTTGTAAGGCTCGCACTCTTTTGGGTTTCGTTTCCTTTCGGCTGAGGGCATCAGCTACTACGTTAGCTTTCCCTGGATGATACTTGATGGCACAGTCATAATCGTTCAAAAGTTCAACCCAACGACGTTGCTGTATGTTTAGTACCTTCTGGTCAAATATATGTTGAAGGCTCTTGTGGTCAGTGAAAATTGTGCACTTGGTTCCATAGAGGTAGTGCCTCCAGATTTTGAGAGCGAAAACTACCGCTCCCAGTTCCAAATCATGAGTGGGGTAGTTCTTCTCATGGACCTTCAGTTGTCGTGATGCATATGCAATTACCTTATCACGTTGCATCAGTACGCACCCTAAGCCTTGGATAGACGCATCACAATATACTACAAAGTCCTCTGTACCATCAGGCAACGATAGTATCGGTGCACTGCAAAGTTTGGACTTTAGTAGCTGAAAGGCAGCTTCTTGGGCATCTCCCCACTTATACGTAATACCTTTCTGCGTTAGGGTGGTGAGGGGTTGAGCGATCTTAGAAAATCCCTCAATAAACCTGCGATAATATCCTGCGAGACCAAGAAATTGGCGCACTTCAGTAGGGGTCTTAGGAGCCTCCCACTTTTTGATAGCGTCAATCTTGGCTGGGTCCACATGTATTCCTGCCTCGTTGACCACATGCCCAAGGAATTGGACTTCCCGAATCCAAAAATCACATTTAGAAAACTTTGCATACAGCTGCTCATCCCTTAGTAGTTCCAAGATTAACTGCAAGTGCTGCTCGTGCTCCTCTCTGCTCTTGGAATAGATCAATATGTCATCTATGAACACTATGACGAATTTGTCCAAGTAAGGCTTGCATACACGGTTCATTAGATCCATGAACACCGCAGGTGCATTAGTTAGCCCAAATGGCATAACCAAAAACTCATAATGTCCATAACGGGTTTGAAACGCCGTTTTCGCCACATCTTCTTCTCGGACTCTCAGCTGATGGTACCCCGACCTCAAATCAATCTTAGAGTAGAAGCTCGACCCTTGCAGTTGGTCGAACAAATCATCAATACGAGGTAAAGGATATCGGTTCTTAATCGTTACCTTGTTCAACTCCCGATAATCTATGCACATACGAAAGCTCCCATCTTTCTTCTTAACAAACAGGACTGGAGCTCCCCATGGCGAAGAACTGGGTCTAATGAAACCCCTATCCAATAGCTCTTGGAGTTGGGTAGACAGTTCTTGAAGCTCCCCTGGTGCCAAACGGTATGGTGCGCGCGCAACTGGCGCTGCTCCAGGTGCAAGGTCAATCTGAAACTCCACTTGACGAACGGGTGGGAGTCCAGGTAGTTCCTCTGGGAAGACATCTTGGAAGTCTCGGACCACTGGGATGTCCTCAATTCTAGTTTCGGTTTTGGCTCGAGTATCAGATATGTTAGCCAAAATGGCCGGACAGCCCTTGCGAATACACTTCTGGGCCTTCATATAGGAGATGATGCCCACCATGGCACCACCTCGATCACCCTGTATGGATAATAGTTCTCCACTTGGGAGAGGAATGCGAACAATTTTCTCTTGACAGAGAATTTCCGCGTGTTGCTTGGACAACCAGTCCATGCCAACCACGAGATCAAAGCTACCTAGGGTGATAGGTAAGAGGTTGATGGCAAACAATTGCTTGTTCAACTCGAGCTTACAGTCACGATGTATATGGGTTACCTCGACAGGCTTCCCATCGGCCAGTTCAATAGAGTATGGGGTATCTAGAAGAGTAGGAACCATCCCTAATTGTTTACTAAGTTTTGATGAAACAAAACTATAGTCCGCACCAGTATCATATAAAACAGAAGCAAGAGTGTCGTTCAAGGAACACGTACCCGTCACGACGTTGTTATCGGTCCTAGCCTCCCCAGAGCCAATCACGAATGCTCTACCACGAGCCCCATTGTTGTTCCCGTTGTTGTTGTTCCCAGCATTGGTGGCGTTGTTGTTTCCGGTCCTGTTACCACCACCATTGTTGTTGTTACCCCTGTTGTTGCCGTTTCCATTACCATTCCCCTGACCATTCAGCTGTGGACAGTCTTTCTTGAAATGATTCTCACTCCCACACTGAAAACAACCCTTACCATTGCCCTGCTGCTGTCCCTGCTGAGCTGTTGGCTGGTTTCCACGAGGGTTACTCCTACATTCCCTAGCCAGATGTCCCATCCGACCACAGCGATCACATTTGTTGTAGTTACATGCCCCAGTGTGATGCCTGTAACACTTATTGCACTTGGGTAAGTTTCCATGATAACCTCCTTGGTTGTTGTTGCGATTGTTATTACTACCATGGCTGTCATGTTTCTTATTCTGTTGCTGCTGTTGACTTCCATTTCCTGGGGGTTTGCCAGATGCATTCTCCAATTTCCTCTTGTTATCAGTAGTGCCAGAAGATGAGGTGCAACGAGGAGGTAACACTCCCTCTTCCACCTTCTGGTCAGTCAGTTGATGAGCCATCCTAATAACCTGCTAGATGGTATTGAGATTAGCAGCAGTGACCATGCTCTTAATCTGGGGCACCAAGCCCTTGACATACAGCTCAATCCTCTTGTAGGGCGGGTTAGAGTAATTCGGGCACATAGCTGCCAATTCATGCGATCTGGTGGTGTACTTCTCAATCTCCGATCCCACCTTCTTTAGATTGAGATATTCAGTTTCTAACTTCTGGATTTCGTCTCGAGGACAGTATTCCTCCTTCATCAGTTCCTTAAAATCTGCCCATGGTGTTGCGTTAGCCACTTCCACACCTAGCATCTGCACTTGAGAGTTCCACCAGGTTAATGCCAAGCTCTCGAGAGTAGCAGTGGCGTACTTCACCCTGTCAGTTGGTGGACAGTTACACATTGCAAAGCAAGATTCCAGTTTCTCAAACCATCGCAGTAGTCCGACAGCCCCTTCAGATCCACCAAAGTTATGAGGCTTGCAGTCCATGAAGGACTTGTAGGTGCAGGCTGGAGGGTGATGTCCAGGTTGTCCTGAGAGTAAAAGCGAAGGAATCACGAATGAATAAAAGAGCGTAACGTTGGAGCATAGAGGAAAGTTTGGAGCAAGGTAAAGTTACCAGCTTGAAAAGCTGCGATAGCCTCTACTATCCTGTCATTGATAAGGGCATTCAGCTCTGCTTGTGTCATGTTTTTTTTTTTTTTTTTTTTTTTTTTTTGATAAAGGAGGCACAGCTCCGGTAAATTTTATTACTAATAAAAATATTTACAAACCAAACAGGCCAAGATCTTTACAAAATATATCAAACCAAAACTAGATCAAGGCCCAACACAAATACAACCCAAAACAACTCTAACAAATAACACTACTAACACACCCCCTTATCCATTATCAAAATCTATAAACCAAATCACTAAACTATTAAAGCCCAACCCAATACAAATCCCATGCCATTTGACCACAAGCCCAATACCCAATAGGTTATCCTTGGAACTTTGAAAATACCCACTTCTATAAAGGCCCAACAACATTCTGATAACCCATCCATGTTCAGACTGACCCATCCTATGCTCAAGCTCCCTGCTAACCTTTAGATTACTTCCTAGATCTTTATCAGCCGCAAAATCATTATGTACACCATCATTCATTCTTGCAGATTCATAATCCCAAAGCCTGCACTCAGTAAATCTCCTAAGATTCTTTCTTAAACTTTGCCCAAGAAGAGTCCTAATAGTCTTGTGGTAACCAGCTTGAACCAAACGCTCTCGATGCCTCTCAAAGTCTTCAATAAACTCCAGCTTTCCAGCATTCGTTCCCAGCCCCTTCTTGACCATACTCGTACAGCGAGGTCGTTCCAAACAAAAATATTTGACCCAAACCTTCCCAGTTCCACTACAACAAATCCCTTCTTGGCCATAACCATCTATACTATTATAAGAATGATCCAATACAAACCATCTAATTAAATTCATTCCCGCCATAAAATTATTAAGAACCAAAACAAGCAGCCATAACCAATCATCCCATTCCCCCCATAAAATTCCCAGCCCCTTCCAAAAACAGAACCCACAAAGCCTATTACTAAAAACAAGAAAAGGTCTAAGAAAAACACACATCAAAGTATTATAGGTTTCCCATCCTTGTAAGGTTCTAAAAAATACAAAAAATTTGGGGGAGGAGAATAATGTCCTAATCACAAGAATGGGGTCCATCCTTATCTCTCCAGGGGTTAAGCTTACTCCAAGCTTTTTACCTAACCACCAAACAACAATCGCAGAGTTGAATCCATATTTATAAAGTAAAAAGGAATCCAACAGATTAATTAATATAATAAAACCAAACAATATCATTTGAATCAAAACAGGAGACTTACACAGCCAGATCTCTACCCAAACGCTTTTAGTACTCCTTATAACTGCAAGTTCCCAGAAAATTAACCCTTCCCCCCCCCCCACAGAGCAAGTGCCCTAGACTCATGAAAGACACAATACTACAACTGAAAAGGCACAACAAAGGCCATAAAGACCAAAAGGTTCCTGACCAGTGATAGGTATTATAAAATGCAAAATATAGGGTGGAAATTAATGTCCTAAAATCACTGGTCAGTTCCAACCTTATCTCTCCATGGGCTGAGCATACTCCATGCTCCATTCCTAACCACCAATCAATAAACGCAGAATTAATCTCAATCTCATGATATGAGAGAAAGATCAAAAGAATCAGACTCAACCGGACACAAACAAATGAAAAAAGAAGCAAATAAGATGGTTTTATCCACCAGATCTCTACCCAAACGTATTTTTGCAAATAAGTACACCTTATATCAGCAGCTTCCCTATAATTACTTCCCATCCCCCCCTGAGACAAAAGCCTCTGACTCAAAACAGACTCAATACTCAAATGAAAAAGGCTCAACAAAGGCCACAAGGGCCAAAAGGTTTCTGACCAGTGAGTAGCACTAAAAAATACAAAATTAAGGGTGGAAATAAATCTCCTAAACTCACTGATCATATCCATCCTTATCTCTCCATAGTATAGGCTTACTCCAAGCCATAATAATCCTAAATCCCCTTTTAATAAAGCAGAATTGAATCCAACCTTAAGACAAGGCATGAAATTCAACAGATCTTTTTTAAAAGAAAAACCATAAGGCGCATTTTGAGATAAAAAGGAAGACCCAAAGGCCCAGATCACTACCCAAGCAAATTTCAGATCCCTTATATCTCCAGATCCCATGAAACTCCCCCTCCCATGATTCCAAAACAAAGACCACAAGACAATGACAAAAAACAACAGGTTCAACAAAAAAATCATATATCTCGGGATCACTCTCCATTGTTTAGTACTAGAAAGCAAGGAAAAAATGCACCAAATGAAAAAGAGCCTATAAACAATGGAGAATTCCATCCTTATCACTCCAGGTGTAAAGCTTACTCCAAGCTTATTCAACTTAAGTCCCAGAACCAAATGAGCAATACTAGACTTATCCTTACCAAGTAAAAATAAGCCCATCAGATCAATAGATAAAAACACACTCAAAACACAGTTTATAAACAAACACACACACAAATAAATTTGATAAAAAACAGAAGGCATTAAAAGCCAGGAAACTACCCAAAGCATATTTGTACACCTTATATCAGCTGTTTCCCATAAACCCCCAAAACCCCTTTCCCAGAACAGAATCACACTACCTCTTATCAGCATAACATCATTCATCATAAATTCCATATAACTGCTGCCAGAGAACCTTTAATAGGCCTCTTAAAAGACAATCCCATCAACCTCATTCTCACCTCTTCAAAAATCTGATTTGCAACAACCTGGGTTGGTTTACTACTCTTCTTGAAAATTCTAGCATTTCTCTCTTGCCAAATAAAATAAACAGAAGCAGCAACAACCAACCTTTGAATCACACTCCAAATATTATTATTAAACTTCTTGCTTTCAACAAAATCCACAATCTCCTCCCATCTATCAGGAGCCTGATCCAATCTAGCCATTAACTTCATTCTCCTCCAAACAGCATTAGTATACTCACACTCAAAAAACAAATGGTTGTGACTATCAGGAACACAGCCACATAAAAGACATTTAAGATCATCCCTATTACTCCAAAGTAACATTCTGTCCTGAGTAGGCAACCTATATTTGAAGGCCAACCAAACAATAAAAGCATGCCTTGGAATACATTGAGAATACCACACAAAATTACCCCATTTCACCACATTCCCCTTCCTACACAGTTTATTATAAACATCCTTTGAAGAAAAAGCCACCAGTTTGTTATTAACATCTATCCACATAAACTGATCCACCTTCCCACTACAAAGAATAGGAATATCCTCATTTACTAACCAAGGATACTTCTCATACCATCCCCTAGGAACATTCCAATTTCGAGGTACATGTTTTATGTGATTTGATGAATATTGATGCTTGAAAAGTTGTAAAAACCTTAAAAACTATCTATATAAAAATCGCAAATAATAATTTTGTAAGGAGTTTTGATGTTTGTTGTGCATGTTGTTGGGTATTGTTGTTAGTAATCGAAACTAGGGTTATTAGTACGTAAATAAATAGATTTAAATGTGATAATATGGATTGAATTCTGTTAATATGAGTTATTTTATGATAATGGGTTAATAAGGATGATTAGGGTTCATGAGAAGCATGTTATTAGAATTCTGATTTTCTGACAGATTCATTGTGACGAATTGTAGGGCTGTTATAGGGTGATTAACATGTGTAATCTGATTCTTTTCTAATGCTAAAACATAACTTAGGATGTTAGCTTTTCAAAAAGTCCAAAATCATGCGTTTTGGACTTGTTTTGATATGTATTCATGATTTTATAAGTTTAAAGGTCATATCAAATTTTCGGAATTATAAATTGGGTCAACTTTAAACGGTCATAACTCGAGATTTACAAAGGGTTAAGTTATGAAATTTGGCAAGTAGGTCAACATTGGAAAAACTTGGCTTTTCCAATTGGATTCACCTCGTTTGGGTCAATACACAATTTTTGGAAATTTTTATACAAAACTGACCTGCTGTGGAAATTTTCTGGACATAGCTGTGTTGTACGAATTTTAATAATTTTTGTGTTTTGTTGTGAGACAAAAAAAAATATGGGTTATCAAATGAATCCCAATGAATATTCAGTAAAATTTTGGGAGTTTAATTCGTTCGTTAAGTATTTTAAATAATTCGTTTTCACAGCGTATAATCTGCCCTGAAAACGCAGATTGTGTAAGGGATGTTTACGTGACTATTTGGAGTCTTATATGGTATGTGTTTGACATGAACTTGCATGAATACTTATATGAGATGTGTATGAGGTATAAAATTGATAATAATCAATATGATCACCAACGGGATACGTAGGACTTACTTGTGCATGTAGAGTTATTAGGTGTCACTACACGGTTTGAACTTTAAAAGTCTTGGACAAACGAGTTGTATGGTGTGTTGGTTATGCACATATACTCACCTAGTGACATTTGTAATAGGGAGTCAGTAGCTCATTTCTGTTTGATGAATTTAGATTATTCACGTGCAACCTAAGGTGAGTTTCACTACTCTTTTCTCAAAAGCAAGCGTCTCGGGTTGAGACAACGTACTTAACTTTTTCTAGTCCGGGTTGGGACTACTATTTTCTAGTCCAGTTTGGGACTACTTACACATCCCGTTTGGGATGCTATGGATCCTTGTGTGGGTCGGTGTTTGACTCCTTGTGTGATTTGGGTTTTGCTAGTTCGCAAACTGTGTCCTTGATGAACTAAACCAACTCTATCATCTGTAAGTCCTTCACATACCGAATGAGTTGCCGGGTTATGGCAAGCGGGTTATTAGTTGATAGCGCTATTAGGTCTTACAAACCTCACACCGGCTCGGGGAGTGCGGGAGTGAACTATAACTTAACAGATTTTATCATTGTTTATAGGCAATGATGTAAGGCATGCAGCTCACATTTGTGACTACACGTACATCAGCAGTTTGGTATATCGGTGTTAGTTATCATGAATGGGTTAGCTACCCTTGACATGCGATGAACTAGTGTTTACACGGTTCTTGGAACCAACTCAATTACTTGTTTACGTGGTTTTGTAAACCAGCGCACTTACATATTCATTTACTTTACTTAGTGAACTCACCAACATTGTTTGTTGACCCACGATATACATGCTTTTGCAGGTAGTTTAGCTTCCGGTGCCAGGATTAACAAGCACTGCACACTTCACTGCATTTGGGGTCTTGGGCATACACCTAAATTACATATTATGCTTTACATTTTCTTTCATATGATTTTGATTTGGGCGCGTTGTTTTGCGCATGGTTTAAAAAGGGTTAAATTTGGTTTTCGCTTCCGCAGCTTAACCTAACTTGGTTTTTGAAAACGAACTAAATGGTTTAGGCATTTAGAGTTCGTTCATATGACTTATGGCTATGGGATCCTGGTATGTCATGCGCCTCGCGGTATGAGCGGGCGGACGTATGACTGCATATCCCTGTTACTCATAAGTATATGGTAGATTCATGGGAATACATTAGATTGGGGCTTGTTACACACACTCCTGGGGAGTTACGAATGTCTGAGATGCAGTGCAACATCTCAAAGGAAGACGAAACCTACTAGTGACTGACAGTCACGATTGGAGGAACGACTGGTGTTGTTGACCATTGAGCTGACTTACATAGGACCGGAGAAGGAGACTGTACGTGATGAGAACCATATAACATTGACATCGCGAAAGAGGAAGGATAAGGGATGGAAGGGGAACCTGATCAGGACGAGCACATGGGAAGTGAGGATGAATGATCTACTATCTAAGACAGAGCGTGGCGATGATTGGCTCTTACCTTTTCTTACCTATCTTTTCTTTCTTTTTCCTTTACTATCTTAGATAAGACTGAGTTCTTATGATCAACGATAGGGTGGTTGAGGCCCTCGCATCTTTCCAAGCTAGTAAAGATCCATCTTGCTAAATCATTCGTTTCCCCTGACTTCCACATTTGAACTTTCTTATTCCTTAAACGCACATGCCACAACAACAACCTACCATCATATTTTCAAGCCTTTTATTGGTCGTAAACCTCGATAACACTAACGGAACTGAAGGAGAGCGTCTGATTGCTTTGATAGTATAAGTCATTTCCATGCACATTTGCCCCGGGCAGGATGGGGTAATGTATGCTACATGCACACTCGATAAGTTACAGATACTTGGATGGAGAACGTTGCACCCTATGATGAAATCTAGAAATTTGACGGATGGGTCTGAGATCGGCGCCTACACTACCAAGCTACGGGAGTTAGATACTTTGTGCTCAAATCTATTTAACATACTTTACCAGCGGATCGAATTTCATACCAAAAGGGTGGGTCCCAAAGATTCGTGGCTTGGCCACTACAGCTCACCTACCCAGAATCTAACAAATCTTTCAACTGGCTCACAAACACACTGACTAGGCTGTTGAGCATGGTACTTTTCCGAAGCATGGTGCTTCATCTTCTACTTTTTGTGATAGCAAGAGAACGTGGGATAGTGTGAGGTATAGGTCCTTCAACAACAACAACAATGGGGCTCGTGGAATAGCAATTGTGAATGGCTCTGGGGAAGTTAGGACTTATAACAATGTCGTGTCGGGTACGACACTCTTGCTTCTATTTTATATGATACTGGTGCGGACTATAGTTTTGTGTCATCAAAACTTAGCAAACAACTAGGGATGGTTTCTACTCTTCTTGATACCCCGTACACCATAGAGCTAGCTGATGGGAAGCCTGTTGAGGTAACCCACACCCATTGTGACTGTAAGCTCGAGTTGGATGGGCAATCGTTTGCCATCAACATTTTACCTATCACCCTTGGAAGCTTTGATCTCGTGGTTGGCATGGACTAGTTGTCCAAGCATCCCGTTGAAATTCTCTGTCGGAAGAAGATTGTTCGTGCCCCCCTCCCAGGTGGAGAAATTTTATCTATACAGGGTAATCATGGTGGTGCCATGGTGGGCATCATCTCTTCTTGAATGCCCGGAAGTGTATTCGTAAGGGCTATCCAGCCATTTTGGCTAACATATCTGACACTCGAGCTGAAACTGAAACTGAAACTGAAACTAGGATTGAGGACATCCCAGTAGTCCGAGATTTCCAAGATATTTTCCCCAGAGGAACTACCTGGATTTCCACCTGTTCATCAAGTGGAGTTTCAAATTGACCTTGTACCTGGAGCAGCTCTAGTTACACGCGCACCATACCGCCTAGCACTAGGCGAACTTCAAGAACTGTCTACCCAACTCCAAGAGCTATTGGATAGGGGCTTTATTAGACCTAGTTCTTCGCCATGAGGAGCTCCAGTTCTGTTTGATAAGAAGAAGGATGGGAGTTTCCACATGTGTATCGGAAGTTGAACAAAGTAACGGTTAAGAACTGCTACCCTTTACCTCGTATTGATGACTTGTTCGACCAACTTCAAGGGTCGAGTTTCTATTCTAGGATTGACTTGAGGTCAAGATATCATCAACTGAGAGTCCGAGAGAAGGATGTGGCGAAGACAGCCTATCGAACTCGTTATGGACATTATGAGTTTTTGGTGATGCCATTTTGGCTAACCAATGCACCGGCTGTGTTCATGGATCTAATGAACCGCGTGTGCAAGCCTTATTTGGACAAATTCATCATAGTGTTCATAGATGACATACTGATTTATTCCAAGATCAGGGAAGAGCACGAGTAACACCTGCAGCTGATCTTGGAACTTTTGAGAAATGAGCAGTTGTATGCAAAATTCTCTAAATGTGACTTTTGGATTCGAGAAGTCCAATTTCTTGGACATGTGGTTAACGAGGCAGGAATACATGTTGATCCCACCAATATTGATGCTATTAAAAAGTGGGAGGCTCCTAAGACTCCTACAGTGGTACGCTAGTTTCTTGGTCTTGCGGGGTATTATCGCAGATTCATTGAGGGATTCTCTAAGATCGCTCAACCCCCACTGCCTTGACACAGAAGGGTACTACTTACAAGTGGGGAGATGCCCAAGAATATGCTTTTCAATTATTAAAATTGAAACTTCGCAGTGAACCACACTGTCATTACCTGAGGGTACAGAGGACTTCGTGGTGTACTGTGATGCGTCTATCCAAGGGTTAGGGTGTGTGCTGATGCAGCGTGATAAGGTGATCGCGTATGCCTCACGTCAATTAAAGGTTCATGAGAAGAATTACACCACCCATGATTTGGAACTGGGAGCAATGGTTTTTGCTCTAAAGATTTGGAGGCATTATCTCTATGGGGCGAAGTGTACGATATTCACTAACCACAAGAGCCTCCAACTCATATTCGATCAAAAGGAGTTGAACATGCGACAGCGTTGATGGGTCAAGCTTCTGAATGATTATGACTGTGCCATCAAGTATCATCCCGGGAAGGCTAACGTAGTAGCTGATGCCCTCAGTCGTAAGGAAACGAAACCCAAACGAGTGCGAGCTTTACAACTTACCGTACATTATAATCTTCCTGATAAGATACGTGAAGCCCAGGGCGAGGCTTTGAAAGAAGAAAACATTGGGCTTGAAACTTTACATGGTGCGGATAAGCACTTGGAACTGAAGACGGATGGTCTTCAATAATTTATGAATTGAGTCTCGATGCCACGTTTTGGGGATCTCAGACAACTGGTGCTCGATGAAGCTCACACCACTCGATATTCGGTACATCCTGTTTCGGACAAGAGGTACCTAGATCTTAAAACTCTTTACTGGTGGCCAAACATGAAAGCTGAAATAGACACTTATGTTAGTAAGTGCTTGACTTGTGCGAAGGTTAAGATTGAATATTAGAAACCTTCAAGCCTACTCCGGGAACTAGAAATCCCTATGTGGAAATGGGACGGAATTTCTATGGATTTTATCACAAAGCTTCCTAGAACGCCAACGGGCCATAACATGATTTGGGTTATCGTGGATCGTTTAACCAAATCGGCACACTTTCTTGCAATAAAGGAAACAGACTCGCTGGAGAAACTAGCAAATCTCTACGTCAAGGAAGTAGTCTCTAGGCATGGGGTGCCTACTTCTATTATATCTGATCGCGATGCACGATTCACTTCTCATTTTTGGACTACTCTCCAAAATGCTTTGGGAACCCGCTTAGATATGAGCACAGCCTATCACCCACAGACGGATGGACAGATTGAACGAACCATCCAAACATTGGAAGATCTGCTACGAGCGTGCGTGGCGGACTTTGGCAACAGTTGGGATAAGCACTTGCCTTTGATTGAATTCTCGTATAACAACAGTTACCCCACTTCAATACAGTGTGCGCCTTTAGAGGCACTTTATGGACGCAAGTATAGGTCTCCCATCTGCTGGACTGAAGTTGGGGATAGCCAGCTAACAGATCCCGGACTTGTGCACGAAACTTCTGAGGAGATAGTGCAAATCAGAAATCGGATGGCTGCTGCTCGTGATCGACAGAAAAGTTACGCTGATAGACGTAGGAAACCTTTGGAGTTCCAGGTTGGGGACAAGGTTCTATTGAAGGTGTCACCTTGGAAGGGGGTGATACGCTTTGGAAAACGGGGAAAGTTGAACTCGCGATATGTAGGACCATTCGAGATTGTCGAAAGGATTTGTCCAGTAGCTTACAGGTAAATCCTGCCTGATGAACTCAGTGGGGTGCACAATGTATTCCACGTACCTAATCTGAAGAAATGCTTATCTAATATAATACTGGTAGTGCCACGGGAGGAGATCTAGGTGGACGATCAGCCACAGTTCGTGGAAGAACCAGTGGAGATTCTTGAGCGGGGCGTCAAGAAACTCCGACAGAGCACCAAACCTATTGTTAGGGTGCGATGAAATTCCCGTTTAGGACCGGAATACACGTGGGAACGCATGGATAAAATGCGGCTCAAATACCCATATCTTTCTACTGAACCTGAACATGCGTATGAACTAAACTCTAAACGTGAAGCGACTCACTCAAAGTGAATTTCGGGGCGAAATTCCTTTCAACTTGGGGATGATGTGACATCCGGTAACCAAGCATACAATTTTACACTGGCTTCACTATTTACTTGCTGAAATTCGGGACGAAATTCTTTTCAACTTGGGGATGATGTGACACCCTGCATTTTCAGGATATTACTTTTACTGAACTCTAGTTAACTTTCATGTACATTCGTGACTAAACACCTAACTGGGGTTAGTTAAGAAGGTCTTTCGATATGTTATGGGATAATAACATATGTTGGATGATATTAACGTACGTTATAACTAGGAAGGTTTTGTCTTGACACACACACGAGTCCTGTATCCCGAACGTTGGTGATTTGTCAAGCGTACATAATCATATGATCTATTGGGTGATGATGAATGTGAATTAACATGCGTTTGTGAATTACATGTTTATGTGGATTACTGTTTTAATAGATAGTCAGTATGTAAACCCTACGAATTATGTGCATTCTGTAATTAACATGTTATGAGATGATAAAAACAATAGTTTTTACATAAGTTAGTATGAATAATATTATCGAGACTATTCTCAGGATTAAAACCGTATTAACGGGCCCGTTTATAAAAAAAAAAGGCCCATAAACCCGTAACCTTGGCCCATGGTCCAACTTCTAGTATATTATTGATCAAAAAAAAAAAATAATAAGAAACCCTAGAGGCTCCTTTGCGCCGTGAACCCCCAAGACACCAACCATCACCTTCACTTTCAATCCTTCATCCATTTTCATCACAAATCCAAGTTATTTCGGGTGCTATCTTAAGGTTTTAAAGATTCTAGCATTTCGAGGAACATGTTTTATGTGATTTGATGAATATTGAAGCTTGAAAAGTTGTAAAAACCTTAAAAAGTATCTATATAAAAATCGCAAATAATAATTTTGTAAGGAGTTTTGATGTTTGTTGTGCATGTTGATGGGTATTGTTGTTAGTAATCGAAACTAGGGTTATTAGTACGTAAATACATAGATTTAAATGTGATAATATGGATTGAATTCTGTTAATATGAGTTATTTTATGATTATTAGTTAATAAGAATGATTAGGGTTCATGAGAAGCATGTTATTAGAATTCTGATTTTCTGACAGATTCATTGTGACGAATTGTAAGGCTGTTATAGGGTAATTAACATGTGTAATCTGATTGTTTTCTGATGCTAAAACATAACTTAGGATGTTAGATTTTCAAAAAGTCCAAAATAATGCGTTTTGGACTTGTTTTGATATGTATTCATGATTTTATAAGTTTAAAGGTCATATCAGATTTTCGGAATTATAAATTGGGTCAACTTTCAACGGTCATAACTCGAGATTTACAAAGGGTTAAGTTATGAAATTTGGCAAGTAGGTCAACATTGGAAAAACTTGGCTTTTCCAATTGGATTCACCTCGTTTGGGTCAATACACAATTTTTGGAAATTTTTATACAAAACTGACCTGCTGTGGAAATTTTCTGTACATAGCTATGTTGTACGAATTTTAATAATTTTTGTGTTTGGTTGTGAGACAAAACAAAAATATGGGTTATCAAATGAATCTCAATGAATATTCAGTAAAAATTTGGGAGTTTAATTCGTTCGTTAAGTATTTTAAATAATTCGTTTTTCACAGCGTACGATCTGCCCTGAAAACGCAGATTGTGTAAGGGATGGTTACGTGACTATTTGGAGTCTTATATGGTATGTATTTGACATGAAATTGCATGAATACTTATATGAGATGTGTATGAGGTATAAAACTGATAATAATCAATATGATCACCAACGGGATACGTAGGACTTACTTGTGCATGTAGAGTCATTAGGTGTCACTACACGGTTTGAACTTTAAAAGTCTTGGACAAACGAGTTGTATGGTGTGTTGGTTATGCACATATACTCACCTAGTGACATTTGTAATAGGGAGTCGGTAGCTCATTTCTGTTTGGGTCAATACACAATTTTTGGAAATTTTTATACAAAACTGACCTGCTGTGGAAATTTTCTGTACATAGCTATGTTGTACGAATTTTAATAATTTTTGTGTTTGGTTGTGAGACAAAACAAAAATATGGGTTATCAAATGAATCTCAATGAATATTCAGTAAAAATTTGGGAGTTTAATTCGTTCGTTAAGTATTTTAAATAATTCGTTTTTCACAGCGTACGATCTGCCCTGAAAACGCAGATTGTGTAAGGGATGGTTACGTGACTATTTGGAGTCTTATATGGTATGTATTTGACATGAAATTGCATGAATACTTATATGAGATGTGTATGAGGTATAAAACTGATAATAATCAATATGATCACCAACGGGATACGTAGGACTTACTTGTGCATGTAGAGTCATTAGGTGTCACTACACGGTTTGAACTTTAAAAGTCTTGGACAAACGAGTTGTATGGTGTGTTGGTTATGCACATATACTCACCTAGTGACATTTGTAATAGGGAGTCGGTAGCTCATTTCTGTTTGAGGAATTTGGATTATTCACGTGCAACCTAAGGTGAGTTTCACTACTCTTTTCTCAAAAGCATGCGTCTCGGGTTGAGACAACGTACTTAACTTTTTCTAGTCCGGTTTGGGACTACTTACACATCCCGGGTTGGGATGCTATGGATCCTTGTGTGGGTCGGTGTTTGACTCCTTGTGTGATTCGGGTTTTGCTAGTTCGCAAATTGTGTCCTTGATGAACTAAACCAACTCTATCATCTGTAAGTCCTTCACATACCGAATGAGTTGCCGGGTTATGGCAAGCGGGTTATTAGTTGATAGCGCTATTAGGTCTTACAAACCTCACACCGGCTCGGGGAGTGCGGGAGTGAACTATAACTTAACAGATTTTATCATTGTTGATAGGGAATGATGTAAGGCATGCAGCTCACATTTGTGACTACACGTACATCAGCAGTTCGGTATATCGGTGTTAGTTATCATGAATGGGTTAGCTACCCTTGACATGCGATGAACTAGTGTTTACACGGTTCTTGGAACCAACTCAATTACTTGTTTACGTGGTTTTGTAAACCAGCGCACCTACATATTCATTTACTTTACTTAGTGAACTCACCAATATTGTTTGTTGACCCACGATATACATGCTTTTGCAGGTAGTTAGCTTCCGGTGCCAGGATTAGCAAGCACTGCACACTTCACTGCATTTGGGGTCTTGGGCATACACCTAAATTACATATTATGCTTTACATTTTCTTTCATATGATTTTGATTTGGGCGCGTTGTTTTGCGCATGGTTTTAAAAGGGTTAAATTTGGTTTACGCTTCCGCAGGTTAACCTAACTTGGTTTTTGGAAACGAACTAAATGGTTTGGGCATTTAGAGTTCGTTCATATGACTTATAGCTATGGAATCCTGGTATGTCATGCGCCTCGCGGTATAAACCCCGCAGTGGAAATTTGAGGGTGTGACAATACTTGTCCCCCTTTTATTCTTTATTCTTTGGGGCTCAACATGTATCACTATCAAAACTTAAACAATTTCATACTCTTAAACTATCATGCTCAATCTATTAAACATACTTATATGCTATTTGCCATGCTTATGATTCTTGATACTTAAACATAATTCATTAACTATTATTAGCCCACTTAACATGTATAGCGCTATAGGAGTAGCACCCCGCCCCCTTTATGAGTCATTGTTAAGAATCAAACGGACCTATCATGAATATGTTAGGTATATGCAGTGGACTCACGGGTTTGAGTTATGTTCTTTGTATGGTATGTATGTGCAATGCTATAGTATGAGATTCGAGTAAATCATTCCAAATATTATGTATGTAAACTAAAACTAGTATGCTCACCAATACTTTATGTGTTGACGGATATTTTATACATGTTGCAGGAAAAAGCTTGATGAGATGATACAAGAAATATCACTTAGGATTCGACCTTAGAAACAAACGAAACAATCTTTATTTTACTTCATGTTTAAGTTAATGTATTTTTCTCATGAACAAATTGTATACTTGCTGAATCTTAGATACGAATGAAATCTATTTTAATCTATTATCACAATTTAGTGTTATGAGGTCTTTGAACAATCTATCACAAGTCTCACCTCGATGTTTCCGCCATCGGTTGGGGTGTGACAGTTGTGCCTCGCGCATTGTACACTAAAGAAAATGTATGTATAGTAGAATACAAACACTCTTTTGTATGTGACCGGTTAGAGCGACTAACCAAGAGTGGGGGTGTCAACCCAATAGATCTATTAAAGTGTTCCATGGCTTTTGATAGCTAATGGTTACAGTAAACGTTGTACGAGGACTAGTGAGCTCATGAACCAATATGTCTCATGTTCCACATGGTAGTCATGATAGAATGTACACACACTTGAAAATGACACAAGTATTGATGCATGTGTTTCCCACAAAATGTAAAATAGTAAATGGGGTCGTAAAAACTCACCTGATGGTAGTACGTGTGGTCCTAGTAAAGCTGTAGTTGTCGTCCCGACACTGTTTGCCCTATGGTTTATTAAGAGCGTGGTAAATTGCAAGTTCTTGTTGTTTATCATACAAATTGTTCACCCGCCATTTGTGGACACGGTTATTGTGTATGTGGGCCATAACTTTGTACTTGTGAGAACCCTTAGTGTGTTTGTAAAGTGTTTGAAAACAATGATAGTGATAAAATGGACCCTTTTAAGTTGTCATGAGTTCATGTAGTTCCCAATCCATCGTGTGTGGTTAATTAAGTATTTTAACACATGTTTAGACCATTATACTTCTCAATTCAAAGCTAACATGTGGTCTAGCTTCGATTAACATATGTTAGTATTTGGTAACCGGTTATACACCTTATCAGTCTTTAAGCCGATTAGGTATTGGACTAAACTTGATTGTTTTAGGCTTGTCAAGGCCTTGTAGAGTTAACACGCCATAGGCTTGTGAGTTTTTGTAGGAAAATTCGAGCTTGATCACTTAGCTTTGAACTTAAGCCAAGTGTGTTTATATTTATAAAAACCGATCCATTTATGGTGATCTAGGTGGTGTAGTAACTCAAAAAGCATGGCTTGACATCTCAAGTTTATCATATAGGCCGATTGGTGCTAAGTTAAGACAATGTGATCATTGGTGAGTGTATGTAACCGCAAACAAGGGCCAAGTGAGTGTTTATGTGACTAAATTGATCTAAGGGTCGAACATGGTTGAATAGATTAGAGTAGACTAGAGTTTAGGGGCTTGGTGTGACACCCGGCAACTTCCGATCTACAATGACGTGATTTTTATAATTTAAAAATAAATATTTATTACAAATATTATTAATTATTAAGTTTCGGAAGTTTACTGACCGTTTTTACAATCGAAACTGCGACCGATTTAATTAACGCGATTTAAACGCGTGTTCTGAAAACACGCGTCGGACATCGAAGATATTTATATTTATGCTCGGTTTTGTATTTCGAACAAAACCGACTACTTTTTATAATTAGTTATCGGGCCTAAATAGAAATCGAGACGTTTACGTTTAAAACGAGTTCGATTCGCGGTAATAACCCACCTAACCCTAACCCTAACTATAAAAGGGGAGCTCTTCTCCTTCCCCTTCATCTTCCCGCAGCCAAACACCCCCCCCCCCTCAAATCTCTGCAACCTCTCTCTACTCTCTCTCTAAAACGCACACCTTCCCTCTCTCTACCCTCTCTCTCTTTCGTCTCTCTCCCTCCTGCCCTCCTCTCCCTCGCTCCTGTAACAAGAATCGCCGGCCACCACCAAGCTTGGGTGGTGGCGACGCAACTCCAACAAACAACAGCAGCAGCGGCGCGATGATTATCAAGGGGAAGGGGGTTGGTTACTGAAGGCGGCGGCGGGCTGTGACCCCGAAAAACATCAACACACAACATAAGAATCAGGAACGTGGTGGTTAGTTGGTTACAGATTCGATTGAAGCTAGGTTCAGGTGGTGGTGTGGAGGCACGACAATGATGATGGGTCTCAGCTGGGTTACATTGTTCGGGTCTGGATTGTTGTTCGGGTCTTGATTGTTATCGGGTCTCGGGTTGGTGATTGAGTAGGGTTGTTGGTGGTGGCTGACGGCGGCCATGGTTATGGGTGTTGCTGGAAAGATGACGGCGGCGGTGGTGGTTGCAGGTGGAGGTGATAGATCGGGTCAGGTCGGGTTCGTTGAAAGCCTCGTTTCAGGTTCTAGATCTATTTAGTTTTGGTTTTGTGGTTGTTTCGGGTGGTTGTGGCTGTCGAGTCAAGGATGAGCCGGGATTCGGGTTGGTTGAACCTTGGTCACGAGTCAGATTCGTTGCTGGCCGCGGTCTTGAGCTCGGGTTGTGGCTTGGGGGTCCGGTTACGTATGGTTCGGGCTCGAGTCAGAATAGGGTTCGGGTTCGGGTTCGGGTTCGGGTCTGTTTGGTGGGTTCTGGTTCGGCCCGGTGGAGGTGGTTCGTGGTTCGTGGTGGATGCCGGTTTAGTAGGGTGGCGTTTGGTTGTGGTTTGGGTGTGTCGGGTCAGATTCGGTTTTGGGTTCGTGTTCGGGTTCGGTCAAACATGGTCAACGGGTCAGATCTGGTTCGGTTCGAGTTGGCTCCGGTTTACGCGCGTATGAATCGGTATACTTTAATTCGTATTTGTATATTTGTTGTGGATATTATATATATACATAAATACATTGATATTCTTAAAATAGTTTTGACTCGCGAACGAACCGAATAATAATAATAAATGTTAACTACATATTATATCGGACGACCGGTAATAGTGACTAAAATGCGTGACTTATAATATCGATATCGGACTAAATTGGTTGGACTATAATATATATATATTGTCGTGTCTTTATATAAATAAGTATAGTTTTCATATAAAAGCGTCGAAATGTATAAGTCTCGTTTGATTTGGAATTGCGGATAAACAAAATGTCGACTTGTGTTTGATATTGATTTTTGGGAAAATTGTAGGCGACTTGTGTTGCCTGGTTTGTACAAAAACAGAGGAGACTCTGCCGAAATTTTATAAAATCCAAAGCGCTACTAAGTTAATACCGTGGTGTATGTTTTTATGAATAAATTTCCAAGTGTTTTAATAAAGGTATTTATGTAAAATCGCGGCGCTTTGACAAAGATAATTGTAACAATAATAAGTAAATTCCGGACAGTATTTTGAAACATGAAACAAATATATATATAGTTTTGCCAAACATCAAGTATGGCGAGCTTTTAAAAGGTTTTCGCCAACGGAACTATATTTATTATTCGTATTCAAAAGTATATAAACGTCTGATTTACTTGGGAAAGATTTATGCAAAACAAAGTTTTGAATACTTTAAATGTCGGATTTTGGGAATTAATGTAACATTTATTATTACTTGGAAACTAATAACAATAAGAATTATGTTTTTGCAAAGTGTATTTTCCTAAAAGTAAACGTACAAGACAAATGCATTTATTTGACTAACGAGACGAGCTACGGCTCGGGATAAGTTATACGTTTCATAATATTGGTCCAACGTGGTGTACACACGAATAGTGACAAGTGCGCAACTTGGGTACTATGTCGTGTGTTAACGCATAAGTAAGATAAGTCATGATCGGTTCGTCGAGTTAAAGCATATTAGTACTCGAGTTTTACACACGAGTTAGATAGTTGGATAAACTATCTTTTAGCCGGATAATAGGCTAGGTTTATATGTGTTAGACTTTAAGGTGTCCTTTGTTAGTTATAGGGCACGAGGAGATCAGTCAAAGCTTCGGGCTTGTTTGCTAGCTTAGCATGGAAATTAAGGTGAGTTCATGACCCCACTTTTTACCGTTTTATAAATGTTTTCGGGGTGGAAGACATGCATCTTTTATGAAAACCCGAGGAATTCCAAACGAACAAGTTTTTGAAAAATGAAATGGGTGCGTGAGTGTCACGACCCTGCTTTTACTGGTTTTACATTCGGGGAAGAAACATGCGTACTACTTACATTGTTTTAAAGATCATGTTATACTATGGGCACTTTATGTTACTATACGGCTTTTACGGAAAGTCCCAGGGGGAAACCATGAATGTGCGGGGATGCACAACGAGGGAAATGTGGATAGATCTATTGGGCCTTACAAACCCCACCCGACGGCTGGGAGCCGGGCGGGTGCATATTGTCTCTAATACTTTGGGGGTTACCGAGGCATCGGTAATCCCGTCCGTCTGGGCTGGCTTCAACACTTATACCGGTTTAGTAATGGGTTCCCAACCGTAGTAGTAAAAACACATAACGTCTAGCTAACGTTCTCATAACATAGTAGTAACAGATATGATCTTTCCGAACTTACAACAACTCTATTATAAAAGAAAACTTATGAACTCACCAGCTTTATGTTGACTTTTTAAGTATATCTTTCAGGTTTAAACTTTGGTAACGGCACGGTTGGAGTAGTCGACGTATTGGGATCGGGGATCCTAGAGGTTTAGAATTGGCGTTCAGGGAACCAGAATCTTAGATGCATCTTTCCGCTGCGCTGGCAAAGGCACCAAACGTCGCAACCGACGAGGGAAAAGTCGGGGTGTGACAGTTTGGTATCAGAGCCATAGGTAGCGAACTAGGTGTCTGGGTAGATATCTAGGCTTTAACCTGAGTTTGTTTTGAAGTTGGGACCAAAATTTCTAAGACATGATATTTAGTATGAACGCCTAGGAACTGGAATTCCAACCGTTGCCAAGTATGTTACATGACTATTAGTGTATCACACTAGCTCAGCGTACATTCCTTCGGCGCAAGGAACATTTATTTTTTTTTCTTATGTGAATAGGAAGTCGGTATTTTCTATAGTGGTATATAGAAAGGACAATAACACGTGGTGGTTAGGCATACCTCACTGGTGACTGGCGAGTCATCGTTTTAGACTTCAGAGCGGTTATTCACATAGAGTTAGCTGAGTCATTGTTTCTTGGTATGTGAAACAACTTACTTGTTTATATACTGTGTGCATTTACTTAAAGTATATATAGTACGTATCTCCAATGGTTGTCGACTCAAGCTTGGACGTATTTACAACGCTCACACGTGTCATGTTAGTTGGACGAGTTGACAAAGGGATTGTTGTAGCATCTGTGGTTTCGCATCCCGGGTACGGAGCATGCTATGTCGTCAAGGTCGATTTGGGTCGGAAACATCTTAATGAAGCACCTCATTCTGCCGATGATGCTGCGGAGCTGGAAAGCGGACGGGAAGTGCACTGGGAAAAGTGGCGCACACGGCAAACATTATATTATGATATATATACGTGTTATTATATGAATGTAACGAGTGCTCGTGATATAACTTATGATGGAGGTTAATAGGATGATCTGGTGAGGTAAATTCTCGATAACGCAGACGTCACGTTATTGCGAATTTACAGGCACTTGATGATTCTAAAGACATCTATCGTGAGGGTATCTATACTATTATGTTGTTATATATATTTATATATATATAAAAATAATGGATAAGGGTTTTTCATTATTTTGTTGTACGGACGTGATTGCCAATTCTCCCCTATTCGTGTCATTTGTGACCTTGCTTTTCTAAAACCAGTTTAAGATCTTGATGATCTTGTTTCTTGAGCTTCTAAGGTTCCTGTTTTAGAACCTAGTTATATCTTTGGACACGATTTACATCTCTCTTCTTTTGTGTTTGTGGTCTTCAACATTTTATCGTAAAGGAATCTAATTTTTGTTGATTCCTTATTTTTCCACAGAGTTAGACACGTATTTTTGTACACGTGTCAACTATTGCATGTTTGAATTCTCTAAACCTGTGAAGGTCCATTGTAGGGCTTCGCATCAAACGATTGTTTCATTAGTAATTTGTTTTATCATTACGTTGCTCGTAATACTTGTTTTCTAATCTTGATGTGTCAGGCCATTGTGGGCAATGGATCTTTTGATACTTCGTCGACGAGTTTCTTTAAAGTCGACATTTCAGTTGGATCGAATTATTGGAATTTGATACAGCACCTTGCGGTGAATATTCAATCGACTTGGAATGATGAATGATTTTTTTTGACATGTCTCACTTTCATCAACGTGTTTGTCATTGCCTTAAATGCAAACACACCTTGTGGTGTGTAATGAAAAAGTTGGTGCACTAGTTGTTTCGTTTGAGGTGCGTCAATAGTGTTTGTTGACAAAGTTATTGTTTACACTTTGCATCCAGTTGGTTCTGAAACTTTATTTCGTGCCATTTGTACCGGCAAGTCCGTTGACTATTTTTGTTGTACTACCATTGGTTCTTGGATGATATCCTACCTCAAATTTTGAGGACAAAATTTCTGTAACATGGGGAGGATGTGACACCCGGCAACTTCCGATCTACAATGACGTGATTTTTATAATTTAAAAATAAATATTTATTACAAATATTATTAATTATTAAGTTTCGGAAGTTTACTGACCGTTTTTACAATCGAAACTGCGACCGATTTAATTAACGCGATTTAAACGCGTGTTCTGAAAACACGCGTCGGACATCGAAGATATTTATATTTATGCTCGGTTTTGTATTTCGAACAAAACCGACTACTTTTTATAATTAGTTATCGGGCCTAAATAGAAACCGAGACGTTTACGTTTAAAACGAGTTCGATACGCGGTAATAACCCACCTAACCCTAACCCTAACTATAAAAGGGGAGCTCTTCTCCTTCCCCTTCATCTTCCCGCAGCCAAACACCCCCCCCCCCTCAAATCTCTGCAACCTCTCTCTACTCTCTCTCTAAAACGCACACCTTCCCTCTCTCTACCCTCTCTCTCTTTCGTCTCTCTCCCTCCTGCCCTCCTCTCCCTCGCTCCTGTAACAAGAATCGCCGGCCACCACCAAGCTTGGGTGGTGGCGACGCAACTCCAACAAACAACAGCAGCAGCGGCGCGATGATTATCAAGGGGAAGGGGGTTGGTTACTGAAGGCGGCGGCGGGCTGTGACCCCGAAAAACATCAACACACAACATAAGAATCAGGAACGTGGTGGTTAGTTGGTTACAGATTCGATTGAAGCTAGGTTCAGGTGGTGGTGTGGAGGCACGACAATGATGATGGGTCTCAGCTGGGTTACATTGTTCGGGTCTGGATTGTTGTTCGGGTCTTGATTGTTATCGGGTCTCGGGTTGGTGATTGAGTAGGGTTGTTGGTGGTGGCTGACGGCGGCCATGGTTATGGGTGTTGCTGGAAAGATGACGGCGGCGGTGGTGGTTGCAGGTGGAGGTGATAGATCGGGTCAGGTCGGGTTCGTTGAAAGCCTCGTCTCAGGTTCTAGATCTATTTAGTTTTGGTTTTGTGGTTGTTTCGGGTGGTTGTGGCTGTCGAGTCAAGGATGAGCCGGGATTCGGGTTGGATAAACCTTGGTCACGAGTCAGATTCGTTGCTGGCCGCGGTCTTGAGCTCGGGTTGTGGCTTGGGGGTCCGGTTACGTATGGTTCGGGCTCGAGTCAGAATAGGGTTCGGGTTCGGGTTCGGGTCTGTTTGGTGGGTTCTGGTTCGGCCCGGTGGAGGTGGTTCGTGGTTCGTGGTGGATGCCGGTTTAGTAGGGTGGCGTTTGGTTGTGGTTTGGGTGTGTCGGGTCAGATTCGGTTTTGGGTTCGTGTTCGGGTTCGGTCAAACATGGTCAACGGGTCAGATCTGGTTCGGTTCGAGTTGGCTCCGGTTTACGCGCGTATGAATCGGTATACTTTAATTCGTATTTGTATATTTGTTGTGGATATTATATATATACATAAATACATTGATATTCTTAAAATAGTTTTGACTCGCGAACGAACCGAATAATAATAATAAATGTTAACTACATATTATATCGGACGACCGGTAATAGTGACTAAAATGCGTGACTTATAATATCGATATCGGACTAAATTGGTTGGACTATAATATATATATATTGTCGTGTCTTTATATAAATAAGTATAGTTTTCATATAAAAGCGTCGAAATGTATAAGTCTCGTTTGATTTGGAATTGCGGATAAACAAAATGTCGACTTGTGTTTGATATTGATTTTTGGGAAAATTGTAGGCGACTTGTGTTGCCTGGTTTGTACAAAAACAGAGGAGACTCTGCCGAAATTTTATAAAATCCAAAGCGCTACTAAGTTAATACCGTGGTGTATGTTTTTATGAATAAATTTCCAAGTGTTTTAATAAAGGTATTTATGTAAAATCGCGGCGCTTTGACAAAGATAATTGTAACAATAATAAGTAAATTCCGGACAGTATTTTGAAACATGAAACAAATATATATATAGTTTTGCCAAACATCAAGTGTGACACCCGGCATATTCAGGTCAATACTTTTATACCTTACATACATGCGTTTCGTACTTTACATGCATACGAGTCTATCTCAACGAAAACATTTTAAATAACTACTTAATATCATACTTAACTGGGGTCAAATTAAGTCGTACTGATGATTCGGGAATCATCGGGAGTCGTTACAATGGTTCGAGAAACCATTGGGTGTCGGTCCATAACCATGTGTACAAGAATCGGTGATTCGTGGAATCGCCGGGTTTAACGCATCCACGCAAGTCTCGAGTCTCGGGAATTGGTGATCGGGCGGGAACGTGTTATTTATCATACATTATATGTTTACAATCATTATGTGGCTTGCCGGTATGTGAATATGTGTTAACATATGTTAAAACGGGGTTTAACGCGCAAAACACACGGACATAGAGGTTACAGGCGATTAGGCTTATGGGGAATAGCCTAATCGCCAATAATGGGGCGATTGGAGGGGAGCTTTAGGCGAGTAGGAGGCTACTCGCATGAAGGTTCATGCGATTAGCAGTCCTACTCGCGTATAGACCTGCATACTCGCCTGATTTGCCCCAAACGACTAGAAACGCCTATAAATACCACCCTTGACCTCCAAAACATCATTTGTGCAACCCTAGCCGTCCCATAACATAACCCAACGCACAAACACCCTCTGGAACTCGTTTTTGCATCAAAACCACCATTTTCAAGCTTATTCCATCATCACCTCTTGAATACAAGGTGTGTTCTTCAAACCCAAACCTCTAAATGATTATGTTTTACTCCCTAAACGTCCAGACCTGACTTATAAATGTTTTTATCTTTAAAAATCCATTTAAAACCGTTTTTAAACAAACCCACACCATTACATGTGTTATATGTGTTATATGTGTTTAAAGATAGGATTTTTAGGATTGAATCAAGGTTGTTCTTGTGTTATTATGATGTTTATTGCTGTTACAAGTTAGTATGATGATGTCCTAGGAGTTTGAATGGTTTTGGTTGTGTATTGTTGGTACTTGATGTCTTGACCCATTTGAAGGATTTTGGGATGATTAAGGATGATATGAGGTATGTTGTTGATTGTGTGATGTTAGGGTTTGTTATAGGATGATGCTAGAACAGTAGGATGCTATCGGACAACGTGGTTATGCGATTTAATCTGGATATTTGCTATTTAGGGCAAGTTCTTGCATGTTGATGTGATGTTTACATGCTAAGTTGCCATTTTAGGAAAACGCTCGCATTCGGAACTGTTATAATGATGAAAACTTAGGGGTTTTGCTTGAAATATGTTTGTTAATGTGTTAGGATGATTATTGGGTGTTTTTACACGTTTCGGATCTGATTTGGAGGGTTAAACGCGCGAAAAACCACATCAGCTGCACTATAGGCGATTGGGCATCCTAATCGCCTATGTTATAGGCGATTAGGGGCCTAATCGCCTATGTTATAGGCGATTAGGGGCCTAATCGCCTGAATGGGAAGCCTAATCGCGTATATATAGGCGATTGGAGTCATAATCGCCTCCATTTCATGCGATTGTGATCCTAATCACTAGTTAAGCCCTGAATTGCATACCTTATGACCATAATCGCCCATAATACACACGAGTAGCCCTAATCGCCTATCCTAAGGGGCGATTAGCCCTTGTAATCACCTGTTGACCATCCCTAATCACATGTTGACTTTCCTAAATGCTAGTTTGCTTCCTAATCGCGTGTAATGCTGCTGTATGTACATTTTAACATCCCGGAACATGATTTGACGCCTAGAAACATGATAGGAACCCCGGGATACACCCAATGACTTAGTAATACGTGTTCGGACCTGTTTACGCGTTAATTGGACATTATGCTAGACTAGGTGAACTATTGCACGTATTAAGTGTTTAACTGCATATGTGGCATGATGTCTTGTATTGTCCAACACATGAAATGTCGGGTCACCAATGGGATGTCGGGCCTTGTCTGGTACGGTCGGTTAAACGTAGAAACATCATTTCATATGTACACGGTTATGGTCTGGACTACTAGGGACTAATCAACCTACGGGTTGTTAGTCTAACACCTTATATGCTCGTCATGATAGGTCACCGGTATTAGGGGCCGTCTATTGAGCAGGTTTACTTGTCATAGTGCGAAGAGCAGCATCAGGTGAGTTTCACGGCCCCACTTTACGTTTTTACATTTCGGGGGAGACACATGCTTTATACATATTTCATAAATTATCATGTTATACTAGTGTTAAATTCATTTGTGCTATACGATACGTAAAGTCCCGGGGAAACCATGAATATGCTGGATAGCATAACGGGGGAAATGTGGATAGATCTATTGGGACTGACAGACCCCACCCGTCGGCTGGGAGCCGGGCGGGTGCATATTGTCTCGGTCGTACGCTAAATCATTTCGGGCAAAATCATATATCGTTGTCTGTAATGGTTTCCGGTCGTAGTAGTATAACTCATGCGTCTAGCTAACGCTATTACTTCTGATATAGTGATAACATGATGACTTTTATTACTTTAAAACATTTATTATAAAAACCTGTGAACTCACCGGCATTATTTGCTGACGTTTTTAGCATGTTTGTCTCAGGTCGTTGAGGTAGCAGCTTATCATAGGCGCACGGAGTCACACGGCGTCTAGTTTTCATATGCATTGTCATATCTTTTCAGACTTACGTACTTTTACATTTTGGGTTGTAATAAAAGTTACGCTTCCGCAGCGAATGGATTTATGAAAACTTGGTGGTTGTTAATTTCATTTTACGTATCATATAGTGTCGTTTATTGTGACCGTTGACTTAGATCCTGGTTTGTCATGCGCCTCGCGGTAAAACCCCGCACGTGGAATTTGAGGGTGTGACAGATTGGTATCAGAGCCAATGGTTATAGTGAACTAGGGCTGCATGTTGAGTCAAGTCTATAGCCGAGTCGCACACACTAGACGGTCACATTCATATAAGCCATGTCATACGGGAATTTGCCGGGGTGTTCGTATTACATTCGTTATTATTATTTATGCTTACATCACCTATCTATTACTCCTATCTCCTATCTTGTACTTCAACTTCGTGCTGGAAACAAGGATCCTTACTATCTTTGCACAGGCGGTGGCGTACGTTGGAGTGGCTTCGGCATCCTACGGAGATTTGTCCAAGATTCGGACATCTCCCATTTCTATACTCCAACGGACACACTTGCTTGCACACATTATCACACACTTGTACTTGCTGTTTATATTTTGAACATGGGTGCCTGGTGGTTTGAAGGTCAGGCTAGGAGCACGCCTCGGGGACCATGTAGAGCGACTTATCATTTCGGGTGCACACGAAATAATAAGTTGAGATGCATGGAAATCCTGGTGGACTCTGTGTTTGATCTAATGACTATGATGGAATCCAATCCTTTGATTCACCTTATTACTTACGGTTTCTTCATGATTCTTTGTTATCTGTTCTGGAATCTGATGTCTTGACTTTGATCTTGACAGAAGATGGCAGGACGTCGTGGTGGTCGCGTTGGTGGTCGTGTTGGTGGCCGGAATGGCGGTGGACGTAATGGGGGTCGTGGCAACATCAGCATGACCCAGGCGGAGCTGAACAATCTGATCCAAGAGCACGTGGCAGCTGCTATTGCTGCGCAGCAGGCCGCCCACCAGGGCCATGGTGGTAATTTAATTACTCCTACCCTCATTCCTTATCTTTTGTCGTGTGATGATCGTTTTCTGACCGTGTTGTTTTTGTTGGTATTAGGGGATGCTTTTCCTCCTCCACCACCTCCACCTCCTCCAGTCCACTGTACTTATAAGATGTTCTAGGACTGCAAGCCCCATAATTTCAGTGGGACTGAGGGGGCTGTGGGACTACTCCGTTGGTTGGAGAAGGTTGAGTCTGCTTTCTCCATGTGCAACTGCCCTGAGGAGTTTCGTGTGAAGTATGCTTCGGGGACGTTTGAGGGACGTGCTTTGACTTGGTGGAATTCGACTGTTCAGACTATTGGTTTGCTGGAGGCCCATGCGTTGCCATGGACCGAATTTGTATTTCGTTTGAAGATGGAGTACTGTCCCAGGGATGAGATCAAGAGTTTGGAGCATGAGCTGTGGAATCATCAGATGGTGGGATCAGAGATAGAGGAGTATACCACTCGCTACCATGAGCTGGCACTTTTGTGCCCGGATTCTGTGACGCCTGAATATAAGGCTATTGAGTTCTACATCAGTGGGTTGGTGCCTGAGATTCGCGGGTTGGTGACCGCTAATGATGCTACTACACTTCGGGATACCATTCGATTGGCTCACAGGTTGACTAAACAGAAGGTTCAGGAGGGTCTTTTGCCTCCTAAGGGTACTGTGGTGAAGACCTCTGACAGCAACAAGAGGAAATGGGATAACACGGGTAAGGGTACAGCGCAGCCTCAGCAGCAGCAGCAGCAGCAGCAGCAGCATAAGAAGTTTGAGACTACGGGTTCGTCTTCTGGGCAAAAGCAGGGTGGTTATACTGGTAGGCTGCCTAGGTGTGATCGTTGTGGGTATCATCATGTGGGGAATTGTAGTTTTTGTACCCGTTGCAAGAAGAACGGGCATCTGGCCCAGACGTGTAGGGTGAATCTTCAGACTCAGCAACAGGTGGTTGCCCCTACTACTACTACCACTGCTGCACCTAGGGGTAACCAGGGATGTTTTAATTGTGGGGAGACAGGGCACTTTAAGAAGGACTGCCCCAAACTGAAGCAAGGGAATGCTGGGAGGAATGACAGGGGCAACGGGGGTGGCGGCAGGAACGCGCGCGCCTTTGTCATTGGGTCGGGCGAGGCCCGTCAGGATCCGGATACTGTTACTGGTACGTTTCTTCTTTGTGATCGTTATGCTTCCGTTTTATTTGATTCGGGTGCCGACAAGAGTTTGATATCTGTTGAGTTTAGCCGACTGTTAGACATTGTACCGACTCCCTTAGAGGTCAAGTATATTATAGAACTGGCTGATGGTAAGAATATTGAGGCGACTCATATTCTTAAAGGATGCCAGTTGGAACTATCAGGGTTATCTTTTCCTATCGACCTCATGCCGGTGTCATTGGGTAGTTTCGACGTTGTAGTGGGTATGGATTGGTTGTCCTTATATCGCGCAGAGATCGTTTGCTTCGATAAAATCATTCGCCTCCCTCTCCCGGATGGAGAGATTCTTTTGGTTCATGGCGAGAAAAGTGGAGTTCCCTTGAGCATCATTTCATGTATGAAGGCGTATAAGTATTTACGTAAGGGGTATTCCGCGATCTTAGCTCTTGTTTCGGTTTCATCTAACGATGAGAAGAAGATCGAGGACATTCCTGTCGTTCGTGATTTTCCCGACGTATTTCCCGATGATTTGCCTGGTCTTCCACCTCACCGCCAGGTTGAATTTAGCATTGATCTAGCGCCCGGCGCGGCGCCTATTGCCCGAGCTCCTTACCGCCTTGCACCTCCCGAGATGCAAGAATTATCTAACCAACTGCAGGAGTTGTTAGAAAAAGGGTTCATTAGACCTAGTTCATCCCCGTGGGGAGCTCCTATCCTATTTGTCAAAAAGAAAGATGGGAGCCTTCGTATGTGTATTGACTATCGGGAACTGAACAAGGTAACCATCAAGAATCGTTACCCGCTTCCTCGAATTGATGATTTATTCGATCAGCTCCAAGGCTCCAGTTTTTATTCCAAGATAGATCTGAGGTCTGGGTATCATCAACTGCGGGTACAAGAAGCTGACATTCCAAAGACCGCTTTTCGTACACGTTATGGCCACTTCGAGTTTTTGGTCATGCCCTTCGGTCTTACGAATGCACCTGCCGTTTTCATGGACTTGATGAACCGCGTTTGCAAGCCCTATCTCGATAAATTCGTTATTGTGTTTATCGACGACATTTTGGTTTATTCTAAGAACGAGACGGATCATGAGGAACACTTACGATTGGTTTTGGAACTTTTGAGGCGGGAGCAGTTGTACGCTAAGTTCTCAAAGTGTGATTTCTGGTTGCGTGAAGTACAATTCCTAGGGCATGTGGTTAATGAACTAGGAATTCATGTCGATCCGGCAAAGATTGAAGCTATTAAGGAATGGGAAGCACCAAAGACGCCATCTGAGGTGCGGCAATTCCTAGGCCTAGCGGGTTACTATCGTCGTTTCATTGAGGGATTTTCGAAGATCGCTCAACCCCTCACCACTCTTACCCAGAAAGACCGAAAGTTTGACTGGGGTGAACCGCAGGAATCAGCATTTCAGATGCTGAAACTTAAACTTTGCTCTGCGCCTATCTTATCCTTACCTGAGGGCACAGATGATTTCGTTGTGTACTGTGACGCTTCCATCCGTGGTCTCGGTTGTGTGTTAATGCAACGCGGGAAGGTTATTGCCTACGCCTCTCGCCAACTTAAGGTCCATGAAAAGAACTACACCACTCATGATTTAGAGTTGGGTGCGGTGATCTTTGCGTTGAAGATCTGGAGACATTACTTGTACGGTACCAAGTGCGACGTATACACCGATCACAAGAGTCTCCAGCATATCTTCGACCAGAAAGTATTGAACATGCGGCAACGACGTTGGGTCGAACTCCTGAACGACTATGACTGCGCCATTAAGTACCATCCTGGTAAGGCGAATGTTGTGGCAGACGCCTTGAGCAGAAAGGAGTCTGTCAAACCTCGTCGTGTTCGAGCCTTACAGCTCACTATTCATTCTTCGTTGCCTGACCAAATTCGTTCGGCTCAATTGGAAGCTTTGAAGGAGGAAAACCTTAAAGCTGAGACCATGCACGGTGCTGATAAACACCTCGAGCTTGGGTCTGATGGCCTGCATTACTTTGCCGAGCGCGTTTGGGTTCCTTTATTTGGGGGTTTGCGGGGGCTTGTCTTGGACGAAGCTCACAAATCCCGGTATTCTATTCATCCGGGTTCCGATAAGATGTATCAGGACTTAAAGATACTCTATTGGTGGCCCAATATGAAGGCTGACATAGCTTCGTATGTCAGCAAATGTCTGACCTGTGCTAAGGTCAAGGTGGAGTACCAGAAGCCGTCTGGTCTTCTACAGCAACCTGAAATTCTTGAATGGAAATGGGAGCGGATTACCATGGATTTTGTGACCAAACTTCCGAAGTCGCCCAGTGGTTGTGACATGATCTGGGTGATTGTCGACCGGTTGACAAAGTCCGCACATTTTCTCGCTATTAAGGAAACCGATAGTCTGGAGCGGTTGTCTCGTATCTATATTAAGGAGGTGGTTTCCAGGCACGGGGTGCCCGTCTCTATCATCTCCGACCGTGACCCTCGTTTCGCTTCCCGTTTCTGGAAACAATTACATAAAGCGTTGGGTACTCAACTGGACATGAGCACCGCATATCATCCGCAAACTGACGGCCAGAGTGAGCGGACGATTCAGACGCTTGAAGACATGCTTCGAGCATGCGTCATCGATTTCGGTAAGAGTTGGGAGATTCACCTACCGTTGGTGGAATTCTCTTACAACAATAGTTACCACTCCAGCATTAAGGCGGCACCGTTCGAGGCTCTGTATGGACGGAAGTGCCGATCCCCTCTTTGTTGGGCCGAAGTGGGCGAAAGCCAACTCACCGGTCCAGAATTGGTGTACGAAACTTCCGAAAAGATCGTACAAATTCGTAATCGTATGGCGGCAGCTCGTGATCGCCAGAAGAGCTACGCTGATCGTCGTCGCAAACCTTTGGAGTTCCAGGTTGGCGACAGGGTTTTATTGAAGGTATCTCCATGGAAGGGCGTTATACGCTTTGGGAAGCGCGGCAAACTTAACCCTCGTTATGTCGGACCGTTCCCCATCTTGGAACGTATTGGGCCGGTGGCATACAGACTTGACCTACCAGCCGAGCTTAGTGGCGTGCATAACGTCTTCCATGTCTCGAATCTTAAGAAGTGTTTGGCAGACGAATCTCTTGTACTTCCTCTCGAAGAAATCAAGGTTGATGATCATTTACGTATTGTAGAGGAACCAGTTGAAATCTTAGATTATAAGATTCGTAGCCTTCGTCGGAGTAAAATCCGTATCGTTAAGGTTCGTTGGAATTCTAATCGTGGACCGGAGTTCACGTGGGAACGAGAAGATCAGATGAAGGCTAAGTACCCTCATCTATTTCCTAAGCGTGCGTTTGAATCGAACTATGTGGCCTCCAAAGAAAAATGAATCTCGGGTCGAGATTCCTTTCAACTGGGGGATGATGTAACAACGGGGAAAATTTTTCTTTTCTTTCTTCCTTTCGTCTCTTCATCTACGGACTTCATTTAATTTTCGGGACGAAAATTCTTTCAACTGGGGGATGATGTGACACCCGGCATATTCAGGTCAATACTTTTATACCTTACATACATGCGTTTCGTACTTTACACGCATACGAGTCTATCTCAACGAAAACATTTTAAATAACTACTTAATATCATACTTAACTGGGGTCAAATTAAGTCGTACTGATGATTCGGGAATCATCGGGAGTCGTTACAATGGTTCGAGAAACCATTGGGTGTCGGTCCATAACCATGTGTACAAGAATCGGTGATTCGTGGAATCGCCGGGTTTAACGCATCCACGCAAGTCTCGAGTCTCGGGAATTGGTGATCGGGCGGGAACGTGTTATTTATCATACATTATATGTTTACAATCATTATGTGGCTTGCCGGTATGTGAATATGTGTTAACATATGTTAAAACGGGGTTTAACGCGCAAAACACACGGACATAGAGGTTACAGGCGATTAGGCTTATGGGGAATAGCCTACTCGCATGAAGGTTCATGCGATTAGCAGTCCTACTCGCGTATAGACCTGCATACTCGCCTGATTTGCCCCAAACGACTAGAAACGCCTATAAATACCACCCTTGACCTCCAAAACATCATTTGTGCAACCCTAGCCGTCCCATAACATAACCCAACGCACAAACACCCTCTGGAACTCGTTTTTGCATCAAAACCACCATTTTCAAGCTTATTCCATCATCACCTCTTGAATACAAGGTGTGTTCTTCAAACCCAAACCTCTAAATGATTATGTTTTACTCCCTAAACGTCCAGACCTGACTTATAAATGTTTTTATCTTTAAAAATCCATTTAAAACCGTTTTTAAACAAACCCACACCATTACATGTGTTATATGTGTTATATGTGTTTAAAGATAGGATTTTTAGGATTGAATCAAGGTTGTTCTTGTGTTATTATGATGTTTATTGCTGTTACAAGTTAGTATGATGATGTCCTAGGAGTTTGAATGGTTTTGGTTGTGTATTGTTGGTACTTGATGTCTTGACCCATTTGAAGGATTTTGGGATGATTAAGGATGATATGAGGTATGTTGTTGATTGTGTGATGTTAGGGTTTGTTATAGGATGATGCTAGAACAGTAGGATGCTATCGGACAACGTGGTTATGCGATTTAATCTGGATATTTGCTATTTAGGGCAAGTTCTTGCATGTTGATGTGATGTTTACATGCTAAGTTGCCATTTTAGGAAAACGCTCGCATTCGGAACTGTTATAATGATGAAAACTTAGGGGTTTTGCTTGAAATATGTTTGTTAATGTGTTAGGATGATTATTGGGTGTTTTTACAAGTTTCGGATCTGATTTGGAGGGTTAAACGCGCGAAAAACCACATCAGCTGCACTATAGGCGATTGGGCATCCTAATCGCCTATGTTATAGGCGATTAGGGGCCTAATCGCCTGAATGGGAAGCCTAATTGCGTATATATAGGCGATTGGAGTCATAATCGCCTCCATTTCATGCGATTGTGATCCTAATCACTAGTTAAGCCCTGAATTGCATACCTTATGACCATAATCGCCCATAATACACACGAGTAGCCCTAATCGCCTATCCTAAGGGGCGATTAGCCCTTGTAATCACCTGTTGACCATCCCTAATCACATGTTGACTTTCCTAAATGCTAGTTTGCTTCCTAATCGCGTGTAATGCTGCTGTATGTACATTTTAACATCCCGGAACATGATTTGACGCCTAGAAACATGATAGGAACCCCGGGATACACCCAATGACTTAGTAATACGTGTTCGGACCTGTTTACGCGTTAATTGGACATTATGCTAGACTAGGTGAACTATTGCACGTATTAAGTGTTTAACTGCATATGTGGCATGATGTCTTGTATTGTCCAACACATGAAATGTCGGGTCACCAATGGGATGTCGGGCCTTGTCTGGTACGGTCGGTTAAACGTAGAAACATCATTTCATATGTACACGGTTATGGTCTGGACTACTAGGGACTAATCAACCTACGGGTTGTTAGTCTAACACCTTATATGCTCGTCATGATAGGTCACCGGTATTAGGGGCCGTCTATTGAGCAGGTTTACTTGTCATAGTGCGAAGAGCAGCATCAGGTGAGTTTCACGGCCCCACTTTACGTTTTTACATTTCGGGGGAGACACATGCTTTATACATATTTCATAAATTATCATGTTATACTAGTGTTAAATTCATTTGTGCTATACGATACGTAAAGTCCCGGGGAAACCATGAATATGCTGGATAGCATAACGGGGGAAATGTGGATAGATCTATTGGGACTGACAGACCCCACCCGTCGGCTGGGAGCCGGGCGGGTGCATATTGTCTCGGTCGTACGCTAAATCATTTCGGGCAAAATCATATATCGTTGTCTGTAATGGTTTCCGGTCGTAGTAGTATAACTCATGCGTCTAGCTAACGCTATTACTTCTGATATAGTGATAACATGATGACTTTTATTACTTTAAAACATTTATTATAAAAACCTGTGAACTCACCGGCATTATTTGCTGACGTTTTTAGCATGTTTGTCTCAGGTCGTTGAGGTAGCAGCTTATCATAGGCGCACGGAGTCACACGGCGTCTAGTTTTCATATGCATTGTCATATCTTTTCAGACTTACGTACTTTTACATTTTGGGTTGTAATAAAAGTTACGCTTCCGCAGCGAATGGATTTATGAAAACTTGGTGGTTGTTAATTTCATTTTACGTATCATATAGTGTCGTTTATTGTGACCGTTGACTTAGATCCTGGTTTGTCATGCGCCTCGCGGTAAAACCCCGCACGTGGAATTTGAGGGTGTGACAGATTGGTATCAGAGCCAATGGTTATAGTGAACTAGGGCTGCATGTTGAGTCAAGTCTATAGCCGAGTCGCACACACTAGACGGTCACATTCATATAAGCCATGTCATACGGGAATTTGCCGGGGTGTTCGTATTACATTCGTTATTATTATTTATGCTTACATCACCTATCTATTACTCCTATCTCCTATCTTGTACTTCAACTTCGTGCTGGAAACAAGGATCCTTACTATCTTTGCACAGGCGGTGGCGTACGTTGGAGTGGCTTCGGCATCCTACGGAGATTTGTCCAAGATTCGGACATCTCCCATTTCTATACTCCAACGGACACACTTGCTTGCACACATTATCACACACTTGTACTTGCTGTTTATATTTTGAACATGGGTGCCTGGTGGTTTGAAGGTCAGGCTAGGAGCACGCCTCGGGGACCATGTAGAGCGACTTATCATTTCGGGTGCACACGAAATAATAAGTTGAGATGCATGGAAATCCTGGTGGACTCTGTGTTTGATCTAATGACTATGATGGAATCCAATCCTTTGATTCACCTTATTACTTACGGTTTCTTCATGATTCTTTGTTATCTGTTCTGGAATCTGATGTCTTGACTTTGATCTTGACAGAAGATGGCAGGACGTCGTGGTGGTCGCGTTGGTGGTCGTGTTGGTGGCCGGAATGGCGGTGGACGTAATGGGGGTCGTGGCAACATCAGCATGACCCAGGCGGAGCTGAACAATCTGATCCAAGAGCACGTGGCAGCTGCTATTGCTGCGCAGCAGGCCGCCCACCAGGGCCATGGTGGTAATTTAATTACTCCTACCCTCATTCCTTATCTTTTGTCGTGTGATGATCGTTTTCTGACCGTGTTGTTTTTGTTGGTATTAGGGGATGCTTTTCCTCCTCCACCACCTCCACCTCCTCCAGTCCACTGTACTTATAAGATGTTCTAGGACTGCAAGCCCCATAATTTCAGTGGGACTGAGGGGGCTGTGGGACTACTCCGTTGGTTGGAGAAGGTTGAGTCTGCTTTCTCCATGTGCAACTGCCCTGAGGAGTTTCGTGTGAAGTATGCTTCGGGGACGTTTGAGGGACGTGCTTTGACTTGGTGGAATTCGACTGTTCAGACTATTGGTTTGCTGGAGGCCCATGCGTTGCCATGGACCGAATTTGTATTTCGTTTGAAGATGGAGTACTGTCCCAGGGATGAGATCAAGAGTTTGGAGCATGAGCTGTGGAATCATCAGATGGTGGGATCAGAGATAGAGGAGTATACCACTCGCTACCATGAGCTGGCACTTTTGTGCCCGGATTCTGTGACGCCTGAATATAAGGCTATTGAGTTCTACATCAGTGGGTTGGTGCCTGAGATTCGCGGGTTGGTGACCGCTAATGATGCTACTACACTTCGGGATACCATTCGATTGGCTCACAGGTTGACTAAACAGAAGGTTCAGGAGGGTCTTTTGCCTCCTAAGGGTACTGTGGTGAAGACCTCTGACAGCAACAAGAGGAAATGGGATAACACGGGTAAGGGTACAGCGCAGCCTCAGCAGCAGCAGCAGCAGCAGCAGCAGCATAAGAAGTTTGAGACTACGGGTTCGTCTTCTGGGCAAAAGCAGGGTGGTTATACTGGTAGGCTGCCTAGGTGTGATCGTTGTGGGTATCATCATGTGGGGAATTGTAGTTTTTGTACCCGTTGCAAGAAGAACGGGCATCTGGCCCAGACGTGTAGGGTGAATCTTCAGACTCAGCAACAGGTGGTTGCCCCTACTACTACTACCACTGCTGCACCTAGGGGTAACCAGGGATGTTTTAATTGTGGGGAGACAGGGCACTTTAAGAAGGACTGCCCCAAACTGAAGCAAGGGAATGCTGGGAGGAATGACAGGGGCAACGGGGGTGGCGGCAGGAACGCGCGCGCCTTTGTCATTGGGTCGGGCGAGGCCCGTCAGGATCCGGATACTGTTACTGGTACGTTTCTTCTTTGTGATCGTTATGCTTCCGTTTTATTTGATTCGGGTGCCGACAAGAGTTTGATATCTGTTGAGTTTAGCCGACTGTTAGACATTGTACCGACTCCCTTAGAGGTCAAGTATATTATAGAACTGGCTGATGGTAAGAATATTGAGGCGACTCATATTCTTAAAGGATGCCAGTTGGAACTATCAGGGTTATCTTTTCCTATCGACCTCATGCCGATGTCATTGGGTAGTTTCGACGTTGTAGTGGGTATGGATTGGTTGTCCTTATATCGCGCAGAGATCGTTTGCTTCGATAAAATCATTCGCCTCCCTCTCCCGGATGGAGAGATTCTTTTGGTTCATGGCGAGAAAAGTGGAGTTCCCTTGAGCATCATTTCATGTATGAAGGCGTATAAGTATTTACGTAAGGGGTATTCCGCGATCTTAGCTCTTGTTTCGGTTTCATCTAACGATGAGAAGAAGATCGAGGACATTCCTGTCGTTCGTGATTTTCCCGACGTATTTCCCGATGATTTGCCTGGTCTTCCACCTCACCGCCAGGTTGAATTTAGCATTGATCTAGCGCCCGGCGCGGCGCCTATTGCCCGAGCTCCTTACCGCCTTGCACCTCCCGAGATGCAAGAATTATCTAACCAACTGCAGGAGTTGTTAGAAAAAGGGTTCATTAGACCTAGTTCATCCCCGTGGGGAGCTCCTATCCTATTTGTCAAAAAGAAAGATGGGAGCCTTCGTATGTGTATTGACTATCGGGAACTGAACAAGGTAACCATCAAGAATCGTTACCCGCTTCCTCGAATTGATGATTTATTCGATCAGCTCCAAGGCTCCAGTTTTTATTCCAAGATAGATCTGAGGTCTGGGTATCATCAACTGCGGGTACAAGAAGCTGACATTCCAAAGACCGCTTTTCGTACACGTTATGGCCACTTCGAGTTTTTGGTCATGCCCTTCGGTCTTACGAATGCACCTGCCGTTTTCATGGACTTGATGAACCGCGTTTGCAAGCCCTATCTCGATAAATTCGTTATTGTGTTTATCGACGACATTTTGGTTTATTCTAAGAACGAGACGGATCATGAGGAACACTTACGATTGGTTTTGGAACTTTTGAGGCGGGAGCAGTTGTACGCTAAGTTCTCAAAGTGTGATTTCTGGTTGCGTGAAGTACAATTCCTAGGGCATGTGGTTAATGAACTAGGAATTCATGTCGATCCGGCAAAGATTGAAGCTATTAAGGAATGGGAAGCACCAAAGACGCCATCTGAGGTGCGGCAATTCCTAGGCCTAGCGGGTTACTATCGTCGTTTCATTGAGGGATTTTCGAAGATCGCTCAACCCCTCACCACTCTTACCCAGAAAGACCGAAAGTTTGACTGGGGTGAACCGCAGGAATCAGCATTTCAGATGCTGAAACTTAAACTTTGCTCTGCGCCTATCTTATCCTTACCTGAGGGCACAGATGATTTCGTTGTGTACTGTGACGCTTCCATCCGTGGTCTCGGTTGTGTGTTAATGCAACGCGGGAAGGTTATTGCCTACGCCTCTCGCCAACTTAAGGTCCATGAAAAGAACTACACCACTCATGATTTAGAGTTGGGTGCGGTGATCTTTGCGTTGAAGATCTGGAGACATTACTTGTACGGTACCAAGTGCGACGTATACACCGATCACAAGAGTCTCCAGCATATCTTCGACCAGAAAGTATTGAACATGCGGCAACGACGTTGGGTCGAACTCCTGAACGACTATGACTGCGCCATTAAGTACCATCCTGGTAAGGCGCCTTGAGCAGAAAGGAGTCTGTCAAACCTCGTCGTGTTCGAGCCTTACAGCTCACTATTCATTCTTCGTTGCCTGACCAAATTCGTTCGGCTCAATTGGAAGCTTTGAAGGAGGAAAACCTTAAAGCTGAGACCATGCACGGTGCTGATAAACACCTCGAGCTTGGGTCTGATGGCCTGCATTACTTTGCCGAGCGCGTTTGGGTTCCTTTATTTGGGGGTTTGCGGGGGCTTGTCTTGGACGAAGCTCACAAATCCCGGTATTCTATTCATCCGGGTTCCGATAAGATGTATCAGGACTTAAAGATACTCTATTGGTGGCCCAATATGAAGGCTGACATAGCTTCGTATGTCAGCAAATGTCTGACCTGTGCTAAGGTCAAGGTGGAGTACCAGAAGCCGTCTGGTCTTCTACAGCAACCTGAAATTCTTGAATGGAAATGGGAGCGGATTACCATGGATTTTGTGACCAAACTTCCGAAGTCGCCCAGTGGTTGTGACATGATCTGGGTGATTGTCGACCGGTTGACAAAGTCCGCACATTTTCTCGCTATTAAGGAAACCGATAGTCTGGAGCGGTTGTCTCGTATCTATATTAAGGAGGTGGTTTCCAGGCACGGGGTGCCCGTCTCTATCATCTCCGACCGTGACCCTCGTTTCGCTTCCCGTTTCTGGAAACAATTACATAAAGCGTTGGGTACTCAACTGGACATGAGCACCGCATATCATCCGCAAACTGACGGCCAGAGTGAGCGGACGATTCAGACGCTTGAAGACATGCTTCGAGCATGCGTCATCGATTTCGGTAAGAGTTGGGAGATTCACCTACCGTTGGTGGAATTCTCTTACAACAATAGTTACCACTCCAGCATTAAGGCGGCACCGTTCGAGGCTCTGTATGGACGGAAGTGCCGATCCCCTCTTTGTTGGGCCGAAGTGGGCGAAAGCCAACTCACCGGTCCAGAATTGGTGTACGAAACTTCCGAAAAGATCGTACAAATTCGTAATCGTATGGCGGCAGCTCGTGATCGCCAGAAGAGCTACGCTGATCGTCGTCGCAAACCTTTGGAGTTCCAGGTTGGCGACAGGGTTTTATTGAAGGTATCTCCATGGAAGGGCGTTATACGCTTTGGGAAGCGCGGCAAACTTAACCCTCGTTATGTCGGACCGTTCCCCATCTTGGAACGTATTGGGCCGGTGGCATACAGACTTGACCTACCAGCCGAGCTTAGTGGCGTGCATAACGTCTTCCATGTCTCGAATCTTAAGAAGTGTTTGGCAGACGAATCTCTTGTACTTCCTCTCGAAGAAATCAAGGTTGATGATCATTTACGTATTGTAGAGGAACCAGTTGAAATCTTAGATTATAAGATTCGTAGCCTTCGTCGGAGTAAAATCCGTATCGTTAAGGTTCGTTGGAATTCTAATCGTGGACCGGAGTTCACGTGGGAACGAGAAGATCAGATGAAGGCTAAGTACCCTCATCTATTTCCTAAGCGTGCGTTTGAATCGAACTATGTGGCCTCCAAAGAAAAATGAATCTCGGGTCGAGATTCCTTTCAACTGGGGGATGATGTAACAACGGGGAAAATTTTTCTTTTCTTTCTTCCTTTCGTCTCTTCATCTACGGACTTCATTTAATTTTCGGGACGAAAATTCTTTCAACTGGGGGATGATGTGACACCCGGCATATTCAGGTCAATACTTTTATACCTTACATACATGCGTTTCGTACTTTACACGCATACGAGTCTATCTCAACGAAAACATTTTAAATAACTACTTAATATCATACTTAACTGGGGTCAAATTAAGTCGTACTGATGATTCGGGAATCATCGGGAGTCGTTACAATGGTTCGAGAAACCATTGGGTGTCGGTCCATAACCATGTGTACAAGAATCGGTGATTCGTGGAATCGCCGGGTTTAACGCATCCACGCAAGTCTCGAGTCTCGGGAATTGGTGATCGGGCGGGAACGTGTTATTTATCATACATTATATGTTTACAATCATTATGTGGCTTGCCGGTATGTGAATATGTGTTAACATATGTTAAAACGGGGTTTAACGCGCAAAACACACGGACATAGAGGTTACAGGCGATTAGGCTTATGGGGAATAGCCTACTCGCATGAAGGTTCATGCGATTAGCAGTCCTACTCGCGTATAGACCTGCATACTCGCCTGATTTGCCCCAAACGACTAGAAACGCCTATAAATACCACCCTTGACCTCCAAAACATCATTTGTGCAACCCTAGCCGTCCCATAACATAACCCAACGCACAAACACCCTCTGGAACTCGTTTTTGCATCAAAACCACCATTTTCAAGCTTATTCCATCATCACCTCTTGAATACAAGGTGTGTTCTTCAAACCCAAACCTCTAAATGATTATGTTTTACTCCCTAAACGTCCAGACCTGACTTATAAATGTTTTTATCTTTAAAAATCCATTTAAAACCGTTTTTAAACAAACCCACACCATTACATGTGTTATATGTGTTATATGTGTTTAAAGATAGGATTTTTAGGATTGAATCAAGGTTGTTCTTGTGTTATTATGATGTTTATTGCTGTTACAAGTTAGTATGATGATGTCCTAGGAGTTTGAATGGTTTTGGTTGTGTATTGTTGGTACTTGATGTCTTGACCCATTTGAAGGATTTTGGGATGATTAAGGATGATATGAGGTATGTTGTTGATTGTGTGATGTTAGGGTTTGTTATAGGATGATGCTAGAACAGTAGGATGCTATCGGACAACGTGGTTATGCGATTTAATCTGGATATTTGCTATTTAGGGCAAGTTCTTGCATGTTGATGTGATGTTTACATGCTAAGTTGCCATTTTAGGAAAACGCTCGCATTCGGAACTGTTATAATGATGAAAACTTAGGGGTTTTGCTTGAAATATGTTTGTTAATGTGTTAGGATGATTATTGGGTGTTTTTACAAGTTTCGGATCTGATTTGGAGGGTTAAACGCGCGAAAAACCACATCAGCTGCACTATAGGCGATTGGGCATCCTAATCGCCTATGTTATAGGCGATTAGGGGCCTAATCGCCTGAATGGGAAGCCTAATTGCGTATATATAGGCGATTGGAGTCATAATCGCCTCCATTTCATGCGAATGTGATCCTAATCACTAGTTAAGCCCTGAATTGCATACCTTATGACCATAATCGCCCATAATACACACGAGTAGCCCTAATCGCCTATCCTAAGGGGCGATTAGCCCTTGTAATCACCTGTTGACCATCCCTAATCACATGTTGACTTTCCTAAATGCTAGTTTGCTTCCTAATCGCGTGTAATGCTGCTGTATGTACATTTTAACATCCCGGAACATGATTTGACGCCTAGAAACATGATAGGAACCCCGGGATACACCCAATGACTTAGTAATACGTGTTCGGACCTGTTTACGCGTTAATTGGACATTATGCTAGACTAGGTGAACTATTGCACGTATTAAGTGTTTAACTGCATATGTGGCATGATGTCTTGTATTGTCCAACACATGAAATGTCGGGTCACCAATGGGATGTCGGGCCTTGTCTGGTACGGTCGGTTAAACGTAGAAACATCATTTCATATGTACACGGTTATGGTCTGGACTACTAGGGACTAATCAACCTACGGGTTGTTAGTCTAACACCTTATATGCTCGTCATGATAGGTCACCGGTATTAGGGGCCGTCTATTGAGCAGGTTTACTTGTCATAGTGCGAAGAGCAGCATTAGGTGAGTTTCACGGCCCCACTTTACGTTTTTACATTTCGGGGGAGACACATGCTTTATACATATTTCATAAATTATCATGTTATACTAGTGTTAAATTCATTTGTGCTATACGATACGTAAAGTCCCGGGGAAACCATGAATATGCTGGATAGCATAACGGGGGAAATGTGGATAGATCTATTGGGACTGACAGACCCCACCCGTCGGCTGGGAGCCGGGCGGGTGCATATTGTCTCGGTCGTACGCTAAATCATTTCGGGCAAAATCATATATCGTTGTCTGTAATGGTTTCCGGTCGTAGTAGTATAACTCATGCGTCTAGCTAACGCTATTACTTCTGATATAGTGATAACATGATGACTTTTATTACTTTAAAACATTTATTATAAAAACCTGTGAACTCACCGGCATTATTTGCTGACGTTTTTAGCATGTTTGTCTCAGGTCGTTGAGGTAGCAGCTTATCATAGGCGCACGGAGTCACACGGCGTCTAGTTTTCATATGCATTGTCATATCTTTTCAGACTTACGTACTTTTACATTTTGGGTTGTAATAAAAGTTACGCTTCCGCAGCGAATGGATTTATGAAAACTTGGTGGTTGTTTATTTCATTTTACGTATCATATAGTGTCGTTTATTGTGACCGTTGACTTAGATCCTGGTTTGTCATGCGCCTCGCGGTAAAACCCCGCACGTGGAATTTGAGGGTGTGACATCAAGTATGGCGAGCTTTTAAAAGGTTTTCGCCAACGGAACTATATTTATTATTCGTATTCAAAAGTATATAAACGTCTGATTTACTTGGGAAAGATTTATGCAAAACAAAGTTTTGAATACTTTAAATGTCGGATTTTGGGAATTAATGTAACATTTATTATTACTTGGAAACTAATAACAATAAGAATTATATTTTTGCAAAGTGTATTTTCCTAAAAGTAAACGTACAAGACAAATGCATTTATTTGACTAACGAGACGAGCTACGGCTCGGGATAAGTTATACGTTTCATAATATTGGTCCAACGTGGTGTACACACGAATAGTGACAAGTGCGCAACTTGGGTACTATGTCGTGTGTTAACGCATAAGTAAGATAAGTCATGATCGGTTTGTCGAGTTAAAGCATATTAGTACTCGAGTTCTACACACGAGTTAGATAGTTGGATAAACTATCTTTTAGCCGGATAATAGGCTAGGTTTATATGTGTTAGACTTTAAGGTGTCCTTTGTTGGTTATAGGGCACGAGGAGATCAGTCAAAGCTTCGGGCTTGTTTGCTAGCTTAGCATGGAAATTAAGGTGAGTTCATGACCCCACTTTTTACCGTTTTATAAATGTTTTCGGGGTGGAAGACATGCATCTTTTATGAAAACCCGAGGAATTCCAAACGAACAAGTTTTTGAAAAATGAAATGGGTGCGTGAGTGTCACGACCCTGCTTTTACTGGTTTTACATTCGGGGAAGAAACATGCGTACTACTTACATTGTTTTAAAGATCATGTTATACTATGGGCACTTTATGTTACTATACGGCTTTTACGGAAAGTCCCAGGGGGAAACCATGAATGTGCGGGGATGCACAACGAGGGAAATGTGGATAGATCTATTGGGCCTTACAAACCCCACCCGACGGCTGGGAGCCGGGCGGGTGCATATTGTCTCTAATACTTTGGGGGTTACCGAGGCATCGGTAATCCCGTTCGTCTGGGCTGGCTTCAACACTTATACCGGTTTAGTAATGGGTTCCCAACCGTAGTAGTAAAAACACATAACGTCTAGCTAACGTTCTCATAACATAGTAGTAACAGATGATCTTTCCGAACTTACAACAACTCTATTATAAAAGAAAACTTATGAACTCACCAGCTTTATGTTGACTTTTTAAGTATGTCTTTCAGGTTTAAACTTTGGTAACGGCACGGTTGGAGTAGTCGACGTATTGGGATCGGGGATCCTAGATGTTTAGAATTGGCGTTCAGGGAACCAGAGTCTTAGATGCATCTTTCCGCTGCGCTGGCAAAGGCACCAAACGTCGCAACCGACGAGGGAAAAGTCGGGGTGTGACACTTGGAAATCTTACCAAGAGGTGTTTGATTGTGGGATAGTTTCCTAGTCTCCTCTAAGACCTTGCAAAGCTTCGGCTCCAAGAGTCTAATACCTGAAAGTTTTTGAGAGTGAAAGAAAGATGTTGGTGCAATTTGGATGATTAAGAGCCTCCCTTTATATAGTGGTCGACCCATATGATGACAAGAACAAATTTGGCAAATTGAAACACCTTGGATTAAGTTTATGATTGGCAATTGCATCATGACTTGGTGTAAGGTGAATGCTTCGGCCGATTAGTGTAGAGGTAGCAAGGAAAAAGGCAAGTCATCACTTCATAGGTTCACTACAATTCTTGTTTTGATCTAAATTGGTGTAAGTGACAATATGCATCAAGTTGTTTGTCCTAGAGCCGATTGAAAGGGACTAGTCCTAGTGTGATTGTTAAGATAAGGTTGACTTGGGAAATAGAGGTGTCATGGTTTTGTTTTGGTATGTTGTAAGGTATAAGGTGACAACTAAGGATGATGGTGATGCTTTGGGGTGCTTTCGGCCGATCCTAAGACAAGAGTTTGTCATATTTTGATAGTGATAGCTCATAGATTATCCTAGTTGTTGATTGGTGTATCAAGTTCCAAGAAGGGCCTCCTCATGTGGGTGATTTGTTTCTTGAAAGTGACATGAGAGTGAGGGTGTGTGGCGGCCGAAACATAGGACAAAAGAAGGATAATTCTTGATTTAGATGGTGATCTTGTAAGACAATATCATGGCTTAGGTGTTAAGGCCTAGTTAGGGTACTAAGTTGGTGAAATGATGTTGACAAATGGATGTTTCTTCGTCCTACTTTTTTGGCCGATTGTGGGCTTGGAAAAAGAGGAAAGTGTGGTCTACCAAGTAACTCTAATCATATGCTTGTTTGTTTACCCTTTTAGTGTAAGTTAGGAAGACTAGGAATGAGGTATGATGATGTTATTAAGTTCACATAGTACAATTAAGTTGAGGTGTGTCTATGAATGTATCCTGTCAAGTGAATGTGTATTGTTGTTTAGTGGATGTGTATATGCATATGTGTGTGCTGTATATATATATATATATATATATATATATATATATATATATATATATATATATATATATATATACACATGTATAAGAACTAGGCTTCGGGTAGTTTTTACCCATTGATAAATAGGTATAGATCCGAGGATTGTGATAATGATTCACGTGGATCTAATGTGTGTTGACTAGAAGACTAGTTCATACCAGTTATAGTTGATCATCCGTATAGGAATGCAAGCATGATGACGACATCAACATGTATTTTGTGAATCATAAGTCGTTTGGTTTGTCAGATAGGAAGTTATCATATATTAGGGGTGGGGTATAATTACATGTGCATATCAATATATGATATTATGTAGTATTCGCTTACATGTGCTAGAGGTGAGCTATCATGTGTTAGGGTGTAGCAGCCTCATGAAATGTTTGTTTGGTGCTTTGTCCGGGTGTTGTATGACTAACAAGTGTCGCATGTTGAGTTTTCTGATCAACTCATGCTTCACTAGACTGGGGAGGGGGGTATTGTGTATGCAAAAATGTGTAAAGATGCACTTATAATGACAATAGTAGTGAAAAGCGTACGAATGTTGACCTGGTTTGTTGACTGTTGTCACAACTGATGAGGAAACCAAAACATCTCACCTATTAAGAAGTTTATTCACATATTTTATGCTTTTCTAATCAGTAGTTCATTATCAGAAGTTTTGTCATCACATGTTTCTCATCAGCAGGTAGACGCTCAGATATTTAACTCATTAGTGGTTAGGCATTCAGAGGTTTTAACTTCTTCTTCAGTACTTTACTGTAACACCCCAACCGATGGCGGAAACATCTAGGTGTCACGTAGTGACGATTGCTCAATAGCTCATGGTACTAAAGTGTAAATTTGAATACATTGAATTAAATAATTTATTACATTGAAAGGAAAATACAAAAATTTTAAAGTGACAACTAATGCTGAAATACAATAAATCCAACATCTAACTAAGATTCCGAAAGCTTAAAAGTCATCTCATAAGAGCCTGAAACATATACGAAAATAATTTCGTCAATACAAAAATGTATTGGTGAGCATACCCGTTTGATATATATAGTAAGGAAATTTTAGCAATTCATGTGTTATTTTGCAAAATGTAATAAGTGGTATCCGGGTCAAATCAACCCTATGAAAGGAAAGCAGATATATATAGTATGCGCTAGTAGTAATGTAATACATAGCAATGACAAGGACTCTCAACAGAGTCACAAGGGTATATACCATAGTACTATTCATTGAAATGCCAGGCCGCAACGGTTAATGATTTGACAGTTCATAGATACACGAAATGACACAAGCAAACACACATAAGAATTGCTATTTTAGTAAGATGAAATAGAAAATTGATAGTAAGTACATGAGTCACCCCAAAATAGTAAAACAGTAAAAAGGGGAAAAGATATACTCACATTCACTAAATAGTTATGTCACTAAATCGTCGTGAGCGTGAATTGGCGAATCCCGAAGTCTCAACCTAAAATTATGGTATATGTATAAGTGTTTGGACTTAAAGTAAGTTAGGGTTTCTAGTCTAAGGCACTTAGGATGTCTAATCTAATTTGGGGTTTAACTTGTAAATAACGATATATGTTGAAAATGCGACGTAAGTAAATATATATACTTGCTTGAAATAATATGACATATGAACTAAGGAATAAATATGAATAATAATATTATAAGTTCATAATTAAAAGTTATGAACTAAAGTAATGGTGGAAGTCACATAAATGTTAAATTATGTAACAACTTTGACTTGTTCAAAAAAAATGTAACTTTGAAACATTAATTATTTGTATTTATTAATTTAAATACAACCAATTAATTAGGTTAGTCAAAGAAATTTTAAATAAGGTAAATAATTTAAGTTTATACAATAATAGATTCATGAAGTCATAAAATGATTTAAATATTTTTAAACGACTTAATGAATATATAAACGCATAATTATCATAAATTCACATAAAAAATTTAAAGTAATAAAAATATCAAGAATTTTAATGAAAATAAAGTATTATGAACCAAAATGGTCAAAAATAAATTTTAGATAAATTTTTTAACCAAAATGATTTTATATTATATTTATTGTCTAAAACTTAAATAAAGAATTAAATTCTATAAAAATACAAAACTAATACAAATTAGGTAGCAAAAATCATAATCAGTATTCTAACATAATAAATAGGTTTTCCATAAATATTAACATTAAAATACATTATATATGATTTTTAATGAAATAAGCATGATTTAATCAAACTAAAATTATTAAAACTATTGCAACGGCCACAAAATCAGAATAGAAACTATTTTCAGGTCATAAATATTATCTAGAAGCTAAGATTAGAATTTGATAATTTTTAGATAACATATGAATTAGTTATGAATTTTACAAGTTAATTATACTTTTAACTCAAAAATCCCAAATTGTTCATAAACACCCTAAAGCCCTAACTAGCAATTGAAACCCTAAAGTGTATGAATCATCAAATAAATATAATGCTATTGAAGAAATATTTATGAAAAGGAGAAATTGTGAAAGTTGATTGAAAATACTTACTGTTTTGCTTGTTAGATTAAGAAAAATAAGAATATATGAAAACCAAAGCAAAAATCTCCATAATTCTTGAGGATGATGATGATATGAACTCAAAAGATGATTCAAGATGAGAGAAGTGAGAGTGTTTGTGTGTGAAACTCATGTTGGGATATTGAGGAAAAGAATGAGTAATTAGAAATATAATGAATGGTGTTTAATATAATAATCAATTTTGTGAGTAATATTAGTAATTAGTTGACTAGAAAACTCATGAAACTTATTTTTGAGATAATATAATTAGTCATAAAGTTTAAAAGAAATTGGTAATTGTTTAATTGTGGTTAAAATATATGATACAAAAAAAATGATTTTTGGCATAACTAACCTCCTGACTTGGTATCCTATAAAAGTCAAATTATAATAAGTTTGAAAAACGTTTCAATATACGTATTTGACTAAAAGTAGACCCATCAGTAAATATGTAATGATAAAAAGAAACTCAAGCTTTTATTAATTTGAGAATAAACAAAAGTACATTGACTGGATTTGTAAATGTGATAATATAGGGACTACATTTGTAATCTTGGCAAAAATATAAGGAGCGGATGTTACAGTCTCCCCTACTTTAGAAAGTTTCGTCTCGAAATTTCTTTCAAGTGGATGTTCCTATGAAACGAAAGGCGTTGTAAAAAATCATGTAGAAAAAAAAAAATTTGTATAGTCATGTTTTGACCGGATTTATAGTAGTTGTTTAATATCCAAAGTAAAAGTTTCAAAATCTTTGACAGTTGACCCAAAGTTAGAAAGTTGAGAGTTTAAATGGGAATTTTTTTGGGAATGTGTAACGGGTGAGAGCAGAGGCACTAATGTAGGTAGTCTCCCCTACTTTAGAAATGTTTCTAACTGAACTTTATTAGAGTATGCAACAAAAATCCAATTAATCGAGAGTGTAAGAGTATACAAGGTTTATGTTTTCTGTAGATGTGGTCAAGAGAAAGACTCTAGGAGGACGAAATAAAGCTCGGGTAAGAACTTTCTTATCGAAAGTGCTAGCTATTAGTCAATGATCTAATGATGAGATAGTAATGGGTAGGTTCTTGGTCAGACTCCTAGTCCGCTCCCGCAGTATCGTTTATGCTTATATATAGGGTGTACCGCAGCTGACCCACCACACTCCCAATACTTTGGACTCGTACTGATTGTCTGCCAACAGCCTAAATAGAATTACACACCACCCTCATGTACCTGTAAACCCATGATTGCGTTCCGGACCGTAATCATCGACTTACCTTACACTAGGGTGTTATGCTTTTCCTTAGACTATAAGGAGTGGGGGGGGCGGGAAAGAGGGGGATGAAGCGCCATGTGGCACTTGTGGGACCCTTGTGGGGGGGAAAATAATTGTGGGGAGTGGAAGGGGGGGAAGAGGGGGGGAAGGAAATAATATTATATTGTGTTAAAGTTTAAAAAAAAATAAAAAAAAAAAACCTGACCAATAGATGCCTGCCACGTGTCCCCCCTAATCCCCCCACGCCGGTGAAGCCCTCCCCGCCCCCAGCCCCACGCCATGCTTCCCGCCCCTGTGGCGGCGGTGTTCCAGCCCCTCCCGCCCTCTCTCCCGCCCCCACTCCTTACAGTCTTAACCCTAGCCTAAGTAATACTAGAAACAAATGCATGCAATCAGGATATGCTAAGTAATTGATACTGCAATGAAACAATGACATGGTTAGAGGTCCTTCCCTTTCGGGTTTACCCTTTAACCGTAATGAGAGTAACAGGTAAGTAATAGACATGGTTAGAGGTTCTTCCCTTTCGGGTTCACCCTTAACCGGTAACTTCTGTTCACATCGTTGGGCTCTAAATACCTATATTGATAAACTCCGAGATTTACACCTTCCCTCGGATTAAATAAATACTCTAATCCGAGTCGTACGTGGGCACTGGCTTAGATCCCATACGAGTTATCAACTAGTATGTTTGTTGGCCATGACGATGAACAAAATAATGTAAAGTATAACAGGGTTTTCCTCACAATAGAAAAAAAAATGTGCATACCAAATATGCGTTCATGTAAGTATATACGTACAACATAGAATTTCGATTAAAAAAATAGTATAACGTAAATCGAGTAAATCGCACAATCGCACAAAATGAAAGTAAACGAGTTGAATTAATGTAAATAGGTAATGTGAAAATAATCACAACTAACGTGTTAGAAATAACTATGAATAAAAATGGTGCAAGAATAAAATAATGAAATTTATGGCAGATGAGTGTGCACGGAACAGGTGTATAGCCTACTAGCATGTGAGTTAAAATCTAGTAATTTTACATATATATGTTATACTATAAAAGACATTTAGCAACATTCGGATAAGAGGGTATGTCCATTGTTTAAACCAAAAGTTTACAACTGAAAGAGTGCGAATGTAAAAAGATAACTTTTTAGTAACCGAAGAATGTTTTAGGTTTAAAACAGATTCACTTGAAAAGATTTCGTAAGTACACATTTTCATGTGTTTACGAGAAGTTGAGTTGAAAATTGTTTTAAAACATATTATTAGTATGTGTAAAATATGCACTACAAGTTTATAAAATGCAAAATGAAACTATTTCATGAAGTATGTGTAAATCTAATGTGTTTCAAAAGACCAAGATTTAAAATGGCGTAAAGGTTGTGAATCATCCCAGATGCCTTGACGAATTTTGGAAAACAAAATTTTCTGTATTTAAACATTTCTTTAACTTGCGGGTTGAAAAGTCGATTTTTTTTAATTGTTATGAAATGTTGAGAAAATCTAAGTGTTACCCGTTAGAACTGGGTAAACTTGGAACCTTTTAATTTGTCAAACTTATACAAAAATTTATACATTGAAAGATCGTTTATTTGTAAGGATCGTTAAGGCATCTAGTCTGGCGAATAGGCTTTGTGGAAAGACATTTAGGATAAGTTGCCAAGTTAATCGTTTTAGAGAGTAGTGTACTAGTGCGTATCGTGTAGGTAGACATTTTTGTAGGAATTTAGTCTGACTAAGAAGTGCTAACTAATGGTAGTTGGCTATGGCTTAGGCAACTGGGCGTGTTTATGGTAGTAAATAAATATGAAGTAAATGAGGATATTTTGTGTTGAGAGTATTGTGGGAGATACTAGGGGATACTAAAGGTTATAGTTTAAGGATATATTGTGACTTCAATCCAGTAAGTTTGTAAACATGAAGATATAAAACATGTTGAATAATAAATTTGGGAAAACATTTTCATTTTTAACTGTATGATGACGCAACATTCCTAAAATCAGAATGTGGTCGAAGTTAAACACAGAGTTTAAAACTTAAGTCATGGATAAAAATGTTTTAATGCAAAAAGAGTAATACCTTATAGTGTAAAAGTCACAAAGTGTAAGTGAAATAGTGTAAGCTTTAATGTGACAATATAACGAACAAAAAGTTTTAATAATGACGATAAGGAACCTAAAAGCAAATGATCAATTAATAATGGCATATGAAACATCAAGTGATTAAATTAAGTCTTCAAATGATAAACAAACATAAATATCAATGATGTAAAACATTGGAATTGTTTCCATAGGAAACTTTTGACTAACTAAAGTAATTGAAATGTTATTAGTGACTTGTGGGGGCGTACTTTAGCCTAGCCTATAAGTGAATGCTCATCCCGAGAGTTCCCAGGTCGGCATACGGGTCCCACGTCTGATTGGGATTTATGCGAAATGCCAGGCCTAGACAGAAAACTCAGGATACAGGCGCTCACCCTTCCAGATTGCACGTGCCCCATCACTAGTAAATTTCAAAACTTTAGCGGGATTAAAAACGAGATGCAGAAATAGATCCTTGAGATGTGGATTTCACTCCTAGCTCAAAGATGTATTTCAAAATTGAAAATGATTGTGGAATGAAACCATTCACTAAGTTAAGGATATCACTCCCAGCTTAATGGTTAAGTTCCTTTTTTTTGAAGAAAATACTCTTTGAGATGTGGATGTCACTCCTATCCCAAAGGTATATTCTAAAGATGTATAACACATAGAGGAATGAAACTAATCACCAAGGATACCACTCCTAACTTGGTGATATCATTTCGTTTGTGAAATACGAGTGTCTTCATCTCCAAGCAAAATACCAAAAGAATAACGAGAAAGAATCACAGAGAAAATATCTTGAAAGAAAATATAAGAATAAAGAGAAATTTACACGAGAGGACTCGTGAATGTAAGCTTAGTTATAGACTAGGCTAAAAGGCATTCTAATAACCTAATTCCCTATAACCATGGCTCTGATACCAATCTGTAACACCCCAACCGATGGCGGAAACATCGAGGTGTCACATAGTGACGATTGCTCAATAGCTCATGGTACTAAAGTGTAAATTTGAATACATTGAATTAAAAAATTTATTACATTGAAAATACAAAAATTCTAAAGTGACAACTAATGCCGAAATACAATAAATCCAACATCTAAGTAAGATTCCGAAAGCTTAAAAGTCATCTCATAAGAGCCTGAAACATGTACGAAAATAATTTCGTCAATACAAAAATGTATTAGTGAGCATACCCGTTTGATATATATAGTAAGGAAATTTTAGCAATTCATGTGTTATTTTGCAAAATGTAATAAATGGTATCCGGGTCAAATCAACCCTATGAAAGGAAAGCAGATATATATAGTATGCGCTAGTAGTAATGTAATACATAGCAATGACAAGGACTCTCAACAGAGTCACAAGGGTATATACCATAGTACTATTCATTGAAATGCCAGGCCGCAACGGTTAATGATTTGACAAGTCATAGATACACGAAATGACACAAGCAAACACACATAAGAATTGCTATTTTAGTAAGATGAAATAGAAAATTGATAGTAAGTACATGAGTCACCCCAAAATAGTAAAACAGTAAAAAGGGGAAAAGATATACTCACATTCACTAAATAGTTATGTCACTAAATCGTCGTGAGCGTGAATTGGCGAATCCCGAAGTCTCAACCTAAAAGTATGGTATATGTATAAGTGTTTGGACTTAAAGTAAATTAGGGTTTCTAGTCTAAGGCACTTAGGATGTCTAGTCTAATTTGGGGTTTAACTTGTAAATAACGATATATGTTGAAAATGCGACGTAAGTAAATATATATACTTGCTTGAAATAATATGACATATGAACTAAGGAATAAATATGAATAATAATATTATAAGTTCATAATTAAAAGTTATGAACTAAAGTAAATGGTGGAAGTCACATAAATGTTAAATTATGTAACAACTTTGACTTGTTCAAAAAAAATGTAACAACTTTGAAACATTAATTATTTGTATTTATTAATTTAAATACAACCAATTAATTAGGTTAGTCAAAGAAATTTTAAATAAGGTAAATAATTTAAGTTTATACAATAATAGATTCATGAAGTCATAAAATGATCTAAATATTTTTAAACGACTTAATGAATATATAAACGCATAATTATCATAAATTCACATAAAAATTTTAAGGTAATAAAAATATCAAGAATTTTAATGAAAATAATGTATTATGAACCAAAATGGTCAAAAATAATTGTTAGATAATTTTTTTAACCAAAATGATTTAATATTATATTTATTGTCTAAAACTTAAATAAAGAATTAAATTCTATAAAAGTACAAAACTAATACAAATTAGGTAGCAAAAATTATAATCAGTATTCTAACATAATAAATAGGTTTTCCACAAATATTAACATTAAAATACATTATATATGATTTTTAATGAAATAAGCATGATTTAATCAAACTAAAATTATTAAAACTATTGCAATGGCCACAAAATCAGAATAGAAACTATTTTCAGGTCATAAATATTATCTAGAAGCTAAGGTTAGAATTTCATGATTTTTAGATAACATATGAATTAGTTATGAATTTTACAAGTTAATTATACTTTTAACTCAAAATCCCAAATTGTTCATAAACACCTAAAGCCCTAACTAGAAATTGAAACCCTAAAGTATATGAATCATCAAATAAATATAATGCTATTGAAGAAATATATATGAAAAGGAGAAATTGTGAAAGTTGATTGAAAATACTTACTGTTTTGCTTGTTCGATTAAGAAAAATAAGAATATATGAAAACCAAAGCAAAAATCTCCAAAATTCTTGAGGATGATGATGATATGAACTCAAAAAATGATACAAGATGAGAGAAGTGAGAGTGTTTGTGTGTGAAACTCATGTTGGGATATTGAGGAAAAAAATGAGTAATTAGAAATATAATGAATGGTGTTTAATATAATAATCAATTTTGTGAGTAATATTAGTAATTAGTTGACTAGAAAACTCATGAAACTTATTTTTGAGGTAATATAATTAGTCATAAAGTTTAAAAGAAATTGGTAATTGTTTAATTGTGGTTAAAATATATGATACAAAAAAATGATTTTTGGCATAACTAACCTCCTGACTTGGTATCCTATAAAAGTTAAATTATAATAAGTTTGAAAAATGTTTCAATATACTTATTTGACTAAAAGGTGAAAACAGTTAAATAAGCAGTACTGATACAAAAGGTGAAAACAGTTAAATAAGGTGAAAACAGTTAAATAAGCAGTACTGATACAACCAGAGATACACAAAAAATGTGAGACAAAACGTGACAAAAAACAAATAACTTAATCTTCCAATATTCTCTATAATGAACCACTAAATAAAACACATATCTATATTATCTTATTAAGGAGGAGTGATGGCCAAGATTGTAATTTTGTCAAGTATTCAACTATTCAAGCAACATGTACAATTGAATTATGCTTACATGACGTGGGTATAATTGGAACTTTATGGACATTTAAGACACTTAGAAGGGTAGAATAGTAAATTTAGCATAATCCAATACCTCACATCCTATAATCTTATCCCAATTCTACCCGCATGTCCAACATTTAGAATACAAAATACAACCTATGATGCATCTTAAATGTGAGACCTTTCAACCCCTCATAGTCATTAACCTATCATAATTATCAACCTTTCATCATCATCATGATCAATTCATTAGTAACTTCTTCCTCTTATATATCTATATATTATCTATATGGATCAACAACAAGAATCACCACATAAATCACCAAACGCAATTATTTGGTTTCTCGCCTCAAAACCCTTCTATCATCGCTGGTTCCTTATCGTATCTTTCATTTTATTTATCATATTCTTTTTTTTTCTCTATGGCATTTCATTAAAGCTTGAATACGCAAACATTATTTCATTTCCGTATCTTTCATTTTATTTTTTCTTTTTTTTTTCTCTATGGCATTTCATTGAAGCTTGATACACAAACATTGTGATGTTAATTAGTATTTTTTTTAGGAATCTTGATTTAGTGGGTCAAATAGTTTTTTTAAGCATGAAACTGTGTTAATGGAAAAAAATGAGTTTGTGGATTTATGGTGATTGATGATAATTGACAGGTGGGATTAACATTGTCTCTAAATGGCAAAAAATGGATTTGAGATCACCGGGGATAACGCGAAAGGTCTCATCATCTCCTTATACTCTTATAAAGATTTTCAAAAGCAGAGGTGATTTTTGTTTTAAGTACCAATTTTTATACGTATCAAGCATTTTTCCATCATCATCATGATCAATTCATTAGTAACTTCTTCCTCTTATATATCTATATATTATCTATATGGGGTCAACAACAAGAATCACCACATAAATCACCAAACGTAATTCTTTGGTTTCTCGCCTCAAAACCCTTCTATCATCACAGGTTCCTTACCGTATCTTTCATTTTATTTATCATATTCTTTTTTTTTTCTCTATGGCATTTCATTAAAGCTTGATACGCAAACATTATTTCATTTTCGTATCTTTCATTTTATTTATTGTTTTTTTTTCTCTATGACATTTCATTGAAGCTTGATACACAAACATTGTGATGTTAATTAGTATTTTTTTTAGGAATCTTGATTTAGTGGGTCAAATAGTTTTTTTAAGCATGAAACTGTGTTAATGGAAAAAAATGAGTTTGTGGATTTATAGTGATTGATGATAATTGACAGGTGAGATTAACATTGTCTCTAAATGGCAAAAGATGGATTCGAGATCACCGGGGATAACGCGAAAGGTCTCATCATCTCCTTATACTCTTATAAAGATTTTCAAAAGCAGAGGTGATTTTTGTTTTAAGTACCAATTTTTATACGTATCAAGCATTTTGATACATATTGTTTATAAGATTGAATATGTGCTATCTCTTTATGTTTTTATTCCCTTAATTTTGATTCTTGACTCTTTAGTACTTTTCTATCATCATGAATTCTATATTTTCTTTGGCAAATATCGGCATCTAGGAGGGATGACTACAAAATTTAAGTAATTACAACTTTTTATGCTTGTGGTACAATACCAAATGAAGTTAGTTAAAGGGTAAACTTGTCTTTTTTGCACCATCTACCTTATCATCTTCCTCCTCTTAATAATTTATTATCTTGTAAATAAAAAATGTATTTAATTGCATTAAAATGTAGTGAATTTGTTTATGTTTTAATTGATTAGAAATGTGAGACGTAAATAAGTTAAGTAGTATTCAATAAATCATATTTAAATGTCCATTTGCTTTAGCTTTTAATGTCATCTATTCAATTTCGTAACCAATGCATCAACACACATTTAAGAAAATTCTTTGGCAATCAGCCGAGTGGTCTTTCATTGTTTATTAGTCGTTGTCACTTTAGGACCGAGATATGGAGCTCTTCGCATCCATCCTCGGCCACGTAACATTAGTTAGTCCGATTTCTCTTGGTGTCACCAAGTAGGTATCATCACTAACTTATTCTGTTTTCATATTGGATAAGAAATATATACATTACACTAATGTAGTGCACATGCTTAGTTCATTGGTTTAAAAGAATAAATATATGTTCAAAATTTTATGGTAATCTATATCTATATTATTTTATTACGGATGGGTGATGTATAACATGGTAATTTGCATTTCCGTACAACTTAACAAGCAACATGTTCAACATATTTAAGCAAGAAACTTAAGGGTATTATAGGCATAGTTGTGACAATTAAGACACTTTGGAGGTTATGATAGTAATTTTGTGTTTTGTTTATAATTAAAAACTAAAATCTCATCCCCATAATACCCTCCCACCTTTCACCTTCTAAGAAATTAATGATCCATTGATGAAAAGTTATTGTTTCAATTTAATTTGATGACATTTCTTCATGTTCAAGTTCAATTCATTTCACATCTAAATTCCTTCCATGTGCAATTTCATTGTTAATGGTGACTAAAGAGCCGATTAGAACACGATCCTCGCGCACAAGAAGATTTTGGTAGTAAACATAGTGGTCATAAAGCAGAGGTAACCTTTTCTTAAACTCAATTCTATTCATGTCTTTATAGTTTATATATAAATCAGTTTTATACACAATATGTGGTTTATTTCTTATTTTGACTTGTGAATTGTAGCTCTGTGAATTCAAACGGTCTTATGATATTCGTGAATTACATTAGGTGGAACTGATAACAAGGTAAGTAAATAATATACTTATCATATTGATCTCTTTTGTGTTAGTAACTAATTTCACTTATTTTCCTAATATTTCTTTGTGTTTATGTAGTTTTTTGTTTGGAACCAACATTTGACTCAACCTGTTTTGAACTACTGTGAGAATACAAGTGCTGTGAAAGTAGTTGCTTGGTCTCCACATCTTCATGGACTTTTGGCTTCTGGTGATGGTACTGTAGATCGATGTATTCGACTATTCGGCTTCGGAACACGATCATTAATTCTCACCTGAGCTGCATGGATACTGGTAGTCTGGTAACTTTTCTCATAAAGATTTCTATATTTTTTTCAAAGTTTTCAAGATCATTTCAATCATAATATTCACCTTTAATCCACCAACTCAAACATCATAATATCGGTTCTGAAATTCCACAAGCATTTTATGATTTTGATTGTCAATCCTAGAAATCGCAGGCCTCAAATCCATGGTTGAGACCTAAAGCTACAAGATCAAACTCTAGGGAGATTATTTGATTTGCTATTGTTTGCATTAGTTTTTTTTTTGAACGGCTAATTTCTTCCCCCTTTAAATACACCCATTTTTTCTCTTATGAGGCTTGAACTCCTAACCCCTTGTTTAAACACAAACACCTTTACCACCACACCACAAGGGGTTTATTGTACTATATTATCTAGATAATGACATGTTAACTACGTAATTACAATAATTATTGTACAGTTTGTCATGTTGAATGTCTATTAATTTTGTATTTTATACATATCTAATCAGTTACATATATTGATTTATTTTATTTTTCTAATTAAATGTTGTTTATGATAAATTAAATTCTTACTACACGGATATTTGAACATCATAGTTTAGCGAAGTTCTTCTTACCCATCCCCTTAATATACAACACACATATTATTTTTATCTTTTTTTCAAGAAACACAAATTTGGTTTATTCCTTTAAGAAAACACCTGTGGATAATAGATGCTTTACGGTTCGTTCTAAAGAAAAAGTTTGGCTGATAACTATGGTTTTTAATAACGGCAGCGTCAGATCACCGAGTCAAGATACTTCGGTTTGAAGCAATTTTATAGTTGGAAAGGTCTTTTTCAAGATCTTTAGCTTCAAATAATATGGATGACACTAGGGGTGAGCAAATTAACCGCCATAACCGATAATATAACCATAACCATAACCAAAATAATCGAACCGATTTTAACCGATAACCAATGGTTATCGTTATTAAATTTCTTTAACCGACCGCTCGCTTATGGTTATGGTTATGAAGCTTTGGTTAACCGTTATAACTGAACCGAACTTGTAATGTTAACTTTATGTAATAGATTTATGTTTTACATTAACTATGTAGAGGTTTTTACTATAATAAAAGTATGTTATTAACAAAATGATCTTGATGAAATGCTCTTTTTTGTGATGAATTAAAATTATAATCAAAGGCTAAGTATGTTTTTTTGTTAATATCTTATTAAAAGGGATCCCACATTGGAAGTATAACTAAAAAGTGTATTCTTGTTTTCCTTGTACAAAATAGCACAAACTAAGTCAAACATTGTAGGTTTTGGTTTTTTTAGACCTATTGACTTTTAATTTTATACTTTACCCTAAAGTTAGTTTTAGTTTAATTTTTTTTGTTAATAACCAAAATAACTATAACCGAATTCATAACCAAGAAACCATAACCGAAGTTTGGTTATGGATATGGTTACGATTTTTTGTAAAAACCGAACCAAACCAAATCGACCCATGCACACCCCTAGATGCCACAAAACAAAAATACACGCAGCAACGCGCGGGCAATCCTACTAGTATCATATTATAAGCAACTACAAAGCAGATTTGACCTAAATTATTTACAAAAAGTAAAAATCTAATACATATGCATTTAAATTTTAAAACAGGATGAACACATAAAAAAAGATAAACATAACTAAAATATATAAGATAGAAAAGTACCTTTTTCAGTGAGCAGATTCTCAAATCTTGAAAACCACCTTTTAAGAACATTTGCTTGCTTTGTTATTCCCTTTTAAAACCATACGAAAAAAATATACTATTAATTGAATGTCAAATTTCCAAATTTCATTCAAAATAAAGGAATGATAATGTTTAGATTAAACATACCTCCTCATCAACAACTATCATTTCAATAGAATAAGTCTCAGCAGGATTATGATACATAGGCTGCCGCCACAGTTTCATAACACGAACTTTGAGTGTATAATCCCTTTTAGTTAAATCAACATCCTTAAGCATAACAATCCATTTTCATGCCTCGGCGTTGTTATTTAAAATAGAAGAAGATGTAATAAGACTCAAGATTTGAATCATAATACACATTTCTCAATCATTTAGTAATAAGCTAGCATAAGCTAACATATAAATAAATTATAATTAAAGAAAAATCATGTCACTAACATTAAATAGTAGTTATGAAATGAAGCAATGTACGATACCTTGAATACGTTAGTTGTTTCGTGTCAATTCCTTGAGAAGCCATATCTTATGCCTTTACTTGTAACCGAAATGAATGATACATGCGAAGGTTATAACCAGCTGGGATTTATATATAAATCTCTTTGAGGGTTAGTCAAAAAGGAAGGAAAAAATTTGGGGTAAGTTGAAATAAGAAAACTTGTGTTATTAGTATGGATAAGAGTGTATAGGCATTGTTTGTGAAACGATGTTAGATAAATCTTTGCAATGAAAATGACATTTACAATATTAGTAAAGGACAAAAGAAATTATGGTAAGCATTTCTTAAAAAGCAAATTCATACACTAATCTGGAAAATTTAGAAATTTAAATGAAAACATATGATTCATATTATATTACTTTTGAAAAGATTCAATAAAAAACGTCTTTATTTTAAAAACAACAAAGACGATTCAGAATATAAAATCAAATCAACACTTAAAATCTCTATAGAACAATTATTTAAAATAACAAAGGTCTTCAGAAGTTTAGTTAATCAAAGGTTTTGCTTTCCTCATCAATAGTTTCTCATCAGAGGTTTCTCAACAGGACTTAACCTACTTAGGGTATGTATAAACAACTATTTAAACTAACAAAGGTCCTCAGAAGTTTATTCATCAGAGGTTTGGATTTGCTCGACAGTAGTTCATTATCAGATGTTTCTCATCAGCAGTCTAAACATCAGTGGTTAAAAAAATAAATGTACGTAATGAAAATGACACTTACAATATTAGTAAAGGACAAAACACATTATGGTCAACATTTCTTAAAAAGCAAATTGATACACTAATCAGGAAAAATTGGGAAATTCAAATGAAAACAATCAACATATATAAACACCTTACATATTTTGTCATTTGTAACGAAAATGACACTTACAATATTGGTAAATGACAAAACACATTATGGTCAACGTTTCTTATAAAGAAAATTGATACACTAATTGGGAAAAATTTTGAAATTTAAATGAAAACAAAATATCATTCATATTATATTAATTTTTAAAATATCCCATAAAAAACGTCTTTATTTTAAAAACAACAAAGACGATTGAGAATTTAAAATCAAATCAACACTTAGGATCTCTATAGAACAATTATTTAAAATAACAAAGGTCTTCAGAAGTTTAGTTAATCAAAGGTTTTGCTTTCCTCGTCAATAGTTTTCTCATCAGAGGTTTCTCAATAGGACTTAAACTACTTAGGGCATGTATAAACAATTATTTAAACTAACAAAGGTCTTCATAAGTTTATTCATCAGATGTTTGGATATGCTCAGCAGTAGTTCATTAGCAGATGTTTCTCATCAGCAGTTTAAACATGAGTGGTTAAACAAATAAATATAAGTAATGAAAATTACATTTACAATATTAGTAAAGGACAAAACTCATTATGGTCAACATTTTTTAAAAAGAAAATTGATACACTAATCAGGAAAAATTGGGAAATTTAAATGAAAACAATCAACATATATAAACACCTTACATATTTTGTCATTTGTAATGAAAATGACACTTACAATATTGGTAAAGGACAAAACACATTATGGTCAACGTTTCTTAAAAAGAAAATTGAAACACTAATCGGGAAAAATTTCAAAATTTAAATGAAACCAACATATCATTCATATTATATTAATTTTCAAAGGATTCCATAAAAAACGTCTTTATTTTAAAAACAACAAAGACGATTGAGAATTTAAAATCAAATCAACACTTAGGATCTCTATAGAACAATTATTTAAAATAACAAAGGTCTTCAGAAGTTTAGTTAATCAAAGGTTTTGCATTCCTCGTCAATAGTTTTCTCATCAGAGGTTTCTCAACAAGACTTAAACTACTTAGGGCATGTATAAATAATTATTTAAACTAACAAAGGTCTTCATAAGTTTATTCATCAGAGGTTTGGATATGCTCAGCAGTAGTTCATTATCAGATGTTTCTCATCAGCAGTTTAAACATGAGTGGTTAAACAAATAAATCTACGTAATGAAAATGACACTTACAATATTAGTAAAGGACAAAACACATTATGGTCAACATTTCTTATAAAGCAAATTGATTCACTAATGAGGAAAAATTGGGAAATTTAAATGAAAACAATCAACATATATAAACACCTTACATATTTTGTCATTTGTAACGAAATTGACACTTACAATATTGGTAAAGGACAAAACACATTATGGTCAACGTTTCTTAAAAAGCAAATTGATACACTAATCGGGAAAATTTTCGAAATTTAAATGAAAACAACATATGATTCATATTATATTACTTTTGAAAAGATTCAATAAAAACGTCTTTATTTTAAAAACAACAAAGACGATTCAGAATATAAAATCAAATCAAAAAATCTCTATAGAACAATTATTTAAAATAACAAAGGTCTTCAGAAGTTTAGTTAATCAAAGGTTTTGCTTTCCTCATCAATAGTTTTCTCATCAGAGGTTTCTCAACAGGACTTAAACTACTTACGGTATGTATAAACAATTATTTAAACTAACAAAGGTCTTCAGAAGTTTATTCATCAAAGGTTTGGATTTGCTCAGCAGTAGTTCATTATCAGATGTTTCTCATCAGCAGTTTAAACCTGAGTGGTTAAACAAATAAATATACGTAATGAAAATGACACTTACAATATTAGTAAAGGACGAAACACATTATGGTCAACATTTCTTAAAAAGCATATTGATACACTGATTGATACACTGATCAGGAAAAATTGGGAAATTCAAATGAAAATAATCAACATATTAAACCTTAGAAACACTAAGAAGAACAAAAAAGTTATCAATGTGTCAAAGAACAAAAAACCCCAAATTAAACCTTAGAAACACTAAGAAGACGATTAGAATGAAACCACTCAAATTCACAAACATCACCAACAGCCAATCCATTCTTCTTCAAAAGAACATGCCACCCTGATATCACCACCCTTCTACAAAATTGCAAACAAATTAAATGCAATTAGGCTATTTTAAAATTTACACTTTTAAAAAAAATATATAATTTAAATGCAATAAAACTTACCTCTTATAACAACCATTTTTTTCGGTCCCCACATCAGCCTTCACAAGTGCTTGATCATCAAACTTAATTTTCCATGACATTCCAGGTTTCAGCCCAGAAGCCATAGCCAGTGTATTGGTGATTTGCTTAAAAAAAATCCAAAACATATTAATTAACAAAATTAAATAAGTTAAACTTTATAAAACTTATATATCCGAAATATAAAGAAAATAAGAATATTACCATGCGCTTCTGAATCTTGGCTTTCATATAAAAGTGATCCTATATAGCAAAAAAAGTACATGGTAAATTAATTAAACAAAATACCCAACTATTGTAAATTACAAAAAATAAATTAAATATATAAATATCAAATTTTACCCGGCCCTTTTCAATTTTGCTTTTAGTGGAGAAAATATCCGCAGCAGATACAGAGGCAGAAGTAGGGAGACTCCCGGAATCGTCCGAATCAATAACAACAACATGAGAAGGAGTGGTGGCTTTGGCGACCGGTTGCAATTCATCGAAATCGACTCCTCTTCCATCTTTATGATACGCAACAATCTCATAATGTGAACAACACACAAGCTTGAAAGCAACAACCATCTTATGCCTCAAACGAAGATCACGAAGCACATTTACCCAACCACCTTGCCAAAAATACTTCTCACCATTCTCTGACTGGCCTAAATTAACCTCCCATTCCCTAAAATCTCCATCATCAATGGTAATCTTTTTGGAAGGGAAAATATCATGATAGTTGTGGAAATAAAAAGCGTGTGGAATAGGCTGCAAACAATATTAAACTTTTTATGATTTAAACAACTAATCAAAATATAAATTAAAACTTCAATATGTATATTAAACAAAACACAAACTTACAACATAGTCGGACGACAAATCACGAACCGAATAAAAGAAACAATTGCCAATGTTATACTTCTGGTTCAAATTTAAAAACATAACCTTCAGCGATTGAGGCTGCAAATATTCAAAACAAAATAAGCAATTGGCAGTCATTCCTATACCCCTCATCATACTTTTCCAACCATCTGTGAAGTAGAAAACATCATCGATCAATTCAAGATTAATAGGCCAATGAAGAAACTGTTCGGTTATTAAATCAAATTCGCCAAACGCCAGGTCATTAGATTGAAAAAACTTCCCAAACGTACGTGGCAGCATCTAAATCAGCAATGTATAACCAAAAAAAATTAGACACAAAAATTTTTAAATAAAAACATAAACCTGAGAAAGAAAATTAAATACCAGAGTTAGCGTTTCAGGATTAAATAAAATTGTAAAAATGCGAGAAACCATGTTTCAAATATAACTCTGTAACAACAAAATGTTAATGACCATAACAAAAAATCAGAGATTTTGCTTTCCTCATCAGTAGTTCATAATCATATACAATAATCATAGAACATACATAAATAATCTAACATATAACAACATAATATTAATGACAATAACAACAAATCAGAGGTTTTGGTTTCATCATTAGTGCTTCATTATCAGTAGGTTTCTAATCAGATATTCTCATCAAGAGTTAAACCATCAGTAGTTCATAATCATATACAATAATTATAGAACATACATAACTAATCTAACATATAACAACATAATATTAATGACAATCACAACACATCAGAGGTTTTGGTTTCATCATCAGTACTTCATTATCAGTAGTTTTCTAATCAGAGGTTTCTCATGAGAAGTTAAACCATTAGTAGATCATAATCATATACAATAATCATAGAACATACATAACTAATCTAACATATAACAACATAATATTAATGACAATCACACAGATCAGAGGTTTTGGTTTCATCATTAGTACTTCATTATCAGTAGTTTTCTAATTAGAGGTTTGTCATGAGGAGTTAAACCATCAGTAGTTCATAATCATATAAAATAATCATAGATCATAGATAAGTAATCTAACATATAACAACATAATATTAATGACAATAACAAAAAATCAAAGGTTTTGGTTAACTCATCAATAGTTCATTATTAGTAGTTTTCTAATCACAGGTTTCTCATCAGGAGTTAAAGCATTAGTAGTTCATAATCATATACAATAATCATAGATCATAGGTAAGTAATCTAACATATAACAACATAATATTAATGACAATAACAAAAAATCAGAGGTTTTGGTTAACTCATCAATAGTTCATTATCAGGAGTTTTCTGATTAGAGGTTTCTCATCAAGAGTTAATGTCACACCCCGAACTTTCCCTCATCGGTTGCGACGTTTGGTGCCTTTGCCAGCGCAGCGGAAAGTTGCATCTAAGACTCTTATTTCCTGAACGCCATAGCTAACCCCCTTGGATCCCCGATCCCAATATGTCGACTACTCCAACTGTGTCGTTACCAAAGTTTAAACCTGAAAGACATACTTAAAAAGTCAACATAAAGCTGGTGAGTTCATAAGTTTCACAAAAGAGTTTCCATAAATTTGAAAAGATCATTCCCGTTAATACTATGTCATGAGAACGTTAGCTAGACGTTAAGTGTTTTTACTACTACGGTTGGGAACCCATTACTAAACATGTACCAAAAGGTGAATCCAGCCCAGATTGACTGGGTTACCGATGCCTCGATAACCCGAGAGTTAGAGACAATATGCACCCGCCCGGCATCCCCGCCGTCGAGTAGGGTTTGTGAGGCTCAATAGATCTATCCACATTTCCCTCGTTGTGCATCCCCGCACATTCATGGTTTCCCCTGGGACTTTCCGTAAAAGCCGTATAGTAACATAAAGTGCCCATAGTATAACATGATCTTTAAAACAATGTAAGTAGTACGCATGTTTCTTCCCCGAATGTAAAACCAGTAAAAGCAGGGCCGTGACACTCACGCACCCATTTCATTTTTCAAAAACTTGTTCGTTTGGAATTCCTCAGGTTTTCATAAAAGAATCATGTCTTCCACCCCGAAAACATTTATAAAACAGTAAAAAGTGGGGTCATGAACTCACCTTAATTTCCTTGCAAAGCTAGCAAACAAAGCCTGAATCCTCGACCGACTTCCTTGTGTCCTAATACAACAAAGGACACCTTAAAGTCTAACACATATAAACCTAGCCTATTATCCGGCTAAAAGATAGTTTATCCAACTATCTAGACTCGTGTGTATTAACCCAAGTCTTAAGCATTTTAACTCGTCGAACCGATCGTGACTTAAATATGTTTTATGCGACTTAATACTCAAGTTAATCACTTGTTACTATTCGTGTATAAACCACGTTGGACCAATATTATGAAACGTATAACTTATCCCGAGCCGAAACTCGTCTTATAATTATATTTTAGGAAAATACTCTTTGATAAAAATATAAGTATAGTTATTTAAAACTGATCCATAACAAGTGTCGCTTCTTTTCCAAATCCGAACATTTAAGTTATTCAAAACTTTGCTTGTTGTAAAAATAGTTCCCAAGTAAAATGTTTATGAGTTTTTAAATCCGTACAATACACATTATTTAGATACCGAAAACCTTTTGAAACTCGTCATACTTGACGTTCGGCGAAACTATATATATATATATATATATATATGTTTTGAAAATATTGTCCGGGATTTACTTATTATTGCTAAACATATCTTTTGTTAAAACGTCACTATTTTGCATAACTACACTTATCATGACACTTAGGGAACTTCGTTTATAAAAATATGCGACAATTCTACTTTCGTTGCGCCGTGGATTTTATAGAAATTTGGGCAGAGTTTCCTCTGTTTTTGTACAAACCAGCAACACAAGTCGCCTACAATTTTCCCAAAAATCAATATCCAATACAAGACTTTATACGTTTCGACAACTTTTATAAGAAAACTATACTTATTTATATGAAGACACAACAATGTATATATACACATAGTCCAACTAGTTTAGTGTGAGGTCCAATAATATTGTCGGTTTGATCGCGAGATAACACAATTTTATCAATATCAACATATTTATATATATATATATATATATATAATATCTATAAATAAAGTAATAATAACACGAATATAAGTTATACCGAATCACACGTGCGTAACCCGAAGCCACCTCGAACCACGTGCAGACCGGAACGCTGACTCGTTGACCAGCAGTTGACCAGCTTTGACCGAGTTGACTCGGTTTGACCGAAGCTTGACTGACTTGACGAGCACCGTGCTCCGTACCCCGAAACCCGAGCCGACCAGATCTGACCCGGAGCCAATCAACCCGGTCGGAACCCAAAACCAAATCCCCGAACGTGAATAACCACCACCCCGCCACCTCTGCTTGACCACCGGACCACCACGGCATCCCGACCAAGACAACCCCCCACTGAGAACCCCATCGAACCAGACCCGAACCCGACTGCAACAACCACCATCACCACCGGACCACCACGAACCACCTTCTGCCTCCACTGCTGCCATGACCGAGCGGCCACCACAACCAACACAGAACCCACGTCTGAGCACCACCTCCTCTGCCGCCATTGTCCTTCCTGACCACCACCATCTCAGCCCCGAACCACGATCCCATAACCATAACAGTACCCAACCAGCTACCATCGGACCTCCACTGCTTGAACCACCATAAAACGACCACAACAACCCGATTCCCGTCAGATCTGTTGAGTAGAACCACCAACACAGCCCTTGCGGGCCTGAAACCACACGCCGCCACCACCATAACGCGGGTGGTGGCCGGCCGCCGCTGCAGCAGAGGGAGGAGAGAGAGAGCACGAGGGGAGAGAGTAAAGAGAGAGTGTTTTCGGGGGGGGGGGGGGGTGTGGCTGCAGGAAAAATGGAAGGGAAGAAGAAAGGTTTGGCTTTTATAGTTAGGGTTTGGGGTAGGTGAGTTATACCGCATGTCGAACCCGCATAAACGTAAAACGTCTCGGTTTTATTCTAGGCCCGATAATTAATTGTAAAAAGTAGTCGGTTTTGTCCGAAATGCAAAGCCGAGCATAAATATAAATATTTTCGATGTCCGACGCGTGCTTTCAGAACACGCGTTTAAATCGCGTTAATTAAATCGGTCGCAGTTTCGATTGTAAAAACGGTCAGTAAACTTCCAAAACTTAATAATTAACAATATTTAAAATAAATATTTAATTTTAATAATAAAAATCACGTCGGTGTAGATCGGAAGTTGCCGGGTGTCACAGTTAAACCATCAGTAGTCCATAATCATATACAATAATCATAGATAAGTAATCTAACATATAACAACATAATATTAATGACAATAACAAAAAATCAGACGTTTTGGTTAACTCATCAATAGTTCATTATCAGTAGTTTTCTGATCAGATGTTTCTCATTAGGAGTTAAACCATTAGTAGTTTAACTCATCAGTAGTTAGAACAATTATTTAAACTAAACAAAACATATCCACCACTTAGGGTCTGTATAAAAGAATTATTTAAACTAACAAAGTTTCTCATAAGAGATCTTAGGAAATTTTTATATGTATATTTTTATCAAAATATGGTGTTTTACATCTACCATACATAAATAAAATAACATATTCAAAGAATAACTATAACAAATCCTTTAAACATACTATAAAAATATAAAAAATAATTTACAAAAACGGAAATAAAATAAAAATTAAGGATTTTTAAAAAATAATGTTTGAAATTTAAAATAAACATATTAAAAACAAAAAAAACAAAAAAAAAACATATAGAGTAATCGAACGAATACATTTAAACCAAAAGAGAATGCATCTAAAGTTTTTAGAAGTAACAAAACCCTAATAGCAAACCGTAACAACAATATGTTCTTCATCAACCAAAAACACAGATCCAGTGATGTAACAGAAGAAAACATCAGCGATTAGTATAACAATTGAAACAAAAAAATCAGACATTACAAAAATAACAAAACAAACACATACCTTTTACCAAGAAGACAAAACAGGTGTATCACAAGAACATAACAACGCCGATGAGAAAACAAAGAGAACATTCATAACAAAACATAAATTAGACTTTGAAAAAACAAATTAATAAACGAAGATAATTAAACGAAAAAAATAACTTAAACGAAAACAAAACAAACACAACGTCGGCAGAGATGATGAAGAACCCAACAGATCTTGAATAATCTTGACGAAATCAGATGAACAAAGAAGAGGGAAGAGGAAAAGAAGAGGGAGAGAGAGAGAGAGTGAGAAAAAGAGGGGTTTGAAAGAGTAAAATGAGTTTGTGTGTCTCTTTGTGTTGTTTTGAAAGAGAGATACAAACGGGTCGGGATGATCCGAAAAGATTCAAATGCACCATAAATGAACACGTTAGCAATTTTAATATAGTGATGACACATCAGTGCACAGTTCCCCAAATGGCCTTAGAGCTCTTTAACCTTGTTCCTTTATTATATACTAGGTTTGAGACCCATGGGTACCCACGGTGCAAACCAAAGTAAATTAAAAAAAATATTAAACTAAGACTTGTATTATTCAAGTTGAGTGTCCATAATGTAAAGTCTTAAGAATAATGGTTAGCCTGATATTTTTTTCTTATATAAACGTCATGTTTCAATGTTGCGTTGATATGATTTGGATATTAAAACTAATATATAACTATGGTTTTCATGTCAAAGTGGATAATTTAGATAACTTATAAATAACGATAACAACCAAAACCGATTACCTATCATGATCAGTACTCAACCAAAGTATAACATTTAACAAAACAGCACAAAGGTATAAATACATTTTGTTTTTGTAAATTACCTTTGTTATATTTTTATTTTTAATGTAATTGTAATTAGGAGCTAACTTGTTTTATAGACCAATGGTCACGCACGGTTCAAACCAAACAAAAAACAAAAAAGTTTTAAAATAATACTTGTATTATTGAAGTTGTATGTACATAACGTCAATGAAGATAAGTAAAAAATTGCATCAAAATTACTCACATTATTCATAAATCTTGAAAGACTTCTTTGTACACAACGTTTGCTGTTTTGTTCGTCAGTTCACCATTTTCATCTACTATAACTATCTTCAGTCCATCTCGACTTCTGACTCTTGATAGTGCAACATACAATTGCCTGTGTGAAAAAACTGGATCCTTCAAATACAACCCAACTCTGGATAAGGATTGTCCTTGACTTTTGTTTATTGTCATTGCGAAAGAAACAGCAAGTGGGAATTGCCTTCTGTTAAATTTAAAAGGAAATTTTTTATCTGAGGGGGATAAAGTAATTCTTGGAATAAAAGTTCACATTCCAATGTTACTTCCTGAAATGATTTTTGCTTCAATTACATGTTTTCTCATTTTAACAACTTGTAACCTTATCCCATTACACAAACCGCTTTTCTGATCAATGTTTCTAAGTAACATTACGGGGACACCAACTTTCAAAACCAAACGATGGTTTGGTATTCCAGAAAACTTAAGACCATTCAGCACATCAGGAGAAACTAATCTTTCATCAACCTGTTTGTTAGCATCTTCGGACTGGCAAACACTATCCGAACTTAGATACTCAAATTCGTCACCGGGAAACATTGAAAGTAATATATCATTAATTTCATGAACAACTTCATTCTTCGGTGCCAATATAGCTCGATCTTGAAAATAAGTCGGAATGTGGATGTTATCCAAAAGTGAAGGATACACAAAGGCTATCAAATCAGAAACAGGATCCGAAGATTGAGAAATAAGTAAGTCATCAGGTATCAAAATAACATCCTGATCATCCTTATTGTATCGACCTTTCCTTCTCCTATATCCAGAAGCCAAGATGCAAACTTTTTAGTTTCCTCAATATCAGAATTGCAGCTTCCTGAAGGCAACCTCATATTTTTTGTTAATTCTAAAACAGTGCATTTGTGCCAAATGTATGATGAACTTAAAGAGGCGTTAACAATGTCATGCCTAGTTCCATTTGGTACAATTGGTAGAATCTGTCTAAAGTCACCCCCAAAAACAACCTTTCCACCAAATAACAAATCAGACAACTCATCAGCATGTACACCAAATACATCTTTTAAACTTCGATCTAGTGCTTCAAAATCATGTTTATGAGTCATGGGTGCTTCATCCCATATAATCAAATAGGTTTGTATAAGCAGTTGTGCAACATCACTATTAGGTGGTATGTAGCACATAGAATCTTCAGTTAGGTTTATAGGAATACGAAACTTGGAATGTGCTGTCCTACCACCTGCCAATAGCAAAGATGCGATACCACTCGAAGCAACATTCAAAACAATCTTTCTTTTACATCTTATGGATGAAGATAGAGTCTTCCATAGGAACGTTTTACCCGTACCACCGTAACCATAAACTAAAAAAACTCCTCCTTTCTTCTCCTCAACAGATTTAATTACACAGTTATAAATATTTTTTTTGTTCATCTGTTAAAGAAGAGAACTGAGTATCAAATTCTTCAACCAAACTGTTTGTGTCATAGCCCAACTCCTCACAAATAAGACGATTGTCTAATAATGATAGAAACTCATTCTCAGGATATGGCATACCTACGAAATGTTGTAGACTGCAACTATTACGCAATAAGAACTTCTCAATATCAAGTAAAGCTAAATTCTTAATTTCGTAGTCTGAAAGGATCAAATCTAGAAAAAAAAAATATAAAAAAATGTGTTAGAATGAAATATATAATATAATTAACATATAAAATGAATAATTGAATATGTCGAACCATTAAAAATAGTATAATTTAGATTCCTAATAATTAGTAATCATTACTATTTAGTATATGTACAAAAAATTGTAGAAAATATAATATAAAGTAATAATATATTAAAAAAATTTAAAAACCTGGACAATTTGAATCTATTCTTCTGTTGCGTAAAATGTCATTAGACAAATAATTCCACGTTTCCTCCCACACAATGTCAGGTCTTGACAAATTGTTGGACGCTAACAGAGTTGCAAATAAGTTCCTTAGATAAGGGCCAAAACCTGCAAAAGCCGCTTCCTTTATTGCTTCAACATATTCTGTATCATCATCCAAGAGTCCCATAGCATAGCATGCATCCCTAAAAGAGGATTGTACTTTCCCATCAACTTTAAGAATATCTTCAAATGATGTTGGTCCTTTAACCTTATTCAAAACAATTCTTAAAAAATAAGCTTCACCAATAGAAGCAGGAACTGAATGAATTTGACCAATTGACTTTATTCTTTGCCTAGGCTCCCATTTTCTTTCTTGTGCTTTCCAAACATATTGTGAAGGGAATTGGATGTAAGTTAGTTGCCTTGCATTGGCATCATTTTTTTTGCGTTCCATCCAACCCAAAAACATAGATGAAGCACAAGTGGGTTTATTGAGAACGTCGTCAATGTCCTGCATAGCATCAAAAACAATTCTTTGTTCACTGGGTAGATGAAAAGGTAATCTCATTACAGGAGGTGTCCTGTAATGAATATCATATGAGAATATTCTCCATGAAGCCTCACACACAGAAATATAACGACAATCATAAAATCCTTTGACTTCATCAACCACTATGTCTTCACCCGGTACTTTCTTGCTTTCCACAAAATTAATAGTAACTCTATCTGGACCCTTGTTAATGTATTTAAATAAATACTTAATGGATCCAGCTTGGTTACACCATTCAACGTTGATATGTGCCTGGTATCTTTTAAGAAGAGTCTTGTTATATGGAATGACATATTTGTTATCTAATTGCTCACCAGACTTTTCTACAAACGAACCATTATCTCTTCGTCTATACACTGCATAACCATCAGTATCGATAGAAGTTTCATTCTGGAAATTTTTTGGGAAGTTTTTTGAACATTTGTCATTGACAATATACGGACAACTCATTTTCAAAGGTCCACAAGGACCGTGAATCATAAATTCACATACAAGTTCATACAATTTTGGCTCTTCATCTTTATTCGGTATCTCAGCTGAAATGAACTTGTCAATATGGTCAACTGTTGGAAGCTTATAACCAGCGAAAAAGATGTGTGCATGTGGTAATCCACGTTTTTGAAACTCAACCGTGTATACAACTGCAAAGTATTGGGAGTAAACAAAAGAAAATAAGTTAGAAAGGTTAAAAAAAATAATGTTGTAAGATATCTTCTCATCTTTGGCCATTTAGGATTACAAGTAATTGTAATAAAATAGTCAGGGTATTTGTACCACTTACATATTGCCATTGCGTCTAGATAATTTTGCATCATATATCTAGCGCCACCTGTAAAAGAAAATGGAATAATAACTCGTTGACCCATGCTTGATGTTTCTGTTTGTCCTTCTTCTCTTTGTTTGCTTAGGACATTATACTTCTCACTCCTAAGAACGGTTTACTTACCCTTAATGAAATTTAATCTTTCCATTTCAATCATTGTATATGAATCAACTATAAATTGTTGTAAAAGCCTCCTTGCATTAAGAATTAGCGAGAATTCATTACTCCTATCTTGAATCCTATAAGCAAAAACCTCCCTCATTGTTAAACATTCATGTTTTTTGTTTTTGTTTTTTTTTTTTGTTTGAAGATGAGCTCCCATCTGGTAAGGTAACATTTTTTTGACGGTCATCTTTTTTGTTTTTTGAATTTGAAGATGAGCTTTCATTTGGTAAGGGAACATTTTTGTGAAGGATGTTAATTCTATATCCATCGTCACCATAAGGAAGCAACAATGGATACTGAAGAGCAAGATACGAAGGATGTAACTCACTAACTCTTTTTAGCTTTCCATCAATGGTTTGCACAATAATATCACGTTTATCTGTTTCTTCATTAAGGTCACCAATTATCAATCCAGCAACTTCAGAAACTGTGGGTAGGTTGTAGGTTCTACCATTTCCTTTCCTCATTCCATTTAATCGAAGCTTGACTTGTGCATCAGGATTCTTCTGAAAACAATCTCTCGCCATTCTATAAGATTTCACCAAGGAGTTTTGTCATCCAACATTTTTTTCAATTATTTTACAATTTGAAATTCAAGCGCCTTTTCTGATGAGTATTCCTCGTCTGAATCACTATAAATAAGATGAATATATTAGAATCGAAAGTATTTAAAAATGTGTAAAGTTTTCTACAAAAGACAAAAAAAATAACATACCCAACGACATTGACTCTATTCGAAACTTCATTTTCAGTATCATATATGTATAGCTGAGAGAATACTAGATTTTGTCCATGTGATGGTAAAAGATTTCCCAAAGCATGGTAGTTCTCACCACTTATACGATAGATGAATGGAGCATTACCATGATTTATAGACTTATCAATTTTTCCACCCATAGACGTAAATGTAAACATAGAGTTGAATCGTCTTATGTTCTTTAAAAAGAATTTGCTATCAACTCCATTAAAATACTCTTTATAACTGTCTGGGGCCTCCTTAAAAGGAGGAAGCAAAACTTGTCCATAACCACAACATAGAGAGAAATTTTTTTAGTACTACTTCTATTAAGCCCTCTAGTAGATTCACATCTCCACAGTCTTGCATTACAATCCTCACAAGTAACATTCTGATCACCATGGTCCAAGTAATCTAAAAAAAGATATTGAAATTTTTTAAATGTAACATATTTTTAAAGTAATTTTGAATTAGTATTAAATATATTTTATATTAGTAGTAATTAGCGAATAAAGACTACCTGGAGATATGCCTTTTAATACATTGTTTGTCGTTACTCCATGCAGGTTTTCTAAGCATTCTTCCAAGTCAGCCATCGGTATGGGAGTAATACTGCGGCGTTTTCGTTTTAAATTAGATGTTGACCGCGTGTTGCATACATTAGAAAGCGGCAAACTAAAACATGAAGATCCTAACAAAGTAAAATAATATACGTTCGATAAATGTTGATGTATTATAATATACTTTGTAAACGTAAGTTAAGTAAACTAAACATACCAACAATGTCAACTGGGTGTGTTTGAGTGTTAGGTGTTACATTTAGTTTTCCTTTGTTAGTCCGCTTAGCATCCAAGATACGCTTTCTTTCTTTACGCCTTTGTTTATAAAATTCAGATACATTGCTATGTTGAGATTCGTGACAAACTATTTAAAAATTAAACAAATAAATGGAATGCTTTGAAAATATGATAAACACAAAACGGGACAATACAATTCTATAATACTTACATAAATAGATAAGCGAACAAATGATGACATAAAAATAAGATAAATAATACCATTAGAGATGTCTGACAAAGGCGTTCTCTGCGTGTTAACTATAAAATAAAAAGAAATAAATAAAAAAACAACAATGGGGATTTAAAGTTATGAAATTAGATGCAATACTTTTAAATATGGAGTAGAATTAGGACATCAAATTCGCATGTTTATGTATGAAATTGGTCAGACATAATTATGGGGTATAATTAGGAGATAACATTCGTTACATAGAATTAGACTGACTTCATTTTCAAATTGAAACATAAAATGCCAGAAACCAATTGTTTGTATATTTGATCCGAAAAATTCAAATGGTATTATACATGATTTAGATGATTTATGAAACCACTATTTTATACATTTGATCAGAAAACTTAAATTAACGATTAAGGAGTAGAACTATTCCATCACATTCGAAAAGGAATTCATAACTCATTTACAAGTAAGTCAAAGTCACCGTGTGTAATTAATTGATTTATGAAATTAATGAAATTAAACCGTGTGTAATTAATGGAATAGTTGTTTTATGCAAAATTCATATTCAATTTAAAATTCAAAATTTACAAGTAAGTCAAAGTCAGATTGTACAACTTAAATTAATGAGTAGATTTAGGACATCACGTTCGAATTTTTCCTTATGCGATTGGTCAAACATAATTATGGATACCATTTGATTCACATTCAATTCATATTCAATTGAATGGTTGTTTTATGCAATTAATGGATTTCATAAGAATGTTATGAATTACACCGCCTGTAATTAATGAAGGTCAAACTCAAAATCAATAATAAATACATTTGAATCATATTCAATTCATACTCACTTAATGGAATTTATATAATTAATGAAATGACACCTAGTGTAATTAGTGGAATGATTATTGTTGATGCGAAAATTCATATTAATGTGCAAATTCGAAAATTATAACCAAGTCAAAGTAAAATTTGAAATTAATAAGGTAGTCAACTTCAAATTAAATTTAATCAATATACAATCAATTGTATATTATATATATTCCATATAAATTTAGATACATATTTATAAGGAAGTCAAAATGTTTATAAGGAAGTCAAATTCAATTATTTACAACTAATGCTATAATTATTATATATCAAAAAGTAAAATTCGTTATACGTCCATTCGATTCACGAAATCAATGTTATATATTTGGAATTCATTGAATAATTAACTTTATAAGGAAGTCAAATTTGTTATAATAAAGTCAAATTAAAATTCATTAAATTCCTTAATTCCGATTATGGCATTTATTCTCAATGGACGTAAATTGTGTCATTCTACATATAACAGTCAAATTCGTTATAACTAATTGTTAGTCAAGTTCGTTATATAAGGCAGTCAATGGTCACAATCAATGGTATAATTAACGAATTTATTGAAAAATTTTATAAGGAAATCAACAATAAATACTTTGAATGTTACGAAATTTAAATTCATAAATCAATAACTTCTTGTGTGTCAACCTTGGTAACAAATGGCCTTTGTTGGTCTGAACACCATTTGAAGACGCATTAGTCACCAACAGAAATATCTTCTGATTCAAGCAAATTATCCCATCCAATGACAGTAAACCTTAACAAAACAATTAGGTATACTAAATAGATATAATGGAAAAATAATATAAATTAATAAAATTGGAAACGTAGATGTTGGAAATGCAAACAACAAACCTAGCGACTTGAGAATGAACCTCTACATGCACCATTAGGGCTGGCAATTCAGACACGAACACGATAACCTGATACGAACCTACACGATTTTAACAGGTTTCGTGTTTAGCCTTAACAGGTTTCGTGTCTATAACAGGTCGACACGTTAAGACCTGTTTATTTTCGTGTCGTGTTCGTGTTTACCTATTTCGTGTTCGTGTCTTATCGTGTACGTGTCTTAACAGGTCTAATCGTGTCTTATCGTGTTTTTTATCGTGTCTTGTCGTGTCTTATCGTGTCTTATCATGTTAACTTATTTTACTAGGTGTTCCTTATCGTGTTTTATCGTGTTAACCTGTTATACACACGTACGTGTTCGTGTTTGAAAAAAATGACACGATTATATTTCGTGTCATGTCCGTGTTTACAAGTTTCGTGTTCGTGTCTTAACAGGTTCGTGTCTTAACAGGTTCGTGTAACCTGTTATGCCAGCCCTATGCACCATAGGAGACCACAAGTACCCATTGGTAAATTTAATCTTGATTTTTAATGATTGATTTAAATTCGCTAATTCAGCAATCGTGTTAGGAATTATCTACATAGTCAAAACAATTAAATAAGGTAAACAAAATTGTAGGTAGATGAGTAAAAAATTTTAGGCAATAACCATATAAACAAAACTAAATGTACCAACTCATTTGTAACAGGGCATCCAAAACCAGGTAAACCATCGTAGTTGCTGTCACACCCCGACTTTTCCCTCGTCGGTTGTGACGTTTGGTAGCTTCGCCGCGCAACGGAAAGTTGCATCTAAGACCTTTTATTTCCTGAACGCCAATTCTACCCTCTAGGATCCCCGATCCCAAGATGTCGCCCACTCCAACCGTGCCGTTACCAAAGTTTAAACCTGAAAGACATACTTAAAAAGTCAACATAAAGCTGGTGAGTTCATAAGTTTTCTTTTATAAAAGAGTTGTTGTAAGTTCGGAAAGATCATATTTGTTACTACTATGTTATGAGAACGTTAGCTAGACGTTAAGTGTTTTTACTACTACGGTTGGGAACCCATTACTAAACCGGTATGAGTGTTGAAGCGCCCAGACGGACGGGATTACCGACGCCTCGGTAACCCCCAAAGTATTAGAGACAATATGCACCCGCCCGGCTCCCAGCCGTCGGGTGGGATTTGTAAGGCCCAATAGATTTATCCACACTTCCCTCGTTGTGCATCCCCGCACATTCATGGTTTCCCCCTGGGACTTTCAAAAAAGCCGTATAGTAAAGTAAAGTGTTTCTTCCCCGAATGTAAAACCAGTGAAAGTAGGGCCGTGACACTCACGCACCCATTTCATTTTTCAAAAACATGTTCATTTGGAATTCCTCAGGTTTTCATAAAAGAAGCATGTCTTCCACGCCGTCGCCGCCTTCAACAGACATAACCATAACCTGACCACCACCCGAACCACCAACAACCACCTCTGACCAAACAAACCACCACCCTCATCTGCCTCGAACCACCACAGCCGCCTCCATCTCGAACCAAACAACCATAACCATAACCACCATCGCCCACCCCTTCTTAAACTGAACCGAGCCACCACGAACCCGAGACCCAAACCCGATCGGAACCCAAACCAATCCACCTCTGCCCCTGTGGGCTTTCCGGACCACCACGCCGCCGCCACCATCCCCATGGTGGTCGGCCGGCTTTCTTTAACAGAGGGGAGGAGGAGAGGGACAGAGGGAGATGAAGAGAGAGAGTAGAGAGAGAGAGAGAGAGATTGCAGAGATTGGGGGGGTGTTTGGCTACGGGAAAAAATGAAGGGGAAGAAGGAGAGTTCTCCTTTTATAGTTAGGGTTAGGGTTTAGTAGGTAGATACCGCGTATCGAACCCGTATTAACGCAAAATGCCTCGATTTCTATTCTAGGCCCGATAATTAATTATAAAAAGTAGTCGGTTTTGTTCGAAATACAAAACCGAGCATAAATATAAATATTTTCGATGTCCGACGTGTGTTTTCAGAACACGCGTTTAAATCGCGTTAATTAAATCGGTCGCAGTTTCGATTGTAAAAACGGTCAGTAAACTTCCGAAACTTAGTAATTAATAATATTTGTAATAAATATTTATTTTTAAATCATAAAAATCACGTAAGTGTAGATCGGAAGTTGCCGGGTGTCACATCCTCCCCATGTTACAGAAATTTTGTTCTCAAAATTTGAGGTAGGATATCATCCAAGAACCGATGGTAATACAACAAAATAGTCAACGGATTTTCCGGTACAAATGGCATGAGATAAAGTTTCAGAACCAACTGGATGCAAAGTGTAAACAATAACTCTGTCAACAAACACTATTGGCGCACCTCAAACGAAACAACTAGTGCACCAACTTTTTCATTACACACCACAAGGTGTGTCTGCATTTAAGGCAATGAAAAACAAGTTGATGAAAGTGAGACATGCCAATAAAAATCATTCATTATTCCAAGTCGATTGAATATTCACCGCAAGGTGCTGTATCAAATTCCAACAATTCGATTTAACTGAAGTGTCGACTTTGAAGAAACTCATCGACGAAGTATCAAAAGATTCATTGCCCACAATGGCCTAACATAGCAAGACTAGAAGACAACCATTACGAGCAAGGTAATGATAAAACAAATCATTAATGAAACAATTGTTTGATGCGAAGCCCTACAATGGACCTTCACAGGTTTAAAGAATTCAAACATGCAATAGTTGACACGTGTACAAAAATACGTGTCTAATTTGGTGAAAAGAATAAGGAATTGATAAAAATTAAATTCCTTTATGATTGAATGTCGAAGGCCACAAATATAAAAGAAGAGAGATGTAAATCATACTCAAAAGATATGACTAGGTTCTACAATATGAACCTTAGAAGTTCAAGAAACGAGATCATCAAGAACTTAAACTGGTTTAAGAAAAGCCAGGTCACAAATGACACGAACAGGGGAGAATCGACAATCACGTCCGTAACAACAAAAGAATGAAAAACCCTTATCCATTATTTATATATATAAATATATACAACAACATAATAGTATAGATACCTTCACGATAGATGTCCTTAGAATTATCAAGTGCCTGTAAATTCGCAATAACGTGATGTCTGCGTTATCGAAAATTTACCTCACCAGATCATCCTATTAACCTCCATCATAAGTTATATCACGAGCACTCGTCACATTCATATAATAACACGTATATATAACATAGTATAATGTTCGTCGTGTGCGCCACTTTTCCTAGTGCTCTTCCCGTCCACATTCCAGCTTCGCGGCATCATCGGCAGAATGAGGTGCCTCATCAAGATGTTTCTGACCCAAACCGACCTTGACGGCATAGCATACTCCGAACACGGGATGCGAGACCGTAGATGCTACAATAATCCTTTTGCTAACTCGTCCAACTAACGTGACACGTGTGAGCGTTGTAGGTATGTCCAAGCTTGAGTCGACAACCATTGACGATACGTATAATATATACTTTATGTAAATGCACACAGTATATAAACAAGTAAGTTGTTCCTCATACCAAGAAACAATGACTCAGCAAACTCTATGTGAATAAACACTCCGTTTTCTAAAACGATGACTCGCCAATCACTAGTGAGGTACACCTAGCCATCACGCGCTATTATCTTTTCTATATACCACTATAGAAAATACTGACTTCCTATTCACATAAGAAAAATAAATGTTCCTTGCACCGAAGGAATTTACGCTGAGCTAGTGTGATACACTAATAGTCATGCAACTTGTTTGGCAACGGTTGGAATTTCAGTTCCTAGGCGTTCATACTAAATATCATATCTTAGAAATTTTGGCCCGTACTTCAAAACAAACTCAGGTTAAAGCCTAGATATCTACCCAGACACCTAGTTCGCTAAAACCTATGGCTCTGATACCAAACTGTCACACCCCGACTTTTCCCTCGTCGGTTGTGACGTTTGGTAGCTTCGCCGCGCAGCGGAAAGTTGCATCTAAGACCTTTTATTTCCTGAACGCCAATTCTACCCTCTAGGATCCCCGATCCCAAGATGTCGCCCACTCCAACCGTGCCGTTACCAAAGTTTAAACCTGAAAGACATACTTAAAAAGTCAACATAAAGCTGGTGAGTTCATAAGTTTTCTTTTATAAAAGAGTTGTTGTAAGTTCGGAAAGATCATATTTGTTACTACTATGTTATGAGAACGTTAGCTAGACGTTAAGTGTTTTTACTACTACGGTTGGGAACCCATTACTAAACCGGTATAAGTGTTGAAGCCAGCCCAGACGGACGGGATTACCGATGCCTCGGTAACCCCCAAAGTATTAGAGACAATATGCACCCGCCCGGCTCCCAGCCGTCGGGTGGGGTTTGTAAGGCCCAATAGATCTATCCACATTTCCCTCGTTGTGCATCCCCGCACATTCATGGTTTCCCCATGGGACTTTCAAAAAAGCCGTATAGTAATGTAAAGTAACCAAAGTATAACATGACCTTTAGTAAGTAAGTATGTAGCATGTTTCTTCCCCGAATGTAAAACCAGTGAAAGTAGGGCCGTGACACTCACGAACCCATTTCATTTTTCAAAAACATGTTCGTTTGGAATTCCTCAGGTTTTCATAAAAGATGCATGTCTTCCACCCCGAAAACATTTATAAGACGGTAAAAAGTGGGGTCATGAACTCACCTTAATTTCCATGCTAAGCTAGCAAACAAGCCCGAAGCTTTGACCGACTTCCTCGTGCCCTAATACAACAAAGGACACCTTAAAGTCTAACACATATAAACCTAGCCTATTATCCGGCTAAAAGATAGTTTATCCAACTATCTAGACTCGCGTGTATAACTCGAGTACTAATATGCTTTAACTCGACGAACCGATCGTGACTTATCTTACTTATGCGTTAACACACGACATAGTACCCAAGTTGCGTACTTGTCACTATTTGTGTGTACACCACGTTGGACCAATGTTATGAAACGTATAACTCATCTTGAGTCAAAACTCATCTTATAATTATATTTTAGGAAAATACTCTTTGATAAAAATATAAGTATAGCTATTTAAATCCGATTAATATCAATATCGCTTCTTTTCCAAATCCGAACATTTAAGTTATTCAAAACCTTGCTTTTTTGCAAAAATAGTTCCCAAGTAAAATGTTTATATGTTTTTAAATCCAACAATACGCATTATTTAGATACCGAAAACCTTTCGAAAACTCGTCATACTTGACGTTCGGCGAAACTATATATATATATATATATATATATATATATATATATATATATATATATATATATATATATATGTTTTGAAAGTATTTTCCGGAATTTACTTATTATTGTTAAACATATCTTTTGTCAAAACGTCACTATTTTGCATAACTACACTTATCATGACACTTAGGGAACTTCATTTATAAAAATATGCGACAATTCTATTTTCGTCGCACCGTGGATTTTATAAAAATTTGGGCAGAGTTTCCTCTGTTTTTGTCCAAACCAGGCGACACAAGTCGCCTACAATTTTCCCAAAATCAATATCCAACACAAGACTTTATACGTTTCGACAACCTTTCATATATAAACTACTTACTTATACTTATATAAATACACGAAACAATATATATTATAGTCCAACCAATTTAGTCCGATATCGATTTTATAAGTCACGCCTTTTATATCCAATACCAATCGTCCGATTTAATATATAGTTACCGTTTATTATTATTACTCGGTTCGTTCGCGAGTCAAAACTATTTTATGAATATCAATGTATTTATTTATATATATGTATATATAATATCCACAACAATAACACAATTATGAATTAAGGTATACCGATTCGTACGCGCGTAACCCGGAGCCAGCTCGAACTATGTGCAGACCGGAACGCTGACCCGTTGACCATGTTTGACCAAAGCTTGACCAACACCGTGCTTCGTACCCCGAAACCCGAGCCAACCAGTTCTGACCCGGAGCACACGAATCTGACCCGAGACACTTGACCCGAACAAAACCCGAACCGAACTCAAACCGAACCCGGAAACAACAATCGCACAACCCAAAACATCAACCAAACCTGAGCTCGTGACCAAAACTGACCTGGACCCTTGAACTTGCCGGATCTAGAACATCTCGTCACCACCACAGCCGCACCTCGTCACCTTTTCACCAACCACAACCATAGCCGGGCCCCCAAGCCACAACCCGAGCTCTTGAACCAGGTTTGACCCCGAGCAACCACCTAAACATTCAGACCAGATCTGAACTAGACCAAGTCTGGTCTGTTCGAACTTAAACCACATCACCACCGCTGAACGCCGTCGCCGCCTTCAACAGACATAACCATAACCTGACCACCACCCGAACCACCAACAACCACCTCTGACCAAACAAACCACCACCCTCATCTGCCTCGAACCACCACAGCCGCCTCCATCTCGAACCAAACAACCATAACCATAACCACCATCGCCCACCCCTTCTTAAACTGAACCGAGCCACCACGAACCCGAGACCCAAACCCGATCGGAACCCAAACCAATCCACCTCTGCCCCTGTGGGCTTTCCGAACCACCACGTCACCGCCACCATCCCCATGGTGGTCGGCCGTCTTTCTTTAACAGAGGGGAGGAGGAGAGGGACAGAGGGAGATGAAGAGAGAGAGTGGAGAGAGAGAGGGATTGCAGAGATTGGGGGGGGGGGTGTTTGGCTGCGGGAAAAAATGAAGGGGAAGAAGGAGAGTTCTCCTTTTATAGTTAGGGTTAGGGTTTAGTAGGTAGATACCGCGTATCGAACCCGTATTAACGCAAAATGCCTCGGTTTCTATTCTAGGCCTGATAATTAATTATAAAAAGTAGTCGGTTTTGTTCGAAATACAAAACCGAGCATAAATATAAATATTTTCGATGTCCGACGCGTGTTTTCAGAACACGCGTTTAAATCGCGTTAATTAAATCGGTCGCAGTTTCGATTGTAAAAACGGTCAGTAAACTTACGAAACTTATTAATTAATAATATTTCTAATAAATGTTTATTTTTAAATTATAAAAATCACGTAAGTGTAGATCGGAGGTTGCCGGGTGTCACAGTTGCAAACTTTAATTTCTTGCGTATTCGGACAAACTGGTATGTGGCAATCATCATCTATAAATTCTAACAGCACAAACCAAGATTGTCCATGGTATGTGGCAATTGTAATGTTATTGTTGTGTATGTGTTTAGATAACAAAAACCTGTTCATGGATTTCGGCAATGTCTGGATGAACACGTAAAAATCAGCATTAAAAATGAAATAATAATTTTAATTTCAAACAAAAAATAGAAAGATTCATACCAAAACTCTTGCGGAAGGGTCATGAATCACCTTGAAGAATTTGTCACCCTTGTGATAAGCCATAGTCGAGTTTCTTTCTTCTGATGGAATCCTGTCTTTCAAATGAAAAACAAATATATTAAATAAACCCATAAACCCAATACAAAAATTGTACATTTGACCCGAAAACCAGTTTAATCCACTGTAATCCATAAGAACAAACGAATAAAAAAAATAGTTCAACCATAAAAGCAATAATTACGTTGGAATCCTTTTTAAACTTGAAACATATAAATTCAAAATCAAGGTATTTGTCGGATTAGCATTTCATTATCCAAAAAATGGACAGATACAAATATTTGAATCAGATATCGAAATCAATTATTAATTCTTCAAAATCTATCCACTTTGTTTTTATAAATACCGATGTTGATTTATGGGTAAATAACACAAACCTCTTTAGTTTACAAATATTTTTTGTATATCTGATTCGAAATCAACAAATTATTCAAAATCTATCCAGTTTGTATTATAAATATCGAGTTTGAATTATTAATTATAAATACAAAAAACGTATAAACACATTTTTTAACATTATATCCGAAAATATTTGAAGATGAGTTGATGTAATATCATAAATCAAAGATGAGATGGAGAAGATACCTTGGAAAAATAATGGCAAAGAACAATGAGGAAGTAGGAGGAAGAATGCTTAAGGTATATTGGAGTTGATGGTAAATGGAGAAAACAAAAATAAAAAACTACTTTTATACTACAAGTAATGGAGCCCCATTTCTAATTTGGATCCAAATAGACACTCTCTAAGGCTAGGATTCGACCCAAGTGTATTAATTTATTATATAGATAGATAGAGATATATAATCCCAGTTGATAATAAATGGGTTAAGTTATGCTACAAATGGAAAAATAAATTAAGGTGGTAAGAAAAATACAAAAGACACGACTGATTACAAAATATAACACAATATCGAGGATAAAAGGCACAATGAATCACGAAAACGACACAATAAAAATAAAAAAGACGCTGCGAAATAAAAAAAGCCACAATGATCTAACAAAAATTCTAAAATCTACAAGCTAAAAGTCTAAATACGAAAACATAAAATCTAAATCTAAGATAATAGAATTCAATGATACCCTTCCTACGACTTGATATTTTTTAAAAGACTATTTAAACTTTTCCCGATAATAATGTTGAATAATGTTGAAACAGAAAGCTAATCACAAACAAACTCAAGATAACATTTCATAATTTCATAACTGTTCTTGAAAGCAGAAATTCACAAACGAAGAACGAGTAACCACAATTTATGACATGTTCTTATTTTTAACCGCTATTCGTTTAGTTAAATCACTCTTCTAGCTGAGCAATGATTCCGGCAAACACTTGGTACCCTTGACACATATCAGAAAGAAGGCAATACTCATTTTTCGCATGGTATGTAGCCATCAGACCTGCTCAAAAAAATCCACAAAGACAATAGTTTAATGATTTTAGAATGGTAAAAATTGATGAATATATGGTAAATAAAAAAAATTCAAAATATTTAGTGGTTATTAAAAACCAACCTTCAAATTCAACGAAAGAACATTGAATTTAACTTTTTTATATAACAATTTAAGACTTGGGTTACAAAAAAAAAAAAAACAGATATTGAATTCAGCATTATCGTAATTTATACTTGTTCGAGTTTGGTAACACACAGATACATACCATAACCTGCAGTTTGAACATCAAAACCTTCATCCTGTTCGCAATAACAACGCTCATGGAGTTAGAGAGTAATAAAAAAATAATAAAAAGTTTCAACAATAAATATTACAAATCGTATCTCACTTGCAGTTCTCGTATAAGTGGCAAAGTCCCAGTTATAGAGTAGGGTTTTACATGCCCAACTGCATCTTTGGTGGCTTGGCACAACACATGAAAGCCACGGGACTCCAGGTTACATGCCACGCCCGATGACGCTTCATCAAACGAGATCTCAATTCTGGCGATTTAACAAAACATTATCCACAAAAAAAAAAAAAGATATGGCTTTTTTTTGTTACTAAAATAATGGGTCAAACGAGTAACTATTTGCTGAAAGTTTAATATCAGTTTTACATGGTGCTGTCGAATACAATTGCAAAGATTATACTATATCAATAATAATTTGATGTAACTTTGCTGTAGTGCTGCTTCTATTTTGTTTCATGGGTGTGCTTGGGGTTGCCTTAGCATCTTTGCTATAGTGCCTTGTTTTGTTTGGTTATATAATCAAAGTTCCGTTTTGTTTCGTGGGTGTGCTTCGGGTTGCCGTAGCATCTTTGCTATCGTGCCTTATTTTGTTTGGTTATATAATCAATGTTCCGTTTTAATGTTGAACAAAATATATAAATACATTTTTTGAATACAACTACACAAGTATTCAAGAGCTTCTATGCATTAAAAATACACATAGGTCTCTTTTATAGCTGCTTTTTTTATCATTCAACCCATTAGGAAAAACAACATTAAGCCGAATCGACACATTAATAAGTAAATGGGTACAAATTAACACCTTTTTGAGACGTTATTCTATTGTTAATAGTCATAAAGATATGACATACCTCCCTCTAAGGTCCTCATTTGGTAGAATGTATTTTGACACTGGCCCCCTTGTAGGAATCTTCTCGAGGTTCTTGTTTAAATCTTCTACGTATTCATTTAACTTCTTGATTACATCTGGCACGCTGGAAAGTATTACAATAATTAATACAATAAGATACACAGGTGTTAGCGAGCAAAGCTACTTGAGATAGCCTCGCCTTGATTTTAAAAAAGCGCGGTTGAGATTCGAGGCCGCAGCCGGAGCATTTCCATAAAATGGCAAGAAGGCAGCAGCGACAGGGCTTCATGCAATCTTTAAAAAGTTATTTATTTATTTTTTATTTTTTACTTTTTCCATATTCTTGTTTTTTTTCCTGTTTCTTTGAGCTTCTTAGGTTGTACATAGAGTTTGCTGAATTGACTATAGTGGTTGACTTTAAGTGTGGCGCGCTCCAATACCTAGTGCACGCATCACGTATGCGAAGCGTACGTTATTTAAAAAAACATAAAGTGTGGTAAATATTTTATACAATCAATTTATAATAATTATATAATACATGACCCCTAGCGCACACAAAGCTTTTGCTTTGAGCCTCATGCATCGTGGACCTAGACACCTCATGGCAACTCGCGCTATTTGAAACCAAGTGTCTCGCCAAAACCTAAAATTTAACAGAGTATAAAAAGCTCGGGCTTAAAATCTAGCTCATCAAATGAACAAGCTCAAGGTCGAGCTTCACTATTAATAATATGAATAGAATAGAGTTTATTTATATAAATATATACCTACAAATAAACATTATTGTATATTAAACGATAACCAAAATAACTAACATATACTTAGGATAAATACAAAATAATTTGACATATATACACACATAGTTATAAGACACTGAGCAAATAATAAACATGCCGAGCTCCGCTCTTTACACCCCTAGCCCTAGTAACTAGTAAAAATTTCCTAACTATACAGCTGTAACGTGAAAAAAGAGAGGAATGAGCTTACTTGTAAAACGGAGTCAACCTAACATCTCCTGAAATCGTGCAATCACAAGGAATTTGATTGATTCCACCTCCAGGGTCTGAGATACATATAAGTGGTTTCTTAAAACAAAGATCCAAAAGTGGAGTAGTGGACTAACTTTTTGTTCTCTAGGACTTACAGCTCCACTGAGTTGGTTTCATAGTTGAAGGTGTTGCAAATCCATAAATTTGTTCTTTAGGGTGCGGTGGGAAATCTTTGTAAAACCTTGTTTGGATCTCTTTAAGCACCTCCATTGCTAGCTCAAAAGGATTAATAGCCTACAAAGTAAATAACAAGAAATATTAACAAACTAACTTAACCACTCGAAGCTTAAAAATGGCAAGGTCAGATATGTTAATTAATATGATTATTGATTAAAAAAATTCATTTTGCTTTGTAATAAATCATACATCGTTATTTTGATATGTTATACAAGATGAAGGTTAACCACAACAAAATCAAAGACCATTAAACATGGATCACTTGCTCATGAGACTTTAAAGTGATTTAATTTGCGTTCTAGAGAAAAGTACAACATTTGGAAGTTAGGAAACTAAAGAGTGTCAGGCGGTGTCTAGTTTTAAAAGGCATGCTTCAGACGCATGAGGCCATCTCGAAAACGCCTCGAGGTAAAGCCTCATGCACATCCTTGGTTTTAAAAAGCGCGAAGCGCACAAAAGCGACGAGGTCTAAAACCGAGGCGCAAAGCGCAAAAGCGGTGGGCTTTTCGTACGCGAGGCGCAAGACGATTATATAATTTTTTTTATATATGCTATAGGTTTTTAACATTATTTACTCAAAATATAGATACAAATAAGGTATATATATGATTTAACTTGAATGTACAACCTTTTTAGCTACATGTATAACAATTTTAAGCACAAAAATAGCATGTGTACAAAAAGCGCGCTTTTAGTGCGCTTTTTGCGCTTTTAGGGCGCTTTTTGCGCTTTTAGGGCGCTTTTTTCACACTGCCCGCCTAGGGTTACATAAGGCGCACGGGGTTGCGCCTAGGTGCGCTTTGCGCTTAAGCGCGCCTCGAGCGCGCTTTTTAAAACCAAGTGCACATCCAGATAAGAATTGTCTATAAAGCTTATTTAGGCGTATATACAACAACGCCTCGAATATACTAAACTCTAGCCTCAACTTCGGGACCTAAACACCTCAAAGCACATATCACTTTTTAAAACCACAGGTGATGCATGATCCAACACAAACTTTGGTATGTAGTCTTTCATTATTATTTAAATAATGCTAAATGTCAAGCTGGAATGGTGTTTGTGCTGTGATGATATTGTTTTTATAAGTTTGGTACTTTTAAAATGAAAAATATTGTTGAATTGCCAAGCAAGTAGCAATTGCTTGTAAAATCAGTAATACGCTAATCATCAAATTGTCTCTAATAATCCAAATAACTTTCAGTCTGTATGCAACATACACTCAAGGCGCATAGCCCTCACCTGGGGCCTAGGCGCGAGGTGAAAAAAAAAAAAAACAAGGGCCTGAGATAAAAAAAAAAAAAAAAGCGAATAAGAAAATAAAGTAAAAATATATTAAAATAATACTATTCTTCATCTACTTAGTACCAAAAGTGTTAAAATATTAATGTATTAGTGTACAGAAGTAGTTTTCCTTAGATAAAAGTAGAAATCTGGCTGGAATCTAGCATAATTTAATGAATTTGGCTAGAAACTCTCCGAATTTGGGAATCTAGCTGAAATCTACGCCTAAACCATCACCTGGAGAATTAAAGCGCAATTTCCTCGACTCAAAGCGCAAAGGCATCGCCTCGCCTAAAAAATGGGCCTAGACGCAAGAGGCGATGGCTTTTTTCAACTATGGTAAGCAATAATCGTGTTCCACTTTGAAAGTACCATGGTTTGTAATTCTAGGCTGGGACAAGTATCAATATTATTTTGAAAAAACAAATACAAAATTAACCAGCTAAACATGAAAAAAATTTAAGTTTTGGTGATGGAAATACCTTGTGTGCTAAACCACTATGAAAAAGCTTCCCTGTAACATGAAGCTTCCACGGTATCATACCACCAGTGCCAATGCAAGGTTGTTTATCCGCAGTGTCGATCCAAAACCTGTGCAATTGCAAATCATATACATATAAGTTTATTTTTTACAAGAATTCATATCTGTAAAGAAAATAAATCACAATAATCAGTTTGGAAAAGAGAGCTTACAAAGGTCCAGATTTTAACTTATCAAGAAGTCCATCTTTGACAAGCGCATCAACACCAACACCCGGAATAGAAGAGTTCTCTTCACTAGCTATAAAAACAGCAACAACAGTGGATTTAAGGTTGGGCTTAGTTCGGCCGAGGTTTTTCATAAGCTCGGTTACAAGGGCAACATGGCCCAAGCAATCAGTTGTTCCGCGCCCTCGAAGCTTGTCTCCATCAATACTCATTGAAAACGGATCAAAATCCTGAAAACCATCAAACAAAATATAAAAGATAAAGTGAAATAATAATAATAATAATAATAATAATAATAATAATAATAAAAGAGGATGAAGAGAAGAAGAAGAAAGGAAAGGAAAGCCAACCCATTCATTCGGATTAGCAGTAACAACATCCATGTGCATGCCTACAAAAGAGAGGAGTTTGTGGGGTTGGGATCCAGGGTATTCGACAATAAGGTTCCCTCGGTTGGGTTTGTAGGTGACGTGGTTGAGGATGAGGGGGCCGCCGCCAGTGGTGGTGGAATAAGGGAGGAGGACGTCCAGGACATGGCGGACGATGCGATCCTCTTCAGGGATGAGTTCCGGTGGGTTGTTCTGCACGTGCTTTGACTCTCCGATCAGTTTTCTTAGAAGACCTACGAACGAATCTTTGTTTAGCTCTCCCAGGTTTTCCCCCATTCTTCTAATACTTGACCACGATTCACTACACAAACATTTCGTTCTTTCTCTTTCTTTCTTATATCCTCACTTTTGGGCCATTTGGGCTCTCTTTTATTTCCACTGTTTGCCCATCCCAGTCCTGCTGCATCTCCTCACGTTTAAAACTCCTCATGTTTAAAAAAGTTGGTTATAATAAAACCCCCCTTAGTTCTATTTTCACCCTCTTTAAAGCGCCTCGCTTTGGCCAAAGCGAGGTGCTTGGGTCCCTTTTCAATGATGTCAATACGAAGTCAAGAAAAACTGAAAATTAAGACCAAAGCGCATCGCTATGGCCAAAGCGAGACGCTTTGGATCAGGGGGTGATTTTGGTGGGGGTTTTTTTTTGGTGTTTTGAAGTGGTTTTTTTTTTTTTTTTAATTTTATAATATAATTATTGTAAAAATGGAAAGAAATCAACAATAGGATCAGCGCTAACAAGCAATCATGCAGAGTTCGTTGTACTGGTTGCGGAAAGAAATCAACAGTCGGATCGGCGCTAACAAACGGATGAAAATTAGACGATTTTGTTTACCTTCCCATTGATTTCAAGTATGTTTTTTTCTTCTCCGACATTAAACTTAGTACAGGTGTGACATGGTTTTACATTACCAAACAATTTCAAAACAACTGTTCATGGAAGCAATTAAAATTTCGTTGTTGGACATTGTGTGAGAATGCATAGTACAAAATTATTTTGACAAACGTCTAGTTGACCTAAAGTTCCTTTGCAACCTAGTTCCTTTAAATTATAAAGAACATTAAAGGACTTGTGCTATTTCTTTTCAAACCCTTCCATCATATACCTAGCACACTACAATAATTCACCATTCTATACATACAGCACACACCTTCAACCCATTCCTCGTAAACCAGATTGATGATAGTCGTTTTCGTCATTGTAAAGCGATCGTTACTGTTCCTAATGGTTTATCCTCATCATTCATCCATCACTATTCAGACACATTATAAAAACTCACACCACCAACACCCACCCCACACACAATATTATTATTATTATTATTATTATTATTATTATTATTATTATTATTATTATTATTATTATTATTATTATTATTATTATTATTATTATTATTATTCTATACTAATGGATAATTGTTCCACTTCTATAATGATTAGGAACATTCCAAATAATTATTCAGTTATGGATCCTTTGATCAGAAAATATACTCTCAAACAATTCCTAAAATCAATCTTCTGATAATCCACACATTTCTCATGAAGCTAAACATATCTAGGTTTAGCATCACCAAACGGATTCACCTTAGGCCTCGGTTTGTCCACTCCCTGCAACGCACCCAACACCTCAACCGAACTACCAGACTGCGCACTCCCCGATCTACTATTCGAATGCAAACTCGTCGGCCGAGTGTTCCCAAACGGATTTGGCTTATTCCCTTTAGTAGCGCGGAAAGCTTAAAACATTTCCCTCCATAAAACCAAAAGTAAAACCATCTTTCCCTCCTTCCCTCCCTTATTACTAACTTCATTCCAATTCCAATGATTCCAGTTCCACCGTTGTTCATTTTCTTCTTCTCAACTTTACAATGGAACTTCAGGTAAAGAGTTTTTCATTGTCATTATATAATAATAATGTAAAAATTAATAATAATGTAACTTATTAATTTCAGGTTTATAACATTCCCACACACCATACAATACAATCAAAACTCTCTCTCTCCCTTCGTTCTTCTCTTACCTGAAGACTAGATTCGGTGCATCAGAATTTGAAGAGAAGTTATTATCATCATCATCCACAATGTTCTTACCTAAAATCAAGTTTCTCAACTTTACAATGGCTATCAAGAGTAACAATCAATCAATCTCTCTGAGATCCATTTTCATGGAAATTGAACTCATTCTACAATTATGCAATGAACATATTCATATGTACATTGACTTAAGATTGATGAAACTGGTGGTAATGTTTTAAGTATTGGTATCCTACTTTGTGTTTCATGTTTATGGGGCGTTGTTGATGCACGCTTTGCGACTAATGCTTTTGGATTGTACATACAAAGTTGTTTTGTTCATATCGTGGGGGCGAACGTGGATTTTAGCGAGGTCGAATGTGGAAGTTAAGGTCGAAGGTGGAGAGAAACGGGCGAATGTGGAGACTGATATACATATGTGCTAATTCAAACCATGTTGAAGGGCGAAGGTGCACATTCAACCCTTACGGGGGGGGGGGGGGCGAATGTGCAGCCTATATATAGTTGAAATTTTGTTTTAAGATTAACTTTTTGCCATTTGAGTCTGGTTTTGGTCTGTATTCTCCTAGTTTGTCAGGAAGTGTCTAAAACGTGATTATTTCTTCTTAAACACTAATTGTAAGGTCTATATCAATTGTTTATGAATGAAATGGATGTTGAAAAGGTGAATTTGCGTGTTTGATTCATTTACTCTCATTTTGTAACTGATCTAGGGATTCCGCACCTGTATTAGTAGACTTGTATGATCAACTAAACTTGTTTTTGTAAAAACGATCCTCAACAAAGTGGTATCAGAGCCTAGGAGAGAAAGGTTGAACGTGTAGTGTTTTTGGGTCGAACCTAGCTTTTTCAGGTCGAAAGTGGTTACTTTTAGGTCGAACCAAGAAGTTGTGTGTGTTGTTTTGTACATTCGACCTTACGGGAGGTTGAACGTGGGTTGTAAGTGGTCGAAGGTGAGTTAAGTGGGTTACATTTTCTACATTCGAGTCAATTTTAAGGGGCGAATTTGGAAGTTTCCACATTCGAACCCCCGATTGTGAAAAAGGGTCGAGCGTAGAGTCTGCTTGAAAATTTTTCTAAGTGTTTCGCATTTCGAACTTCATAGACGATATGTGGGGATTTCCAACAACACCTAGGCCTAATACTACACAGCAACAACACGTTACCATGGATCCTTGGGCTGTAGATGCACAAAAGAAGAATACTCAACCCTCTTAGCCAATCAATTACCTCGCGATGAGTAGTTCGATTCCACAGACTATTACTCAACCTTCACAACAACCCATGAATGATTATTGGGGTGTTGCAGCAGCAGCGGTACACACTCAAACTACTAATGCTATTTCTACTCTAATATATGATTTGTCTTCAGGTAGTGGAAACCGTCCACCGAAGCTGATGGAGATGGCAGGTTACAATCAATGGCAGAAAAGTTCAAAATTCACTCGGAAGGAATGGGATTAGAAGGTACAGAGGCATGGCAGATGATTGCTAAAGGATATGTTGCACCAGTGTTGGAGAATACAAGTGAACCGATTCCTCTTGAGAGTTTAGCTGAGGATGAAAAGAAGAAGTTTGCAGTGGAGAAAAAGGCTTTCTCCCAACTATCTCAAGCTATCACTACTGATCTTCTACATCAGTTTGGATCATGTAATACTTCCAAGCAGCTTTGGGATATGTTGAAGAATCGTCATGATGGTAATAAGAAAACCAAAAAGTTGAGGATGGAAGAATTAAAGAAGGAATTTGAGAATTTTAGTTATGTGGGGAATGAGACTTTGAAGGAATTGATTCCTAGATATTGCCATCTTTTGACTGAATTGTCAAACTATGACATTAAGATTCCTATGTCCGAGTTGGTTGATAAGTCTGCTGATGCATTACCACCGTATTGGAACCAACACATTGAAGTATTGAAAGAGAAGGATGCTTATCAATACTGGACCAATCAATGAGTTAATCCAGAAGTTAGAGAATAAGGAGTTGGAGGAGAAGAGGAAAGCTAGGCGATCACAATTTCCACAAAATCCAGAATTGTATCATGCCTCTTCATCTACTTCTGTGTCTAGTTTAAGTGTGGCATGTAATGTTGCGCCACATATAGCTTGTGTGTCGAGTGTTATTGAACCACCGAGTCAACCAATTATATATCTTGCACAAACACCAACTTATCCACCAAACTACACCATAAATTCTTACATTCCACCATAACCTCAAATGTCTACCACATGTTATCCATCCAATACACCTCAACAACAACCTTATGTTCCTAACACATCACAAGCTTCTGCAAGCCAAAGTCCGGTAGTGTTGGAAACATCCAACATGAACAATGTCACAGTTGAAGTTGCTCAACAACACATTGCATTGGTTTTAGCAATGGTTGCTTCATACAATGGATTGCTGGCTAGTCAAATTGGTAATAACAATCTAACCAATGAAGACTATGCTCAAATTGATAAGGAAGAAATTGAGCTTATTGATATCCAATGGGCTTTTGCGAGTGTTATGAGACGAGCAACTGAGTTTATTGAGAAAATAGGAAGAACTGATCTCTCTACATCACCCAATACCACATATGGCTTCAACAAAGCCAATGTTACGTGTTTTTATTGTGGTGCTAAAGGTCATTTCAAGAGAGAATGCACTCAGCCAGCTTAACAAGGTAACAGAAATCCATTCAACTCAAATTATCAGAATCGTCAATCTCAAAACCAAGTAACCTATCAAAACCAAAATAACAATAACTATCAACCACAAAACAATTACCAAAACTGACAGAACATCTCACAGAACAATTCTGCTAGACAAACAACTACACCCAACCATACTCAAACTCAAACATCACATAACCCAACCAGAACCATTATTCCAATTTCAACACCAAATAACGAAAAACAAACAGCAACTCAAAATTAGGTGTTGGTGATCCAAAAGGATGAAGGTTATGACTGGACGGGTATTGAAGAAATTACTGCTGGGAATTTAGCTTGTATTGCTCAGAAGATTGACTTAGAGGAGTCGGTGATAGTTGGAGAAGTTTTGGAGACTGAGAAGGTGTCTGAGGTAGTGATTGAGGAGATAGTTGAAGATGTTCCTGTTTCCGTTGCTGAGAAGAATGAAGAGCTTTCTAAAGACAAGGTTTCAGGAACTATTATTGATTCTGTCACTGAAGATTCTGATGAACCCGAATCTGTGTATTCTGACTCTGAGAGTGAAGCTGATTCAGAAGGAAGTGCTAATTCTTTGGATGATGAAATTGATCAGTTGTTAGCCGAAGCTGATTTCTTGATGACCAGGAAATCATGTATTGTTGATGATGCCTTCACCAAAATTGACTATTCCAAGTTCTTTGCTGGAAAGGAGGCTCATTTCGCTTTGATGGCTATGACTGATGCTCCAAAACCGGCATATTCTGAATCCACAACTGACATGAATAGTGATAAGTATTGTGGAACTTGTGATAGATTGACAGAGGAAAACAAGCAACTCAAGGTTCAACTTGAGAGTGCGAGAATCAACGGTCAATATCATTGCAAGGAAGACCATGAGTTCAACAAAGTGCTTGATGGTTATAAAAAGGACATTTATGATCTAAAGAAAACTATTGCTTTAAAGAAACTTTTTATAAACAGTTATATAAATGAACTTGAAGAAACAAAATTAGAAATGGCAACCATCAAATGCTTTGCTGAAAAGGTAAAAAAAAAGCTTGAAAGTTATAAACACATTGCTTATGTGGTTGACCATATCATTGAAGAACCCTCACAACCTAGTAGTGCAAACTACAAGGCTGTTCCATCCCCAGTGTTATTTGAGAACCACAATTTACATTCAATAACACCGGAGAGTTCAATCAAATCTGACTCTACATCGGATAATGAATCTAACACTTCTAGTGTTGGAGATCCACATTCCGATGTGAGACCGATGTGACATCCGTCACTTTTTCATTATATATATATATATATATTTTATTAATAATAATAATAATGAAAATAATAATAATAAAAATAATGATAATAATAATAATAGTAAGTCTAGCCCAACCACTCTTAAACCCAACACCACACAAACCATCCATTTTAACACACTAACCCAACCCAACTAAACCCACCTTTTCCTTGGTCCAGCCCAGAAACGAGCCCACAAGTCAGATCTGGCCCACTGTCCAGGCCAATCTCTAGCTCCCTTTTTAGTTAAAAAAAAATATATATAGACACTGACCACGGGACTCGAACCCGGGTCTGTGTCTTGACCACAACACGCGACAACCAACTGAGCTATAGCCTATTTCCTGATCTAAACCGAACCCGTTAAGTATTTAAGCCCTGCCCCGTCTGTTTTTCCTTCTTCCTTCTTCCCTGGTTCGCTACTGTCAGCGACCTCTTCTTTTTTTTTTCTTTTTCTTTTGACTTTTGATTTAACTTATATATTGAAACAATTGACTAATTAAATCCATGGCATGTAATCACGCATATTACACAGTCAACCATTCCATTTTAAGCTTAATCACGCGTGTTCAAGGTGTTGAATTGCGAGTCAACACCATTAATAAGCTTCCAAATAAATTCGTTGAAACCTGTATAAATACCGATAATAATTCGATTAAACTCACACACAACCTCTGGAAAGAGCGACTAACAAACCCTCACTCTCAATTCCTCTAAAAATTTCGTGTTTATCAAGCATTCCTTGCGTTTGACTTTTCGTTTGACTCACGATTGGAAGCAAATTGTGTCTGGTATGATCTTGTCTATTGTTGTTTATACATTAATCGGTCGTATACATCTTAAACCCCTATGATTAATTGGATTAACAGGACCTTGAACGGGTTCAATTGAAATCGAATAGAAAGCTAGGGTTTCTAAGGTTGAATTGGGGAAGAACACCACAGTTAGCTACGTATATAATTATTTCAAAACAAAAATATCAACCAACTGATCCACAGATCAGTTGGTTATGCTTGTCGTTTAAAAGGATTAAACCGGCCTATGGCCAAGGTTCGAATCCCACAATCAGTTTTATTTTTTTTCTTGTTTAAACCAATTATCAAAAACTAACATATTAAACCTATATAATCAATTACAATCATGTTATATCGTTCTTAGGGTGTGGCTCAGTTGGTGGCCACACTTGTGATAAAACCCGAACCGGCCAGAGGCCCGGGTTCGACTCCCATAACCAACAACATTTTTTACCTTCTTTATATATATATTTAACATATAAATCTTTTAAAATAGTTTTTAAATACTAAAAGTGATTTATAAATTCTATGAAAATTATTATATGATCTCCTAATGACAAAGTTCATCACCCAATTTTTAGTTCTTCAAAAATAATTTATTTAATATATATTATAAATATTACAAGTTTATTTATTTAAAATTATAAAATTCAATAAAAATATCTAAACGATTTTATAAAATTCCACAAAAATTATACTAAACTTTTATGACAATAAACAGTTCAGAAATTATTTTTAATTCTGAAAAACCGGTCTTTTTATATTTTTAATTAATTTTTATTGGTTTTAATCATAAATAAATCATAATAAATTCATTTCTCAATATTTTTGCACCAAAATTTTACATAAATTATTTCTATTCATTTAGAACTGAAATACAATTTTTAATTCAGAAATTCTTTGATTTTAATATTTTTAGATATTAAAGTCATATTTTGACAATTTGAAATAATTAGATTAAATATTCTATTTTCAAGAAAATAATTTTATAAAAATTATTTTCATACTCAAAACCTTATGTTATGATTATATTCAACTTAAGATTTTACAAAGAGACTTTTATTTATTTATTTGCTAAATTTCTTATATTTAATGAACAATTTGTTTATTAAACAAATAAACGTTTATCCCCAATTCGAAGCCCTAGAAATACATGTATCCTAGAGTTATTTTCCCTTACACGCTATCAAATACTTTAGGTTGATCATTTGGGAGTAACCTCAATTCATATCTCGTTGTCTAGTTAAATCTCAAACTACTACGTGAACAGTGAGTATTCCTATCCCCTTTTTGCTTTTATTCATTTTTGGGGTGTTACATGTACACTAATACAATTTCAAATACAAGTTTACATTTTCACAATACAATTCTAGTACTATGTGCATTGCTTACAACGTGCTTTATGCTTAGACAATACATGTGGATTACATTTGTACTTAGTGAAATCATTAACATGGTACAAGCCGACCTTAACATTGGATAGCGCTATTTGGATTGACAACCCGCCTAGATTGATTCTCCCCCTTTTTCATCGGAGAATCCGTGGCCAGTGTTAAGCTTTTATCCATTTATTGGATAAGTACACTACAGTTCATACAGTACATTATACAGTCACAGGGTTGATTTCGCTCATTTGTATGATACATAGTTTACATAATTGCACTGTAGCTTGCACTTGAATTGTATAACTTTTTAACCTACTATATATATCAAAACTAGGAATGCTCACCAACATTTCATATGTTGACCAAATCTATTTTGTACATGTTTCAGGTGCAGTTTGATCTAGTGCTTTAACAAGAGACATTTAGTGCTTTATTTTAATTCAGTTATTTCAATATTTACATTTCATTTAGACAATGTATTTCCATTTCCATGTAAGACAATTTTGGTTTATTCAATAATATTTACATTTTAGTACCATGAGCTTTTGAACAATCGTCACTACGTGGCACCTCGATGATTCCGCCATCGGTTGGGGTGTTACAGATTTTAGGGTTGAATGATGAAGGAGTGACAGCAGTGACTGATGATTTAGATACTGAAGATGAGAAACCAAAAGAAGGTGGTGATATTCCTTTGGAAAATAACATTATCACTAATGAACCAGTTTCACCTTCTCAGTTTTCTCATCCTCAGGCAAATGCACATCGAGTGAATCAATCAGTAAAGAAAGAAATTTTATCGGATGGAAGGATCCGATAAGATTATTTCTGATGAGGAGTATTCAATAAAATTTTCCAATTATTCAAAAATCGAGAAAATTTGGCAGGAAAGTACTATTTGGTTTCCTAAACATGAAAGGACCAATGATGTACCTCTAGAAATTTTAAAGAAAATATATCTGGATACTCCAAAAGAACCTAAGGTTCATGTCACTGAGTTCATCAGGCCAAAAGAAAAGGCTAATGGTTTTCTTGATCCGGCTTACTCAAAGGACCCAGCTCCTGAGAGTTTGAGACGTAGATGTGTGGATGATCAATATCCAATCAATTCCTACACTAAATCGACTGCAAAGAATGTTTTTGAGGAATACCGTGCATGTTTCAAGTGCGGGGAGAGAGGGCATTTACTTGCTCACTGCCCATACGTGAGGCATAAAAGGCACGAAGTTGAGATGAGGCAAACCTATAGAAGTCCAGTTGACAATCATAGTTATCCTCAAAGACGTTTTGTCCCTCAACCAGCACCATTTTATAATCAAAGTCGTTATTTTCAAAGGAGGGATAATCGCCAATTTACTTATGATCGTCGAAACCGGATTGCTATGGAAAAACCATTGAAGAAACCAGTGGTGAACTCAACTATTGATAAACAAAAGGTTCCACCAAAACCTGCTGTTAAATCATCAATTGGACCTAAATCTGTTAATTCAGAGAAGGTAACCAAGAAAGTTTCGTTTGAGAACAATGTTAAGAAACCTGCTGTGACTCAAAAGTCTCAGATTAGGATTCTAAAATGTTCTGAACAACTTTGGTTACCGGTGGGTTCTTCGGGTGCTTCCACCTCAACTGCAAGTGTGAAAGAAGAGAAAGGTTTGATAGATCATAAAAAGGTCGATTCAAAACCTAATGTTTGTGAAAATGAATCATTGAAATCTGATGTTCAAAGACCCAAGACCAAGCAGGCTTGGGTCCCCCCGAAAGAACTAATGTTTTCCTTGATATGTGGAGAGAGCTCCACCTGGCCCTGTTAGCAGTCTCTGTATTGTCGACAGTGGAGCTTCTGGTCAAATGACAGGTGAGCTGCTATTCGATATAAAGAAAATCAATGGAAGATATGTAGCGTTTGCTGGTAATAAAGGCGGTTATATCACAATGGAGGGAAGTGTGAGTAACGGGATTGTTAGTTTTGAGAGGATTTCATATGTGAAACAAATTGACTATAATCTGTTAAGTGTGAGTCAAATCTGTGACAAACAGTTTTCTGTGCACTTCGATGATAAATCTTATTATATCCTCAAACCCGGATTTGTTATTCCAAAGGAGTGGATCATGTTGAAAGCACCAAGAGTGAATAATATTTACATTCTTGATATGTCTAAGGCGATGACAACTTAGGGCCAAGTTACGTGTTTCCTATCAAAGGCTACAGAAAAAGAATCAATTATGTGGCATAGGAGGATGGGACATATTCACCTCAGGAAAATAAATCATTTGGTGAAGAATGAGCTTGTTGAAGGCGTTAATGTCAAACATTTTCATCTCAATGACAAGTGTGTGAGTTGCAAGAAGGGGAAGCAGCACAAACAGTCCCATAAATCGAAGAATGTGAATTCTGTAGATATGCCACTTGAGTGTTTTCATGCTGGAGAACTTTACAGTCTTGTGGTTATTGTTGATTACTCTAGATTTTCGTGGGTAATGTGCTTGCAATACAAAAGCGACATGTTTAACAATTTGAAAGTTCTGTTCACTCGTTTAGAGAATGTTTATGGTTTAAAGATCAAAAGAATTCGGAGTGACAACGGGACGGAGTTCAAAAATGCACAGATGGATGCACTTTGTGAAGATAAGGGAATTCATCATGAATATAGTGCTCCGTATACCCCTCAACAGAACGGTGTCGTAGAAAGGAAAAACAACACTCTAATTGAGACTGCAAGAACAATGCTTGCGGATTCTAACCTTCCAGTAATGTTCTGGAATGAAGCCATATACGCAGCTTGTTACACGTTAAATCATGTGTTAACAGTGAAGAAGTTTGGCAAAACTTCTTATGAACTGTTGAACAAACGTAAGCCGAATTTGGAGTATCTAGAACCATTTGGAGCACCTTGTACTATGCTAAATCCGTCTGAGAAGTTTGCACCAAATGCTGAAGAGGGATTCTTTGTTGGATATGCAACCCCGCTCAAACGGGTTTTCAACAAACGAACTCGTCAGGTAGAGGGTAGCGGTCCATATTTGATGTTTGATTACAAAGACTTCTTTGAATCATTCAATCTAGATAACTTGGTTGAAGAGGCTGTTCTAAGACTTTATTACGAGTGTGAAAACGCAGTGACTTCACCGTTGGTGCATCCGATCACCGTAAATCCTCCAGCAGCTTCTAATGAAACCAACGTTCCTGCAGCTGAAGAAGATATTTTCCAGGAAGCTTCAAATACTCTTGATTCTTCAGAATCAGAAAATGATGAAGAAATCTTCAGTGAAGCTATTCTAGATCATGCAACAGAGACACCACCAGTGAACCCAAATCCAGATGTTGCTTCATCATCTAACATGGGTAATGATCTGGATTCGGCAGAAAATTTGACTACTCAAACGGGAGTTCGAGTACCTGATCATCCGGAATCTCGGATTCACCCGCTCGAGCAAGTTATTGGTGACCCTGGAAGCAGTGTTATGACTAGAGGACAACTTCGTAGTGCAAACTCACATGAAAATCTTGGCGCTTTAGCTTTATATGCAAAAATTCAAAAATCTGGTTGTCAGAATGATTGGTCCTTTGCTTGTTATGTTTCGCAGGTGGAGCCGCGGACATACAAAGACGCTCTATTGGATGATGCTTGGGTTGAGGCGATGCAAGAAGAATTATTGCAGTTTCAAAAGCTGGGTGTTTGGACACTTACAGATTTACCTCCAGGAAGGAAGAAAATTGGAACCAAATGGGTTTTTAAATGTAAAAAGGATGATAGAGGTGTAATCATGAGAAACAAAGCTCGGTTGGTAGTTCAAGGTTTTCATCAAGTTGAAGGAATTGACTACAATGAGATCTATGCACTTGTGACACGTTTAGAAGCTATTCGTATGTTTCTAGCGTTTGCTTCGCATAAGAAATTCAAGGTGTATTAAATGGATGTCAAGAGTGCGTTTCTATACGGTGTGGTCAAGGAAGAGGTATACGTCAGTCAACCTCCAGGCTTTGAAGATCCTATCCACCGGGATAAGGTCTACGTTCTCAACAAAGCACTCTATAGGTTGCACCAAGCTCCACGCCAATGGTTTGAGGAGCTAAGCACATACCTACTGTCCAAAGGATTCAAACGCGGTTTGGTAGAATGTACTATGTTCACCAAAAGAACAGAGGATGATTTGCTTCTCGTTCAAATATATGTTGATGATATTATTTTTGGATCTACTAACGAACTTTTATGCAGAGAATTTGAAAAAGTAATGCAGGAAAAGTTCGAGATGAGTGCAATGGGGGAGATGCAGTTTTTCCTCGGCTTGCAGGTGGAACAAAGACCAACAGGCATCTTTATTCACCAAACCAAATACGTATCTGAAGTCTTGAGCCGGTTCCAGATGGAAGATTCAAAGCCGATGGATACCCCAATTCAACCTAATCACGGGATTAGAGTTGACGCTAAGGGGGAGCTGACAAATTCTTTCACATACAGAGCAATCGTCGGATCTCTAATGTATATCACAGCATCTAGACCAGATATAATGTTCGCTACATGTCTATGCGCATGATTCCAATCGAAGCTGAAACAAAGTCATCTTACAGCCGTCAAACGGATCCTAGGATATCTGAAGGGTTGTCCATCGAAAGGACTTTGGTACCCTAATGATGATAATTTTGACTTTGTTGCTTTTAGTGATACAGATTGGGGTGGCTGTGATAAAGATAGCAAATCCACAACAGCTGGATGTCAATTCTTGGGGAGCAGGCTCGTGACCTGTGTAACAACCGGCAAAAATGAGGTAATTCCGTACTAATTAACTAATACGCGATTAACGTAATTAAATGCAATTATGTGTTGATTATTTAACTGAGGCCTTAGAAAGATAGCAATTCCCAAATAATGCATAGGAATGCATATGTTTAATGACAAAACATGATAGGATCATGTGCGAGTAAATTTATCCGGTATGGACACTGGCGGTTACCCGGTAAAAAAAAAAATTAAATAAGCGAAAAGGATCCTGGACACCCGGGATATAAAATAAAGAGTAATTTCACAAAATATAATGGGTTTTGGAACTCCAAAGCCATAAGCGAGAGTTTGTTATACAAATCTCCCGGTAACGAATAAAGTGCGCGTACCGCACCCGATACGCGCATAACTTATAATTTCACCCGGCAAAAGCCTAAATAACTTATCAACGCTTAAACTGGACTATGTTTAAGGGTTATTAAAGGAATTTTAATATCCGGATGACATACGGTTAAAACCCGAAAAATACCCGGACGACACCCGAACGAGAAGGAATTAAACATAACAAATAATGGGTAATATTTAGTGATGTGGACCCCACCCAAACACCCCAAGGGGCCGGCCTAGGGCCCATCCCCATATGATTAATCTTCTTTTTATCTAATTAACCCACCTACAATTAAAATTAATCATGAGAATGCATGGAATAGCATTGGGCAAAATTTAACTAATCCTCTCCCTTCTCTCTCTAAAACTCACGGCCAAACACCCTCATACAATCCCTCAAGATTTTTTTTCAAATCTCTCATAATCTCCATTAGATTTACATAATCTATAGAAGATACACATGATCCTTCAAGATTTGGAGAAGATATTATAAGAATACTTGTATGCATACTTGAACCAACAAAACAAAAATCTCCTTCTTCTTCTTCCCCTTGGCCGTAACATATACCCCTCCCATATACATTTTCTTTTCAAGTTTAACACTTCCAAATCACCTCTAAATCTTCATCTTTCAAAACTCCATTGTGTGTTTCAAGAGCTTGGAGCTTAATCACTTGGAAGAACACACTAAACCCCATTCAAATCCAAGGTTTTTGTCTTCCCTAGCCTTGAGCTAGTAGTAAGTTTTTAACCTTGCTTTGATCATTAATATTCATATTATGTGCTCTTAGAAGCAAGTTGTACTTGAATGGGAAAAATGTGGTTTTTGAAAACATAAGCTTTAATATGTCTTACAAGAGTAAAATGGATGAGTAAAAATATGTAGATGGATCATGGATTTAATACTAGTAATGTAGTATTTCTAAAAATTATAAAACATATACATACACTTATGAAGGATAATGATTTGGACATGATTTATGAAAGTAACTTGAATATGCTAAAAGATAGTTTTAATCATCATAAAATGGCCATCTAATGTCTAAAATAAGTTGGAATATGTTAGATGTTCATAAATATAAAAGTTACATATTTAAAGTCTACTCACTTGGATGAATGAAATTTGGGTATGATGGATAAAAACATTAAACACACATGTTAATAGCATCAATGATGGAATATAAGACTATTAAAGGTGGAATGATGTAAAAATAACCAAACATTAAGAAGATGATTCTTCAAAGTCCACTAAGTTGGAAGAAAAATGCTAACTTTGAAAGTTAGGATGAAAAATGCAACATTCATAAGTTAAGGGACTAATGTTGTAACTTTGAAAGTTGAGGGACTAAAATAAATATTTTAGAAACTTTGGTCCAAAAATGCATTAACGGAAAGTTTGGTGTCAAAAGCATAAATAATGATTTTTCCAAGGATAGTTTTGGTAAACACTAGTAAACTACTTGTGTATTTTATAAAAAGTGTATTTTTATAAAAATGGAAGTTTATAAAAATATGGAATTATATTAACATAAGGATTTTATAAAAATAAAGGTTTTTATAAAAATATTGGACAAAAGTAGAAACTTGAGAAAACTTATACAAAAATGGATACTTTTATATAAATGGGAATATAAAAGTGTCGAAAACATTTTTGGAATATAAGTTAACAAGTTGGACTAAAAATACAAAAGTATATTTTTCCAAGTAATATGTGTTTGGAAATTGGATGTATAAATAATATTTCTATAGAACGCATATTGGAAGAAATTTGGAAAAATTTAACTATCGGACTTAGTTACATAAACTAACTATAGCGAATAAACGGACAAACAAGAGAAAAATGCCATTGCGGCAAAATGTGAAAATATATATATTTTAGGAAGTAAAATATATATATATAACACGGGTGAAAATTATATAACACTTTCCTAAGTGTTAGAGAAAATATTCGTGGGAGAAAACATAACGTAAAGAATTAAAAACGTTAAACAACGTATGGACTTAACAAGAAAAATCACACGTTTATATATGTATATATATGCTCGTCTCGACGAAATTCTAGTATATCTATTTGAATGGGAAAGTAGATATGCGAGAAGGAAAACCGAGACGAGTAGGCAAAATATACCTATATATATGTGTATACCGACGAGATCCTAGTATATTTATTTAAATGGGAAAATAAATGTGCGGCATGGTAAGTCGAGTCGGGCGTTAAGAATATGCTACCGAACGACAAGACCTTAGCATATTTATTTAAATGGGAAAATAAATATGCGGCAAAGTGAGTCGGGTCAGGTATTAAGAATACATTATATCGAACGATACGATCCTAAGTATAATTATTTAAATGGGAAAATAATTATACGTTAGGTAGAGTCGTGTCGAGAATAATAGTATACAAGTTACAAAGGATATTAACGAGAATAATACATAACTCGTAAGAAAAGGGTAATCCATCGCCAATGAACCTAGGATACGCGTCTAATTAAACGGGAATTGGAATAACACGTGGTCGGGGAGTTGGGTGTACAACTTGCCAAGGCACATGCACTATAGGTGTAGTGACTTATACGCCTAAGACATTTGTAGGTGCGAGACCACAAATTTGCTATCTTCCTTTTTGAGCCAAACACAGATTTAGGTGAGTCTCACGGCCCCATTTTAAACTATTTTATGTTTTTTGGGGGAAAGATATGTTAGGGAAATGTTTGACAGGTTAAGTACTTGAGTTGTGATCGCCACTCGGGGTTGAGACCTCTCTACTATAATCATTAATTCAGGGAAATGAAACCGAAGGAATATTTGAATAGTACTATTGGTGCCTGACAGGGCCCACCCCTAATCGATAGCGTCGATTATGCATCGGCGTATGCCTGGGGTGCACGTATTCTGAAATCAAGTCGTAGGATACCGAGTAACGACTTGGAGCGGGGCATTATTATTATTATTATTTGTCTTGGTTTGGTTATAGGCTCAAGTAGAATTGTAGGAACTTGCAACTCCTATAAATTGTCATAACATGGTAATTCCCAAGAGATAAAGTTTTGATAAACTAAAACTTGTGAACTCACCAATATTTATATATTGACGACTTTTTAAACATATCTTTCAGGTAATTGATCGATGAGGGACAACGTGGCAAGCTGGGTCAGGGGAATCTCTTAATTGGGCGTCGGGTGTTTCGAAAGGGTTTCATCTTTATTTTCCCAAGGATTTGGGATATATTTGAGAAGCCTTCTTAATGTATTAAAAACAATTTTTGTTTATGTGTGAACATCAAACATGGTTTTGACGTCTTAACAAATGACCCATTTTCTTAATTACTTATGATTTGCGTTAACCTTGACTTTATGCTCTTGAACCGTCGCGCCACGTGTTTCCGCCATTGGCGTGGTGTGACAACCTGGCAGTGTAAGAAGCAGAAAGCAGTCGCACTATCTACTTGCGAAGCAGAATATGTGGCAGCCTCGAGTTGTTGCTCACAGGTTCTGTGGATTCAGCAGCAAATGGTTGATTACGGTTTGCAATTTCTAAAAACCCTATTCATTGTGACAATGAAGCCGCAATTGCATTAACTAAAGACACGGTCAATCACTCAAAAGCTAAGCATATCCGGATTAAGTATCACTTTATCCGTGATTGTTATGCAAAAGAGTTGATTGATAAAAATCCACACTGATTATCAGAGGGCGGATCTTTTTACCAAAGCTTTTGATAAATCCAGATTTGAATATCTTTTAAAAGCTAACGGTATAAAAGAAAAACAAGACTAATCATCACGTCGGTTTATCATTTTTTTTGTTTTCAAATTTTTAAAATTTTACTGTTTTTCAGAAAATTCAAAAATCCCAAAAATATGTTTTACATTTTAGGGGGAGTCGTTATTTGGAAAAACCAAAAACATTGAAAAATCCAAAAAGCCATAAAAATCAGAAAAACCCAAAATGATTTACCATGATTAAAAGAGGAAATGATAGTACATCAGTGGGGATCTGACACATGCTAAAGAATTTAAATGCAATATGAGGTGTGTGCTGAGTCTATGTGATGTGCTAGTAGGCTTCGTAGACCTATTACTACGTGTTGGATACATACATATCAAGCGAATTGTTATGTGGGTTCATCTCATGGGCATAGAGTCTTAGTACCGTAATTTCGTTTGATAGGGTTTTTGTACAAAATTCGAAGGTTTTGGGTCGTTATGTTAATAGTTATCTGGGGATAGCCTATCTGATCTTCTGTCGTAAGGTTTTACGGACCTAGATCAGACAGGGTAGCTTTATAAAAGAGCTTTAGTGCCAAAACTAAAGTTACCGAACTGAGGAACTTACAATGTATGACGATAATCAAAGATTATCTAATGCATCGTATCTAATCATTGATGCAAGTCATGATTGATATAAGCCCTCAACCTGGTAGAGTACACAATTTACTTTGTAGCATTAATTTGCTGACCTGTACACTTCGGTGCCTCAATACCTTGGAAATTACAGATAACGAAAGCATAATCACGCGTTACAATGAGTCTTTGTGCAAAATTTCCTTGATACGGGAGTATGTCGTGTGCGTGGGAACCACAGACAATGTTGTTTATAATATAAATAGCCGTATCAAGCACTGCATAACAGTCTGCATGAAAGCTTATGTGGATAACAATATCAGCAATTGCTGGATCAAACATTGTCTTTAATGATAATAAACACTAAAGATCAACGGTGTGATCAGATTTCTCAATAACTGATATGATCCTCTTACCGGAAATCACAAAAGTTTACTGCTTTATGTTTACATTTATGCATTTTACATTTGTTTTTGCAAAATATACAAAACTAAAAAAGATTTTAGGTGTGTTTTAGCATAAATTTCAAAAAAACCAAAAGATTTTACATTTCTGCGTTATTTTTGATAACCGATGGTGTTTGATGGTTATTTTCTGAAACTTGATGTACCAATTTGAGTTTTGTATCTATCAAATGTGAAATGATGAATGTTTGAAGCTTAAAATGCGTGAAAATGATTGAATGGGATTCGATTTTGAGATTTGGTAAAATTTTAAAAAATTCCAATCTTCATTCGCCCCTTTTGGTGGGTCGAATGTTGAATTTTTCTTACATTCGAGCCTTTAGCATTGGTCGAATGGGAGTGTTCCAATGTATTATTATACATTCGAACCCTATATCTACATTCGAGCCTTTCAGTAGGGTCGAATGTAGACATAGTTTCTCATTCGCCCCCTCCTAGTGGTCGAATGTGAGTGCCTATATATATCTAGTCCCACATTCGAACCCCCATTCGATTTTTTTTTCATATTTTTCCGAGATTACCAGACTTTGTTGCCCTTTATTTATAGACCTTATAACCTTGTTGCTTACCTCATTTTGATCATTTTCATCTAAATTTTACAGGTAATGATTCAGAAACAAGAATAGATTGTGGGTTTTTGTGTTCGAACCCTAATTTTGGACTGATTGATCATATTTAGATTGTTTTAATACAAATTGATGGTTAGGTTTTAGTTTCAGTTAGTTTTAGGGGGAGAATAACTAAAAGTCTATGTTAATTACAGGTTAATTAAGTATTTTGATCATTCAAACCTGGTATAACCTAGATTTTGCTTGAAAACTAACTAAAACTAAATGTTTGTAACAATTGATTGTTGAGAAAGCTTAGCCGGCCATATTAGATGCTAAACAAATGAAAATCGCAAGTTAAAATGGACTGAATTGAACTTTGAAGTTTTGGTCAGATGAACAGACAGGTTCGACCAAAAATAAAGGGTCGAATGTGGCTTAAACGGTCGAATGAGACTCTTTTGGTTGAATGAGACTTTTCATAGGGGCGAATGTGGATCAAATGGTTGAATGTGGAGTTTTGGTGATACTCTTTCACATTCGAACTCAAAAACTACATTCTTACCTTAGAATTTCTTCATTCGTACCCCCGATGGGTCGAATGTGGGATTTTCTAAATCAAATTTCAATTTAGCAAATTTTGTCCGTATCTAATGAATTTTTATGTTTCGTTTTTGCAGAATTCTAAATGGCTGAACCACAAAACACTGGATCTTCTGGAAAAACCACTAATAAGCAAAAAGAAGAGGAATTTCCATTCGAAGAAGCTCATAACTCTTGTGCATTTCTTGGCGAAGTGAAGAAACACACAGAATTCTCTGGCATTGTTGACTTTTTGAGGAGATGTAGGGTTGTTGATGCATTAGCTACACCGGCAATTATCTACAAAGATCATCAAGTGGATTTCTGGAAAAATACGAAGATGGATTATTGGGATAATCTAACAACTATAGTAAGGAACATTCAGGGATAACTTGCTATTGTTACTAAAAATGATAGTCGAGAAGCATTGAGATTGCAAGATGAACCGACAGATCCCAGAAGCTTATCTTGGATTGAACAGAGGTTGTGTTTTCTACGTATGAAGTACAACGGACCGATTACAGATGGAGCTTTGAACAAAGGAAAGTTGTGTCTGCAGTTTAAGTATCTAGCACATGTTATTATACATGTCTTTGGATCCGTTAGCAGTGGTTATCATGTGATGAGAAAAAAGCATCAGTTCATTGATGATTGCTTTGGTACTGAATAAGCCATTTAATGTTTCGGGAATGATTTTTGATCACATGCTTGAACCTCTAAAAGGTTTGAAGACGAAGAAGTTCTTGATGTACCCCAGATTCTTACAGATGATTTTTGATTTGAAGTATTCTAATCTGAAGAAAGATCCTACTCAGATTTTAGTTCAAGATCACATGAATCTGAATACGTTGATAAGGATGAAAGGTTACAAAGGGGTTCCTGAGAATGAAATACCACCACACAAGAACCTGTTTGGACACTTAATTAATCCAGGTTATGAGGATCCGGGTGAGGACAAAGCTAGAAATGCTGACAGTAATTTAGATAACGATGATCCTTTGTTTCATGTTAATCCAGAAGCAAAGAGAAAACGTCAAGTGGTGAATGTTGGTGCAAAAAGTGGCAAAGGGAAGGGTAAAGCTAAGGTTATTGAAGTCGAACAACCAAAGAAGACAATGAGAAGAAAGAAAAGCATGGAAAGAAAAGGAACGATGTTAGTTGACAAAGAGTCTGCCGATTCTGAGGAGACTCAAGAAGATGAGAGATGGGATTCAGGTGAAGAGACAGTCAAACAAACCAAGCCCAAGGCCACTGTGGCTGGTGAGTCTGAAAGTCTGAACAAAACCATAGAAGAACAAAGACTAAAGAGTCCAATTGCTGTTGATGAGATAGATCTGGATCTAGGTATTGGTGAACAAGATTTCAGTAGATCTCCTATGGTTGGTGAGAAACAGAAGAAGCCCAAATACAAGACAATGTCAAAGAAATAGGAAAAAGAAAATCCTAAGAAAAGACGTGATAAAGAGGTCGAGATTCTACTTGCAGGAACGAAAGTTCCTGAAGTTAGTACTTCGAAAACTACGACACCCGTGACTTCCCCGGTAGCAAAGAAATCAAAGTAATCTGCTGCAGAAAAGACTGTTGATCCTACTGTAGATTTTGAAGCTACTTTGGAGATAGTGATGAATAAGTTTAAGAATAAAACTCCTGTTGCCGAGGCTTCTACACCCCAGGTTACTGTATCTAGCAATGTAATGGATGCAGTAAATCAAAAGCTTGCTGACATGATGAAATTGATAAACCAGCAACAGTAGGAGATTAAACAGTTAAGAGAGAATGATAAAAAGATGTTAGATGTTGTTTCTTCTTAAGAGAGTCAAGAAGAATTGGAAGCAAAGATAAAACAACTTCAAGAAGAAAATCAGAAGTTGTTAAAGCATAAACTGAGAAACACAAGAAGATACATTGCTTTGAGACTTGAGAACAAACAGGTGAAGAAGGACAATAAGAGTCTAAGGAAGCTTATTTATGATCTATATGAGAAAGCTCCACAGTTGAAAGCTGGAGAGGAAGATAAAGAACCCGAAGAAGAACAAGTTGATTTTGAACCATCTAAGTGTGAAGAAGAAGAAGAAGAGGATGATGAAGATTTGGATCAGGATGCCGGTGATACTCCTAAGAAGAAGAATGATGATGATAAAGATGGTTCTGGAGAAGACAATTATGCTGCTGATGATGATGATACGGAAAAGTATCGATGTGAAAAGAGAGATTCTGATAAAGACGCAGGTGAATCTAGCTCGAAAGCACCTGGGGGAAATACTGATGATGACAATATTTTTTGGACTGACAAGATAAGAGCTTTATCAGATGATGATAAGAAGTTGTATTGTCAGATGTTGACAAAGAAAGTTTGGACGATCGAGCTGACCGAAAAGTTTCCAGAGATTTTTGAATCTGATGATATGAGATATGAGCTTGAATATAATGATCCTGATCTAGAAGATGGTGAAGTTTCTGTAGCCGTAGCCAAAGAAATTCTTGAAGGTTTGGCAAAACAGGTTGCTAAATCTCTTGAAGAGTTGATGAGTGATAATCAAATTCCAAACATTCCTGAAAAAGAAGCTGGAAATCACTCTGATGATAGAGATACTCCGGTATTTGAAGATATAGAGATTGAGGATATTACCAGTGAAGAATATCCAGAGTACTTAAAAAATAAACAGGATGATGCATTTCCTGAATTTACTGATGAGGTATTAAGAGAGATTGAGAAACTTGCACAAAAGAAGAGCAAAACATTCGTTAGTGAAGTATTCAAGAATGCAGAGAATCAGAAACCGAATGTTGAACAATCTGATGATCTGAAGAGCTTGTTAAGGAAATTGAAAGAAAAAGAAGCCAACCGACCCAAGACTAAAGTTCAGGGTGATTTCTACAAGTATCACAACGAATTTTTCAAAGGGAGAGCTCTTGGTTGGAAGTATTTAAGACAGCTAAGGTGTGTTGCTATGAAATGGGAAAAGGGGATTCTGTATTTCAACAGATTCCATGATATAAAGACATTACCTTACTAGGCTGTGCGAGATATCTACCGACATACTTTGTCTGGAGCAACTGTGAACAATGATGCAGTTGGTTATTTCACAGATCGTATGGCAAGAGAGAGTAGAACTAGATGGGATGTGTTCATGCCGCAATATCCTAAAAGAATCATTCACAAAGAGATTGATCAGATAACTGGGCTGAACAAGGTGACGTGAAAGTATAAACCACCGACTGTATTGAAACATATTCCTTTGATGCCGATTCCACAACACTTTTCAAAAGAATTTATGTGGTGGTATTATGATTGGAAGACCGCAGAAGCTGTTATCTTACTAAAGGACAAGAGAGATGAGTTTAAAAAGATTCACATTTTTGATCCGATGTGGTTGATAAACTGTTCTCATGAGGATATTATTATGTTGTATTACAATCCGATATATTGTGTGACACCCGGCATATTTGGCTTAAACATTTTAGTAACATCTAAGTCTACCTTAGCGAGAAACGTTTATAAACGGACTTAACTGGGGTAGTTGAGTCGGGTCAAGTTAGGATTGTCCAGGGTTCAATGATCTGGAGGATCATTGGGAGTCGTTTTGGTAATACGTTAGTACCGGGTTCCGTTGTTGGTGACATTACATGAACTAATTAAGTGTATGTGTAGATTATGGGTCGTGTGGTGGATTATATACATAGATGTGTTTAAATGATGTGTAAGTGATTATCCGTGCTTAAATATGTTAAACATAGACTAAGGTTGCATGCTCATATGTTAAGGTGTGTTAGAATGCGTTAAACACGACAAACTAGAAAACTAGATAAACATGGATTCTGGTTCGACCACTTCGAGTGGTCGAAGGAAGAATTATGCTTTGGTTCGACCCTTTGTAAATGGGCGAACCTGGGATGTGGAATTGAAAGAATTCCCTTCGACCAGGACAGGGCTCATTCGACCCTGTGGAAGGGTCGAAGGAGGCCACCTTCGACCACTGATAGGGGGCGAAGGAGGATTAGTATAAATACCAAGCTTTGTCATTTTTCATCATTTCACAAACCCTAACCATCTCAAAACACTCTCATACGATTTTAATCACTAAGGAAGGAGTTTTTGCTCTTCTTTTTCATAATCTAACCTATCTACAACATCTAAACAAGAATCCAAGGTGTGTTCTTCATCCTAAATCCTTTTTAAAGCATTTTAATTCGTTTTCATCTAACCCTAATTGTCCGGATCTGTTCTAAGGGTGTTTTCATGATTAAAAACCTTTTAAACATCTTTCTAAATCAAAACCTTATCATTTAAACATAGGTTTTCATGATGATAAACATATGTAAATTGTGTATTATGTGGTGCAATGTGTTGTTCAATGGTTTGCTGTTGAATCTATGATAGAAACATGATATAGGATTGTTATTGATGCTAGGTTATTGTTGTTTAGGGTTAGAATTGGATAGATGGTGATATTGTGGGTATTTTGGGGGTTTTAACGAATCTAGACTTGATGCATGATATTTATGATCAATAGAACTAATAAGGAAAATCGAACACTCGACAAACTGAGCATTTTAAGTTGAATATGGATCGATTTCAAAAGTTTCCAAATTGGGTAAAGAACCCATGCATGATTGTGATGTTTTCATAATTCTTACCATTTTGGGAAAGGGCTGAAATGGACGTATTATTGGGGGAAATCGGTGGGGTTTTGTAGGGATAAGTTATTCATACTTGACTGCTGTGTTTGATGATGTTTCGAGGGGTTTCAAATGTGTTTGAAGCGTTTTTAGGAAAATTTGTACAATAGGGGCGAACATGGACTCCTTCGACCAATCAGGTGGGCGAAGGAGAAAATCCAGGGTTGAACATGGAAAATGTTGGGCGAACCTGATCAGACGGTCGAACGTGGAAAAACGGACAAAGGAGAACTTAAAAACCGGGCGAAGGAGATTTAAAATGGGCGAATGAGATTTTATATGACTGGTTCGACCGTTCTGATGCAGAAATGAGATTTTTGATACAAACTAAGTGTTTTATGCTTGAACCTTGTGTGTAATCTATGTGTACTTGATTAGTTTGGGTAATGAGTCACCAACGGGATGTCGGGTCGGTCTAGTGTGTCGGTCAAACATTTAAACACGCTTTAAAACATACTTGGTTACGATCTGGACAATCGGGGACTAGATAACCTTATGGTTATTAGTCGGAACACTTATGTGAACATTTTGATAGATCTCCAGTAGTGGGATTATCAAGGGCTTGGCATTTACATTTTCTGAGGAAACGCAAACTAAGGTGAGTTCACAGCCCCACTTTTACTGCTTTAACTTTTGGGGGAGAAAACATGCGCTAAACTATTTTGGTAACATATGTCATACTATGGTTTTTAACTTTGTATTGCTATACGATCTTGGAAGTCCCGGGGGAAACCATGAATGTGCGGGGATGCACAACGGGGGAGACGTGGATAGATCTATTGGACGTGACCTGCCCCACTCGTCGGCTTGGAGGGCCGGGCGGGTGCATATTGTCTCGAACTGGAACATTGGTATCATGCTGAACATTCGGGCTGCTTAAACATATGCTAAACATTGCTAAACGTGTCTAGTAATGGTTTCCAATCGTAGTAGTAATAAAACATACGCCTAGCTAGCGTACTTGGTAACATTGGTATAGTATGGACATGGTAACGTTTTGGTAACTTTGGTAACTTATGGAAACAAACCTGTGAACTCACCAGCATTATATGTTGACGTCTTTTGGCATGTTTTTCTCAGGTCGCTAAGGTAGCAACAAATGGAACTAGGCGCACGGGTCTGCATTGGCGTCTAGGTTTAGATCATGTTTTGTAATAAACACTTGGTACATTTGGGTCTATGGTTTGTAAATTGTCTAATGCTTCCGCTACTGATTTTGAGTTTATGAAAACTATGTCTTTTTGAATGTCATGTATCTTCATATAGAGTTGTTTATTGTGACCGTTGACTTGGATCCTGGTTTGTCATGCGCCTCGCGGTAAAACTCCGCAAGTGGAAATTTGAGGGTGTGACAGATTGGTATAAGAGCCAATGGTTATAGTGAACTAGGACTGCATGTAGAGTCTGGTCTATAGCCGAGTCGCACACACTAGACGGTCACATACTTTGAGTCTATTAGTGGGATACGTACTAACGCTGTCGGGGTGTCCTTACATCATCATCATACTTCACTGTTACATCATCCGCTTTTATTTGGGTTCTTACCTACTCTTGCCTTCTTCTTCTGGATTGAAGAAGGAGGGGTTGATCTGTTGGTTCTAGCACACACATGCCTTCTTACACTTGCACCTATCGTAACACGTTACTAGGCGACGATATTCGGTGACCGGAGTCTGGATTAGGGGTATATCTGGAGGACCATGTAGATCAGTTTATCATTTCGGGTGCACACGAAATAATAAACTGAAATGCATGAAAATCCTGATGGACTTCGAGTTTGGATGTATAGTCATGGATTTGTTCCTAAGTTAACTCTTGTAAATTTCTAGTGGTTGACACTAGAAGTGAATCTGAATCCCTCGATTTCTTGATTTGTTAGATCATGTCTGGTGCTCACGGTGGTGGACGTCGTGGTGGCGGCGGTGGCCGTGCTGGCGGCGGTAGTCGTGCCGGTGGCGGTGGTTGTGGTAACATCAACATGACCCAAGCTGAGTTGAACAACTTGCTACAGCAGCAAGTGAACATGGCTATGGCTAATTTCCAGGCTGGGATTAACGCAATGGGTGGTGAGTTGATTTCTGTCAACCTTGCCTCATTCTTGGGTTTCGCGTCCTTTCGTTTGTGTTTTATTCGTGTACCGTGTTTCAGGTATTGGTGCCAATCCACCCCCACCTCAGTGCTCTTATAAGAAGTTTCGGGACTGTCAGCCCCATAACTTCGCTGGAACTGAGGGAGCGGTGGGACTGCTCCGATGGCTGGAAAAGGTTGAGTCTGTGTTTGTTATGTGTAACTGCCCTGCTGGGGACCGGGTGAAGTATGCTACTGCGACATTTGAGGGGCCTGCACTGTCGTGGTGGAATGCTACTACTCAGAACATGGGGTTAGGGGAGGCTATTGCTATGCCTTGAGCGGAGTTTGTGCAGCTGTTGAGAGGTGAATACTGTCCGAGAGAGGAGATACAGAAGTTAGAACATGAGGTCTAGAGCTACAAGATGGTTGGGTCAGAGATCGAAGAGTACACTGTGAGGAGGAATGAGCTGGCGGTGTTGTGCCCTGACTTGCACACACCCGAGTATAGGAGGATTGAGCACTATGTGTCTAGACTGGTGCCGGAGATTGCGGGGTTGGTGGCTGCTGGGAATCTTCCCCCCATTGTTGAAGTCGTCCGATCAGCTCATCGGATGACTAACCTGAAGGTGGCAGAAGGTGTTTTGCCTCCTAAGGGTGCTGCTGTGAAGGTTACTGAAGGGAACAAGAGGAAGTGGGATAGTGCGGGGAAGAGTGTTGTGCCAGCACCATCTCAGCCGGCGAAGAAGTTTGATTCATCTGGGTCTTCTTCTGGGCAGAAGTCAAGTGGGTATGTTGGGAAGCATCCCAAGTGCAACAAGTGTGGTTTTCACCATTCTGGGAGTTGTGATCGGGCTCGTTGTCATCGGTGCCATCAGTTGGGGCATCATGCTAAGGATTGCAGGGTGGCACTCACCCCAACTTAGACTCCTGCTACTACTCCTACTCCTGCTGCTCAGGGGACTCCAGGAAAGCAGGGGTGCTATAACTGTGGTGATACGGGACACTTCAAGCGTGAATGTCCTAAACTGAAGCAGGGCGATAACGGGAGGGGCGGAAACGGTAATGGGAACAACGGTGGCAGAGGCAGGACTGCACGTGCTTTCGTCATTGGATCTGCAGAGGCTAGACAGGATCCAGACACAGTTACCGGTACGTTCCTTCTTAATGATCGCTATGTTTCTGTCTTGTTTGATTCTGGTGCCGATAAGAGTTTCGTATCTATGGACATTAGTCGATTGCTAGATATAGTACCCACACCTTTAGAGGCTAAGTACTTAATATAATTGGCTGATGGTAAGAAAATCGAAGCGACACACACCCTTAGGGGATGTCGCTTGGAACTGTCGGGTTTGTCTTTCCCCATTGACCTTATGCCGGTACCCCTGGGTAGTTTTGATGTCGTTGTCGGCATGGATTGGTTATCGTTGTATCATGCGGAGATCGTTTGTTTCGATAAGATCATTCGGATTCCCCTCCCTGATGGAGAGACTCTTTCGGTTCATGGCGAGAAAAGCGGTGCTCCGCTGAGTATCATTTCTAGCATGAAAGCCCGTAAGTATCTTCGGAAGGGTTGTTCGGCTATTCTGGCACTTGTTAACGTTTCTACTGACGATGAGAAGAAGATCGAGGATATTCCGGTGGTTCGTGACTTTCCTGATTTGTTTCCTGACGATTTGCCTGGTCTTCCTCCCCATCGTCAGGTTGAGTTTGGTATCGATCTTACTCCGGCTGCAGCTCCTATTGCCCGAGCTCCGTATCGTCTTGCACCTCCCGAGATGCAAGAGTTGTCCAGTCAGTTGCAGGAACTCTTGGAAAAGGGTTTCATCCGACCGAGTTCTTCCCCGTGGGGAGCTCCTATTTTGTTTGTGAAGAAGAAGGACAGAAGTCTTCGCATGTGTATTGACTATCGTGAGCTGAACAAAGTGACCATCAAGAATCGTTATCCTCTCCCTCGCATTGATGATCTCTTTGACCAGCTCCAGGGCTCCAGCTACTATTTGAAGCTTGATTTGCGGTCCGGTTATCACCAGTTTCGCGTTAGGGAAGCTGACATTCAGAAGACTGCTTTTCGCACTCGTTATGGCCATATTGAGTTCTTGGTCATGCCTTTTGGTCTCACTAATGCACCGTCGGTGTTCATGGATTTAATGAACCACGTTTGCAAGCCTTACCTTGATAAGTTCGTCATCGGGTTTATTGACGACATTCTGATTTATTCTAAGAACAAGGCGGATCATGAGGAACACCTACGGTTGGTCTTGGAACTTTTGAGACAGGAGCAGTTGTATGCTAAGTTCTCAAAGTGTGATTTTTGGTTACGTGAAGTTTAATTACTAGGACATGTGGTTAATGAACTGGGAATTCATGTCGATCCGGCTAAGATCGAAGCTATTAATGACTGGGAAGCACCAAAGACGCCATCTGAGGTGCGGCAATTCCTAGGTCTTGCGGGTTATTATCGTCGTTTCATTGAGGGATTTTCGAAGATCGCTCAACCCCTCACTACTCTTACCCAGAAGGACCGAAAGTTCGACTGGGGTGAACCACAGGAATCAGCATTTCAGATGTTGAAGCTTAAACTTTGTTCTGCACCTATCTTATCTTTACCTGAGGGTACGGATGACTTCGTTGTGTACTGTGACGCTTCCATTCGTGGTCTCGGTTGTGTGTTGATGCAACGCGGGAAGGTCATTGCTTATGCTTCTCGTCAACTCAAAGTTCATGAGAAGAATTACACTACTCATGACTTGGAACTAGGTGCGGTAGTCTTTGCGTTGAAAATCTGGAGACATTACTTGTACGGTACCAAGTGTGAAGTATATACCGATCACAAGAGTCTTCAGCATATTTTCGACAAGAAGGTGTTGAACATGCGGCAACGTCGCTGGGTTGAACTCCTGAACGGTTATGACTGTGCTATCAAATACCATCCTGGCAAGGCGAACATTGTGGCGGACGCCTTGAGCAGGAAGGAGTCTGCAAATCCTCACCGTGTTCGAGTCTTACAGCTCACCATTCATTCGTCATTGCCTGACCGAATCCGTTCTGCACAGTTAAAAACCTTGAAGGGGGGAAACCTTAAGGCTGAGACTATGCACAGTGCTGACAAGCATCTTGAACTCAGGACCGATGGCTTACACTATTTTGCGGGACGTGTTTGGGTCCCATTGTTCGGGGGATTGCGCGAGATTGTTTTGGATAAAGCTCACAAATCCCGGTATTCTATTCACCCTGGCTCCGATAAGATGTATCAAGATTTGAAGATACTTTATTGGTAGCCGAACATGAAAGCTGATATAGCTTCTTACGTTAGCAAATGCTTGACTTGTGCTAAAGTCAAGGTGGAGTACCAGAGGCCGTCTGGTCTCCTGCAACAACCAAAGGTTCCGGAATGGAAGTGGGAGCGAATCACGATGGATTTTGTCACCAAGCTACCAAGGTCACCTAGTGGTTATGATATGATCTGGGTGATTGTTGACCGGCTGACAAAATCGGCACGTTTCATACCTATTAAGGAAACCGATGGACTCGAGCGGTTGGCTCGACTTTACCTTAAGGAGGTGGTTGCTCGGCACGGGGTGCCTGTTTCTATTATCTCTGATCGTGATTCTCGTTTTGCTTCGCGTTTCTGGAAGGCTCTGCACAAGGCTTTGGGTACTCAATTGGATATGAGTACGGCTTATCATCCGCAAACTGATGGACAGAGTGAGCGGACGATCCAAACCTTGGAAGACATGCTTCGGGCATGTGTTACCGATTTTGGCAAAAGTTGGGAGATCCACCTGCCGTTAGTGGGGTTCTCCTACAACAACAGCTATCACTCTAGTATCAAGGCAGCTTCGTTCGAGGCTCTTTACGGACGGAAATGTCGATCACCACTTTCTTGGTCTGAGGTGGGCGAGAGCCAGCTCACTGGTCCGGAACTTGTGTATGAAACTTCGGAGAAAATCGTACAGATTCGTCACCGTTTAGCTGCTGCACGGGATCGTCAGAAGAGTTATGCCGATCGCCGTCGAAAACCTTTGGAGTTCCAAGTTGGGGACAGGGTACTTCTAAAAGTTTCACCATGGAAGGGCGTCATACGCTTTGGAAAGCGTGGCAAGCTTAACCCTCGTTATGTCGGACCATTCGCAATCCTGGATCGGATTGGACCGGTGGCATACAGACTTGACTTACCGGCGGAACTCGGTAGTGTTCACAACGTCTTCCATGTGTCTAACTTGAAGAAGTGTTTGGCTGATGAATCTCTCATTGTACCACTGGAAGAGATCAAGGTTGATGATCGTCTTCGCATTCTGGAGGAACCTGTTGAGATTCTCGACTACAAGATCCGTAGCCTTCGTCGGAGTAAAATCCACATCGTCAAGGTTCGTTGGAACTCGAATCGTGGACCGGAGTTCACGTGGGAGCGGGAGGATCAAATGAAAGCTAAACATCCTCATCTTTTTCCGAAACGCGCGTTCGAATCAAGGCATGTTACTGCCGAAGCGGAATGAATCTCGGGTCGAGATTCCTTTCAACGTGGGGATGATGTGACAACCGGTAATTTTCCTTTTCGTTTCATTCTTTTCGTTTCTTTCATTTTGGGGCTTTGCGCAATTTTCGGGACGAAAATTCTTTCAACGTGGGGATGATGTGACACCCGGCATATTTGGCTTAAACATTTTAGTAACATCTAAGTCTACCTTAGCGAGAAACGTTTATAAACGGACTTAACTGGTTTAGTTGAGTCGGGTCAAGTTAGGATTGTCCAGGGTTCAATGATCTGGAGGATCATTGGGAGTCGTTTTGGTAATACACTAGTACCGGGTTCCGTTGTTGGTGACATTACATGAACTAATTAAGTGTATGTGTAGATTATGGGTCGTGTGGTGGATTATATACATAGATGTGTTTAAATGATGTGTAAGTGATTATCCGTGCTTAAATATGTTAAACATAGACTAAGGTTGCATGCTCATATGTTAAGGTGTGTTAGAATGCGTTAAACACGACAAACTGGAAAACTAGATAAATATGGATTCTGGTTCGACCACTTCGAGTGGTCGAAGGAAGAATTATGCTTTGGTTCGACCCTTTGTAAATGGGTGAACCTGGGATGTGGAATTGAAAGAATTCCCTTCGACCAGGACAGGGCTCATTCGACCCTGTGGAAGGGTCGAAGGAGGACACCTTCGACCGACTGATAGGGGGTGAAGGAGGATTAGTATAAATACCAAACTTTGTCATTTTTCATCATTTCACAAACCCTAACCGTCTCAAAACACTCTCATACGATTTTAATCACTAAGGAAGGAGTTTTTGCTCTTCTTTTTCATAATCTAACCTATCTACAACATCTAAACAAGAATCCAAGGTGTGTTCTTCATCCTAAATCCTTTTTAAAGCATTTTAATTCGTTTTCAACTAACCCTAATTGTCCGGATCTGTTCTAAGGGTGTTTTCATGATTAAAAACCTTTTAAACATCTTTCTAAATCAAAACCTTATCATTTAAACATAGGTTTTCATGATGATAAACATATGTAAATTGTGTATTATGTGGTGCTATGTGTTGTTCAATGGTTTGCTGCTGAATCTATGATAGAAACATGATATAGGATTGTTATTGATGCTAGGTTATTGTTGTTTAGGGTTAGAATTGGATAGATGGTGATATTGTGGGTATTTTGGGGGTTTTAACGAATCTAGACTTGATGCATGATATTTATGATTAATAGAACTAATAAGGAAAATCGAACACTTGACAAACTGAGCATTTTAAGTTGAATATGGATCGATTTCAAAAGTTTCCAAATTGAGTAAAGAACCCATGCATGATTGTGATGTTTTCATAATTCTTACCATTTTGGGAAAGGGCTGAAATGGACGTATTATTGGGGGAAATCGGTGGGGTTTTGTAGGGATAAGTTATTCATACTTGACTGCTGTGTTTGATGATGTTTCGAGGTGTTTCGAATGTGTTTGAAGCGTTTTTAGGAAAATTTGTACAATAGGGGCGAACCTGGACTCCTTCGACCAATCGGGTGGGCGAAGGAGAAAATCAAAGGTTGAACCTGGAAAATGTTGGGCGAACCTGATCAGACGGTCGAACGTGGAAAAACGGACGAAGGAGAACTTAAAAGACCGGGCGAAGGAGATTTAAAATGGGCGAATGAGATTTTATATGACTGGTTCGACCGTTCTGATGCAGAAATGAGATTTTTGATACAAACTAAGTGTTTTATGCTTGAACCTTGTGTGTAATCTATGTGTACTTGATTAGTTAGGGTGATGAGTCACCAACGGGATGTCAGGTCGGTCTAGTGTGTCGGTCAAACATTTAAACACGCTTTAAAACATACTTGGTTACGATCTGGACAATCGGGGACTAGATAACCTTATGGTTATTAGTCGGAACACTTATGTGAACATTTTGATAGATCTCCGGTAGTGGGATTATCAAGGGCTTGGCATTTACATTTTCTGAGGAAACGCAAACTAAGGTGAGTTCACGGCCCCACTTTTACTGCTTTAACTTTTGGGGGAGAAAACATGCGCTAAACTATTTTGGTAACATATGTCATACTATGGTTTTTAACTTTGTATTGCTATACGATCTTGGAAGTCCCGGGGGAAACCATGAATGTGCGAGGATGCACAACGGGGGAGACGTGGATAGATCTATTGGACGTGACCTGCCCCACTCGTCGGCTTGGAGGGCCGGGCGGGTGCATATTGTCTCGAACTGGAACATTGGTATCATGATGAACATTCGGGCTGCTTAAACATATGCTAAACATTGCTAAACGTGTCTAGTAATGGTTTCCAATCGTAGTAGTAATAAAACATACGCCTAGCTAGCGTTCTTGGTAACATTGGTATAGTATGGACATGGTAACGTTTTGGTAACTTTGGTAACTTATGGAAACAAACCTGTGAACTCACCAGCATTATATGTTGACGTCTTTTGGCATGTTTTTCTCAGGTCGCTAAGGTAGCAACAAATGGAACTAGGCGCACGGGTCTGCATTGGCGTCTAGGTTTAGATCATGTTTTGTAATAAACACTTGGTACATTTGGGTCTATGGTTTGTAAATTGTCTAATGCTTCCGCTACTGATTTTGAGTTTATGAAAACTATGTCTTTTTGAATGTCATGTATCTTCATATAGAGTTGTTTATTGTCGCCGTTGACTTGGATCCTGGTTTGTCATGCGCCTCGCGGTAAAACTCCGCAAGTGGAAATTTGAGGGTGTGACATATTGTGAGGAGAAGGATAGCGAACAAGCACTGAAATACCAACGTGTGGTATGCTTGTGTTTCGCATGGGATGTCAATGCGGGATGTGACTATGATAAGAAACTGGGTAAGTTAGTGAAGATTCAGAAAGAAAAGAAGAAATCAAAACCAACTTTCGAGCCAGTTATGATGAAATAACAGAAGACTTTATTGCGTATCAAGCTGATGAACAAGCAGATGGATGAAGCACGAAGGCAATCCAAGTAATAGTCGAGGGGAAGTTTGTTGATGCACGTTTTGCGACTAATGCTTTTGGATTGTACAAACAAAGTTGTTTTGTTGATATCGTGGGGCGAACGTGGATTTTAGCGAGCTCGAATGTAGAAGTTATGGTCGAAGGTGGAGAGAAACGGGCGAATGTGGAGACTAATATACATATGTGCTGATTCGAACCATGTTGAAGGGTGAAGGTGCACATTCGACCCTTACGGGGGGGGGGGGGGGATGTGCAGCCTATATATAGTTGAAATTTTGTTTTAAGATTAACTTTTTGCCATTTGAGTCTAGCTTTGGTCTATATTCTCTCTAGTTTGTCAGGAAGTGTCTAGAACGTGATTATTTCATCTTAAACACTAATTGTAAGGTTTATGTCAATTGTTTATGAATGAAATGGATGTTGAAAAGGTGAATTTGCGTGTTTGATTCATTTCCTGTCATTTTGTAACTAATCTAGGGATTCCGCACCTGGATTAGTAGACTTGTATGATCAACTAAACTTGTTTTTGTAAAAACAATCCTCCACAGCCGTCTGCAAAAAGAATTTTGTACTATGCATCCTCACATAATGTCCAACAACTGAATATTACCTGCTTACATGAACATTTGTTTTGTAATTGAGCAGTGGTCTAGTAGTGTGATCTACCTTTTGCTTATGATGACATAATGCGATATATAAAGCAAAAACAGACAAGTTTTATATGTTGTTTCAGGTTTGCTTCATCGTTGATAGATATATCTCTGACAACAACTTCCTCCGTACCTGATCACAATGTCTAACAACTGAATTTTTACTTGCTTGCATGAACAGTTGTTTAACTATTATAGCAACTTCCATAGGAATTCTTCATGAAGGAATCTTTTCATTCTTTTGATTAGCTTAAATCTCTCTTTGATCCATGGTTGGATACTCTAATGACAAAGCTTGTGTTGAGGGAATGTGTGGATGTAACGATTTCCGTATGTTGCCCAAGTTCTACGACTTTGTTAAACATGTTCTGTCTGGCCAAAAATAATCAAATTAAAGTGTCTTCTATCGAGCTTGCATTTCGTGAAAGGTCAGTCAGGTGTTTGCGAAATGAATTTTGTACTATGCATCCTCACACAATGTCCAACAACTGAATATTACTTGCTTGCATAAACAGTTGTTTGGAAATGAGCAATGGTCTAGTGGTGTGGTCTACCTTTTGCTTATGATGTCATTATGCGATATATAAAGCAAAAACAGACAGGTTTTATATGTTGTTTGAGGTTGCCTTACTCGTTGACAGATGTCTCTCCGACAACAACTTCCTCCGTACCCGATCCACTTTTCCAACCAAACGTTACCAAAATAAATGTTCAGTCTTCCCCATTGGAGTGTTTTTGGTATCGGAATCTTGTACGAAATCATCTCATTCCATGTTCAAGACTTCTATGAATCTTGTACGAAATCATCTCATTCCATTCCAAAATAAATATCCATACCTTGTTTCAAGTATCTTGCAAAAGTCATTTGGTCTTCAAGACTTCTATGAGTCAGCAAAGGTTGACTTCTTTGAGCATTAACCAGATTTTGAATATGATTTTAAGCTAATCAAACTCATATCTCATGCCGGTGCTCGTTGCTGGTTTTTAGAAGTCACATCCGATCAATTAAGATTACTGAAACACGTCAAACAGAGTCTGAAAGTCCAAGATATCGATTAGACATGCAAAATTTGTATTTTGAAACCATAACTTATTACATTATTATTATATTTGCAACCTAGTTCCTTTGAATTATAAAGAACATTAAAGAAATGGGTATCTGTAAGTGCACGGAATGTGACTATCGCCTTTGGATTGTCTTTATAGCGTTAATTGGAAGATTTAATGTTGATAAATGTCTTGCTCGACCTGTCGTGAGGTCGAAGGTAGCTTTTATATGGTTGAAAGAAGCTTTTGTTGAATATTAGTTTGGTTCGAGCTTTGCTGATGATCGAGCATCTCATTCGACCTTATCGAGGAGTTGAATGTGCAGCAGTATAAATACTTTAAGTTTTATTTTGAAGTTAGTTGGTCATTTGGAGTCTAGTTTTTTGTGTGTGTTCTCTCTGTGTTTTGAAAAGTTTTGTTAAAGGTTTATTTCATTGTAAACACTATTGTAAAGGTTTAATCATCAATGTTTATGAATGAAATGTTTATGAAAAGGTATTCGATTGTGTTCTGATTTGATCTTTATCATATTGCATACTATCTAGGGTTTCCGCACCTAGATTGTTCCATTTGTATGGTCATCTAGTGTGTTTCTATAAAACCGATCCTCTACAGTATCGACTGTATAGTCTGCGTAGCACGTACAATGATTTATGAAACTATCAAGAATCGAAATTTAGTAAAATTTATTCAATCAATCCATGACAAGATTTAATTTACTTCCAAAAAATAAATAAAATAACAATAATATGTAATGCCCCAAATTGTGAACCTAATTGTGCATGTAACTTAACTCTTGGAGTTTAGACTTTAAATAATTTTATTTCCTCGACCCCGTGGAAGCTCTTGTAATTGTTTATACCATGACGGACTTGCAATGGGGTTATAACATTTTGTAAATGAAAAGTTAAAGCATATATAATTACAAGAGCCGAATGGAAATGTGGAGGTACTTGAGGGACTAGTATGTAAATATGGTGGTTAGTAACTTGAGTTGTACGTTGCAACTTGAATGGTAGTTGAGGGACCTTTTGGCAAATTGCCAATCATCACTATCTTTATAAATAAATAAAAAGAAAAAAACCCTAGCAACCATTGCCGTCATTATCCCACACCATAGGTGGTTTCACTACGGTGATCACATAGCTACACCACTTCAAACCCAATCAACCGTTGTCGATCCCATCATTTGCTCTATGAGTAATTAGTTGCGCTGCAAAACCGCTGCAATCCTCGCCTCCATGACTCGTTAATGTTACCACTTTGGACAGTTGTAAGGACCACCCTAGCCGCCTCGGGCTTCTTGCACCACGACTCTTGATGTTTCTATCATTGAGGCCATGTTTGGAGCCGTGAAAGAAAACGAGCGAGAGAGAAAGAGTTGAGCGGAGACAACAGTTCGATCTCATGGCTTTGGACTTCAACATAGGTGATCCTCCATCCATTTATTCATGTTCTTTGTTGTTTTATGTTGCATGGGATCGAACTAGGGGCTGGTTCGGGTGTGGCTTTGCAAAGAAGAAGTGGACTGTGGTTATGGTGACGTTGTATGATCATGACTACTAGAGAATAGGGTTTTTGCTACCATATTTTCGGTCGCAAAACGGTGGCAATTTCTCCTTTGCCACCATTTTTCTACAAAAAAAAAACTCGGTAGCAAAATCACACATGGCAATTTCCCTATTGCAACAGTATTATTTTTTGCTACCATTTTGCCACCGTTTTGCTATCGCTTTTTGTCACCACTTTGCTACCTCCTTTTGCCACCATTTTGCTACCGCTTTTTGTCACCACCTTGCTACCATTTTTACCCTTTTTGTCACCGTTTTGCTATCGTTTTTTGTCACCGTTTTGCTACCGCTTTTTATCACCACTTTGCTACCGTTTTTTGTCACCACTATGCTGTATTTATGAAATTTCAAAACAAAACAATATTAAATCAAATCCAAATCATTCAAATAAACCAAATCCAATTCATTCAAATAGCGCAAATCCAAACATTCAAATAACCTAAGTTGTAAACATAGCCTCGATCTTCATCATACTAACTAGTATTGCATTCTCCTATGATTCCATTGAACCTTTCTTTATCTTCTTCCTTTTCCTTAACGAGTTCCTTGATAACCTCATTTAGCTTCTCAATCTACAAACCAACCAATGCATATGCCTTATCAATATATAAAGACTTACAAAAAAATATTATACACTAAGATTTAGGAATTAAATACCCTTTTCACATAGGAACAATTAGACTTGAAAAAAAATATTATCCACTAATATAGCTATATATGCCAGTCACAAGTCATAAACTACATTAAAACAAAAAACAAAACGGTTTACTTTAATTTGATTGCGTTTAGTTTCATGGTTTACTCTATGTTGTCTAACAGTTCCCCTTGAGCATCCACTAATATAGCCAAATCTTGAAATATCTGCAGGATACTATCATGAGAAGAGAATAAAGGATTACCTAAATAATATAAGTTGACCCATTTTAAGGGTCAATTACAGTTCTTGTTGTACACTAATATGGTCATACCTGTTGCAAATCAAGAAGCTTCCTTTCTACCTCTATTACTGCATCGTGGCGTTCTTGGATCTCTGCAAGTGTATCTAACACCTGCACTTACACCTTGAAGCTCAATCTTATGTAACATGTAGTCACAATACACACAAGAAACTAACCGTGGTTATATAAAAAATGCTAATATTAAGAAAGAAAAAAACTATGAACTAACCTGGCCTCGTCCCTGTTACTGAAGTGCCTTTTGGAAAATTTGTTCACTGTCCTCTGTCTCTATTAGTCGATCAATCGTCTAGAGAAGGAAAAAGGATAATAAGCTCATATGAGTGGGACCCAACGGTCAGAATGCTGTTTTTCATGATGATTTGAGAATGAAAGATACATTACCTCTTCATCTGCTTTAGTTCCCGTTACTGACAATAATTAAACAAAAACGTAACGTTTTTTTTATAAGATGCAAAAGTATGAAAGCACTGGTTATGTTTAGACAAGTTTAGTACCTATAAAGACGCGCCTTTCAACAACTGCACGATGTTCTTGATGTATATTTTCTCTAAGAGTCTAACAAACATTTGTAATAGCTATGAAGTTAATACGGTTTATTGAAACGCATAAGTCCAAGAACTGTATACACATCTGAACTACCTGAAATTTTGTCACCTTATCTTTGAATTTATTTTTCAACGCACTAGCAACAACGATAAATGTCAATAAAAAAATTAAGTTTTAAAATTCTAGAATTAAAAGTATGGTATATGCATGATTTAAAAAAGCGCGAGGCGCTCCGAGGCATTTTGGGTCCAAAATCCGAAGCGCGGGGCTTAAAGGGCGAGGCGAGAGCTTCACGTATAGTATTAAAAACCTATTTATATATGCCAATATGACATTTTCTACATGTTAATCAATCATAAGCACCAAAACATGATTATAAAACACCCTTGAACACTTAAAAAGCATATTTAAAACATAAAAACGACAAGGCACTACTGTAGCGGGTCAAATAAAGCTGTTTAAAAGGGTTTTTTGGGCTGAAGCGCTATTGTAGCGCGCGCCTCAAGCGCTCGAGGAGGTGCTTCCTATAGTCCAGCGCTTTATGGCAAAAAAACATTTTCCTAAAGGCCTTGCGCCTCAAACGCTTAAAGCGCGCCCCAGGTGCGCTTTTTTAAACCAAGGGTATATGCTATTACAGAGTAGTTGCTGTTCTTGATCTGTCTACACCAGTTCCTTGTCCTCGAATGTCTAACAAACATTTGTAATACCAGTATGTGATAACAAGGATTAAAATAGGGCTCATGTTGTTTTACCCGAAGCATGGAGGACCTGTGCTATTGTCATAACACCTTCCACCGCCTCGAAACTTAAAATACCTCCTATTTACAACACAATTGTTACAAAGGTATTGTTTTTCTTTTCTTGTTTTGCAAGAACGATAATAAAGAGTCCAAAATGGATCATGGATGGTTTCTAGAGTCAACACATTAAAAAAATAAAGCAAATAGATCAATACCTATGAACTTTTGAGTTCTTTTGACGTACGGTAATATGATGGTGTATCTCTGACTTTCGAGGATCAAGTGCTGGCTGTGATATGTCAAGTTCTTCCTCTTTAACAATTGATATATACCTGCAAATGAATGTGCTTATAAAATCGATACAAAAGGTTTTCCTCTTAAAAATGATCATTCTTAAAGGACTTACCGGCCTGGATTAAACGGTTTGATATCAAGGTCCTCATCCCAAAGAAAAATGTAGTCATACTCTGCAACTATATCTGGGTGCAAAAAACGCTTAGCAAACCACCTATAACAAAGTCGTTTTCTAAAAACTGCAACAGTGTACTAAGATCCAGTTAGTTTATGCCAATTAATGTTCTATTTCATGGTACATAGAAGAGGAATATATATGTGATTAATGGTGAAAAGAAGCTAAAAGATACACATAGAGTTAATTACCTTTGTTATAATATTATTAACCAAATCCTTTTGCTTGACTCCGGCTTCAATAGCCAGCAAACTCACCGAACGATTTGAATCACTTTGAAATAAGGAAAAAATGCCTAATTTAGTAACTGGTTTTATTAAATGTTTAACATCAACTATGCTATCAAGTCAATAAAAAAACCTAAACGGGTAACTTGAATATATAAGCTTTGTAGGATAGCAAATGTATGGTTAGAAATTGTTCAATATGCACTTGTTTAGTTACTGATATCTAAATTATATCAATCATTTACCTTGTAAGTTGGTCCAAACCCACCTTCTCCCAACTTATTGTCGACCGAAAAGTCATTGGTAGCCCTAGAAATTTTAGCTAAGCTAAACAACTGAACATTTGGACTTCCCATCTGGCTGCTGCTACCTATGTAATCTTTATCATGGACATTTTCAGGTCGACCTAGAAAAAAGGACATCGAGAAAAAGATCTTTTTTTAACATTATTGATCATATGGTTGTAACTTATATGTAAAAAATTTATTGGTAATTGATCTTATTTTCAAATGTTATTATTCATAAGGTATTAACTTATATGTAAAGCATGCATACAAACACAAATAGCAATCCAGACCGATGTCACTTGCCTTCTCTCGCTACGTCTGATCTCTTCCTCCATTTTCTCCTAATGCATAGTGCCAATAAAGTCAACCCAGTTGATATTGACAAAGACACGACCATAACTACTTGTTTCTTTCTATTGAAGTTGGAATGGACATCTAGAAGGTTTTACAAGGTCCAAGGAAACATTAACTATAATGTTCACAGAAATAAATAAACACCATATATGTTTTGGTTACAAATTTGCTCACGAACTGCAGTTATTTTAGTTTCCAGATCATATTTATCCAACAACACAAGTATTGACATTAATATGTAAAAACATGGTTAACAGTTGTGAGATACAGTCATAAAATGTATTAGTTTGGTAATGTTATTGTCTTACCAGAAAATTCGAAGGCCGCGAGTCGAACATATAGATCTTGCCCATATTGTGGGTACACTCGGATATCAATTAAATCCCAAACCATAGCAAGCACCCAACTCCACCTTGAGTGATGTTTGGATTTGCATACGCGGTGCACGAAAAATTATTCTTGCAAGCTACCTCACACTCTTGAAGGCTCATTTTGGAATATATAAACTGAAACTACTAGATGCGATCAAATACCCGAACCAATTTATGTAATTGTATATGTCTATTCAATAGGTAAACATCAACAACTAAAATATGTAAAATCCGATCAAATACCCAAACCAATCTAACCCTCAATTGAATACAAATATACAATTGCATTTTTAATACGAATCTAGCTAAACATATACGCATCAATTCAATACGAACCTAACTAAACATATACCAACCGCACAATCCAAAAACCTTGAAATGTCCACCAATAACAGATCACAATTCACCATTATAGTTGAACAACATCAAAAAGCAAGTAAAGCAACTATAACTCAAACTAACTTCACACAATTTCATCAAAATTGCAACTAATTTAATACAATATCATCAAATTAAACCAAGTACATATTAAATCGTAACAATAACATATACGAATCAGAACATTTACATTGTGATGAATCAGAACCTTACGGTGTCGTTGACGGAAAGCTTACAGCGGAATACGGTGACCAGAACCCTACGGTGTCATTGTTGACGGAAAGCTTACAGTGGAATACGACGGAGATTATGATGATGAATCCGGTGATGTATGTTAGGGTTACGGTTAGGGATACGACGGTGATGCAGGGGATCGATGGAAGCTGGTTGTCGATGGAAGGTGGAGATCGATATGATTAGTTATAGATTAACTGATCGATGGGGATTAATATATACCATATCCTAACTCAATTAGATCTTCAAAACTAACAATTTTCTTACATGATTAACTTACATCATTCACCTTATGTTTCCTTTGAGATGGAGGTGGTGCTACGGTGTATGCTGGTTGCGGTGTACGGTGGAGATAGAGGTGTATTTTGATGGAGGTATGCTTCCATGGAGGTCAATAGAGGTCTATTATAGAGGATGGTGATGAATCGATAGAGATAAATCTGTTACAGAGGAAGGATACCGGCTTTTATTTATGGAGATGAACCGATTGTCGATGAATTGGTGATGGAGATGGAGATGTAGACAGAGGTCGATGGAGATGGGGTACAATTTTACAGAGGGAGGAGATAAAGGGCTTTTATTTGCCTTTTCTTTTTATAATTCTCAGCTCCCTTACTAGCAGGTTGTTAAAAAAGTCATTGTAAACTTTGCTACCGTGGTTTTCGGTAGCAAATTTTGGTGGCAGTTGCTTAGTTTTGTAGTAGTGTGATGATGGTGTTGGCCATCGTTGTGCTTAGCAATGTCGCAGGTGGAATGGGGTGAATAGTGATGACGCATTGGGTGTGGTTACGGCAGAAAAGAAGAGACGAGAGAGAAAGGGAAATAGAAAGACAACGGTGTCGACAGTGGCTTCGGTCATCTGGCTCGCACCTTGCCACAAGGGACCTCTGTGTTTCGTTATGTAACTCATTTTGACTTGGGTTGCCATCAAGGTTGGGATCGGATGCATCCATGGTGCTCCAATTGGAGGGTGGCGGCTGAAGTTCAGTTGCGATGGTGATGTAAATCTAGCTTCATGTCACGAACGGATAATCTTCGTTATGTGTCGATCTCTATGTATTTCGTTTTATTTGTGACCGAACTCGGTCATGACTTTGATGATGATGGTTTCGATGGCGATATTGGTCGTCACGTTGCTAAGGAGGGTCATGGAAGTGATGAGTGATGATCGGCGTGGCGAAGCGATCTGGTGGAGGATTCAGGCGATGGAGTAGTTGTGTTGATTTATGAGTTAGGTTGGTATTGTGACTTTGATGAGTCCTTCTTATATCATGATCGAGCAGATGTAAATTTGTATTTATAGTGGTTATTTTTGTGTAAGCATGGGTAATGTAAATGCATGGATGGTGGGGTTAATGGCATGGAGATGTATTTAATATGAGAACGATGGGTTAGCATGGAAGTTTAATCAAGATTTAAAGGTATGGATTAGTTTAGAATGCAATGCATTATTTCATGTGGATGCAATGGTATAAATTTAGAGCGACTACTAGAGTCATGTGAGGGAAGATAATGAAGCTAATTTGCAGACATGGATGTTGAAGAGGAAAAAACTTACCCGATAGATCAAGTAGGTTTGAACTTTCCAAGAAAAGATGAAGATGAGAGCTCACTCTGTCTTCTCGGGTCAGATCTGTCATTATTAGTGAGAAAGAGGATGGGACTGTAGAGAGGGGCCTAGGCTTGGAGGAGAAAACTCTCCTTTACCTAGTAGTAAAAAAGTGGTGTGCTCATAACTTGCCTATACAAGAGGTGGAGACCTCTTTATATTGGTGTATGCGTATAGGATCGGCTATTCAAACAAAGAATATGATCAAACAAGTTCAATTCAGGTTCGGAATCCCTGAATTGATCACGAGATGATAATAAAACTAGCAAAACACACAAATCATCATAAACTTGATCATTTCATTCATTAACATAATCATTAATCACTTTAAAAGCTTGTTTACAATGTTATAAATCAGTTACAGACTTGACAAAAATCCTAGGGAGAAACACACTCTAAGAGGGAAACAAAATGACCAAAAGTTAACATTCAAAAAAATAATTAAACCTTATATAGACCTGCACATTCACCCAATTGGCTTGGTCGAATGTGCAGGTTCGACCATTTAAGGTGGGCGAATATGGACATATATACAAACAGATCTTCATTCGACCTCCCAGAGCTATCTTCGACCAAACAATTCTTCCTTCGACCATTTGTAAGCCACCTTCGACCAATCGTAATCAGCAATACATTTAAGAATCTGCAATTCAATAGCACTAGTCGCACTTTCGTGTATCTACAAACTCCCCCTCGACTATTGCTTGAATTGCTTCAGCCTTCGGTCTTCATCCATTCGCTTGTTCATCAGTTTGATATGCAATAACTTCTTTTGTTCTTTCGACATCACTGGTTCATGAGTTTGCTTAGGTTTCTTCTTTTCAACATTTTGAATCTTTACAAACTTCCCCAGCTTCTTATCAAAGTCACAACCCGCATTGACATCCCACACAAAACATAGAAATACTACATGTTGGTATTTAGATGCCTGTTCACTGTCTTTCTCTTCACAGTAAATCGGATTATAGTATAGCATGATAATATCCTCGTGCGAGCAATTTATCAACCACATCGGGTCAAAAATATGAATCTTCTTAAAATCTTTCATACCATCCTTCAGAACAATAATAGCCTCTGCTGTCTTCCAGACGTAGTACCACCACATAAAATCTTTTGAAAAGTGTTGTGGAATTTGCATCAAAGGAATATGCTTCAACACTTTTGGTGGTTTATACTTCAAAGTCACCTTGTGCAACCCCGTTATCTCATCTTTCTCCTTCTTGTGAACAATTCTCTTAGGATACTGTGGGGTAAACACATTCCATTTCGTTCTGCTCTCCCTCGCCATGCGATCTGCAAAGTAACCAACGAGATGGTTGTTTACTGAAGCACCTGACATTTCATGTCTGTAGATATCGCGAACAGCCCAATATGGTAGTGTCTTAATGTCATGGAATCTGTTGAAGTACAGAATTCCTTTCTCCCATTTTACAGCGACACACTTGAGCTGTCTCAAATACTTCCATCCGAGAGCTTTTCCTTTGAATAGTTCGTTGTGGATTTGTAGAAACTACCCTGAACTTCTGTCTTAGGGCGGTTAGCTTCTTTTTCTTTAAGCTTCCTCAACAATTCTTTCAAATCATCAGATTGTTCAATATTTGGCTTCTGATTGTCTGAATTCTTAAATACTTCTTCAACGAACTTTTTACTCTTCTCACGAGTTAGTTTCTCAGCCTGGCTCAACAATTCAACAGAGAATTCAGGAAATCCAGAATCTTTATCATTCTTGAAGTATTCTGGATATTCATCACTTGTAATATCCTCCATCTCTACCTCTTCAAACACTGGAACATCTCTATCATCAGAGTGATTACCTGCTTCTTTCTCAGGTATATTCGGTATTTGATTCTCACTCATCAACTCTTCCAGAGTTTTACCAACCTGTTTAGCCAGTCCCTCTAATATCTCTTTAGATACCGCTGCAGAAACTTCTCCGTCTTCCAGATCAGGATCATTATATTCCAGCTCAAAACGCATATCATTTGACTCAAATATTTCTGGAAACCTACCAGTCATCTCTATCGTCCAGACTCTATCAGTCAACATCTGGCGATATAACTTCTTATCTTCTTCAGATAAAGCTCGGATTTTCTCATTCCAGAAAATATTATCATCGTCAGTATGGCCACCAGGAGCTTTCGAACTAGATTCTCCTGTTTCTTTTCCTGATCCCCTCTTTTCATACTTATATTTGTCAGTATCATCATCATCATCGTCATCATCATCACTAAAAGCAGAGCTATTACCATCACCTTAGTCATCACCTGAACCATCATTGTCACCATCATCTTTCTTCTTAAGAGCATCACCGGCATCCTCAGCCAATTCATCATCATCTTCTTCTTCATCTGATGGTTCATAATCAACCTGTTCTTTTCAGAATCTTTATCTTCCTCTCCAGCTTTCAGTTGTGGAGCTTTCGAGTACAAATCTTTTATCAGATTGTTCATGCTCTTGTTCGTTTCTTTCAGCTTTTTGTTCTCAAGTCTCAGATTAATATACCTTCTAGTATTTCTCAGCTCATGTAATAACAACTTCTGATTTTCTTCCTGAAGTTGTTTGATCTTAGCTTCCAAACCTTCTTGATTTTCCTGTGAAGATACGACAACATCCAACATCTTTTTATCATTTTTCCTTAACTGCTCAATCTCTGCTTGTTGCTGATTAATGATTTTCATCATATCTGCAAGCTTCTAGTTTACTGCATTTATCACATCACTATCTACAGCAACCTTTGGTGTTGAAGCTTCAGCAACTGGAGTCTTTTGTTTCTTTAGCTTTTACAAGACTCTATCTAAAGCAGCATTAAAATCATCAGTTGGCAATTCAGATTGTTCAGCAGCAGATGATGTTTTCTGTTTCTTTGCCAATGGGGATGTCATGGGAGATTTAGAGCTTGAAATTGCAGGCACTTTCTTTCCCGCAATTAAGTTCTCAATGTCTTTAGCTCTTTTCTGCATCGGCTTTACAATTTCATCAGTCTTTGCTTTCTTCTTGTATATAGGCCTTTTCTATTTCTCTCCAGTCTTTGGCGATCCTCCAAAATCTTCAGATCCCAAACCTAAACCTTCATCAATATCATCCAATGCAATCGGACTTTTCATCCTCTGTTCTTCTAAAGAATTGTTTAGACTTTCAGACTCACCATCCACAGTGGCCTTGGGCGTGGTGCTCTTAACAGTCTCATTATCTGAATCCCATCTCTCTTCAACCTGTGTTTCTTCTGAATCCATTGATTCTTCATCCACCAAGTGTATGCCTTTCTTAGCAACACTCTTGTTCCTCCTAGATATCTTCTTGGGTGGTTCTGCATCATCCTCTTTTTCTTTCCCTTTCCTTTTACCACTCTTTGCACCAACATTCACTACTTGCCTTTTCCTTTTTGCATCTGGATCAACAGGACATAACGGATTGTCTTCATCATAATCACTGTTAGCATGCCTGGCTTTATCAGTACCTGGATCTTCATATCCTGGATTGATCAGGTGACCAAACAGGTTCTTCAATGGTGGTCTCTCATTCATTGGCACGCCTTTGTATCCCTTCATTCTTACTAACGTATTCAGATTCATGTGATCCTGTACGACTATCTGAGTAGGATCTCTTCTCAAATTCTTGTACTTTTCATCAAAGTTCATTTGTAGGAATCTCAGATATAACAAAAACTTCTTGTTCTTCAATCCTCTCAGTGGTTCCAACATATGTTCAAGTATCATCCCAGATATGTTGAAAGGCTTGTTCAAGATTAGGGCAACAATCAAAGAGCTAATAGTCTTTCTCATGACGTCATAACCTCCATTCACTAATCCAAAAACATGTAGCATGACGTGAGCAAGGTACTTGAACTGCGAGCATGGCTTTCCTTTGTGTAATGAACCATCAGTAATTGGTCCATTGTACTTCATTCTTAGGAAACATTTTCTCTGCTCAATCCATGAAAGAACTCTTGGATCTGTCTTCATATCTGTCAGCTTCAATGCTTCTCTGATATCGTTTTCAGAAATGATCACAAACTCCCCCTGAATCGTACTAACGATAGCAGATTCGTTATTCCAAATATCCATTCTGGCATTCGTCCAGAATTCTTGTTGATTATCTTTGTATATGATGGCAGGAGTAGCAATAGCAACAATCACACGGCTTCTCTTCAAAAAGTCAACAATACCGGTGAATTCGGCATGTTTCTTCAGATCGCCCAGATAAGCACAGCAGTTGTGTGCTTCTTCAAATGGTAATTCTTCTACTTGTTTCTTCTCGGCTGCCTTTTCTGAAGATCATGCGGGAATATCAGTACTCTACTATTCAGACATGGTTAAACTGCAAAACAAATCAAGAAAACACGTTAAAAACGGACAAAATAACCAAAACATGAAATTTTTTATTTTGAAAATCTACATTCGACCAGTCGAAGGTACGAATGAAGAAAATGGGGTTCGAATGTGGAGTTAAAGGTTCGAATGTGAAAATCAGTGATTAAAAATGTACATTCGACCATTTTGTTCCACTTTTGACCATTTGAACAACTACATTCGACCAAAAAGCCACTTTCGACTATTTTGAATTGGGCGAATGTGTCTGTTCATCTTCTCAAATTGCAGATTTTGATTCAGAGTGTTTTAACATGCCAATTTGATTCGTAAAGCATCTAACATGGCTGATAAACCTTTCCCAATCAACAATTTTAATTATTATTCAGTGTTTATGTGTTTTAACCTAAAATCTAGGGTTTGATACTTTTAAACAATCAATTGACTAATCTGTGATGTTTGAACCCTGGATTTTTGTATCTTCTCCCCCTAAAACACTCAAACACTAAATCCCCAGCCTCAATTGTCACAATTATCAGTCAGAAAACATGATTTGATTCATGTTAGAGTTCGAACACTAAATCGATGATTCTGAACTGATTAATGAATGAGAACTTGCAAATGATAGGTTGAAATGATCAGCAAGAAACAGAGATCACAATGATCAGATTTTTAAAACACAAGCAACAAGGTTCCTTTATCTTAGAATTTTAATTTTTTTTGAATAAAAGTCAAATGTGCAGATAAGGTTTTAATAGGCTCCACATTCGACCAAACGTGTAGGGCGAATGTGAAAATTTGTCCACCTTCAACCCTATTTAAAGGTTCGAATGTAGAAAAATGGTTCGAATGTGAAAATAACATAAGAACACTCATTCGACTGTTTGAAAGGTTCGAATGAGCAGCAAAAATTCCACATTCGACCCATCGAAGGGGCGAATGAAATTTGGAATTTTTGAACTTTTTACCAAATCTCAAAATCGAGTCTCGTTCAATAATTTTCTCAACTTTTAAGCATCCGACATTCATTATTTCTCATTTAAATATGACAAAACTCAAATGGGCCATCAAGCTTTAGAAAATCACCATCAACCACCATCAGTTATAAAAAATAAGATAAAAATGTAAAATCTTTTGGATTTTCTAAAATTTTTGTTAAAACACACCTAAAATCTTTTTGAGTTTTGTATTTTTGACGATAAATGGAAAATGCAAAAATGTAAAGATAAAGCAGTAAATGTTTTGTGATTTCCGGTAAGAGGATCATATCAGTTATTGAGAAATCTGATCACACCGTTGATCTTTTGATTTATTATCATTAAAGACAATGTGTGATCCGGCAACTGCTGATATTGTGATCCACATAAGCTCACATGCAGACTGTTATGCAGTGCTTTAGACTGATACTATTATTTATAGTATAAAATCAATTGTCTGTGGTTCCCACGCACACGACATACTCCCGTATCAAGAAGTAAATGCACAAAGACTCATTGTAACGCGTGATTATGCTTTTGTCATCTGCACTTTACAAGGTATGAGTCACAGAGGTATACAGGTTAGCAAATCAATGCTACAAAGTAACTTGTGCACTCTACCAGGTTGAGGGCTGATATCAATCATGATTTTCATCAGTGATTGGATACGATGTATTAGATAATCTTTGATTATCGTCATACATTGAAAGTTCCTCAATTCGGTAACTTTAGGATTTGGCTTGATAGCTCTTTTATAAAGACACCCTGTCTGATCTAGGTCCGTAATGACTTACAGTAGAAGATCAGAGAGGCTATCCCCAGATAACTAATAACATAACGACCCGAAACCTCCGAATTTTGTACAAATACCCTATCAAACTAAATTATGGCACTAAGACCATATGCCGATGAGGAGTTCATCCACACAACAATTCTTTGATATTTATGTATGAGGCACGCAGTAATAGGTCTACGAAGCCTATCAACACATCACACAGACTCAAACACACGCCTTATATTGCATTACATTTCTTTAGCATGTGTCATATCCCCACTGATGTACTATCATTTCCTATTTTTCTCCTGGAAATCATTTTGGGTTTTCTAATTTTTATGGGTTTTTGAATTTTTCAATGTTTTTGGTTTTTCTAAAAATAAACTCTACCTAAAACGAAAATCATACTTTTGGGTTTTTGTATTTTTCTAAAAAACAATAAAAACTAAAACTAAAAAGCGATAAACCGAGGTGGTGATTAGTCTTGTTTTTCTTTTATACCGTTAGCTTTTTAAAGATATTCAAATATTGATTTATCAAAAGCTTTGGTAAAAAGATCTGCACGTTGATAGTCAGTGTGGATTTTGACCATATCGATCAACTCTTTTGCATAACGATCACGGATTAAATGGTATTTGATCCAGGTATGTTTAGCTTTCGAGTGATTGACTAAATCTTTTGTTAATGCAATTGCGGCCTCATTATCACAGTAAATAGGGGTTTTAAAAAATTGCAAACCGTAGTCCCCCATCTGTTGTTGTATCCAGAGAACTTGTGAGTAGCAACTTGATGCTGAGACGTATTCTGCTTCACAGTTGGATAAGGCGACTGCAGTTTGTTTCTTGCATTGCCAGGTCACAAGCCTGCTCCCCATAAACTAGCATCCAGCCATTGTGGATTTCCTGTCTTTGTCATAGCCTCTCCAACCTGCATCACTAAAAGCAATTAGGTCAAAATTATCATCATTAGGGTACCATAGTCCTCTCGACGGACAACCCTTCAGATATCTAAGGATACGTTTGACAGCTACAAGATGACTCTGTTTCGGCTTCGATTGATAACGTGCACAAAGACATGTGTCAAACATTATATCTGGTCTGGAAGCGGTGAGATACATCAGAGATCCAACGATTGCTCTATATGTAAAAGGATTAGCTAGCTCCCCCTTAGCGTCAACACCAATCCCATGATTAGGTTGTATCGGGGTATCCATCGGCTTCGAATCATCCATCTAGAATCGGCTCAAGACTTCAGAAACGTATTTGGTCTGGTGAATAAAGATCCCCGTTGGTCTTTGATCCACCTGCAAGCCTAGGAAAAACTGCATCTCTCCCATCGCACTCATTTCGAACTTTTCCTGCATAACTTTTTCGAATTCTCTGCATAAAAGTTCATTAGTAGAACCAAAAATAATGTCATCAACATAAATTTGCACAAGAAGCAAGTCATCTCCTTTTTGTTTTGTGAACAGTGTGCAATCTACCAAACCTCGTTTAAATCCTTTGGATAGAAGATACGTGCTCAGCTCGTCATACCATTGCCTTGGATCCTGGTGCAACCCATAGAGAGCTTGGTTTAGAACGTAGACCTTATCCCGGTGAATAGGATCCTCAAAGCCTGGTGGTTGACCTACGTAAACTTCTTCATTGACCACACCATAAAGAAACGTGCTTTTAACGTCTATTTGATACACCTTGAATTTCTTATAAGATGCAAACGCCAGAAACATGCGAATAGCTTCTAAGCGTGCAACCGATGCATAAATCTCGTTATAATCTATTCCTTCAACTTGATGAAATCCTTGTACAACCAATCGAGCTTTGTTCCTAACAATGACTCCTCTGTCATCCTTCTTACATTTAAACACCCATTTAGTTCCTATCCTTTTCCGCCCTGGAGGTAAATCTGTCAGTGTCCACACTCCCAGTTTCTGAAACTGTAACAACTCCTCTTGCATAGCCTCTACCCAAGCATCATCCAAAAGAGCATCCTTGTATGTCCGCAGCTCGACCTGCGAAACATTACAAGCAAACGACCAGTCATTTTGAAAACCTGATTTTTGAATTTTGGCATATAATGCAAGAGCGCCAAGGTTTTCTTGTGAGTTTGCATTCCTCAGTTGACCTCTCGTCATCACACTGCTACCAGGATCACCAATAACTTGCTCGAGCAGGTGAATCCGATGTATCCGAGATTCCGGATAATCAGGTACTTGCACTCCCGTCTGAGTAGATAAATTCTCTGTCGAATCCAGATCATTACCCAAGTTTGATGATGAAGCACCATTTGGATTTGGGTTCACTAGAGGTGTCTCTGTAGCAATATCTGGAATAGTTTCACTTGTAACATCGTCGTCATCATCAGATTCCAATGAATTGAGAGTTGTGTAAGCTTCTTGAATTACCTCTTCTTCAGCTGCAGGAGCATTGGTATCATTAGAAGCTGTTTGGGGGTTTACAGTGATCGGACGCACCAATGGTGATGTCACTGCGTTTTCACACTCATAATATAATCGTAATACAGCCTCTTCAACCAAGCTATCTAGATTGAATGATTCAAAGAAATCTTTGTAATCAAACATCCAGTCTGGACTGCTACCCTTTACATTCTGAGTATATCGCTGAACTTCAACGTTGGCCCACTCCTCTACCTGACGACTTCGTTTGTTGAATACCCGTTTGAGCGGGGTTGCATATCCAACAAAGAATCCTTCTTTAGCTTTTGGTGCGAACTTCTCAGATGGATTAAGCATTGTACACAGTGCTCTAAATGGTTCTAGATACTCTAAGTTTGGCTTTCGTCGGTTCAACAGCTCATAAGAAGTTTTACCAAACTTCTTCACCGTTAAAATACGATTGAGAGTATAACAAGCTGCGTAAATTGCTTCCTTCCAGAACATTACTGGAAGATTGGAATCCGCAAGCATTGTTCTTGCCGTTTCAATTAGAGTCCTGTTTTTGCGTTCTGCAACACCATTCTGTTAAGGGGTATACGGAGCACTGTATTCATGATGAATTCCTTTGTCTTCACATAGAGCATCCATCTGTGCGTTCTTGAACTCCGTCCCATTATCACTCCTAATTCTCTTGATCTTCAGACCATAGATATTTTCCAATTGATTGAATAAAACCTTCAGATTATTAAACGTGTCGCTCTTATGATGCAAGCACATAACCCATGAAAATCTGGAATAATTATCTGTAACCACAAGACAGTACAATTCACCAGCATGACTTTTACGCTTGACCGGTCCAAACAGGTCCATGTGCAAACGCTCAAGTGGTAGTACAACTGAATTGACTTTCTTTGGTTTATGGGACTGCTTGTGCTGCTTTCCTTTCTTGCAACTCACACACTTGTCATTCAAATGGAAATGTTTAACATTCACGCCTTCGACAAGTTCATTTTTCACCAAATGATTCATCTTTCTAAGGTGAATGTGTCCCATCCTCCTATGCCACATGATTGATTCTTTTTCAGTAGCCTTGGAGAGGAAACACGTGACTTGGCCTTGTGTAGTCATAGCTTTTGACATGTCGAGAATGTACAGATTGTTCACTCTCGGTGCTTTAAGCATAACCGACTCTTTTGGTAGTACGAAACCTTGCTTGAGTATGTAGCAAGATTTGTCATCAAAGAATACTGAAAACTGCTTATCACAGATCTGACTGACACTGAGCAGATTATAATCAATTTGCTTTACGTACAAAATCTTCTCAAAACTCACGATCCCATTACTCACACTACCTTCCATAGTAATGTATCCTCCTTTATTCCCAGCAAACGCTACGTATCCGCCATTGATATTTCTGATGTCAAATAGTAGCGATAAATCCCCTGTCATGTGACCAGAAGCTCCATTGTCAACAATCCAAAGACTGCTCACAGGGCAAGCTGAAGCTCCCTGCACATATCAAGTAAAAAGATTAGATTTTTCGGGGGACCCAAGCCTGCTTGGTCTTGGGTCTTTGAACATTGAGTTTCAAAGATTCTTTCTCACAAACAGATTGATTTAAATTGATCTTTTTCTGATCAATTAAATCCTTTTCAGTTTCAGATTTCACATTCTCTTGTGAAGATGAAGCACCTTGAGAACCATTTGGTGACCAATACTGTTCCGAACGTTTCAAGATCCGGATCTGAGATTTTGGGGTCTCAACCGGTTTCTTTACTTCGTCCTTAAAGGAAACTTTCTTGGTTACCTTCTCTGATTTAACAGAGACAGGTCCAACTGTTGGTTTGACTGCAGGTTTTACAGGTACCTTTTGCTTGTCAACAGTTGTGTTCACCACAGGTTTCTTAAGAGGTTTTTCCATGGCTATCCGGTTACGACGATCATATGTCATCTGACGATTTTCCTTTTTTTGAAAATATCTGCTTTGGTTATAAAATGGTGCTGGTTGAGGAACAAATCGTCTTTGTGGATAACAATGATTATCGACTGGACTTTGGTATTTCTGCTTCACTTCAACCTCGTGCCTTTTTTGCCTAACATACGGGCAATGAGCAAGTAAATGCCCTCTCTCCCCGCATTTATAACACGCACGATATTCCTCAAAGTTGTTCTTGGCGTTCGACTTAGTATATGTAGTGATAGGATATTGATCATCCACACACCTTCTTATAAGACTCTCAGGAGCTGGGTCCTTGGAGTAAGTCGGCTCAAGAAAACTATTAGCCTTCTCCTTTGGCTTGATAAACTCTGTGACATGAACCTTTGGTTCTTTTGGAACATCCAAATAAATTTTCTTTAAAACCTCTGGAGGTACATCATTTGTTCGCTCATGTTTTGGGAACCAAATGGTACTCTCCTGCCAAATTTTCTCAATCTTGGAATAGTTGGCAAATTTGATTGGATATTCCTCGTCGAAAATTATCTTATCGGATCCTTCCATCCGATAGAAAACTTTGACGGGTTTGTCACATTGTTCATTTTTCTCAACATGCTTAGTTGATTGATTTACCCGATGAGCGTTAGCCATTGGATGCATAATCTAAGATGGTGACACTAGTTCATTTGTAATTATGTGATTTTCAGCAGGAATATCACACACCTTCTCAGATTTGTCATCCTCAGAGTTAGAATCATCAGTTACAGCAATCACTCCTTCATCATTTAGTCCCAAAATAGGTCTAACATCAGAATTAGGGTCTCCCACACTGGAGGTGTTAGACTCATTATCCGATGTAGAGTCAGACTTAACTGAGCTCTTCGGTGTTATTGAATGCAAAGTATGGTTTTCAAATAAAACTGGAGATGGGACTGCCTTGTAGTTTGCACTACTTGACTGTGAAGGCTCCTCAATGATATGGTCAACAACATATGCAATGTGCTTATAACTTTCAAGCTTCTTGTTGACTTTCTCAGCAAAGCACTTGATGGTAGCCATTTCAAGTTTTGTATTTTCTAATTCATTGATATAACTGTTAATGGCTAATTGTTTCAAAGATAAAGTCTTTTTAAGAACTGAAAAGTCTTTCTTGTAACCATCAAGCACCTTATTGAATTCTCGTGCTTCTTTCTGATACGATTGACAGTTGATCTTAGCACTCTCAAGCTGAACCCTGAGTTGCTTATTATCCTCTGTCAATCTATCACATGCACCACAATACCTTTCACTATTTATATCTAAATTACATTCAGAACTTACCTGTTTTGGAGGCTCAGTCATCGCCATTAATGCAAAGTGTGCTTCCTTTCCAGCAAAGAATTTTGAATAATCAATTCTGGTAAAAGCATCATCCACAATGCAAGATTTGCGTGTCATCAGAAAATCAGATTCGGTAAGAAGTTGATCGATATCATCATCTAGTGAGTTAACACTAGCTTCAGAATCAGAATCGCTCTCCGTATCAGAATAAGCTGAATCACACTGTTCAGGAACATCAGTAACAGAGTCAAGAATCAATCCCGATTTCTTCACAACACAAACATCACTTTCTTCACTCAACTCTTCAATCTTCACCTCAGACATCTTCTCAGTCATCAAAACTTCTTCAACAAACACCAGATCATCCAAATCCATCTTCTGGGCAACACACGCCAGATTACCACCAGTAATTTCCTCAACACCGAGTTGCATACCAGTCCAATCAAATCCCTCATCTTTCTGGATCACCAAAGCCTGGTTCTGGTTAACTGGTTGGGTTTGGTTGTTTGGTGTAGAAATAGGAGTGATAGTTCTGGTTGGATTGTGTGGTGTTTGATTTTGGTTCTGGTTTTGTGTAGTGGTTTGTCTAACAGTATTATTTGGTGAGGTGTTTTGGCGGTTTTGGTAATTGTTTTGTGGTTGAAAATTGGAGTTGTTTTGACTTTGATATGATACCTGATTTTGACGATTCTGGTAGCTGGTGTTGAAAGGATTCTTGTTCCCCTGCTGTGCTGGCTGTGTGCATTCTCTCTTGAAATGACCTTTCCCACCATAGTTAAAACATGTCACTTTAGCTTTGTTGAAGCCATATGTGGTGTTTGGAGAAGTAGAAAGATCAGTTCTGCCCGTCTTCTCAATGAACTCAGTCGCTCGCCTCATGACACTAGCAAACGCCCACTGGATGCCAATGAGCTCCATCTCCTCTTTGTCAATTTGCGCATAGTCTTCACTGGTTAGATTGTTGTTACCAATATGACTAGTGACTAACCCATTATACGAAGCGACCATAGCAGAAACCAATGCTACATGTTGCTGTGCAACTTCAATAGTAACATTGTTCAAGTTTGAAGTCTCCAACACAATTGGGCTCTGATTAGGTTGACTTGGGTTCATTTGGGTTTGATTTATTTAAGGAATGTAGGATTGTTGTTGAGGTTGGTTTATATTTGCAGAATAACAAGCAGCTTGTTGCATCGGTGAAAATGGTGGAATGTAAGTAGTAGGGTATGATGGTGGGGTATAAGATGAGGTTTGAGCAAGGTAGTTTATGGGGGTTTTGGTTGGTTCAACATGGCTTGAAACATAAGCAATGTGTGGAGCAACAGTAGTACTAGAACTTGAACTAGCTAAAGATGAAGATGTACCACCATGGTATAACTCTGGATTCTGAGGAACTTGTGCTCTTTTCGCCTTCCTCTTTTCTTCCATCTCTTTATTCTCAAGCTTCTGGATAAACTCATTGATGGTCCAGTATTGGTATGCATCTTTCTCCTTGAGAACCTCGATGTGTTGATTCCAGTATGGTGGCAATGCATCAACAAACTTGTCCACCACCTCAGACATCGGTATATTGATCTCATAACTTGAGAGTCCGGTTAATAAGTGATAGTACCTCGGAATCAACTCCTTCAGCGCCTCATTTCCCATATAGCTGAACTTCTCAAACTCTTTTCTTAACTCCTCCATTCTAAGCTTCCTTGTCTTTTCATTCCCATCGTGACGATTCCTTAACATATCCCATAATTGTTTAGAAGTGGTGCACGGCCCAAACTGATGTAAGAGATCAGTGTTAATGGCCTGGGACAGTTGGGAAAACGCCTTCTTTTCCACCGCAAACTTCTTCTTCTCGTCTTCAGCAAGACTCTCTAATGGAATCAGTTCACCAGTGTTCTCCAAAACCAGAGCAACATACCCCTTAGCAATCATTTGCCAAGCTTCCGTTCCTTCTAATCCCATTCCCTCTAGATGAATCTTGAACTTGGTCTTCCATTGGTTGTAGTCTACCATTTCCATCAACTTTGGTGGACGGCTCCCACTACCCGAAGATAAGTCTTGAATAAGTGTAGAAATCGCATTGGTAGTCTGAGAGTGTACCGCCCCTGCTGCAACTCCTCAGTAATCAGCCATAGGTTGTGGTTGTGGTTGTGCAACTTGTTGGGGGCATCGAACTAGTCATAGCCAAATAGTTAATCGGTTGAGATGGTTGACTAGTCTTCTGAGCAGCTACCGACCAAGGATCCATAGTTGTTTGCTGTTGTCGTATTGTATTAGGTTGTGGTGTTGTCAGAAAGTTCCACATATCGTTCTGAAAATTACTGAAAATTACAAAACACGAAACGATTAGAAAAATTTAACAACAGTTTCTACGTTCGACCCTTTTCAAGTGTCGTGTGGTCGAATGTAAAATTTAATCCAGATTCGACCGTTTATCAAGGTTCGAATGTAGAAAATAACAAACTCATTTCACTTTTGACCAAGTTAACCCACTTTCGACCACCCGATTGGTCGAATGTACAACTAATGGTCGAATGAACAACAACACACTAAAAATTTCTAGGTTCGACCAAATAACACTCCACGTTCGACCAAAAACTCCCTGGTTCGACCTAAAAACTCCACTCTTGACCAAATCTCCCTAGGTTCGACCCTTTCATTTTGAAAAACGGTTATACTTTGAAAATCGGTTATCTTGATCCAAAATTTTCAAATGTTGATGAAATTTGATGATCTTATGCAGGTTTGCTTCGGATTGGATTTGGAACAAGTTTAATAAAGAGAATTTTGAATTTATCCATGAAAACAAGTTCAAATCAATCAATTAGCACCAAATTCAAATGTTCAATGAAAACAGAAAAATTTTGATCAAAATTGGGTCCAAATCAACTGAATTATTATCAATTCATGGTTGTTTGATCCTTATGGCTCTGATACCACTTTGTATGCGTATAGGATCAACTATTCAAACAAAGAATATGATCAAACAAGTTTAATTCAGGTGTGGAATCCCTGAATTGATCACGAGATGATAATAAAACTAGCAAAACACACAAATCATCATAAACATGTTCATTTCATTCATTAACATAATCATTAATCACTTTAAAAGCTTGTTTACAATGTGATAAATCAGTTACAGACTTGACAAAAACCCTAGGGAGAAACACACTCTGAGAGGGAAACAAAATGACCGAAAGTTAACATTTAAAAAAATGATTCAACCTTATACCTGCACATTCGCCCAATTGGCTTGGTCGAATGTGCAGGTTTGACCATTTAAGGTGGGCGAATCTGGACATATATATAAACAGATCTTGATTTGACCTCCCAGAGCTACCTTTGACCAAACGATTCTTCCTTCGACCATTTGTAAGCCACCTTCGACCAATCGTAATCAGCAATACATATAAGAATCCGCAATTGAATAGCACTAGTCACACTTTCGTGTATCTACAATAGGGAGTTAATGGGCTTTCCAAATTGAACAAAGTCAATGGGCTACCCAAATGGACCCCTAACATAATTGGGTTAGGCCAGTTAGGGGTTTCTCTACAAGTCCTAGGTCCAGTAGCGCTGGACCTTGCGAACGAGTTAGTACAATATAATAAAATATTTAAATAAGTTCACGTCAGTCACCCGTTCGGGGCGACCGGAAGGTCAATTCCGGACTATGGCTCATCAAGTTCCCCAGTCCAGTGTTTATTCTAAATAAGTGCTGGACTTAAAATAGGAAGTTTTAATAAAGGAAAAATAGGATGGGTATTACGGGCCCCGAGTCTGACGTGATGGATGGTTACAATACTTAATGTAGAAGTTGTTATCTATAAATAAATAACCAGTCAAGAGGTGATACTTTCTGCTTGCGCTGTGACTGAAATAACTGTTCAAAGTATGGGGAATATCCTGACATATAGCGGCGCCTTGTAAAAGCATGATGATGTTTTTGTTCACAATTTGTACCGACGCATGTGTCCATGCTGATTCGGTAATCGCGAGCTGGTTAACAATTTTTTAACATGGTACTTTTTCCATGTTTTTGGATGCTGTTTGAGGTACGGAGGTCTTTATCCCGACCTTCATTCCCCGTTCCTAGCTATCCGCACTTGGGAACTTGGTTTTTTTACCATATTCTTAATATTTTACTAGTAGTTTTATATATTTATTCAAAGGGATGACATGGCCTATGCCTTTGGTCATATTTGTTAATCCTTTCTTAGGAATGGAACAATTTGTTTAACTTTTATTTATTCGTCGAGGCATTTATCCCTTCTTCGACGGTTATTTTTGCCTCATTGTTTTTCGTTGCTCCTGGAAGAGGTTTCGAACAAGGGTCTTTATCCCGACCTGATTGATTCGGTTTCTCTTCGCTTTATATATATAGATTGCCCTTCGCTTCATTTATATTGTATCAGGCCTGTGCATCTGTGGCTATTTTTGATTCGTCCCAATAATTATCCATATTGGTTTGACTTACTTTAGCTTCAGGATGTAAAAATGAGTGTTCAATTAAATAAGTTGTTTCATTAACTTATGCTATGTAGCTCAAGAGATTTTTTCAAGCTTCGGCTTATGTATTTTTAGCCATGCTTTGTGAAGAAGTCCGGATGAAAAAGCTTGTGTTGCTTCCATATCCTAATTCTTTTTTCTTACATTTATTTTTTGGGGAGGTCCGAACCAGAGTACTTATACCAACTTTCCTGGATCAAATCTTATTTATGCATGGTTTTATTAAAAGTACCATATACTTTGTTAAACCAACTTACTTATTTAGTGTTCTCGAGGGATGTCACATCTCGGTACTTCAAAATACGAGGAACGAAATTCTTTGTGAGGAAACACGATCTCACGGTGTACATGAATAAAGAACAATTTATTTGCCTTGATGGAGATGACACATGCTACGTTGTTACATGTGGCATGTCATGAAGCTTTTCCATCTAAAGTGGATAAAGTGTATGATCCTTTTCCCCCTACTAGAGGCACTCGAACCCATGAACATGTGTATATGTGATCTGATTGTAGATTTGAGGCAGGGCTAGTGCCTATATTGGTTCAAGGTAATTTGTTAGTGTTTTCCCCTTGAAGGGGTAATGTGATTCGGTGCACCATAATTTGTTTGATGCAACCTTAAGAAGCCATCATATTTGAGGTTATTGGTGATCCGGAGCATATATCCTTGCTTCTCCAAACCATGCAACACATATTATTTGCATGTTTCTCCTTAGGAGATTATTCTTAGGATATGTTTAGACACTTATGAATTTGTGGTTTATATTTAAGGAGCTTCTATGTATGCCACGGTGTCCTTATGCTCTTTAAGCAATAAAGAGTTTATCTAAGGTTGTTCCTTTATGTCAAGATATAATCCACCTTTTTTTAATAGCTTTCTTCGGCTATGAACCATAGTTAGATGGAAGTGTTACTGAGACATTCATATTTATTTAGGGGTTGCTTGAATTTATAATAAGTCATGTATCCAAGTAACGGCATGACTTTTAGCCAAATGTTCCTACGACATCTAGCCGATTGGAGATATAGCTTATAGCCAATGGTGTATATGGGTATACTAGGAGGCGCCCATCATTGTCTTAGTGTTGCTGCAACTTAAAATAAGTCAACAAGAGTTAATAGTTATGTCAATACGTGTAGGGGGTAGTACCTTCAGTTTTTAAAGGCAACAGGTTTTGCGTTCGAACATGGAACGCTTTCGAAGATTATAATTGGCTCTAGGTGATGCTCTTCACTAGTAGTGGTGTCATACCATGTAAACCCCCGAGTTCAATGGTGCTGAATGGTGTTAGTAACATTGAACTTATATGGTAGTCATGCAAGCGATATTGAACAAGTGTATATTGATTACCGGACCCTTATTTTGTCGAATATGTGCATGTTACTCTAAAACATGATGTCTTCACTGCCACTTTCTGATGCATCTTTTGATCGTGCCGATTGCTTCACCCTTTGCTGCTTGCATTGCATTCTTTAGCACCTTTACGCCACAACATTAAGTGACTGGAACGAGGAGGCTTGGAAACTGATGATGGCAGTTCGGAGCTAAACCACCCGCATATAAGATCACCCCAGAGGTCTATAATTTGTTCTTGGAGTGAGAATTACTGCCATTGGGGAAAGCAAATGTGCATCGAGAGCTATAAAGATATAATATGAGGAAGGTGCCATATGAGGCCTTTTTACCCATTAGCTCCAACCAGAAGTTGCTTCGGAGATAGATTTCATTTTGTCTTGGTAATCTGGTTCAATCTATAAGAAGCCATAATCTTAAAAGTGATGGTAGTGATGAAGCAGATTGTTTTAAATCCTGATCTCTTTTAGACAATAACTATACTTTCCATGGAAATGTAGGATACTTCAAGAAATCAATGATAATCGATGGTTTCAGTGCACAGGGACAATGCACTTTCTAAGTTGTCTTTCATATGTTGCGGAGGCCAACTAGCCAAGATTTTAAGAATCCTACATATAAATATTTCATAGGGGAAACTTAATAGTACAATCCACATTTTTGAACATTTTAATTAGGAAATCATGACACTATATAGTGCTTTTTGAATCCAAAGTAAATCTTTTACATGATTTTTTTTTTAACAAATGAAAGATATATTATGGTAATGGCAAACATTAGTCCTTTATCGAAATACATACGGATGATCAGTTGATTCTCTCACAGGTGTATTAATGGAAAAGCGGTGAGATGTATGAAATACGAAAACTTGTTCGGTTGGCTAGGAAACTTATTTTAGCATGTGACACTAGGTAAATTAAATATAAGGTGAAACGATGGTTGTAAAGCAAACTTAAACTATTTGTAAATCATGCCTGTATATATGTATGTAATGAAGAATGATAAGAAAAGGTAGAGAACTTATCTGAATGTTTGCCTGGTCTTAGAATTGTGAATCTCAAATAGGGTTTTGATAATAACCTGGATGTGTGCTCTTAGTTTCCGCATGAATCCCCTTTAAGTGATCCGTACCATGTACTAACCAGAATATAGTGGCAGTCCGTTATTACTTTCACATTAGAGTCCCAAATAAGTGAAGCTTATCAATTGAGGGCTTAAATCGGTTTGGCAGTGAGTATAGGAAAACAAGTTGGTTTAGTGTTGCGATCCGAATATGAGGCAATTTCATTCGTCTCTTTCATCCCACAAGGATGAATCTGGTTCGGCGCATTTGTTTTGGTCAAAAATTTCTCGCTAGAAATAACTGTGTTTTCCAAATTAGTAAAAGTGAGGTAGAGTGCTAAATATGTGAAATATGGTAAAAACTTAGCGTTATCTTCATGAGGGTAGTTTATAAGAATAAAAGAACAATAATATGTCAACTATGCTCAGGATGGCAAAGGTGTATTTTAGGGTGGACAATTATATCCTGAGGATGTAACTGTCTAACAGAATAATGAAATAAGCAAAGATAGGTGAATGTAAATGTAATGAAAACAAAGAACAACACTCGATGTACGAGGAAAGCCCTTAATCACTTGATGATCGCCGGCACAAAACCTCGCGAGGAGTCTAGGCCCCTGCCTTGTTTGTTAATATTAAAAATGGTAAAAAAGGTTACAACTTTGGATGAATGATGGACGGGTGTTCTAAGATTACAATGATTGTGTTATGAGTGTTTCAGGTATTCTATAATGAGCAACGGAGTATAAAGTGTTGATCAAGTGTGCATACTGTCTCCTATACTCGTCAATCATCCCCTATATATTGTTACACGAAAGTAAATGAAAGATCCCATGTAATCCGCTATCTTAGTTAAGCTTCTTGAATGGTTCAGGTGAACGTTGGAGTTGTTTCAACTGATATAGACGTTGAATAACAGTTTCCTAGTTTCTCGCCTAGCATTCATCAGTCGTCGGTTACACTTTGACTTATTCCTTGGACTTGCTTCACACGTATAACCTTTGTACTCTTAGCTTCTTTGACTTAACAAGACCATATAGTCGTTGGAGAACAGTTATAAGTCTTTATCATTGAATGAGTGTACCTGCAATAATATTAAAACAAGATAATTCGTTAGTCTATCCTCAGGATGCACATAGGCCTTATAAGTCTTTATCATTGAATGAGTGTACCTGCAATAATATTAAAACAACATAATTCGTTATTCTATCCCCAGGATGCACATAGGCCAGAATGCTGTTACATCCTGAAGTCGGCTCAGTCCTTCACTATCTTGAGGATTTCACCACTAACAATTGTCCCCAAAAATATTTTACCATTAATATCTCTAACGGTTAAATTATTTTTAATGCTTGATCTTTATCTGATATCTCTGATGTGACATCTTGTCAGGATAACAACGGTTATTTTCTCGACTGTAATTATGTGGTGACCGTTGCATAACATCATCTTCTGCCATCTATATCTAGACCTTGTTTCCTCATTTATAATCACATCAGATTATCAACACAGGTAATCTTTCTCTTCTCTTCTCTCTCTCTCTCTCTCTCTCTCTCTCTCTCTCTCTCTCTCTCTCTTTTCTTCTTTTAATCCAGCATAATTTTTTGAAAAATTCCGAGGATGGGCAAGAAAATGATAGGGGCTTCTGGGAGTGTAGGAGTCTCAAAAGACTTCGTTCCCCAAAACTTGTTAAGCCACCCTGATCAGGAAATCTGTTCTTTCAACGATAAGGACATCCAAGCTCTGAAGGACTCAGGGGCCTACCCTAGTTCTGCTGAGTTTCGTCCTTATGATCCAAGGGCAAAATCCGATTTTGCCTCTTCTATATCGGTCTGTTTCCTGTTTCTTCCTTTTCAGCTGGGTTTAAAGTATCCATTCCCTCAGTTTATCAAAGAGTTCTTTGATACAACTGGAATGGCTTATGCCCAAGCCATGCTTGAGATCTGAAGGATCTTGATGGTTTGTAACAAGATCATCGAGAACCATGGCATCCATCTTCGTATAGGGGACCTGTCTCATGTGTATAAGTTAAAAACGCATGGCTCAAATCGTTATGTTCTTCAGCGTATTCATAAAGAACCTCCTTTCCTATTTAATGTGATTAAATCTGAAAGATCCTGGAAGTCAAACTTCTTTTTTGTGAAGAGGGATTCCATTCCTTTTGGGGATGAGATCCCTATGTCTTGGTTAAAGAGTGGTAAAGTTTTTATAGGATGTCAAGATTTATAAAAAAATTCTGTAGTTATATCCTAAGGATACTACTAATATCTTGAAAACTTTTATGTTTACATGTGCGTCGTTTGCAAAACTTGTTTCTCCTTTGAACGATGCTTATTTAAGGTATAAGGCCGTACTTGACTTAGCTGCTCCTGCTAGAACGTTTGAAGCAGAAGAGAGTTATACTCTTAGCCAAGCCACCGAGTTGTCTGGTGAGTGTTACATGTCACATCCTGAGGATGTTTTCATTATTTATCATTGCTTAACCCTGTATTTTATTTTTTGTAGCAAAAAAGTCTGCTTCGTTTGATCTGGATGATTTTGATAGCCATTATGTCAAGGTTACCCAGATTATCTCACCATCTGTAGGTGGTGAAAATCCTCAGGATGATTTTACCTCATATCCTTAGTGTAGCATCCTCAGGATGCTAAAGGACCCGACAGACTTCAAGATGTAACTAAACTTTAGCATGTGCACATCCTAAGGATGGACTAACGAAGTATCTTTATATTATATGATTGCAGGTACAATTAAACTATAATATGGACTTGTAACCTCTTTATAACGTCTATATTATAGTACTTGGTCAAAGGAGTTAAAGATGGAAGAGTGACACTTGCAAACCAAGGTCCAAGCTCGAAGAAGGAGCCAAAGGTGTAACCTACAAGCATTAAAAACAGGCGAAGAAGATGGAAACCGTTGCTACAACGTCTACCTTAGATGAAACACCCATAACGGTCACTAAAAGCCTTCAAGGAACTTAACTAACTGACGGATTACATGGGATCTCTTGTTTGTTTTCATGTATTATAAATAGGGGATGATTGACGAGTATAGAACACATTTACCTGAACTACACGTATATTCTACTGTTCATAAAGAAGCTCACACACACTTAGCACAAATCATTGTAATCATAGTACCCTCGTCACTCATTCATCCAAAGTTGTACTCATTTTTACCCTATTAATATTAACAAACAAGGCAGGACACAAACCGGATGCTAATAAGAGAGATACAATCTCTCAAGACATCCTCAAGGAGGCCACAGCCCAGGGTGTTGGATTTTAATTCTGGCATCTCCGGAGGCATTCATCAAGGAGATTTCATCCCCATGAGCACTGGATTCTCTGCTACTGAGACTACCACAACACCTAGGATGACAACAACCAGGGATTCAGGATATACACCTGTGACATCCCGAGGATATAACAATAACGGTAACAATTTAAGTTCTAGTACTTTTACTGCTAATGATGTTGCTTCTTTGCAGGATACAAGTATAAGTCCACAACTTGCAAGGGAGCTACAAAAAATTAAGGATATGGTATCAAGTGTACCAGGGACAGTACAACCTATCCCCGAAGTTTACTCAGTATGTCATAGGGTGTCTCGGTTTGCACCCCCCCCATATGTGATGTAGAAATCCCAAATCGGTTTCAAACTCCAAGCATGAAGCTTTATGATGGATCTACAGATCTTGAGGAGCATGTGGCTCAGTACAGGGAAATGATGGAGATAAATCCAATTCCTGCTAATCTCAAGGAAGCATGCTTGTGTAAAGGATTCGGTTCCACTCTCACTAGTCCAGCCTTGAAATGGCTCCTAAGTGTTCCTCCCTATTCTATTACTTCTTTTGCACATTTGATTAACATGTTTAATAATCAATTTTCTTGTAGTCGAACGTTTGAACGTTTGACAAGTGACTTGTATAGCGTGACTCAACCACAGTGGAATCATTAAGAGAATATATCACTAGGTTCGGAAAAGAAGCATTTGACATCCTGAACTTGGATGTCACAATGGCAGTACAAGCATTAACGATGGGACTGCAAAGAGATTCACCACCATTCAACCAAGAATTGGTGATGAATCCTTGTAGGAACTTGGATGAAGTCAGGAACAGGGCTCTAAGGTTCATCCGACTTAAGGATGATAAAAAAGATACAAGAAAGGATCGAAGCATCCTCAAGATATAACCATCCTAATCGAAATTCCACTCCCACATATGAACCATACAAGCATAAACCATATGCTAGACCTGATAATAAAAAGGTCAATGTGGTGGAGGATGACGACGAGGATGAATGTCCTAAATTATCAGATTACTGTTTTTCTGTGGATGTAACTGGATTGATGTACGCCATGAAGGATCTTGGAGACAAAGAAAGATGGTCGAAGAAGGATAATAAGACAGAGGAAGGACAAATCAAAATGGTGTGCCTTCCACGAAGACTTTGGTCACATCACTGAAGATTGCATCACCTTGAGAAAAGAGATAGCATATCTTCTGAGCAAAGGTCATCTTAAGGATTCCCTAGGCAAGAAGAAGCCAAGGATTCAGGATGGCACCAACATCCCCGAAAGAGTAGCATCACCTCCTACAGATGTTGGCATAACTAACTTCATTTCGGGTAGTTCAGACATTTGTGGAACATCTTATTCAGCTGCTAAAAGGCATGCAAGAGAGATGAAATCAGAGAAAGGAGAAAGACCCACAAAGACTACCATCCTGACAACTTCAAAAGTGATCAGTTTTGAAGAAGAAGACAGAGAATATATCCTTGACCCTCATCATGGTGGTTTAGTTATAACTTTATATATTGCTAATCATTTTGTTCGTAGGATTCTTGTAGATGGTGGAAGCTCAGTCAATATAATCCAACTAGAAGCCCTCAAAAGAATGAACATTCCGGAATCTGAAATAGTTTCCAAATCGTCAGTCCTAGTTGGCTTTAGTGAAGAGACTAAGAGTACAGTGGGTGATATAAAGCTACCGCTATTTGTAGAGGGAGTGAATTCTATCCAGGGATTATGTGTGATAGATTCTCTATCCTACTATGATAACATCCTGGGGAGACCTTGGATACATGACATGAAGGCAGTCCCTTCAACATATCACCAATGTGTAAAGCTACCAACACCATGGGGAGTTGTTAAAGTCAACAACGATCAACAAGAAGCCAAGGATTGCTATACTACATCAATGAAAGCTTCGTCAAGACAAGCATAGCAATTACAGAAAGATGCACAGTGCCATCCTTAGGAAGTCAAGGTACATCCTGACCAGGATGTAAAGGTTGTTTGCCTCGATGACAAGAACAAGGATATCGCTGTGCAGATTGGTAAGAACATTCCTCATGACATTGAACAATCATTAATTTCATTTCTAAAATGCAGGATGTCAACATTTGCATGGAAGCATGAAGATATGACCGGCATCTCCAAAGATATCATTACCCACAAGCTCGTAATTGATAAAAGCTTCAAACCCATCCAACAAATACGAAGAATGTTTGCACCAGAAAGGAATACCATCATACAAGAGGAGGTGGACAGATTGCTGAAATCCAAGATGATAAGGGAAGTAAAATTCCCAAGATGGTAGCAAACGTGGTAGTGGTACAGAAGAAAAATGGAAAATGGAGAGTATGTGTAGACTACACAGACCTCAACAAAGCCCGTCCAAAAGATCCATTCCCATTACCACACATAGATTCGATGGTGGATGCCACAACAGGCCATGAGATATTAACATTCATGGATGCATCCTCGGGATTTCAACAAATCCAAATGGAACCAGACGACCAAGAGGATACAACAATCATGACCCCATCAGGTATATATTGTTAAATAGCTATGCCATTTGGACTAAAAAATGCAGGTGCAACATACCAAAGGCTAGCAAATATGACGTTCAAGGAAAAGATTGGGGACACAATGGAAGTTTACATTGACGACATGGTGGTTAAGTCCAAGAAGGCATAAAACCATCTTCACGATCTCAATGAAGCCTTTGACATCCTGGATGCCTACAATATGAAGTTAAACCTAGCCAAATGTCATTTTAGAGTCGGTGCTGGGAAGTTCTTTGGATATTTAGTGACTAAGAGAGGAATAGAAGCCAGTCCTGAATAAATAAAGGCCATCCTTGACCTCAAATCTCCAATGAATGTCAAGGATGTACAAAGATTAACCGGTAGGATAGCAGCCCTAAACAGATTCATCTCTAAGTCCTTAGAAAAATGCAAGGAGTTCTATGACATCTTGAAAAAGAACAACAAATTTGACTGGGGACAGAAGCATGAAGATGCATTGAAGAAGCTGAAGGAGTATTTTGCAACAGCTCCACTCCTAATGAAACCTGAGGATGGTGAACCTCTCAAGCTATACCTTGCGGTTTCTGGGAATGCAATAAGTGTTGTTTTGGTATAAGACTATGAAGGGCAACAACATCCTGTCTACTACGTAAGTAAAACCCTATTAGATGCTAAAACCAGGTATTCACATCTTGAAAAACACATTTTAGCTTTAATAATGGCATCTACCAAGTTAAGGCACTACTTTGAAACACATAAGATACATGTTCAAGTAAATTATCCTATTAAAAATGTACATAGAAAACCTGAAATGTCAGGAAAAATGGCAAAGTGGTCAGTAAAATTAAGTGCTTTTGACTTGGTATATGAGCCTAGAAATGCAATCAAGTCACAGGCTCTAGCAGATTTGGTGGCTGATTTCAGTAGTGACATCCCAAGTGAAGTAGAGTCTGAGGTTCAACAATTGAAGGAAAACTTAGGAAAATGGACTCTATACACTGATGGTGTTTCAAATGCAAGAGGTACACGGTTAGGATTACTACTAAAATCGCTACAAGGGGACATAATACCCTATGCTATTAGATGTGCATTTCAAACAACCAATAATGAGGCAGAATATAAAGCTCTCATTGCATGTTTACAACTTGCTAAGGATATGCATATTTCAAAGCTAGAAGTATTTGTTGATTCCTTATTGATTACTAACCATTTTAATGGATCTTATGCAGTAAAAGGTCGAAAGTTAGCTATATATCTTAAAATAGTCAAAAAAATTATCAACTTCTTTTGTAGAATTCACACTCACACAGGTACGCAGGGAAGAAAATGCTAAAGTTGATGCCTTCGCAAATCTAGGAACTTCTTTAAATTTACCTGAAGGATCCAAGATTCCCATTATCCACATCCTAAAGCCAACAATTGAAGAGTGGCATCCTGAGGATGGCAAGATACGTCCTGAGGATAACACTGAATAGCCTGAATATAAGATGGTGTATCCTAAGGATAACACCGTTCTGACTACTCAGGTTCATGATAATTCATCCTGGATGACTCCTATAATAAAATATTTACAAGAGGATGTCATCCCTGATGGAGAAAATGCAAAAGCTTTCAGGATGAAGGTATCAAAATTTACTATCATAGACAATATTTTGTATAGAAAATCCCTTGCTAGTCCATATTTAAGATGTCTCAACAAGGAAGAAGCAAATGAAGTTCTTAAGGACATCCATAAAGAAGATTGTGGAAACCACACAGGAGGAAGATCTCTTTACTCGAAGACACTAAGGACAGGATACTATTGGCCAACCATGAAGAAGGATGCCATGTTGTATTCTCAAAAGTGTGATCCATGTCAAAGACATAGTAACATCTTCCACCAGCCTGATGGACCATTACATCCTATTATTTCACCATGGCCTTTCATGAAGTGGGGGATGGATATAGTAGGAAACTACCCATAGCTCCTGGTGGAAAGGTGTTCATGTTGGTAATGACTTATTACTTCTCAAAATGGATCGAAGCTGAAACATTCGTACAAGTCAGGGACAAAGAAGTGGTGTCATTCATCAAGAGGAACATCCTAACAAGATTTAGAGTGCTAGCTGAAATCATTTGTGACAACGGTTCTCAATTCATTAGCAAAAGGATGACTGACTTTTGTGAGAGCTGGGGGATTAAGATGATAACTTCAACACTAGTCCATCCTCAGGCTAATGGACAAGCATAATCCTCAAATAAAATCATTGTCAACAACTTGAAAAAGAAGCTAGGGGAAAAGAATGGGAAATGGGCAGAAGAACTTCCATTTGTACTTTGGGCTAATAGGTCTACTTCAAAGAGTGTAACGGGCCAAACACCCTTCTCCTTTCTCTTTGGAACAGAAGCAATGTTGCCAACATAAATGGTCATGCCTACAGCAAGGAAACATTTTCTGGATGCAAATACCAACTCGGAAGCACGATTGCAGGATTTGGAAACTGTGGATGAACTCAGGGATGCTGCTAAATTAAGGATGGCAGCTCATCAACAAAGGATTGCTAAAGCCTACAACAAAAATATATGGATAAGGAGATTTCAAGAAGGAGATTTGATACTAAGGAAAGCCTTCCAAAATACAACAAAACCAAGTGATGGAAAGCTAGCTCCTAAATGGGAAGGACCATACTTAATAGATTCCAAAGCTGGCAAATGAGCATACTGGATATCGACAATGGAAGGAGAAATTCTACCAACTGCCTAGAATGGAATTCATTTGAAATATTACCACGTATAAGGTTGCATGTGACTGGTCTCTCTAGAAGAAAAACCATGGTTCAGATCACTGGTAGGATGAAGGTGAAGGCTAACAGAGATGAATCATCTCCATATGTAAGTACTTATTCTTAACCTATTTCGATCATTTATATTTTTACTAAACATGGTCTAGAAATAGTCCATCCTGAGAATTTTACAGTACCTGTCACACCCCGCCTAAGGCGGAAACACGGGGTGCAACTGAAATGATTTCCAAGCACAAAAGTCACACGAGCATTATTTAATAAAACAGGAATTAGCATTTAAAACATTCAAGTCTTACAAAACATAACGTTAATTGTTTGAATTAGAAACCATTGTTAAAAGTGTTTAGATCAAAACATCACAACAATAGTTCAAAAGATGGTATCCCTTGCATGCTCGTATGCGACCTTCCCAAGTTCCATGCTCCATGCTAATTTCCTGAAAAACATGCATGAAAAATATACGGGTCAACATAAAGTTGGTGAGTTCACAGGTTTTTGTATGTTGGACCTGTAATCCCAAATCCGACTAAATTACTGCCTAGCTAGGGCAATAATTAATATGTGATCTGACATGAGCCCATAACCAAACCTTGACATGTTGTGCCTCGCCGATTGTACACTCAAGACAATGAATAAATGTGAAATAATAGCACTCTTTTGATATCTGTCATCCGGTTAGAGCGACTGACCAAGAGTGGAGGTGTCAACCCAATAGATATATTCTGGTGTTTCATGGCTAAGTCCATAGCTAATGGTTATGGTATGATGTATAACACGAGGGCTTAATGGATCATGAACCTTGATGTCTCATGTTCACATAATAGTCATGTATGTAACTGAAAATTGAACTTTGTACGCATGTTTTCCCCCAAAAAATGTAAAAAACAGTGAAAAGGGGCAGTGAAACTCACCTTATGGTATGTCTTGGAAATGAACTAATGAGTCTGAGCTAGAGAGATTGACCTATGTGTCCTATGTAAAAGAGACATTTTAGGTCTATGTTACTTGTACTGTCTACAAGTTGTTCTCTTGTTACGCTTGTCTTTGTAACTTAACTCTTTAAGTTAAATGTGTCTTTAATGGAAAGATTTGCGTTTTTTATGTAAGCTAATGATCTTTGATAAAAAGATAGCTTAGTTTCTTGGAAAAACATTAGCTTATTTGTGAAAAGTAAGTGTTTTATATACTTTGATGTACTCATGTGTTGAAGACATCACAACTTTTGTTTTGTCAAGTGTGTAGATCTACCATGTTTAAGTATGGTTAACTTACTATTTTCATACTTGACAACTTTTGTGAAGATAATAATACTTCATGTCAAGTATTACTTTTCTTGAAAACACATTTTGTAAGCTTTGTTATGACTACAACTTTCAACACTAGGCCTTGTGTTAAGGAGTTTTAGAAAAACATATCCTTTTCTTATAAAATTTCAGCACACATATATATATATCCATATATGTTTCGGCTTTAAGGGGTGTAAACACATATATTTTTATCACTAACACAATCTATCTTAAAACATGGGTTCACCCACTTGTTTGATTAAATTACAAGAGTAAACATACTAGTGAACAACTTTGTATTTAAAAGACTATGTAATAGTAAAAACACAAGTTTAAGAAAACAATGTTATACCTCCTAGTATCTTAAGAAAAAGAGGGAGTTAGGGGCCTCCTAGTTGTCATAAGAATCTTTCCTCTTTAGTAAAAGTCTAGGAATGTGATGGAAAAGACTATGTATGTGTTGGATGAATCTTGGTGGAAGATTGTGTAGGCTAAATAGGGTAAGTTATCATACTTTGATCAAAGTCTCATTTCCATGTTGGTGAAAGTTGTTATCAAGAATCTTAGTGTTTTGTGTAGTGTGTATTTGTGTATGTATCGATATGTATGTATGGGTGAAGGTGGATATATGTGGCAAGTCAAAGGTTACGGAATGGATAAGTGATAAAGTGTTTACTAAATATGTGGGAATCTTAGATGAAATGATGGATCATTAAGGTGGAAGTGTTCAAATATTGGGAAGCACATACACACATGTATATGTGTGTGTGCCGTCGCATATATACACACATGTATATATTATATTTTTTTTGAACATTTAAAACTCATGTCTTGTACAAATGCATATACACATGTTGTAATTAGATGTTAAGTGTGATCTTTGTACAAGTTTAGGTGCCACAAATATATATAATTGTGTTCAATATATATATATATATTAACTAGTCGTGTTGCTAGTCGCATGTGGGCGTTGTGTTTGGGTGATTCCTTGTATATGGACATTGTTTGATTTCGTCCTTGATTGAATCACCATTAAAATGTTATGTACCATTGTATGAGTTTCCCAAATTAGGGTTTTTGATATGATCTATCTATAGCTCTGATAACTACTCAAGTAGTTACGAAATTGCTCCTACTAGTGGACCTAATGCTAGACTGTAAACATCGAAATTGACTTGCCAAGGCCCTGTATGGCTCAATTGCAGTAAAACATGTAAAATGAAATGTCATGCACAATGTGTACGTGTAACTAATGTATGGATATGACCTGTGATTTCGACGGGTGTCATAGTTTCATCCTAAAGATGGAACGCTTTGAAGACTAGAGGGCTGGCAACCCTCTCCTCCGTTAAGGTGTCCGACACCTTCCTAAGGTTTAAAGATTTTCACCTTTCTCATTGGGTTAGCAACCCCTCCTAGTGCGCACGTTGTTCGTATATATTTTCAGGATGGTGGGACCAGTCCATGTAAAAGTGGCTGACAATTTCATCATTTTTGAGATATATATTGAACTCTTAAGGTTTAGACACTTTTCAGTGTCTCTTACATATTTGGCCTAGTCGCCAGGGCCTTGTCTCAAGCTATTCCTAAGATATTACAATGGGCCTTTTCGCCAGTTATTCTCAAGATGCTATATGTTGCTTTTTTCACCAAGTCATGGGTATGACCCCAGTTCACTTAAAGGCCTAGTCGCCAGTATAATAACAATGTTTGCCTTTATACAGGATATTGTTAAACTTTCCTTGAAAAAAAGGATGAAATCTCAAAGTCTATCTTGAAGATATTACACTGGGGACATCCTTAGAATGATAGAGACCATCCTAAGGATGATTGAAGAAAAACTAACTGGGGACATCCTCAAGATAGTAGACCATCCCGAGGATGACAAAGAAGAATTAAGGACATCTTCAAGACATTGATCTAAGAAGATTATTTTGATGGAAGAAAATGAAGATATCATTTATATCATTTCTTTATACCTAACATTTGTTAGTGTTTGCAGAATATCACAAGAAAAGAACACAAGGATGTAGCGTTAAAAAGTTGTTACCATATTATTTATGCATCATAATCAAAACTGATGTCAACCCCTGGCTTCATACAAAACTAGGACCCATCCACCAGGGGTCAACATCTATAGTCCAGGTCAGTAGTAGATTTGGGGCTTCGTCTTGAAACCAAGATCCCTCCACCCCAAACCTTTTATTGTTTTAAACTATTACATGCCAAAATGAAATTGTTCAACCTTAGACTACCGTAGTCACTACCACAAAAGATTTAAAAAAGTGGGCTCCAGCCTAGTCATTATATCCTTCATCGCCCACTTGAAGATCTTTCACCACCGCTGCCACCTTAGCCTCTGCCTCATTCACCCTAGCATCCTCAGGATCCTTCGGTGAATCTTCAGGATCTGCAACAGGAACAGGCTCGAAATCCACATCCTTTCTACCAAGGCTCTTAACTTTTTCCTTCCAAGCATCGACATCCTAGTCCTCTTGCTTAAAACCAGGATTCGTAGATTGGAGAGCCATTTTCACTCTAGCCTGTAAAACAGAAATGCTAGCAGATTTCATAAGCTCATTCCTGTTATCTTCCATTTCCTTTCCTGGTTCAGCACCTCCTGGGCATGCTCTGACTTTACCCGCTTCAGTTCAGCCTCGCCCTCTGCCAACTTGCTCTCAAGATATTTGCACTTATCACGAGCAATCTTCTGAACGTCCTCAAGTTTAGTCTGGGCTTCATGAAGTTCTTTGGCAATTGCATCCAAAGATTTCAACAAGTATTCGTGACCCTGGCAAAGGAAGAAAAGGTAGGTGTTTCATATTAAAAATTTATTACTGTTAACATTTCTATGGCATCCTCAGGACAGGTCCATACCTGGAGAGTGAACTGGGAGATCTTATTCAAAACACCATCAAAGCTTAACCCTTCAAAGGGGGTGACCTCCTGAGCAATGGTAGAAGCAGCACTAGCCTTCCTCTTTTTTGAGGCAGCAGCAGCCCTAGACTTAGAAGGATTGGAGGGAGGATTGGTCATCTTGGAACTAGATGGTGACGCTGAAACAACCTTGCTTGCCTTGACATCCACTGTCAAGGTCATCCAAATCAAAGAAAGCAAGCTTTTTTTTTCTGAAAAATGGCTAAAACAGGGTAAAACACAAAAGAATGTAAACGACATCCTTAGGATGTAATATAGTATACTTACTAGACATCTTAGAAGTTTGACTAGCGGTATGACTTTCTTCTACATCAAAAGTTCTTGCTGAAAGAGGTAAGTCAAATACTGCCTTGCACCTCGAATAATCTTCGTCCCGGGGAGAAACAATCTTTGCAAGTGAAGTACCTATTAAACAAATTTTTTTAGAACATCAATAGCATCCTCAGGATATAACTAAAAATTTCTTTTTCAAGCACCCCGAGAAAACTTTACCACTTTTTAACCAAGAAAGAGGAATCTCATCCCCAAAAGGAATGGAACTTCTCTTCACAAAGAATAACTTTGATTTCCAATCTTTCTCAGACCTAACAACATTAAACAAGAAAGGAGGATCCTTCTCTCTAAGTTGAAGAACATAGAGATGTGAACCATGTGTCCTCAACTTATATACATGAGACAGGTCTCCTACTTGAAGATGGATGCCATGACTTTCAATGATCCTGTTACAAACCATCAAGATTCTCCAGATTTTGGGCATAGCCTGAACATAAGCCATCTCTGTCACATCAAAGAAATCTTTGATGAACGAAGGAAAGGGATATCTCAAACCCAGAGAAAAAGGTAAGTACAAGAAGCAGACCCATGTGGACGAATCAAAATCAGATTTTGCATCAGGATCGTAAGGACAAAATTCAGCATAACTCAGGAAAACTTTCGAGTCCTTTAAAGCCTGAATATCCTTATCATCGAAAGAACAGACCTCCTGTTCCGGATGACTTAAGAGATTTTGGGGGATGAAGTCATTTGGAACTCCAACATTCCCCGAAGCTCTAGTAGCTCTTTTAACCATCTTCAGGATTTTACTAATATTTTTGCAAGTTTAAGAGAAAATAAGAAGGAGAAGAGAAAGAAATTACCTTCTCTAAAAAGATCAGATGTGATTATAAAGTAGAAGGAGAGCTCTATATATAGGGGCATAAGATGATCATGTGTAACGGTCATCACTAGATCATCGCCGAAAAAGTAGCCGTTATCCTGACAAGACGTCCCATCAGATCATTAGATAAGACTTGTGGTTAAAAAATATTATTACCTCAGGAGATATTAACAGTAACATATTTTTTGGGGAAAATTGTTGTTGGTGAAAATCCTCAGGATGATTTTACCTCATATCCTTAGTGTAGCATCCTCAGGATGCTAAAGGACCCGACAAACTTCAGGATATAACTAAACTTTAGCATGTGCACATCCTGAGGATGAACTAAAAAATTATCTTTATATTATATGATTGCAAGTACAATTAAACTATAATATGGACTTGTGATCTCTTTCTTACGTCTATATTATAGTACTCGGTCAAATGAGTTAAAGATGGAAGAGTTACACTTGCAAACCAAGGTCCAAGCTCGAAGAAGGAGTCAAAGGTGTAACCGACAAGCATTAAAAACAGGTGAAGAAGATAGAAACCATTGCTACAACGTCTACCTAAGATGAAACAACCACAACGGTCACTAAAAGCCTTCAAGGAACTTAACTAACTAACGGATTACTCGGGATCTCTTGTTTGTTTTCATGTATTATAAATAGGGTATGATTGGCGAGTATAGAACAAATTCACCTGAACTACACGTATACTCTGCTGTTCATAGAGAAGCTCACACACACTTAGCACAAATCATTGTAATCTTAGTACCCTCGTCACTCATTCATCCAAAGTTATACCTTGTTATCTTGAGGATGGTAATAAGAATATTTATAAAAGTAAATGTTAAAGTCGAGATTCTTACCTGTTTTCTTTTCCTTCATAGGGACATGAATATCTCCTGAAATCCCTGGAAGGAGTCACAAAGGAGCTTAGTGATACCCAGTCTTTACTTGAGGATGTGAAAAAGATTTCTCATGATAAGGGCAAATATCTCAAGAAGAATGTTAGATGAAGTGGAGGCTGAGCTGGATCATGACAAGGAAATGGAGGAGTATACACAAGGTTTGATGAAGTCCGCCACTATCTCTATCTTACACGCAAGGGTAAAGATAGCCCTATAAGCTAAAGAACCTAACTTTGATCATAAGGAGTGGGATGTTAAAGGCTGGCAGGAGAAAATCAAGAGCCTGGATGGAAAAGAAGTGGTTCATGAACCTGCTGCTCCTACAAATCCTGAGGGGTCCAAAGATGCTGAGGTGAAGGAGGCTAAAGCTAAGGTGGCTGCGGTGGTGAAGGAGTTACAAGTGGGCGATGAAGGATATAATGACTAGGCTGGAGCCCACTTTTTTTTTTAAATCTTTTGTGGTGGTGTATATGGTAGTAGTCCGTGGATAAACAATTTCGAACAATCTTATTTTGGTATGTAATAGTTTAGGACAATGAAAGGTTTGGGGTGGAGGGATCTTGGTTTTCAAGATGAAGCCCCAAATCCTTATCTGACCTTGGCCATAGATGCTGGCCCCTGGTGGATGAGTCCTGGTTTTGGATGAAGCCAGGGGTTGACATCAAATTTTGACTTATAAATAAAATGGTAATTTGTTTTGATGCTACATTCTTGTGTTTTCTTCTTCATTCCATTGATATCTTACAAACATTACCAAATGATAAGTATAAAGGAATGAGATAAGTTATACCTTTATCCTTCTTCGTCAATTAGCCTTCAAAGTATGATGACATCTTGAGGATATCCCAAGTTCTTGTTATATCCTTAAGATATAGCACAATCCTTAGAATATTTCCAAAGTTCGATTTCTTTGTCATCCTTAGGATAGTCTTCATCATCCTGAGGATGTCCCCAGTGTTGTATGTTCAATATAGACTTAAAGTCTTTTTCCCTTTTTAAGAAAGGATTAATAACCTTTTGATAATAACCTGTAAAAATGTAAACATAGTTATCATACTGGCAGCAAGGCCTTATATAAACTGGGGTCATGCCCATAATGATGTATAATCTTAGGAATAACTGGCGACAAGGCCTAATTTAGCATCTTGAGGATAGCTGGCGACAAGGCCACTGGAGACTAGGCCAAATATGAGAAAGAGACATTGAAAAATGTCTAAACCTTAGGGATGCAATCTATACTCCAAAAATGATGAGATTGTCAGCCACTTTTACATGAACTGGTCCCACCATCCTGAAGATATACATGAATAATGTGCGCTCTAGGCGGGGTTAACGTGCGCTCCAGACAGGGTTGCTAACCCAATGTGAAAGGTGAAAACCTTTAAACCTTAGGAAGGTGTCAGACACCTTAACGTAGGAGAGGGTGGCCAACCCTCTAGTCTTCAATGTTGCATGTTCAGGATAGACCTGAAAATTATTAGGATGAACTATATACTAGACCATTTTCAGTTGTGAGATTATTTAAGAAAATGAAATGTAAACAAAGATAGAAGGTTTTCATACCTTATGTGTGATAATACTTAAGATGAATTGCATTCCAAGATCTTGGTAGGATTTCACCTTCCAAAGTTAAGAGCCAGTATGCTCTTTTGTCAGCCAGAGAATAAATCAAGTATGGTCATTCCCATTTAAGAGCCAACTTACCATCACTTGGCTTGGTAGTTTTTTGGAAGGCTTTACTTAGAACCAAATCTCTTACTTGGAATCTTCTTATCCTTATATTCTTGTTGTATTGTATGCTTTAGCAATCCTTTGTTAATAGGCTGCCATCCTCAATCTAGCAGCATCCCTAAGCTCGTCCACTATTTCAAGATCCTGAAGCAGTACTTCTAAGTTGGTAGTTGCATCCTGAAGATGTCTTCTTGCTGTAGGCATTACCATCTCTGTTGGGAGCATTGCTTATGTTCCAAAGACCAAGGAGAAAGGTGTCTGGCCAGTTTCATTCTTGGAAGTAGTCCTATCTGCCCAAAGTACAAATGGAAGCTCTTCTCCCCATTTTCCTTTCTTTTCTCCAAGTTTCTTGTTTAGATTGTTGACAATGATCTTGTTTGAGGATTCTGCTTGTCCATTGGCTTGAGGATGAACAGGTGTCGAGGTTATCATCTTGATTCCCCAACTTTCACAAAAACTGGTTGTTCTGTTACTAATGAATTGAGATCCATTGTCACATATAATATCAACTGGTACACCAAATCTTGTAAGGATGTTTCTCTTAATGAAAGATACTACTTCTTTGTCTCTGACTTGTACAAATGCTTCGACATCAATCCATTTTGAGAAATAATCAGTCATGACCAACATGAACACCTTTCCAACAGGAGGTTTAGGTAACTTTCCCGCTATATCCATCCCCCATTTCATGAAGGGCCATGGTGAGATAATGGGATGCAATGGTTCAGCAGGTTGGTGTAGGATGTTTTTTTTTTTTTTTTTGATAAAGGAGGCACAGCTCCGGTAAATTTTATTACTAATAAAAATATTTACAAACCAAAACGAGCCAAGATCATTACAAAATGTATCAAACCAAAACTAGATCAAGGCCCAACATAAATACAACCCAAAAACAACCCTTACAAATAATACTACTAACTCACCCCTTATCCATAATCAAAAACTATAAACCAAATCACTAAGCCATTAAAGCCCAACCCAATACAAATCCCATGCCACTTAACAACAATCCCAATACCCAATAGGTCATCCTTGGATCTTTGACAATACCCACTACCATAAAGACCCAGCAACATTCTGATAACCCATCCTTGTTCAAGCTGACCCATCCTATGCTCAAGCTCCCTGTAACCTTTAGATAATGTCCAGGATCTTTATCAGCAGCAAATCCATTTTGTACACCATCCTTCATTCTAGCAAATTCATAGTCCTCATAACAGCCATCATGCATTCCATTCCATAAGTCAATCTCTATACTATAGGACTCAAAATTACATTTAATAATAAAATTCCTAGCCCCAGTACATCTAACCCATACTTGACCATGACTACCAAAATAGATACTAGGCTCATCTAAACTAGTACCCTCTACAAACCATAGCCAAAGCCCATTACAACTAACTTTGACCTGAGTATTACTACTAAACCAAACACTGAACTCATCATAACCAATCCTCTTTACATAAAATCTGACCAAATCAACCACATTCAGAAAAAACAAATCTGAATGTCCTTTAACAAAATCGTTCAACCAATTCCACCCAACCCATCCCAGATTGAAACAAACCCATACCACCAAGAGATCCCATAAATCCTAAATCTAAACACAAGAAAAGGTCTAAAAAAACACAGCAATAATGAAAAGGTTTCCCTTCATTGTGAAGATCTAGAAAATACAAAAAAATTAGGGAAGGCGAATAATGTCCTAAACACAAGGATAGGGTCCATCCTTATCTCTCCAAGGGCAGAGCTTACTCCAAGCTGCATACCTATCCACCAATCAAATAGCACAGAGTTGGTCCCATCTTCAAATTGTAAAGAGAGGCCCAACAGATCCTTTAAAAACAGAAAACAAAATAGTAATTTTTGAGTTAAAACAGAAGGCTTATTCAGCCAGATCACTACCCAAAGGAGTTTAGTACACCTTATATCCGCAAATTCCCAATAAAAGTACCCCACCCCTCCCATAGGCAACTGCCTAAGACTCAACATAAACACTAAACTCAAAAGAACAAAGCTCAACAACAGCCATATTGGCCAGAAGGTTTCTAACCAGTGATTAGTTTTAAAAAATACAAAATATGGGGAGGAGGTAAATGTCCTAAAATCACTGGTAAGATCCATCCTTATATCTCCCTTGTTAAGGCTTTCTCCAAGCCACAAAACACCTGAATCCCTGTCCATAACAGCTGAATTGAACTCAATTTCATAATGTGAAAAAAGAGTTCAACAGATCCAATAATAGAAAATAAACAAAAGAAAAATGAAGCAAGTAAGAAGGTCTTATCAACCAGATCTCTACCCAAACGTATTGTTGAGATTGAGTACACCTTATATCAGCAAGTTCCCAGAAAGTAAGTCCCATCCCCCCCTTAGGCAATTGCCCAAGACACAAAACAGACTCTAACCTCAAATGAACAAGGCTCAACAAAGACCATAGTGGCCACAAGGTTTCTGACCAGTGCATGGATCTATAAAATACAAAATTTGGGGAGGAAAAAATTGTCCTATAAACACTGATCAGGTCCAACCTTATTTCTCCATAACGTAAGCTTACTCCAAGCTTTAACAAACCTAAATCCCCATGCAACACAGCAGAATTGAACCCAACCTTAAAACAAGGCATGGACTTCAAGAGATCATATTTATCAATAAAACCACTAGTTACATTTTGAGATAAAAAAGAAGGCCTGAAGACCCAGATCACTACCCACAAGTATTTAAGTGTCCTTATATCTCTAGATCCCTTTGAACACCCCCTCCCAAAAGTGACCCCACACACAATACTCAAGACACAAACAAAGAAATAAAAGTTCAACAAGAAAATCATATAAATCAGGATCTTTCTCCATTGTATGGTGCTAGAAAACAAGAAAAAAACAGCCCAAAAAAACAGGATCCTATTAACAATGGAGAAAACCATCCTTATCACTCCATATTCAAAGCTTATTTCAAGCTTAATCATCCTAAATCCCAGAACCAATTGAGCAAGGCTGGACTTAACTTTACCTAGTAAAGAAAAGCACAGCAGATTTAAATGTAAAAAACAAATAAAAAACAAATTTTGAAAGAAAACAGAAGGCATTAATAGCCAGGAAACTACCCCACGCTTATATGTACACCTTATATCAGCTGATTCCCAAAGATAACCCACCCTATCCCATATCATTAGGATAACCCTCATCATAACTTCCACACAGCAGCAGCTAGAGAGCCTTTAATAGGCCTCTTAAAAGATAATCCCATCATTTTCATTCTAACCTCCTCCCATATCTTATTCATCACAATTTGAGCAGGTTTACTACTCTTTTTAAAAATTCTAGTATTCCTTTCCTGCCATATAAAATAAACAGTAGCAGCAACAACCAGCCTCTGAATGACACTCCACACATCTTTATTAAACTTCTTATTTTCTATAAAACTCACAATCTCCTCCCATTTATTAGGAGCCTGATCAAGCCTGGCCTTTAATTTCAATCTCCTCCAGATAGCACTTGAGTATTCACATTCAAAAAATAAATGGTTATGGCTATCTGGAACAGTACCACAAAAAAGGCATTTGAGATCATTTCTGTCACTCCACATTAGCATTCTGTCTTGAGTAGGCAGCCTATACTTGAAAGCAAGCCATATAATAAATGCATGCCTGGGAATGCACTGACTATACCAAACAAAATTTCCCCATTTCACCACAGCCCCCTTTCTGCATAATTTCTTATAGACTTCCTTTGAAGAAAAAACCACTAACTTATCATTATCATCCTTCCACATAAAATGATCAGCCCTACCACTAGAAAGAATAGGAACCTGTTCCTTCACTAACCAAGGATACTTTTCATTCCAACCTCTAGGAACATTCCATTCCTTGTTAACAACCAACTCAGACACCTACACTCCCAACCCAACCCAGTATCTTTAATATCTCTCCTATCAATCAAATTAACAAGAGGCCCTTTAGGATGCCAAGGGTCAAACCAAGCATTTATCTTATTTCCATTACCCAACACAGCAGCATAATTATTATTTACAAATTTCCTACACCCCAAAAGTTGCTTCCAAAACCAAGAATCAGCATTAGCTTCATTTATGGACCAAATACTCTTCCCATGTAACTTATAGTGAATCACCCAATTGACCCAAATTAAATCCCTCCTATTCAGAATGCTCCAAATATGCTTCAAAATTAAAGCAATATTCCTATCCTTAAGGGATGCTATGCTTAAACCTCCTTGGTTCTTGGCTAAACAAACACCATCCCAACTCACCTTAGCTGCACCAGGCTTGTATTCACCTTTACTCCAAAGAAAACTTCTCATAATTCTTTCCACATCTTCTGCTAAAGCACTAGGCAATATAAATAAAGAAGACCAATAAACAGTCAATGAGGAAAGAACAGATTGCACAAGTTGCAGTCTACCAGCATATGAAAGGAACTTATTCTTCCAATCCCCTGTTCTCTTCTTTACTTTATCAATTAGGACCCCACAATCTTTCAGATATAATTTTTTAGAATCTAAAGGAACTCCCAAATATTTAACCGGAAAAATTCCAATTTTAAAAGGCATTACCTCAAGAATTTCCCTCTGAACATCATCCTCAACATTGCCAAAGAATATATCACTCTTATTTTGATTAGGAATAAGGCCAGAACAAGAACTAAACTCATCCAAAGCTGATTTCAAAACCCGAATAGAATCTACATCAGCAGCCCCAAAAATTATCAAATCATCAGCAAAACAAAGATAAGTAAGTTTAACTGCTTCACACTTCCAATGATATTTGAAATTCTCAGCATACTCAACTTTCCTTCTAATCATCAGATTGAGAACTTCCATCACCAAGGTAAACAGGTAAGGGGAGATTGGATCCCCTTTCCTTAAACCCCTTTCCCCTTTAAAAAAAACCATGCAATTTGCCATTAACATTAATAGAATAAGACACTGTTTGCAGGCAAATCATAACCCAGTTAATAAACTTCTCATGAAACCCAAAATGGATAAGACATTGATGCACAAATTCAAGATCCACTGAGTCATAAACTTTCTGAAGATCAATCTTCAAAGCAACTCTGGGGACCCCTCTGATCCACTGATACCCTTTAATTAATTCCTGAGCCAACAGAATATTATGACTAATCATTCTTCCAGGAATAAATGCACTCTGAGAATTGTGCACAATAAGCCCCAGAAACTCCTTAAATCTATTACACAACACCTTACTAATACACTTATAAACCACATTGCAACAAGCAATTGGTCTAAATTCACTCACCTTGGATGGGTTCTTCACTTTAGGAATAACAGAAACTACAGTAGCATTCAGTTCTCTTAATAATTTTCCATTGTCAAAGAATTCTCTCACTGCAGCACAAACCTCATCACCAACCACATCCCAAGTTGCCTTAAAGAACTTAGCAGTGTAACCATCAGGTCCTGGGGCTTTGTTATCTTCAATATTAAACATAGCCACTTTCACTTCCTCATTAGTAACCCTTCTAACCATAAACTCAGCAATTCCTTCAGGTAACTTATTACAAAACAAAGAATCAGCATCAATAATCAAACCAACATCTCCTTTTTTACCCAGCAAACCAGAATAAAAGTTAACAAAAGCATTGCCCACCCCAGCATCATTATGAATATGCCCATCCATATCTTCAATCTGCTGTACTTTATTATAAATTTGCCTCTGCTTGACTGAATGAAAAAAGTACTTGGAATTCCTATCTCCCACCTTAAGCCAATGAACTTTTGACTTCTGCTTAAGCAAAGACTCTTCTTCAATCAAAGCTTCATTGTATAATTTTAAATAGACACCCTCCTCCTCCCTTAATTCTTCATTGCCAGGATCCATATTAACACTTTCCTGAATCTTTTCCAGCTCAGTCCTTATCCTCTCCACTTTAGAATGAAGATTCCCATTACTAAAATGAAGCTTTCTTAAAGGCTTCTTTAAACTCTTAAGTTTAGAAGCTAACACAAACATACTAAACCCCTCAACATTCATATTCCAACTATTTCTAACAACCTCAATAAAGTCATCATTCACAGTCAAGTAATTCCAGAACCTAAAAGTTTTCTGTCTTGACTGCATGACAGAAGGCCAAGTCAAGATAGCAGGAGAATGATCAGAAGAGTAATGAGGAAGAAACTTAACCACAGCTGCAAAAAAAGATCTCATAAAAGACAGATTTCCCATAACTCTATCAAGTTTTTCCATGATACCCTCCTTTTTCCCTGGTTTTTGATTCCATGTAAATTTAAAACCAGTCCAAGGAACATCACAAACAGCAATCTCTTCAACACATTCTCCAAACTCCACCATACCATAATTAACACCTTCAGAATGAATATTCTTCTCAGACTTCTCAAGAATAGCATTGAAATCCCCCATAACTGTCCAAGGGTTATTATTCAACATTCTAGCATGCATTTTCAGATTATCCCACAAGGGTCTTCTTTCAATAACCCTAGTATGTCCATAAACAAAGGAACAAAAGAACCTACAGTCACTATCAGTAGAACAAACCACACAATGCATCACTTGATCAGTCATACTTAAACTCACAACATCCACATACTTCACATCCCAACCCACTAGAATTCTGACCCAACTATTCCCATATTCAGCATTAGAAATCCACTTCCAATCTTTCATAATATTAGAGCTCACCTCATCAACATTCACAGGCATAACTCTAGTTTCAACTAAACAGCATATACTAATATTATTATCAATAATCAGTTTTCTAACCTGACTCTGTGTAATTCTTGAAGACACCCCTCTCACATTCCACATCATAATGCCACTCGTCATTGTAAACAATCTTCTAAAGAGGACTCCTTCATACCTGAGGAATCCCCACCAGCACTATCATCACAATTCATAAACACAGCAGTTTCATCAGTCTCAGACAAAACCTCAGTAGCCTCAATTATCTTGTTAAGCATAAGCTTTTCCCATTGTTCAAAGAAAAGCTTAATTTGCCCCACATTCCACTTCCTCAAAACATCATTGGAAGGGCAAGTTTTATTTAAAACATAATGAGCCACCTCATTGAATTGATCATCATTCATTTTAAAGTAACCAGTCTTAGTATTCACCTTAGACTGAATTTTAATCTCCCTTTGCTTAGAATTGATACCCTTGACACCATCAACAGTTGTTTCAGCATTCTTTGTCCCAGAAGATTCTCCCACAAAATTCATTTCGGTCTCCCTATCATTGCTATTCTTGAAAGACTTAACATTCACCCAGTATTCTTCAAACCAGAATCAGGACCATTACCTTCTACCACACTCTTACCTTTAACATTCTTCCTATCAGATTCTACCCCAGCATTCTTCTCACCATTAGAATTCTTTTCCTGAATATTCTTACTCTTAACATTCTCTTCCTCAGAAATCCCTCCCAAAAGATCATCCTTAAAAGCAGTAAAGGTATTTTTTAAGCTGATATTATTATTATCATTATGCTTTTTATTATCATTATGTTTAGTATTATCATTATGCTTTTTATTATCACCATTTTTCCTATTATCCCCCTTAGCCACCCACTGTCGACCCCCATTCACATTTCCATGATTTCTATTACCCCCACCAAAACCCCCTTGATTTCCATTCCCTTTATTGCCACTAGTTCTACCATTCATACCTCCCCCCTGATTCCTACCATATCCATTTCCCTGAAAACCTCCAGTACCATTCCCCTTGTTATTAATCACCCTATTATTTTTGCCCACCATTTGATACCCATCACTATCAATTCCAGAAACAGGAAATTCTGAATGACTTGCCTGGAACAAATCCTTCAGCAACTGCTCAGTTCTTCCAGCCACTTCCTCAGCAGACAACTCTCTGTTCTTGCAGCCCTCAAAATCATGCCCAAAAACCTTACAAACAGAGCATTTCTTCACCTTAACTTGATATTCAACTTTAATGTCCCTTGTGAAAGCTGCTTTATCACCATCAGCGGGTAATAAGCTTTCACAAAATCAGGCAAAACCTTATCAGCACTCACCTCTACTAAAACTCTAGCAAACCCTGCTCTACCCTCTTTTTTTTTGCATCTCTCAGCAGTAATCTTATCCAGCATCAAAGGATTCCCTACCATACTAAGCATGCTACAAATACTCTCTTTATTCCATAACTCCAAAGGCATGTTAGGAATAGTCACCCAAATAGGAATAGATACTGGTTCCACCTTATCTAAACAGATCCCAATTTCCCACCTCTTAAGACATAGAGGAATATTATTGATAACCCAAGGACCTTTATCAATAGCATCCAATAAGCCTTCCTCATTCTTAAACTTAAAGAAATACACCCCAGCCCCATTAGAAGAAACATCAGCAATTCCAAACTTCTTCCACATTCTGAAAAGATGATACCTGACCATACCAATAGAGAGATTATTCCCCACAAAATAACCATACAAATATGAACTGTATGCCACTTTAGCTTTCTTAAGTTTTTCAGGTCTAATAACAGCCACCATATCCCCATTATCCAGTACTTTAGGAGGATAATACATAACTTTGGTGCCCAGAACATCATTGTCTTTATCCTTAGCAATTTCAGCAAAAGATAACACTCCCTTCTTCTTATCCTCTGTCTTCACTTCCTGATTACTTGCAGAAAACACCACATCCCCCCTCAATGCAACAGAGTCCATAATGGACTTAGGCAAAGGTTTCATATTCTTAATTGACTTCACATCTTCACTAGACAACTTGTTAGGTCCCAATTCAGCAGACTTCTTCTGAATAAGCTTCTTCATGGAAGGAGTTTTAAGAATACCCCTCCAAGGAAGCCTCTTCTGTGTTCCACTATCCTGCACCTTCTCAGTCTCAGAAGAACTCTCATTACCCCTAACCTCCACCTCCTTTTTCTTTTTATCAGCCTTAATCTCTTTCAAACGAAGCTCACTCTTACCTCCCAATAATACATCCCCATTTTTATCCACCACAATTCCTTCACCAGCACCAGGGTTGTATTCAAATACCCGAGTTTCAGCAGACAACTTAAGTCTAAGCTCACTATCAACATCCTTCTTAGCTTTAGAATTCTTACTCCCCAACACAACTCTAATAGGAGTAACATTAGAATGAGCATTCTCAGCTACAGATAACAATTCCTGTGATGAAACATTATCAGGCAACACCTCCTCAACATTAATCAAACACTCCTCAGAATAAGTTTTAAGGTAAAGTCCATTCCCCCACATAGTTTTCCTGCTTTTAACTCTAATTCCTTCATTTCTAACTGATCTCTTCTTCCTCTTATCCAACCATACAAAATTATCCCCAATACCCACATCAAACACATTCAATGAAGTGTCAACCTGTGGAAATCTAATACCTCTACCTTCATCCTTCATATCCATATCACAATTACTATCATTACTATCACCAGATCCACAATAACCCCTAGAACTCAACAAACTAGCAATAACTTCCATAATCAGACCATACCTTCCATCCAGCTTCTTGATAACAGACTCCAATTTCCCCATCCCAGCTAACTTTAACAGATCTAGAGATTCATTAAGCATACGACTCTTCCAATTATCCCCAAACAACGTTCTCAACAAACAAGCAACTTCAGCACTAATAACCAGAGTATCAGATTTACCTGGACGGACCCGATTCAATACCACCTGCGTATCTCCACTCTTACCAACACCTTCAGTATCAATAGAATTCTTCTTATCACTCAAGCTATGACAGTCATCCATCAGCTCATAACCTATATAAAGAGGAATAGCCGGCGGAGGATCCGGAGCCGGAACCCTAGTAACAGGTTCCATAAGTACTCGTGCACTGTGAAGATTCTAATAACTGCAAAGTTATCAGAACAGTGAAACACAAAGAAGAACAAAGAAAATTAGGGTTAAGAATGACTAGAAAAGAGAAACAGAGAAGAAGACACTGAATTGCCAAAATCGCTCGATTTCAGAGAGAAAACCCCAGCTTCGTATAGCCTCGTATTATTTTTGGTGTAGGACGTTGCTATGTCTTTGGCATGCATCACATTAATGAGAATGTTGCATGGCATCCTTCTTCATGGTTGGCAAGTAGTATACTGTCCTTAAAGTCTTTGAATATAAAGCTCTTCCTCCTATGTGATTTTCACAATCTCCTTCGTGGATATCTTTGAGAACTTCTTTTGCTTCTTCCTTGTTGAGACATCTTAGGTATGGACCTACAAGAGATTTTCTATACAATATATTGTTTATAATAAGAAATTTAGATACCTTCATCCTGAAAGCTCTAGCATTTTCTCCATCGGGGATGTTACCATCCTTAAGATAGTTTATGATAGGAGTCATCCAGGATGCATCATCATGATCCTTAGTAGCAAGGACAATGTTACCTTAGGATGTGCAGTGGCATCTTCAGGATGCGCAGCGTTACCCTTTGGACACACCTCTACAGTTGCTGGCTTCAGGATTTGAATCTTAGGAATTTTGGATCCTTCTGGTAAATTCAAGGATGATCCTAACTTTGCCAAGGCATCAGCTTCAGCATTTTCTTCCCTAGGTACCTGTGTTAATGTAAATTCTACAAAACAAGATGCTAATTTCTTGACTATTTCAAGATATTCAGTTAATTTTTTACCTTTGACTGCATAAGATACGTTAAAATGGTTAGTAATTAACAAGGAATCAACAAACACTTCTAAATTTGAAACGTGCATATCCTTAGCAAGTTGTAAACCAGCAATGAGAGCTTCATATTCAGCTTCATTACTATTTGTTTGAAATGCACATCTAATCGCATGGGGTATTATGTTCCCTTGTGACGATTTTAGTAGTAATACTAACCCAGTACCTCTCATATTTGAAGCACCATCAGTGTATAAAATCCATTTTCCCAAGTTTTCATTTAGTTGTTGTACTTCTTTTTCAACTTCACTTAGGATGTCACTAATGAAATCATCCACAAAATCAGCTAGAGCCTGTGATTTGATTGCATTTCTAGGTCCATATACTAGTTGTTTGAAATGCACATCTAATCTCATGGGCGTATTATGTCCCCTTGTGGCGATTTTAGTAGTAATCCTAACCCAGTACCTCTCATATTTGAAGCACCATCAACGTATAAAATCCATTTTCCCAAGTTTTCATTTAGTTGTTGTACTTCTTTTTCAACTTCACTTAGGATGTCACTACTGTAACACCCCAACCGATGGCGGAAACATCAGGATGTCACGTATTGATGATTGTTCAGTAGCTCATGGTGAATAATAAATTTCATTAGATAATTTAAATAAGTTACATACAATTGTTTTAAGAATTTGTACATCAAATTGAATAAAATATACAAACATCTTCAAGCATCAAATCAAATCTTCAAGCGAGTAGAACCTGAAACATGTTAAGTTGAAAATAATTTGGGTCAACAAAAGTTGGTGAGAATTACATAGGTTTTGATAATCGAATAAAATTGTTGTGCAATTCATGTGTCATGGCAATCTAGTCCATATGCAAAACATACTAGAAGTAAATCGAGTGCATAATCAACCTTGTGACTGTTGTATTGTGGTACATCCCATACGCTCATGGTTCACTCGTTTATATTGCAGTAACAAACACCCACGTAACCTTTGTAGGAGGCACGTATCCGGGTGGGATTGTCAGTCCAATAGATCTATCAATGTATACCGTTTGGCTGATGACTGTTTATGCTAGAATTGTGCTTACCCTAGTCATGTTCAAGACATAATGCAACATAGAAATACACATAGACACATTGATGATTGAATTGCATAAATATTGTTGTAACATGTTTCACCCCAAAAATGGTGATAAATAGAAAAGGGGCTATGTAAAACTCACCTTAGCAAAATGTTATCTCTTGAAAATAGTGTGTTGCCCAAATGTGTCAAGTATCACCCTATAATAAGGTAATAAATATGTCTAAGTCTATCTAGTCTACATTTGTATATGTTCTAGGGCTTCGAATTGGGGATAAATGCTTGTTTGATTAAAAATGTTTGATAATTTAGAGAATATTTGTAATTAAATAACCAAAAATCTTTTTATGAAATTTAAATCTAAGATGGTCACAAGAATGTGTTTAAAGTATAAAAATAATTTTTACAAAATTATTTTCTTTAAAATAGAATATTAATTCTATTTATAACAAATTGTCAAAATTTCACTTTAATATCTAAAAATATTAAAATTAAAGAATTATAAGTTTAAAATTTATATTTATGTTCTAAATATTCAGAAATAATTTGTATAAAATTTTGGTGCAAAAATATTAAAAATTGAATTTATTATGATTTAATTATGATTAAAACTAACAAAAATTGCTTAAAAATATTAAATAAATGATTTTTCTGAAATAAAAATCATTTCAGAAAAGTTTATCATTGTATAAACTCAGGGTAATTTTTGTGGAAATTAATAAGATCGTTTTGATATTTTTATAGATTTTTATAAATAAAATAGAATAAACTTGATTTATTTATTATATATATTAAATAAATAAATTTTTGAAAACTAAAAAATTGTAAGTTGAACTTTTACATCAGACTAATATATGATAATTTTTTTTTAGAATTTATAAAAGAGTTTTATTAATAAAAATTGAATTTATAAGATTATATATAATATATGTTTATTTGTTAAAAAGGAAAAAAAGGAAACAAAAAGGAATCCAGTGCTGGGACTCGAACCCGCGTGGATTGGGGAGAGGGCACCAGACACAACCACCTGGTCTAGACCAGTGGTTGTGTTTGGTAGCTGTTTATTTAAAATAAATAACAAACACACAGACTTGTTCTTCCCCAAATATAGGCTTCGAAACCCTAGTTTTTCAAATCAAACAATCCACACATCAATAACCTGATTAATCTTAGGGCTTTTGATGTGTGGATGCCGATGATCAAAACCCACCAAAACAATTGTACTTACAATGTTATTTCAGGTACGATTGGATGGTCAAAGCAAAAGTCAAACTGCGATCGTTTAATCAAGAACAGAAGATTTTTATGAAGAATTGAAGGTTGGGAAAGATGAAATGGCGAGTTGTGATTGTTCACAGAGGTCCAATTTATAGTGTAATGGTTCGTAAGTTCGAAATGGAAACCTTTGACCTCGTATTGATGGTGGGACGCGCATATGATCAATTAGGCAACAATTGAAAGTTGATTGCCGTGCATTTGAGTCATAATGGGCCGATATTTACGTAATCATTCCATATAAAAATTAAAACGCGTCAATTAAGCTGATTTGATTGAGTCAAGATGGGATTGTGTAGAGTCAACTGATGCTCGCTGTTGTTCATCGACCAGGAAGGAAAAAGGAAAAAGATTATGTGTGTATTAATATAAAGAGATCTGGAACTAAACCAATGAACATGTGTGGCTCGGGTGGTTAGTGTGCGTGTGTGGTGTGTGGTTGGCTCAGGTTCGAAACCCGGCTGGGACATCATTTTTTTTTATTTAAAACAGTGAAGGGAGTGGAGGTGGAGATGGGGTTTGGGCCGGGTTCTTGGTGGGCCGGGTATCAGTTTGGGCTCAGAACTCTTTGTGTTGTTTGGGCCGATGCAGGTTGAGTTGAGAATCAACTAAGCAGTTTTGTTTTCTTTTGTTATTTATTATTATTATTATTATTATTATTATTATTATTATTATTATTATTATTATTATTATTATTATTATATCTATAACGAATATTTATCATAGCATTAAAATGTAAATAATAACGTACATTTATTTAACGCGAAATGTTACAGTCTCCCCTACTTTTAGGAACTTCGTCCCGAAGTTAAAAGAGAACACCAAGTTGACAATTGGTCGACTACCGAAAACCTTGATAAAATTTCACACTACCTTAACGTACCTGTAAATTCATGATTACGTTCCGGACCGTAATTACCAATTTACCTTACATTAGGGTTTTGCGTCCTTTTATGACTCTACCGATTGTTGAGCAGGTTTGATAGTCTCCACCAGTCGTTGAGCAGGTTGTAGGGCCTCTCCCGACTGTTGGAAAGACATGATGACCTCTACCAATCGTTGAGTAGATTGTTTGGTAGTTAACTAATTGTCGTACAAGTAAGCAAGTATGATTATAGATATAGCAATTAGTTCACATTCAAACAAGTATGCACACAGATGTTATGATAATACTTGAATTTATTACTTGAATCCAAAAAGTGTTAATACATAGAATTAAAGAGGAAATAGACATCATTCAAATGGTAGAGTTTGTTGTTAAGTAGCTCGAGGGTCTCAAGCGGGGTTATTTGGAGCATCAAGAGCATTTGTAGCAGGGATTCGACAAGCATCTGCAAGATGCCCATATCTTTGACAATTGGTGCACTGTCGGCAGGGAACTTGAGTTGGGTGGTGATACTGTGTCACACTTAGGTAGCTTCCCGTTGTATTGTTTCTTGTTGGGTGGGGCAGTGGTATCCATTGCAAAATTTCTGACCTTACACTTCCCGTTGGTTGAGGCCTCGGTTTTGATTTCAACGGCAGGTTGGGGAGTATCCTTTTTCTTTTCCCCTTTACGAGTCAGGGTTCCTGCCTTCACATGGTTATCTGTTAGGGTGGCAGCCAAACGCTTTGCTTCCTCCAAAGTAGCAGGGTTCCTTCCCCACACCGTGTCTTGAATCTGCATCGGTAAGCCACCAATGTACTTTTCGATCGCAATGGGCAAAGGGGTGACTTTGTGGGGTAGCAGTAAGCTAAGTTCGTGAAAACGAGTGTTGTAAGCAAGGTTTTCCCCACTGTCATGAGCAAGATCATGGAATTCATCTTCCAGCTTCTTAATTTCATTACGAGGACAGAATTCTGCCTTCATAATGTCTTTAGCTTGATCCCAAGTTAAGGCTAGTGCAGCTTCAGCTCCGCGAGTGCGTTTTTCTTCATTCCACCAAGTGAGTGCTCGTTTGTGAAGAACACTCATGGTATAACGGACTTTAAAGTTGTCGGGGCATTCACTGTTAATGAAGGTATTCTCAATACCCTCAAACCATTGTAGGAGTCCTGTAGCTCCTTCTTCACCACTAAACTTTGGGGGATTGCAAGAATTAAAGTGCTTAAGGGTACAGGCTGGAAGACCATTCCCATTCCCGTTGTGATTTCCATTTCCATTCCCGTTGCCGTTGCCGTTCCCGTTGCCGTTCAACTGGATGACTTGAGCTAGTAAGTTGGGAACCAGAGTTGCGATTTGTTGCGCCATTTGTTGAGAAATGATTGCAGCCGGTTGAGCATCGACACCATTATTGTTGTTGTTGTTGTTGTTAGTGTCATGGTTATGGTTGTGATTGCTACTCCCTTCATCATGATTTTCACCACTGTTAAGACGAGCACTGCGACGTGGAGGCATGATCTGTAAGAGATACAATGAAATGAATGAGGTTATATAAGGAATGTAATCATTTATTCATTAAAACGAATAAACGAAAACGTTGACTTATCAATGATTTTAGATTCTAATAACATATGAAGACATGCTTTAGCCTATAAGTGAACACTCATCCTGAGAATTCCCAGGTAGGCATCCGGGTCCCTCGTCTGATTGGGATATATGCGCAATGCCAGCCTAGACAGAAGACTCGGAATACAGGCGTTCACCCTTCCAGATTGCACGTGTTCGTTATTAAAATCTAGAACTTCGACGAGATCTCAAGGTGGTTCAGGTTAAACCTGAGGACTTTACCTTATTAGTCTAAGAGTGGATCCAGTGATGGAGAGCAACCTTCTTGAAAGTGGGGACATGAAGTAGGAGGGAGATAGAGAATAGCAAGCAAAAGAAGCAAATACTGGTTAAATCCTATGGTTATAGACTAGATTATTTTTCTAATAACCTAATTCCCTATAACCATGGCTCTGATACCAATCTGTAACACCCCAACCGATGGCGGAAACATCAGGATGTCACGTATTGATGATTGTTCAGTAGCTCATGGTGAATAATAAATTTCATTAGATAATTTAAATAAGTTACATACAATTGTTCTAAGAATTTGTACATCAAATTGAATAAAATATACAAACATCTTCAAGCATCAAATCAAATCTTCAAGCGAGTAGAACCTGAAACATGTTAAGTTGAAAATAATTTGGGTCAACAAAAGTTGGTGAGAATTACATAGGTTTTGATAATCGAATAAAATTGTTGTGCAATTCATGTGTCATGGCAATCTAGTCCATATGCAAAACATACTAGAAGTAAATCGAGTGCATAATCAACCTTGTGACTGTTGTATTGTGGTACATCCCATACGCTCATGGTTCACTCGTTTATATTGCAGTAACAAACACCCACGTAACCTTTGTAGGAGGCACGTATCCGGGTGGGATTGTCAGTCCAATAGATCTATCAATGTATACCGTTTGGCTGATGACTGTTTATGCTAGAATTGTGCTTACCCTAGTCATGTTCAAGACATAATGCAACATAGAAATACACATAGACACATTGATGATTGAATTGCATAAATATTGTTGTAACATGTTTCACCCCAAAAATGGTGATAAATAGAAAAGGGGCTATGTAAAACTCACCTTAGCAAAATGTTATCTCTTGAAAATAGTGTGTTGCCCAAATGTGTCAAGTATCACCCTATAATAAGGTAATCAATATGTCTAAGTCTATCTAGTCTACATTTGTATATGTTCTAGGGCTTCGAATTGGGGATAAATGCTTGTTTGATTAAAAATGTTTGATAATTTAGAGAATATTTGTAATTAAATAACCAAAAATCTTTTTATGAAATTTAAATCTAAGATGGTCACAAGAATGTGTTTAAAGTATAAAAATAATTTTTACAAAATTATTTTCTTTAAAATAGAATATTAATTCTATTTATAACAAATTGTCAAAATTTCACTTTAATATCTAAAAATATTAAAATTAAAGAATTATAAGTTTAAAATTTATATTTCTGTTCTAAATATTCAGAAATAATTTGTATAAAATTTTGGTGCAAAAATATTAAAAATTGAATTTATTATGATTTAATTATGATTAAAACTAACAAAAATTGCTTAAAAATATTAAATAAATGATTTTTCTGAAATAAAAATCATTTCAGAAAAGTTTATCATTGTATAAACTCAGGATAATTTTTGTGGAAATTAATAAGATCGTTTTGATATTTTTATAAATAAAATAGAATAAACTTGATTTATTTATTATATATATTAAATAAATAAATTTTTGAAAACTAAAAAATTGTAAGTTGAACTTTTACATCAGATTAATATCAGATAAATTTTTTTTAGAATTTATAAAAGAGTTTTATTAACAAAAATTGAATTTATAAGATTATATATATAATATATGTTTATTTGTTAAAAAGGAAAAAAGGAAACAAAAAGGAATCCACTGCTGGGACTCGAACCCGCGTGGATTGGGGAGAGGGCACCAGACACAACCACCTGGTCTAGACCAGTGGTTGTGTTTGGTAGCTGTTTATTTAAAATAAATTACAAACACACAGACTTGTTCTTCCCCAAATGTAGGCTTCGAAACCCTAGTTTTTCAAATCAAACAATCCACACATCAATAACCTGATTAATCTTAGGGCTTTTGATGTGTGGATGCCGATGATCAAAACCCACCAAAACAATTGTACTTACAATGTTATTTCAGGTACGATTGGATGGTCAAAGCAAAAGTCAAACTGCGATCGTTTAATCAAGAACAGAAGATTTTTATGAAGAATTGAAGGTTGGGAAATATGAAATGGCGAGTTGTGATTGTTCACAGAGGTCCAATTTATAGTGTAATGGTTCGTAAGTTCGAAATGGAAACCTTTGACCTCGTATTGATGGTGGGGCGCGCATATGATCAATTAGGCAACAATTGAAAGTTGATTGCCGTGTATTTGAGTCATAATGGGCTGATATTTACGTAATCATTCCATATAAAAATTAAAACGCGTCAATTAAGCTGATTTGATTGAGTCAAGATGGGATTGTGTAGAGTCAACTGATGCTCGCTGCTGTTCATCGACCAGGAAGGAAAAAGGAAAAAGATTATGTATGTATTAATATAAAGAGATCTGGAACTAAACCAATGAACATGTGTGGCTCGGGTGGTTAGTGTGCGTGTGTGGTGTGTGGTTGGCTCGGGTTCGAAACCCGGCTGGGACATCATTTTTTTTATTTAAAACAGTGAAGGAAGGGGAGGTGGAGATGGGGTTTGGGCCGGGTTCTTGGTGGGCCGGGTATCAGTTTGGACTCAGAACTCTTTGTGTTGTTTGGGCCGATGCAGGTTGAGTTGAGAATCAACTAAGCAGTTTTGTTTTCTTTTGTTATTTATTATTATTATTATTATTATTATTATTATTATTATTATTATTATTATTATTATATCTATAACGAATATTTATCATAGCATTAAAATGTAAATAATAACGTACATTTATTTAACGCGAAATGTTACAACTACTAATATCAGCCACGAAATTAGCTAGAGCCTGTGATTTGATTGCATTTCTAGGTTCATATACCAAGTCAAAAGCACTTAATTTTACTGACCATTTTGCCAATCTTCCTAACATTTTTGGTTTTCTAGGCATATTTTTAATGGGGTAATTAGTTTGAACATATATCCTATGTGTTTCAAAATAATGCCTTAACTTGGTAGATTTCATAATTAAAGCTAAAATAAGTTTTTCAACATGCGAATACCTGGTTTCAGTATCCAATAAAGTTTTACATACATAGATGTTGAAACCAGGTATTCACATCTTGAAAAACTCATTTTAGCTTTAATAATGGCATCTACCAAGTTAAGACATTATTTTGAAACACATAGGATACATGTTCAAACTAATTACCCTATTAAAAATGGTCTTAGAAAACCAGAAATGTCAGGAAGAATGGCAAAATGGTAGGTAAAATTGAGTGCCTTTGACTTGGTATATGAGCCTAGAGATGCAATCAAATCACAAGCTCTAGCAGATTTTGTGGCTGATTTTAGTAGTGATATCCTAAGTGAAGTAGAGTCTGAAGTTCAACAATTAGATGAAAACTTAGGAAAATGGACTCTATACACTGATGGTGCTTCAAATGCAAGAGGTACAGGGTTAAGATTACTACTAAAATCGCCACAAGGGGACATAATACCCCATGCTATTAGATATGCATTTCAAACTACCAATAATGAGGCAGAATATGAAGCTCTCATTGCTGGTTTATGTTGAGGGTGAAAATCCTTAGGATGATTTTACCTCACATACCTAATGTACCATCCTAACGATGCTGAAGGACTCAACTGACTTTAGGATGTAACAGTATTTCAGCATGTGCACATCCTGAGAATGAACTAAAGAATTAGCTTTCTTATATGTGATTGCAGGTACAATTAAGTTATAGGATTCATATACACTCTCTAATGTCTATATTATAACTCTCGGTTAAAGAAGTCAAGGATCAAAGAGTAACTCGTGCAATCCATAGTCCTAGATCAAAGATGAAGTCAAAGTTGTAACCGATACACATTAAATATTGGCGAAAGATAAGGAAACAGCTAGAACAACATAAACCTGAGGTAAACTGCCACAACGGTCATCTGAAGACTTCAAAGACCTTAACTAAGTCAGCGGATCTTACGGGATTCTTTGTTTACTTCATGTATTATATAAATGGGAGTATTGGACGAGTATAGGACACATTGCTCACACTATAGCTACACACATACACTTAGCTGATAAAAAACACTCACACAATCATTGTAATCTTAGTACACTCGTCCATTTGCTCATCCAAAGTTGTACCTTTTTACCAAATTAATATTAACAAACAAGGCAGGGGCCTAGTCTCCTCCCGAGGTTTTATGCCGGCGATCTACAACTGATCAAGGGTTTTTCTCGTACATCGAGTGTTATTCTTTGTGTTTTACTACTTAATTTGTTCTTTACATACAGTTCCATCCCGAGGATATAACTGTCCATCCCAAATCAAACCTAAGCCATCCCGAGCATAGTTGTCACCTATTTACTTCTTTAGCATCCTGATACACCATTTTCAGAATACAACTGAGTTTTTAACATATTTCACACATTTAGCACTCTACCTCACTTTTACTAACTTGGAATACACAATTATTTCTACTAGATAATTTTTGACCCAAACAATTTACATCTTGCTAAGGATATGCACATTTTAAATTTACAAGTATTTGTTGATTCCTTATTGATTACTAACCATTTTAATGGATCTTATGCAGTAAAAGGTCAAAAATTAGTTATTTTTCTTAAAATAGTTAAAAAATTATCAACTTCTTTTGTAGAATTCACACTAACACAGGTACCTAGGGAAGAAAATGCTGATGCTGATGCCTTGGCAAATCTAGGATCTTAATTAAATTTACCTAAAGGATCCAAGATTCCCATTATCCACGTCATGAAGCCAGCAATTGAAGAGTGGCATATTGAGGATGCCAAGGCACATCCTGAGGATAACACAGAACAGCCTGAAAATAAGACGGTGCATCCTAAGGATAACACTGTTCTGACTACTCAGGTTCATGACGATTCATCTTGGACGACTCCTATAATAAAATATTTAAAAGAGGATGTCATCCCTGATGGAGAAAATGCAAAAGCTTTCAGGATGAAGGTATAAAAATTTACTATCATAGACAATATTTTGTATAGAAAATCCCTTGCAGGTCCATATTTGAGATGTCTCAACAAGGAAGAAGCAAATGAAGTTCTTAAAGACATCCATGAAGGAGATTGTGGATACCATACAGGAGGAAGATCTTTTTACTTGAAGACACTTAGGACAGGATACTACTGGCCAACCATGAAGAAGGATGCCATGTCATATTCTTAAAAGTGTGACACATGTCAAAGGCATAGTAACATCCTCCACCAGCCTGCTGAACCATTACATCCTATTATTTCACCATGTCCTTTCATGAAATGGGGAATGGATATAGTAGGAAAATTACCCATAGCTCCTGGTGGAATGGTGTTTATGTTGGTAATGACTGATTACTTCTAAAAATGGATCGAAGCTGAAGCATTCGTACAAGTCAGGGACTAAGAAGTGGTGTCATTCATCAAGAGGAATATCCTAACAAGATTTGGAGTGCCAGTTGAAATCATTTGTGACAACGGTTCTCAATTCATCAGCAAAAGGACGACTGACTTTTGTGAAAGCTGGGGGATCAAGATGAAAACTTCAACACCAGTCCATCCTTAGGCTAATGGACAAGCAGAATACTCAAATAAAATAATTGTCAACAACTTGAAAAATAAGCTTAGGGAAAAGAAAGGGAAATGGGCAGAAGAACTTCCATTTGTACTTTGGTCTGATAGGACTACCTCCTTGGTCTTCGGAACCGAAGCAATGCTACCAACAGAGATGGTCATGCCTACAGCCAGAAGACATCTTCTGGATGCAACTACCAACTCAGAAGCACTATTACATGATTTGGAAACTGTGGATCCACTCAGGGATGAGGTTAAATTAAGGATGGCAGCTAATCAACAAAGGATTGCTAAAGCCTACAACAAAAATATAAGGATAAGAAGATTTCAAGAAGGAGATTTGGTACTAAGGAAAGCCTTCCAAAATACAACAAAACCAAGTGATGGCAAGTTAGCTCCTAAATGGGAAGGACCATACTTAATAGATTCCGAAGCTTGCAAAGGAGCATATTGGCTATCGACGATGGAAGGGGAAATTCTACCAAGAGCATGGAATGCAATTCATTTGAAATATTACCACGTATAAGATTTCATTTGACTGATATCTCTGGAAGAGAAACCATGGTTCGGATTACTGGTAGGATGAAGGTTCAGGCTGATAGAGATGAATCATCTCCATATGTAAGAATTTATTCTTAACCTATTTCAATCGTTTATATTTTTACTAAACATTTAGCACTCTACCTCACTTTTACTAATTTGGAATACAAAATTATTTCTACTAGATAATTTTTGACCAAAACAATTTGGCACCCACCGTGGGGCAAGTGGTGCTATTTTAATAAAAAACTTTGTTAAAACTTTCTCTCATTTAATTCTTTTTTACAAAACTTGACAACTATGTCTTCTTCCAAGAAAACTGTCTCTTCATCCATGCCATCATCAACCTCTACTAGAAATACTGTCTTACCACCTCCACCTGCACTTCCAAGAAGTTCTACTTCCCAGATCCCACCTAGACCATCAATAGGAGCATCTGGATCTACTCCTCCTGTTTTTGTGTCAAATGATGAACTACTTTCTATGTTTGCACTGATGAAAGATTCGATACATCAACAACAAGACACAAACCGAATGTTGATAAGAGAGATACAGGCTCTCAAATCATCCTCGAGGGGTGCATCAAGGAGATTTTATCCCCATGAGTACTGGGTTCTCTACTCCAGAAACAACTACTACACCCATGATGGCAACTACAAGGGATCCAGGATATACACCTGTGCCATCCCAAGGATATAACAATAATGGTAACAATTTAAGTTCAAGTACTTTTACTGCTAATAATGTTGCTTCTTTGCAGGATACAGGAATAAGCCCTCATCTAGAAAAGGGAGCTTCAGAAGATCAAGGACATGGTATTGAATGTGCCAGGGATAGTGCAACCCATACCTGAGGTATCCTCAGCATCGCATAGGGTGTCAAGATTTGCACCCCCCCATATGTGATGCAGAGATCCCAAAGCGGTTTCAAACTCCAAGCATGAAGCTCTATGATGGATCTACAGATCCTGAGGAGCATGTGGCTCAATATAGGGAAAGGATGGAAATAAATCCAATCCCTGCCGATCTGAAAGAAGCATGTTTATGCAAGGGATTTGGTTCGACTCTCACCGGTACAGCCCTGAAATGGCTCCTAAGTGTTCCACCCTATTATATTACTTCTTTTGCACAGTTAATTAACATGTTTAATAATCAATTTTCTTGTAGTCGAACGTTCAAACGTTTGACAAGTGATCTATACAGGGTGACTCAACCACAGGGGGAATCACTAAGAGAATTCATTACTAGGTTTGGAAAGGAATCACTTTACATCCCGAACCTGGATGTCACAACAGCAGTACAGGCATTCAAGATGGGGATGTAAAGAGATTCACCATTCTATCAAGAATTGGTGATGAATCCATGCAGGAACTTAGATGAAGTCAGGAACAGAGCTTTGAGATTCATCCAACTTGAGGATGATAAGAAGATACAAGAGAGGATAGAGTCATCCTCAAAATATAACCATCCCAATCGAAAGTCCACTCCCACATACGAACCAACAAGCATAAACCATATGATAGGACTGATAATAAGAAGGTCAAGGTGGTAGAGGACGATGATGAGGACGACTGCCCTAAATTATCAGATTACTGTTTTTCTGTTGATGTAACAGGACTGATGTACGCCATGAAGGATCTAGGGGACAAAGCAAGATGGTCGAAGAAAGAGAACAAGATAGGATGGAAAGACAAGTCCAAATGGTGTGACTTTCATGAAGATTTCAGCCATACCACTGAAGATTACATCGCCCTAAGAAAGAATATAGCATATCTCTTGAGCAACGGTCACCTTAAAGATCTCCTGGTCAAAAAAAATCAAGGGCTCAGGATGGCACCAACATCCCAGAAAGAGCTGCATCCCCACCTAAGGATGCTGGTATTATTAACTTCATTTCAGGAGGGTCAGACCTTTGACATTTGTGGAACCTTATACTCAGCTGCTAAAAGACACGCGAGGGAAACAAAGTCTGAAAAAGGAGAAAGACCAACGAAGACGACCATCCTGACGACCTCTAAAGTGATCAGCTTCGAGGAGGAAGACCGAGAAAACATTCTTGACCCTCATCATGATGGTTTGGTTATTACTTTATATATTTCTAACCACTTTGTTTGCAGGATTCTCGTAGATGGAGGAAGTTCAGTGAATATCATCCAGCTTGAAGCTCTCAAAAGAATGAACATCCCGGAATCTGAAATTGTTTCCAGATCATCGGTTTTGGTGGGCTTCAATGGGGAAACTAAGAGCACAGTGGGCGACATCAAGCTACCAGTATATGTAGAAGGAGTGAACTCTATCCAGAGATTCTGTGTGATAGATTCCCTATCCTGCTATAATGTCATCTTGGGGAGACCTTGGATACATGACATGTAGGCAGTTCCTTCAACATATCACCAGTGTACAAAGTTACCTACACCTTGGGGAGTTGTCAAAGTCAATAGTGATCAACAAGAAGCCAAGGATTGTTATACAACATCTATGAAGGCTTCATCACGTCAAGCGTAGCAATTACATAAGGATGCATAGTACCATCCTCAAGAAGTCAAGGCACATCCTGAGTAGGATGTAAAGGCTGTTTGCCTTGATGACAATAACAAGGATATTACTGTGCTAATTGGTAAGAATATTCCTCATGACATTGAACAATCACTAATTTCATTTCTTAAACGCAGGATGTCTACCTTTGCATGGAATCATGAAGATATGACTGGCATCTCTAAGGATGTCATTACCCATAAGCTTGGGATTGATAAGAGCTTCAAACCCATTCAACAAAAAAGAAGAAAGTTTGCTCCGGAACAAAATATTATCATACAAGAAGAAGTGGATAGACTCCTTAAATCCAAGATGATAAGGGAAGTAAAATTTGTAGATGCATTTTGTGCGACTAATGCTTTGGATTACAATTAACATATGTTTATGTGATTAGTCGTTTGGTCGAAGGATGTTTTATATGGTCGAAGGAGAGATTTTGAATGGGCGAAGGAGACTTAAAGGTTCGAAGGAGAGAAGGAGGTCGAAGGTAGTTTTAGATGTTAATGTATTGCTTGGTTCGACCATCATTATTGGGCGAACCTTCACATTCGACCAAGCAAAGTGGGCGAATGTGCAGGCCTATATAAAGGTCAAGTTCATTTTGAAAGTTAGTTTTTGTCATTTTTGTTTCCCTCCTGTTTGAGTCTCTCCCTAGGGTTTTGTGTAAACTTAATTCACGTCTTGTCTTGATTGTAAAGCTTATTATAACGTGTAATTGAGTTTGTTTATCAATGAAATGAAGCTTTTAAAGATGATTTCTGCGTTTTGTTAGTATTGTTATCATTTTGTGATTGATTCAGGGATTCCGCAACTGAATCAAACTTGTTTGATCATTATCTTTGTAGATTTGACGATCCTACGCGCATACAGAGTGTTCATGACAAAAGTCCACTTTCGAACCCTTTTGCCACATTCGAACCTTTAATTAGGGTCGAAGGAGGCAAAAGTATCACATTCGACCGGTATAAATGGGCGAAGGAGCAGCCTATATAAACCCTTATCTTCTCATTCGACCCCATTCGAAATTTTTTCAAAATTTCTGAGATAAAGTCCACTTGTTGCTTGTTGTTTTTAGATCTTTCCATTGTGTTCGTCTGTTGTTACTGATCATTTTGCCCTTATCCTTACAGGTTTTCATCCATTTTTCAGTGTTTAATCACTGATTTTATGTTCAAGCCCTAACTGCTTCAAAACTGAATTAAACTGTGATTAATTGGCTATGATTTTGATTAGGATTCATTGGTTCAATGTTTTAGGGGGAGAATATGCAAAAACATTGGGTTTAACATTACCAGAATCCATAATCGTTTGATTGAGTTCATTCGAACCCTAGTTTTTGAATTAAAACATAGAATCAATGAATAATTAATGAAATTGAGTGTTAGGAAAGCTTAATCGGAGGTTTTAGGTGCTTGACAAATCAAAATGACAGCTTGAAACATACTGAATTTCAAAATTGAAATTTGAACTGATGAACTGACACCTTTGCCCATTAACAAACGGTCGAACGTGCAAATTTGGGCGAAGGAGAAAGTTTAATTGGGCGAATGAAGAATAATGGTCGAATTAAATAATTTTTCAAAACGATTTACATTCGTACCTTTGAAAACTTCACATTCGCACCCAAAATTTCTCATTCGAACCTTTAAATGGTCGAATGTAGAAATTGAAAACCAAATTTTCAGATTTTGTTTATTTTGTTTGTTTCTAACGTGTTTACTTGATTTGTTTTGCAGTATTAACCATGTCTGAACAGGAAGGTACAAGTGTTCATGCTGGATCATGTTCACAGGCTGCCGAGACAGAGAAGACTGCTATTCTACCATTTGAGAATGCACACAACTGTTGTGCATACTTAGGGGATGTGAAGAAACACACGGAGTTTACTGGGATAATTGAGTTTTTGAAGAGAAGCCGGGTGATTGACGCGATTGCTACACCCGCTATCATTTACCGAGATCTGTTACAGGAGTTCTGGACAAATGCAAAGATGGACTTCTGGGATGGCGAATCCTCACTGGTTAGTAAGATTCAGGGGGAGCTTATAATCGTTTCAGAGAATGATATTAGAGAGGCATTGAAGCTTGAAGATGTCAAGACGGATCCCAGAGAACTCAGCTGGACTGAACAACGGAAGTGCTTTCTTAGAATGAAGTATAACGGACCTATTACTGATGGTTCGTTATATAAAGGAAAGCTCTGTCCCCAGTTCAAGTAATTTAGCACACGTGACGATACATGTCTTTGGGTCAGTAGCTGGTGGTTATGATTTAATGAGGAAAAGCATTAGCTCATTGATGGTGGCACTCATATTGAACAAACCGCTCAACGTGTCTGGAATGCTAATGGAACATTTATTGGAACCAGTGAGAGGAACAAGGACTAGGAAATTTCTGTTATATCCTAGATTCCTTCAGATGATTTTTGATTTAAAGTATAAGAAATTGAAGAGAGATCCAAAGCAGATTATTGTTCAGGAGCATATGAACATTAATACTCTTACTAGACTGAAGGCGTATAAAGGTGTGCCTTTGAACGAACGACCACCAGTGAGGCGTCTATTTGGTCACCTGATCAAGATAGATTATGTAGACCCAGGTAAGGATAAAGTGAGGCATGCTAACAGTGCATCTGACGAAGACAATCCTTTATTTCCAGTTGACCCTGAGGCAAAACGAAAGCGTCAGGTGGTGAATGTAGGAGCAAAGAGTGGAAAGAGTAAAGAAAAGGAGATTGTGATTGAAGTTGTTACTGAAGCTGAACAAGCGAAGAAGAAAAATGTTTCTAGGAGGAAGAAACAGATGTCAAAGAAAGGTATGAACTTGGTTGATGAAGCGTCGATTAATTCTGAGGAGACGCAAGAAGATGAAAGATGGGATTCTGATACAGAGACGGTTAAGAGCACCACGCCCAAGGCCACTATGGCTGGTGAGTCTGCCAGTCTTAACAGATCATTGGAGGAACAAAGAAATAAGCCCTATTCGTTTAGACGAAACTGATGAGGGTCTAGGCTTGGGATCTGAAGATTTTCATGGATCGCCAGAGCAGGGGGAGAAACAGAAGAAACCCCAGTTTAAGAAGAAGGAAAAGGTGTTGCGACCAATGGAGAAAAGAGCGAGAGAGATTGAATCTCTGGTTGCAGGTAAGAAATTGCCACCTGCATCAAGTTCTAAGTCACCGGTTACTGCTCCAGCTGCGAAGAAGCAGAAAACCACTTCAAGTACTGAACAGGAATCTGATTTACCTGTTGATGAATTTCATGATGCTATGGATAGAGTACTTAAGAAGTTGAAGAAAGGAAAGATGCCTGAGTCTACTGAAGCTTCTACACATAAGGTCACAGTTGACAGTGATGTGACGAACACTGTGAACCAGAAGCTTACTTAGATGATGAAGATTATTAATAAGCAGCAAGTAGAAATTGAGCAGTTGAGAAAGAACGACAGGAAAATGTTGGATGTCGTTGAAACATCTCATGAGAACAATGAAGCTCTCGAAGCAAAAATCAAACTACTTCAGAGGGAGAATAAGAAGTTATTGAAACATGAGCAAAGAAACACCAAACGATACATCGCTTTGAAATAAGAGAACAAGAAGCTAAAAGAGAGTAACAAGAACATGGACAACTTGATTAAAGATTTGTACTCTCGAGCTCCTCAACTAAAAGAAGGTGAAGAGGACAAAGAACAAGATGAGGAGCAGGTCGATTTTGAACCGTCAGATAATGAGGAGGAGGAAGATGAGGATCTAGATGAAGATGCTGGAAATGTTCCTCAAAAGAAGAAAAAGAAAGATGATGGAGATGATGATTGTTCGGATGATGAATCTGGTGGAGGAGACAGCTCTGCAAGCTTTGATAGTGATGATGATGATGACGATAACACAGATAAGTACAAATATGAGAAACGTGGATCTGGAAAAGGAGGTGAATCCAGCTCTAAATCTCCTGGAGGAACTGTTGATGAAGATATCTTTTGGAATGAGAAGCTGAGGTCATTGTCTGAGGTGATAAACTGATGTATCGCCAAATGCTAACTGATCGAGTCTAGACGATAGACATGACTAGAAGATTTTCTGAGATCTTTGAATCCAGTGACAGGATGCTTGAATTGGAGTATAACGATCCAGATTTGGAGGATGGAGAAGTTTCTGCTGCGATGTCAAAGGAGATTTTAGAAGGTTTGGCGAAACAGGTTGGGAAGACGTTGGAAGAACTATTGGTTGATAATCAAATTCCCAATATACCTGAAAAAGAAGACGGTAATCATTCTGATGACCGTGATGTACCTGCATTTGAGGAGGTGGAGATAGAAGATATAACCAGCGAGGAATATCCAGAATATTTCAAGAAAAACAAAGATTCAGGATTTCCTGGGTTTACTGAAGAATTGCTAAACGAAGCCGAGAAACTTGCTAAAGAAAAGAGTGAGAAGTTTGTTGAAGAAGTTTTCAAGGGGCATGATAAACCGAATATTGAACAATCAGACAGTTTGAAGGAGTTACTGAGGAAATTAAAAGAGAAAGAGATTAACCGTCCAAAAGCAGAGATCCAGGGAAGTTTTTATAAGATACACAACGAGATGTTTAAAGGAAGAGCGTTGGGATGGAAGTTTGTAAAACAGTTGAAATGTGTTGCTGTTAAGTGGGAGAAAGGGATACTTTATTTTGAAAGATTCCACTCCCGTACTGGGCTATTCGTGATATATGTAGTCATCGGTTGACTGGATCTTTGAACGATCATATTGCTTATTTTGCTGATCAAATGGCGAGGGAAAGCAGGACGAGATGGAATTTATTTGAACCTCAGTATCCGAAGCGAATTGTTCATAAGAAAGAAATTGATGAGATAACCAAAATGCCCAAGGTGACTTTGAAGTATAAACCACCGAAAGTGTTGAAACACATTCCGTTATTGTAGATCCCACAACACTTTGCTAAAGACTTCATCTGGTGGTATTATGATTTGAAGATTGCAGAGGCTGTGATTGTTTTGAAGGACGGAGAAAAGAATTTCAAGAAGATACACATATTTGATCCTATGTGGTTGATTAATTGTTCACATGAGGATATCATTATGTTGTATTACAATCCGATATACAGTGAGGTGAAGGATGCTGAACAAGCAAGTAAATATCAGCGTGTGGTATTTCTGTGCTTTGCTCATGACATAAATGCTGGATGCGATTATGATAAGAAGCTTGGTAAGTTTATAAAGGTTCAAGATGTTCCTGAAGTCAAGAAGAAGAAGCCTAAACAAACTTATGAACCGGTGATGACCTTAGAACAAAAGAAACAATTACACATAAAGCTTATGAACAAAAGGATGGACCAAGAGCGTAAACAATCCAAGCAATAGTCGAGGGGGAGTTTGTAGATGCATTTTGTGCGACTAATGCTTTGGATTACAATTAACATATATTTATGTGATTAGTCGTTTGGTTGAAGGAAGTTTTATATGGTCGAAGGAGAGATTTTGAATGGGCGAAGGAGACTTAAAGGTTCGAAGGAGAGAAGGAGGTCGAAGGTAGTTTTAGATGTTAATGTATTGCTTGGTTCGACCATCATGATTGGGCGAACCTGCACATTCGACCAAGCAAAGTGGGTGAATGTGCAGGCCTATATAAAGGTCAAGTTCATTTTGAAAGTTAGTTTTGGTCATTTTTGTTTCCCTCCTGTTTGAGTCTCTCCCTAGGGTTTTGTGTAAACTTAATTCACGTCTTGTCTTGATTGTAAAGCTTATTATAACGTGTAATTGAGTTTGTTTATCAATGAAATGAAGCTTTTAAAGATGATTTCTGCGTTTTGTTAGTATTGTTATCATTTTGTGATTGATTCAGGGATTTCGCACCTGAATCAAACTTGTTTGATCATTATCTTTGTAGATTTGACGATCCTACGTGCATACAAAATTTCCAAGATGGCTTGCCAATGTGGTGATAGTTCAAAAGAAAAATGGGGAATGGAGAGTGTGTAGACTATACAGACCTCAATAAAGCATGTCCTAAGGACCCATTCCCATTATCACATATAGATCCAATGGTGGATGCTACAACAGGCCACGAAATGCTGACATTCATGGATGCATCCTCAGGATTCCAACAAATTCAAATGCAACCAGACGATTAAGAGGACAAAACATTCATCACCCCATCAGGTATATATTTTTATATAGCTATGCCATTTGGATTAAAAAATGCAGGTGCAACCTACGAAAGGCTAGTGAATATGATGTTTAAAGAAAAGATTGGGGACACAATGGAGGTGTACATTGATGACATGGTGGTTAAGTCCAAAAAGGCAAAGAATCATCTTCAAGATCTTAAGGAGGCATTTGACATCCTGGACGCCTACAATATGAAGTTGAACCCATCAAAGTGTCACTTTGGAGTCGGTGCTGGAAAATTTCTGGGATATTTAGTTACCAAAAGAGGGATAGCGGCCAACCCCAAACAGATAAAAGTCGTCCTTGACCTCAAAACCCCAAAAATTATCAAGGATTTACAAAGGCTTATAGGCAGGATAGCAGCGTTAAATAGATTCATTTCGAAATCCTTATAGAAGTGTAAAGAATTCTATGATATCCTGAGGAAAAATAGTAAATTCGACTGGGGACAGAGACACGAGGAAGCATTGAAGAAGTTGAAAGAGTATCTAGCAGCAGCTCCACTCCTGATGAAGCCTGAGGATGGAGAACGTCTGAAGCTATACCTTGCAGTTTTTGGGAATGGTATAAGTGCAGAATTGGTAAGAGACTTCGAGGGGGAACAACATCCTGTCTACTATGTAAGTAAAACTCTACTAGATGCTAAGACCAGGTATTCTCATCTCGAAAAACTTGTTTTAGCTTTGATAATGGCATCTACTAAGTTAAGGCATTACTTTGAAACACATAGAATACACGTACAAACTAACTATCCCATTAAAAATGTACATAGAAAACCAGAAATGTCAGGTAGAATGGCTAAGTGGTTAGTAAAATTAAGTGCCTTTGACTTAGTATACGAGCCTAGAAATGCAATCAAATCTCAGGCTCTAGCAGATTTTGTGGCTGATTTCAGTAGTGACATTTTGAGTGAAGTAGAATCCGAAGTACAATACTTAAACGAAAACTTAGGAAAATGGATTTTATATACTGATGGTGATTCAAATGCAAAAGGAACAGTTTTAGGAATACTACTAAAATTGCCACAAGGGGACAAAATACCTCATGCTATTAGATGTTCATTTCAGACAACCAATAATGAGGCAGAATATGAAGCTCTCATTGCTGGTTTGCAACTTGCTAAAGACATGCATATTATTAATATAGAAGTATTTGTTGATTCTTTGTTGATTGCTAATCATTTTAATGGATCTTATGCAGTAAAGGGTCAAAAATTAGCTCTTTATCTCGAAAAAGTTAAAAATTTATCAACTTCTTTTGTAGAATTTTCACTAACACATGTACCTAGGGAAGAAAATGCTGAAGCTTATGCCTTAGCAAACCTGGGATCCTCCTTTAATCTACCAGAAAGGTCCAAGATTCCCATCATCCACATTCTGAAACCAGCAATTGGAGAGTGGCATCATGAGGATAGCCAGGTACATCTTGGGGATAAAACAGCCCATCCTGAGGATATCACTGTTTTAGCCACTTAGGCACAAGACGATTCATCATGGATGACTCCTATGATAAAATATTTACAAGAAGATGTCATTCCTGATGGGGAAAACCCAAAGGCTTTCAAGATAAAGGTATCTAAATTTACAATTATAGACAATATTTTGTATAGAAAATCTCTTGCAGGTCGATATTTGAGGTGTCTGAACAAGGATGAAGCAAACGGGGTGCTCAAGGACATCTACGAAGGAGATTGTGGGAACCATACAGGAGGAAGATCTCTCAAATCGAAGACTTTGAGGACGGGATACTATTGGCCTACTATGAAGAAGGATGCCATGCTATATTCCCAAAAGTGTGATCCATGTCAAATACATAGAAACATCCTTCACCAACCTGCTGAACCACTACATCCTATTATTTCACCATGGCCCTTCATGAAATAGGGAATGGATATAGTAGGAAGCTACCCAAAGCTCCTGGAGGAAAGGTATTCATGCTAGTGATGACAGACTACTCAAAATGTATTGAAGCTGAAGCATTTGTGCAAGTTAGAGATAAAGAGGTGGTATCGTTCATCAAAAGGAATATCTTAACAAGATTTGGAGTACCATCTGAAATTATTTGTGACAATGGCTCTCAATTCATTAGCAAAAGAACAACTGACTTTTGTGAGAGTTGGGGGATCAAGATGGTGACTTCAACACTAGTCCATCCTCAAGCTAATGGACAGGCAGAATATTCAAACAAAATCATCGTCAACAACTTGAAGAAGAAGCTTGGAGAAAAGAAAGGGAAATGGGCAGAAGAACTTCCATTTGTACTCTGGGCAGATAGGACTACTTCCAAGAATGCTACTGGTCAGACGCCATTCTCCTTGGTCTTTGGAACAGAAGCGATGCTGCCAACAGAGATGGTCATGCCTAGAGCAAGAAAACATCTTCAGATTGCAACTACCAATTCCGGAGAACTACTACAGGATTTGGAAACTGTGGATGAACTCTGGTATGCTACTAAAGTAAGAATGGCAGCATATCAACAGAGGATTGCTAAAGCTTACCACAAGAATATTAGGATAAGAAGATTTCAAGAAGGAGACTTGGTATTAAGAAAAGCCTTCCAAAACACAACAAAGCCAAGCGATGGTAAGCTAGCTCCTAAGTGGGAAGGTCCATACTTGATCGATTCTGAAGCTGGTAAAGGAGCATATTGGTTATCAACAATGGAAGGAGAGATTCTACCAAGGGCTTGGAATGCTATTCACTTAAAATACTACCATGCCTAGGGATGCATGTGACTAATCTCTCTGGAAGAGAAACCATGGTCCGAATCACAGGTGGGATGAAAGTGAAGGCTGATAGAGATGAATCATCTCCATATGTAAGTACTTAATCTATTTCGATCAATTATATTTTTACTAAACATGGTCTAGAAATAGTCCATCCTGAGAATTTTGCAATACCATCCTGAAGATGGAATGCTTAGAAGACTAGGGGGTTGGCCACCCTCTCCTCCGTTAAGGTATCTGACACCTCGCTAAGGTTTAAAGGTTTTCACCTTTCTCGTTGGATTAGCAACCCTCGCCTGGAGCTCACGACGCCTATGTATATTTTCAGGATGGTGGGACCAGTCCATGTAAAAGTGGCTGACAAGTTCATTATCTTTGAGATATACGATGGAGCTCTTAAGGTTTAGACATTTTTCAATGTCTCTTACGTATTTGGTCTAGTCACCAGGGCCTTGTCGCCAGTTATTTATGTAGAGCCTTGTCGCTAGTTATTCCTAAGGGCCTTGTCGCCAGTTATTCCCAAGATGTTACATATTGGTTTTATCACCAGAATTATTTCAAAGGGGTTTGATCCCAGTTAAACCAAAGGCCTAAGTCGCCAGTATAATAACAAAGTTTTCCTTTACAAGATATTATTAAAACATAATTCTTTCTTATAAAGGATTGTAGACTTAAAGTCTATCTTGAAGATATTACACTGGGGAAATCCTCAAGATGCAAGAACATCCCAAGGATGAAGAATAAACTGGGGACATCCTCAGGATAATGAAGACCATCCTGACGATGAGAAGGACTTATGAAGCATGTGGCAAGATCAGAAGAATTATTCAACAGAAAAAAATACAAAAGGTATTATTTTTTATCATTTCTTTATGCCCTAAGTGTTTGCTGATGTTTGCAGAATATCAAAGAACACAGAGATGTCAAAAGTTATTGATATATTATTCATAAAAGATTATACCAACCCCTGGCTTCATCCTAGACCAGGACCCATCCACCAGGGATCAGCATTTCAAAGTCAGGGTTGAAAAAGATTTGGGGCTTCGTCTTGTAAACCAAGATCCCTCCACCCCAAAAGCTTTCATTGTTCATACAAATAAAAGCATAAAATTGTCTAATTTGTTCATAAACTAGCATTCCAAAAAAGTGGGCTCTCGCCTAGTCATCACATACTTCATTGCCCACCGGTTCCTCAACCTGAAACTCCTTGGCCACCCCGGCATCCGTCACCTGAGCCTCTGTCACCTCAGCCTCTTTACCATCATCCTGAGGATCAGCAGCAGGGATGGACTCAGACGCCACTTTCTTTCCACCCAGACTGAGGATCTTCTCTTGCCAAACTCCAACATCCCAGTCTTCCACCTTGAAGTTGGGATCCTTGGCCTGCAATGCCATCCTCACCCTAGCTTGAAAAACAGAGATGCTGGAAGACTTCATCAATCCCTGCTTATACTCTTCCCTCTCCTTTTGGTGATCCCTCATCCTTTTAGCTTGAGCAGACTTCACAACCTTCAACTCAGTTTCCACCTTGCCTAGTTTCTTCTCAAGCTGTTTTGTCTTATCAAGGGCAGATTTCTTCGCATCCTCAAGCTTGGCCTTAGTGTCAGCAAACTCTTTGTTCATGTCATCCAGTGACTTCATCAAGTACTCATACCCCTGTAAAAATGAAGAAGTCAGGTAAGTATCCAAACCTTATTATATGCTAATAATAATCATAAGCATCCCCAGGATGAACAACGTACCTGAAGAACAAACTAAGAGATTTTGCCTAGGATGGCATCACAACTGAGACCCTCGAAAGGAGAAGTCTCTTGAGCAGAAGTACTGGCAGCCTTCCTCTTCTTAGAAGAAGCTGGAGCTTTGGCCTTAGGGGCAGGGGAGGACTTGTCATCCTGGAACTGGATGGAGAAGTTATCTTTAGGATATCTTGACTGTCAATCTCATCAAGATCAAAGTAATCAGGCTTCTTTGCTGAAACAAGAAGTCACACACAGGTTAACACAGGAATCAAGATAAGTATATCCTCAAGATATGACAAAACTCACCAGACATCTCAGAAGCACGACTTGTAGAGAAGCTTTCTTCTACTCCAAAAGTCCTTATTGAAGCTGGTAGTTCAAGCATTGCCTTGTGTCCAATAAAAGCGTCGTCTAGGGGAGGAACAAGCTTTGCAAAACATGCACCTGCAAAACAATGATGATTTAGAATACTATTAACATCCTCAGGATATGACTATCTTGTTTATATCTAACATATTTACCACTCTTTAACCAGGACATGGGAATTTCATCCCCATAAGGAACGGAATCCCTTCTCACAAAAAAAGAATTTTGATTTCCAGGGCCTATCAGATCTCACAACGTTGTGTAGAAAAGGAGGTTCTGTGTCAATAAGTTGGAGAACATAACGGCATGACCCATGTGTTCTTAACTTATATATGTATGACAGGTCACCAAGTTGAAGCTGAATACCATGAGTCTGAATGATCTTGTTACAGGCTATTAAGATCCTCCAGATCTCAGGCATAGCTTGGGCATAAGTCATCCCTGTCATATCAAAGAATTCTTTGATGAAATCTGGGAATGGATATTTAACGCCAAGCTGGAATGGCAAGAAAAAAAAGCAAACCCAGACAGAATAAGCAAAGTCAGACTTTGCATTTAGATCAAAAGGCCGAATGACGGCAGAATCAGGAAAAAACCCTGATTTCTTAAGGGCTTGAATATCTTTGTCATTAAAAGTGCAAATTCCTTAATCAGGATCTTTGATCAAGTTTTGAGGTGTGAAATCCGTAGGGATTCCAACACTACCAAGAGCCCTTGTTAATTTCTTGCTCATTCTAAAAAATTGATTTGAAAGACTTTTTTGTTGGAATGAGAAAAAGAAAACGAGAAAGAAGCGAAGTAGTTACCTTTTTAATCTCAATTGATTATAAGGAGGGAGGAAAAGCCTAGATATAGGTGGTAGGATATGATGAGTTGTAACGGTCATCACAAAGAATTAGCTTAAAAAATAGCCGTAAGTGTCTTGGAACATGGAAAGATGAACCCATCAATTGGGAACAATATTTTTACCATTAAAATAACGGTAACATATTTTTGGGGACAATTGTTGAGGGTGAAAATTCTCAGGATGATTTTACCTCACATCCCTAATGTACCATCCTCAGGATGCTGAAGGACTCAACTGACTTCAGGATGTAACAATATTTCAGCATGTGCACATCCTGAGAATGAACTAATGAATTAGCTTTCTTATATGTGATTGCAGGTACAATTAAGTTATAATAAGGATTCATATACACTCTCCAACGTCTATATTATAACTCTCTGTCAAAGAAGTCAAGGATCAAAGAGTAACTCGTGCAATCTATAGTCCTAGATCAAAGATGAAGTCAAAGTTGTAACCGATACACATTAAATATTGGCGAAAGATAAGGAAACAGCTGGAACAACATAAACCTGAGGTGAAACTGCCACAACGGTCATCTGAAGACTTCAAAGACCTTAACTAAGTCAGCGGATCTTACGGGATTCTTTGTTTACTTCATGTATTATATAAATGGGAGTATTGGATGAGTATAGGACACATTGCTCACACTATTGCTACACACATACACTTAGCTGATCAAAAACACTCACACAATCATTGTAATCTTAGTACACTTGTCCATTTGCTCATCCAAAGTTGTACCTTTTTACCAAATTAATATTAACAAACAAGGCAGGGGCCTAGTCTCCTCCCAAGGTTTTATGCTGGCGATCTACAACTGATCAAGGGCTTTCCTTGTAGATCGAGTGTTGTTCTTTGTGTTTTACTACTTTATTTGTTCTTTACAAAAGTTCCATCCCGAGGATATAATTGTCCATCCCAAAGCAAACCTAAGCCATCCCGAGCATAGTTGTCACCTATTTACTTCTTTAGCATCCTGATACACCATTTTCAGAATACAACTGCGTTTTTAACATATTTCACACATTTAGCACTCTACCTCACTTTTACTAACTTGGAATACACAATTATTTCTACTAGATAATTTTTGACCAAAACAATTTACAACTTGCTAAGGATATGCACATTTTAAATTTACAAGTATTTGTTAATTCCTTATTGATTACTAACCATTTTAATGGATCTTATGCAGCAAAAGGTCAAAAATTAGTCATTTTTCTTGAAATATTTAAAAAATTATCAACTTTTTTGTAGAATTCACACTAACACAGGTACCCAGGGAAGAAAATGCTAAAGCTGATGCCTTGGCAAATCTAGGATCTTATTTAAATTTACTCAAAGGATCCAAGATTCCCATTATCCACGTCCTAAAGCCAACAATTGAAGAGTCGCATCCTGAGGATGCCAAGGCACATCCTGAGGATAACACAAAACAACCTGAAAATAAGACGGTGCTTCCTAAGGATAACACTGTTCTAACTACTCAGGTTCATGACGATTCATCCTGGATGACTCCTATAATAAAATATTTACAAGAGGATGTCATCCCTGATGGAGAAAATGCAAAAGTTTGCAGGATGAAGGTATCAAAATTTACTATCATAGACAATATTTTGTATAGAAAATCCCTTGCAGGTCCATATTTGAGATGTCTCAACAAGGAAGAAGCAAATGAAGTTCTTAAAGACATCCATGAAGGAGATTGTGGAAACCATATAGGAGGAAGATCTCTTTACTCGAAGACACTTAGGACAGGATACTACTGGCCAACATTGAAGAAGGATGCAATGTCATATTCTCAAAAGTGTGACCCGTGTCAAAGGCATAGTAACATCCTCCACCAGCCTGCTGAACCATTACATCCTATTATTTCTACCATGGCCTTTGATGAAATGGGGAATGGATATAGTAGGAAAATTACACATAGCTCCTGGTGGAATGGTGTTTATGTTGGTAATGACTGATTACTTCTCAAAATGGATCGAAGCTGAAGCATTCGTACAAGTCAGGGACTAAGAAGTGGTGTCATTCATCAAGAGGAACATCCTAACAAGATTTGGAGTGCCAGTTGAAATCATTTATGACAACGGTTCTCAATTCATCAGCAAAAGGACGACTGACTTTTGTGAAAGCTGGGGAATCAAGATGGTAACTTTAACACCAGTCCATCCTCAGGCTAATGGACAAGCAGAATCTTCAAATAAAATCATTGTCAACAACTTGAAAAATAAGCTTGGTGAAAAGAAAGGGAAATGGGCAGAAGAACTTCCATTTGTACTTTGGGCTGATAGGACTGCCTCCAAGAATGCAACGGGTCTAACACCCTTCTCCTTCATCTTTGGAACCAAAGCAATGCTACCAAAAGAGATGGTCGTGCCTACAGCCAGAAGACATCTTCAGGATGCAACTACCAACTTTAGCACTATTACATGATTTGGAAACTGTGGATCAACTCAGGGATGAGGCTAAATTAAGGATGGCAGCTCATCAACAAAGGATTGCTAAAGCCTACAACAAAAATATAAGGATAATAAGATTTCAAGAAGGAGATTTGGTACTAAGGAAAGCCTTCCAAAATACAACAAAACCAAGTGATGGCAAGTTAGCTCCTAAATGGGAAGGACCATACTTAATAGATTCCGAAGCTGGTAAAGGAGCATATTGGCTATCGAAGATGGAAGGAGAAATTCTACCAAGAGCATGGAATGCAATTCATTTGAAATATTACCACGTATAAGATTGCATGTGACCGATATCTCTGGAAGAGAAATCATGGTTCAGATTACTGGTAGGATGAAGGTGAAGGCTGACAGAGATGAATCATCTCCATATGTAAGAATTTATTCTTAACCTATTTCGATCGTTTATATTTTTACTAAACAGGGTCTAGAAATAGTCCATCCCGAGAATTTTGCAGTACCATCCTGAATAGGAAAACATTTTGAAGACCAGAGGGCTGGCCACCCCCTCCTCCGTTAAGGTGTCCGACACCTTCCTAAGATTTAAAGGTTTTCACCTTTCTCATTGGGTTAGCAACCCCGCCTGGTGCGCATGTTGTTTATGTATATTTTCAGGATGGTGGGACCAGTCCATGTAAAAGTGGCTAACAGTTTCATCATTTTTGAGATATATATCAAACTCTTAAGGTATAGACATTTTTCAATGTCTCTTACATATTTGGCCTAGTCGCCAGGGCCTTGTCGCCAGCTATTCCTAAGATGTTATAATAGGCCTTGATGCCAGTTATCCTCAAGATGCTACATATTTGTCTTATTATCAAGTTAATCTAAATGGGTTTGACCCCAGTTCACTTAAAGGCCTAGTCGCCAGTATAATAAAAATGTTTGCCTTTATACAGATTGTTGTTAAACTTTCCTTGAAAAAGGAAAAAATCTCAAAGTTTATCTTGAAGATATTATACTGGGGACATCCTCAGAATAACGAAGACCATCCTGAGGATGATAAAGGAAGAAGAACTGGGGATATCCTCAAGATAATATGTATCATCCTGAGAATCACAACGAAGAATTAAAGACATCTTCAAGGCATTAATCTAAGAAGATTATTTTGGTGGAAGAAAAATGAAGGTATCATTCGTAACATTTCTTTATACCTAACATTTGCTAGTGTTTGCAGAATATCAAAAGAAAAGAACACAAGCATGTAGCATCAAAAAGTTGTTACCATATTGTTGGTGGTGAAAATCCATAGGATGATTTTACCTCACATCCCTGGTGTAGCATCCTCAGGATACTGAAGGGCTCAACTGACTTCAGGATGTAACAATATCTCAACATGTTCGCATCCTGAGAATGGACTAACAAATTACCTTTTTTATATGTGATTGCAGGTACAACTAAGTTATAATATGGATATATAAGTACTCTCCAACGTCTATATTATTACACTCAGTCAAAGGAGTCAAAGATTGAAGAGTAACTCATACAAACCAAAGTCTAATATCGAAGATGGAGTCAAAATTGTAACTGATACTCATTAAATATCGGCGAGGAATAAGGAAACAGTTGGTACAACTAGGGCTGCAAACGAACTGAACTTTCAGCGAACAGTTCATGAACTGTTCGGCGGGAAGTTCGTTTGTGTTCGTTCGTTCGTTTAGTAAACAAACAAACACGAACAAAAAATTCCGCTCGTTTAGTTAAACGAACAAGCATGAACAGAGGTTGCGTTCGTTCGTTTATGTTCGTGAACGTTCGGTAACGTGTTCGTTTATGTTCGATAGTTTATTAAGGTTTTTAATTTTTATATATTTTTTAGGTTCTTTTATTTTTATTTATTTTACCCAACAAATAATATATATGAGGTAAATATATGAGTAATGAGATCAATAAACCTACTTTTTGTATCCAAGCTCATGATATATTTTCACGTTCCAGCGTTGATGCCCTCCACCTCCAACGCCCTCTGCCATCCACCTCCAATGCCCTTTTTCAGTACTAAGTATGTTTGGACAATTAGGTTATATTTTAGGTGGATCTAGCTAATATTATAATGTATGTGAATTCTATGTAATTCAAAAGTTAATATATGCCTGCTTGTGTTTGTTTCCGTTCATGAACACTTGTTTGTGTTCATTAATGTCCGTTTATGTTCGTGTGCGTTCATGAACAAAATTAAGAAACGAACACAAACGGACACGAACATGAGTGTTTTCTTAACAAACGAACACGAACAGAAAATCTCGTTCGGTAAGTGTTCATGAACTGTTCGTGAACACATAATTTTCTTAACAAACGAACACGAACAAGGCCTTGTTCGTGTTCGTTCGGTTCGTTTGCAGCCCTAGGTACAACGACTAGTTGAGGAGAAACTGATACAAACGGTCACCTGAAGCCTTTAAATAAACTTAACTACATGGCGGATCGTACGGGATTCTTTATTTACTTTCTTGTATTATATAAATGGGAATGATTGACGAGTATAGGACACACATTGCTATCACTAGAACTATACACACACACTCAGCTACTTAGAATACTCACAAATCATTGTAATCTTAGATCACTCGTCCACTCATTCATCCAAAGTTGTAATTCTTTTTACCACATTAATATTAACAAACAAGGAAGGGGCCTAGTCTCCTCCCGAGGTTTTATGCCGGCGATCTACAATTGATCAAGGGCTTTCCTCGTAGATCGAGTGTTGTTCTTTGTGTCTTAGCATTTACTTTACTTGTTACTGATAGTTGCATCCTCAGGATACAACTGTCCATCCTCAACTATATCATCACCATCCTGAGCATAGTTGTCAATTCAGTGTTTATTTACATTTACAAATCATCATCTTGAGAATAACACTAAGTTTTTATCAAACTAGCACTCTACCTCACTTTTACTAATTTGGAAAACAAGATTATTTCTAGTAGATAATTTTTGACCAAAACAATTTGGCACCCACCGTGGGGCAAGTGGTGCTATTTTAACAAAAAACTTTGTTATAACTTTTTTCCAAAACCCCTCACTTTACAGAATTTTGACAACTATGTCTTCCTCACAAAAATCTGTTTCCTCATCCATGCTAACCACAACTTCTGCCAGAAACACAACACTGCCACATCCACCTGCATTACCAAGAAGTTCTACATCTCAAATCCCACCTAGACCATCGATGGGGGCATCTGGATGTACTCCACCTATTTTTGTGTCAAATGATGAGCTCCTCTCTATGTTTGCATTAATGAAGGATCAAATACAGCAACAACAAGACACAAACCGGATGCTGATAAGAGAGATACAATCTCTCAAATCATCCTCAAGGAGGCCAACCGAAGACATGGGGACACCATTACAGCCCAGGGCGTTAGATTTTAATTCTGGCATCTCTGGCGGCGTGCATCAAGGATATTTTATCCCCATGAGCACTAGATTCTCTGCTCCTGAAACTATTACTACACCCAGGATGACAACCACTAGGGATCCAGGATATACACCTGTGCCATCCCAAGGATACAACAATAACGGTAACAATTTAAGTTCCAGTACTTTTACTGCAAATAATGTTGCTTCTTTGAAGGATACAGGTATAAGTCCACGGCTAGCAAGGGAGCTGCAGAAAATCAAGGATATGGTATCGAGTGTGCCAAAGATAGTACAACCTATTCCGGAGGTATCCTCAGCATGCCATTGGGTGTCTCAATTTGCACCTCCCATTTGTTATGCAGAGATCCAAAGCGGTTTCAAACTCCAAGCATGAAGCTCTATGATGGATCTACAGATCCTGAAGAGCATGTGGCTTAGTATAGAGAAAGGATGGAGATAAATCCAATCCATGCTAATCTTAAGGCAGCATGCTTATGCAAGGGATTTGGTTCAACTCTCACTGGTCCATCCTTGAAATGGCTCCTAAGTGTTCCTCCGTATTCCATTACTTCTTTCGCACATTTAATTAACATGTTTAACAATCAATTTTCTTATAGTCGAACGTTCGAACGTTTGACAAGTGATCTATACAGGGTAACTCAACCACAGGGGGAATCACTTAGAGAGTACATTACTAGGTTTGGAAAGGAAGCACTTGACATCCCGAACTTGGATGTCACCATGGCAGTACAAGCATTCAAGATGGGGCTGCAAAGAGATTCACCATTCTACCAAGAGGTGGTGATGAACCCTTGCAGGAACTTGGATGAAGTCAGGAACAGGGCTTTAAGGTTCATACGACTTGAGGATGACAAAAAGATACAAGAGAGGATAGAATCATCCTCAAGATATAACAATCCTAATTGAAAGTCCACTCCCACATACGAACCATACAAGCATAAACCATATGCTAGACACGATAATAAGGATGTCAATGTGGCAGAGGATGACGATGAGGATGAATGTCCTAAGTTATAAGATTACTGTTTTTCTATGGATGTAACAGGATTGATGTATGCCATGAAGGATCTCAGGGACAAAGAAAGATGTCCAAAGAAGGATAACAAGACAGGATGGAAGGACAAATAAAAATGGTGTGCCTTCCACGAAGATTTCGGTCACATCACTGAAGATTGTATCGCCTTGAGAAAGGAGATTGCATATCTTCTGGGCAAAGGTCATCTTAAAGATCTCCTAGGCAAGAAGAAATCAAGGGTTCAGGATGGCACCAACATCCCAGAAAGAGCAGCATCCCCACCTAAGGATACTGGCATCATCAACTTTATTTCAGGTGGATCAGACATTTGTGGAACCTCATATTCAGCTGCTAAAAGGCACGCGAGGGAAACAAAGTCAGAAAAAGGAGAAAGACCTACGAAGACGACCATCCTGACAACCTCTAAAGTGATCAGCTTTGAGGAAGAAGACCGGGAGAACATTCTTGACCCTCATCATGATGGTTTAGTCATTACTTTATATATTTCTAATCACTTTGTTCACAGGATTCTTGTAGATGGAGGAAGCTCAGTGAATATCATCCAGCTTGAAGCCTTCAAACGAATGAACATCCCAGAAGCTGAAATAGTTTCCAGATTGTTAGTCCTGGTGGGCTTCAGTGGGGAAACTAAGAGCACAGTGGGTGACATCAAACTACCGGTATATGTAGAAGGAGTGAATTCTATCCAGAGATTCTATGTAATAGATTCCCTATCCTGCTATAATGTCATCCTGGGGAGACCCTGGATACATGACATGAAGGCAGTACCTTCAACATATCACCAGTGTACGAAGCTACCTACACCTTGGGGAGTTGTGAAAGTTAACAGCGATCAACAGGAAGCCAAGGACTGTTATACTACATCAATGAAGGCCTCATCCCGAGAAGCATAGCAATTACAGCAGGATGCACAGTCCCATCCTCTGAATGTTAAAGCTCATCCTGACCAGGATGTAAAAGCCGTCTGCCTCGATGACAATAACAAGGATATCACTGTGCAGATTGGTATGAATATCCCTCATGATATTGAACAATCACTAATTTCATTTCTTAAATGTAGGATGTCTACTTTTGCATGGAAGCATGAGGATATGACCGACATCTCTAAGGATGTCATTACCCATAAGCTTGGTATTGATAAGAGTTTCAAACCCATTCAGCAGAGAAGAAGAAAGTTTGCTCCAGAAATAAATACCATCATACAGGAAGAAGTGGACAGGCTGTTCAAATCCAAGATGATAAGGGAAGTAAAATTGCCAAGATGGCTTGCGAACGTAGTGGTGGTTCAAAAGAAAAATGGGTAATGGAGAGTGTGTGTAGACTATACAAACCTCAACAAGTCCTGTCCTACGGACCAATTCCCATTACCACACATAGATTCGATGGTGGATGCTACAGCAGGCCATGAGATGCTGACATTCATGGATGCATGCTCAGGATTCCAACAAATACAGATGGAACCAGATGACCAGGAGGATACAACATTCTTGACACTAGCAGGTATATATTGTTATATAGCCATGCCGTTTGGACTAAAAAATGCAGGTGCCACCTACCAAAGGCTAGTGAACATGATGTTCAAGGAAAAGATTGGGGACACAATGGAGGTCTACATTGACGACATGGTAGTAAAATCCAAGAAAGCAGAGAATCATCTTCAGGATCTCAAAGAAGCCTTTGACATCCTGGATACCTATAATATGAAGTTAAATCCAGCAAAATGCCATTTCGGAGTTGGAGCTGGAAAGTTTCTTGGATACTTAGTAACCAAAAGAGGGATAGAAGCTAGCCCAGAACAAATAAAGGCCATCCTTGATCTTAAATCACCAAGAAATATCAAGGATGTGCAAAGGCTAACTAGCAGGATAGCAGCTCTGAATAGATTCATCTCGAAATCCTCAGAGAAATGCAAAGAGTTCTATGACATCCTGAAAAAGAATAATAAATTCGACTGGGGACAGAGACATGAGGAAGCATTAAAGAAGCTGAAAGATTACCTTGCGGCAGCTCCACTCCTGACGAAACCTGAGGATGGAGAACCTCTCAAGCTATATCTTGCAGTTTCTGGGAATGCAATAAGTGTTGTCTTGGTAAAAGACTTTAAAGGGCAACAACATCCTGTCTATTATGTAAGTAAAACTCTACTAGATGCTGAAACTAGGAATTTACATCTTGAAAAACTTACTTTAGGTTTATTAATGGCTTCTACCAAGTTAAGGAACTATTTTGAAACACATAAAATATATGTTCAAACTAATTATCCCATTAAAAATGTACTCAGTAAACCTGAAATGTCTAAAAGAATGGCAACATCGTCGGTTAAATTAAGTGCTTTTGACTTGGAATATAAGCCTAGAAATGCAATCAAATCACAGGCTCTAGCAGATTTTGTGGCTGATTTCAGTAGTGATATCCTGAGTGAAGTAGAGTCTGAAGTTCAACAACTAAATGAAAATTTAGAAAAACGGACTCTATACAATGATGGTGCTTCGAATGCAAGAGGCACAGGCCTAGGAATGCTAATAAATCGCCACAAGGGGACAAGATACCCCATGCTATTAGATGTGCATTTCAGACAACCTATAATGAGGCAGAGTATGAAGCTCTCATTGCTGGTTTACAACTTGCTAGAGACATGCATATTGTTAATATTGAAGTATTTATTGATTCTTTGTTGATTACTAACCATTTTAATGGATCATATGCAGTAAAGGGTAAAAAATTAGCTGTTTATCTCGAAATAGTTAAAAATTTAGCTACTTCTTTTGTAGAATTTTCACTAACACAGGTACCTAGGGAAGAAAATGCTGAAGCTGATGCCTTAGCAAATCTAGGATCCTTTTTTTAAATTTACCTAAAGGATCCAAGATTCCCATCATCCACATCCTAAAACCAGCAATCAAAGAGTGGCATCCTGAGGATAGCAAGACACATCCTGAGGATATCATTGTGTTAACCACTCAGGTTCAAGACGATTCGTCATGGATGACACCCATAATGAAATATTTACAAGAAGACGTCATCCCCGATGGAGAAAATGCAAAGGCTTTCAGGATGAAGGTATCGAAATTAACAATTATAGACAATATTTTATATAGAAAATCTCTTGCAGGTCCATATTTGAGGTGTCTCAACAAAGAAGAAGCAAATGATGTACTTAAGGATATCCACGAAGGAGATTGTAGGAATCACACAGGAGGAAGATCTCTTTACTTGAAGACCTTAAGAACAGGATATTACTGGCCAAGTATGAAGAAGGATGCCATGCTGTATTCCCAAAGGTGTGATCCATGCCAAGGACATAGCAACATCCTTCATCAGCCTGTTGAACCAATGCATCCTATTATTTCACCATGGAAAGCTACCCAAAGCTCCTGGTGGAAAGGTATTCATGTTAGTAATGATAGACTACTTCTCAAAATGGATCGAAGCTGAAGCATTCGTGCAAGTTAGAGATAAAGAGGTGGTATTGTTCATCAAAAGGAATATCTTAACAAGATTTGGAGTACCATCTAAAATTATTTGTGACAATGGTTCTCAATTCATTAGCAAAAGAACAACTGACATTTGTGAAAGTTGGGGGATCAAGATGGTAACTTCAAGACCAGTCCATCCTCAGGCTAATGGACAAGCATTATCTTCAAATAAAATCATTGTCAACAACTTGAAGAAGAAGCTTGGAGAAAAGAAAGGGAAATGGGCAGAAGAGCTTCCATTCGTACTTTGGGCCGATAGGACTACTTCCAAGAATGCAACTGGTCAGACACCTTTCTCCTTGGTCATTGGAACAGAAGCAATGCTGCCGACAGAGATGGTCATGTCTACAGCAAGGAAACATCTTCAGGATACAACTACCGATTCTGAAGCACTATTGCAGGATTTGGAAAATGTGGATGAACTCAGGGATGTTGCTAAGTTAAGGATGGCAGCATATCAACAAAGGATTGCTAAAGCCTACAACAAGAATATAAGGATAAGATTTCAAGAAGGAGACATAGTACTAAAAAACGCCTTCCAAAATACAACGAAACCAAGTAATGGCAATCTAGCTCCTATGTGGGAAGGTCCATACTTGATAGACTCCGAAGCTGGCAAAGGAGCATATTGGTTGTCGACAATGGAAGGAGAAATCCTACCAAGGGTTTGGAATGCTATTCACCTGAAATACTACCATGCCTAGGGATGCATGTGACTGATCTCTCTGGAAGAGAAACCATAGTCCGAGTCACTGGTAGGATGAAGGTGAAGGCTAATAGAGATGAATCATCTCCGTATGTAAGTATTTATCCTTAATCTATTTCGATCGATTATATTTTCACTAAACATGGTTTAGAAATAGTTCATCCTGAAAATTTTGTAGTACCATCCTGAAGATGGAATGCTTAGAAGACTAGAGGGCTGGCCACCCTCTCCTCCGTTAAGGTGTCTGACACCTTCCTAAGGTTTAAAGGTTTTCACCTTTCTCATTGGATTAGCAACCCCACCTCGTGCGCACGTTGCTCATGTATATTTTCAGGATGGTGGGACCAGTCCATGTAAAAGTGGCTAACAATTTCATCATTTTTGAGATATATATTGAGCTCTTAAGGTTTAGACATTTTTCAATGTCTCTTACGTATTTGGTCTAGTCACCAGGGCCTTGTCGCCAGTTATTCCTAAGGGCCTTGTCGCCAGTTATTCCTAAGGTCCTTGTCGCCAGTTATTTTCAAGAGGTTACATATTGGTCCTGTCACCAAGTTATTACAAAGGGGTTTGATCCCTGTTTGACTAAAGGCCTAAGTCGCCAATATAATAACAATGTTTGCCTTTACAGGATATTATCAAAGATTATTAAACCTTTCTCGGAAAGGATTGTGGACTTAAAGTCTATCCTGAAGATATTACACCGGGGACATCCTCAGTATAAAGAAGACCATCCTAAGAATGAGGAAGAAAAATAAACTGGGGACATTCACAGGATAATGAAGGTCATCCTGAAGATGACAAAGACTTATGAAGAGTATCTACAAGATGTCAAGATTAGAAGAATTACTCAATGCGGAAAACACAAAAGGTATTATTTGTGTCATTTCTTTATAACCTAAACGTTTGCTAATGTTTGCAGAATATCAAAATAAAAAGAACACAAGGAAGATAGCGTCAAAAGTTGTTACCATATATTATTAATGCATCATAATCAAAATGTGATGTCAACCCCTGGCTTCATCCAAAACCAGGACCCATCCATCAGGGGTCAACATCTATGGTCCGGGTCAATAGAAGATTTGGGGCTTCATCTTGAAACCAAGATCCCTCCACCCCAAACCTTATGATATCTTAAAATTATGACATGCCTAAATAAAATTGTCTGAAATTGTTCTATCACAAAGATTACTACCACAACCACAAAAGATTTAAAAAGTGGGCTCCAGCCTAGTCATCACATCTTTCATCGCCCACAGGAAGATCCTTCACCACCTCAACAACCTTGGCCTCTGCTGCCTTCACCTCAGCATCCTCAGGATCTTTAGCCACATCCTCAGGATGGGCAACAGGAGTAGGCTCATAAACCACTTCTTTTCTACCCAGACTCTTGATCTTCTCCTTCCAAGCATCAACATCCCAGGCATCCTGATTGAACCCTGGGTCCTTGGTCTAGAGAGCCATCTTTATCCTGGCCTGAAAGACAGAAATAGTGGCAGACTTTATGAGCCCATTCCTGTGATCATATGCCTCATCCTCCTGATCCAACATAGCCTGAGCATGCTCTGCTTTCACTCGCTTCAGTTCAGCTTCAGTCTCTGCCAGCTTGATCTCAAGATATTTGCCCTTGTCATGAGCAATCTTCTGGACATCCTCAAGCTTGGTCTGGGCCTCATGAAGTTCTTTGGCAACAGCATCCAAAGATTTTGACAAATATTCATGACCATAATGAAAGAAGGCAAGGAAAGGTAAGCATTTCTAACTTTTTATTACTAACATATCAGAATCATTCTCAGGATAGGTCCATACCTGGAGAGTGAATTGGGAGATCTTGTTCAATATATCATCAAAGCCTAAACCCTCAAAGGGGGTAATCTCCTGAGCGATGGCAGAAGCAACACTTGCCTTCCTCTTCTTAGAAGTAGTAGCAGCCCTAGACTTAGGGGGGTTGGATGAAGGAGTAACCATCTTGGAACTAGATGGTGATGGAGAGGTGTTTTGGTCAAAAATTATCTAGTAAAAATAACTTTGTATTCCAAATTAGTTTATGTGAGGTAGAGTGCTAAATGTGTAGAAATATATTTGTAAATTAATAAAATTCTCAAGAAGGTGTATCAAGATGTTAGAGAAGCAAAAATATGACAACTAAGATCGGGATGGCTTAGGTAAGTTCCGGGATGAACAGTTATATCCTCAGGATGGACAGTTATATCCTCAGGATGGAACTGCTGGGAATAAACAAATAAAGAAAATAAGAAGAAGAACAACACACGATCTACGAGGAAAGCCCTTGATCAGTTAAAGATCGCCGGCATAAAACCTCGGGAGGAGTCTAGGCCCCTGCCTTATTTGTTAATATTAAAAATGGTAAAAAGATACAACTTTGGATGAGTATGTGGATGAGTGTACTATGATTACAATGATTGTGTGAGTGTTTGTAATTAGCTAAGTGTATGTGTGTAGCTATAGTGTAAGCAATGTGTCCTATACTCGTCCAATACCCCCATTTATATAGTACATGAAAGAAACAAAAAATCCCATGAAACTCGCTAAGTAGTTAAGTTCTTTGAAGTCTTCTTATGACCGCTATGGATGTTCCATCTCAGGTGAACATTGCTACAATGGTTTCTCCTTAGCTAGTTTAATGTTTCAGCTGTTTCCTCTTTTGTCGCCTACATTAAATGTATATCGGTTACAGTTTTGACTATGTCTTCCATCTTGACTATATCTTCCATCTTGACCACAAGTTGTACCTCTATCCTTGACTTCTTTAATTGAGGATGATAATATAGACGTTACCAAGTATGTAAATCCGTATTATAACTTATTTGTACCTGCAATCACACATAGGAGAATCAACTCGTTAGTTCATTCTCAAGATGTGCACATGCTGAAATACTGTCACATCCTAAAGTTAGTCAAGTCCTTCAGCATCCTGGGGATGGTATATTAGGGACGTGAGGTAAAATCATCCTGAGGATTTTCACCCTCAACAATTGTCCCCAAAAATATGTTACCGTTAATATCTTTTGAGGTAAAAATATTTTTCTCTCTTAATTCTAAATATCTCTTCTGATGACTGATGGGATGTCTTGTCAAGATGATAACGGCTACTTTCTCGACGGTAATTATGTGATGACCGTTACAAACATCATCTTCTACTCCCTATATCTTGAGCTTATCCCTTCCTTTATAATCACATCTGATTTTTTAAGAAGGTAATTTTCTTTCTTCTTTCTTCTATTTTCCTCTTCATACCTGCAAAAAATTAATAATATTACGAAGATGGCAAAGAGATCCACAAGAACTTCTGGAATGTGGGAACCTCTAGTGATTTCGTTCCCCAAAACCTCTTGAGTCATCCTGAACAGGAGATCTGTTCTTTTGGTGACAAAGAGATTCGAGCCTTAAAAGACTCGAAAATTTTCCCAAGTTCTGCAGAGTTTCGTCCTTACGATCCTAATGCAAGATCAGACTATGCATCTTCTATCTGGGTCTGCTTCCTGTACTTACCATTCTTTCTAGGGTGGAGGTATCCCTTTCCCAAGTTTATCAAAGATTTCTTTGATATGACTGGGATGGCTTATTCTCAAGCCATGCCTGAACTGTGGAAGATTCTGATGGTGTGCAGTAAGCTCATTGAGGATCATGGTGTCCATCTGGAAGTGGGCGACCTGGCTCATATTTATAAATTGAGGACACACGGTTCCTACCGTTATATCCTTCAAGTTATAGAAAAGGATCCACCCTTTCTTTTTAATGTGATAATCCACATCCTGAAACCAGCAATTGAAGAATGCCATCTTGAGGATAATAAAGCATATCCTGAGGATAGTACTAAACATCCTGAAAATAAAACAGTGCATCCTAAGGATAACACTGTTTTGGCTACTCAGACTCAAGATGATTCATCTTGGATAACTCCTAAGTAAAATATCTACATGAGGATGTTATCCCAGAAGGAGAAAATGCAAAAGCTTTCAGGATGAAGGTAACAAAGTTCATTATTATAGACAATGTTTTGTATAGAAAGTCTCTTGCACGTCCATATTTAAGGTGTCTCAACAAGGAAGAAGCAAATGAAGTACTCAAAGACATCCATGAAGGAGATTGTGGAAACCACACAAGAGGAAGATCTCTTTACTCAAAGGTCTTAAGAACATGAAACTATTGGCCTACAATGAAGAAGGATGCCATGCAATATTCTCCGAAATGCGATCCATGTCAAAGACATAGCAACATGCTTCATCAACCGGCCGAACCACGACATCCTATTATTTTCACCATAGCCATTCATGAAATGGGGTATGGATATAGTAGGAAAGCTACCCGTAGTTCCTGGTGGAAAGGTGTTTATATTGGTAATGACTGATTACTTCTCAAAATGGATCGAAGCTGAAGCATTTGTACAAGTTAGGGATAAGGGAGTGGTCTCATTCATTAAGAGAAACATCCTAACAAGGTTTGGAGTGCCAGCTGAGATCATATGTGACAACAATTCTCAATTCATTAGCAAAAGAACGACTGACTTTTGTGAAAGCTAGGGAATCAAGATGATAACTTCAACACCAGTCCATCCTCAAGCTAACAGACAAGCAGAATCCTCAAATAAAATTATCGTCAACAATTTAAAGAAGAAGCTTGGGGAGAAGAAGGGAAAATGGGAAGAAGAATTTCCATTCATACTTTGGCTGATAGAACTACTTCAAAGAATGCAACTGGGCAAACACCTTTCTCCTTGGTTTTTGGAACAGAAGCAATGCTACCTACATAGATGCTCATGCCTACAGCAAGGAAACATCTTCAGGATGCAACTACTAACTCAGAAGCATTATTACAAGATTTAGAAGCAGTGGACGAACTCAGAGATGCTGCTAAATTAAGAATGGCAGCTCACCAACAAAGGATTGCTAAAGCTTATAACAAAAATATAAGGATAAGAAGATTTCAAGAAGGAGATTTAGTATTAAGGAAAGCCTTCCAAAATACAACCAAACCAAGCGATGGCAAGCTAGCTCCTAACTGGGAAGGTCCATATTCAATAGATTCTGAAGCTGGCAAAGGAGCATATTGGCTGTCGACCATGGAAGGAGAAATTCTACCGAGGGCTTGGAATGCTATTTACTTAAAATATTATCATGCCTAGGGATGCATGTGACTGATCTCTCTGGAAGAGAAACTATAGTCCAAATCACAGGTGGGATGAAGGTGAAGGCTGATAGAGATGAATTATCTCCATATTATTATATTAAAGATGGAACATTTTGAAGACTAGAGGGTTGGCCACCCTCTCCTCCGTTAAGGTGTCCGACACCTTCCTAAGGTTTAAAGGTTTTCACCTTTCTCATTGGATTAGCAACCCCGCCTGGAGCGCACGTTGTTCATATATATTTTCAGGATGGTGGGACCAGTCCATGTAAAAGTGGCTGAAAATTTCATCATTTTTGAGATATGTATTGAACTCTTAAGGTTTAGACATTTTTCAATGTCTCTCACGTATTTAGCCTAGTCGCCAGGGCCTTGTCGCCAGTTATTTCAAAGATATTACATTAGGCCTTGTCGCCAGAAATTCTCAAAGATGCTACGTGTTGGTCTTTCACCAAATCATTCTAAATGGGCTTGACCCCAGTTCATGTAAAGGCCTAGTCGCCAGTATAATAACAATGATTGCCTTTATACAGGTTATTCTGAAACATTCCTTGAAAACAGAAATAATCTCAAAGTCCATCTTGACGATGTTATACTGGGGACATCCTCAGAATAACGAAGGTCATCCTGAGGATGACAAAGAAAGAAGAACTGGGGACATCCTCAAGATAGTATCATCCTGAGGATGACTAAGCAAAATGAGGGGCATATTCAAGAAATCAAGCTGAAAAGATTATCTTCAGAAGATAAAGGTATCATTTATATAATGTATTTATATCTAAACATTTTCTAATGATTGCAGAATATCAAAAGAAAAGAACACAAGGATGTAGCATCAAAAAGTGGTTAGCATATATTATTTATTCATCATAGGCAAAATTGATGTCAACCCCTAGCTTCATCCAAAACCAGGACCCATCCACTAGGGGTCAACATCCAAGGTCCAGGTTAATAATAGATTTGGGACTTCGTCTTGAAACCAAGATCTCTCCACCCCAAACCTTATAATATCCTAAGTTATTACATACCAAATAGAAATTGTTTGAAATTGTTCAACCATAGACTACCAAAGTAACTACCACAAAATGATTTAAAAAGTGGGCTCCAGCCTAGTCATCATATCCTTCATCGCGCATAGGAAGATCCTTCACCACCTCAGCAACCTTGGCTTCTGCTGCCTTCACCTCAGCATCCTCAGGATCCTTGGTCACATCTTCAGGATGAGAAACAGGAACAGGAAAATCCACATCTTTACCACCTAGGCTCTTGACCTTCTCCCTCCAAGCCTCAATGTCCCAGTCCTCTTGCTTAAAACTAGGATTCCTAGACTGGAGAGCCATCTTTAACCTAGCCTGTAAGACGGAGATGCTAGCAGATTTCATCAGCTCATTCCTATACTCATCCATCTCCTTCTCCTGATCCAACATTGCTTGAGCATGCTCCTCTTTAACCCGTTTCAATTCAGCCTCTGTTTCTGCCAACTTGCTCTCAAGATATTTGCCTTTATCATGGGTGATTTTCTTAATATCCTCAAGTTTGGTCTGAGCGTCATGAAGATCGTTGGCAAGAGCATCCACATATTTCAACAAGTATCCAAGACCCTAGAAGAGGAGAAAACTAAAGTAAGTAATTAACATTCAAAATTATTTTTAACATTTCGATGTCATTCTCAGGATAAGACCATACCTAGAGAGTGAATTGGGAAATCTTCCCTAATACAGCATCAAAGTTCAAACCCTCGGAAGGGGTGATTTCCTGGGCAATGGTGGCAGCAGCACAAACCTTCCTCTTCTTTGAGGCACTAGCAGCCCTAGATTTGGGAAGCTTGGAAAGAAGACTGGCCATCTTGGAGCTAAATGGAGATGCTGAAGTAACCTTGGTTGCCTTAACATCCATGCTATTAATATCATTCAAGTCGAAGGAAGCAGGTTTTTTAGCTGGAATTAAAACAATAGCAGGGTCAGTAACTGAATAAAATAATAAACATCCTCAGGATGTAACACAATATATTCACCAGACATTTTAAAAGCTTGACTGGTAGTGTAACTTTTTTCCACCTCAAAAGTCCTTGCTGATTCAGGTAGCTAACTTGGTAAAGGGAGTACCCACTAAAGAAAATTTTTCAGAATGTTAACATCCTCAGGATGTAACTAAGAATTCTTTCATAAAAAAACTTTGAAAAATTTTACCACTTTTTAACCAATAAAGAAGAATCTCATCCCCATGAGGAATGGAGCTTCTCTTTACAAATAAAAACTTTGTTTTCCAGTTTTTCTCAGACTTAATCACATTATACACAAAGGGTGGATCCTTCTCTATAAGCTGAAGGACATAACGCTGGGAGCCATGTGTCCTTAACTTATAAACATGAGACAGGTCCCCCACTTGAAGACGAATACCGTGATTCTCAACAATTCTGCTACAAACCATCAGTATCTTCCAGGGTTCAGGCATGGCTTGGGAGTAAGCCATCCCTGTCACATCAAAGAAATCTTTGATGAACGGGGGTAAAGGATACCTCAACCCTAGAGAGAATGGTAAGAACAGAAAACATGAGGATCGTAAGGACAAAACTCAGCAGAACTCGAAAAGATATGTAAGCTTTTTAGGGCTTGAATGTCCTTTTCAACAAAAGAACAGGTCTCCTGCTCAGGATAGACCAATAAATTTTGGGGAATGAAGTCACTGGAAGTTACTACACTCCCCGAAGCCCTCGTAGATCTTTTAGCCATCTTCAAAATATTGATAATATTTTGCAGGTGAAAGAAAAAGTATGAACAAGATGGAATAGAAATTACCTTCTTAGAAAGATCAAGAGTGATTATAAAGGAGGAGATATGCTCTAGATATAAAGGGCAGAAGATGATGTCGTGTAACGGTCATCACTTAATTACCGCCAAAGAAATAGTCGTTGTATCCTGACGAGATGTCCTATCGGTCATCAAATAAGATATTATGATTAAAAAATATATTAACCTTGAAAGATATTAACGGTAACATATTTTTTGGGGACAATTGTTGGTGGTGAAAATCCTTAGGATGATTTTACCTTTCATCCCTGGTTAGTATCCTTAGGATGCTGAAGGGGCCAGCTAACTTTAGGATGTAGCAATATTTCAACATGTGTGCATCCTGAGAATGGACTAACGAATTACCTTTTTTATATATATAATTGCATGTACAACTAAGTTATAATATGGATACATAAGTGCTCTCCAATGTCTATATTATAACATTCAATCAAAGGAGTCAAAGATTGAAGAGTAACTTATATCAACCAAAGGCTAAGCTCGAAGATGAAGTCAAAGATGTAACCGTCGTTCATTACATTATTTACTTCCTTGTATTATATAAATGGGAATGATGAACGAAGTATCGGACACATTGCAATCACATGAAACACACCAATACTCTGATACTCATAGAAAAACTCACACACACTTAGCAAAATTCACTGTAATCTTAGCTCACTAGTCCATAATTCATCCAAAGTTGTAACATTTTTACCCATTTTTAATATTAACAAACAAGGCAGGGGCTTAGACTCCTCCCGAGGTTTTATGCCGGCGATCATCAACTGATCAAGGACATTCCTCGTACAACGAGTGTTGTTCTTTGTGTTTTAGCATTTACTTTACTTGTTACAGATAGTTGCATCCTCAGGATACAACTGTCCATCCTCAATTTTCTAATCATCATCCCGAGTATAGTTGTCAATTAATAGCTTATTTATATTAACAAGTCACCATCCTGAGAATAACACATAGTTTTTATCAAACTAGCACTCTACCTTACTTTAACTAATTTGGAAAACAAGATTATTTTTAGTAGATAATTTTTTACCAAAACAGTGACTTTCGATGATCCTATTACAAACCATCAGGATTCTCTAGATTTTAGGCATAGCCTGAGCATAAGTCATCCCTGTTACATCAAAGAAACTTTTGATGAACGAAGGAAAGGGATATCTCAAACCCAGAGAAAAAGGTAAGTACAGGAAGCAGACCCATGTGGACGATGCAAAATCCGATTTTGCATCAGGATCATAAGGACGAAATTCAGCAAAACTCGGGAAAACTTCCGAGTCCCTTAAAGCCTGAATATCCTTGTCATCGAAAGAACAGACCTCTTGTTCAGGATGATTTAAGGGATTTTGGGGGATGAAGTCATTTGGAATGTAACACCCCAACCGATGGCGGAAACATCGGGGTGCCACGTATTGATGATTGTTTTCAGTAGCACATGGTATAATATAAATTTTAAATAATTTATTCAAACATAATATCCAAAATGTGAAACGATGTCTAAGAATTCAAATACATAATATCAAATAACAACTTCAATAACTTCAAATAAACTTCAAGTAAAATCCTCATGCTAACTCAAGCCTCAGCTTCATTGTTACCTGAAACATGTTAATTTTGAAAGTATTTTGGGTCAACATAAGTTGGTGAGAATTACATAGGTTTTTGATAATAAAATGAATAAAATGTTGTGCAATTCATGTGTCATGTTAATCTAGCCCATATGTGAGAACATACTAGAAATAAATCGAGTGCATAATCAACCCTGTTGACTGTTATAAAATGATACATACCATACACTTATGGTCCAATTGAATATGTTATGCGATAACAAACACCCACGTAACCTTTGTAGGGGGCACGTATCCGGGTGGGATTGTCAGTCCAATAGATCTATCAATGTATACCGTCGGCTGATCAATGTTAATGATTATGCTAGAATGGTGCTTACTCTAATCATGCTCAAGACATAATGCAACATAGAAAACACATAGACACATTGATGATTGAATTGCAATGATAATGTTATAACATGTTTCACCCCAAAATTTGTTGATAAATAAAAGGGGCTATGTAAAACTCACCTTAGCAAATGTTAAACTTGTTGAAAAGATGAAATAATTGTGTTGCCCAAAATGATTCCAAATATCACCCTATAATAAGGTAATATATAATAAGTCTAAGTCTAATTAACTTACAAGTGTATTCTAGGGTTTCGATTTGGGGATAATCAATTGTTGAATTTAAATTAAAATGTTAATTAATAAAGGAAAATTTGATAATTAATGAAAGAAAGTCTTTTTATAAAATTTGAATTTTGAATGTGCACATTAAAGTGTTTGAAGCATAAAAATAATTTTTATAAAATTATTTCATTTAAAATAGATTATTAAATCTATTTATTTATAAATAGCCAATAATTAACTTTAATATTCAAAAATACTAAAATTTATTCCTATTTTAAAAATCATATTTCTGCTCTAAATAATTAAAAATAATTTGTATAAAATTTTGGTGCAAAAATGATGAAAATTGGATTTATTATGATTTAATTATGATTAAATCTAACAAAAATTGATTAAAAATATAAAATAATAGATTTTACTGAATTAAAAATTAGTTCAGTAAAGTTTAACTTTATAAAAAGTCAGGATAAATTTTGGAGAATTTAATAAAATTGTTTTGATATATAAATGGATTTTTATAAATATAATAGTATAAAAATGATTTAATTATTATAAATATTAAATAAATGAATTTCTGAAAAATAAAAATTGTAAATAAAACTTTTATCTCAGATTAAACAAATATAATTTTTTTAGAATTTATAAAATAGTTTTGATATTTTAAAATGAATTTAAAAGATTAAAAGGTTTAATATATATATATATATATATATATATATATATATATATATATATATATATATATATATAATTGTTGTTTAAAAAAGAAAAGAAAAGAAAAGAACAAAAAGGGGTCAGAGCCGGGACTCGAACCCGGGTAACCTCTGTGGTGGACCAAGGTCACAACCACTTGGCCTAGGCCGGTGGTTGTGATATTTTCTGTTTAAAATTAATTAAATACAATACGCGAAATCAAGTTTATCCCCAATTCCATATGAACGAACCCTAGAATTTGCAATTGGACAAATCAGCCAACTTGAGCCCGATTAATGTTGGGGCTTTTGTTGGTTGATCGCCGACTAATAAAACCCACAGAAAATCAAGGACTCACAGTGATGAATTGAGTATGATTGCCGGGTCAAAGCAATAGTCAAACTACGAACAAGATAATAATATTTAGAGTGTTTCAGAGAGAATTGGAGGTTGAGAGAGAGTTGTGAGCGAGTATACAAGGTTCACAGAGGGTCTATTTATATTGTGGATCAAAGGGTTGGGTTAATTGGAAAGTTGACCCCGTTTTTAATTCATACGCGTATAATTGAACAATTGGTCAACGATTTGTAATAATTGACGTGTAATCGTGTTGCACAAGGCCGGTAATCAACTAAGGTTGCCATATGGGGATCAATCACGAGTTATTGTTGATGGATTAGGCAAGGCTTTCATTACAGTTGACTTTGAGAGTCAACTGTGAGAACTTGAAATCCCTTTATAATTAAAGCGTGATGGATATAAACCAAGAGTGAAGCCCAGCCCAGATGGTTGTGTGTTGTGTGTGCTTGGGCTTTGGCGCGGGTTCGAACCCCGGCCAAAGCATTTTATTATTTTTGACATATTTATCATACCACACACATATATTATATTATATATATATATAGTATTAGGGTTCCACAATCGCGACAAAATAATTAAATGCGAATATAAGATGAAAACTTGACGTTTTTATTAATGTCGATGGTGTAACGTACAAGTATTAAATGCGTAATGTTACAGTCTCCCCTACTTTTAGGAACTTCGTCCCGAAGTTGGAGTTGGAGAGTCTGGTGGGAAAAGATGTGGATATTTCGACTTCATCTGGTCTTTACGTTCCCAAGTGAACTCTGGGCCTCGTTTAGATTCCCAACGAACCTTAACGATCGGAATACGACTGCGCTTGAGTTTCTTGACTCCAGTGTCAACAATCTCGACGGGTTTCTCGATAATGTGCATGCTTTCATCGATTTGCACATCCTCAAGAGGAACATGAAGGTTCTCATCTGCTAAGCATTTCTTGAGATTCGAAACATGGAAGGTCGGATGAACATTGCTTAGCTCAGGTGGAAGCTCAAGTTTGTAAGCTACTTTTCCAACTCTGTCAAGAATTTTGAAGGGGCCTACGTATCGAGGAGCTAGTTTTCCCTTTCTACCGAAACGAATAACTCCTTTCCAAGGGGATACCTTAAGTAGTACAAGGTCCCCAACTTGAAATTCCAAGGGTTTACGACGTTTATCAGCATAACTCTTTTGGCGACTTCTAGCCTTGAGAAGATTATCCTGAATAAGCTGAATTTTGTCTGTGGTTTCCTGGATTAGTTCGGGTCCAGTAATACGAGCTTCACCAACCTCAGTCCAACAGACAGGAGAACGACATTTCCGACCATAGAGTGCCTCAAAAGGAGCCATGTTAATGCTGGCGTGATAACTGTTGTTGTATGAAAACTCAACCAAAGGAAGATGAGAATCCCATGCGCCACCAAAATCGATGACACATGCCCTGAGCATGTCCTCAAGTGTCTGGATGGTTCGTTCAGTCTGACCATCCGTTTGAGGGTGATAAGCAGTGCTCAGGTTCAACTTGGTACCCAAAGCATCTTGTAGAGATCCCCAAAAGTGAGAGGTGAAACGACCATCGCGATCAGAAATAATGTCTAAAGGTATACCGTGACGACATACGATTTCACTTACGTACATCTTTGCCAACTTTTCCACAGAATACTTCTCACGAATAGGTAGAAAGTGAGCTGACTTGGTCAAACGATCGACGATTACCCAAATACTGTCAAAACCTTTGGGTGTGCGAGGAAGTTTGGTGATGAAATCCATAGCTATGCTCTCCCATTTCCAGACAGGAATCTCTGGTTGTTCAAGCATACCAGATGGTCGTTGATGTTCAGCCTTAACCTTGGAACAAGTGAGGCATTTTGCAACGAAAAGAGCAATGTCTTTCTTCATACCAGGCCACCAATAAGAATAACGAAGATCTTGGTACATCTTGTCAGCTCCAGGATGAATAGAGTAACGAGACTTATGAGCCTCGTTCATGAGAAAAGTACGAAGATCATCACGGTCGGGAATCCACAGTCGATTAAGGAAATAAAGGAGACCATCGGGTTTGGTTTCAAGTTGAGTCTCAGCACCACAAGACATTTCATCGTACATGTTACCTTGGGTGACTGATGTGTGTTGAGCCTGGAGAATGCGATCTTGAAGATCAGTACGAACTCTCGCACATTGGAGTTTGACACGCTCTTTACGACTAAGTGCGTCAGCCACAACATTCGCTTTGCCAGGATGGTAGCGAATTTCGCAATCATAGTCGTTAAGTAATTCAACCCATCGTCGTTGTCTCATGTTAAGATTCTTTTGATCGAAGACATGTTGGAGACTTTTGTGGTCCGTGAACACCACACATTTGGTCCCATACAGATAATGTCTCCAAATCTTGAGTGCAAAGACAACAGCGCCCAATTCAAGATCATGGGTGGTATAATTTTTCTCGTGAGTCTTGAGTTGTCGAGACGCATAAGCAATAACCTTTCCTCGTTGCATGAGAACACAAGCAAGACCTTGGTTTGATGCATCACAGTAGACCACGAAATCATCATTACCATCAGGTAGAGATAAGATAGGAGCTTCACAAAGTTTCAGCTTAAGAGTTTCAAATGCTTCCTCTTGCTTGGGTCCCCACTCATAGGGTTTACCCTTGTGAGTTAAGGTAGTGAGAGGAACAGCGATCTTGGAGAAATTGGCGATGAATCGACGATAATAACCAGCCAACCCAAGAAAAGAACGGACTTCCGTTGGAGTGGTAGGGACACTCCAATTCTTCACAGCTTCGATCTTTGCAGGATCAACGTGAATTCCGTTCATATCAATGACATGTCCCAAAAATTGAACTTCCTTCAGCCAAAATTCACATTTTGAGAACTTGGCGTACAGTTGTTCTTTCTTTAGGAGACTCAAGATAGAGTGAAGATGTTGCTCGTGATCGGATTTTGATTTAGAGTAAATCAAAATATCATCGATGAAAACGATCACGAATTTGTCGAGATAGGGTCTACAAACCCGATTCATCAAATCCATAAATACTGCGGGAGCATTGGTCAACCCAAAAGGCATAACCATGAATTCATAGTGTCCGTAGCGAGTGCGAAAAGCTGTCTTGGGAATATCTTCATCGTGGACTCTAAGCTGATGATAACCAGAACGGAGATCAATCTTCGAGAAGTGGGTTGCTCCTTGAAGTTGATCGAAGAGATCGTCAATCCTAGGAAGCGGATAACGATTCTTGATGGTGAGTTTGTTGAGTTCACGGTAGTCAATACACATCCGAAGAGAACCATCCTTCTTTTTAACGAATAAGACAGGGGCTCCCCATGGAGAAGAACTAGGGCGAATGAACCCTTTATCAGAAAGTTCCTGTAATTGACTAGCAAGTTCTTGCATCTCGGAGGGTGCAAGACGATAAGGAGCTTTAGCGATAGGATTAGCACCAGGAACAAGATCAATACGAAACTCCACTTGTCGAGCAGGAGGCAAACCAGGTAAATCCTCTGGAAAGACTTCAGGATAGTCTCGAATAATAGGAATGTCTTGGATACTTTTGCCTTTGTCCTTCTTCTCTATCACGTTAGCTAAGAAGGCTGTATACCCCTTTCGTAAGTACCTTTGGGCAGTAGTACAAGACATAAGCTTAAGCTCACCACAGGGTTTCTCACCATAGATCTTCAAAATCTCACCAGATTCGAGAGGAATGTGTATGACTTTCTCGAAGCACAGAATTTCGGCACGATGAGTTGACAACCAGTCCATGCCTACTATAACATCAAAACTACCAAGATGCATGGGAATGAGATCGATAGGGAAGGTATGATCATCGAGATTCAACAAGCAGTTACGAATAATAGAGCCGATCGAAATAGACTTCCCGTTAGCTACCTCTACCACGAAAGGGTCTTCTAGATTAGTGTGGGGTAAATTAAGTAAAGGTTCAAACTTCAGTGACACGAATGACTTATCAGCTCCTGAATCAAATAATATGGATGCATAGTGGTTATTAATGAGAAACGTACCATTCACCACTTCGTTGTTGTCACGAGCCTGGTTAGCGTTGAGATTGTAGGCGCGACCTCGAGCACCTTGGTTCTGATTGCGGTTCTGGTTTTGGTTTTGGTTCTGATTTTGGTTTTGGTTACGGTTACGATTAGGGCAGTTGTTGATGTAGTGATTAGGGTTGCCACACTCGTAGCATTGACCACGAGTAGGCCTGTTGTTTTGTTGGTTGGGAGCTGGGTTATTGTTGTCTTGGGTAGCAGGAGATCGACAGACGTTCACCAGGTGACCATATCTTTGACACTTAGTACAAAATCGACATGGCACCTGCGTGGGATGGTGGTACTTGCAAGTGTTGCACAAAGGGTGAGGTCCGGTGTATGGTTTCTTGGCTGGGTTTTGGGCAGCAGGTGGGGTAGCAGCAACCATATAGTTTCTAGCCTTGCGCTTTTTGTTGCTTGAGGTCTCAGGCTTGACTTCAATTGCAGGCTGTGGAGTGTCTTTGGCAACAGTCTTCTTAGTGCCCTTGCGAACGAGAGTACCGTTCTTCACGTGATTATCAGTAAGAGTGGCCGCTAGACGTTTGGCCTCTTCCAGAGTTGCAGGATTTCTACCCCAAACGGTGTCCTGGATTTGCATGGGCAGACCACCGATGTACTTCTCGATGGCTACCGGCAGAGGAGTAACCTTGTGTGGCAACAATAAGCTAAGCTCATGAAAGCGGGTGTTGTAGGCAAGGTTTTCCCCACTATCTTGAGCTAAGGTGTGGAACTCATCCTCAAGCTTTTTAACTTCATTGCGAGGACAGAACTCCTCTTTCATGATCTCTTTGACTTGGTCCCATGTCATAGCAAGAGCCACCTCGGCCCCACGAGTACGCTTTTCTTCATTCCACCAAGTGAGTGCTCGTTTATGGAGAAAACTCATGGCGTAACGAACCTTGAAATTGTTGGGGCACTCACTGTTGATGAAGGTATTCTCAATACCCTCAAACCATTGGAGGAGTCCAGTAGCTCCTTCTTCACCGCTGAACTTTGGAGGGTTACAAGAGTTGAAATGCTTAAGGGTGCAAGCTTGGGGTCCATTACCATTGCCATTGCCATTCCCGTTCCCGTTGTTGTGACCATTCCCGTTGCCGTTCAATTGGATGACCTGAGCGAGTAAATTGGGAACCAGAGTTGCGATTTGCTGCGCCATTTGTTGAGAAATGATCGCAGCCAGTTGAGCATCGACCCCATTATTGTTGTGGTTAGGAACTTGGTCATGGTTGTGGTTATGGTTATCACCACCTTCTTCGTGGTTCTCACCATTGTTGTTGCGAGTGCTGCGACGAGGAGGCATGATCTGTAATAGACACAATGAAATGAATGAGAGTTTATATAAGGAATGTAATCATTTATTCATTAATTAAAACGAATAAACGAAAACGTTGACTTATCAAAGATTCTAAATTCTAATAACATATGAAGACATGCTTTAGCCTATAAGTGAACACTCATCCCGAGAATTCCCAGGTAGGCATCCGGGTCCCTCGTCTGATTGGGATATATGCGCAATGCCAGCCTAGACAGAAGACTCAGAATACAGGCGTTCACCCTTCCAGATTGCACGTGTTCGTTATTAAAATCTAGAACTTCGACGAGATCTCAAAGGGGTTCAGGTTAAACCTGAGGATTTTGTCCTATTAATCTAATGGTGGATCAGGATTGCAGCAGACAAATCAGAGTAGTCGCATGTGGGTTTAGGGTTATGAGGCATAGGATAAGGATAGGATTAGGGAAGCAATTAGGGTTACAAGTAGGAGAAGCAAGTACTGTTTAAGTCCCTAAGGTTATAGTCTAGATTATTTCTAATAACCTAATTCCCTATAACCAAGGCTCTGATACCAATCTGTAACACCCCAACCGATGGCGGAAACATCGGGGTGCCACGTATTGATGATTGTTTTCAGTAGCACATGGTATAATATAAATTTTAAATAATTTATTCAAACATAATATCCAAAATGTGAAACGATGTCTAAGAATTCAAATACATAATATCAAATAACAACTTCAATAACTTCAAATAAACTTCAAGTAAAATCCTCATGCTAACTCAAGCCTCAGCTTCATTGTTACCTGAAACATGTTAATTTTGAAAGTATTTTGGGTCAACATAAGTTGGTGAGAATTACATAGGTTTTTGATAATAAAATGAATAAAATGTTGTGCAATTCATGTGTCATGTTAATCTAGCCCATATGTGAGAACATACTAGAAATAAATCGAGTGCATAATCAACCCTGTTGACTGTTATAAAATGATACATACCATACACTTATGGTCCAATTGAATATGTTATGCGATAACAAACACCCACGTAACCTTTGTAGGGGGCACGTATCCGGGTGGGATTGTCAGTCCAATAGATCTATCAATGTATACCGTCGGCTGATCAATGTTAATGATTATGCTAGAATGGTGCTTACTCTAATCATGCTCAAGACATAATGCAACATAGAAAACACATAGACACATTGATGATTGAATTGCAATGATAATGTTATAACATGTTTCACCCCAAAATTTGTTGATAAATAAAAGGGGCTATGTAAAACTCACCTTAGCAAATGTTAAACTTGTTGAAAAGATGAAATAATTGTGTTGCCCAAAATGATTCCAAATATCACCCTATAATAAGGTAATATATAATAAGTCTAAGTCTAATTAACTTACAAGTGTATTCTAGGGTTTCGATTTGGGGATAATCAATTGTTGAATTTAAATTAAAATGTTAATTAATAAAGGAAAATTTGATAATTAATGAAAGAAAGTCTTTTTATAAAATTTGAATTTTGAATGTGCACATTAAAGTGTTTGAAGCATAAAAATAATTTTTATAAAATTATTTCATTTAAAATAGATTTTTAAATCTATTTATTTATAAATAGCCAATAATTAACTTTAATATTCAAAAATACTAAAATTAAAGAATTCCTATTTTAAAAATCATATTTCTGCTCAAAATAATTAAAAATAATTTGTATAAAATTTTGGTGCAAAAATGATGAAAATTGGATTTATTATGATTTAATTATGATTAAATCTAACAAAAATTGATTAAAAATATAAAATAATAGATTTTACTGAATTAAAAATTAGTTCAGTAAAGTTTAACTTTATAAAAAGTCAGGATAAATTTTGGAGAATTTAATAAAATTGTTTTGATATATAAATGGATTTTTATAAATATAATAGTATAAAAATGATTTAATTATTATAAATATTAAATAAATGAATTTCTGAAAAATAAAAATTGTAAATAAAACTTTTATCTCAGATTAAACAAATATAATTTTTTTAGAATTTATAAAATAGTTTTGATATTTTAAAATGAATTTAAAAGATTAAAAGGTTTAATATATATATATATATATATATATATATATATATATATATATAATTGTTGTTTAAAAAAGAAAAGAAAAGAAAAGAACAAAAAGGGGTCAGAGCCGGGACTCGAACCCGGGTAACCTCTGTGGTGGACCAAGGTCACAACCACTTGGCCTAGGCCGGTGGTTGTGATATTTTCTGTTTAAAATTAATTAAATACAATACGCGAAATCAAGTTTATCCCCAATCCCATATGAACGAACCCTAGAATTTGCAATTGGACAAATCAGCCAACTTGAGCCCGATTAATGTTGGGGCTTTTGTTGGTTGATCGCCGACTAATAAAACCCACAGAAAATCAAGGACTCACAGTGATGAATTGAGTATGATTGCCGGGTCAAAGCAATAGTCAAACTACGAACAAGATAATAATATTTAGAGTGTTTCAGAGAGAATTGGAGGTTGAGAGAGAGTTGTGAGCGAGTATACAAGGTTCACAGAGGGTCTATTTATATTGTGGATCAAAGGGTTGGGTTAATTGGAAAGTTGACCCCGTTTTTAATTCATACGCGTATAATTGAACAATTGGTCAACGATTTGTAATAATTGACGTGTAATCGTGTTGCACAAGGCCGGTAATCAACTAAGGTTGCCATATGGGGATCAATCACGAGTTATTGTTGATGGATTAGGCAAGGCTTTCAATACAGTTGACTTTGAGAGTCAACTGTGAGAACTTGAAATCCCTTTATAATTAAAGCGTGATGGATATAAACCAAGAGTGAAGCCCAGCCCAGATGGTTGTGTGTTGTGTGTGCTTGGGCTTTGGCGCGGGTTCGTACCCCGGCCAAAGCATTTTATTATTTTTGACATATTTATCATACCACACACATATATTATATTATATATATATAGTATTAGGGTTCCACAATCGCGACAAAATAATTAAATGCGAATATAAGATGAAAACTTGACGTTTTTATTAATGTCGATGGTGTAACGTACAAGTATTAAATGCGTAATGTTACATGGAACTCCAACACTCCCAGAAGCTCTAGTAGCCCTTTTAACCATCTTCAGGATTTTACTAATATTTTCCAAGTTTGAGAGAAAATAAGAACAAGAGAAGAAAGAAATTACCTTCTCTAAAAGTTCAGATGTCATTATATAGGAGAAGGAATGCTCTAGATATAGGGGTAGAAGATGATCATGTGTAATGGTCATCACTTGATCATCGCCGAAAAAGTAGCCATTATCCTGACAAGACGTCCCATGAGAGCATTAGATAAGACTTGTGGTTAAAAATTATTATTACCTCAAGAGATATTAGCGGTAACATATTTTTTGGGGACAATTGTTGGTGGTGAAAATCCTCAGGATGATTTTACCTTGTATCCTCAATGTAGCATCTTCAGGATGCTGAAGGACCCGACAGACTTCAGGATGTACCTATATTTCAGCATGTGCACATCCTGCGGATGGATTAACAAATTATCATTTAATGACATGATTGCAGGTACAACTAAGTCATAATATGGATTTCTATTTGTTCTTCAACGGCTATATTATGAAACTCAGTCAGAGGAGTCAAAGAAAGAAGAATAACTCTTACAAGCTAAAGTCCAAGATAGAAGATGGAGTCAAACTCGTAACCGATATACATTAAATATCGGCGAAGAACCAGGAAACAGCTGGAACAACATATAGCTGAGGTGAAACTGTCACAACAGCCACAAGAAGTCTTCAAAGAACTTAACTAACTAAGCGGATTGCATGGGATCTCTCGTTTGTTTTCATGTACTAGAAATATGGGGATGAATGACGAGTATAGGACACTTGATACACAACCCGTTCACCTGAACAACACGAATACTCTGCTACTCATAGAGAAACTCATACACACTTAGCACAAATCATTGTAATCATAGAAAACTCGTCCATCATCCATCCAAAGTTGTATCATTTTTTCCTTATTAATATTAACAAACAAAAGAAGGGGCCTAAACTCCTCCCGAGGTTTTATGCCGGCGATCTACAACTGATCAAAAGCTTTCCTCGTACATCGTGTGTTGTTCTTTATGTACTTGTGATTAGATTATCTATTTATTTGATTTACTATACAGTTGCATCCTCAGGATATAACTGTCCATCCTCAGCTTTACCTTGACCATCCTGAGCATAGTTGTCATATTATTGTTCATTTACACTTATAAGTCACTACCTTGAAAATAACACTAAGTTTTTATCATACTAGCACTCTACCTCACTTTTACTGATTTGGAAAACAAGATTATTTCTAGCAAGTAATTTTTTACCAAAACAATAAGCATCCAAGATGTCAAAGGCTTCTTTGAGATCCTGAAGATGGTCTTTAGCTTTCTTGGATTTTACTACCATATCATCGATGTAGACTTCCATTGTGTCCCAAATCTTTTCTTTGAACATCATGTTGACCAACCTTTGGTATGTTGCACCTGCATTCTTTAGTCCAGAAGGCATAGCAATATAACAATAAATACCTGATGGGGTCATGAATGCAGTATCTTCTTGGTCGCCCAGTTCCATCTGGATTTGTTGAAATCCTGAGGATGCGTCCATGAAGGTCAACATTTCATGGCCAGCTGTTGCATCCACCATTGAGTCGATGTATGGAAGTGGAAATGGATCCTTAGGAAAAGCCTTATTGAGATCTGTGTAATCTACACACACTCTCCAATTCCCATTCTTCTTTTGTACTACGACTACATTGGCAAGCCATCTTGGGAATTTGACCTCCCTTATCATCTTGGATTTCAACAATCTATCCACTTCTTCTTGTATGATGGCATTTCTTTCAGGTGCAAATTTTCTTCATTTTTGTTGGATGGGCTTGAAGCTCTTGTCTATTCCAAGCTTATGAGTAATGACATCCTTGGAGATGCCAGTCATATCTTCATGTTTCCAAGCAAATGTTGACATCCTGCATTTTAAAAACGAGATTAAAGATTGTTCAATTTCATTAGGGATGTTCTTACCAATCTGCATAGTGATATCCTTGTTATTTTCATCAAGGCATACTGCCTTCACATCCTGGTCATGATGTGCTTTTGCATCTTGAGGATGACACTGTGCATCTTGTTGTAATTGCTATGCTTGTCGTGATGAAGCCTTCATTGATGTTGTGTAGCAATCCTTGGCCTCCTGTTGGTCACTATTAACTTTAACAACTCCCCATGGAGTTGGTAGCTTTACACATTGGTGATATGTTTATGGGACTACCTTCATGTCGTGTATCCGAGGTCTCCCCAGGATAACATTGTTACAAGATAAAGAGTCTATCACACAAAATCTTTGGATAGAGTTTACCCCCTTGACATATACAAGCAGTTTAATATCACTAACTATGCTTTTGGTCTCTCTACTAAAGCCAACCAAGACAGATGATCTAGGCACTATCTCGGTTTCAGGGATGTTCATCCTTTTAAGGGCCTCTAGTTGTATTATATTGACTGAACTCCCTCCATCTATTAATATCCTGCGAACAAAATGGTTAGAAATATATAAGGTGATCACCAAACCATCATGGTGAGGATCTAGAACATTTTCTCGATCTTCTTCTTCGAAGCTGATCACTATAGCATTTGTCAGGATGGTAGTCTTTGTGGGTCTTTCTCCTTTTTCTGATTTCATTTCCCTTACATATCTTTTGGATGCTGAGTAGGATGTACCACAAATATCTAAACCTCTTGAGATAAAATTAATGATGCCAGCATCTTTGGGTGGAGATGCCGCCCTTTCTGGGATGCCAATGCTATCTTGAATCTTTAGCTTCTTTTTTCCTAGCAACTCTTTAAGATGGCCCTTACTTAGAAGATATGCTATTTCCTTTCTCAAGGCAATCCAATCCTCAGTAATGTGGCTAAAATCTTCATGGAAAGCACACCATTTAGATTTGTCTTTCCATCCTGACTTGTTATCTTTCCTCTGCCATCTTGCTTTATCTCCAAGATCTTTCATAACATACGTTAATCCTGTTACATCCACAGAAAAACAATAATATGAAAGTTTAGGACAATCCTCTTCATCGTCATCCTCAACCACATTGACCTTTTTGTTATCAGATCTAGCATACGGTTTATGCTTATAAGGTTCGAATGTGGGAGTGGATTTTCGATTAGGATTGTTATATTTTGAGGATGCTTCTATCCTCTCCTATATCTTCTTGTCATCTTCGTGACGGGTAAATCTTAAAGCTCTATTTCAAACCTCATCAAGATTCCTACAAGGGTTTATCACCAATTCTTGGTAGAAAGGTGGATCCTGCAGTCCCATCTTGAAGGCTTACACCACCATTATGACATCTAGATTTGGAATGTCAAGTGCTTCCTTCCCAAATCTTGTGATAAACTCCCTTGGTGATTCCCCATGTGATTGTGTCACCCTGTATAAATCACTTGTCAAACGTTCAAATGTTCGACTACAATAAAATTGATTGTTAAACATGTTAATTAAATGAGAAAAAGAGGTAATTAAATAGGGAGGAGCACTTAGCAGCCATTTTAAGGCTGGACCAGTGTGGGAAGAACCAATTCCTTTGCATAAGCATGCTTCCTTTGCGTATAACCCTTGTACTCTTAGCTTCTTTGACTTAACAATACCATATAGTCGTTGGAGAACAGTTATAAGTCTTTATCATTGAATGAGTGTACCTGAAATAATATTAAAACAAGATAATTCGTTAGTCTATCCTCAAGATGCACATAGGCCAGAATGTTGTTACATCCTGAAGTCTGCTCAGTCCTTCATTATCTTGAGGATGACACATAGGATATTTGAGGTACTTCCATCTTGAAGATTTCACCACCAACAACATTGATAGGCCTTATTACCATGGCATATATAGGATTTTTAGAAGTTGCTGAAGTGACACACCATTTAATTAGTGTTCCAGTGGTAGAGGAGACAATCAACACTAGTTGAAAATGTATGGAAATGAATCAACACCGATCGAATCGGAAAACATTATTACTGTGGTCATTCGACCTCGGTTGCCTCGTAAGTGCGGTCGTTCGGGGCCGGTGAGTAGGATTTGATCCTAACGAAAATCACCTACAGTGGCGAGTTGGCCTGGTGATGGTGCTCCGGATGTATGGGATATCCTGCAAGGTTACATTGGCTCGACCAATGTTTCATCCATTTAGATGTTGTTCAATAGAGTAGCTCAACAAGGCCCGGTGTCATGCACGCCCGACGTAAAATGTCATTCGACTGTAATTCGTCCAGCAAGGTTATTAATGATGGTATGTCCCATATGGGAGATTAGGGCAGCTTAACCAAGCCTAGTTGGAAATACGACCATATGATGCGGTGTTTTGGTGAAGGTATACCAACTTAGGTAAAGTCGTGGAGAGATAAGTGCTAAAAGTAGAAATCATGATCCATAGAAAGATGTTGACAATAGCTTCTTGTGGAACATATGTCTATATATTGCTGGAAAAAATGTGTATTCTAGGAAATTAAGCTTGGACATAACGGACACCCATACAAGATGGTGTGAATTTGACAACATGTTGTTACAGACACGGTTTTTGATGGACTGTGCTTTCTTCTATCCGGTATCCTTGCGACCCGTGGTCAATAAAAACGGTTTTCCGCATCACATGATTAAATTGCATGTTGTACCGAGTATGCTGCACATGCTTTTTGATATTGTATTAATTGTTGGCATGCACCTGATGGAGAGTTTGGAAGGAGTGTGTTCCATCTGAACCAAGATGTTTCGGAACGATCAAGAGACGAAGGTAACAAGAGCATGTGCTTGTTGTGATGTCTTTAGACTTTAAGACTCGACACCAAGTTTAAGGTTGTTCGGTTTCGCAATTAATCAAATTGATGATGAATGGGAGCCGAACTACGACTAGGTATGGTGATGAAGTGAATCTGAAGTAGACTTTTATATGCGTGGCAGTAGTTGCCAAAGCACCTGTGTCGATGCTGGCAACTGTAACACCCCAACCGATGGCGGAAACATCGGGATGTCACGTATTGATGATTGTTTTGTAGCTCGTGGTGAATAATAAATTTCATTAATTGATTAAAATAAATTACATACAATTGTTCTACAAAAATTCGAACATCAAATTGAATAATACTATGCACACATCTTCAAGCATTAACTCAAATCTTCAAGCAAGTAAAACCTGAAACATGTTAAGTTTGAAAACATTTTGGGTCAACAAAAGTTGGTGAGAATACATAGGTTTTTTTAATATAATTGATAACCATAGTTTGTACAACATTCACAGTTGTATAATGATAGAGTATGAGTACGACATGTAATAATGCGTCTTTGTACAATCAAACCTTGTGTCGACTGATGACTAACTCGCAAGTTAGTTAAATGTTGTTACTGTTATCGATCATCCCTGAATTTATGCGGGGGGATGGGTTTGTCAGACCTATAGCGCTATAATCTAAACAGGCGGCTTGATCATTGTTAATGATTGTACTGTGTCTTTTTGTTACAGTCAAATGATAGAATGATGATGTAATTGAATCACAAGTAAATATGAGTAAATGATAGTATAAAATGTTGAAACATGTTCCACCCCAAAAATAGTGAAAATAGAGAAAAGGGGCTATGTAAACTCACCTTGGCAAAATGTTAAGTCTCGTGAAAATAGAATATGCGTTGCCCAACGATGCCAAGTGTTACCCTATAATTAAGGTAATAAATATGTCTAAGTCTTTCTAGTCTACAAATATATTCTAAGGTTTCGAATTGGGGATATGTGCTCGTTTGATTAATAAATAAAATGTTTAATAAATAAGAGAAATTTGACAAATAAATAAACATAAGTCTTTTTGTAATTTTTAAATTAAAGATGGTCACAATAATAAGTTTTAAGTATGAAAATAATTTTTATAAAATTATTTTCTAAAAATAGAATATTAAATCTATTTATTTCAAATTGTCAAAATATAACTTTAATATTTAAAAATATTAAATTTACCGAATTATTAACTTAAAAATAATATTTTTGTTCCAAATAATCTGAAATATTTTATATAAAATTTTGGTGCAAAAATATTGAAAAATGAATTTATTATGATTTATTTATGATTAAAACTAACAAAAAATTGATTAAAAATATTAAATAAATTATTTTTCAGAAATAAAAATCATTTCAGAAAAGTTTATTGTTATACAAAGTCAGAATAATTTTTGTGGAAATTTATAAAATTGTTTTGATATTTTTATAGAATTTTATAAATAAAATAGACTAAACTTGAATTATTTATTATATATATTAAATAAATGAATTTTTGAAAACTAAAAATTGTATGTTAAACTTTTTCACTAGATTAACATAAAATAATTTTTGTAGAATTTTTAAAAGAGTTTTAGTATTTTAGAATGAAATTTCAAAAAAAATATAAAGGAATATATATATATACAAGTTTAAATAAAAAGAATGTTTGTTGATGCCGTGGTTCGAACCCGGGCCCTTGGCCGGTTCATGTGTTTTATATCACAAGCCCAGACCAACTGGTCTGGACCCTGAGAACGTTTGATATCTGATTAATTTAATTATATACAATTAGTGAAATCAGTTTTATATATATTTAAAAAAAAGAATTAAAACCCGTTTGAAAGGGGACTCGAACCCACGCGTTCCTGTTTAACAACAACGGACACAACCACTTGATCTAGATCAGTGGTTGTGTTGGATTTGTGTTTGATTAAAATAAATAACTATAACTGCATCGTGTTCTTCCCCAAATAAACAAGATGAACCCTAGCTTATCTAATTCAACAAATTAACGATCAATAACCTCAAGATTCATAGGGCTATTGATCGTCTAGTATCAAGGTATAAAAACATAAATTTAATTGATACTTACAGAACGATAACTAAGGATGAACGGGAGTCAAACAAAAAGTCAACGAGGCTTGATTTCTTTGATTACGAAGAATGGAAGAGGTTTTTGGGGTTTGAGAGAGTATGTTCGGCACTTATAGGTCATAGGGGAGGTTCCAATTTTACAATTACACACGCATTAGTGATTTTAGTATGTTTGACCCTTGTTTAATTAAAGACGCGTGATTGCCCTTAAAATTTGGAATGTTTTGACTGAAAAATTAGCGTGTGGAGGACGCTGAGAGGTGATTTCGATCCTACCATAATTGAATCGAAGTTAATTCGTTGATTGATTGTTGTTTTGGAAAGCCTAGGCTCGCAGTTGACTTTTTACGAGTCAACTGAGCAGTAACAAGGAAGGTTTAAATTCTTTATTGATCCAGGTTCATCACCAATCGTCTACGTGGCTCAGTGGTGTTGTTGATGCTTGTTGTGTTTGAACCGGAACCAGACTCGGGTTCGAGTCTGGTTGGTTATATATATATTTTTTAACAGGTACGTGTGGGGGAGGAGAAGGGAGTTGGGCCGGTGGTTTGGGCCGCTGGGCCTTGGGCCATGCTGTGGGCTCAGCTCTTGGCCTCCGGAAACACACAAGAATTTGTTGGGTTTGATTGGGCTCAAGTAAGTGTCCAAGTATTACATAAATATATATATTTTACCATTAAATGAAATATGAAATATTATTATTTTTTATTATTATTATTATTATATATACATTTCTCTCTCTCTCTCTCTCTCTCTATATATATATATATATATATATATATATATATAGGTTGTGTGTTAGGCATATTTGTATAAAATTAAGGATAAAATATATATAATGAGGGCTTTATGTATAAAAATTTGGGGAAAAATTTTGTGATGTTACAGTCTCCCCTAATTTTGGAAACTTCATCCCGAAGTTTATTGAAAACACTGGGTTGAAGGTGATTGGGTAAAAATAAAAATAGTTGTGTTTTGTGTGGGTTGATGAACTTCCAGACAACTAGAGTATATAACCTTGATAGAATTTCACACTACCTTAATGTACCTGTAAATTCATGATTACGTTCCGGACCGCAATCACCAATTTACATTACATTAAAGTTTTGCGTCCTTCTATGACTCCACCGATTGTTGAGCAGGTCCGATAGCCTCCACCAGTCGTGGAGTAGGTTGTAGGGCCTTTCCCGACTATTGAAAAGGCATAATGACCTCTACCAATCGTTGAGTAGGTTCGATAGCCTCCACCAATCGTGGAGCAGGTTGTAGGGCCTCTCCCGACTGTTGAAAAGGCATGATGACCTCTATTAAGTGCAGCACATAGATTGCAAATTGATAACATGTTTATGCAAACAATTATAACAAGCACAGCATATGAGTTGTAGTTGTATAGATTTATATAATTAGTTCACATTCAAACAATCATGCACCATGTAACAACTCTCAGACAAAAATTTCAATACTAGAATTTATTACTTGAATCAAATAGCGTCAATAAATAGAATAAAAGCAACCAATAATCAAATGGTGAGACTTGCGGTTAGGTAGCTGGAGGGTCTTGATCTCTGTTTAGTTTAGGGCATCGGTTACGGAAGTGATTTGGGTCTCCACATTCATAGCATTGACCATAGTTGTATCGATTAGGATTAGTAGCCTGAGCAGGGTTGGTGGGTTGGTTGGCATTAGGATTTGGGGTCTCACGACACGTATTGACCAGATGGCCATACTTTCCACAATTGATGCACAAGCGACACGCTGAAGCAGTGGGATGATGTCGGTTGCATGTGTTACACAATGGATAGTTTCCTATATAGGGTTTCTTGTTAGAAGCTTGTGTAGTGAGGTTGACATCAGGATCTCTGGCCTTGTGCTTCTGATTCTCAGTAGTTACCGCGGCTACAATACTTGCTTTATTGCCTTTCCGAACTAAGGTCCTGTTCTTTACGTGATTATAAGTTAAGGTAGCTGCTAGACGCTTGGCCTCTTCTAGGGTAGCAAGGTTCCTTCCCCATACCGTGTCCTGAATCTGCATGGGTAAACCACCGATATATTTCTCAATGGCTACAGGTAGCGGAGTGACCTTATGGGGCAACAACAGGCTGAGCTCATGGAAGCGGGTATTATAAGCAAGGTTTTACCCACTATCCTGAGCAAGAGTGTGGAACTCGTCCTCTAATTTCTTGACCTCGTTACGTGGGCAAAACTCAGCTTTCATTATTTCCTTGACTTGATAGGTCATAGCAAGTGCAACTTCAGCTCCACGGGTGCGTTTTTCCTCATTCCACCAAGTGAGTGCTCGTTTGTGAAGAACACTCATAGCATAACGGACCTTAAAGTTATCGGGACACTCACTGTTAATGAAGGTATTCTCAATACCCTCGAACCATTGTAGGAGACCAGTAGCTCTTTCATCCCCACTGAACTTAGGAGGATTACAGGTATTAAAGTGTTTGAGAGTGCAGACTGGGAGACCATTCCCGTTTCCATTCCCATTCCCATTGTGATTTCCGTTGCCATTTCCATTTCCATTGCCGTTTCCGTTCATCTGGATGACTTGAGCCAGTAGGTTAGGGACAAGAGTTGCTATTTGTTGTGCCATTTGTTGGGAAATGATCGCAACCAGTTGGGCATCAACACCATTGTTGTTATTGTTGTTGTTGTTGTTGTGGTTAGTGTTGTGGTTGTTGCTACTTTCCTCTTGGTTTCCACCACTGTTATTGCAAGTGCTGCGACGTGCAGGCATGATCTGTAGGCGAGACAATGAAATGAATGAGGTTATTTAAGGAATGTAATCACTTATTCATTAATTAAAACGAAAAAACGAAAACGTTGACTTATCAAAGATTCTAGGTTCTAATAACATAATGAAGACATGCTTTAGCCTATAGGTGAACACTCATCCCGAGAATTCCCAGGTAGGCATCCGGGTCCCTCGTCTGATTGGGATATATGCGCTATGCCAGCCTAGACAGAAGACTCAGAATACAGGCGTTCACCCTTCCAGATTGCACGTGTTCGTTATTAAAATCTAGAACTTCGACGAGATCTCAAGGTGGTTCAGGCTAAACCTGAGGATTTCGTCCTATTAGTCTAAGAGTAGATCCAGTTATGGAGAGCAATCTTCTTGTAAGGATTAAAAATAGGGATAAGAAGTAGGAGGGAGATAGAGAATAGGAATAAGTAGAGAAGCAAGTAAGAGAAACAAGTACTGGTTAAATCCTATGGTAATAGACTAGATTATTTTTCTAATAACCTAATTCCCTATAACCATGGCTCTGATACCAATCTGTAACACCCCAACCGATGGCGGAAACATCGGGATGTCACGTATTGATGATTGTTAAGTAGCTCATGGTGAATAATAAATTTCATTAATTGATTTAAATAAATTACATACAATTGTTCTACAAAAATTCGTACATCAAATTGAATAATACTATGCACACATCTTCAAGCATTAACTCAAATCTTCAAGCAAGTAGAACCTGAAACATGTTAAGTTTGAAAATATTTTGGGTCAACAAAAGTTGGTGAGAATACATAGGTTTTTTGAATATAATTGAAAACCATAGTTTGTACAACATTCACAGTTGTATAATGATAGAGTATGAGTCCGACTTGTAACAATGCGTCTTTGTACAATCAAACCTTGTGTCGACTGATGACTAACTCGCAAGTTAGTTAAATGTTGTTACTGTTATCGATCATCCCTGAATTTATGCGGGAGGGATGGGTTTGTCAGACCTATAGCGCTATAATCTAAACAGGCGGCTTGATCATTGTTAATGATTGTACTGTGTCTTTTTGTTACAGTCAAATCATAGAAAGATGATGTAATTGAATCACAAGTAAATATGAGTAAATGATAGTATAAAATGTTGAAACATGTTCCACCCCAAAAATAGTGAAAATAGAGAAAAGGGGCTATGTAAATTCACCTTGGCAAAATGTTAAGACTCGTGAAAATAGAATATGTGTTGCCCAACGATGCCAAGTGTTACCCTATAATTAAGGTAATAAATATGTCTAAGTCTTTCTAGTTTACAAATATATTCTAGGGTTTCGAATTGGGGATATGTGCTCGTTTGATTAATAAATAAAATGTTTAATAAATAAGAGAAATTTGACAAATAAATAAACAAAAGTCTTTTTGTAATTTTTAAATTAAAGATGGTCACAATAATAAGTTTTAAGTATGAAAATATTTTTTATAAATTTATTTTCTTAAAAATAGAATATTAAATCTATTTATTTCAAATTGTCAAAATATAACTTTAATATTTAAAAATATTAAATTTACAGAATTATTAATTTAAAAATAATATTTCTGTTCCAAAGAATCAGAAATAATTTATATAATATTTTGGTGCAAAAATATTGAAAAATGAATTTATTATGATTTATTTATGATTAAAACTAACAAAAAAAAAATTGATTAAAAATATTAAATAAATGATTTTTCAGAAATAGAAATCATTTTAGAAAAGTTTATTGTTATACAAAGTCAGAATAATTTTTGTGGAAATTTATAAAATTGTTTTGATATTTTTATAGAATTTTATAAATAAAATAGAATAAACTTGAATTATTTATTATATATATTAAATAAATGAATTTTTTAAAACTAAAAATTTTATGTTAAACTTTTTCACTAGATTAACATAACATAATTTTTGTAGAATTTTTAAAAGAGTTTTAGTATTTTAAAATGAATTTTAAAAAAATATAAAGGAATATATATATAAGTTTAAATAAAAAGAATGTTTGTTGATGCCGTGGTTCGAACCCGGGCCCTTGGCCGGTTCATGTGTTTTAAATCACAAGCCCAGACCAACTGGTCTGGACCCTGAGAACATTTGATATCTGATTAATTTAATTATATACAATTAGTGAAATCAGTTTTATATATATTTAAAAAAAAGAATTAAAACCCGTTTGAAAGGGGACTCGAACCCACGCGTTCCTGTTTAACAACAACGGACACAACCACTTGATCTAGATCAGTGGTTGTGTTGGATTTGTGTTTGATTAAAATAAATAACTATAACTGCATCGTGTTCTTCCCCAAATAAACAAGATGAACCCTAGCTTATCTAATTCAACGAATTAACGATCAATAACCTCAAGATTCATAGGACTATTGATCGTCTAGTATCAAGTTAATAAAAACATAAAGTTAATTGATACTTACAGAACGATAACTAAGGATGAACGGGAGTCAAACAAAAAGTCAACGAGGCTTGATTTCTTTGATTACGAAGAATGGCAGAGGCTTTTGAGGTTTGAGAGAGTATGTTCGGCACTTATAGGTCATAGGGGAGGTTCCAATTTATACAATTACACATGCATTAGTGATTTTAGTATGTTTGACCCTTGTTTAATTAAAGACGCGTGATTGCCCTTAAAATTTGGTATGTTTTGACTGAAAAATTAGCGTGTGGAGGACGCTAAGAGGTGATTTCGATCCTACCATAATTGAATCGAAGTTAATTCGCTGATTGATTGTTGTTATGGAAAGCCTAGGCTCGCAGTTGACTTTTTACGAGCAACTGAGCAGTAACAAGGAAGGTTTAAATTCTTTATTGATCCAAGTTCATCACCAATCGTCTACGTGGCTCAGTGGTGTTGTTGATGCTTGTTGTGTTTTAACCGGAACCAGACTCGGGTTCGAGTCTGGTTGGTTATATATATTTTTTTAACAGGTACGAGGGAGGGAGGAGAAGGGAGTTGGGCCGGTGGTTTGGGCCGCGCCTGATGGGCCTTGGGCCATCCTGTGGGCTCAGCTCTTGGCTTCCAGAAACACACAAGAATTTGTTGGGTTTGATTGGGCTCAAGTAAGTGTCCAAGTATTACATAATAATATATATTTTACCATTAAATGAAATATGAAATATTATTATTTATTATTATTATTATTATTATATATACATTTCTCTCTCTCTCTCTCTCTCTCTCTCTATATATATATATATATATATATATATATATATATATATATATAGGTTGTGTGTTAGGCATATTTGTATAAAATTAAGGATAAAATATATATAATGAGGGCTTTATGTATAAAAATTTGGGGAAAAATTTTGTGATGTTACAGTCTCCCCTACTTTTGGAAACTTCGTCCCGAAGTTTATTTAAAACAGTGGGTTGAAGGTGATTGGGTAAAAATGAAAATAGTTGTGATTCGGGTTATAGCATGACATGAATAGAATAAAATGTCTCGTGTTTTGTGTGGGTTGATGAACTACCAGATAACTAGAGTTTATAACCTTGATAGAATTTCACACTACCTTAATGTACCTATAAATTCATTATTACGTTCCAGACCACAATCACCAATTTACCTTACATTGAGGTTTTGCGTCCTTCTATGACTCCACCGATTGTTGAGCAGGTCCGATAGTCTCCACCAGTCGTGGAGTAGGTTGTAGGGCCTCTCCCGACTGTTGAAAAGGCATAATGTCCTCTACCAATCGTTGAGTAGGTTCGATAGCCTCCACCAGTCGTGGAGCAGGTTGTAGGGCCTCTCCCGACTGTTGAAAAGGTATGATGACCTCTATTAAGTGCAGCACATAGATTGCAAATTGATAACATGTTTATGCAAGCAATTATAACAAGCACAGCGTATGAGTTGTAGTTGTATAGATTTATATAATTAGTTCACATTCAAACAATCATGCACCATGTAACAACTCTCAGACAAAAATTTCAATACTAGAATTTATTACTTGAATCAAATAGCGTCAATACATAGAATAAAAGCAACCAATAGTCAAATGGTGAGACTTGCGGTTAGGTAGTTGGAGGGTCTTGATCTCTGTTTAGTTTAGGGCATCGGTTACGAAACTGATTTGGGTCTCCACATTCATAGCATTGACCATAGTTGTATCGATTAGGATTAGTAGCCTGAGCAGGGTTGGTGGGTTGGTTGGCATTAGGATTTGGGGTCTCATGACACGTGTTGACCAGATGGCCATACTTTCTACAATTGGTGCACAAGCGACACGCTGAAGCAGTGGGATGATGTCGGTTGCATGTGTTACACAATGGATAGTTTCCTATATAGGGTTTCTTGTTAGAAGCTTGTGTAGTGAGGTTGACATCAGGATCCCTGGCCTTACGCTTCTGATTCTCAGTAGTTACCGCGGCTACAATACTTGCTTTATTGCCTTTCCGAACTAAGGTCCCGTTCTTTACGTGATTATAAGTTAAGGTAGCTGCTAGACGCTTGGCCTCTTCTAGGGTAGCAGGGTTCCTTCCCCATACCGTGTCCTAAATCTGCATGGGTAAACCACCGATATATTTCTCAATGGCTACAGGTAGCGGAGTGACCTTATGGGGCAACAACAGGCTGAGCTCATGGAAGCGGGTAATATAAGCAAGGTTTTCCCCACTATCCTGAGCAAGGGTGTGGAACTCGTCCTCTAATTTCTTGACCTCGTTACGTGGGCAAAACTCAGCTTTCATTATTTCCTTGACTTGATCCCAGGTCATAGCAAGTGCAACTTCAGCTCCACGGGTGCGTTTTTCCTCATTCCACCAAGTGAGTGCTCGTTTGTGAAGAACACTCATAGCATAACGGACCTTAAAGTTATCAGGACATTCACTGTTAATGAAGGTATTCTCAATACCCTCGAACCATTGTAGGTGACCAGTAGCTCCTTCATCCCCACTGAACTTAGGAGGATTACTGGTATTAAAGTGTTTGAGAGTGCAGACTGGGAGACCATTCCCGTTTCCATTCCCATTCCCATTGTGATTTCCGTTGCCATTTCCATTTCCATTGCCGTTTCCGTTCATCTGGATGACTTGAGCCAGTAGGTTAGGGACCAGAGTTGCTATTTGTTGTGCCATTTGTTGGGAAACGATCGCAGCCAGTTGGGCATCAACACCATTGTTGTTGTTGTTGTTGTTGTTGTTGTTGTGGTTAGTGTTGTGGTTGTTGCTACTTTTCTCTTGGTTTCCACCACTGTTATTGCGAGTGCTGCGACGTGGAGGCATGATCTGTAGGCGACACAATGAAATGAATGAGGTTATTTAAGGAATGTAATCACTTATTCATTAATTAAAACGAATAAACAAAAACGTTGACTTATCAAAGATTCTAGGTTCTAATAACATAATGAAGACATGCTTTAGCCTATAGGTGAACACTCATCCCGAGAATTTCCAGGTAGGCATCCGGGTCCCTCGTCTGATTGGGATATATGCGCAATGCCAGCCTAGACAGAAGACTCAGAATACAGGCGTTCACCCTTCCAGATTGCACGTGTTCGTTATTAAAATCTAGAACTTCGACGAGATCTCAAGGTGGTTCAGGCTAAACCTGAGGATTTCGTCCTATTAGTCTAAGAGTAGATCCAGTGATGGAGAGCAATCTTCTTGTAAGGATTAAAAAGAGGGATAAGAAGTAGGAGGGAGATAGAGAATAGGAATAAGTAGAGAAGCAAGTAAGAGAAACAAGTACTGGTTAAATCCTATGGTAATAGACTAGATTATTTTTCTAATAACCTAATTCCCTATAACCATGGCTCTGATACCAATCTGTAACACCCCAACCGATGGCGGAAACATCGGGATGTCACGTATTGATGATTGTTCAGTAGCTCATGGTGAATAATAAATTTCATTAATTGATTTAAATAAATTACATACAATTGTTCTACAAAAATTCGTACATCAAATTGAATAATACTATGCACACATCTTCAAGCATTAACTCAAATCTTCAAGCAAGTAGAACCTGAAACATGTTAAGTTTGAAAATATTTTGGGTCAACAAAAGTTGGTGAGAATACATAGGTTTTTTGAATATAATTGATAACCATAGTTTGTACAACATTCACAGTTGTATAATGATAGAGTATGAGTCCGACATGTAACAATGCGTCTTTGTACAATCAAACCTTGTGTCAACTGATGACTAACTCGCAAGTTAGTTAAATGTTGTTACTGTTATCGATCATCCCTGAATTTATGCGGGGGGATGGGTTTGTCAGACCTATAGCGCTATAATCTAAACAGGCGGCTTGATCATTGTTAATGATTGTACTGTGTCTTTTTGTTACAGTCAAATGATAGAAAGATGATGTAATTGAATCACAAGTAATATGAGTAAATGATAGTATAAAATGTTGAAACACATTCCACCCCAAAAATAGTGAAAATAGAGAAAAGGGGCTATGTAAACTCACCTTGGCAAAATGTTAAGTTTCGTGAAAATAGAATATGTGTTGCCCAACGATGCCAAGTATTACCCTATAATTAAGGTAATAAATATGTCTAAGTCTTTCTAGTCTACAAATATATTCTAGGGTTTCGAATTGGGGATATGTGCTCGTTTGATTAATAAATAAAATGTTTAGTAAATAAGAGAAATTTGACAAATAAATAAACAAAAGTCTTTTTGTAATTTTTAAATTAAAGATGGTCACAATAATAAGTTTTAAGTATGAAAATAATTTTTATAAAATTATTTTCTTAAAAATAGAATATTAAATCTATTTATTTCAAATTGACAAAATATAACTTTAATATTTAAAAATATTAAATTTACAGAATTAGTAATTTAAAAATTATATTTCTGTTCCAAATAATCAGAAATAATTTATATAAAATTTTGGTGCAAAAATATTGAAAAATGAATTTATTATGATTTATTTATGATTAAAACTAACAAAAAAATTGATTAAAAATATTAAATAAATGATTTTTATTTCTGAAAAATCATTTATTTAATATTTTTAATCAATTTTTTTGTTAGTTTTAATCATAAATAAATTATAATAAATTCATTTTTCAATATTTTTATACAAAGTCAGAATAATTTTTGTGGAAATTTATAAAATTGTTTTGATATTTTTATAGAATTTTATAAATAAAATAGAATAAACTTGAATTATTTATTATATATATTAAATAAATGATATTTTAAAACTAAAAATTGTATGTAAAACTTTTTCACTAGATTAACATAAAATAATTTTTGTAGAATTTTTAAAAGAGTTTTAGTATTTTAAAATGAATTTTAAAAAAATATAAAGGAATATATATATATATATATATATATATATATATATATATATATAAGTGTAAATAAAAAGAATGTTTGTTGATGCCGTGGTTCGAACCCGGGCCCTTGGCCGGTTCATGTGTTTTAAATCACAAGCCCAGACCAACTGGTCTGGACCCTGAGAACATTTGATATCTGATTAATTTAATTATATACAATTAGTGAAATCAGTTTTATATATATTTAAAAAGAAAGAATTAAAACCCGTTTGAAAGGGGACTCGAACCCACGCGTTCCTGTTTAACAACAACGGACACAACCACTTGATCTAGATCAGTGGTTGTGTTGGATTTGTGTTTGATTAAAATAAATAACTATAACTGCATCGCGTTCTTCCCCAAATAAACAAGATGAACCCTAGCTTATCTAATTCAACAAATTAACGATCAATAACCTCAAGATTCATAGGGCTATTGATCGTCTAGTATCAAGGTATAAAAACATAAAATTAATTGATAATTACAGAACGATAACTAAGGATGAACGGGAGTCAAACAAAGAGTCAACGAGTCTTGATTTCTTTGATTACGAAGAATGGCAGAGGTTTTTGAGGTTTGAGAGAGTATGTTCGGCACTTATAGGTCATAGGGGAGGTTCCAATTTATACAATTACACACACATTAGTGATTTTAGTATGTTTGACCCTTGTTTAATTAAAGACGCGTGATTGCCCTTAAAATTTGGTATGTTTTGACTGAAAAATTAGCGTGTGGAGGACGCTGAGAGGTGATTTCGATCCTACCATAATTGAATCGAAGTTAATTCGCTGATTGATTGTAGTTTTCGAAAGCCTGGGCTCGCAGTTGACTTTTTACGAGTCAACTGAGCAGTAACAAGGAAGGTTAAATTCTTTATTGATCCAGGTTCATCACCAATCGTCTACGTGGCTCAGTGGTGTTGTTGATGCTTGTTGTGTTTGAACCGGAACCAAACTCGGGTTCAAGTCTGGTTGGTTATATATTTTTTTTAACAGGTACGAGGGGGGAGGAGAAGGGAGTTGGGCCGGTGGTTTGGGCCGCGCCTGATGGGCCTTGGGCCATGCTGTGGGCTCAGCTCTTGGCCTCCAGAAACACACAAGAATTTGTTGGGTTTGATTGGGCTCAAGTAAGTGTCCAAGTATTACATAATTATATATATTTTACCATTAAATGAAATATGAAATATTATTATTTTTTATTATTATTATATATACATTTCTATATATATATATATAGGTTGTGTGTTAGGCATATTTGTATAAAATTAAGGATGAAATATATATAATGAGGGCTTTATGTATAAAAATTTGGGGAAAAATTTTGTGATGTTACAGCAACCACTTCATTTGCGTGGTGACAATTTGTGTTACAAAACCACATATAAATCTTTTCAATACAAAAGATCTTGTCGTAGGCATTGCGCACTTGAGCGTGAGAGAAGTGATCTCCCTTATTTTTTCGAGACATGGTCTATTTAACCAAAGGAAAAGTTTTTGCCGATTCCCTTGTGGCGGAGATTTTGTCTCATATAAATGAGTTTTTAAAATATTTCTTATTTCAGACCAATCTTACCTTCTTTTAGGTGCAACCTATTGATCTCATTCTGGTTACAACACTCGAAATCCTATCCCAAAGTACCGGTCCATGTGTAATTGATCATTACGTTTGGGGCATCTCATTATTTAACCGTAAACTTATGAGGCCCGTTCTTCAAACAACACAGGCTAAGGAAGGAGGTGATGATCTTTCGAAGACGAATGCTAGTAACCAATATATGGACCAATATATGGAGATGATATGTTGTATTTCTCATTGGAATTCTAATTCGTATGGAAACCGTCTGTAGCAGTAGCATGGTGCAAGGGGTTATAGTCTTTGTCGTGCAATATCTATTTAAATCCAAATCGTCAGAGCCTTTTAAATGATCTCGTAGGAGGTCGAGTACCCCTTGACCGTGGTACCTTCAGCTTAATTTTATCTTTTAGTTGATAATAATTGCGCTGCTTCCCAAATGTTGTACCAGGCACGTATTTGGTACCTTGCTATTGGAGAGCGGGACCTGGAGAAGTATTAACCCGGTAAATGAAAGTCGTCGAGTTATGGAGATAGCTTGACAGTGGAAAACATTTAACAAGGGTGATCTCATGGACAAACTATCGCCCGGCTTATGTGTGATACAACCAGTCCAAAACATAGCACGGTGGAGGAAATCATCCGAGAAGGAGATCACAAGACACGTAGGCCCTTTGGAGCAATGATCTTAATGTAGGTTCCTCCGTTTGGTGTGCAGTATAATATATATCCGAAGAAATGCTATCAGGTCCCTTCCTTTGTTGGTCATAACTCTTATGCACTTACGCGGTTTTAAGTGGGCTTTTTTTTATCGGGACCCATGTGCACCTTAGTTATTCATGCAAAAAATAAGTCGATAGGGATGAACCAAAAGACATTTCAAAACTCGACATGCCTTTTCAAGTGGCATGTTAAATTTTTTAGTTCCCATACTTTTTAAGACGAAAAGATATGCGACAATATCTTGAAAAAGGTTTGCCAACACCCAAAATGTTGTACTCTGTCCTAATATTTAGAGACAAAAGAAATGAACATACCATTCCCATGTATATATTTTAATTAAAAAGTAGTCAATTAGAGTCCTTAGCATATTATAGTGGAGGGAAGTATGAGATTTTTCAACCTGGTTCTGGTCCCGGAGAGGAGATATAGATCTGGCAAGAGTGATTGAAGCTTTAGCTATTGTTAGCTTTCATATCCTGTCAATCTCACGATTGGTTGCCTGACTAGGAAAATCCTTTGTTTTAGAGATTATTGGGTGACATGTCGCTTAAACCAGGATATTATTCTGGTCAAGAAGTTGTCTGTAAAGTGAGGTTACCAAGTCACACATTGGGTGAACTTATCTTGTGAACAAAGGTATAGCAAAACTTTGTCGGGCCAAGAAATTACGGCTACCAAAGTATGGCGAGATTTGTCAGCTCGAAATAGTAAGAGACGAGACAACACTTGTAACACCCCAATCGATGGCGGAAACATCGAGGTGTCACGTAGTGACGACTGTTCAAAATCTCATGGTACTAAAGTGTAAATATTTTATTCAATGCTTCAAGTTACAATTACAGATATCATCAAGTACAAATACTATGCCACATGTTGTCTTTATTAAGTCTTTACTAAGTCCACATGTCCTACATGACATATCTCAACAATCAACCTGAAACATGTACGAAAATATTTTGTCAACATAAATAATGTTGGTGAGCATACAAAGTTTGTATACGTATAATATAAGTTTAAAGAAAATGATTTACAATTCATGTGTCATGATTTATTCAAGGCAAGTATGAAAAACACGTAAGTACACAATACGGGTCAAAATCAAACCTCTTATGCGACAAAGTTTAATACATTAACAATGACCTAGGACTTCCCACCACCATAGGTACTTTCCACTAGGCGAGTTGTCAATTCAAATAGCGCAATCCATTGTTAAAGTCGGCTTGTATGGAGTTAATGATTTCGTAATGATTTCAAGTATACTACGTTTATGTTTAAGCATAAAGCACAAGAATTCAAAGCATAACACGTGTATGAATTGTATGTAAAAACGTTTATGAATATGTGCAAGTGTAAGTTTCATAGGTGGACATGTTTCACCCCAAAAGTGCAAGAAAAGGAAAAAGGGGATAATATACTCACATTGATGTAGGTGATTTGAGTGTTTGTCCGAGGAAAGTACGTCAAACCGCACAAATAGAAACTACAAGTTAAATCAAGTAATACTAGAGTCAAGAACTAGTTTTGAGGAAAGTCGACGGAGACTCGCTAATTCCCGTTATAGTTTAGAAGTCATGTCAAGTTTTATTCATGTTTCGTCTATTTGTTTTGAATAATTAAAGTTTTAAGTCATAATTTGTTTGTCATCGCATAGGAATTGGTGATGTTTAGACGTTTCATGTTAGTCGTGTTCAATTATCGCCCGACAAAAATAATACTAAGTTTTTTTCTTATATATTATATATGTTCTCATCATATAGATCGTCGTTATTTGTAAGTCTTGAATAAATGCCGCTTAGTGTTTAAGTTTGAGGATTAATATTACCTTTATAAGTCATAGTCTTATAATTAAACATTACCATACGATGTAAAATAATAAATATTGTAGCTAAATGTTTACGTATGATAATTGATCTAAATATACCAAAGGTTTAATGTGTCATTAACATTTATGAGTTACAATTTCTAGAATTCAAGTCAGATTTATAGAATTCAAAGTTGGATAATTATTTTCATAAAAAAACGTACATTGAGTTTTAACACAAATAAATATAGGTCTTGGTTAATAATTTGGGACCAATAAGTAATAAATATAGGTCTTGGTTAATAATTTGGGACCAATAAGTATATGTTACTCTACCAATAATGATATCCCTATTTGTATATATAAATACATGTGTATATATATATATTATATGCACGATGTATGATTTACTAATAGACTTTTCTAGTCTACAAACATAAATAAATATTGATTTGTAAAGATACATATCATTATTTCATGTGACACCTTGAAATAAGAAATTATTCCACTGTTTTGATGTTGGTTCCTTGAAATCTATGTTAGAGATTTTTATACATAACATATTTTTTATGTGTGTTTGATTTGATAAGAATTTATAAAATATCAAGAATCCATTTTGAATAGGTAATATGCATGGACACTTTTTGTCATGAAAATAATGGTGAAAGGATTATGCATATTGTGTAAAAGCTTATTATTTTTGTGAACGTCTAGAATCTATTTTCACCATGAACATGCCTTAGAGTTTCTTGACATGAATTCTATTCTATTGAGAATTAAAAAAAAAATAATAAAATAAAAGTGTATACATAAATGGAGTCACATACCAAAACACAAAATGATAAAATTCAAGATGACACCACACTTGATAACTTGAGTTCTTGATCAAATAACTTGAAAGAATGAAGAATGGTGGTTGTATGTGCGGTGAATAGGGTAGTGTTAGGGGCCACCCAAAATTTGAAGATTAAGGGAAATACAAGTGTTTTTATATACATGGCAATTTTTTTTATTTATTTTTTCTTGTTTCAACATGAAGAGGTTACTAAGTTAGTATTTAAAAGGATTCATAAATAAGAACTGATGGTGGTCATTAAAGAGCATCGATTTCATATGTTTTGAGTGAATATAATTAGTGTAGTGTGGGTAGGTTACAGAATAACTCTTATATTTACTCATCTAAATGCATATAAATCAAAATATTATTACCAACTAATAAATAAATTAACTTGTCTTTATATGATAAGTAAAAACGTACATTTTTTTAAATTGATAATATTTGCTTAAACGTGCAACCACAACGTGTCCAAGTTACGATTCAATGTACGTTTATGATTAATAATGAAACTCAATCCGAACAAAGATGTAACGATCAACGCAACTTCAAGCTTTTTATTAAAATTTGAAACGATCAAGGTATGGGGACTAAAATGTAAATAAAATAAAGTTTAGGAAACATGCAAAATATTACAACACTGGTAGTTAGTTGGGTATATCATAACATGTGAGTCTCACAAATTCAAAGACAATCATGGATCATCATCTTGCTTTGGCCTTATGGTTTAGTCGAGAATCATCTTTCTAGTTTTGTGAGGCGTATTGTGCAGGAAACTTTTTGACAAGAATTTGATAAGCCTTTTTGCATGTCTTCACATTTACTAGCTTGATGTTTTATCAGCTAAAATAGTCTGGGGCATGGACACGCTGGTCCGATTGGTGTGGCTGGTTGCTGGTATGCGATACCATGAAGGTATGAGTCTTCCGGCCAAGTTGGCCTAGTCCGGCTTTAACTTTGAGAGCGGTTGCCTAGTAGGTGGCGTTATGGAGGTTTGGGTCCTCCGGTCAGGTTCCCTTGGTCCGGCCGTAGTCCATTCAGTGAGACTTTTGTTTAGCTAAGTAGTTTAGCAGGGTCTGGCACTAAGCACATCTGATCGTAGGTGCATCCGGACGAGATCATTGGTCGGGAGAGACGAAGTCACTTGCATTGTTACGTCTAGTACTAACATGCCTTACATGACCATGCATTGACACCTGTACCTTATCAAGTAACAAGGTGATATGGTTGATTAACAAGATATATACCACACATATTATGTCCTTATTTTGTAATCTCAATATAAATTGTTCAGACCATGGCACAAACGGAATCCGGAGTATCCCTGGATGAAACATATCATTATTAACTCTAATTTGAGTGTTATTTCCAAAAGAATGTTCATGAATCACTTTATATGTACTTAAAACATTAAAAAAGTTTAAAGGTAATGGCCTTAATTTAACAAAAGGGGTCTAATGGATTTTGGCAATTTTAACCCCATGAAACGATCCTGATTCACGATGATTTTTAGAAGACAAAATGTGAGGAACCAAATCCAAAAATTATTTCACTTCCGGAAGGCGTTTTGTTTATCATGTTTGCATGTATATACATAGAGTCTAAGAATGGAAATAGGATATATAGTACTTATCTGCAGTAATGTCGATCCTCCTATAAACATTAATTTGTTAACAGTATTGTGGAAGTATGAATGACATTCTCCGGACTGTAGCTGTGCTCCGGCAAGAGTGAAAGATCTTCCCGGATCGTAACAACACTTCGGCAAACATGGATGACTTTGCCGGACCGTAACAGTGGTTCGGAAAGGGTTAGTGGACTTCACCGAGACGTAACAATACTCTGGCAAGTAAGGGTGAGTGAACATCGTTGGACAGTAATAATGCTTCGACAAGGGCGATTAATTTTTTGTCGGACAGTGACAATGCTTCAGCCGAATCTTAAGAAAGCTCTAGTATGTAAGACCGAGTGAGCTTCAATGGACCAGAGTAGTGTTTTGACTAGATAAGATCCTCCGGCTAAGAAAAGTCAAGCTTCGGCATAACTATGCTTCGGCCGAACCTTATAAAATATGGCTTGAATCTTCTTTATCAGTAAGTACATGCATAAGATCCTTGACAATATGCATAAGATGGTGCTATACAAATTATACAGTGACAGCCATACATTCATAGTATGTTGGGTCTGCTGAGCTGGAGAAGAACATATGATTGGAAAGCCAAAATATACTACACAATTGATCCTTAATAAGAATAGCATTTACAATTTACTTCTTCCAAAAGACTGTTGACCCTAACATCTGTTGTACCCTTACAACTGCTGAAACAACTGCTGTTACAAAGGTCTGATAGAGAACAACCGTTGATCAAAGGTAAGATGAAGAACAACTGCTGATCAAAGTACTGAAGACTAAAGATCTGTTGGAGCCAACAGCACTTAGGCTCCAACAGATGATTCAAGACCATCAGAGGTTTCCTATCAGCTGTTTGCCTTTCAGAGTTTTCCAATGTAACAGTTATTTGTGTCATCAGATGTTTTATGTTGTTATTCAGTTAGAGGTCACTTTCTTAGGTGACGTCAACCTAGGTCATCAGAAGTTTAGATTGTCTATAAATAGAACAGTGCATGTACTGTTCTAATCTATCACTCAAAACATTCTCTTAGACAAACAATCACAGAGTGATCAGGCTGAGTGGGAGTACTTGTATAATCGTTGTAATCATTTGATATATGAAAGCATTCGATTGAAAAACAATTATTCTCTTGTTTCGATTTACAGTTTATCATTCCGCTGCACTTTCCATTTATAATTTACTTCTTTCATTACTCATATTACTTAAACAATCAAAACAATCAAACTCAGATCCAAACAATTGGTATCAGAGCTTGGTCAATTAAATTCGATCTAACCAATTAATTTAATATAAACAGATCAGCTCACAATTATTGATATCGTTTGTTTGTCGGATTGAAAACAGAGTAATAGTTTATTTTCGTTTCAACCGTTCTTAAACAGACTTTGTTTTAGAAACAATCAGAGAATGGCTTCAATCAATCACGATCCACATAACGCTGGCACGAACAACAAGCCACCAATGCTTGTCAGATCTGAATACAATATTTGGAAACGTCGGATGAGTCATGTTCTAGCTCAACAGAACACTGGGTGCTGGAAGTCAGTTATCTTCGGACCACATGTTCCGATGGTTCCGTGTACCGAAGATCCCAAGGTTCAAGAGCCTAAGAAACTTGAAAACTACTCCAACCAGGATTTTCAGAAAATTGAGTTAGATGCCAAGGCCTTCAGTATTGTGGCCATGGCTCTACCCAATGATATCTATGCTGGGCTGTTACAATGTAACAATGCAAAGGAGTTGTGGGATGCATTGAAATAACAATTTGGTGGGACTGAAGAGGTTATTGAAAACAACCATGAAATACTTAACCAACAGTATGAAACATTCAGTCATGTAAAGGGAGAGTCATTAAATCAACAATTTGAGAGGTTTAACTGTCTCATTAGTGAACTAAAACTGGTTGGTCTAACTTACCCTAATTCAACTTTAAACCATAGGTTTTTAAGAACATTACCAGACAAATGGGACACTGTTGCTATAGTTATGAGAAACTCAATTGGATTTAAGGACCTATCACTGACCCAGCTTCATGGTAAACTCTTGACCTATGAGAGAGAGCTTAACCAGAAAAAGAAGCTCCAGGACTCTGGAAAAGTGTCTGATGATTATGTATTTGGTAATACAGCACTTTTGGGTCATGATGAGGTGCCTGGTAACAATAAGGATCAGAGTTATGATCATTTTATTGACATAACTTCAGGTTTTAACTCAGGTTTTAACTCTGATTCTTATTCACCAAACTTTTCTTTTACAGCAAGTGGTGGTGATATCCAGGCATCTGATAACATATCCTTTGAGTATGATAACTTAAAATACTTTGACCTTGATGATTTGGAAGAAATGGACATTATGCACCAATTGGCTCTGCTCAGTGTAAGAACCAACAATTTTTACAAGAAACTGGCAGAAGATTTCCAGGGTTGACTGGCAGGTCAAAAGTGGGGTTGGATAAATCAAAGATTAAGTGTTATAAATGTCATAGACTTGGTCATTTTGCTAGGGAATGTAGGAGTCAACATGGTACACCTATGATTACCTATCCAAATCAAAGGCCACAGACCAACACTTATCAGGTTTCCCATAATACCCCTGGACCAAATGTGCAAAACACTGCTCATTTTGCATAATCCTCAAACATTGTTCCTGTCCAGTATGTCCAAACCACTGTTCCTCAGATTCACTATGTGCAAACCCCTGTTGCTCAGACACAAGTGCCAATGACTGCTGCTCCACCCTCTGCTCCTGCAGAGACCAGTCAACAGAGTTTCTTCACACAAGGCTTTGTTGATTGGAGCAGTTTACGAGATGAGTTAGAAGATGAAAATTTTGCTCTTGTAGCCAATGCTGAAAATGAACCAGAAAATTTTTGTTTCATGGCTATGGTTGAAGAAGTTGAATCTGAGGATGTGGTAACTGAATCTGAAATAGTGACTGGTGATATTGTTGATGAAGTAGTTGCAGATAAAAAATCTAAAGAAGAGGTTGTGAATCTCTCAGATCCCTGAGGTGCATCTGATGATTGTGAGTGCAAGTGTGATTGTGCATTGATGGCTGCTGCAAAGGTATCTCCTCAAATCCTAAAAGATCTATGTTCAAACAAATGTGTAATAGCATTTGCTAACATTAAAGACGTGAATGAAAACCTTAGGAAGAAAATTTTAGATGATGAAGTTCAATTGGAAAAACTTTCAAAAGAATTAAAATCAAAATTGACTGAAAAAGAATCTGAAATCAGCAGCTTAAAACATGAAGCAACTATAACCAAAGACCAGCTCCAAACTATGATAACTAAATATCATAGTTGTAAAAAGGAGCTTGAGACCACCCAAGTTGAATGTGAAAAATGGGTGGAATCATGTAAAGGTTTTGAGATGCTCCTCAACAAACAAACCAAAAGTCATGTAAAGTTTGGTTTTGGTTTTGGAACCACTGCTCCAGCTTTTGAAAACACTGACAAAAGGGAACAAAAGTTAGTTTAGGTAGTACCAACTAATTTGGAGGGTCAAGAGATTAAAATCACTAAACCTAATGGCAAGAAAATTGTTCTTGAAAAACTAGAAGGTTTCTCATCATTCACTGAACTTGAAAAATATGAATTTAAACATACTTGGTCTGATGAGTGTGGTACTCTTAAAAACTTCAAACCAGTTGACTTCAAAACCCCTGATGGTAAGAAAGCACCACAGGCAAAGGTCATTCCCTTCATAAACATGGTAAGAAACCCCTGATGATCAAACATCTGTTGAAAAGAAGGCTGAAAAAGGAAAAAAGAAGGAAAAGTCTGTCCACTTGTTTTGTGATTTCTGTGAAAAGAAGAATCATGTTACTAAAAACTGTTTTCTTCTAAAAGCATATGATATCAACAAAGGAACAAGTGTGTGTGATTCTAAGACCACATGCTCAATATATGGTAAAAAGAATCACAAAACCAAAGAGTGTCTATATCTCAAAAATTTTGATGTCAAAATACAAGAGTACAAGGCTAAAACTCTTGCAAGTCAGGTGGTGAGTAATTCAAAAGGAAAACCCAAACAGACTTATGTTCCAGCCCAAACATCTGCTTCTAGGGATGTTCAAGTAACAAATGCTCCACCCACCAACAAGTACCCAAGAGGATATGGTCAACCACCTTGTCATAATCTGTCACATGTTTATGAAGAACCCAAGAGGCCTTCTAAACTAAGAGTGAACAGAAATCCCTATGGTTACTATCATCTGGCAGGAAGTGATCAAACATCTGTTGCACCAAGTGTTGACATCCAAGCACTGGCAAATGGTCAGCAACAATTGTTGAACTTGGTCCAAAAACTAGTTCAAACCATTGATCATCTTCCTAAGCTTGAGGCTGAAAAGTCTGTGGACCCATCCAAAGCCAACTTGGCTTTGGACACTCACCAAAACTGATCCATTACTGATGTACATGGAGCTTTTGCTTGCTTAAATAGCCTTTGGTATGTAGATAGTGGAGGCTCCAGGCACATGACAGGATGTAGAGCCCTTCTTCTGGACTTCTTAGCTCATGGAGGGGGTGATATATCCTTTGGTAATGATTCAAAAGGTAAAGTGTTGGGTTCAGGGACTGTTCATGCTGGGAAACTCAAGTTTGAAAATATCAATCTGATTAATAATCTTAAATTTAATCTTCTTAGTGTATCACAAATGAGTGACAAAGGGTATGGCTCATTCTTCACTAAGAAAACTTGTAAGATTATTGGGCCAGAAATGGTGAAAAAGATTGACACCATCATTGCTGAGAGCAAAGCACAACTTGTTGCTCATAGGAGTGGCAATGTGTATGTAGTTGATATGTTGAAGGACAATCCTATGGCAAATGTCTGTCTGTTTTCTGCTGCCTCCACTAAAGAGACAGAATTGTGGCATAGGAGACTGGGTCACACCAACCTTCAACTATCAACCCACTCTCCAAACAAAGCCTTGTAAGAGGTCTACCATCAAAAGAATTCAAATGTGATGAGCATTGTGTTTCTTGCTTAAAAGGGAAACAACATAAAAGCTCTTACAAATCCATTGATGAGTCCAAAACAAGTCAATGTCTACAATTGTTGCACATGGACTTGTTTGGCCCAGTTAAAATCATGAGTCTAAGAAGAAAAAGATTTTGTCTTGTCATAGTTGATAATTTTTCTAGGTTTACATGGACTTACTTTTTACACTCTAAGGATGAGACTGCAAGTATCTAGAAGGACTTTGTCACTAAAGTTGAAAAACAATATGACTTGCCAGTAAAAGTCTTTAGAAGTGACAATGGCACATAATTTAAAAATAAGGAGTTGGATGACTTCTGTGTGTCAAAAGGAATTGTGAGGCAGTACAGCATTCCAAGAACACCAGAACAAAATGGGGTGGTTGAGAGGAAAAATAGAACTCTCATTGAGGTTGCAAGAACCATGCTAGCAGATTCTGGTTTGCCACTGTCCTTCTGGGCAGAAGCTGTAAACACTGCTTCCTATGTTCAAAACAGAGTTTTAATCAACCCAAGACATCAAAAGACTGCTTATGAAATTCTGTTCAAAATCAAACCATTAATCTCATTTTTTAAAATATTTGGCTTCCCATGTTTCATTTTAAATCTTAAAGATTTCATCTCAAAATTTGCAGCCAAAGTAGATTGTGGTTATTTTCTAGAATATTCTTCTACTGCCAAGGCCTACAATGTGTTTAACACAAGGACCAAGACAATAGAAGAAACTCTAAATGTAAAGTTCAATGAACTTTCATCTTTAAAAATCCCAGCAAATCCTGCTGAATTGTTTGATTTAGATAAATTCAAATTTGAAGATATTACTATCAAAACTAACAGTGCATGTATTTCACAATCTCCACAACAAGACTAAAGAACAGATGTTGTGATTCCAAGTCACTACAAAGTCTATTCTGTATCAAAGGAAGCAGCTGTTCAAAACACCTGTCAAAACTCTGCCACAGGTGAGTCAGCCACTGTTGGCCAGTCTTACCCTTAAACCATTGCCTCACCAACCTCATCCACTATTCAATCATCTGTTGACAAAAGTCCAACCTCTGTTGACAAAAGTCAGTCCAATTTCACACCACTTAGACCCATTCCCCCACCTCCATTTCAAACATCTGTTGGTACTACAGAAGTGCAAACAGATGTTACATCAACAGAGTCACCAAACCTCTATCCTTCACCTCAAAATGCCATCATACCATATTAGAGAGATTTAATCTACCTAAGAGCTATCCACCAGACCAAATCATTGGCAACATCAGAGAGGGTGTGCTCACAAGAAGCCAATCCTCAAACATCTGTCTTTTTTCAGGCTTTCTATCTCTCACACAACCTGTCAAGTACCAAGAGGCACTAAAAGACTACAGTTGGGTAGAAGCCATGCAAGAATAGCTCCTTCAGTTTAAAAGACAACAAGTATGGGAACTTGTACCACTGCCAAAGGATGTTTGTCCAATTGGCACAAAGTGGGTCTTCAAAAACAAAACTGATGAAAGGGGTATAGTTGTCAAGAATAAAGCCAGGCTTGTGGTTCAAGGCTTACGAAAGAAGAGGGGGTAGACTATGATGAAACCTTTGCTCCTGTAGCTAGGCTAGAAGCTATCAGACTCTTCCTAGCCTTTGCTGTCAACCACAACATCAAGGTGTATCAGATGGACATTAAATGTGCATTCCTTTATGGCAAAATTCAGGAGGAGGTCTATGTATGTCAACCACCTGGTTTTGAAGACACATTCCATCCTGATTATGTATACAAGCTCAACAAAGCTTTGTATGGACAAAAACAAGCACCTAGGGCCTGGTATGAAACTCTTTCCACCTTTCTTTTATCCATTGGTTTCACAAGAGGTAAGATTGATAAAACTTTATTTCTAAAATGGAGAGGGAAAGATTTAATGATTGTTCAAATATATGTGGATGACATCATTTTTGGATCCACATGTAACAAAATGTGTGAAGAGTTTAGGGAATTCATGACAGCAGAGTTTGAGATGAGTGCTATGGGTGAACTTTAGTGCTACCTTGGTCTCCAAGTGAAGCAGCTGCAAAATGGCACATTCATTCATCAAAACAAATATGTGAAAAATTTGTTACCCAGATTTAAGACGAATGATTGTAAGCCATGTAGTACACCCATGAGCACAACCAAGCTACTCACTATTGATGACAAGGATGAACTGGTTGACCAGACACATTACAGATGCATGATTAGGTCTTTATTGTACTTAACTGCATCTAGGCCGGACATTATGTTTGCCACTTGTGTTTGTGCAAGATCCCAGGCTTCACCCAGAAAGTCAAACCTTATTGCTGTGAAAAGAATATTCAGATACCTAAAAGGTGCTCCCACACTTGGTATCTGGTATCCTGCTAATGGAAACATTGAGCTTTCAGGTTATTCAGATAGTGATTTTGCTGGCTGCCACACCACAAGGAAGTCTACATAAGGAGGGTGTCAGTTTCTAGGAAATGCCTTAGTCTCACGGTAAAGCAAAAAGCAAGCAGCTGTTTCAACTTCAACAGGAGAGGCTGAATACATTGCTGCTGCAAGCTGTACAGCCCAACTCATGTGGCTTCAAAATCAACTACTGGATTTTGGTATAACTGCACTAAAGACTCCACTCATGCTGGATTGTCAAGCTGCTGAAAATATCATCAAAAATCCAGTCTCTCATTCAACCACAAAGCACATTGACATCAGACATACTTTGTCAGAGATAGCTATGAAAAACGTTTGATTTCTCTTCACCATGTTCCAACAGAGGATCAGCTGGCAGATGTGTTGACAAAAGCTTTAGAAACATCTACCTTTGAAAATCTGATTTCTAGGGTTGGTATGCTAAACATGGACTAAACAACAAAAATGTTTTAAATAAAAATATTAAAATGTTTCAGAAAATCAAAATCCATCCTTAAAAATAGCATTTTGGTTGAAAAATCTGCTAAGGATAAAACAACCACTGTTTCATCCATTCTATCCACTGTTAGTTGAAAAATCTGTTTCAAACATCTGTTCAGATAAAACAACCAATGTTTGGTTGAAAAATCTGTTTTCAAACGTCTTCTCAGATAAAACAATTGTTTCCATTCGACATATATATATATATATATATATATATATATATATATATATTAAAAAAACCCCAAGTGCTGTTAGCATCAGCACTTTGGTAGAACAACAGTTGTTTGCATCAGTCCTTTGGCAACAGCTGTATGCCACCAGATGTTTGCCGCGTCTGCTCTCAATAGCAGAGTTTTGGCCACATAGCGGTTTCACCAGAGGCTATAAAAACCCTGTTTTACCACAACAGATGTTACACTGTCTCATTGTATTCAAAATACTGAAACTGCCTTCTTCAACCTCAAACCCTCACTCTAATTCCTCTCATCCTCACATTCGAAATCCATTATAATGGATCTTCAAGCTAAAGCCACCCACAATTACCTTCCCTATCTGGTCAAAACAGATGAAAACGTCCCGTTCCATACCACCATCGACATTATTCTCAAATCCAAATACCTGAAAATACTAACCGCTGATGCTCCCATCTACATCGATACTCTGCAAGAATTTTGGTTAAATGCTGAGGTCCTACTTATGGTGATCATGGCACTACATCCAGTGCTGTGAAACCCACACCAGCCACCTCTAAATGAAAACGTCCATCCATAAAAACCACCAACAAAACCAAAAAGGGGCCTCTAGAAGATGAGATACCAGAGGAAAACCCTGTTGCAGCACAAAAGCAACAAGAAACCACTGTTGTTACTTCCTCACAACAGTTGGATATATCTCAACCTGAACAAACTCCTCATGAATCCTCACAAAAGGATCATATTGTAAGCCAAAGGGAAACACATCATGAGGCATATGATTCACTTGACCATATGATCATAAGCCCTTCTCCCAGGGCTACTTCTCTTTTCACTCCTCCACCCTCACCATCACATGTCCTTCTAACAATGAAACCATTGTTCGAAGCTATTGATAAAACTCAGGACATTCCCAGTTCCTCCCCTTCACCCATCAATGAGAGTACACACCAACAAGTGACTGGGACTGAGGAAAATCAATTAGCTAACCCACGAACAAAGGAGTTCAATGCAACTCTAGGTGAGTTTTGAAGTGAAGCAGCCACTACTGATGTAGAGACCATTGTCTCACAACAGGACAGTGGTTACATAGCTAAGACTTTCTTGAAGGCAACAACTGATGAGGCCACTATAGTGACCCCAAAATCAGTTGAAAGTCCCCATAACCAAGACAAAGGGGCATCTGGTTCTCTTTCTATGGACTCACCTCCTAGGACTGAACCAGATACAACTACCATTGGTAGGAATCCAGATGATCATATTAATTTAGGTGATGGGTAAAAATACCAAGAAGTGACGGCTAGAGTTCAATCCATTGAAACCTCTGTTGCTGACATCAAGACAGATCTCAAGACAATCATGGGATCTTCGGCTGCTCTAACCAAAAGTCAACCATCCAAAGAAGAGATTGCTAGTGAGCTATGGAAATCAGTTTCCCCCATCATCATAGCTCATAGAAAACTAGCAGATCAAACACATGAAACCTACATGGCTCAGATCAGAACTATGGTAGGTGTTAGGTACACAGATACCCAAGCAGATATTAAAGCCATCAAAGACCATCTGCTGAAGACCACTGGCTCTGCCCCTACAACCATCATAAGAGATGAAGATGATGATGTGTTCATAGCTGATGATGCCAAAAGGGGGGAGAGTGGCAGAGATAGATTGCCAAAGCTAGATCCCTTTGGTTGTCCACCCTCACAAAAGTGTAAATCAAAAGCTTCCAACAAACCAGGGTCTACCCAAACAGCACCACAACAACCCAATGTTCAAACCTCTGCTGATGCTAAAACTGTCAAAACTAGCAAGGCAAAAGAAGTTGATACCTCTGCAAATGTTATTGCTGAAGAGGCTGCTAAAGCTAAGCAGAAAAGGCTTGACGCATTGGAAGTCAAGGCAGAGGCTCTAGTGCAAAGAAAGATAGAGCAACAACAGGAAGTTGAGGATGTTGGCTCCTCTAAAAGGAAGAAAATGCCTGCAAAACACATCAGACAACCACCATCCATAACTGCTGTTGCTAAAACAACTGCTACTAGAACCACTGCTGCCACCAAAACCACTGATACCATCAAAACAACTGAACCTACCACAATAATCACCAAACCAACAACTGAACCTACCACCACAACTACCAATAAACCACCTACAACCACTTCACCACCTAAATCTCAACCATCTGCTGGTCCTACACAAGTGCCAACGGATGTTAACACAACCACTGCTGCCTAAACACCACCATCACCACTTATCTTGTACAAAAGGAAGAGAAAATCAACCTTTGTGATACAAGATGAGAACATACAAACATCACCACCTTCCATTCAACCACCAAACCTACACCTATATCAGCCATCCCACTTACATCATTCTCACCACACACCTCTCAATTCACATCTCACAGACCACCACCATCCATCACACCATTGGCTGCTCAGTATCCTCTTGAGCTTGATCTACTCAAGGGGGAAATGCAATCCTTCTACAATACTAAGGATCCATCAGATAGATCTTTCCCATCTCTTCCAAATTTTCCTGCTCCTAGAAACATAGATCAACATCTTAAATTCAAGACTGAACAGGCTGATTTGATCATCAAGGAGAGATGCAAAGGGAAAGATGACAGGACTGCTCAGGGCTCTTATTCAGCAGAGCTTAGCAAACTGAGAAGGATTGAAGATTTTGCTAAGACCCTGAGCAACTCCATGTCCACCATGCCTCTCAGCAGTGATTTGGAAAGGGTGGTTAGGGAAGCTATTCTTGAACAAATCTTGGCAACCATGCCCTACAAATCAACCAAGAAGCAGTTTGCATGCTGGACCACTCATGCTCTTCAAGAAGAACTTATAAGAATTAAAGAAATGGCTAAGAATCCCCGAGTGAAAATCTCTGCCCCTGATTTTAGGAAAGGCAGAGATCCAGTCAGAGCTTTGAAGTTCAAAAGAATGAGAGAAGAAATTTTGGCTGCCAAATATGGGGAGATGAAGTCAGTTGCAAGATGGGCTGAGCTAAGGCTGGTTGAAACATACAAGAAGTTAGAAGAGAATAGAAAGAAAGATCCTACACTGCCCAGAAAACCAATTTACTCAGATGCTCCCATGGTTAAGAGACCTCAACAGGCCTTTACACTTAACAGCTTACTTGATACTTCTGACCTATCTGTTGCTGCCAAGAGACAGTTCAAGAAACAGAAGGAAATATTTGAAGAAGACCAGAAGAAGTTTGCTGATACATTTGTAAAAGAGGGTCTCTTCAACCAAGTACATTATTTCTATGATCCCACAACTGAAGAACTCAGGAAACTCATTGGGAGACCTCCATCACCAAACTCATCAAAAATAAATTTGCAGCTCAACAGATCCTCTGGTTCAAAAATTCTAAAATGGATGGTCAACAAAGACAACCATGAATTGACTCTGCTCAGATCAGATGGAGAAGCCCAAAAGTTGCGTATGGATGATGCACATGGCCTATGTCCAGATGATCTCCAAACATTGCTAAACTTGGAGCTTGAAAGAGATGCAGAAGACTTCTTCTCATTGAGCTTTGAATTACAGTTCAAAGGGCAAATCAGAGAAAGTCTGATGAGGAATAAAGATCAACATAAAGCTTAGTTTTGGCATCATCTGTTCTAGGAGGAGATTGTTGGGTCTGCTGACCTGGAGAAGAACAGATGATTGGAAAGCCAAAATATACTACACAATTGATCCTTAATAAGAACAACATTTACAAGTTACTTCTCCCAAAAGACTATTGACCCTAACATCTGTTGTACCCTAACAACTGCTGGAACAACTGCTGTTACAAAGGTCTGATAGAGAACAACTGCTAGAGAACAACTGCTGATCAAAGGTCTGATGAAGAACAACAGCTGATCAAAGTACTGAAGACTAAAGATCTGTTGGAGCCAACAGCACTTAGGCTCCAACAGATGATTCAAGACCATCAGAGGTTTCCTATCAGGTGTTTGCCTTTCAGAGTTTTCCAATGTAACAGTTATTTATGTCATCAGATGTTTTATGTTATTATTCAGTTAGTGGTCACTTTTTTAGGTGACGTCAGCCTAGGTCATCAGAGGTTTATATTGTCTATAAATAGAACAGTGCATGTGTTGTTCTAATCTATCACTCAAAACATTCTCTTAGACAAACAATCACAGAGTGATCAGGCTGAGGGGGAGTACTTGTATAATCGTTGTAATCATTTGATATATGAAAGCAGTCGATTGAAAAACAATTATTCTCTTGTTTTGATTTACAGTTTATCATTCCACTGCACTTTCCATTTATAATTTACTTCTTTCATTACTCATATTACTTAAACAATCAAAACAATCAAACTCAGATCCTAACATAGTATTATATGAAGACAAAAATGATAAAGCTAACAACATTTTTAAAAGTTGACCTTGTCCTTTTTATTTTATTTTTTTTAATCCTTTGATAGGCCAAAAGTATTTTACGTTCAATTACCTCATCATTGCTTTCCACTATTGTACATCAAGAATTTGTGTATGTACGTTGACGAAAAACAAAAACAAAAGATATGTGCTAAAAACTTATCTCTAGGAATCAAGCTTTGGCGTAGAAGGATTCAGATGTTAGATCTATGGAGCTAAGAATTCGTATGCCGATATCTAGTAAATGACACCATCAGAACACGTAAATGGATCTGAAGTATTCGAAACGCATATCTAATAATTAAATTATTCATGGAGCTTCTTTGATTGTAGGTTCCAGAGACAGCTTAATAGGCCAAGCAAGGTTCAGATCTGGAAATTATTGATTCATAAACTGCATGTGGACTCCAAGAACACCGACAAAAACTCCAATGAGCACGTATAGGAGGGTAATGATCTCGAAATCGGGAACAGATCTGACTGAAAAAGGGTAGACGAGTATATATTATTGTCGGTCCCACGGATGGCGCCAATTGAAGAGGAAAAAGCTTAACCGATAGATCAAGTAGGTTTGAACCCTCCAAGAAAAGATGAAGATGAGAGCGCACTCCGTCTTCTCAGGTCAAATCTATCATTATAAGAGAGAAAGAGGATGAGACTGTAGAGAGGGGCCTAGGCTTGGAGGAGAAAACTCTCCTCTACCTAGTAGTAAAAAAAGTGGTGTGCTCATAACTTGCCTATATAAGAGGTGGAGACCTCTTTATAGAGGGAGTTAATGGGCTTTCCAAATGGACCCAAGTCAATGGGCTACCCAAATGGACTCCTAACATAATTGGGTCAAGCCCAATTAAGGGTTTCTCTACAAGTCCCAGGTCCAGTAGCGCTGGACCTCGTGAACGAGTTAGTACAATATAATAAAATATTTAAATAAGTTCACGTCAGTCACCCGTTCGGGGCAACCCGAAGGTCCATTCCGGACTATGGCTCATCAGATGTAAAGGTTGACATACAATTGAACGGGTTATCGAAGCCATCCTAGGACTTGCATATTCACCAATTTCTCTAGCTTTTTGGTTCGCACGCTTTATTGTGGTGAGTTCTTGTGCCCACTCTTTTAATTATTACTAAGTTAAAGACCCGTAAATTTCACGGTTTACGGTTGAACACAAGATAAAATGAAATAACTTTATTGAAATTAATTAAAATTCCAATAACATGAAACAAAATATAACACAATATGTAACTTTTGAATATACACAAAGTAAACCATAAGTAAAACATTCCAGAAGGGACTTAAATAAGTGCACACAAAGATCATGGATGTAAGACAATCATCACTTCTAACAAAACCAGGTAATCTGAGATACCATTTAATAATAGCAAACCTAAAAAATATGACATTATATGTAAAATACACATTTTTTTAAACGAACCAACAAACTTTCAGTAATAAACCATCTTTCTAGCAAGGCGCTAGAGAAGAGGCAATACACCAAAAAATTAAAACAAATTTACATCAAACTTTAGCCACCTAGCAATCGTTAATGTTTTCCAACGCCCCCTAATCTTCATATTTATATAAGTAGAATCTTTTATCTAATACAACAATCTTGCAATAGGGACCGCTTCTTGTTTGTTTCTAGCTCCCAAAATAGCTTACAACGTCGTCATCATGGCCTTCCTTTGTTTTTCTGATTGATTTTGCTCTTTGATGAAATCCACCATTTCTCGAACCGAATTGACCAAAGACAAACCTGGAGCTTCCACCCACAATCCCACCGCCCACCAAATCGTTCTCGCAACAAGACAACTAACCAATAAGTGGTTAACCGTTTCATCCGCATACCCACAACGAACACATCTTCTTTTTCCCGTATTTATGCCTTTTTGTTCCAACTCTATCAAAGTTGGAATCCTAGCTAAGATAGCTTTCCATGGAAAAATACACATTATATATGTTTGAGCACATTTCAAGAGGGACTTGAATAATTGCACACAAAGGTTATGGATATAAGAAGATCATCACTTTCAAACCAAAGCTGACATACAATTAAAATAGAAAACCAAAAGATATATAAAAATATGACATTATATGCAAAATACACATTTATAGAAAAACATAGTTTGTAGACATTCAACCCACCAAAATGTGACTGGAAACTACATGATACGCTTCAACCCAATCAAATGTTATGAAGCTATACACATACTGAATTTATGCCCTCATTTCTATAAATCTTGTCATACCCGGCAATAAGGGAGCTAGCTCTCTCCTGGTCATTGCACAAAAAAAAAAAAAAAAAAAAAAAAAGATTGATCATTAAACATAAGAAAAATAACTTAAATATAACAATGATAAAAATCAAAGATAATGAGGAAGGAAACCAAGATTTGTTTTAAAAGGAACATACTATTTCCAGTCAAGTGGAAGAAAAGGGATGTAGTTGTATAAGCCAGTAGCCACATATTTAGATATTCCCAAACCATGGAGATAATTGGGTTCATTAGGATGATTCATGATGTCAACTACTATCTTAACCTTGTTATGTACAAGAAGTGTGGATTTCATGTGGAAAACCTATGTATAAAGAGAATTAGTAAAACATCTTGACTAATTTTCATCAAGTTAGAAAATGCATACCGTGAGAATCAGATGGGGGTGGTGTAAGACGCATCTTGGCAATTGGAAAACATGCCTTCTGCCTAAAGATAAATTATTAATAATAATATCTATTAAACTCCTATCTTAACATGATGTCAACTACTATCTTAACCTTGTTATATACAAGAAGTGTGGATTTCATGTGGAAAACCTATGTATAAAGAGAATTAGTAAAATATCTTGACTAATTTTCATCAAGTTAGAAAATGCATACCGTGAGAATCAGATGGGGGTGGTGTAAGACGCATCTTGGCAATTGGCAAACCTGCCTTCTGCCTAAAGACAAATTATTAATAATAATATCTATTAAACTCCTCTTCTAATTCATTAAATAAAATATATGAAAAAATCTGGATATTAAAAAAGCATGGCTTACATGATCCTGTGATGGCTTATAATTAACATATAATTATGTAAGACGGATCTTTCCAAACTTGCTATCTCACTAAAGACGGACATGGGACCCCACTGAGCTTGGAGCATAGAGAAAAAATAAAAGCATAGATAGAATAAAACCAACTACCACAATTAGACGAAACAAAACGACTGTCAAAATCTACAGAATAGGAGCCAAACTAATGCACAACATTTCAGCTGCTGCAACCGCCATTGGAGCGTGAAGATGAGATTATATCCCCCTAAAGAAAAGAGGGTCCTGGTAAAGAATTTTAATTTTAGCTTTTTAAGAGAAGATGCAATTTTCAAATAAGACAATTAAGTAAACATAAAAGTACCTAAGGCAGCCAACTCTTTGACTATAAAGATCCATATTTTTAGCATATGCATGTGAATATCCAATTAAAGAATCATCTTGAAGGAAAATCCTGACGTATTTTGCATCCATTTCTGGATTACCACTTACAAAGCCTTGATATGCCATGTTAAAGAAAGAAAACTGATACTTGACTTGAAAATATTAACATTAAGATAAAACCTAATAACTTAAATATAGATGATAAAAGGTATCACATGTACCTACCTTAAACTGGTAAGATATTTCTTTCCACTGGTAATATATCGAAGAGTTATCTACTCAATAAAAAAAATCTTAATTACAGTAAAATCATTATGATTGAAAATGAAGAATAATAAAAAGAGCAAATCTTGGAATTTGATGGAAATTCATACAACTAACTTAGTTTGCCACATAAATCATATTTTTTAATATAACATAAATCAACCAACCTTTGATGCAAGCATGACAGGAAACATCCTTTGGAACTGGCTCAAACTCCGTTCAAAAAACTTCTTGAATACACCAACATCTTGATATGGCCTTATTTATCTTCAGCGCTTGCAAATTTCCAAGATCAAAAATTTTAATTTTTCCATAATCATGAAAATAAAAAAGATCTTAAATGTCAAACTAAGAAATTTTTTCAACAAACATATATCATCCAAAAATATAATCTTTTTAACACACATACCAAGCAGAAATTACTATACTCAAAACAGTCCTGAATCAACAATTGGCTTTGTCAATGGCCCTGTTAATGTGAAATTATTCTTCTCGGTGGAAAACGGTGGCATAAATGGTTATAAAAAGCATGGAAGAAGATAAGCTACTCCCATTGAAGTTTTCATGACTGTAGAACAGGAAGAAAGATCTTATATTTTATGACTATGCAAAAGCTTTAAGTTGTTCTTATATTAAATTTTATTTGTGGGCTTCTTTTTGTACATATGCATTTCCCTCAACAGATATATACTCATTGCAATTTTCAATCATTTCTTTAACTTGACCTATACCAATCGGCAAACCATCTTTTTAAATATAAAAATAAAGCATACAACAAAACTAACAAAATCAACATCAACGATTGACATGTAATAATACTGATATGATTAAAGAGAAATCAGAGAGGAAAGGTATTAACCAACATCAAGCTATCGATCTTATTACACATATCCCTATTTATAGGCTAACGGTATTAACGACTATTACACACATTTACACTTTCTACCCTATACTTCTATTTATTACATTTCCAGCTACAATTACAATTCATACGTAACAATACCCCCCTGTTCAGACAATTCGTGTCCTCACGAATCAAAATCAGGGAATCTTAATTGAAACTCTTCATAATCTTCCCACGAAGCTTCTGACACAGGTAAGCCTTCCCAATGAACCAGCACATTCACACCCATTCGCCCCCTTTTCTTATACATTTTCCTGTCAAGAATAGCCCTAGGCCGGAATTGAAATCTTGGAAATTCAGGAAGAGGAATGACAGGAACAGCACCTTCCGGAGCAGGTTTCAACAAGGAGACATGGAAGGTAGGATGAATTTGAGCTGAAGGTGGAAGGTCAAGACGATAAGCCACTGCACCAACCTTCTCCACAATTAAAAAGGGTCCATAAAACAAAGGTGATAATTTCTGATTCCTATGCTTTTTCATTGAATTCTGTACATGTGCTTGTAATTTCACATATACCCAATCCCCTTTGTTAAAATTCCTTTCTAACCTTCTTTTATCTGCCATCTGTTTCATTCGATTTTTAGCCTTTGCTAAATTAGCTTTTAAGGCTACCAATTTCTGCTCTTTCAGGGTAAACCATTCTTCAACAGATTGTAGCTTAGTCTCATTAGGAATGTATGGCATATGGATAGGGGGTGGAACACCATAAAGGGCCTCAAATGGAGACATTTGAATGGCTGAATGATATGTAGTGTTATACCACCACTCTGCTAGAGTAAGCCATTTAGGCCATTGTAGAGGATCATCCATCACCATACACCTCAAATAGGATTCTAGACACCTGTTCAAAACCTCTGTTTGGCCATCAGTTTGAGGATGGTAGGCAGATGAAAAATTTAGACTGATACCCTGCAAAGTCATGAAGTCTTGCCAAAATTGACTCATGAAAATGGGATCTCTGTCTGAAACAATGGAATTAGGACAACCATGTAGTTTGAAAATGTTATCAAAGAACAATTGAGCAATTGTGGCAGCTGTATAAGGGTGAGTTAAAGCAATGAAATGGCCATATTTAGTAAACCTGTCCACAATGACTAAGACAGAATCTTTACCAAAGGCTTTTGGAAGACCACTTATGAAATCCATAGAGATGTCAGCAAAAGCTGCAGTAGGAGTAGGCAAAGGTTGTAGCAACCCTGGACTAGCTATTCTTTCATATTTTGCTCTATGACAAGTAGAACAAACCTTGACATAAGCTCTGACATCTTTTGAACAATGCTTCCAAAAGAATAGTTGTTTAAGTCTTTGAAGGGTAGGATAAAATCCTGAATGTCCCCCCATAGGAGAATCATGACAAAGCTTCAAAATATCTTCCCTCAGCTGTTGATCATTGCCAATAACAATTTTGCCTTTTCTTTTCAACAAACTGCCATCCCAAGCATAGTTCTTAACTGAAGAGGTATGCTGCAACTTATAAAAGATCTCCTGGATTGAAGGATCATCTGCCCAACTTTGTTTAATTCTAGGCAATAAACAAGGATCAATGGCACTGACATTCATTTCAAACAATGCCAATCCTTCCACTCTAGATAAAGCATCTGCTGCTTTATTTTCTGAACCCTCTTTGTAAACAATTTCATAATCATAAGCCAGTAGTTTAGCCAACCACTTTTGTTGTAAAGGGGTACTAACTTTCTGTTCCAGTAGATACTTCAAACTTCTCTGATCAGTTCTGATTATGAAGTGCTTGATGATAAGGTAGTGGTGCCAATGCTTTACAGCCATTAAGATAGCCAGTAATTCCTTTTCATACACTGACATTGACTGTTGGTTGACTGAAATACCCCTGCTAATAAAATCCAGAGGGTGGCCATCCTGCATTAGGACAGCTCCTAAGCCTTTTGCAGATGCATCAGTTTCAATGATGAACACCTTATCAAAATCAGGCAAAGCCAAAACAGGGGAGGTTGAAAGAGCTTGTTTAAGCTGAGCAAAAGCTGTTTGTGCTTCTGGTGACCATTGGAAGGCATCTTTCTTCAACAAGTTTGTTAAAGGTTTGGCTATGCCACCAAAAGACTTGATAAACCTCCTATAGTATCCTGCTAACCCAAGGAATCCCCTTAATTGTTTCACTGTAGTGGGAATGGGCCAATCTTGGATTGCAGCCACTTTAGCAGGATCAGTGCTCACACCATTCCTAGAAATAATGTGACCAAGGTATTCAACTTGCTGACCAGCAAACACACACTTAGATCTCTTAGCCAATAAGGAATTTGATCTCATCAATTCTAGCACCTTAGATAGATCATGTAAGTGTTGTTCCATAGAAGAACTATACACCAATATGTCATCAAAAAACACTAATGCACACTTCCTTAATAGAGGTTTAAAAGTGGAATTCATTAAGGCTTGGAAGGTTGCAGGTGCATTTGTTAACCCAAAAGGTAGGACCAAAAACTCATAGTGACCTTGATGAGTTTTGAAGGCTGTCTTGTGAATGTCAGATTCAAACATCCTGACCTGATGATAACCTGATCTGAGATCCAATTTAGAAAAAATAGTGGCACCACCTAGTTCATCTAAGAGTTCATCAATTAGTGGAATAGGGAAATTATTTTTGACAGTAGCATCATTTAATTTCCTATAGTCCACACACATTCGCCAAGAACCATCTTTCTTCTTGACAAGCACTACAGGGGCTGCAAAAGCACTAGTGCTTTCCCTGATTACTCCCATGTCCATTAGTTCTTGAGTCATTTTTTCTATAATATCCTTCTGGGCTGCAGGATATCTATATGGTTTCTGGGCCACCACATTCACCCCTTCTTTTAGTATGATCTGATGATCACAAGATCTTTTGGGTGGTAAAGATGTGGGAAGGGCAAAAATGTCTTCAAAATTGTTTAAAAGGGTTTGAATCTGAGTGTTTTGATCAGTGGTTGGAATTACAGGAGAGTGAGTGTGTGTTTCAGTTCCCATAGGTTGCATACTCAACAAATGTGCTTGTGCCAATTGTGAACTATTATCCAAATACGCAGAAAGTCTTTCAGTTGAACAAAGACTAACCTCTGAACCTCTGGTACCCTTGAGTTCAATGATTCTATCATCCACTTTGAACTTCATGGTCAATTCTTTAAAGTTCCATGTGATGTCATCCAAACTTTGTAACCATTGAATACCTAAAACCATATCATAGTTGGTTAAGGGTAACAATAGCACATCAGTTTTGAACCAGTTCCCCTGCATCATCCATTACAATCCTTCACACATTTTTTGACACACCATCACATTACCATCTGCCACAGTAATTCTCATAGGAATAATATTCTTGGTTGGACATTTCATCTTATAAGCAACTTTTTCATCCAAGAAATTATGTGTTGAACCAGAATCAGTGAGTATGTGTAATATTCTGGTCCCAATTGAACCCCTAATCTGCATGGTTGAATAAGAGGGTACACCCATAATAGCATTGAGAGAAATTTGTGGGGCCAACTCAGCTTGTGACATAACTGTCTCAGTGTATTCCTCCTCTTCAATATCCTCCTCAACCTCTATAGAATACAATTTAGCCTTACACTTGTGAGTAGATGTATATTTTTCATTACATCCAAAACACTCACCTCTGGCCCTCTTCTCCTCTATTTCCTTTGTTGTTAAACTTCTTCTGTAAGGCACTTTGGATTTAGGGTAAGGGGCTGGTAACAAGGGCAAATTGGCTGCACTTGTACTAGCATTGGGTTTATAAGTGGAATCATAGGTTTTAGCAGTCCATTTATTAGACTTACTAGTGCTCACCCAATCATTAGGTTTGAGTAAAGAAAGATTGTCATTCTGAATTCTTGCCAAATAATAGGCTTCAGGAATATCCTTAGGCCTTAACAATCTCAAACCTGTTCCAATCTCAGGCTTAACAGCCCTTAGGAATAAACTCACTGCATACTCATCAGGAATTGTGACTTTAGTCAAGGCTAAGTCAAACTCTTGGCATAACTCAGGAAGGGATCCTGTTTGTCTGATTGCAGCCAAGGCCCCCATGGCATCTTGCTCAATGACAGTAGCAAATCTTGTAGTGATGAACCCTTTGTACTCTTCCCATAACATGCCTTCAATAGAGCCTCCTCTGGATTTGACAAAAGACTGATGCCATAGCAAGGCAATATCATCTAAATGGATCACAACCAGTTTCACCCTCCAATTAAGTGGTGTATTGTCAATTGAGAAGAAGTGTTCAACCTTACAGATCCATCCTTCAATATTAACCCCATTAAATTTTGGAAATTCCATTTTTGTAAAACGATTATTACCCCCCATAATGCTCATTCACTTGCATGTGGTTTCTTGCCTCATCTCTTCCATTTTGATTAGCATTATGATTGGTTTGACTGATAACATGTAAAGTATTGAGTACTTCAGTCAACTTTTGGGTACTTTCTTGCAGTTGTACTTTAATGGCTTCAATATCAGATGCACTTTGGGTTGTTGTAATCTTTACAGCTGCTAATTCATCCATGTTACGGCCCAACATGGCCTCAGTATCCTGCATTCTTTGCTCAATGGATTGATTTCTAGTGGTCATGATGATTGATTGAAATTATAAGAGTGATGATATTATTATTATTATGAATACAATGTATTGGCTGTTTATAGTAATACTATTATTATCATTATTTTGCAGGATCTGTATTTCAAGAATTGAAAGGAATTGCAAAAGAATTGATTATAACAGAATGAACAGATCGCAAATTGATCAATTCATGGAAGGAAGATGATGGATTTGAAAAGAATGTGATGAATAATCGAAGATCTTGATGGAAAAGGTGATGGTAACAGAGTAACAATGGCGGAGATAGCAGATTATGGTGGATAAGTGTGGTAGTTATTTAGGCGGGAAAAGAAGTTATGGTGGTAGTTGGAAAAAAAAACCGGTTATAAACGACCACAGCTACCGAGGAAAGGTAGCTCTGATACCACTTGATATGATTAAAGAGAAATCAGAGAGGAAAGGTATTAACCAACATCAAGCTATCGATCTTATTACACATATCCCTATTTATAGGCTAACGGTATTAACGACTATTACACACATTTACACTTTCTACCCTATACATCTATTTATTACATTTCCAGCTACAATTACAAGGCGAAACCACGGAAAATAGATAATCAAAGGAAATAGGAGATAACCATGAAAAATTCTTAATTAACAGAGGCATAAAGGATACGAAATCAAATAATTTGAAGAAAGAAGAGGGTTGGATCGAAGAAAGGAAGAAGGAGTCGAACATTAATGAGGCTGGATATACGAAAGAATAGTAGGGTTTTATTGTCGGGTTATACATATGTAATGGGTCGGAGTGTCGGGTGCGTATATTTTTTTATTTGGTTGTGGGATTGATAAGTGCAGGCTTAGTTGGAGATGACATGGCACCAATGTGGCTATCCTAGTAAAAAGCCATGTGGAGCCCGAGTTACTCCTTTATTAGGGAGGTAGAGGTAGATTTTCCTAACTATTTTGGGTTGACGTGCATGCTAAACTAATATGATTATTTTTATCATGTCACAAAATATTTCTATGAAGTTATAAATATTTTTGTTTACAAAAGAATTTATATTAACTCATATATATATATATATATATAGGTTCCTGTACAAAGTACATTTTTCGTACAAAGTGTGAGAAGTCTATATAGTCATTGTGTTTTAAAGTTTGGCTATAATGTTTTTGATTCCTTTTGCATTGATTTATATAGAAAAGCACTAAGCAATACTATTTAAAACACAATCAAATTTATTCTAGACACTAAATTTAAAACACACTGATTACTTTCTTCGTAGGGTCTTTTAGATTGCATGTCGAGAATACATTAATTAGTGTTTTAAATTGTTAATTTTTGTGTTTTTCTATATAATACTATGCCAAAGGAACATAAAACATCATACCTAAAATTTAAAACACAATGCTTATATAAACTTCTCACACTTTGTACATGAACCCCACCCTATATATATATATATATATATATATATATATATATATATATATTGGCATGAAACATGAATAGGCGGAATGCGCGTAATTGGTTATTATATGGTTTGAGTTATATGTGTTATTGTATTTATAATATGGATTTTGTGTACGAACATCCATATTACTCTAATATATATTTTCTGGGCTTAAAACGCAAGTAGGTTTTTATGTTTTTTATACCTACATGCTTGAAGGCAATTAGAATAAAATATATATTCAGATAGTTGTATATGTTTATACGTATATAAAAATAAATGTACCTATATATAGATGTATATATAGGTTTGAGTTATATGTGTCTATATATATATATATATATATAAACTGTGTTTGGCGACTACCTGACCTTATAAACTGGGCCATGACAGAAATGGGATATGCCTGCTCTGATCTAAGGTATTGGTTTTGGGTCAGAGTTGTTGCTTAGTTTATGTTAATACTTGTTATTATATATAATAGATTATGTTGAGAGCTACCTGATATGTCGAACTAGGCTATGATAGAAGTGGGATATGCCTGCTCTAATCTCTAGTCTTGGTTTTGAGTCAGGATTTTTACATAGTTCATATTATATGTATTTTATAAACTGAGCTATGACCGAGGTGGGATATGCCTGCTTTGATCTCTAGCTTTGGTTTGAATTATATTATGTGTATTCTTAAAAACTGAGCTATGACAGAGGTGGGATATGCCTGCTTTGATCTCTAGCTTTGGTTTGAATTATATTAAGTGTGTTTTTATAAACTGAGCTATGACAGAAGTGAGATGTGCCTGCTTTAATCTCTAGCTTTGGTTTGCTTAAATAGACCGTATTGTACTTTGTGTTGAAAAGCAGGATGCGCTTATTATATATTTGGTAAGTGAAGTCTTGAGGTAAATCGACAGAGTATGCCTATCCTAGACTTTAATTGTTGCTTGGGGGAAAACAAATTAGCGGTTTGCGCCTATTGTTACCTCTAAGGTTGAGGTATTTTGTTAAATCTTATTTTGACAAATTACTTATTTATATAAATTTATAAAACTTGAACTCACTCAACATAGCTGACTTTTGCATACACGTTAGATTGATTTCAGGTTAAAAGAGAGATGGATGGATGACTGCTTGGCGATGCAAGAAGTTACCTGGCAATTGAAGGCATTTCTAGTGGAAGATGATTTTTGTATACACATGATAAATTTTAGTTTCGAGTTACAATTGAAAAAAAAAATTCGTGGGTTTTGTAAATTTTAATTTAATTGATTTTCCGCTGCGTATACGTTGATTCAAACATACTCTTTCAAAAGAAAGATTTACTCATGTTTTTTTCAATATTTAAGAATATTAACCCAATTGTTTGACGCCGGTTTTGCGGGTCTTACATAATAAAATCAAATGCAGTATCAAACAACGAAAAGCCCCAAAAACACATATTACACAGACTACCGATCCTAAGGCAAATGAAGTTTAAAGGCTGAACATGATTATAATCAAACAAGAGTTCCAATTCTTGATTTAAACTTCTTGTTTGAAAAGAAATAGCACAAGTCCTTCTTTAATGTTCTTTATAATTCTTTAAAACAAAATATTTTGATCGGATGTGACTTCTGAAAATCAGCAACGATCAATTAAACATTCCAAAACGCGAGGCGCTTGGCCTTGTCCCTCTTGTCCCCCGAATCTTTGATTCTTTGGAACTTTAGTGGCAAGAATTACTGGTGAACTTTCAGTTGCAGGAACTTCTGGAATTTCCATCAAGGGAATGTGTGGTCCGTGATGTGCCGATAATTTAACATGTTTTACATATGTAATTATCCTCCTTTTTGCACATTTATTATGCTTTTATCTTTATAAAATATAGCAAAAATGTTCCTATAAGATAAATGCAGGTTCTTAGAAGAAAAAAGGAAGAATAAAGGCACATTTTGAGTGGAGAACAAACTTCTGGGGGACAATAAGGTACATGGTACAACAACCTTACCTCCCACGTGCAAGTTTTGAAGTCCAGGAAGGAAAACGGCACAAAAGACAAGGAACTGAAGACTTAGAAAGCTGTTTCAGATGCAGCACGGTCGTGCAACTGTTTCGGGTCAACAAGTCAACATTTCCAAGTCAAAAGAAGGCAAAAAGTTAGCTTTTTAGAGGTGCACGGGCGTGCCAGAACACTAAGCACGACCGTGCCTTTAAAGACATGCTCCACAAGGCTTCAAACCGACCCAACTAACAAGACTGGACATGAAGCAGCAAGCACGGGCGTGCCATAACACCTGGCATGAACGTGCAAGCCCTTAAAGCCAACAATCTCTTCAAAAGGAATCTGCAACAGTACATGCTGTTGAGCATGGGCGTGCCATCATAAGAAGCACGGGCGTGCAACCCCTGAATTGCCTATAAATAGAGGCCTTCACTCCACATTTTGAGCATCCCTTCACCCATCCAATCCACCCAAATCTCTCTCACATTTCTGCCATCATGGGGGTCTAGTAAGTGACATTTGGAGCTTGTGATCACTCCATAAACACTACTTGAGTGAGAGCTTGAGTGAGAGCACTACAAATCATCCCAAAAACCCTCTTTGATCCTCCAAACAACCACTGCTATGTGTTCTATGAACAACCAACTTATAGTGAATGTTGTAATGCCAATCATTGGCTAGGATTCATAAGTGTTGCTAGGGTGAAGACTTCTTTGGTAATGAATCATATAGTTTTTATTTCTTGAGTGGTGTTTTATGTTCTTGTCTAATTCTTTCTACTTTAAAACATTATTTGATGAATCAATTAAAACTAACACTTAGTATTTGGTCTTGTGGGTGTTTTGATAGAAAGTGGAAAGACTTATGTCACACCCTCAAATTTCCACTTGCGAGGTTTTACCGCGAGGCGCATGACAAACCAGGATCCAAGTCAACAATCACAATAAACAACTCTATATGAAAACATAAAGAAACATGACCAATGATTTTATAAGCGGAAGCGTTTAAGTAGCATTTAATCAACTATGCTATCATCCCAAAAGTTATTCAAAACACTTTTTATTACAAAACGTGCAACTATGCCTAGACGCCAATGCAGACCCGTGCGCCTAGTTCCATTTGTTGCTACCTTAGCGACCTGAGAAAAACATGCCAAAAAGATGTCAACATATAATGCTGGTGAGTTCACAAGTTTGTTCAATATGTTACCAAAACGTTACCATGTCCATACTATATTAATGTTACCAAGTACGCTAGCTAGGCGTATGTTTTATTACTACTACGATTGGAAACCATTACTAGACACGTTTAGCAATGTTTAGCATGTTTAAGCAGCCCGAATGTTCAGCATGATACCAATGTTCCTGTTCGAGACAATATGCACCCGCCCGGCCCTCCAAGCCGACGAGTGGGGCAGGTCACGCCCAATAGATATATCCACATTTCCCCCGTTGTGCATCCCCGCACATTCATGGTTTCCCCCGGGACTTTAAAAGATCGTATAGTACACAAGTTTAAAACCATAGTATGACATATGTTACCAAAATAGTTTAGTGCATGTTTTCTCCCCCAAAAGTTAAAGCAGTAAAAGTGGGGCCGTGAACTCACCTTAAATAGCGTTCCTCGATTACAAGTAAAGATGTTAAGCCCTTGATAATCCCTCTACCGGAGATCTATCAAAATGTTCACATAAGTGTTCCGACTAATAACCATAAGGTTATCTAGTCCCCGATTGTCCAGATCGTAACCAAGTATGTTTTAAAACGTGTTTGAATGTTTAACCGACACATTAGACCGATCCGACATTCCGTTGGTGACCCATTACCCTAACTAATCAAGTACACATAGATTACACACAAGGTTCAAGCATAAAACACTTAGTTTGTATCAAAAATCTCATTTCTGCATCAGAACGGTCGAACCAGTCAGTTTTAAGTCTCCTTCGCCCGTTTTCAGTCTCCTTCGCCCGTTTTATGTAACATCGCAAAATTTTCCCCAAAATTTTAATACATAAAAAGCCCTTATATATATATATATTTTTTATTACACCTTTATCATTAATATTATACAAATGTGCCTAAGTCTTTATCCTAACTCACAACTTATATACATACATAAATGTATATAAATAATAATAATAATATGATTCTAAATTCTTTTTTTTTCACATACAAGATTTTTTTTTTAAATAAAGCCTTGAGTCAAATAGTCAAAGTCCTAGTCAAAGTCTTAGTCAAACAGTCAAAGTCTTAGTCAAATAGTCAATTCATCATAAAACCCTACTTTATGGTGTTGACCAATTTTAATGGCTAATTGAATCCAAAACTAGTATAAAAACCCACCTATGACCCATTATACTTTGCACCTCTAAATCGATTGTTTCAATCCGATTAAACTTTCCCTCATACCTTTCTTCTATAGTCTATTACTTCTACAATTGAAGCTTTGATTATAAGTTCTTGTAATTGGCAACTTTGGGGCTACACATATTCTATTTCTCAAGACTTAATACTATACTAAGGTGAGTTTACGTAACCATGTTTATGCAATTCTTCATACTTGCAACATTATACTTAAGCAATTCTACATGCATGTCTAGTTGTAAACTTTAATGCCTCATGAATTAGACAACAACAACAGTTTCAACGAGTTTCAACATTACATAATCATTAGCTATGGCCAAGCCGGCGATACTCAATAATAGATCTATTGGATTGACAATCCCACCCGGATACGTGTACCTCCTACATAGGTAGCGTGGGTGATTGTTATCATTCCAACATATTAAGGTGAACCGTGGATGACGGGATGGACCTAAACTAGTCGGAGGTTTGATTATGTCGATTCAACATATCATGTTTATTCATGTAGACTTAAACTTACGATAGACATATGAATTGCTAAACTTTTATACTTAAACTATTTGCTTGACATGGCTTATGTATTCTCACCAACTTCTAGTTGACCTCCCCATTTTTTTCCAAACTCAACAGGAAATACTGATGCTTGAAGTCTAGAGCTAGCATGAGGAGATATTTGAAGCTTTGCTTGATTATTTGATGTAGACTTTAATGTAATTCAATTTTGTAATGAAATAAAGGATTATTTAAACATATGCATTACCATGAGCTACTGAACAATCATCAATACGTGACATCCCGATGTTTCCGCCATCGGTTGGGGTGTTACATTTTACATCTCGTTCGACCGTTTGATGCCTCCTTCGCCCGTTTTACCACGTTCGTCCAACAAAAACCCAGGTTCGACCCTGGATTCCCTCCTTCGCACCTTCGATCGGTCGAAGGAGGCCAGGTTCGCCCCTGTTGTGTAAATTTTCCTAAAAGCGCTTCAAACACATTCAAAATGAATCGAAACATTATCAAACACAGCAGTCAAGCATGGATAACTTATCCCTACAAAACCCCACCGATTTCCCCCGATAATACGTCCGTTTCAGCCCTTTCCCAAAATGGTAAAGATTATGGAAACATCACTTTCATGCATGAATAATTTACCCAATTTGGAAACTTTTGAAGTCGATTCATATTCAACTTGAAATGCTCAGTTTGTCGAGTGTTCGATCTTTTCTTATCAATTCTATTGATCATAAATATCATGCATCAAGTCTAGATTCGTTAAAACCCCCAAATACCCATAATATCATCATATCCAATCCTAACCCTAAATAACAATAATCTAACATCAATAACAATCCTATATCATGTTTCTATCATAGACATAGCAGCAAATCATTGAACAACACATAACACCACATAATACACAATTTACATATGTTATTCACCATGAAAACCTATGTTAAATGATAATGTTTTGATTTAGAAAGATGTTTAAAAGGTTTTTAATCATAAAACACCCTTAGAACAGATCCGGGCAATTAGGGTTAGATGAAAACGAATTAAAATGCTTTTAAAAAGGTTTAGGATTAAGAACACACCTTGGATTCTTGTTTAGATGTTGTAGATAGGTTAGATTATGAAAAAGAAGAGCAAAAACTCCTTCCTTAGTGTTTAAGATCGTTTGAGAGTGTTTTGGGACGGTTAGGGTTTGTGAAATGATGAAAAATGACAAAGTTTGGTATTTATACTACTTCTCCTTCGCCCCATTTCAATGGTCGAAGGTGGCCTCCTTCGACCCTCACACAGGGTCGAATGAGCCTTGTCCTGGTCGAAGGGAATTCTTTCAATTCCACTTCCCAGGTTCGCCCATTTACAAAGGGACGAACCAAACAATTATTCTCCTTCGACCAGTCGTAGTGGTCGAACCAGAACTCCTTTTTAACTAGTTTTCCAGTTTGTCGTGTTTAACGCATTCTAACACATCTTAACACATAAGCATGCATCCTTAGTCTATATTTAACATATTTAAGCACAGATAATCGATTACACATCATTTAAACACATCTATGTATATAATCCACCACACGATCCATAATCTACACATATACTTAATTAGTTCATGTAATGTCACCAACAACGGAACCCGGTACTAGCGTATTACCAAAACGACTCCAAATGATCCTCCAGATCATTGTACCCTGGACAATCCTAACTTGACCCGACTCAACTAACCCAGTTAAGTTTGTTTATAAACGTTTCTTGCTAAGGTAGACTTAGATGTTACTAATATGTTTAAGCCAAACATGCCGGGTGTCACATCATCCCCACGTTGAAAGAATTTTCGTCCCGAAAATTGCGCAAAGCCCCAAAAGAAAGAAACGAAAAAGAACAGAACGAAAAGGAAATTACCGGATGTCACATCATCCGCACGTTGAAAGGAATCTCGACCCGAGATTCATTCCGCTTCAGCAGTAACATGCCTCGATTCAAACGCGCGTTCCGAAAAAAGATGAGGATACTTAGCTTTCATCTGATCCTCCCGTTCCCATGTGAACTCCGATCCACGGTTCGAGTTCCAGCGGACTTTAACGATGCGGATTTTACTCCGACGAAGGCTACGAATCTTGTAGTCGAGAATCTCGACAGGTTCCTCCACGATGCGAAGACGATCATCAACCTTGATCTCCTCCAGTGGTACAATGAGAGATTCATCAGCCAAACACTTCTTTAAGTTAGACACATGGAAGACGTTGTGCACACTACCGAGCTCCGCCGGTAAGTCAAGTCTGTATGCCACCGGTCCAATCCGATCCAGGATTGCGAATGGTCCGACATAACGAGGGTTAAGCTTGCCACGCTTTCCAAAGCGTATGACGCCCTTCCATGGTGAAACTTTCAGAAGTACTTTGTCCCCAACCTGGAATTCTAAAGGTTTTCGACGGCGATCGGCATAGCTCTTCTGACGATCCCGTGCAGCAGCCAAACGTCGACGAATCTGTATGATTTTCTCCGAAGTTTCGTACACAAGTTCCGGACCAGTGAGCTGGCTCTCGCCCACCTCGGCCCAACAAAGTGGTGATCGACATTTCCGTCGGTAAAGAGCCTCGAACGGAGCTGCCTTGATACTAGAGTGATAGCTGTTGTTGTATGAGAACTCCACTAACGGCAGGTGGGTCTCCCAACTTTTGCCAAAATCGATAACACATGCCTGGAGCATGTCTTCCAAGGTTTGAATCGTCCGCTCACTCTGTCCATCAGTTTGCGGATGATAAGCTGTACTCATATCCAACTGAGTACCCAAAGCCTTGTGCAGGGCCTTCCAGAAACGCGAAGCAAAACGAGAATCACGATCAGAGATAATAGAGACAGGCACCCCGTGCCGAGCAACCACCTCCTTAAGGTAAAGTCGAGCCAACCGCTCGAGTCCATCGGTTTCCTTAATAGGTATAAAACGTGCCGATTTTGTCAGCCGGTCAACAATCACCCAGATCATATCATAACCACTAGGTGATCTTGGCAGCTTGGTGACAAAATCCATCATGATTCGCTCCCACTTCCATTCCGGAACCTCTGGTTGTTGCAGGAGACCAGACGGCCTCTGATACTCCACCTTGACTTTAGCACAAGTCAAACATTTGCTGACATAAGAAGCTATATCAGCTTTCATGTTTGGCCACCAATAAAGTATCTTCAAATCCTGATACATCTTATCGGAGCCAGGGTGAATAAAATACCGGGATTTGTGAGCTTCATCCAAAACAAGCTCGCGCAATCCCCCGAACAATGGGACCCAAACACGTCCCGCAAAATAGTGTAAGCCATCGGTCCTGAGCTCAAGATGCTTGTCAGCACTGTGCATAGTTTCAGCCTTAAGGTTTTCCTCCTTCAAGGCTTCCAACTGTGCAGAACGGATTCGGTCAGGCAATGACGAATGAATGGTGAGCTGTAAGGCTTGAACACGACGAGGATTCGCAGACTCCTTCCTGCTCAAGGCGTCCGCCACAACGTTCGCCTTGCCAGGATGGTATTTGATGGCACAGTCATAATCGTTCAGGAGTTCAACCCAGCGACGCTACCGCATGTTCAACACCTTCTGGTCGAAAATATGCTGAAGACTCTTGTGATCGGTATATACTTCGCACTTGGTACCGTACAAGTAATGTCTCCAGATTTTCAACGCAAAGACTACCGCACCTAGTTCCAAGTCATGAGTAGTGTAGTTCTTCTCATGAACTTTGAGTTGACGAGAAGCATAAGCAATAACCTTCTCGCGTTGCATTAACACACAACCGAGACCACGAATAGAAGCATCACAGTACACAACAAAGTCATCCGTACCCTCTGGCAGGGATAAGATAGGTGCAGAACAAAGTTTCAGCTTCAGCATCTGAAATGCTGATTCTTGTGGTTCATCCCAGTCGAACTTTCGGTCCTTCTGGGTAAGAGCAGTGAGGGGTTGAGTGATCTTCGAAAATCCCTCAATGAAGCGACGATAGTAACCCGCAAGACCTAGGAATTGCCGCACCTCAGATGGCATCTTTGGTGCTTCCCAGTCTTTAATAGCTTCGATCTTAGCCGGATCGACATGAATTCCCAGTTCATTCACCACATGTCCTAGGAATTGAACTTCACGTAACCAAAAATCACACTTTGAGAACTTAGCATACAACTGCTCCTGTCTCAAAAGTTCCAAGACCAACCGTAGATGTTCCTCATGGTCCGCCTTGTTCTTGGAATAAATCAGAATATCGTCAATGAATACGATGACGAACTTATCAAGGTAAGGTTTGCAAACGCGGTTCATTAAATCCATGAACACCGCCGGTGCGTTAGTGAGACCAAAAGGCATGACCAAGAACTCAAAATGGCCATAACGAGTGCGAAAAGCAGTCTTCTTAATGTCAGCTTCCCTGACGCGCAACTGGTGATAACCGGACCGCAAATCAATCTTCGAATAGTAGCTGGAGCCCTGAAGCTGGTCAAAGAGATCATCAATGCGAGGAAGAGGATAACGATTCTTGATGGTCACTTTGTTCAGCTCACGATAATCAATACACAAGCGAAGACTTCCGTCCTTCTTCTTCACAAACAAAATAGGAGCTCCCCACGGGGAAGAACTCGGTCGGATGAAACCCTTTTCCAAGAGTTCCTGTAACTGGCTGGACAACTCTTGCATCTCGGGAGGTGCAAGATGATACGGAGCTCGAGCAATAGGAGCTGCGCCCGGAGTAAGATCGATACCAAACTCAACCTGACGATAGGGAGGAAGACCAGGTAAATCATCAGGAAACACATCAGAAAAGTCACGAACCACCGGAATATCCTCGATCTTCTTCTCATCGTCAGTAGAAACGTTAACAAGTGCCAGAATGGCTGAACAGCCCTTCCGAAGATACTTACGGGCTTTCATTCTAGAGATGATACTCAGCGGAGCACCGCTTTTCTCGCCACGAACCGAAAGGATCTCTCCATCAGGTAGAGGGATCCGAATAACCTTGTCAAAACAAACGATCTCCGCGTGATACAACGATAACCAATCCATGCCGACCACAACATCAAAACTACCCAGGGGCACCGGCATAAGGTCAATGGGGAAAGACAAACCCGACAGTTCCAAGCGACATTCCCTAAGGGTGTGTGTCGCTTCGATTTTCTTACCATCAGCCAATTCTATTAAGTACTTAGCCTCTAAAGGTGTGGGTACTATATCTAGCAATCGACTAACATCCAAAGATACAAAACTCTTATCGGCACCAGAATCAAACAAGACAGAAACATAGCGATCATTAAGAAGGAACGTACCGGTAACTGTGTCTGGATCCTGCCTAGCCTTCGCAGATCCAATGACGAAAGCATGTGCAGTCCTGCCTCCGCCGCCGTTGTTCCCGTTACCGTTCTCGCCCCTCCCATTATCGCCCTGCTTCAGTTTAGGACATTCACGCTTGAAGTGTCCCGCATCAGCACAGTTATAACACCCCTGCCTCCCCTGAGTCCCCTGAGCAGCAGGAGCAGGAGTAGCCGCGGGAGTCTGAGTTGGGGTGAGTGCCACCCTGCAATCCTTAGCATGGTGCCCCAACTGATGGCACCGATGACATCGAGCTCTATCACAACCCCCAGAATGGTGAAAACCACACTTGTTGCACTTGGGATGCTTCCCAACATACCCACCCGTCTTCTGCCCAGAAGAAGACCCAGATGAATCAAACTTCTTCGCCGGCTGAGCTGGCACCACACTCTTCCCCACACTATCCCACTTCCTCTTGTTCCCCTCAGCAACCTTCATAGCAGCACCCTTGGGTGGCAAAACGCCTTCTGCCACCTTCAGGTTAGTCATCCGATGAGCTGATCGAACAACTTCAGCAATAGTGGGAAGATTCCCAGCAGCCACCAACCCAGCAATCTCCGGCACCAGTCCAGACACATAGTGCTCGATCCTCCGGTACTCGGGTGTGTGCAAATCAGGGCACAACACCGCCAGCTCATTCCTCCTCACAGTGTATTCTTCAATCTCAGACCCAACCATCTTGTAACTCCAGACCTCATGTTCCAACTTCTGTATCTCTTCTCTCGGATAGTACTCACCTCTCAACAGCTGCACAAACTCCGCCCAAGGCATAGCAATAGCCTCCCCCAATCCCATGTTCTGAGTAGTAGCATTCCACCACGACAGTGCATGCCCCTCAAATGTCGCGGTAGCATACTTCACCCGGTCCCCAGCAGGACAGTTACACATAACGAACACAGACTCAACCTTCTCCAGCCATCGGAGCAGTCCCACCGCTCCCTCAGTTCCAGCGAAGTTATGGGGCTGTCAGTCCCGAAACTTCTTATAAGAGCACTGAGGTGGGGGTGGATTGGCACCAACACCTGAAACACGGTAAACGAATAAAACACAAACGAAAGGGCATGAAACCCAAAAATGAGGCAAGGTCGACAGAAATCAACTCACCACCCATGGCATTAATCCCAGCTTGGAAATTAGCCATAGCCATGTTCACTTGCTGCTGTAGCAAGTTGTTCAGTTCAGCTTGGGTCATGTTGATGTTTCCACGACCATCGCCTCCAGCACGACCACCACCACCAGCACGGCCACCACCGCCACCACGACGTCCACCACCGCGAGCACCAGACATGATCTAACAAATCAAGAAATCGAGGGATTCAGATTCTCTTCCAGTGTCAACCACTAGAAATTTACAAGAGTTAACCTAGGGACAAATCCAGGACTATACATCCAAACTCGAAGTCCATCGGGATTTTCATGCATTCCAGTTTATTATTTCGTGTGCACCCGAAATGATAAACTGCTCTACATGGTCCTCCAGATGTACCCCTAATCTAGACCGCCGTCACCGAATATTGTCGCCTAATAACGTGTGACGATAGGTGCAAGTGTAAGAAGGTATGTGTGTGTTAGTACCAACAAATCAACCCCTCCTTCTTCAATCCAAAAGAAGAAGACAAGAGTAGGTAAGAACCCAAATAAAAGAAGATGATGTAACGAAGAAGCATGATGATGATGTAAGGACACCCCGACAACGCTAGTACGTATCCCACTAATAGACTCAAAGTATGTGACCGTCTAGTGTGTGCGACTCGGCTATAGACCAGACTCTACATGCAGTCCTAGTTCACTATAACCATTGGCTCTGATACCAATCTGTCACACCCTCAAATTTCCACTTGCGGGGTTTTACCGCGAGGCGCATGACAAACCAGGATCCAAGTCAACAATCACAATAAACAACTCTATATGAAAACATAAAGAAACATGACCAATGATTTTATAAGCAGAAGCGTTTAAGTAGCATTTAATCAACTATGCTATCATCCCAAAAGTTATTCAAAACACTTTTTATTACAAAACGTGCAACTATGCCTAGACGCCAATGCAGACCCGTGCGCCTAGTTCCATTTGTTGCTACCTTAGCGACCTGAGAAAAACATGCCAAAAAGATGTCAACATATAATGCTGGTGAGTTCACAGGTTTGTTCAATATGTTACCAAAACGTTACCATGTCCATACTATATCAATGTTACCAAGTACGCTAGCTAGGCGTATGTTTTATTACTACTACGATTGGAAACCATTACTAGACACGTTTAGCAATGTTTAGCATGTTTAAGCAGCCCGAATGTTCAGCATGATACCAATGTTCCTGTTCGAGACAATATGCACCTGCCCGGCCCTCCAAGCCGACGAGTGGGGTAGGTCACGCCCAATAGATCTATCCACATTTCCCCCATTGTGCATCCCCGCACATTCATGGTTTCCCCTGGGACTTTAAAAGATCGTATAGTACACAAGTTTAAAACAATAGTATGACATATGTTACCAAAATAGTTTAGTGCATGTTTTCTCCCCCAAAAGTTAAAGCAGTAAAAGTGGGGCCGTGAACTCACCTTAAATAGCGTTCCTCGATTACAAGTAAAGATGTTAAGCCCTTGATAATCCCTCTACCGGAGATCTATCAAAATGTTCACATAAGTGTTCCGACTAATAACCATAAGGTTATCTAGTCCCCGATTGTCCAGATCGTAACCAAGTATGTTTTAAAACGTGTTTGAATGTTTAACCGACACCTTAGACCGACCCGACATTCCGTTGGTGACCCATTACCCTAACTAATCAAGTACACATAGATTACACACAAGGTTCAAGCATAAAACACTTAGTTTGTATCAAAAATCTCATTTCTGCATCAGAACGGTCGAACCAGTCAGTTTTAGGTCTCCTTCGCCCGTTTTCAGTCTCCTTCGCCCGTTTTCAGTCTCCTTCGCCCGGTTTACATCTCGTTCGACCGTTTGATGCCTCCTTCGCCCGTTTTACCACGTTCATCCAACAAAAACCCAGGTTCGACCCTGGATTCCCTCCTTCGCACCTTCGATCGGTCGAAGGAGGCCAGGTTCGCCCCTGTTGTGTAAATATTCCTAAAAACGCTTCAAACACATTCAAAATGACTTGAAACATTATCAAACACAGCAGTCAAGCATGGATAACTTATCCCTACAAAACCCCACCGATTTCCCCCGATAATACGTCCGTTTCAGCCCTTTCCCAAAATGGTAAAGATTATGGAAACATCACTTTCATGCATGAATAATTTACCCAATTTGGAAACTTTTGAAGTCGATTCATATTCAACTTGAAATGCTCAGTTTGTCGAGTGTTCGATCTTTTCTTATCAATTCTATTGATCATAAATATCATGCATCAAGTCTAGATTCGTTAAAACCCCCAAATACCCATAATATCATCATATCCAATCCTAACCCTAAATAACAATAATCTAACATCAATAACAATCCTATATCATGTTTCTATCATAGACATAGCAGCAAATCATTGAACAACACATAACACCACATAATACACAATTTACATATGTTATTCACCATGAAAACCTATGTTAAATGATAATGTTTTGATTTAGAAAGATGTTTAAAAGGTTTTTAATCATAAAACACCCTTAGAACAGATCCGGACAATTAGGGTTAGATGAAAACGAATTAAAATGCTTTTAAAAAGGTTTAGGATTAAGAACACACCTTGGATTCTTGTTTAGATGTTGTAGATAGGTTAGATTATGAAAAAGAAGAGCAAAAACTCCTTCCTTAGTGTTTAAGATCGTTTGAGAGTGTTTTGGGACGGTTAGGGTTTGTGAAATGATGAAAAATGACAAAGTTTGGTATTTATACTACTTCTCCTTCGCCCCATTTCAATGGTCGAAGGTGGCCTCCTTCGACCCTCACACAGGGTCGAATGAGCCCTGTCCTGGTCGAAGGGAATTCTTTCAATTCCACTTCCCAGGTTCGCCCATTTACAAAGGGTCGAACCAAACAATTATTCTCCTTCGACCACTCGAAGTGGTCGAACCAGAACTCCTTTTTAACTAGTTTTCCAGTTTGTCGTGTTTAACGCATTCTAACACATCTTAACACATAAGCATGCATCCTTAGTCTATATTTAACATATTTAAGCACAGATAATCGATTACACATCATTTAAACACATCTATGTATATAATCCACCACACGATCCATAATCTACACCTATACTTAATTAGTTCATGTAATGTCACCAACAACGGAACCCGGTACTAGCGTATTACCAAAACGACTCCCAATGATCCTCCAGATCATTGTACCCTGGACAATCCTAACTTGACCCGACTCAACTAACCCAGTTAAGTTTGTTTATAAACGTTTCTTGCTAAGGTAGACTTAGATGTTACTAATTTGTTTAAGCCAAACATGCCGGGTGTCACAACTTATGAGTGTACCCATGGTGTGTATGTGTAACAATCCATGCACTTGTAAGCTAACCTTAACTCCACGTGTAGAGATTGGCCCATTTTTTGTTGGAAACAATCACACTTTGTGGCTTGATCCTCGGCTATCAAAATCTCACATAGGGTCAGTACGGTCTTTATACTCGGTCCTAGTGATAAGCAGTGGCGGATTCACGGCTATGGTAGGGTGGGTATGTGCTCACCGTCCGCTCAGGTGAGTATGCCGTCCGCTCAGGCGGTTTTTGTTGTACAAACCTGAAATTTTTGTCAATACCTGTCATATCCTTGTGTTTCCACGCAAAAGTCGACATCTTCCACTTCAAAAATGAGGTTAGTTGTTTCTCTAAATCCTTAGGGATATTTGTACCAATTTGCACAGTGATATCCTTATTGTTTTCATCGATGCACATAGCCTTCACAACCTGGTCAGTACATCCTTTGTCATCCTTCAGGATATCACGTGCATCTTGCTGTAATTGCTATGCTTGTCTGGATTGGGATGACTCCTTCATTGATTAGGTGTAGCACTCTTTAGCTTCTTGCTAATCACTATTTACCTTGAAAACTCCCCAAGGAGTCGGTAACTTGATGCATTGATAGTATGTCGAAGGGACTGCCTTCATATCATGTATCCATGGCCTTCATAGAATGACATTAAAGCATGATAAAGAATCTATAACACAAAATCGTTGTATAGAGTTTACCCCTTAGACATATATAGGTAGCTTGATTTCTACAACGATGCTCTTGGTTTCTCCACTAAAACCCACCAGGATGAACGACTTGGAAACAATCTTTGTTTCTAGGATGTTTATCCTTTTCAATGCTTCCAGTTAGATTATGTTCACCAAGCTTCATCCGTCTACTAGTATCCTGCGAACAAAGTGATTAGAAATGTATAAAGTAATTACCAAACCATAATGGTGTGGATCTAGGATGTTTTCTTGGTCATCCTCCTCGAAACTGGTCACCCTTTCATTTGTAAGCATGGTGGTCTTCGTGGGCTTCTCTCCCTTCTTTGATTTAGTTTCCCTAGCATGCCTTTTGGCTACTGAGTAGGATGTTCCACATATATCTGATCCTCCGGATATAAAGTTAATAATGCCAGCATCCCTAGGGGGAGAAGTTGCTCTCTCCGGGATGGTAGTGTTATCCTAAGTCTTGCCCTTCTTCTTGCCCAACAATTCTTTGAGATGACCTTTGCTAAGGAGGTAGGGAATCTCCTTTTCTCGGAGCAATACAATCTTCATTTACATGGCCAAAATCTTCATGGAATGCACACCACTTGTATTTTTTTCCATCCTGCTTTATCATTCTTCCTTGGCCATCTTGCTTTTTCTCCGAGATCTTTCATGGCATACATAAGACCTGTTAAATTCACAGAAAAACAGTAATCTGATAATTTGGGACAATCCTCATCATCATCATCATCCTCAACCACGTGAAACTTTTTGTTATCATTTTTAGAATCAGACTTAGGTTTATATAGTTAATATATAGGTGTGGACTTCCGATTTGGATTGTTATATCTTGAGCATGCTTCTATCCTCTCTTGAATCTTTTTATCGTCCTCAAGATGGATGAACCTTAGAGCTTTGTTCCTTACTTCGTCTAGGTCCCTACAGGGGTTCATCACCAATTCTTGATAGAATGGTGCATCCTTCTGTAGTCCCATCTTGAAGGGTTAAATGGTAGTTGTGACATCCAGGTTCGGGATGTCAAGTGATTCCTTCCCAAACTTCGTAATAAATTCTTGGAGTGATTCACCTTGTTTCTGTGTTACCCTGTATAGATCACTTATTAAACGTCCAAAGGTTCGACTACAAGAGAATTTATTGTTAAACATATTAATTAAATGAGCAAATGATGTAATAGAATAAGGAGGAACACTTAGCAATCATTTTAAGGCTGGACCAGTAAGGGTGGATTCGAAGCCTTTACACAAACATGCCTCTTTGAGGCGAGCAGGGATGGGATTTATCTCCATCCTCTCTCTATATTGAGTTACATGTTATTCAGGGTCCGTTGATCCATCATACAAATTCATGCTTGGAGTTTGAAATCTCTTACGGATTTCAGCATCTCATATAGGAGGTGCAAATCGAGATATCCTGTGACATGCTGAGGATACTTCTGGGATAGGTTGCACTATCCCGGATACATTGGACACCATGTCTTTTATCTTCTGGAGTTCCTTAGCCAGTTGAGGGCTTATACCTGTATCCTGCATAGAATCAAAGTAATTAGTAGCAAAAGTATTGGTATTCACATTGTTACCAGAGTTATATCCTCGGGATGGTTCTGCCATATATCCTGGCCCACGGGACGTTGCCATCCTGATTGCTGGAGTTGTATCAAGGATGGTAGATCCAGATTGCATGGGTAGGAAGTCGCCCTAATGGTTGCCATCAGTAACAACAAAATTGAAATCTAACACCCTGGGATGCAAGGGTGTCACTACATCCTCAGCTGGCCTCTTTGAGGATGTCTTGATTGACTGGATCTCTTTCATCAATATTTGGTTAGTCTCCCGTTGTCTCTTCATTTGATCCTTAACCATAGTAAACATGGATATGATCTCTTCGTTTGACACCAAAACATGAGAAGTTGAGCCGGATGCACCAACCCCAGGTCTAAAACTAGATTGACGAGCATTTCAGGTTATTGAATTCGAGCTCCTTGAGAATGCAGGAGGTGGTGGCAAAGGAACATTTGGGCCAGAGGTTGAGGATGGCATGGATGAGGATACAAATTTGGGGTTTGAGGCGATAGTTGTCAAGATCTTTGAAATTAACTGATTGAGAATAAATTTTAACAAAGCTTTTGCTAAAAATAGCACCACTTGCCCCACGGTGGGCGCCAAATTGTTTTGGTCAAAAATTAACTTTGTATTCCAAATTATAAATCTGAGCTAGTGTGCTAAAAGTATTTATTAAGTTTAAAACCAGTTGTATTTTGAAGATGATTAAGTTTAGGATGCAAAAGACTAAGTTTGGCAACTATGTTCAGGATAACAAAGTAAATAACAGAAAACAGACAGTTGTATCCTCAGGATGCAACAGTGATAGAAAAGGTTGAATATGCTAATGAAAATGAAACCAATCAACACAAGAACACTAGATATACAAGGAAAGCCCTTGATCAATGTAGATTGCCGGCACAAAACCTCGGGAGGAGACTAATGCCCATGCCTTTGTTATTATTATTAAGTAAAAAAGTAAAATGTTACAACTTTGAAAATGTGGTGAATGATCGACTAAAGTTATGAAAAGTGTTGTGTAAGTGTGTAGTAGCAGCAAAAAAGTGAAAGAATAGTAGAGAATGTGTCCTATGATCGTTCCTCACATCCCTATTTATAGTAAGAGATTACAACTTCCACCCGAGATATCCAGGATATTATCAACTAAGTCCACTAGCCGTTTTAGAGTCTCCCAAGTTAACACGAGCTCCAAACGGTCATTAACTGAGTCCCCGAGAATCAAGCAAGACTTGGTCAATCATCATATTCGTTCATACATTACCTGCATTTAAATAAATATAAGGTAAACTGTTAGCATATCCTCATGATGTAGTTATATCTTGAACTCAGCACCCATGGGCGGAGGAGCCACCCTAAGACCAAGGGGTGCGGGTGCACACCTTGAAAACAAATTTTTAGTGTTTAAATATACGCATTTATCCCGTCCACACCACAAAAAATTTTTGAATCGCACCTCTTGGATTTTTGAAACCGACCCCAAGAAAAGGAAAAACCAAGAATTGTTACACTTGATGTTGCATTGGTTTTTACTACCAAGAACCAACTTAAAAAGTATAGATTGGAGGGTTTTGACAAGTTCTTAGAGTTAGTTAACTCTTTTTGTGATAAGCGTGAACTTGAAGTGGTAAACATGGATGGTGATTGGTGAATACGTTGACCCAAGGATACCAAGAAAAAAATACAAACATCACACTTCGCCACTATTATAAGGTTGAATGCTTCAATTCAATTCTAGATATGCAAATCCAAGAATTTGGAAACCATTTTAACGAGGTAACATCTGAGTTACTTGTTTGTATTAATAGCTTGGATCCTTGTGATAATTTTAGTGTGTTTGATGTTCCAAAACTACTACGATTAGCCTATATGTATCCACATGATTTTGATGATGAAGATAAAAGAAGGCTTTCGCTTGAACTTGAGAGCTACGTTGATAATGTAAAAGCAGATACGCGATGTACCAAATTGAAGGATTTATCAAGTCTTATACAATTGATGGTTGAAACAAAGAAACACCTTAAATTTATATTAGTGTATCGTTTATTGAAGCTAACTCTCACATTACCCGTCACAACCGCTACCGTTGAAAGAAACTTTCGGCAATGAAGTCTGTGAAGAACAGTTTGCGTTATAGGATTGGTGATGATAATTTAAACGATAATTGTATTGCTTTTATTAAAAATGACTTGCTTAGAAACGTGGAGATTGAAGATGTTATAGATAGATTCCAAACAATTAAGATCCGAAGAGAACAACTTTAAACTTTAAAATTTTGTTATGCATATGTAACGACGCTTAAATTACTTTTGGCTTCTTTTTGTTGATTATATAATTTTAGTGTTATTATTTTTGTTATAGGACTCGACCCGGGCCATCTAATGGATAAACGACCCAATGACTTAGAGAATCCGCACCTTATGAAAAAATTTCTGGATCCACCACTGTCAGCATCAATAAAAATAAAAATACAAATAAATATCATCGATAGAATTTCACCACCGAACAACTATTATACTATATTAAAGAAGCAATGACTTTGAACAGTAATTTTATTTTAATTTTTACTTTTTTGTTATATTAAATAGCGAATGTGTTTGATTAATTAACAAACTAGTGTATGGGGTAGCTGGTTTGGGTTGGATTGTGATTGGTATCATGCTCAGGTTCGTATCCTATCAAGATAATAATTTTTTTTCCAATCTAACGCTCTTAACTGAGAATTAATGAATCTTAAATGCTTATCAGAAAAAATTAATGAATCTTAATTTAATCGGTTATTATTATTTATTTATCCCAGGGAGTTACGACACCAAGGCGACACGTGAGCTGCACTCAGTTGTGAATGGTGATAATATTTATGGAGGTCAGCAGTCGGAGTTAGGCGATGTTGTTGTCTGTTCAGCTCATGGTAGACGAAGAAACAAGGGGGGTGAGGTCGGCTCATAGGAAAACCGAAGGATGATGGTGGCTACTTTTCATATCCAGAAATGGTGCTAGCGATGGTGTATTTTTGTTTTTCCATACGATGGTATGGGGAAGAAGACGATTGTGATGTTGTAACTTGCCGACCGATTGAGATGGTGGCTACGCGGTGCTGAACCATTGTGTGGCGATGGAGGTAGAGGTGAAGGTTGCTGTGGTGGTGTGGTCATGGTCACAGAGAACAGAGAACAGAGAAGAGAGGTTGTGTTGATGGTGAAGTTTAGGTTCAAGATATTAAATACTAGGTTATTGCCCGCGTGGACACGCGGTTCAACAATTAACAAACTATTTGGAGCGCTAAAACCTATAAAAAAATATAGTAGAAATATTTTATTAAAATTTAAAAGTAAGGAATACATATGCTATTCAAATATCACTAAATATTTCCTTATACACCACATTTTTTGTTTGAGTTTTGACATTTCCATCACTATCTAATATAAATAATTTCACCCATGCCCTGTTTTTAACTCTTGAGAATGCGACATAAAGTTGGCCATGTGAGAATACGGGGTCTTTTAAATACAATCCAACCTTCGATAGAGACTGTCATTGGTTTTTATTGATGGTCATTACGAAACATAAGGATATTGGGAGTTAACGCCTTTGGAACTTCACTGGAGTCTTGTTATCATATGGTATTTAAGGAGTATTATCTAGTAAAAAATAAATAGTAGTGAAAAATATTTCTGATAAAATGTTAAAAGTAAGACACTGTTTGAGTCAGATCGTTTAAAATTCGAATTAAATGTTATAATTAAGTCTAATTGTTACCATTATCGATATTAAAATATGAAAATATATACTTAAATAAAATATTTAATATTTGAATATTTATAAAGTTTAATTGAAATCTATCAATTCAAATTCTTGTATTCAAAATTTGAATTTTTTACTTGTAACTAATTTGAGAAATTTATAACTAAAACTATTATTTGTTACATTTTAAATATATTAGGAAATATCTAAGATCGGGGTAACTTTGTAGAAATGTAACCAAGTTTGCTAACTGTTCCAATTAAGTCACTCAAACTTTTTCTGTCTCTCTAAAGTCACTCAAGTTTCATTTAGTGTTTTAATACTATGTAATTATCAGGTTTCCAAGTTAAAGTGATTATGTGTCAAGTTTTAATATTTTTTAATAAATTTTTTAAACATGTAAAATTAAAAAAAAAATTATTTTTTTTAAATATTCATTTTATAAAACTCACCTAATAAAAATAATATCCACATAAGCATTAAAATGAAAGAAAAAATAAAAATAAAAAAGAAAAGGTGACCTGATGACCTGGTAATTACATAGTATTAGAACAACAAATGAAACTTGAATGACTTTAGAGAGACAAAAAAAGTTTGAGTGACTTAATTAGAACACCAAACAAAGTTAGTTACATTTGTGTGGCATTTCTCTAAGATCTAATTAGTATATCTCTATTTTAAAGGTAATAGTAAGATTGTTTGTTACAAATATTAACTTAACTTCAAAAGTTTAATTTTTTTTTAAAATATTCAAATCATTTAAAATTTGAATTAAATGCTATAATTAAGTCTAATTGTTACCATTATTATCTAGAATTCAAAATTTAGAATTTTTATAATGTTAACAAAATTTTAAAATTTATATTATAGATGTTGAAATATGAAATTATATACTTAAATAGACCATTTAATAATTGAATAGTTATAAATTTTAACTAAAACTAAATCATTCAAAAATTTGAATTAAATATTTTAAATGTGTAATGGTTACCATTATTAACTTTAATTCAAAATTTTATTTTTTTTAAAGATTAAGTCATTCAAAATGTGTAATTAAAAGGATAATTACTATGTGTAATTTCTTACCATTATTAAACAAAATTTGAAATTCAAAATTTGTCTAATTCGAATTTAAGTATTTCGAATTTCAATTTGAAATTCATAATTCATTATTTAATTGATTACCAATATAACCTAAACTAAAATTAGGATAATATAGGGCAATTAATATAATCAATTAATGTATTAATAAAAGTTGACACAACTTATGTAGGTACTTTGAATCATATTAACCTAGGTTAGAGACCCGGGTGTACACTCGGTGCATCCCCAAGGCAAATGACAAAATTTTATAAAGATTGTAGTTCACAATTTTATTTATTAAAAGTTACATAATACAATTCGTATGAATTTTACTTGATTGCAAAATATCATAAAAAAGTTAAATGTTACCAGTAAGTGATATATTAATCAACAAATATTTAATTTGACGTGATTTAAAAACAGACAATGAAATGAATAATAACATATTTATTGTAACGACATGCAAATGAAGATTAAAATTCAAATTTCATAAACATCACCATCCATACAAACATAACTTATTCAAGATAAAGACTTACAATCTCAACATAGTTGATTGTTAAGACATAGTGTGCAAATAACCAACGAAATCACGACACCTTGCCTATTTGTTTGCCCATCATTACCAAACCTGGAACCAAAATCATAGAGTAATAGATGGAACCTATGATCTAAAATGACATTATTTCAAGTAAAAGATAAAAAGATCTACAATTGCTTAGAAAGATCCATCGTACAAATAATGCAAAAAATTAACTCACATGAGTGTGTTTGTATGTAAACCAAGTGAAATTCAGAACCCGTTTGTAGAAGATTTAGTACCGTTGATTCCGATCTTGATTTGCCTAAACAATACACAAAACAAACACGTAATTGGGAAATTAGACCATGCCGGATCATTATCTTAAGTAAAAAAAAGGATAATATGAAACAATATCATTAAATTAGTAAAATTAGCGTAACCATGATGATTGTTGAAAGATGAGAAGTGTACTTGAAAATATAAAAGACGTGTTGGCGAGTAAACAACCGGTGAATGAGAACCCTAGAAACGCAATCGGATAAAAATGGCCACATGTCTAAAGTGGTTAAAAATTCATAATCAATAAAGGACATAGATGCACCTCAGTACCAGTTTCAATAGTTACTTCACAATGTTGGTTAATTATAGAACTGCTTTTGTGAAAAATATGAGACTAAGGTGTCATATACTCATGAAGGCGTTCAATTGTTGAATGTAAATTAGCCTCTAATTGAAAGATAAATGAACTGAAACAATAATCCTTCTGATTGTGCATAGCTATTTGGTTTCAAGTATTCATGCTTAGAACCACTTTCAAGATTACCATAGATAAATAACACTACACGATATGTGCTTTATAAACATTTTTATAGTTCCTAACAATAAAAGAAACGAAAAGGAACAAATCACGAAGTAGCAAATGATACTAAAGGAAAATCACCTCTTCCAACCTCCACTTGCATAGCCGCCATCATCAACCTTCTCCGGTGAATTGCTAGCACTCATACCATGGTTTGTCGGTGCACCGGTATCCACCATCATTTTCCGAAAGGATGGAAATATCCGATCAGAGGAAAACCTTACTGCATAAAAAGCTAAAGCAAAACTGAGACAAAAATAAATGGCTGGCGATTGAGGAGAAGAAATAGAGAGGTAGGTTTTTGCAAAATGATGAGTAATGTACTATTATTTCTAAAAGAAAACGTATATGCTTTGATTGATAAAGAGGTAAATTACAATTGATTAACGACATTTAATTAATGATTGTGTGTTTAGGAATTGAGTTTAGGAAAGTGATTAATGGTTGACGGGTGTTGACCATTTGTTTTAATGTCTAGATTTTCGTTTAAATTTTTTTTTTATAAATTCTATGGTTGTGCCATGTGGCACAATATGGGAAGAGAGAGAATTGAAGATGCAATGTGGAAGGGACAAGTGTCACAATTAAGTTTTGTTTATTAGATGTATAGATAGATTTTTTTTATTTTGAATGGCCAACAAATTAGAATCACTCACGGAACACTGGAGTATCATCGTGCCACCAATGCTACCATGCGATCATATTCCACCACCAAGTCACCAATTCAGGAGGAAACTCATAATTATGAGAAAACCCCATTTGTAAGATTTAAACCCAGGACCTTATGGCTCCTAAGTCTTATCTCACCACAAGATGTCACTAGGCTATAATGCCTTAGACTAGATGTATAGATTTTAACTTTGAAATTTTAATTTTGAAGAAGCAATACATTAAAGCTGACAACTATGGGTTATTGTCATCAATGACTATATTAACATCATTTAAATTATTATTGTTTTTTACTTTATTTTGGAGAGAATTACACAATTAGTCCTTGTGATTTACTATTAGTTTCACCTTTGAGTATTAAGGTTTAAAAGTTTCATGTTAAGGTGTTAGGTTTAGTTTTTGTAACATAATAGGGTATTAGCACTAACGGAGTTTAATATTTAACTGAGTTTACCCTCATGTGACAAATGGTAAACCACAAGGACCAAAGGTGAAATTTAAGTGGGGCCCACCACCAACCTCAAAGGTGAAACTAATGATAAACCACAAGAACTAATTGTGTAGTTTTGTGTTCTCTCTGATATTTAAAAAACTTAGTAGGACCCACCACACACCTCCTTCTTCACCTTCACCAACCACCATCTTCACCTTTCACTACCACAATCAACCACTATCTCCTCCACCTTTCTCTAATATTTAAAGGCGAGGAACCACAAGTTTCTTCTCTCCTGATGAATGAGCTGTCGCAAAAACCTCGTGTCCACAATTGTTTGTATAATTTATAATCTGATGGCTAGGAAACAATAAAATAACAGAAAAATGAACTAAAATGCAAAATTTGAGGTCGCTATTTGTCATCGTTGATATGCTTCTGATTGAATTAAATAATTTTTAGCATTGCAATTGCAAATCCAATTTGTTGCTTCCTATCAGAGTATACTGTTATATCAGTTACATTTTTCTGTTCATTCAGGCTTCTATATGTCTATATCATTCATTCTAGTGATCATATAACCTGTTATTTTACTATCTCGCCAATAAAAGATATGGTCAGACTCAAATGAGATTGATTTAAAAAAATATATATAAGTATTGCTGAGTGAGTATGAGTTATTCATGAAAGAGCATACAAATTTTCACCTTAAATGCACTTAGGGACAAAATATTCATGCCCTTTATATGCAAAAACAAATACAAGTTTTTAAATATTAGACAAAGGAGATGGTGGTTGATTGTGGCAATGAAATGTGAAGATGGTGGTGGGTGAAAGTGAAGAAGGAGGTCGGTGGTGAGGTCCCACTAAAGTTTTTAAATATTAAAGAGAACTACACAATTAGTGCTTATGGTTTACCATTAGTTTCACCTTTAAGGCAATGTTTTAAAAACCGGTACGTACCGGCCGGTTATACCGGTAATACCGTTTTTCGGAGGTGAGCCCGGTACGAAACACCCCGGTATAAAGGTGAAACGGTATCAAGTTCGTACCGCCGGTAAAATACGGTATTCCGGTTTAAATCTTTATACCAGTACCGACACAAGGTAAATTTTTGGGTTTTGAACTATTGATTTTTTGTGGTTCAAGAAAAGCAAGAAGGAGAACTTCATAATAATGATATAGATAACATGTTTGGTGAGGAAGAGCACGAATCGGTTCCTCACACACGTTGTTACTTGTTATTTATGTTACTTATCTTTTGTAATTTAAGTATATTATGTTTGTTTTTTCTACTAAAACTTCTTATGTAATAAGTTAGAAGATAAAAATAGTCATGCTCTAGATTTTGAAGAAGATCTTGGTAGTGAATTTCATCTTTTAAGATTCGTGAACTTGATGTATTCAGTACTCCAATAGCTTGGACATAGCGTACACTTTCATTTAAAAGAATTTTGTTAAAAAAATTTGAATACTTTTGGATTATTTTTTTATATGGAATAACTTATGGATTATCTTTTAATATGTAATCATTCACTTTTAGATTATATTTTGAGTTCACGTTGTAATTGATGGATTCGTAGAGTTAACAAGCCAATCCGGTTGAACCACCCGATACAACCCGGTTCAACCGGTTGAACCATTTTTAAGCCAAATCCGGTATGATTTAAAAACCGGTTTTTAAAACATTGCTTTAAGGTTGGTGGTGGGCCCGCTTAAGTTTCACCTTTAGTCCTTGTGGTTTATCATTTGTCATGTAAGGGTAAACTCAGTTAAATATTAACTTCTGTTAGTGCTAATACCCTATTATGTTACAAAAACTAAACTTAACACCTTAACATGAAACTTTTAAACCTTAATACTCAAAGGTGAAACTATAATTAAACCACAAGGACTAATTGTGTAATTCTCTCTTTATTTTGTGTGTCTTGTAGTTGTTAAACAACAGTCACAAATCTACCTCAAGGAAAATGTTATCATTTTGCTATAATACACAATAGTGTTCGTTATTTCTTTCAATTTCGTAACATATATTTTTTTTAATGCGTAAGATTTTTTTTGTCTAAATATATAACATGCTTTTATTTTACGTCTTAAAATTCGTTGACATTTTATAATAAATGATCCAGATTTACAAAAACCAAATTATTTCATATATCTTATTTGGTGGTTTAACCGAATTATGTGAAGCTTTCCCTTTTTTTGCGGTTTATAACCGAAATGGAATTTCGATTGTATAATTTTTGATTGATAACCCTTCATTTGATTCTCGATTGTATACAACTAGTTATGATTAGTTGACCCTGAAGCTGTAAAAACAATAACATTGGAAAAAAGGAATTTTACGTTAGAGTTGGAGTTGAATAGAAAGTGGAAAATAAACGAAGAAATAGTGAAAATAAGAGAAATTATGAAATATGTGGGTCATTGTAAAGATGGATAGTTAGAAAACCAGAATTGAAATCTACAGATGACATCGATCGATCGATCGATCGATATATGCATAGTGAGTCTTGAATTATAGTTTAATAATCTTGTGATGGGGTTTTGGAAGAAATTCACAGGGTTTCTAGGGTTTGGTCAAGAGCATGAGACTGGGGATGAAAATTACAGTAATCTTCCTCGCAAAGGTTTTAGTGTTTCAGTTCCTGTTCCTGCTCCTGCTCCAGTTTTATTTCCAACTGCAGCCGGCGATGGCGGTCTTCAGGTTATCATTAATTGCTCCCTCATCTGTTTCTCTGATTGCTTTCATATCTCAATCCACTATATCTTATGTGTCTGTTTAATACTCCCTAGAAATAGGTCATCATCTATAACAAATCAGAGTATATCAATCAACTGCTACTTCATCTTTCATTTTGGATTCAGTCCGTTGTTCATGTACCAATTGATTCGGAAGATATGATTTGGTTGATGAGAATTCCTTATAAACTTGTGTGATAGAAAGAAAGAAAGTATTCACTTATACCAGTTGATCATTTTTCTTTTATCTGCTTAATTTGTTTTTACCACTAAAAGTCATTCGAGACAAATAGGATTCTTGTTGCTTTGTTTTCACCTTAGGTTGAACTTCCATTTATATGAGAGTGAATTTAATAGTGAAATCTTGGCATTGCATTTTAGATGTTTTTGTACGGTCGGTTTGTATGGTAGGTAGGGTGGTGTTAGAATTTTTTAGGGTTAGTCTCATTAGCTTAGTTTATTAGGATTATGGTTTCATATTTTGTATATTTCTACTAGTGGTTACAGGGGGTTATTAATCTCAATAAAACATCTCTTAAATTTTACATGTATCAGAGCCAAGTTCCCCCTAAACCTATGCTGATCTGAAATGGATCTAACGTTAATGACATCTGACCCTAATATGTTCTATATGAATGATTTGTGATACCGTTAAGGCAGTGTTTTGACGGTGGGTGTGCTGTAAACTAAGACAGTAACCTCAAAGTTTTCACTTAGGAAATATATTAGTTATATGTGATGGCTTGTATTACATAAAATCAATCCATGGTTAGTAATAATCCGAGAAAAACATATTTGGATTTGGGTTGGTTCCGGTTTCTTTACAGAAAAGGCACAATCTGCAGCTGTGCATATGTATCAAAGGAACTTCACACAACTTAGGAAATATTTTAATTTCATAAAGATTAAACGTCTTATTATGTCATGTTACACTCTTGAGTTTTACTTAAGAAGGTTGTCGATAGCCAGATAGATAAATCCACTACTATCAAAGTATCAATTCAAGAGTTGCTTCTCCATAGATGGTCTCATGTGAACGAAAACACCAGCAAGATACACTTAAAACCATAGGGACGCCAAAAATGTAAAAAATAAAAAAATAAAAAAAAAATAGATAAATTATTTACAAATGATTTGCCTTTGCAATGAAGAAATCTTCTTGAAAAGGAAAGACATCTTATTGAGATTGACTTAACCTTCTTCGTTGTTAATTAGAGGTTGTGATGACGAATAAAATATTTTGCACTAGCGTCTAGCGCATATACCATGAAAATTGCAACCCTCGTTCTCTTCTCTACATTTTATTAATTTTGTATTTATAATGGATATAGGTGAACAAATGGGCAGGTTGGGAGTCATATTAGTAAGATTTTTGTATGCGTTGAATGCGATTGAGTTAAACTAGGTTGGCCTTAAAACACTTTTCTTTTCTCTTTTTTTATAGAAGTTTATCGGCCCAAGTAGGGTTACCAAAACTATATCAATTCAAGAAGAAAATGATATATAAGTAGAGCGATTTCTAGTAAAATACGTATGTAGAACATGTTGTGGGAGACTTTTGATTTCTAGTAACCCGTTTTTGTTTTGTCAACTAAATCTTTGACCTATAGTAGTAATGGATTCACAGGGTCTAGGATGGTATGCACGACGCCTCAGGGTAGACGAAGATGGAGATGTTGCAGAATGAGTTTCTTGAAGAGATATTCCCAGAAACATCATCTAATACACAACACATGCAATTTCAATATTCTAAAATTGAAGTGAAATTAAACACAAAACCTGCAAAAGCAAGAAATCCAGTCTTGACTCGTGAAGGAACAATCTAGCAGTTTGTTGAATACCAAGGTCGGTTCCTGTTGGTTTGAAAGGAAGTTGATCTGGTTTTGTGCTTTTGTTTTGAGATAGAATTGTATATTAGCTGGCCATGGATGTTTTACAACTTCATTGCTTTAATGTTAGCGGTTTTCATCCTGCGAATGTGAATGCTTTAGAGATCATATTATTATTTATGGTTTATATCAACAACCAAGTCGTTTGCTTGCTGTGTCCAAGATACAAGGATGTGGTTTGTTTGAAAAATAAATTTTTTAATGTAGTATAGGAAATATATATATATATATATATATATATATATATATATAGGGTAGGGTTCGTGTAAGAAAATAGTTTTGTGTAGGAAGTGTAGGAAGTGTTTTCAACCATTAGATTTAAAGATGGATGGTTGAGATTAAAAGATGGATGGTGTTTAAAATCTAATTAATATATTAAAGAATATAAGGGTATGATCGTCAATATGTGTTTTAAATGAGGGTGTCAAGGTCATTTTATATCAATATTTTTAGAAACTGTTTGAATGCTTTCTACATTTATGGTATCTCTCCCTCTCCATCTCTCTCCTAATTATTATTTTCATTAATATCATTCAAGACTCAAACATTTATTTTCATAAAACAAAATCAATTGTGCACCCATCTTCAACATTCATCTTCATCTTATGTGTAAGAAACATGTAACAGTGTTTTTATTTGTTATAAAATCGTAACATCAGAAGTGTTTTATATAAGGCTTTTGTTAGTTGATTATTCTATATGGATAAACATATGAAGTGTTTTATAAAATGTTTATGTATATTAGGTGTAGTTGTTGTTGTGGATTAAAACATTTCAACAGTGTTTTGTTTGTTATAAAACACTCTTGATGTTATACTGTTATAAAACACTTTCGATGATATTATAAAACACTCCTTATTAATGCATACTAGTTTTTCTTTCATTATAAAAACACTCCTGACGTTATTATAAAACACTCCTGATGTTAACCTTCCGCCATGACTAGATTAATCGAACAAGTGATAGAGATGGGTTATATGTTTGAAGAATCGAACAAGTTTTTGGGTATTGATCAACTTATTTGATATGAATATCTTATGATTCTTATAAAAAAATAATGAATAATTAGTTAATTTAGAATGATTAATCTTCATAAATATCTAGATGTTAGTTGCTAATTTAATGGGTTTGTAATAAATAAAAGATGGATAAAATGTCTATAATGCCCTTCATTTAAAGATTTAATCAGATTTGATCTAATGGTTGAAAATACTTCCTACACTTCCTACACAAAACAATTTTCCTACCGGATCCTCTACCTATATATATATATATATATATTAAAGTAATTTTTGGATCTGTTTTTATACGTATAAAAAAATTTATTATTGAGTGAATTCACTTACTCTAAAAGGAGAAAAAAAAACTCAATAAAGTAGTTTCTTTTTATGTGTGATATTTTTATAAAGTGAGCCAACAATTATGCTCACTTTAGCTCGTGTATCGTACTTTCATTCATCCAATTGAAGCTAGAGGTTGTAATTACATGAGATGCTCACTTGGCTCGTGTATCGTACTTTAATTCAAGCTAGAGGATGTAATTACACGGGGTATGGAACGCGCCTAAATTCAAGGATCGTCCCGTCATGTATGCTCACGGGTAAAGGATCAATATATCTTAAGGTTGATTTTATTCGGTCGGAAATGATTTTAAAGGAAATACATTATTATTGACTTGTTTATTTCTTGTCTTTCCTCCCCTTTCGGCCTGATGTGATATGAAAGATGGACCACCAATAAAAATATGTATGTGACCACTTGATCCATTACTTACTTATTTAAAGGTTATTTTATTTTGGGTTTATCTTTTTTCTTTATTCAACTAATTGTACCACTTGAAGGTTTACGTTACCTAAAAAACATTTAATCCTTTCATATCATAATCGTCTCACTCTCACTTACTTTAGTCACTTGGGTTTATCATTCTACACATAGTTGTATCTAAATGAACAGGTCGTATCCATGTTGCAAGAACCTGTTAAAAGGTAACTCGACTTCAAAGAATATTCTTCGATGGTCAAGTCAGTAGTTATTATATCAGAGTAACAGCATTAACATGTATGTGTAGAAATATCATAGTAAAGATAAGGTGAAGAGAAACCCAGTGTTGGAACATTGAGCTAATGTTAAGCCAAATCAGAAAGATATGTCTACAGTAATGATACTAACCGGCTGTCATAACAGGAGCTCAAATAAACTCAGAACAAGGCTTGAGATTTACATAAGCCCGGCTCTGTAAGGTGAGCACAAATACTACCTACCACCGGTGGAGCGTGTGTATCATAATGAACGTCAACAAGATAAATTAATAATCTTGAATACAACTTACAATGTACATGAGTTTGTACTATCGGCCCGGGGGAGGGCAGCAACACTTGACAACTCAACCCCGAAACATAAATATAAAAAAGAAATTTGGTTGTTTTGAAAGAGTCTATTCATCTTCATCCTCAGAATCCCCATAAACGACACTAATATAGTGTCCTAATGTCTCAAGATTGAGCCCGGGAAAACGATGAGAGGTGCTAACCGGCACAGGATCTATCTGCACAAACGGCCATTGCATGTTTTCAGCTGCTTCACATTCTTCCCACCCGTCACCGATTGCACAAAACTGCACGTTTGGCCCGTTGAATCGTTCTTTGATCAAGTTAAAACATTGATACTTCCCTACTTCCCATGAGCTGTAAACTGTCGGTTATTAACCAACAAATCAACATCAAGCAAGCGCATTTAAAAGTTAAAGATGTAAGTTAAAGAGACGAACCATTATCATAGGAAATCAAATCATCGAGTCGGAACAATAAGCATTTAACTAAGCTCGGGATCAATGAGCCTGAAGTCACAATAACATTGATGTTCTCAGCTCCTGAATCATTTGACGGAACAGAGTCTTTGTTTCCACCTGCACATTGTGCCACACAGGCCCGGGCTGCAATACAAGAGAATTCAAAAATTACAACTAGCTTTAAATTTGCACCAATATTTGGTTAAAAGTCAACAAGTTTTAATACATTCATGCCACGAATATTACATATATATATATATATATATATATACATACATACTTACCTGATGACAGCCATTTGTCTGTAAATTCATCGGTCACCTCATAAAGATTGTCCCAGGATTTTATCATCTTTTCACCAAATAAGCTACGCAAGCCCTGCAAATTTAGGCCATTTCAGGTCTAGAGTAGAGAATTATATAACACGCTGTTTAAGTGTATATCCAGTAAATAGTAACAAAAACCAGTGTTTCGGTCTAATTATAAAGATTTGGTAACGCAAAATACGCTGTATATCCTTGAGCAGCAACTAGCAACATCTATTGCAGGAAGTTTTTAAGGCCATTAAAAGCTTTCAATCTACAAAAATAGAACCATTTTGGGCAACTCCTAAACGGACAACACAACAAATATGAAACGGTAATACTTGCGGTTTTTTGACATCAATAATTGACATTACTAGGTATATAATTAGCATTCTTTCTGAAAGTTACAATCAGAAATAAACCAAATTTAAAAGCAATCTTGTTGTTTTCTTCTTAAAACCTAGCATAAAAGTAAAGAACTTGGCATTAAATTTCATTCACAACAAATCGGTATTTGGCATATCATAACCCCTGGTTTAAAAAAGGTCGCCTCATGTGGTTATGGGGCAAAATTAGGGTCCGTAGACTGTAGTTAGTTTATATGTAACAACAACCTAAGGGATGTAGGTGTAGTTGATAAGTTAAACATATGGGGTTTCTGGTTGTACATAAAACTACTTATTACGAAGAGACTCGTGCTTAGGTTACAACAAACATGGCATGGTATGTGGATCTAGAACACAAACAGAGTGAAAAGGCAAATTAATATACAAGAGTTTGAGAATATAACCTTTTTATACTTGTGAGTAATAATACGGTGTCTGTAAGCCAATTTCTTCTTATTAGAATCATCATCAAAAGCAGCACCAACAAAGCCATCATTTGCAAAGTCATAACCAGTAAGATCCAACCCATCATCAAACTCCCTCGTTGCATCGATAAAAGGCTTGTTGCAGCCTTCAATCTGCCCAAATCAAACATAATAAATTTCGATAACCATTATTATAATAATTGGGGCTTTGTTGTTGTTGTTGTAAATAATAATAATAATAATAATAATAATAATAATAATAATAATAATAATAATATTTACCTGTTCATAGAAGAAGTAATCATCGCAGATGCGTAGGATTTGATTCTCCCAAGTTTTGCCGATTTCAGTGCCCCTTTGAACGTCTTTGGAGCCGTTGAAAGCCTTGGTGTATGCGCCTGTGATGAGTGATTTCAGTAGGATCAGAGTCTCGTCCATATCCCATACGAAAACGTTCATCTTCTTCTCTTTATTACTATTCTGATTCTCCTCCATTCATACAACAATCCAATTCAAATCAATCAATCAGCAGGAAGGAAGATACAAGGTGGGGAGCTCTTTTTTTTATTTTCTTTTTCTTATATCATAATAATAATAATAATAATATTAATCCAACTTCAAGAAAGCAAGTGATGTCACATGCCTATTGCTTTGCCAGCCCAGGGGATGATATTATATCCTTCCTTCAAGTTTTAGTTATTGTCATAATTCCCTTTTTAATATACTTAGATTTTTTTAGAACGACCAACGCCACAACTGCGAGACTCTTATAAGGGGGCTCGGGAAAATTGGCTTTCCTTGCTAGGAGCCCCGTCCGATAGTGGTCTCCGAACCGGGAAAAACCCGATCCCCACCCGTCCGAAAACCCGCTGTGGAGAATCAGTAAAACCCGGGCGAGATCAGGACTCAAACTCCTGACCCATAGGTCAGGAGTGATCCCTCATTTCTCATTATCTCCTCCAAATGTAGCTAGTGGGGATTGAACCAAAGTCTCCCAATGAAAACTTAGGCCAACCAACCAACTGAGCTAGATTTTATTACATTTTATTCTTTTACTAGCTTTTATCCCGGAAGCGTCCCGCGGTTGAAAAATATAATCATTCTAATAATACTAATAGTAATAATTATTACTCGTGTAATTAAATAAATTAAAAAAAATAACTTTGCTATAAGGTGACACCATGTGTTACAGTGTTGCGCGATTTTTTCTCTTAGCTTCTCTTGATGAAGTATACCTATCCATCTTAAGAAGAGAAAAAATAGTATGACGATTGGGCTAAATTTCAACATCGTAGATAAGAACCTAGTTTAAAAGAAAAAAAAACATGATTAACGAATAACCTGAACACTTTGTGTTTTTTTTTCCTGTATGAACGAACCCCACAAAAATAGTCGATTTTTTTCTCCGTTTTTTATATAGCACTATTGTAATCGTTGGAAAGATAATAAAACGATCGTTAATTTGGTGTAATTTTTTTCTTTAAAAAATCTCGTATATAAAAGATATAAACGTTTAAAAATTATGGGAGAAAACACGAGAGAGAGAGATAATTTTAAATTTATTTTTAAATTCTTTTTTTCCTAAAATAACTCAATTTCTTTTGTTTTTTTTATTGGTCCACTTGTCATCCTACATAGCTCTTTCTAAGAAGAAAATGCATGAAAGAATGCCATGTAGGACACCCCTCTTTTCAAATATATATATATATATATATATATATATATATATATAAAAGGCGAGATTCCGTGTGGAAACACACGGGACGATTAAGCCAAGCCTTATCCGCTGTACGGTAACCACCGACACGTCAACGGATCAAACGTCTGCTGAGAGGAACCGCTGTTTCGCAACGAGTGTTTATATCTTTTATAATAATCATTATTATTATTATATACATAAAAAAGCATAAGCAGACCCACGTTTGGTCTGTTGATGCAATTGGTGAAGACTGAAATGTAAATGTTATGTTAATGTTAATTAAAATCGTTTATGATGAACTTCCAGATGTCTTTACTATTTTTTAGACTGACAACGCGTGAAGATGAAAGGTCATACGGTAGAATAGTTATTATACTTGGGTTAACATGTTAAACGAAATGTTTTCTTATAATGATTATATAATTAATTGCAAAATGTTCATAGTACCTAAAAAGTCTATACAATTTGTGAAACATAAATGGACGAATGCTTTGGAAAACGGAATTAAAAAAGGATCTTTCAAGCGAGATTCTGAAAACGAAACAAAGGATTTTTGAAATTTTAATTAAGTAGTTTTGTATAGTAGATATGATTTTTTTTATTATGTACGTTTTAATTTTAAATGTTAAGCTCTGTTTAGTATAAACAACATTATGAATCCAATCATCTGTTTAGTACCATCTGTTTGATTCTTTAAAACAATTAGTTTTGTAACGTCCCGCTATTTTATTAGAAGAAAAAAATATAATATATATTTATATTATATTCGCACAACTGTTGAATTTTCTTTCACGATAATACCTAATTAACAAGAAATATATTTTTATTATTACTCACCAACAAATTTAAATTATTTAATTACGTCATGTTGTGACGCGATGAGAATACATCGGATATCAAACGACTAGTCGAGTCCGTACAAATAACTGGTTTTGCTTCACTATGTGGTTAGAATAAGTGTGTCAGTGCGTCTCATTATTTGAACGATTATGTGAAAATGAACTCTATCTGAACACCATGACCATCATAAGGATCAACAAAAGCGTATGAATTTTATGAGACTAAAACTATATATATATATTTTTTTTAGCAAATACACTTGTGTAGAATAAAAATTTAGTTCAATATCATATGTATACACACACCCACGATTTCATATACACACATGTAATAGGTCAAGTACAATATCTATATCTATATTACCATGTGATTATATTGTTGATGGGGACATGACAATGGACTTGTATAGACACACATATGCATGCGTGTATATATATATATATATATATCTATAAATGTGTGTGTATTATAGACAAGCAAAAACTCATGACATAATAAATCTAGAACCCAAGTGATGTCATGACTTACACCTAATTAGACATAAGGCTAATGTTAACAATTTTTCCATACATAACCACCTACCTAAATTGGATAACAATCAACCTAATACTTCCACCTATGTATCTCGGCTATCACACATGAAAGGGACAAGACCAAGCTAGAATCATGCATAAGACAAATCCAACCTATTCTTCCTTTCATCAAAATAGGACCTTACAATCTTACACCTCACCCTAACTCATGAGAGAACCTTGCTTCTTTTGTCTAAACAATCACTATAAGATCTTACTAAATTCTTGAAGCCTTCCTTTTCCTTGTCTATACTCACGGCCGAAAGAAAACAAGCACAAGAGGCATGCATAAGTCACTATCACCAAGTTTCACCAAAATAACTAAGACAACTCACCTACAACACAAGTCTACTTACCCTATGCTAGAGACAAACATTCTTCTCCTCTCTCTTTCACAAATAGCGGCCGCATCAAGGACAAAAGCACAAGTCCCTATCAAGCTTTACACCAAATAACCCATGACAACTATAAAACACCTATTTCCCTAGGACTAGTACATCCATATATGGTTACAAACAAACATCTCCTCTTCTTTCCTTTTCATGGCAGCCGAGAACAAGCAAGAACATACACCTAGTGATGATCATTTATTACCTTTGTCCTTATTAATCATGCATGACACCTCGAGATCATGGTTACCTCACTTACACACAATTAGATCCTAGTTAGATGAGTAACCACCTCCCTAGACTTGATCCATTCCAAAACAAAAGGATTTCCTTGTTCCTTTCATTCGGCCAACTCACCATTGATGGCAACTAATCACTTAGTCTTGAACTTGCACCAAATAGGAAGCTTGTACTAATCAATGACTTTAGAAATCTAGGTATGAACTTACCATGTTATACACTATATAAAGGGCACCATAATCACCTTCATTCTTGCACCAACATCTCACAAACACTCCTCTTCCTCTCTTCTCTTACTAGGCCTGTAAATGAACCGAACGTTCATGAACTGTTTGTGAATTATTCGGCGGAAAGTTCGTTTGTGTTCGTTTATTTAAATAAATGAACGAACATGAACACAATTTTTTGTTCGTTTAATTAAACGAATGAACATGAACACACGCTTTGTTCGTTCATTTATGTTCGTTTATGTTCATTCATTTATGTTCGTTCATTTATTTTTGTTGGTTTATGTTCGCTTAATTAAACTTAACTTTATTTTTATTATTTATTTCCTTTTGTTAAGTATCTTAATTCATATTGTCACACCACGCCAATGGCGGAAACACGTGGCGCAACGCTCGAAGCATATCAAAGTCAAGATTAACACAAACTATATTTAATTAGAAAAGATCAATTTATTAGAATGTCGAAAATGAGTATCTCGTTACAATATTGCGCAAAGCATTACATAAAACGATGGACATTAAGTTTCAATGTGGGGGTATTTCCGTTTAGGTTCCAACCCGATGGTAACAATGAATGAAACCCCGACCAGTATCCGACATCCCAAATTCCACCGCACTAGCCCCATATCTATTCAGCACTTAGTTACCTGAAAGATATGTTTAAAAAGACGTCAATATATAAAATATTGGTGAGTTCACAGGTTTTAGTTTCATAACAACATCTTCACAACCATCGACTCGACTCACTTTACCGTATAATTATTTTCCCATTAAATAATTATACTAGGATCTTGTCGATCGATATTTCGTTTTTACAACATGTGCGCAACCTGCACAACTTGTGGCCTTTGTAAGGAGTAGCTAGCTCCTACAAACTATGATGATGAGCAATCCCTTGAGCCCCATAACCAAACCAAGACTAATAATAATGCCCCGCTCCAAGTCGTTTATCGGAACCCAACGACTTAATTTCAGAATACGTGCACCCCTGGCATACGCCGATGCATAATCGACGCTATCGATTAGGGGTGGGCCTTGTCAGGCACCAATAGTACTATCCAAATATTCCTTCGGTTTCATTCCCTGAATTAATGGTTATAGAAGAGAGGACTCAACCCCGAGTGGCGATCACTGCTCAAATACTCATCATGCCACTTATCACATTTTATCCTTTGAAAAACATTTCCACATGTGACAACATTTGACAAACATATCTTTCCCCCAGTTAAAACAGTAAAATGGGGCCGTGAAACTCACCTGATGTACAGCGTACACTCAAATAGCAGAGAATAGCAAGTCCGTGGTCAAGCACCTACGAACGTCCTAGTGCGTGTAAGTCACTAAGTCTATAGCGTGTGCTTTCCCGGCAAGTTGTACACCCAACTCCCAACACCACCATTTAGATATAATTCCCCGTTTAATTAAACATATGTCCTAGGTCCGTTGGTGATGGATTGCCATTGTTACAAGTTATATATATTCGCGTTAATATTTCTGTAACTTGTATAATATTATCCTCGACTCGACTTTACTTAACGTATAATTATTTTCCCATTAAATAATTATACTTAAGATCGCATCGTTCGATATAATATTTTTAACGCTCGACACGACTCACTATACCGTATATTTATTTTCCCATTCAAATAAATATACTAAGATTTTGTCGTTCGATAATACGTTTTCTACGCTCGACTCGACTCACCATACCGTATATTTACTTTCCCATTAAGTAAATATACTAGGATCTCGTCGATTCGGTAGTATATTCTTAACGCCCGACTCGACTCACCACACCGTATATTTACCTTCCCATTAAGTAAATATACTAGGATCTCGTCGGTTCGGTATACACATATATATATGTATATTATTTACTCGTCTCGGTTTTCATTCCCGTATATCTACTTTCCCATTAAGTAGATATACTAGAATTTCGTCGAGCCGAACATATATATATACATATATACTTGTACTTTCATCGTTAAGTCCATACTTTCGTTTAACGTTTTTAATCGTTAGATTATTTACGTTATGTTTTCTCCCACGAATATTTGTCCAACACTTAGGAAAGTGTTATGTAATTTTTCACCCAAGTTATGTATTTTACTCCTTAAAATATATATTTACTTATCTTGCCGCAACGATATTTTTCTCGTTGTCCGCTTTTACGTCATTGTTCATTAACACGTCCAAGTCCGATTTCCTAACTTGTATTGTTTACTTTTCCCAAGTTTTCCTCAATATGTGTTTTATAGAATATTATTCATATTTCTACTTCCTAACACATGTTACTTGGAAGGTTTATAAACATTTTTGTATATTTAACACAAAACTTGACAACTTATATACGAAAATGTTCCAACACTTTTATATTCTCATTTATATAAAAGTGTTCATTTCTATATAAGTTCTCCCAAGTTTTAGTTTGTCTAACATTTTTATAAAAAAAAAAACCTTTGTTCTTATATAAATCCATATGTTAGAAAAAGTCCATATTTTTATAAAACTCTATTTTATAAAAATACACTTTTATACAAAATACATGTGTATGTTCACTAGTATTTACCACTTTAACAAGTCTTATATCCTTAAGTTAAGATGATTAAAATCACTTTCAAGTTCATCCAAGTTTCATTAACAAGTGTTACCCAAATCACTATTTTTCTTCAAGTATACATGATCTTAGTAAAAACTATAAGAATACTACACATCCATCACCAATTTTCGGCTCATAACACACACTTATAACACCATTTTAGTCTTAAAATTCATATGTTTCATCATGAAAAGCTTAATCAAGTTAACCCATTGTACAACTTGCTTCAAGCTAATAAACATGAACTTTTAAAGACAAAAACAAGATCAAGAATACTTACAACTAGTACAAGGCTAGGGAAGCTAACAATGCTTGATTTTGATGGAGTTTAGTGTGTTCTTCCTATGTGGTTTAGCTCCTAGCTTGAAACACACAATGGGGGTTTGGATGATGGATGTTTAGTGAAGGAATTTGAAATGTTTGAACTTGAAAGAATGTGTGTGTGTGTCTTGATAACCCACGGCTCAAAGAAAGAAAAAAAAGAAGAGTTTTTGCTTGTTTTGATCAAGTATAAGGTCACATGATCTCTTATAATCTTCCCATGATCTTCCCAAGATCACATACAATCTAACTTGGATCCAAAATCCCTTAAAACATGGATTTCTTGTACTAAATGAATCTTGATGGATTGTTTTTGGAGTGTTTGGCCGATTGATATTAAGGAAGGTGGAGGATTTTATAAATCTCACAAGTACCTCAATATCTAGCATGATATCTCATACAATCTTTCCATATATTTAGTTTGTACCAAAATAATCTTATTAGATATGGGGAAGATTTGGCCGATTCTTTTTGAAGGATTTAAAGGATTTTGGATATCTTTCAAGTACCTAAAGATCTTACACATAATCTCCTCCATATCTTACATGATCTTCCAAGATTGCATAAGATCTATCATGGATTTTAAATCCCTTGATATGTGGATGCATTTGTACTAATTATATCTTGTGTAGATTTGCTTCTTTGGGTGGATTTTGGTGGATCTTATAAGTACAAAAGATAATCCATGTTAGATTTCATGTCCCACCCTTGTAATCTTTGTGATATCCTTGAGATTTGATCAAATAAAAATAGATTTTGGCCATGTGAGGATAAAGGGCCGGTTTGGGGGTGGGTCTAGTGGGGTCCACCACACAAAATATTTGCTAAATAATATGTTAAGTTTAATTCTTTATCGTTCGGGTGTCGTTCGGGTATTTTTCGGACTTTAACCGCGTGTTATTCGGACATTAGAAGTGACTCTAATAACCCTTAAACATAGTCTATTTTAAGTGTTGGTTGGTTAATTAGGCTTTCGTTGGGTGAAATTATAAGTTATATGCGTACCGGGTGCGGTACGCGCACTTTATTCGTTACCGGGAGATTTGTATGTGAAGCTTTCACTTATGGTTTTGGAGTTTCAAAACACATTATATTTTGTGAAAATGCCCTTTATGTTATATCCTGGGTGTCCGGGATCCTTTTCGTTTATTTAATTTTTACCGGGTAATCGCCAACGTCCGTACCGGACAAGTTTATTCGCACATGATCCTATCATGCTTCATCATTAAACGTGTGCATTCCTATGCATCTTATGGGGAATTTGCTATTCTCTACGGCATCAATTAAATTAATCTAATTAATTTAAACATGCACTTAAACCGTTAATTACATATACTAATTACGTACGGAATCACATCGATTTTTGCCGGATGTTACATTCTCCCCCCGTTAAGAGAATTCTGTCCCGGAATTCAATTCAAGCATTCCGTCCCAACAATATTCTTGAACATGGCGGAGCGTTTGCGCTTCACGAGATTTCCTCTTTCCTAAGTGAACTCAGGTTCAGCTTAGCGTTCTAACGAACACAATATCATGATCCAACTATGACTAAGCTCTTGGACGTCCCAATCCGACACATCTATCGGTTTCCCGACATAATAGAGCTTACGTCAACCTGGATCCCATCGGTCGAGGAACTGGCAACACTTCCTCAGTCTTGACTTGCGGGATTCATCAAGAGTCCCACTGAGCTCTTGCGATAATTCGAGCTTAATCATTACGAGACCAATTTTGATCGATATCTCCATACCACTGGAGTATCAAGAAGTTGGCCTACTACAATCTCTAAGCTTATCGACACCCTCTCGGAGTATGACTCTCAGTGAAAACCTATTATTAGACCGAAATTCTTAAGGCCTGCGCCTTGTCCGTATGAATTCTTAATAGGTTCGCACCTCATCCAGACAGTCTCCAATTCTGCAAGACTTATTGGACATCTCTCGAATAACTCAACCCAGAATATGTGTCTATCTCCGTCTGTCATTCGACGCACTGGAGATGTACACGTATGCCCTTCAAAGGGCTTTGAGCAGTACGCCCCGAATGCTGGGATGATAATTCCCATCACATAGGAATTTTTGTTGATGAAGCACACGAGTTCGATGTACCACAGACATCAATCGTGTCAGCGTGGAACGGTTCCGTCAAGTACATTCAATTAGTCCGAGAATGACAAGCCATACTCGTCTCAAATCGAGTATCCCAGGCTAGTGTACATAATTTGTCGAACTTGAGGTAGAGTGACTACTACAATCCGATATAATGTAAGTCGGCAATCCAATGTCTAGCCATGACTCTCCAAGAATATAGGTAGCTATCCATATGCCTCATCTCGAAGCTATAGGTGAGTAAGGAATGAGAGGGTTCCAAACAACAACCAATCATCACTTGGGTCACATCCGACCCCGGGACACCTCGGGTGTCATGGTGATGTCAAACAGGTGATCTTTCCGCACCACATAAAAGTCCCCTTGGAAACCTCGTCGGGTATTCCATTTTGTTACCCTTCGGCTCGACTTACTTTACCGTATATTTACCTCCCCATTAAGATAAATATACTAGGTTCTTGTCGACCGAACAACTATATTCAAGATGGGACTTTATTTCCGTGGAATCCTCTAGCAACTGAATCGCTACCTCCCACCCGAGCAATTGTGGCAAATGGTACTAGGGCGTTTAGTAGGGATTGATGGGGGTCGAAAGTTTTTGCGTCGCTTTCACCCTTCAGTTCCCTGACAGTAAGTAGTGTATATACGACACCCGGGCCGTACTATTCCACAATCCTCGAGAATTACCAGTCGACTCAAACACCAATCACCAGATGCTTCCAGCACATAGGTCAATACCGGAAAGTGATACATGAAACATCATAAGTTGTTTTCGCAATGAACAGAGTATAAGGTTTCTTAAGATATATCAACACGTTGGCCCCCATTGCGACAAGTATACAGAACACCAGTAGCTACCCAAACCATGGGTATCCAGTACCAGTTCTGTTATATGTGCTTCATGGGCACTAGTGTTCTATCGTCATTAGCAACCTAGTAAGTCAATTCTGAATAATACAGGCCACATGCCCTTAAATTGACTTTCAGATCTTATGCAGGGATCTGAGTGAAAGGAGTCCTGAAACCGAAACCCTCACTCATCGAAGGTTCCATCCTTTCGGAATCTTTTTATGTAAATGGTGAAATCGGGTCATAGATGCATGTATTTAGCATAGATTTCACATTTGGCTTGACGGCTTCATGCGCCCAAGTCGTTACTTAAACAAGCGAGCGACTGATATCGCCCCACAAGTAATAGTCCTGAGCCTTCCCATAAGGTATCCCATTCAATGACTCAGTAGTCACACATATGGGCGCAATATGTAAGCCTTCAAGCTCGTCCTGATTAGTCAGGTACCATACGCCCTGACCTGGCAGCTCACATCACTATGGTGTCTCCAAAAGTGTCTGTTGAGGACCGAGGATTTTACTCTAGCGCGAGTAATGCTAATTAAAGTATAACTGGGAACACCACTATCAACCCAAGCTCGAAAGAGTTCCACTATTCCAAGAATATACTCAACGACACCAAGGCAAGATAAACCTACCATCAGATGAATAACCACATTAATCGAAGGGCCGAGCTGATCGACCATCTCATAATGATAGGGTAGTACCCTTATAGAGTAGATAATGCTACACGCCCTTCTAGATTCAGGGTTCATAGAACCTTCGAATCATATACCAGGGACCTCATCAATGCACGCCCATGGGTGGGTCTACAATGGTATTTCCATAATCAACAGTATGACACGTCGTCATGAATGACATCAAATGAATCCACTGGGATGATCAATAAATGAATTGGGTCTTTCAACTCTTGCTAGTCCCAAAGGTATGGATCATAATATCGCTCACAATTACTCGATACCTTCAGGTTCGAGATGTATTCGAAATCCCATATCACAAAGACGAGCCTCGCCTCGTCATGTGTGGATCATGGGATTTCTTCCCGACATGATTGAGTGTGGTTAGTCGACCAAAATGTGTGCAAAAGGTTAAGGCATCACTGATGCCTTAGATTTTGAAGATGTAACGCTCATGAAATGCGTGAGCATATCAAAGGTCGACACATGTTTCGGTCAATTACCCAAACAATCACGAGTCTCAAAAGAATACATGGGCTAACACTCAGACTAGAGTGCCTTAGTGTGACTTCTAGAAAGTCCGCTGAGCACCCGATATCTTACATAATCAATGTTGGCGCTACACAATCGAACAAACAGAACAGTGATGGCAACGTGGGGTTTAGGTGATGTCTCCATCCCGAGGGAACCAGAGCGAAGAAAACGACAAGTAATCACATCATCAAGTAAATTCTACAGCTGTAGCGATACGCCCTCTGTGCAACACGATAGTGGAAACAACACGGCAATGGCAACAACATATCCACGAATCACATGAACTAGGGAACACCGCACAAGAGTGACACGTCAATAGAGAAGCATGACGACAAGGCAACACCGCAACCGGAACCGCATGACATAGAGAAACACGACAGCAAGGCTACATTATTGTAGGAGCAGTAAACACAGGAATGCATCATCGGCAATGCAGCGCAACCACATGGGTACGCAATCAGCAAAAATAATGCAACATCGAGCTTGCACAATGGCTGGGGTAACACAGTAGCATGAATGCACACGTCAACATGACGCTAAATATGGAAAATCCCCAGTCCACATCAACAGCAAGCTCCGTTATGGTGAGAATGCATCCCCGTGCGTCTCAGATCACTTGTTGAGGTGGGATTTGCATCCGTACCTTCGACCTCGAGCCTAACCTCCATAGGCTGGTATGAATGGTTAGATTGGTCGGCGCATCAGTCGTCATAACTTAAATGGGAACGATGGGTTCCACATAATTTAGCTGACTTCTCAAGTCGATATTGTTCATAGAGAGAACGACCGTAGGCTTGGTATGAGTCACTCAAACGATAACAACAGCAACATCGACAGTCTCAACCGAGGTCTGAGAACCAATAACAATGTTAGGCTTGCTAAGAGCCCAAGGAATGATAACGAGGGAGTCAATGAAAGCCTCAAAGAAAATGGAATTAACAACAACGGACTCCACAACGATACAGACATGGTCATAGCAGCTTGGCATGGGTCATAGAGACGTCTTCGTTAACGACACTCACCTTTGTAGAAGCCTCAAATACATCAACAACATCAGCTCGAGAAGAGCCATAGAAACAACATCAAGCCCAACATGGACTATAGAGACAACGACAACAATAAGCTCAACAACAGACATGGAAACAACAACATCAAGCCCGATAAGTGTTACAGAATCACTGACAACAACAAACTCTGCAAGAGCTACACACTTAACAGCGTCAACAGGACTCGCTTGAGCCATAGAACAATAACAGGAGCAACAACGTCAGGCTCGACCGGAGTCTTAGACTCATCGTAGTTATTATATGTGTGGTAAATAGTGTCCATAGGACCTAGAAACCAACCAATATCTTTCCCAATAATCAAAGATAGTGGTCACAACGAGAATAACAACATGTAGAGGCAGAAGGATCATGATTTATCGAGACACCACGATAAAATGAAAACGGTACAGACTCTGGCAAATCAGCCGAGTCATCCTTCTTATTGGAGTCCTCTTCCATGTTATTTAGGTATAAGCATCGAAAGTCATCTGATTAAGTTCCTTTCCGTCATTTAAGCGAGGTTGATGGACTCCCTTCCTGATAGGCCACGCAATGAGAATATCGAAATGTGACAAGAGATTAGACATGTCACAATGTCCATAACGAATGGATCTCGCAACCTTAGTTTAAAAAAAAATCACCGTGACGAGGGGACACAACGTCTCAATATCTTCGGGGATTGATAAAAACACTTTCCATCAATCGTCGACCAATAAATAACTAGTCTCGTTACCGTGACGACGGTGACGGACATTCAACATTGCAACAAGAGCAATGGAATTGCCGTCCCATGGGTAAGTTTAGTTTAACAGAATAACGTGACCACCTCCAGTGGTCCGTCATTTGATTTTCGAGGGGGATTTCAATGTCAGCAAAAGCGGCTTGCGACACTTGACGATTACGGAACACACCCTTATGATTACGATTCCTAAAGTGGGGTTCCACTCCCCAGGATTTATGACGGGTTCAGGCACAGCACACGTATCGAACCTACTCTGGTGTTCACCGACTGAAGCGAGACTACCAATAATCCTTGAAAAACATACAGGGGGTAGATAGAGGAGTCTTACAATAACCTTTGCACCCCAAGAAAGTGGTATGACATAAGTACCAATATGTTAAGTCTATCACAAATCATCTTTCGAAATACGATCCAGCGCTATTGCAAAGGGTGTTGAACCATACTTGAACACTCAGTACCTCGAGCAGTGGCTTCCTATGAGTTAATCTTATGCACTTCCGAGAGAGTCCATAGCCAAACGTCGACTGGGGCTTGCTATTCCACTACACGCCATCATCATAACACTGGCAACAATGTCGCGGTCGTGATTAGTGCCCGAAATTTTCCAACATCGTCGAAGTTTATCACAGCCTTATGACTCGCGGATGTGCAACATGGCATGCTGATTTCACTATCAGTCCATGACTGCATGGGAACAACCGATACTGTCGATTCAGACGAGGGCTATCGAGCCTTCAGGATAACAATGATCAAGCTTCCTAATCCCGCAACTTCGATTCTGTCCTTCACAAGGAGAAGAAAAAAATACTCGACCCTTGAAGACACTTGGGCATGTGTTAGATCGAACATGACTTATTCACCATGACAACACAGCAGCACACGGCTATGAGTCTCATATCTGATCCACGCAGGGTCCCGTTCTCAAACGTACTAGTTTTACAGGGACACGCCCTAAGTCTTCACTGGGTTCCAAGTTTAGCATTCCTCGCATCGTACCAATCATTCATCTCTTCGGTAGGCAGCGCATCCTCGTACGCCCACTCCTTTGGAAGAACTTTGTGGCGGAGGCATTCAACTCTTATACAAGGAAGTTTTCGTCTCCCGTCACTATCTGATGCAAGGATTCACGTCAGGTTTCTCATATGATTAGACGTTCGAGCTCTTCCGTGTTCGTACCTTAAAGGTAATGTCGAAGAAAGCTCGTTAGGTTAGCTAGGATCAAAATCAAGGAACGTCGACGAGACCTCCCATTTAACCCATTGGCCAATCAAAACTAAGACTGAATCTAAAGAACAAGAACAACCAAGACAAGGAGTGATCACCAATCCCGGCCTTAGCGCCCACCAAGGTTACCGTGCACCCCAAACTATTATTACGTGTGCACCCGTAATGATAATTTGCGTTGCCAGGTAATCTTGTTGCCCGCTAGTTCCGAGCTTCCTGATCCCAAAACAAAGATTTCATACAACAGAAGGCTTGGTCTAGTTTCGCCTCCAAATCATAAACACCGCGGCGACATCCATTATCGCGATAGAGATTAGTCCTTCCGATCATCCCGTCTACAGGTAAGCGAGTGAGCTCCTCGTAGACCACAGCATCCTTCCTTCTTGCTGGTACCGGTGATCGATGCAAGAGTGCGGACTAATGTGAAGCGTGACACGACATCCTTACTGGCAAAATATCCGTACTACGTATATGTATTAACTAATCTTAGAAAATCGGATTTCTATGCAACATAACATTCTTATCCGTATTTCTAATACTTCATATATTGACACACATGGCTAGTCGGTCGGAATTTCCCCTTGTACATCCCATGTACAAATTTCTTTCTTTTCTAAAAATATTTTGTTGTGTTTTAGTTTTGAATACTTTGTCTTCGAGCCGAAACCGGTTATAGTCTAGATTTTTCAAAAATGCTAGTTCGCTATAACCTTGGCTCTGATACCACTTCTGTCACACCACGCCAATGGCGGAAACACGTGGCGCAACGCTCGAAGCATATCAAAGTCAAGGTTAACACAAACTATATTTAATTAGAAAAGATCAATTTATTAGAATGTCGAAAATGAGTATCTCGTTACAATATTGCGCAAAGCATTACATAAAACGATGGACATTAAGTTTCAATGTGGGGGTATTTCCATTTAGGTTCCAACCCGATGGTAACAATGAATGAAACCCCGACCAGTATCCGACATCCCGAATTCCATCGCACTAGCCCCATATCTATTCAGCACTTAGTTACCTGAAAGATATGTTTAAAAAGACGTCAATATATAAAATATTGGTGAGTTCACAGGTTTTAGTTTCATAACAACATCTTCACAACCATCGACTCGACTCACTTTACCGTATAATTATTTTCCCATTAAATAATTATACTAGGATCTTGTCGATCGATATTTCGTTTTTACAACATGTGCGCAACCTGCACAACTTGTGGCCTTTGTAAGGAGTAGCTAGCTCCTACAAACTATGATGATGAGCAATCCCTTGAGCCCCATAACCAAACCAAGACTAATAATAATGCCCCGCTCCAAGTCGTTTCTCGGAACCCAACGACTTAATTTCAGAATACGTGCACCCCTGGCATACGCCGATGCATAATCGACGCTATCGATTAGGGGTGGGCCTTGTCAGGCACCAATAGTACTATCCAAATATTCCTTCGGTTTCATTTCCCTGAATTAATGGTTATAGAAGAGAGGACTCAACCCCGAGTGGCGATCACTGCTCAAATACTCATCATGCCACTTATCACATTTTATCCTTTGAAAAACATTTCCACATGTGACAACATTTGACAAACATATCTTTCCCCCAGTTAAAACAGTAAAATGGGGCCGTGAAACTCACCTGATGTACAGCGTACACTCAAATAGCAGAGAATAGCAAGTCCGTGGTCAAGCACCTACGAACGTCCTAGTGCGTGTAAGTCACTAAGTCTATAGCGTTTGCTTTCCCGGCAAGTTGTACACCCAACTCCCAACACCACCATTTAGATATAATTCCCCGTTTAATTAAACATATGTCCTAGGTCCGTTGGTGATGGATTACCATTGTTACAAGTTATATATATTCGCGTTAATATTTCTGTAACTTGTATAATATTATCCTCGACTCGACTTTACTTAACGTATAATTATTTTCCCATTAAATAATTATACTTAAGATCGCATCGTTCGATATAATATTTTTAACGCTCGACACGACTCACTATACCGTATATTTATTTTCCCATTCAAATAAATATACTAAGATTTTGTCGTTCGATAATACGTTTTCTACGCTCGACTCGACTCACCATACCGTATATTTACTTTCCCATTAAGTAAATATACTAGGATCTCGTCGATTCGGTAGTATATTCTTAACGCCCGACTCGACTCACCACACCGTATATTTACCTTCCCATTAAGTAAATATACTAGGATCTCGTCGGTTCGGTATACACATATATATATATATATGTATATTATTTACTTGTCTCGGTTTTCATTCCCGTATATCTACTTTCCCATTAAGTAGATATACTAGAATTTCGTCGAGCCGAACATATATATACATATATACTTGTACTTTCATCGTTAAGTCCATACTTTCGTTTAACGTTTTTAATCGTTAGATTATTTACGTTATGTTTTCTACCACGAATATTTGTCCAACACTTAGGAAAGTGTTATGTAATTTTTCACCCAAGTTATGTATTTTACTCCTTAAAATATATATTTACTTATCTTGCCGCAACGATATTTTTCTCGTTGTCCGCTTTTACGTCATTGTTCATTAACACGTCCAAGTCCGATTTCCTAACTTGTATTGTTTACTTTTCCCAAGTTTTCCTCAATATGTGTTTTATAGAATATTATTCATATTTCTACTTCCTAACACATGTTACTTGGAAGGTTTATAAACATTTTTGTATATTTAACACAAAACTTGACAACTTATATACGAAAATGTTCCAACACTTTTATATTCTCATTTATATAAAAGTGTTCATTTCTATATAAGTTCTCCCAAGTTTTAGTTTGTCTAACATTTTTATAAAAAAAAAACCTTTGTTCTTATATAAATCCATATGTTAGAAAAAGTCCATATTTTTATAAAACTCTATTTTATAAAAATACACTTTTATACAAAATACATGTGTATGTTCACTAGTATTTACCACTTTAACAAGTCTTATATCCTTAAGTTAAGATGATTAAAATCACTTTCAAGTTCATCCAAGTTTCATTAACAAGTGTTACCCAAATCACTATTTTTCTTCAAGTATACATGATCTTAGTAAAAACTATAAGAATACTACACATCCATCACCAATTTTCGGCTCATAACACACACTTATAACACCATTTTAGTCTTAAAATTCATATGTTTCATCATGAAAAGCTTAATCAAGTTAACCCATTGTACAACTTGCTTCAAGCTAATAAACATGAACTTTTAAAGACAAAAACAAGATCAAGAATACTTACAACTAGTACAAGGCTAGGGAAGCTAACAATGCTTGATTTTGATGGAGTTTAGTGTGTTCTTCCTATGTGGTTTAGCTCCTAGCTTGAAACACACAATGGGGGTTTGGATGATGGATGTTTAGTGAAGGAATTTGAAATGTTTGAACTTGAAAGAATGTGTGTGTGTGTCTTGATAACTCACGGCTCAAAGAAAGAAAAAAAAGAAGAGTTTTTACTTGTTTTGATCAAGTATAAGGTCACATGATCTCTTATAATCTTCCCATGATCTTCCCAAGATCACATACAATCTAACTTGGATCCAAAATCCCTTAAAACATGGATTTCTTGTACTAAATGAATCTTGATGGATTGTTTTTGGAGTGTTTGGCCGATTGATATTAAGGAAGGTGGAGGATTTTATAAATCTCACAAGTACCTCAATATCTAGCATGATATCTCATACAATCTTTCCTTATATTTAGTTTGTACCAAAATAATCTTATTAGATATGGGGAAGATTTGGCCGATTCTTTTTGAAGGATTTAAAGGATTTTGGATATCTTTCAAGTACCTAAAGATCTTACACATAATCTCCTCCATATCTTACATGATCTTCCAAGATTGCATAAGATCTATCATGGATTTTAAATCCCTTGATATGTGGATGCATTTGTACTAATTATATCTTGTGTAGATTTGCTTCTTTGGGTGGATTTTGGTGGATCTTATAAGTACAAAAGATAATCCATGTTAGATTTCATGTCCCACCCTTGTAATCTTTGTGATATCCTTGAGATTTGATCAAATAAAAATAGATTTTGGCCATGTGAGGATAAAGGGCCGGTTTGGGGGTGGGTCTAGTGGGGTCCACCACACAAAATATTTGCTAAATAATATGTTAAGTTTAATTCTTTATCGTTCGGGTGTCGTTCGGGTATTTTTCGGACTTTAACCGCGTGTTATTCGGACATTAGAAGTGCCTCTAATAACCCTTAAACATAGTCTATTTTAAGTGTTGGTTGGTTAATTAGGCTTTCGTTGGGTGAAATTATAAGTTATATGCGTACCGGGTGCGGTACACGCACTTTATTCGTTACCGGGAGATTTGTATGTGAAGCTTTCACTTATGGTTTTGGAGTTCCAAAACACATTATATTTTGTGAAAATACCCTTTATGTTATATCCTGGGTGTCCGGGATCCTTTTCGTTTATTTAATTTTTACCGGGTAATCGCCAACGTCCGTACCGGACAAGTTTATTCGCACATGATCCTATCATGCTTCATCATTAAACGTGTGCATTCCTATGCATCTTATGGGGAATTTGCTATTCTCTACGGCATCAATTAAATTAATCCAATTAATTTAAATATGCACTTAAACCGTTAATTACATATACTAATTACGTACGGAATCACATCGATTTTTGCCGGATGTTACACATATGTTCTAAAAATTTAACCCTAAACCTAATATTCTAACCATATCACTTAACTTTATTTTTATTATTTATTTCCTTTTGTTAAGTATCTTAATTCATATGTTCTAAAATTTTAACCCTAAACCTAATATTCTAACCATATCACTTATCAGATGCTATCCATACTTCACAACCACACCTCACTTCTTCTTCACACTCCACAGCCCTACCTTCTTCTGCTTCCAGTCGACCACCTCCATAGCCCCGCCTCCACTCTCCAGCCTCAACAGCATCGCCGTCTCCCTCATCCTCGTCTTCACATATCATAGCGCCGCTGTATATCTCATCTCCGTCATTTGGTTTTTGTTGCATTGTGATTAATCATTATTAACTTGTTTTTGTTTGTGTTCGTTTATGTTCATGAACAGCTCGTTTAAGTTTTAAATGAACAAACATAAACGAACACGAACACGACAAATTTCTTAATGAACGAACACGAACACAAAAATGTGTTCGATTATATGTTCGTGTTCGTGTTCATGTTCGGTTAAAGTTAAATGAACAAACACGAACACGCCTTGTTCATGTTCGTTCGGTTTATTTACAGGCCTATCTCTTACTCTCGGCACACTACCAACCCAAAACCCATATCCCCTTTCAAGCCACAAAGGACGCAAGAGGCTTAAAGGTCCCATCGCTCGGTCACACAAGGGCACTCTTTGCCGGGATTATAGTAATTCTAGCTTCTGCTTTGCTAGATCACTTACTCGGATACCAAGTGAGTTTACATAGCCCCTTTTTACCTTTTCACCGTTTTTGGGGTGAAACATGTTACAAATTTCAATTACAATTCAACATAAGTGTCTATGTGTTTTTCTATGTTGCATTATGTCTTAGGCATTACTATGGTAAGCACAATTAAACTAGCATAATCATTAACTCCGTACAAGCCAACGATATACAATGATAGATCTATTTGTAACACCCCAACCGATGGCGGAAACATCGAGGTGTCACGTAGTGATGATTGTTCAATAGCTCATGGTACTAATGAAAATTGAAAAATATTAAACAATTTACAATTCATCTTACAAGTAAATATTACAAAAGTTGATTAATATAAACTAGGTTCAAAGCTCCTATGTGTTCCAAGACTTGTACAACTTCCAATAGCAAATAAACCTGAAACATGTTAAGTTGGAAAGATGGGGGGGGGGGGTCAACTATAAATAGTTGGTGAGAATACACAGGTTTTGCATATAGTTGAAAACAATATGTTGTATAGCAATTTTAGTTGAAGTATAATAATGAGTAATGATAGAATATGAGCCCGACATGTAACAATGCATCTTTTGTACAATCAAACCTTGTGTCGACTGAGACTTAACTCGCAAGTTAGTAAAAGTGTAACTGTTATCGATCATCCCTGAATTTATGCGGGGGGATGGGTTTATCAGACCTATAGCGCTATAATCTAAACAGGCGGCTTGATCAATGTTAATGATTGTGCTGTGTCTTTTTGTTACAGTCAATTGATATAATGAGTAAATGATAGTGTAATTGAATCACAAGTTTCAACCATGTAAGAATGAGTAAATGATAGTGTATAAAATGTTTAAACATGTTTCACCCCAAAATGTAAAACAGAAAAAGGGGCTATGTAAACTCACGTTAGGTGCATAATGAGTTCGTGCGTTTTATTGAGCGTGCAAACACTTAGTAATAATGCCTTGGAAAACTCAAAACTAGCTAGAGGAGATAATGAAGGATGAAAACTTTAGTATATGGGAGATGGGATAATAATTTTTTTTTTTGAATGGTATAAAGAGTTGAATGGTAGGCTAGTGTATTTATAGTGTAAAATTTGGAGTTGTAATTAGGGACTACTTTGACTAAGCTAGAATTTAGGAACAACTTTGACTTGACTAGAAGACCATATTTACTATCACTTTGACTTGACTTTTCAGGTTTGACTAAGGGACCTTGAAAGGGTTTAAGTTTAATTGGTTTTAATTAACATCACAAAACACTAAATGGTGTAGTGGTTTGTGTGGTGTGGTTAAGGTTTAGCCCGCCAGGGACTCGTGTTCGAATCCTGGCACAGGCAAACATTTTTTTAACGTTTTTAAATCAGAATTTTTAATACAATCCAATTTAATATTGATTATACGTCATTATTTAAACAAATTTTTTTAACAAAATGGATGGTAAAGATACTATAAACATGAATCGGATGAATAAACGAGGGAGTTCTATATATATATATATATAAAGAAAATTTGTGTGATGTTACAGTCTCCCCTACTTTTAGGAACTTCGTCCCGAAGTTTATTATAAGAAGAAACATTTGAATAGTGTTGAGGATAGTTAGGGTGACTATGGTTCAGAGTAGGGTAAGAGTTTAAGGAATGTATAAGATAACCATAAATGCTAGATGGACTACCAAATAACTATGGTTTGTTATTGGTCTGACCCTACAATATCCCTTTCCACGTATCATTAGTGTTTATATATAGGGTGTACCGCAGCTAACCCATCACACCTCTGATACTTCGAAAACATACGGGGTATCTCCCAAAACCTTAATAGAATTTCACACTACCTTAATGTACCTGTAAATTCATGATTACGTTCCGGACCGCAATCACCAATTTACCTTACATTAGGGTTTTGTGTCCTTCTATGACTCTAAACACACATGTAAATAATGCAAAATAGCCTTGTGATTGAATCGTATACAATGTATCCAAAAATAAGTCCAACTGTTGAGCAGGAAAAAGACCTCTACCAGTCAGTGAGTAAGAACCTCTACCGATTGTTGAAAAGGTGCGATAGCCTCTACCAGTCGTTGAGCAGGTTGTAGGGCCTCTACCGACTGTTGAGCAGGCATGATGACCTATACCAATCGTTGAGTAGGTTATTTGGTACTCTACTAACTGTTGAGCAAGTACTTCATCCTCTATCAGTTGTTTGATTAAGTGTACCAATTATTACACACATGAATTGCAAATTGATAATATGTACATGTAAGCAATCAAGTATCAAGTATAGCATACGAGTTGTAATAGAGTTTCCCTAGACAAGGTTAATGACTCTAGGTGTGTCTATAGCAAATAGTTTATATTCCATGAATTCTAGTTTCAAATGTTCAAATATGGTAAATAGTCGAATCCTCATGTATAACTAAGGATTATGTTTGATGCAACACACAATCAAGTTTCAATAGTTTGGTTATCATGGGTAACTAGCTCATGTGTGAGAAGGTGAAGGATATGAATTTAGTTCTTGAGAGGATGATGAAAAATCTTGAAGCAGAATCAAGGTTGTGAGAGATAGTGAATGTGAAGATAGTTGATAAAGAGTTTATTTTATAGTAAGGAGATTATGTAGCAGTGTAAATTTTGGGGTTTGGATCAAAGGTTATAATCAAGTGTATAAGAAAACATGATTGTGGTATATGCCAAATATTGTAAAAATTTGAACAAGTTGAAAATGAGTGAGTGTCGATGGAGAATTTAGAGACTAGATATTATTCCTATGGATAAAAAAAAATCTTATTTTCAAAATTGGTTTTATACATAAAGAAAAAGTTGTTAAATAGTACAGGCTAAGTGGGCTTTGATTAAAATATTCCCGTTAGTTGGAGATTTCAAACATGACATTAGGTTTTGAAGATCAAGGTTCTATTAAGTGATTTTTTAATAGTTTAAAGCATTATATAGAAAATTGTTTGTTACGTCAATAAATAAACAATTGAATTTAAGTTCGAGGACATCTTTTGACAAAAATATGTACTTTGTAAAGTTACTAGGTAATGAAAATACAACAGGATTTAGAAATCTTTAGTTTGTGCTAAGGTATGAGGTTATAGTTTTTAAAAATAAGTAACATGTGGAGAAATGAAATAATATGATTTGGGTAGGGTGTTGAATAATTAAAAAGTGGCTAAGATGGTAAGGTGAAGTGTGATTGTGAAATCCATAGATGGTTATGAAATGAGATTGATTTAAGCTGTAAAATTTTGAGATTTTAGAGCTTAGTTTAAGGAAAGTGAGTGTAATCATTTATTCATTAATTAAAACGAATAAACGAAAACGTTGACTTATCAAAACTTCTAGATTCTAATAACATAGTGAAGACATGCTTTAGCCTATAAGTGAACACTCATCCCGAGAATTCCCAAGTAGGCATCCGGGTCCCTCGTTTGATTGGGATTTATGCGCAATGCCAGTCCTAGACAGAAAACTCAGAATACAGGCGTTCACCCTTCCAGATTGCACGTGTTCGTTATTAAAATCTAGAACTTCGACGAGATCTTCAAGGTGGTTCAGGCTAAACCTGAGGATTTGTCCTATTAGTCTAAGAGTAGATCTTGTGATGGAGAACAATCTTCTTGTAGGGACTAAAGTAGGGATAAGAAGTAGGATAGAGAATAGAAATAAGTAAGGTTGCAAGTAAAAGGAGCAAGTACGAGTTAAAATCCTATGGTTATAGACTAGACTATTTTTCTAATAACCTAATTCCCTATAACCATGGCTCTGATACCAATCTGTAACACCCCAACCGATGGCGGAAACATCGAGGTGTCACGTAGTGATGATTGTTCAATAGCTCATGGTACTAAATGAAAATTGAAAAATATTAAACAATTTACAATTCATCTTACAAGTAAATATTACAAAAGTTGATTAATATAAACTAGGTTCAAAGCTCCTATGTGTTCCAAGACTTGTACAACTTCCAATAGCAAATAAACCTGAAACATGTTAAGTTGGAAAGATGGGGGGGTCAACTATAAATAGTTGGTGAGAATACACAAGTTTTGCATATAGTTGAAAACAATATGTTGTATAGCAATTTTAGTTGAAGTATAATAATGGGTAATGATAGAATATGAGCCCGACATGTAACAATGCGTCTTTTGTACAATCAAACCTTGTTTCGACTGAGACCTAACTCGCAAGTTAGTAAAAGTGTAACTATTATCGATCATCCCTGAATTTATGCGGGGGGATGGGTTTATCAGACCTATAGCGCTATAATCTAAACAGGCGGCGTGATCAATGTTAATGATTGTACTGTGTCTTTTTGTTACAGTCAAATGATAGAATGAGTAAATGATAGTGTAATTGAATCACAAGTTTCAACCATGTAAGAATGAGTAAATGATAGTGTATAAAATGTTTAAACATGTTTCACCCCAAAATGTAAAACAGAAAAAGGGGCTATGTAAACTCACCTTAGGTGCATAATGAGTTCGTGCATTTTATTGAGCGTGCAAACACTTAGTAATAATGCCTTGGAAAACTCGAAACTAGCTAGAGGAGATAATGAAGGATGAAAACTTTAGTATATGGGAGATGAGATAATAATGATCTTTTTTTTTTTTGAATGGTATAAATAGTTGAATGGTAGGCTAGTGTATTTATAATGTAAAATTTGGAGTTGTAATTAGGGACTACTTTGACTAAGCTAGAATTTAGGAACAACTTTGACTTGACTAGAAGACCATATTTACTAACACTTTGACTTGACTTTTCAGGTTTGACTAAGGGACCTTGAAAGGGTTTAAGTTTAATTGGTTTTAATTAACATCACAAAACACCAAATGGTGTAGTGGTTTGTGTGGTGTGGTTAAGGTTTAGCCCGCCAGGGACTCGGGTTTGAATCCTGGCACAGGCAAACTTTTTTTTTTTACGTTTTTAAATCAGAATTTTTAATACAATCCAATTTAATATTGATTATACGTCATTATTTAAACAAAAAATTTTAACAAAATGGATGGTAAAGATACTGTAAACATGAATCAGATGAATAAACGAGGGAGTTCTATATATATATATATATATATATATAAAGAAAATTTGTGTGATGTTACACTATTGGACTGACAACCCCACCCGAATACGTTACCTCCAGTATAGGTAGCATGGGTGATTGTTATCGCAACAAAAACTAGTGAACCATATGCGTATGGAATGGACCACAATATTCTAGTCACAAGGTTTGATTATGCACACGATTTACCGGGTAGTATTGTTTTCACATATGGACTAGACTTGCCATGACACTCGAATTGTACAAATTTTATTCAATATTCAAACCTATGTAATTCTCACCAACTTTTGTTGACCCAAAATATTTTCAAACTTAACATGTTTCAGGTTATAGCTTTGCTTGAAGTTTAGAGTTAATGCATGAAGATTTAGATTTAGCATTTTTCATTGAATGTACAAATTCTTTATAGAACAATTGTATGTAATTCATTTAATCAATTATTGAAATTTAATATTTACCATGAGCTACTGAACAATCATCAATACGTGACATCCCGATGTTTCCGCCATCAGTTGGGGTGTTACAAGTTTAAGGTCTGTTTACTTATACAAACATTATCAAGCCAATTGTCTGCTGTAAAGTAAGGGGCTGTTTGGCAAGTGCTGAACCAGTAAGTTCTGAATCACTAAAGGGTCTGAATGGGTAAGAGGCTTTGAACCAGTAAGTGCTGAACCATTAAGAGTTGTTTGGTTGTATCTCTGAATGACTGTGCAGAATGACTATTTTACCTCTATGAACTATTATGTGCTGAAGGAATGTATCTGTTTGGCCAGAGTTCTGAATAGTGTACAGATTGATGAAAATTTGTAAAAGGAAAATAGAAAACGTCATAGAAAATCCAAATTAAACATAAATCCTTTAACATCCATGGAAACATACGAAAATCCAAATACAAAATAACACAACATACGAAATCCAAATACAAATAACACAACTCTGCATACAATTTTAATTTGATGAATCATTTGAAAGCAACTGATTAGCAATCTGGCCACGTAAAGAATTCATATAGTCAATACCTTGTGAACCCCACTCTATGTCTTGAACTAACAGGCCATCATTTTCCCCACTTTGCATTTCATGAAACATTGTGTTCTCATCATACTCCATAAATAACTGATCATAAATATTGCATTTCCTTATAAAATTATGGATGGCGAAACAAGCAATCACTATGTCTCTTTGTATTGGGAAAGAAAAGGGAGCCATTTGCTTTAGGATTGGGAATCTCGCCTTTAGAACACCATATGCACGTTCAATGACATTTCTGAGTTGTGCGTGAGCATGATTGAATCTTTCTTCCTTAGTTAACGCACGTTGTCGTCGAAAACCGGCTAACCAATACCTCGTACCACGGTAAGGAGTCATAAATCCACGAGTGTTGGTGTACGCAGCGTCACAAAGGTAATACTTATCTGTATCAATATCAAAACTATCATATAAAAACATATAATGTATTAAATGAACATTGGAGAATGGTTAAAAACCTGGTGGCGGGAAAGGAAAGCCAGAATTTGGGTTGAATGCAACTTCTTTTAAAACTCGTGAATCATGTGCAATTCCCTCCCATCCGGCCCATACGAATGTAAATATCATATCAAAGTCACAAATTGCTAATACATTTTGAAAGCATTCACCTTTTCCTCTTCCCCTGTAACGAGTCTGTTGATCAGCAGGCATGATCGCATGTATAAGAGTTCCATCTAAGGCACCTATTGCTCCAGGAAATATTTCTTTTAGCCTTCTATGTCGTTCAGAGTTATGTGCGCTTACATTAGAAGATGTTGGAACTACAATTTCTCTTGCGAAATTCAACATTGCCTTTAGGACCTCATGAAAACATCTATGAATTGTTTCTGTTGAGTGTTGAAACCTTTGTTTAACCATTCGAAAACGTTCATTATGTCCAATGACCATCAAAAAATAGCCAACTTTTCTTCCAAGGTTATTGACTTACTACTTTGCAACCAATTTTTTTGTTTAAAATGATTGCACAACAATATAAATGCATCACGTGAAAGACGCATCATCTCATGACATTGTGTAGAAGTACCATGCAATAATTCTTGCGTGTATTCATGACCGGTTAATGCCGAATTCAAGTCTCTTATCCTTTTAACATTTATTCTCGAGGCTAATGAGACCCAATACCAACAATAGATAATGAAAACTATAATCTCACCGTCCGAATCCATAAGATACCTATCATAACATAAATAAACTATATCATCCACATAAACATACATAAGATACATCCAAAACATAAACATCCATGACATAACATCCAAAACATAACATACAAAACATAAACATCCATGACATAACATCCAAAACATAACATCCATAACATGAAATCCAAAACATAACATCCATAACATAACATCCAATAAAAAAAAACAATCAAAGCACAAACTTAGTTAAACAATCCATACTTCGCTCCCGCATTCTTAACCCATTTCTCACAATTCTGCGGCTTAAGACGTACCCACAGTTTCCTAAGATCGGCACTCTCACCAAAAAGCAAAAGCGCAGTTTCGTATTTCACATCCGACTCATCCCAACACAATGTCTCCACCTTCGCCAAACATGCATCCATATCATCAGAAAGTGCTTGTTTCTCAATCATCATCTTTGCCAACTTGCTAATATCTTCACCAACTTCTATGAGCTTTGACTCTAATGTTGCCTTATATTTTCGTTTCTCTCCGTTTTTTTGGGACCGAATACTTGACTCCTGACTAACACCTTTACCTGGGGAATCCACTTGAGTGCATTCGACATCCATACCATCCAAATTCTGCTCATACACTTCCTCAGAAGGATGAGGAAGCGTAGCACTTAGCCCCCAACTATCAAACCCATTTGAAGTAGACCCCTCATACAATTGACAACAAAGCTCGGGGTAAGCAAGTGGCGCAGTTCTCAAAGCTTCTACATACTTGTTAGACGGTGTGAAGAAATATTTTAAAATACTATAACATTAATGAAATATACCACTACTAATTATTAGTATAAAACAAATACCTTCATCTCAATTTGCCACTCTTCTTCTGACAAGCTAAAAGTGTTTGTAACTGGATCATAGACATTCCTGGTTTTGTTTTTAAGCTTTAACCAAGCTGCAAATTTTCCTTTTACAAAATCATAGTGATTCTTCATTTGACGTTGGTCCACTATGAAATTGTTTTGAGTTTTCAATTTTTCAGCTACAGTTTTCCACGACGCTTGTTTAAGACTACTTCCCTCACGTCCATTAATGGTTACTTCATGAACACATGCTTCAAGAAAGGTATTTTCAACACCTTCTTGCTTCCAATTAATCCTAATCCTTTTCGCCATTTCTTTGGATATTGGTTCCTAAAGACTAGGGATTTAAACCACCTCAATCATACCAATTATCCAATGTTTCTAATATAACAACTAGTAACAATCAACATACAACATAAAGAAAACATGTATATTTTTCAACATACAACATAACCATTCTACCATACAACATCAATTCTACATACAACATCAATCAACATACAAAATAACCATTCTACCATACAACATCAATCAACATACAACATAACAATCAACATACAACATAACAATCAACATACAACATAGCAAAAACATCTATGAATTTTCAACATACAACATAATCATTCTACATACAACATAACCATTCATAAAAAATCACCAAATTCATATATATCACCAAATTCAAAAAAAAAAAAAAAAAAAAAAAAACTAAAAGAAAAAAAAATCTGAAAAATAAACAAAATCTAAAATATAAACAAACATAACAATAACCAAATCAAACAACCACATCATAATAATACAAATGAAAAATCAGTTAAAAAAATGGGATACCTTTTTCTGCAAATCTGTTGGTGAAGAGAGGGAGGAGGGCGGCTGGTGGTGGGGAGACGGAGGAGGAAGGCTCTGGTGGTGGGAGACGGAGGAGGAGGAGGCCGACTGTGGTGGGGATTCGGAGTAAGAGGCTGGCTGTGGTGGTGGGGAGACGAGAGATGAGGGAACAGGGCTGTGGTGGTGGGGAGACGTGGGAACAGGGCTGGTGGCTGGAAGAGGAGGGCCGGCCAGCGGGTGGTGGTGAGGAGAGGGGTGGGGCGGAGGTTTTGGAGTGGAGGAGATGAGATGAGAGGTTTGGTGAGGAGGGTTTGTTTTTTGTGAAAGATGAAGGGCATCAAGAGGGAAAAGTTTTATTCAGCATCTTCCAAGTGCTGTAGGATTAAGCACTGAATGAATCATTAAGAGCCTTGCATTTTTCCAACCAAACACTATAGCCTCTATCCGATTAAGAGGTGAACCTCTTAATGAATCATTAAGAGGGTAAACAAACAGCCCCTAAACCTGTTTATTAACATCTGTTTCTTTCTTTAAAACAATTACTAAAAAAAACACACCAACTGTTATGCTCTGTTCCATTCACAATACCAATTAAATGTACAGACAAATTAAAACTCTGTTGAGACAAGACAGCCTAAATTTGAAAGAAAAACCGTATTTAGTAACGTATTTAAAAGCCCACCGTCTATATAGCAGAATTTTTAAAACAGTGTATTTAAAAAACTGTTTATTAACACAGATGTAAATTCAAGTGTTTGGTTCAAACAATTGTTGGCTAAAACAGTTGCTACTAACAACTATAACACATATAAAATTTTAATGTTTGTTTAATAAAGATCAATCATCTGTTGATTTTAACAGTAGACTGTTTTATTATACACAAATTTGTATTTAGAGCAATAATAATATCAAACACATTTCAATAATTAATCTGTGATTAACAATTGGTGAAATCTTTTTTCTTCTCTTTAACAAAGTTTCTGTCAATAATTTGAGTTAAATATTTAATTTAATAAAAAACACTACTTTAATGACAATAGAATTACAATATGTGACTTTACAAAGTACATAAAAATCCAAGGAAAAATAAAAAAAAAAATATTTCTATCAACAAAACCATAGAGAATGATACTTCTTGCCAGCATCATCGGAATATATTTAAATGTCATCCTGTTCTAAAAGCCCTAACGACTAAAGGGATCATCTCTTTGTTAGTCACCACCAAAAGGAAATATGACTCTCACACTTATCCGAAGATCAAGAAGATTCATGCAAATAATCAAGCCATTTCGCAATTTAAAATACAAGATCCAGGATAAAAATCTAAAAGCCAAGTTGATTGACGATAAGGAACCAGTGCAGCATATATATAGTAAAATAATAATGGATTGGTGTTTTCCTTTGATTGTACGAATCATCGAAAAATATCAATTCTAGCTTTCTTCTTAACAAATTGAAAATAGGAACTGGATGTATATATGTAATAATAAATTGATGTTTTCCTTTGATTGGAAGAATCATTGGAAAACATCAATTAGAAGTTGTTTACCAACAAACTATTGGTAATCTACTTTCCTTTGATTGAAAGAATCTTTCAAAAAATTGTGGAAACAAATTTAAAAGTAATATCATAATGCATATTGAATGGAGAGATGTAAAGTGAGAATATTGAAAATGAATATTGGGAATTCATCCCCTTTTATTGGCTGAAAAATAATAAGTATTCGTAAAGTTGGTTATCAAATTTAATAGTTGGATCTGAAGTAAATATAAAGTTGGAAGTTACTTTTTGAAATTTTACTTTCCCAATGGTAGATTTATTCACCGTTGTACACTATAAAAAAAGTTACGGATGATGGCCTCGACTTTTTAACTTGTAATCAATATCTAACAAAATAATTATAAATTTAAATTACATCAGCCTTTTCAAATTCATAATTACAAAGCAGTCGACCCAGCCCTAAAAGTCTTTGATGAGCACTGTACAAAACGAAGGATCTGATGGAAAGATACCATAAATTTAAATATCATTATTTTATATTAATTAAACAATTAAAACTATTATTCTTAAACAGTATAAAAGAAGAGAAATAAGCTTACAAATTGAAATGACGAATTACTCTCCTTTTATAGAGTAAAAAAAATATTACTTTTTTCAAGCACAAAAAATAAAATAATAAAATATAATGTTATAAAGAATTTACTACTATACATTTAAACAATATATTAGTCTTTTCAAATTCATAATTACAATGGGTCGAGAATTTATAAATTTAACAGCACAACTATTCAGATAAAGGAAGTAGATGGAAAGTTACAAAATATGACAGTAATTAATGATAGATGTAATTTACTTTACTATTGTTAAACAACTTAAAATATTACAACAAATTTACATATTTTCATTATTTTTTATTATTTTTATTAAAAAACAAAAAATATTTAATTTATACTCATTTGAATCTATAAATGATATGAACTCTTTTACTTATGTTATAAATTAAAAAAACGAAATTATATTTTATAACAAAAAACAATAATGATAAAATAAAAATGTTAATAAAGTAATTTCACAGTCCTAAAAGTCTTTGATGAGCACTTTACAAAACGAAGGATCTATATGGAAAGATACCATAAATTTAAACATTATTATTTTATATTAATTAAACAATTAAAACTATTGTTCTTACATATGATTTAAGGTCTTTTATTGTTCCTATAATTTTAAAAAATAAACGTATATTTTAAAACAATAAAAATTCTACAAAAATATCACCATCTATAAAACGTGTAATTATAGTTTTTATTGACAACTTATTATGTTTTAAATAAATAATATTTCCATGACAAACTTTTTTAAGAAATAACATGAAATATACTCATTGTAACTAATATTTTAATATATGTAAACTGAATATTATCATACAAGTCACTTAAGTTATTATAAACATCTGTTTAAATTATTAGTATGAATATTATCATTATGTTCAATGTCCTAAAAATAACTTTGGTATAGAACCTATTCTAAGTTCAAGTTATACAATATGAGAAAGTATACGATATAAAGTTTCTTAACGTAAGAAGCGTAAGAAGCCACCATAATACGCCACCTGTCAACTATGGTTAGGTTTAATTAACCTACTTCTGGTTTATCACAGGGGTAAGTCGTCTATTTACATTCCTTTCAATTCATTCAATCACATTGTAATTAACGTTAAATGTAATACGATTTGAATAATTAATGAGATTCAATTCATGATCGTCAACATCTAATCAATTGAGGATTCAATAAACCAAATTTTAACTATCAAATTGTACTGCTCTGTTTATCGAACCGGATTTTAGAATTGATTTTTTTAAACAAAATTATATGTTTGTTTATTATAAGGTTTTGATTGTTTTTGATCGTTAGATTATAAGTTTTCATAGTTTGATATAAAAAATCAAGGTTTGGAGAGCTTTTTAAGATGTTGAAGATGATCAAAGGTTGAAGATGATATCAATGAGTGCGTCTGAAGTATTTACATGAGTGCGTTTGTTTAAATGATCTACTGTTTTTTTTTGTTTTTTTGTTAGTGCGTCTAATAGGCAAAACGTGCGTTTACATAAGTGTTTGAATTTTTATTCATGTGCATTTTACAGTTCAATAATTGGAAGCAAACAAAAGAACAGTAATTCTCGTGAATCATTATTTTGTCACCTTGTTATTATTATTTTGTTTATATATCATTTGATGTTTGTATACTGATTTCTCAACACATAATTCAATCACATCTTTTTTTTTTTTTTTCAGTAATGGCTTCTTCATCTTCATCTTCATCATCAAAATCTGAAATGATCAAAAGGATGCAAGAGCAAATTGCCAAAGATTATGCTATCGAGGGTTAACCTTAACAGGATAAATGATGGCATGAGTAAGAGAGATGAGATTTCCAAGCTTCTTATTCGTATGCCCGATTCGAGTCTTTATGACCTTGCTGTTATGTTCATGATTACTGCGAAGAAAGGCAATCTTAATCTTGTTGAACAACTAACAAAATTCATAGCTCTTTTGAGGTATTCTATTCAATTTAAAATTTAGTTCTTAAAGTCTATGTAATATTAAGATCATGATGAACTGATTATGTATTTTATTTTTGTAGTTGTTATATTACCTGTTTTATGATGTGTGTTTTTAGTTAAGTGCGTTTGAATTAATAAAACAAATGAACAAGTGCGTTTGATTAAAATCACAGTAATCTATTTCATATTTTTAGTGCGTCCAAGTATAAACTAACTTGCAGATGAGTGCGTCCAAACATAAGTTCATACTAGATCAGTGTTAACTACAAATCCAAAAACATTTATAGATTAGTGCGTCCAAAATAACATACTTAAAATCAAAATCAGTAACTAAGATGTTTAAAAAAACATTCAAAACAAATGTTTATATGGCAGCTACCATTTTTACTAATTTTGCCATGGCATTTTGTAACACCTTTTTCCTTGCTTTTTTTGGCCTTTTTGCAAACTTCCTTGCCTCTTCAATTATTTCATCCCTGATCATATTGTGAGGTGATAGTATAATCTTTGCGACATACTTGAACCGCAATGCATCCAACTGTTTTTGCTGATACTCCGATTTACCGGCAAATCCACAGTTCCAAAATCCATACCCTTTGAAGGTTTCGAAATGTCGCATAGTGAATATGCCACAGTCTACTATATTTTTAGAAGTCCTCCATGTCATTTCTCTTCTTATAATCTTATCTGTTACAAGTTTCTCAATTGCCAGTGTTGTAGGACATGTTTTCTTCCACAACCGGTACAAAGTGTGTCTCTACAAAACATTTTTTAACAAAGTCATTAGGTTATTATCATAATTCTTCCCGGCTATATAATTTTCTATTATCTTAAATAGAAACATACCAATATACCAGGAACGCCTTTATATCTTTTTGCTTGGTCATCCCCCTCTTTAGAGTTGTCAAGCAACTCTGATGTCCCATTCCTCACATCAAAAGCTAAGACATAAAAATGCAAGTCCATCCACACCGGCTACAGAATCATGTCGAATTCGTATAATGATTTTGCCTCGATCTTCCTGAAGATATCATGCAGATTCCCATTGAACTTTTTCTTTATAGTAGTCTGTAGGCTAAAAAAAACAGTTAAAAAACAATAAGTGCGTCCAAACATATACAATAGTGCGTCTGAATGTTAATATACATATATATATTAGTGCGTTTAAGTTCAAAGTTTTTTTCATACCATCATGTTGGTACAGAGAAATAGTCTTCGTATAGACCCTTCCTTCTTTTTCTTTAAATTTTCCTTCTCTTCATAGTTGAGATATCTGTCCATACATCTATAGCATTTGTGCACAACCATAGCCCAGGATGTAAACTTTCAAAGATCACTTTCATGATCTCATTTCCACCTTGATCCCAGTAACAGATTTTATGAAATCTCAATTTTTTTTTAAATCAAATCAGTAAATAGTGAGTAATAATTTATAAACAAAATTAAAAAAACACTTATGTTTTTTTCTCGAATTGGTGCAAACATATATTGTGTTATTCTGACTTCATCTTCTGTTAATTTCTCAACAGTGGCCACTTGTTTCCCTATGTATGGTGACCTTAGAGCCCATGAAGGTTTTTTGTCCCTAGCTGGCTTTTCATAACCACCTAGTGCTTGTGACACCCGACATATTTGGCTTAAACATTTTATTAACATCTAAGTCTACCTTAGCGGGAAACGTTTATAAACGGACTTAGCTAGGTTAGTTGAGTCGGGTCAAGTTAGGATTGTCCAGGGTTCAATGATCTGGAAGATCATTGGGAGTCGTTTTGGGAATACACTAGTACCGGGTCCCGTTGTTGGTGAAATTACATAAGCTAATTAAATATACGTGTAGATTAATTGTCGTGTGGTGGATTATGTGCATAGATGTGTTTAAACGATGTGTAGATAATCATCCATGCTTAAAAATGTTAAACATAGACTAAGGTTGCATGCTCATATGTTAAGGTGCGTTAAAATGCGTTAAACACGACAAACTGGAAAACTAGAAAACATAAGTCCTGGTTCGACCACTTCGAGTGGGCAAACCTGGAAATATGTTTTGGTTCGACCCTTAGCAAAGGGGCGAACCTGGGATATGGAATTGAAAGAATCCCATTCGACCAAGTCAGGGTACATTCGACCCTATGAAAGGGTCGAAGAAGGCTACATTAGACCAGAGACAAGGGTCGAAGGTGGACTAGTATAAATACCAACCTTTGTCATTTTTCACCATTTCACAAACCCTAACTATCTCAAAACAATCTCAAACGATTTTAATCATTAAGGAAGTAGTTTTTGCTCTTCTTTTTCATAATCTAACCTATCAACAACATCTAAGCAAGAATCCAAGGTGTGTTCTTAATCCTAAACCTTTTTAAGGCATTTTAATTCGTTTTCATCTAACCCTAAATGTCCAGATTTGTTCTAAGGATGTTTTTATCAATAAAAACCTTTTAAACACCTTTCTAAATCTAAACCCTATCATTAAACATAGGTTTTTGTATCAATAAACATATGTTAATTATGTGTTATGTGTTGTTTAATGATTTGCTACTGTTCTAATGATAGAAACATGATCTAGGGTTGTTATTGATGTTGGTTTATTGTTGTTTAGGGTTACAATTAGATAGATGGTGATATTATGGGTATTTTGGGGATTTTTGATAAATCTAAGGATTGTTACATGCTATTATTATTAATAAAACTATTGGGGGGTTTTTCATAAACACATTAAACAGAGCATATTGAGATGATTATGAAAGGATTTCAAAAAGTTTCTAAATTGGGTAAAAATTCCATGCATGATGTGACATTTCCATAATTTTGCCATTTTGGGAAAGTGTCAAAACGAACTGGTTTTGGGGCAAAATTGGTGGGGTTTTGTAGGGATAAGTTATTCATGCTTGACTGCTGTGTTTGATGATGTTTCGCGATGTTTTGAATGTATTTGAAGCGTTTTTAGGGAAACTTATCTGACAGGGTCGAACCTGGGCTCATTCGACCAAACGAGTGTTCGAATGTGAGATTCCAGGGTCGAACCTGAGAAATGTTTGGTTGAACCAGATTAAACGGTCGAACGTGGCGTTAAACGGTCAAACGTGGCATCAAACGGTCGAACGTGACATAAACGGGCGAATGTGCCTTAAAAAGGGGCGAAGGTGGATTTATCTGCCTGGTTCGACCCTTCTGATGTAAAAATGAGATTTTTGATACAAACTAAGTGTTTTATCCTTGAACCTTGTGTGTAATCTATGTGTACTTGATTAGTTAGGGTAATGAGTCACCAATGGGATGTCGGGTCGGTCTAGTGTGTCGATTAAGCACTTAAACACGTTTTAAAACATACTTGGTTACGATCTGGACAATCGGAGACTAGATAACCTTATGGTTATTAGTCAGAATACTTATGTGAACATTTTGATAGATCTCCGGTAAAGGGATTATCAAGGGCTTAGCATTTTACTATTTACCCAGGAACGCAATCAAAGGTGAGTTCACGGCCCCACTTTTACAGCTTTAACTTTTGGGGGAGAAAACATGCGCTAAACTATTTTGGTAACATATGTCATACTATGGTTTTAAATTTGTATTGCTATACGATCTTTTAAAGTCCCGGGGAAAACCATGAATGTGCGGGGATGCACAACGGGGGAAGTGTGGCTATTGGGCGTGACCTGCCCCACTCGTCGGCTTGGAGGGCCGGGCGGGTGCATATTGTCTCGAACTGGTAACATTGGTATCATGCTGAACATTCGGGCTGAACATTGCTAAACATTGCTAAACGTGTCTAGTAATGGTTTTCCAATCGTAGTAGTAATAAAACATACGCCTAGCTAGCGTACTTGGTGACATTGGTATAGTATGGACATGGTAACGTTTTGTTAAATTTTGGTAACTTATTGAACAAACCTGTGAACTCACCAGCATTATATGTTGACGTCTTTTTGGCATGTTCTTCTCAGGTCGCTAAGCTAGCAACAGAGGACTAGGCGCACTAGTCTGCATGGCGTCTAGGCTTAGTTTCATGTTCTTTTTTAATCAAACAGTTTGAACATTGTCGTACATGGTTTTGTAACTGGTTAAATGCTTCCACTATGGTTTTATAAAATGAAAACTATGTTTTGAGTTTACGTATTTCATATAGTGTTGTTTATTGTGACCGTTGACTTGGATCCTGGTTTGTCACGCGCCTCGTGGTAAAACCCCGCAAGTGGAAATTTGAGGGTGTGACAGATTGGTATCAGAGCCAATGGTTATAGTGAACAAGGACTGCATGTAGAGTCTGGTCTATAGCCGAGGCGCACACACTAGACGGTCACATACTTTGAGTCTATTAGTGAGATACGTACTAACTTTTTCTGGGTGTCCATACATCATCATCATACTTCCTTGTTACATCATCCGCTTCTATTTGGGTTCTTATCTACTCTTGTCTTCTTCTTCGGGGTTGAAGAGGAAGAGGCTGATTTGTTGACTCTAGCACACACATGCTTTCTTACACTTACACCTATTGTAACACGTTATTAGGCGACGATATTCGGTGACCGCAGTCTGGACTAAGAGTGCACTTGGAGGACCATGTAGAGAAGTTTATCATTTCGGGTGTACACGAAATAATAAACTGAAATGCATGAAAATCCCGGTGGACTTTGAGTTTAGGTGTACAGTCCTGGATTTGTCCCTAAGTTAACTCTTGTAAATTTCTAGTGGTTGACACTAGAGGTGAATCTGAATCCCTCGATTCCTTGATTTGTTAGATCATGTCTGGTGCTCGCGGTGGTGGACGTCGTGGTGGCGGCGGTGGACGTGCTGGAGGCGGTGGTCGTGGCAACATCAACATGACCCAAGCTGAGCTGAATAACTTGCTACAGCAGCAAGTGAACATGGCTATGGCTAATTTCCAGGCCGGGATTAATGCCATGGGTGGTGAGTTGATTTCTGTCGACTTTGCCTCATTCTTGGGTGTCATGTTCTTTCGTTTGTGTTTTACTCGTGTATCGTGTTTCAGGTATCACTGCCAATCCACCTCCACCTCAGTGCTCTTATAAGAAGTTTCGGGACTGTCAGCCCCATAACTTCGCTGGGACTGAGGGAGCGGTGGGACTGCTCCGATGGCTTGAGAAGGTTGAATCTGTGTTCGTCACGTGTATCTGTCCCGCTGGGGACCGGGTTAAGTATGCTACTGCGACATTCGAAGGGCCTGCATTGTCGTGGTGGAATGCTACTACTCAGAACATGGGATTGGGGGAGGCTATTGCTATGCCTTGGGCTGATTTTGTGCACCTGCTGAGGAGCGAATACTGTCCGAGGGAGGAGATACAGAAGTTGGAACATGAAGTCTGGAGCTACAAGATGGTTGGGTCCGAGATAGAGGAGTACACTGTGAGGAGGAACGAGCTGGTGGTGTTGTGCCCTGATTTGCACACACCCGAGTATAGGAGGATTGAGCACTATGTATCTGGGTTAGTTCCGGAGATTGGTGGATTGGTGGCTGCTGGGAATCTTCCCACTCTTGCTGAAGTTGTCCGATCAGCCCATCGGATGACTAACATGAAGGTGGCAGAAGGTGTTTTGCCTCCTAAGGGTGCTGCTGTGAAGGTTTCTGAAGGGAACAATAGGAAGTGGGATAGTGTGGGGAAGAGTGCTGTGCCAGCGCCATCTCAGCCGGCGAAGAAGTTTGATTCATCTGGGTCTTCTTCAGGGCAAAAGTCGGGAGGGTATGTTGGGAAGCATCCCAAGTGCAACAAGTGTGGTTTTCACCACTCAGGGAATTGTGATCGGACTCGCTGTCATCGGTGCCATCAGTTGGGGCATCATGCTAAGGATTGCAGGGTGACACTTACCTCAACTCAGACTCCTGCTGCTACTCCTATTCCTGCTGCTCAGGGGACTCCAGGGAAACAGGGGTGCTATAACTGTCGTGACACGGGACACTTCAAGCGTGAATGTCCTAAGCTGAAGCAGGGTGATAATGGAAGGGGCGGGAACGGTAACGGGAACAACGGGGGCGGAGGCAGGACTGCACGTGCTTTCATCATTGGATCTGCAGAGGCTAGGCAGGATCCAGACACAGTTACCGGTATATTCCTTCTTAATGATCGCTATGTTTCTGTCTTGTTTGATTCTGGTGCCGATAAGAGTTTCGTATCTATGGACATTAGTCGATTGCTAGATATAGTACCCACACCTTTAGAGGCTAAGTACTTAATAGAATTGGCTGATGGTAAGAAAATCGAAGCGATGCACACCCTTAGGGAATGTCGTTTGGAACTGTCGGGTTTGTCTTTCCCCATTGACCTTATGCCGGTACCCCTGGGTAGTTTTGATGTCGTTGTCGGCATGGATTGGTTATCGTTGTATCGTACTTTGTTTCGATATGATTATTAGGATCCCTCTCCCTGATGGAGAGACTCTTTCGGTTCATGGCGAGAAAAGCGGTACTCCGCTGAGTATCATTTCTAGCATGAAAGCCCGTAAGTACCTTCGGAAGGGTTGTTCGGCCATTCTGGCACTTGTTAACGTTTCTACTGACGATGAGAAGAAGATCGAGGATATTCCAGTGGTTCGTGATTTTCCCGATGTGTTTCCTGATGATTTACCTGGTCTTCCTCCCCATCGTCAGGTCGAGTTTGGTCTTGATCTTGATCTTGCTCCGGGTGCAACTCCTATTGCCCGGGCTCCGTATCGTCTTGCACCTCCCGAGATGCAAGAGTTGTCCAGCCAGTTGCAGGAACTATTGGAAAAGGGTTTCATCCGACCGAGTTCTTCCCCGTGGGGAGCTCCTATTTTGTTTGTGTAGAAGAAGGACGGAAGTCTTCGCATGTGTATTGATTATCGTGAGCTGAACAAAGTGACCATCAAGAATTGTTATCCTCTTCCTCGCATTGATGATCTCTTTGACCAGCTCCAGGGCTCTAGTTACTATTCAAAGATTGATTTGCGGTCCGGTTATCACCAGTTACGCGTCCGGGAAGTTGACATTCAGAAGACCGCTTTTCGCACTCAATATGGCCATTTTGAGTTCTTGGTCATGCCTTTTGGTCTCACTAACGCACCGGCGGTGTTCATGGACTTGATGAATCGCGTTTGCAAACCTTATCTTGATAAGTTCGTCATCGTGTTTATTGACGATATTCTGATTTATTCTAAGAACAGGACGGATAATGAGGAACACCTACGGTTGGTCTTGGAACTTTTGAGACAGGAGCAGTTGTATGCTAAGTTCTCAAAGTGTGATTTTTAGTTACGTGAAGTTCAATTCCTAGGGCATGTGGTTAATGAACTGGGAATTCATGTCGATCCGGCTAAGATCGAAGCTATTAAAGACTGGGAAGCACCAAAGACGCCATCTGAGGTGCGGCAATTCCTAGGTCTTGCGGGTTACTATCGTCGTTTCATTGAGGGATTTTCGAAGATCGCTCAACCCCTCACCACTCTTATCCAGAAAGACCGAAAGTTCGACTGGGGTGAACAACAGGAATCAGCATTTCAGATGCTGAAGCTTAAACTTTGTTCTGCACCTATCTTATCTTTACCTGAGGGTACGGATGACTTCGTTGTGTACTGTGATGCTTCTATTCGTGGTCTCGGTTGTGTGTTGATGCAACGCGGGAAGGTTATTGCTTATGCTTCTCGTCAACTCAAGGTTCATGAGAAGAATTACACTACTCATGATTTGGAACTGGGTGCGGTGGTCTTTGCGTTGAAAATCTGGAGACATTACTTGTACGGTACCAAGTGTGAAGTATACACCGATCACAAGAATCTTCAGCATATTTTCGATCAGAAGGTGTTGAACATGCGGCAGCGTCGCTGGGTTGAACTCCTGAATGACTATGACTGTGCTATCAAATACCATCCTGGCAAGGCGAACGTTGTGGCGGACGCCTTGAGCAGGAAGGAGTCTGTGAATCCTCGTCGAGTTCGAGCCTTACAGCTCACCATTCATTCCTCGTTGCCTGACCGAATCCGTTCTGCACAGTTGGAAGCTTTAAAAGAGGAGAACCTTAAGGCTGAAACTATGCATAGTGCTGACAAGCATCTTGAACTCAGGACCGATGGCTTGCACTATTTTGCGGGACGTGTTTGGGTTCCCTTGTTCGGGGGATTACGCGAGCTTGTTTTGGATGAAGCTCACAAATCCCGGTATTCTATTCACCCTGGCTCCAATAAGATGTATCAGGATTTGAAGATACTTTATTGGTGGCCAAACATGAAGGCCGATATAGCTTCTTATGTCAACAAATGCTTGACTTGTGCCAAAGTCAAGGTGGAGTATCAGAGGCCGTCTGGTCTCCTGCAACAACCAGAGGTTCCAGAATGGAAGTGGGAGCGAATCACGATGGATTTTGTCACCAAGCTGCCAAGGTCACCTAGTGGTTATGATATGATCTGGGTAATTGTTGACAGGTTGACAAAATTGGCATGTTTCAGACCGATTCAGGAAACCGATGGACTCGAGCGGTTGGCTCGACTTTACCTTAAGGAGGTGGTTGCTCGGCACGGGGTGCCTGTTTCTATTATCTCTGATCGTGATTCTCCTTTTGCTTCGCGTTTCTGGAAGGCTCTGCACAAGGCTTTGGGTACTCAGTTGGATATGAGTACAGCCTATCATCCGCAAACTGATGGACAGAGTGAGCGGACGATTCAAACCTTGGAAGACATGCTTCGGGCATGTGTTATCGATTTTGGTAAAATTTGGGAGATTCACCTACCGTTGGTGGAATTCTCCTACAACAACAGCTATCACTCTAGTATCAAGGCAGCTCCGTTCGAGGCTCTCTACGGACGGAAATGTCGATCACCTCTTTGTTGGGCCGAGGTGGGCGAGAGCCAGCTCACTGGTCCGGAACTTGTGTACGAAACTTTGGAGAAAATCGTACAAATTCGTAACCGTTTGGCTGCTGAGCGGGGTCGTCAGAAGAGTTATGCCGATCGCCGTCGCAAACCTTTGGAGTTCCAGGTTGGGGACAGGGTACTTCTGAAAGTCTCACCATGGAAGGGCGTCATACGCTTTGGAAAGCGTGGCAAGCTTAACCCTCGTTATGTCGGACCATTCGCAATCCTGGATCGGATTGGACCGGAGCTCAGTAGTGTTCACAACGTCTTCAATGTGTCTAATTTGAAGAAGTGTTTGGCTGATGAATATCTCATTGTACCACTGGAAGAGATCAAGGTTGATGATCGTATTCGCATCGTGGAGGAACTTTTCGAGATTCTCGACTACAAGATTCGTAGCCTTCGTCGGAGTAAAATCCGCATCGTCAAAGTTCGTTGGAACTCGAACCGTGGACCGGAGTTCACGTGGGAACGGGAGGATCAGATGAAAGCTAAGTATCCTCATCTCTTTCCGAAGCGCGCATTCGAATCAAGGCACGTTACTGCTGAAGCGGAATGAATCTCGGGTCGAGATTCCTTTCAACGTGGGGATGATGTGACATCCGGTAAATTTTCTTTTCATTTCGTTCGTTCCGTCTCTTTCATTTTTGGGCTTTGTACAATTTTCGGGACGAAAATTCATTCAACGTGGGGGGTGATGTGACACTCGGCATATTTGGCTTAAACATTTTAGTAACATCTAAGTCTACCTTAGCAGGAAACGTTTATAAACGGACTTAGCTAGGTTAGTTGAGTCGGGTCAAGTTAGGATTGTCCAGGGTTCAATGATCTGGAGGATCGTTGGAAGTCGTTTTGGGAATACACTAGTACCGGGTCCCGTTGTTGGTGAAATTACATAAACTAATTAAATATACGTGTAGATTAATTGTCGTGTGGTGGATTATGTGCATAGATGTGTTTAAACGATGTGTAGATAATCATACATGCTTAAAAATGTTAAACATAGACTAAGGTTGCATGCTCATATGTTAAGGTGCGTTAAACACGACAAACTGGAAAACTAGAAAACATAAGTCCTGGTTCGACCACTTCGAGTGGGCGACCCTGGAAATATTTTTGGTTCGACCCTTAGCAAAGGGGCGAACCTGGGATATGGAATTGAAAGAATTCCATTCGACCAAGTCAGGGTACATTCGACCAGAGACAGGGGTCGAAGGTGGACTAGTATAAATACCAAACTTTGTCATTTTTCACCATTTCACAAACCCTAACCGTCTCAAAACACTCTCAAACGATTTTAATCACTAAGGAGTGGTCGAATGTGAGATTCCAGGGTCGAACCTGGGAAATGTTTGGTTGAACCAGATTAAACGGTCGAACATGGCGTTAAACGGTCGAACGTGGCATTAAACGGTCGAACGTGGCATCAAACAGTCGAACGTGACATTAAACGGGCGAATGTGGCTTAAAAAGGGGCGAAGGTGGATTTATCTGCCTGGTTCGACCCTTCTGATGTAAAAATGAGATTTTTGATACAAACTAAGTGTTTTATTCTTGAACCTTGTGTGTAATCTATGTGTACTTGATTAGTTAGGGTAATGAGTCACCAACGGGATGTCGGGTCGGTCTAGTGTGTCGGTTGAGCATTTAAACACGTTTTAAAACATACTTGGTTATGATCTGGACAATCAGGGACTAGATAACCTTATGGTTATTAGTTAGAAAACTTATGTGAACATTTTGATAGATCTCCGGTAAAGGGATTATCAAGGGCTTAGCATTTTACTATTTACCGAGGAACGCAATCTAAGGTGAGTTCACGGCCCCACTTTTACAGCTTTAACTTTTGGGGGTAGAAAACATGCGCTAAACTATTTTGGTAACATATGTCATACTATGGTTTTAACTTTGTATTGCTATACGATCTTTTAAAGTCCCGGGGAAAACCATGAATGTGGGGGGATGCACAACGGGGGAAGTGTGGATAGATCTATTGGGCGTGACCTGCCCCACTCGTCGGCTTGGAGGGCCGGGCGGGTGCATATTGTCTCGAACTGGTAACATTGGTATCATGCTGAACATTCGGGCTGAACATTGCTAAACATTGCTAAACGTGTCTAGTAATGGTTTTCCAATCGTAGTGTTAATAAAACATACGCCTAGCTAGCGTACTTGGTGACATTGGTATAGTATGGACATGGTAACGTTTTGTTAACTTTTGGTAACTTATTGAACAAACCTATGAACTCACCAGCATTATATGTTGACGTCTTTTTGGCATGTTTTTCTCAGGTCGCTAAGGTAGCAATAGAGGACTAGGCGCACGAGTCTGCATGGCGTCTAGGCTTAGTTTCATGTTTTTTTGAATCAAACAGTTTGAACATTGTCGTACATGGTTTTGTAACTGGTTAAATGCTTCCGCTATGGTTTTATAAAATGAAAACTATGTTTTGAGTTTACGTATTTCATATAGTGTTGTTTATTGTGACCGTTGACTTGGATCCTGGTTTGTCACGCGCCTCGCGGTAAAACTCCGCAAGTGGAAATTTGAGGGTGTGACAGTGCTTTCCCTTTATCTTTTTTTTTTGTGCTTCTTCTGCTTCCTTTTCTGTATTTTTTTCTTTCTCAGCATGCTTCTCTTGGAGTGTTGCTTGTTCATTCTCATCTGCATGCACAGTTGGTTCTATTGTTTGAAGTTGAATAAATGATGCGTCTGTTATCCCTTGTGATTCTAATGACACAGCAGCATCATGCAGTTTTTCTGTTTTCTATGTCTCCAAATCTTTATCAGCTTCTTTGTTCGCTTCCTCATTCACATCTCTTACCTTATACACCCCTGGTTCAAATGTTTCTAGCATCCCAATAGCTATATCAGTTATTTCATCTTCTTCAATTACATTGTCCAGGTTTGTAGCACCAGCCTGATCATCCATTACCAAGTCAGCCCCATCTTGTTTCACATCAATATTTTGTTTTGTTGCTTAAACAATGCCTTTGACAACATCCTCATCATTTTCCAAATCAGCTTCAGGCTCCATTATATTTACTTCCTCAACATTCTCAGCTTCAACGTCTTTAGCTTTGCTGTTCAATTCGTCCCACTTGTCGCACAACTTCATTAATTTTGGTACCCACAAGTACTTGTTTCGTGCCTCTGTAACCATTTCTTCCATCTCCTTTTGAATTGCTTCATACTTTTTTATGTTTCTCTCCATGGTTTTTATCCAAACCTGTCGAAAATATTAGTGCGTCCAAAAATATATATTAGTGCGTCTGAAAAACAAGATTAGTGTGTCTAAAAAATCATTAGTGCGTCTATAATTTACCATTAGTGCGTTTGAAAAATCATTGGTGCGTCTATAATTTAATATTAGTGCGTCTGAAAACATAATTGTTGTTCAGTTTATACTGAGCATAAATATATTAGTGCGTCTAGAAAGTAACATTAGTGCGTCCATAAACTATTGTTCAGTTTTTTACAAATATACTGAACAGAAATACATTAGTGCGTCTATAAAGTAATCTTAGTGCGTTTAAATATATACCTTCTTGGCTTTCATTGCTGACTCATATTCTTTTCTTCTAATGCCCTGTCTATAACTCAGATCTGGTTGAGTGTTGTAGTATTCAAACATTTGTTGAGTTTGTGTACTCATTTCATAATTTCTCCAATCTTCAGTGTCATCTGCATCATCATCTTGGACTCGTCTCGGTGGACTCGGTCCCATATTCATGTTGTAATCATCATTATCTAAAGATGCTGTTGTTTTATCACCATCCTTTTCACCTTGCATTTCAATCAAGGGTTCCAGGATATTACTAACCAGATTTTCATTTTCTTTAGTATCTTCATTATCGTCATCCTCTTCTTCGTCATCATTCTCATTCTCTTCTTCCTCACCTTTACCAGCATCACCATCATCATTTCCATCATCATCTTCAATGTCAGTCAACAGCCCGTTGTTATAAAGATAGTTTTCCATCTCTGCAAGTGAACTACTAGTGATGTAAGTAATTGCCGGTATGCTAATTTGTATTTCAGAAGGATGTCTCTTGTTGTATTCATGTGTGTAGATAACCTGCTTATTTCAAAATAGTTTAATTGTGTTAGTAAACATAAATGCGTTTGAATAAAAGGTAAGTGCGTCCAAAACTGGCAATCAAATAAATTCAAGTGCGTTTAATAGATAATATTAGTGCTTTTGATGACTTACACTCAGCATTATAATTGTACCATTATAATGGTCTTCTTTCCATCCTGCCTTTGTTCTTCTTAGACATTCGATCAGGTAAGAGCACCAATCCAAATTTGGAATTTCAGACTCATCAACCACGCCATGTAGAAAGCTTTGATTTATTGTGGTTGACTTTGTGATCTCCCCGAAAACGGTGTTCCATAACACTAGAAAATTCAATTTAAACAACCTTCCACCCTTTGGTTGATGTCAAACAACTAGTTTTACCATCGCGACACTGACTTTCTTTTTGTCAAACTGACTCTTAAACTCATCTATTGTAGTGTCCGAACCTTTCCTTGCCCTATTTTTCTCGAGAACCATTTTCTTCCCCATTGGTATCCCAAAAGCTTCATGGACCAATGAAGGTGTGATCTTGATTTTCCAATTTCCAACATTTAGTTCGTTCCTTCCCTCATCATAGTTGACTAACAACCAGTAACCCAAGCTTGTTGATATGTGTTCAATATTAATGTCCAACACAGATCCAAACCCCATCTTTCTAACATCTTCTTTTTGTTCATCCGTGTACTCTTGAATGCTTTCAATAAACTCAGCAGGAAAGCATCTTATTTTTAACTTTTTTCCTATGTATTGCACAAACTCCCTTTCCTGTATCTTCTTCACTTTTTTCTTAGGTTCATCTATTTTCACCTTTTTCCGTGGCCTCTGAAAATCTTCATCAGATGATTCTGATGGAGATTCAACAGGTTGTTTTTGTTTCTTCAACTGCTGTTTCATCTATTTAATATCAACTTCCAAATTCTTAGCAGCTTCTTTGTTTACCTTTTTAACCCTTTCTTTCAGTTTAATCAAATTTTTCAGTGGTTGATATTCGAAATCATCATCATCTGATGGTACAATTGGCTCTGCACAAACAATTAACATATTAGTGATTTAAACGCACTAATAAAATACTACAGACGCACCTATTAATTCTAACATAACATTTTCAGACGCACTAATAAGATAATACAGACGCACTAATTAAACCTAAATATACATTTTCAGATGCACTTATATGATAACACAGACGTACTAATCAAACCTAAATAAAACTAAATATACAAATGCACTCAAACAACAAATACAGACGCACTCACACATAATATATAGACTGTAAAGTTGAAATGTAATATAAAAACTAAATGTAATTAAGCAAGTAATATAAACATTCAAATAACCTAGTTGCTTCTCATCAAAAATTAAGTGCTATTTTGTTTGTTGAATAAACTATACCTTTACTCTGTGTTGACTTTGGTTTGATATGTCTATCTTTTCTTCTTCTTCGTACTTCCTTGTCTGATTCCATTTTTAAATTTTTTTTTTATCAAAAACGAGAATGAAAAATGACAGAAAAAAGTGATAATGTAATGATAAAACACACCTGAATGTTTTGAAGACATTATGCTCTGTTTTTTGTTGTTCTTCATCAATCTGGGTGTTTGATTTGTTTTTGTGCGTGTTTTTGATTGATTTGGAGGTGTAATAAACCCTAATTAAATGATGGTTTGATGATTTTGTTTATGAATTTTAGTAATAACCGTCATGGTTTTTGAATTGGCGGTTTTAATTTGTATTTTTTAAAACGCGTTTTATTTTTCTAATGACTAATTTACCCCTGGTTTGATTTAAACGCCTATGGTTATATGATCTGATCAGTTTGAAATCTAATGGTCCAGATTGCTTCTTATGCTTCTTATTTTAAGAGACTTTGTACAATATCTCTTCCCATACAATATTTGATGACTTGTCAATGGATGTTGTCAAACAACTGTCATCCATTACAATTTTCAACTAAAGGATGAAAGAAAAACCGTATTTGGTAACGTCTTTAAAAGCAAGATGTCAATATACAATAATTTTTTAAAGACTGTATTAAAAGACTGTTCATTAAAACAGATGTAAATTCAAGTGTTTGGTTCAAACAGTTGTTGACTTAAACAGTTCTTACTAACAACTATAACATATTTACATTTTAATGTTTGTATACTAAAGATCAATCATCCGTTGAGAATTTGTAACGTCTGTTCCATTCACAAAGGTAGTGCGTCAATTTAGCAGATTTTTTGAAAAAACTGTGTTTAAAATACTGTTGATAAATACAGATGTTACTTGAAAGGTTTATTCAACCAATTGTTTGTCTTAAACAGTTGCAACTAACAATGACATAACATTAACAGTAGACTATTGATATAACTAATCAGTTGTATTATATTCAAATTTCTATTTATCATACAATAAATATATATCATCATTATATAATGACAACATAAAATATAAAAAAAATTCAATATATTTAGAGCAATAATATTATCAAATACATTTCACTAATTAATCTGTAAATTTTCAACGGTTTGTTCAATCTTTTCTTCTTCTCTTTCAAAAATTTACTAAAAGATCTACATAATTTTTTTTTTTTTTTTTTTTTTTTGTAGATCTTCACTGAACTTATCATTTGCCCTTAAATTTTCGAAAGGAATTGATGAGGCCATCCATTGTTAAGTTGATACTTTGGTAGCAATAAAATGATTATATTTCAGGTTCGTCTTCAAAATGTGATGCTCAAGTAGTTTTGTGCTCCTTCGATTACTTCAAGATTCTACAGTTCTTCATCATTTTAAAACATTAAAAACCATTTTCTGAAAAGCAACAACTCGTATTTAAATGTCATCCAGTTCTAAAAGCCCTAAATATTGAAAATAAGGAACTGGTGGAGCTGGATACAATAAAAATGTTGAATTGATGTTTTCCTTTGATTGTATGAATCATCGAAAAACATCAATTCTATTTTCCTTTGATTGAAAGAATCTTTCGAAACTTTATGCAAAGACATTTGAAAGTAAAATCATTATGCATATGTGATGGAGAGATATATGTGAAAATAGTTAAACGAATGTTTAAAGATGGAAAATGAATATTGGGAATTCATCCTCTTTTATAGGGTGAGTAGACTAAGTATTCGTAAAGTTGGTTTTCAACTTTATCAGTTGGATTTCAAATATATCTAAAGTTGGAAGTTACTTTTAGGACTTTTTATTTATTTTTATATAATTAAAGACAATTCCAACCGCAATAATAATAAAATAATAATAATAATGATAATAAAGTAACTTCAAAATCGTAATCATTATTTTTGGGGCCTTTTATAACATCTGTTGACAATAAAATAACAATTCCTAAAGTTGCTTTTCAACTTTATCAGTTGAATTTCAAGATGGTAAATGAATATTGGGAATTGCTCCACATTTATAGGTGTGAAAATAGTAAGTATTGGTAAAATTGCTTTTCAAGTTTATCAGTTGAATTTCTCTAATCAACATGCATTTGTCTCGTAATCTTCAAGTAAACATGAAACCATTACAATCGCAAAAAAAAAAAAAAAAAAAAAAAAAAACAAAAACAAAATAATGTTATAAACAATTTACTAATATAAATATTTTCTTTTGATTGTAAGAATTTTAAAAATATTTCGAGAATATCAATTCCAACTTAAATAGCAAAGGTTTATTTGTAATACATTTTCTTTGATTAACAGAATTTTTAAAAACGTTGTTTGTTAGAAATTTAAACGAACTAACATGCATATTGCAGCATATGTCGACATTGTTTTGATTAACCTATAAAAGAAGAGAAATAAACTTACAAACTGAAATAACGAATTCCTCGCCTTTTATACAATAAAAAAATATTACTTTTTTCAAGGACAAAAATAAAATAATAAAATATAATGTTATAAATAATTTACTACTATACATTTAAACAATATATTAGTCTTTTCAAATTCATAATTACAGTGGGTCGAGAATTTATAACTTTAACAGCAAAACTATTCAGATAAAGGAAGTAGATGGAAAGTTACAAAATATGACAGTCATTAATGATAGATGTAATTTACTTTACTATTGTTAAACAAATAAAAAATATTACAACAAATTTGCATATTTTCATTATTTTTTATTATTTTCATTAAAAAACAAAAAGTATTTAATTTATACTCATTTGAATCTATAAATGATATGAACTCTTTTACTTATGTTATAAATTAAAAAAAAAATTATATTTTATAACAAAAAAAACAATAATAATAAAATAAAAATGTTAATAAAGTAACTTCAAAATCATAATCAATATTTTGACATCTTTTATAAGATCTGTTGTCACTAAAATCTGTAGAAGGAAAAAACGGTCAAAACACTTTAGAAGGAAAAAATCGTAAAAAAACTCAACGTAAGAACGTCTTTTGTGACACAATTAAAGTATCAGTATAAAGTTAAAAAATAGAAACATTTTCAAATTGATAAATAAATTTTAATATTTGTAAAACAACTCTTTATATTCTATTTTTAAAATGAAACAACTCTTCATATTAGTGTTTAACTTCTATTTTATGTAAATTCGACATGAAACACTTGTTTTTTTTCTTATATATACGACTAACAATAATAAATATAATTACATTATTTACATATATGCATTCTGAATTTTACTTTTATTGAAAAAGATTTAATTCTTACACTTCACTAAGTGAATTCAAAAGCGTAATCATTATTTTGGGGCTTTTTAATTTTTAATTATTTTTTATTATATTTATTATAGAAAGTAAAATAAATGCAACAGAATAATAATAAAATAATAATATTGTTAATAAACTAAATTCAATATCGTAATCATTATTTTTATTGGTGTTTATAACATCTGTTGAAATTTCAACAGATGTTGTCATACAAAACTCCAACACTATTTACAAACAGATTCTATAACCTGTTTGTAGAAGAAAAGTGTCATAACTTTCACTGTACTTTTATTACAGATGTAGAGGCTTTTAATAAGATCATTGAAGCAGATGCATTGACTTTTGAACAGCTGTTGTCACACAAATGTTTTGGAGCATTTACCAGCGGTTTGGTTTAAACAGTTGTTGACTTAAAAATATAAATTTACATTTCTAATGGTTGTTTATTAAATATAAATCCTCTACTGATTTTAACACTATATATTGATATAAGTATTCAGTTTTATTATACTCAAATTTGTATTTAGAAAAAATAATAATACAAAATACATTTCAATAATTAATTTGTGGTTTTCAACCGTTTGTTCAATATTTTTTTTGTTCTCTTTAACAAAGTTTATATCAAACAGTTGTTATACAATTCAACTATATTTAATACAATTCGATAATTTGAGTTAAATATTTGAGTATACAAACTACATAAAAATACAAGAAAACATAAAAAAAAAAGTCTTCTAGTAACTAAATGGTAGAAAATGATCTTTCTTGCCAGCATCATCGAAATAAAACCACAAACAAAACAATGAAAACCAGTAGATGAAGACAGCTCGTATTTAAATGTCATTAAACTCTAAAAGCTTTAAAGATTGAAAATTGGGACATGATGCTCATGAATACTATATAACAATAATGGATTGATATTTCAGTTTGATAGGTAATCTATTTTCCTTTGATTGTAAGAATCTTTCAAAAATTTTGTCACACCCCGCCTAGATCGGGGCACTTACAGTGACCAGTCGGCGCAAACTTAAAGCGGAAACGTAATCTCATTATATAACTTGAGTATTTATTACAAGCCAGTGCGATCCAAGTACCACCAAGCTAAACAAAGCTTAACTATAATAAGATGAACCGTCTAAAGTATTCAGCTAGGAACTCCCATTCCTTACACCACCAACCTATGATACATGCTCGAGTAATAAAAATACGTCAGCACACAGCTGGTGAGCCACATAAACTGACTCATCAGTAAAGCACCCCATAAACAATTTTATTGATCAAGTATGAGCTCCTTGCACGTCACCATAATCATATATCCGGCCTAAGCATTATATATTCACACATACAGCGTAAACACACCCCATATAGCTGTACGTGTATGTCCACACATGGAAAATATAATGATCATTATAATATATATAACACCCTGGATGCCACACCTATGGTTCGATGCATATACATGATCAATCACCACCAAAACAATTTTATGAGCAAGTATCACGTTTTGAAAATAGTTTAAGTAACTCACGTCTTTATCACCCCTTTAGCAGTTGACAACGCTAATACAACCAGGTACCATCTCAAGGTCCTGATCCAATTATACAACCCTAGGTTAGGTAACAGTACACCTAACTAATTATTATTACAGTTGGATATTGGTTAGCACTACCTTGTTTAAACATGGATGATCAGTCCATGACTAACTAAGGCTAGGCTACCCAATACCCACCCCTAATAATAATCCTAATCCCTAAAAATAATAACACTAAACTACTAATAATAATAATACTAAAAAATAATAATTAACTAAAAATAACTTAAATGAGAACATACCTCAAAACTATCTACGGCCAGCTGATGTGGAGTCTCCCCTACCCGTGCTCCTATTCACACTCTAAAATGACTTTTAGGGAATATCTCATGAAATTTGACTACTACCAGCAAATCCATTAAATTCTTATCTTCCTTAGTCTCTGGTGCATTTACTAGTTACTCTAGTTGATCTTTCGGATATACTTAATTGCCTTTATCATCATACTGAAACTTATAGGTTTACTAGGTTTTTCTCTTCAGGTCCTTGATTTGAATTTGCTTCTTATCACCCAATATACGAGTTCGACAAGCTAACCAATCCATCCCTAGTACTATGTCTATCAACCCAAGTTTCATTGATATCAAGTCTATAGGTATCAAGGCATTTATTAATTTAGATGGTACAACCCTTGATATAGCTCCCAATTTCTTATTCCCTTCCATTTGCTACTATTACTATAAATGGTTTATCTAACTTGCAGGGGACCTAGTTAGACAAAACTCTAAAAGGTCCACATATCAAACTTCTATCAACACTAGTGTCACAAAGTATCTTAGCATAGAAGTTGTTTACTGGTATCGTACCCATTATCACGTCAAGGTTCCTATGACTTCTTTAATCTTTATGTCTAAAGCTCTACACCTTCCCCCATCGGGTTCTTCATTCTCTTATTTCTTAGGCCATCAATCCTTATCCTTAAAATCTTAAAAACACTAACGAGGCTCTCTACATTAAGGGCAGGTGTGCATGGGTTTCTTACGATTTCTACAAACAAACTCGTGACATGGACAAGAATGTATTTTTCCACATGTCAGACATTGAAGTACAGGTCCATGTCTCCCTTTATAATCCCTAAAATTTGATCTCCCCTGATTCTGATTATTATCCCATTTACCCTTAATAATAACGTCTAGGATTTTCTTCTATCGTATCCCCAAAAGTGATAGTTGCTTTGGTTTATGATGCCTCAGCTTATAAGGCCTACGATCCTTGTACGTGCGCCTGGTTGATTGAATATCAACCATTGACAAATTAACCCTTTCTAGAGGTTTCTCAACTAATGCAACTTTGATATTTCTCGCTGAACTCCTAAGAGAGTTCTATATGTCATCCATTAGAAAAGGAAATGTAGGCTTCAAACGTCATTCTTACTCCACTACAATCTATCTTTGTATTACTTCCGAGTCTGATTTTTAATTAACTCCCGTATTTGAAGGTGGGGACACTAAGTTCGGATAATTTCCTCACTTGATTACATGATTAACATGTCTAGGGTATTCTATTTAGGCCCTATATTATTCTACCCCTTTTTAGTATTCTAGGATTTCATTTAATGCCCAAAAACATGCATACTCATCTACGCAACAAAAATCAGGTGGCATGCTTAGAAACATACGTTTTAGAGAATGTATATACACTCCCCTAATAAATTTAGAGACATAAAATCCGCTCTCAATCCACTTATCAATCATTTTCCACACAAGCAACAGATGGGAATAAGGTAAGCACGATATGCTCCCACAGATACACCTATATATATATATATACACAAGTTTTAGTAGCAATGTACTAGAGCTCAACCATATTCTTAAAACTCTGCCTACTATTTCCTGATTTCAGTACAATATGATATTTGCGAATTCATAGCGGTATCATTCATTAAACTTCATGTTGGCCAGGTATGAAAGCAATCTATGATACACATCATGATACTCCCAACTACCATATGGTCCTTCCATCATAAAGTTCGGCATACCAATCTTATAGATCCTCTATTATACCAGCCTCTTCCTACCAAGACTGGCACTTCTACTTGGCTTACTACTCCTAGTTTAAGTCTAGATACTTCAATGAGTACCTAAATCTCTTAAACTAATGCTCTGATACTGTCACAACCTCAAATTTCCACTACGGGGTTTATACCGCGAGGCGCATGACATACCAGGATCCCATAGCCATAAGTCATATGAACGAACTCTAAATGCCCAAACCATTTAGTTCGTTTTCAAAAACCAATTTTAGTTAAGCTGCGGAAGCGTAAACCAAATTTAAACCTTTTAAAACCATGCGCAAAGAAACGCGCCCAAATTAAAACCATATGAAGGAAAATGTAAAAGCATAATATGTAATTTATGTGTATGCCCACGACCCCAAAATGCAGTGAAGTGTGCAGTGCTTTCTAATCCTGGCACCGGAAGCTAACTACCTGCAAAAGCATGTAAATCGTGTGTCAACATAAAGCTGGTGAGTTCACAAAGTTAAGTAACCGAGTATGTAAATGTGCTGGTTTCCAAAACCACGTAAACAAGTAGTTGAGTTGGTTCCTAGAACCGTGTAACCACTAGTTCGTCGCATGTCAAGGGTAGCTAGCCCATTCATGATAACTAATACCGAATATACCGAACTGCTATGTACGTGTAGCCACAAAAGTGCGCCGCATGCCTGACATCATTGTCTATCCACAATGATAAAGTTTCGTTAAGTTATAGTTCACCCCCGCGCTCCCCGAGCCGGTGTGAGGTTTGTAAGACCTAATAGCGCTATCAACTAATAACCCGCTTGCCAATCCTGGCAACTCATTCGGTACGTGAGGACTTACAGATGATAGAGTTGGTTTAGTTCATCAAGGACACAGTTTGCGAACTAGCAATGTAAACGACCCACACAAGGATCCATCAAAGTAAACGACCCACACAAGGATACATAGCATCCCAACCAGGGATATGTAAGTAGTCCCAAACCGGGCTAGAAAATAGTAGTCCCAAACCGGACTAGAAAATGTTAAGTAAGTTGTCTCAACCCGAGACGCATGCTTTTGAGAAAAGAGTAGTGAAACTCACCTTAGTGTGCAAGCAAAAGAAATCCAAACTGCAAGTAAAGTGCGCTACCGACTCCCTAATATAAGTGTCACTAAGTAAGTATAGGCGTAATATCATTACCCCATATAACTCGTTTGTCCAAGGCGTTTAAACGTACAAAAGTGTGTAGGTGACACCTAGTAATTCTACATGCATAAGTAAACCCTACGGACTCGTTGGTAAATATGTTGGTTATAATTAGTTTTCACATTCCATATGCATCTCATACAAGTTCCCGTTCAGTTACACATCAATTACATAACGCCTATGTCCTCAATTAATCACATAAGCACATAATACACAATCTGTGTTTTTAGGACAGATTGTGCGTCATCAAAACTAATTTATTTGAAATAGTTAATCAGTGAGTTAATCTCCCAAATTTTTACTGAATATTCTTTGGGATTCACTTAACAACCCCTATTTTTTCTTTGTCTTAAATTTAAACACAAAAATAATTAAAATTCGTTCAACATAGCTATGATTAGAAAACTTTCATAACAGGTCAGTTTGGTAGAAAAATTCCCAAAAATTGTGTATTCATCCAAACGGGATGAATCCACTTGGAAAACTCAAATTACTCCAATTTTAACCTTCTGTAAAAATTTCATAACCTAACTCTTTACAAAACTAGAGTTATGATGATTCAAAGTCGACTCAATTTATTAACCCGAAATTCTGATATGACCTATTTTCAAAGAAAATTCCAAAAACGATTCAACCGACGTCCAAATCACTTGATTTTACCCATTATGAAAAGCTAAGACCAGGTGTGATTTAACCATGCAAAGAAAATACCAAAATAATCATGTTAAAGTCATGTTATAGCCCCTATAAATTCATCTAATCATTCTGTCCAGATTTTTGTTATGCCTAAATCTTTCTTTAAACGACTACCGTGTGCATGCAAACAATCAACAATCATCAATAACCATTACCAAACATTCCTAATGCCTATTGCGATCAGATTCTATCATTATACATGCAAAGATTACAACTTTAGTGATTAAAACTTCAACGACTTGCGCAACAAGTACCTATGATATTACTAATCGCCTATCATCATGTTTCATTTGTTTAATCATCAAAAACCTCAAGTTTTAATAATAATCCAAAGCTTTCAGACCTGGACAAACATTGTTATATGATTTTATAAGAATAAGATTAAAGCGTAAAGGATTAAGGATTATACCCCAAGCTCTTCGATACAATCAACCGAACGCCTTTGGAGCTTCCTAATCGATGTTCTTGCGCCTTAGCAGGTTGTTTGGGGTTAATATTTCGTAAGTGAGGCAGTAGGGACGATTAGGGTTTGAGTTTAGGTGATACAAGAGGCTTAAGGTTGCTTAAATAGGTGTTTAAGGCGGTTTAGAGACATCAGGTACCGGCGAGCGAGCGCTCGCTCCCTGTGAGCGGCCGCTCACAGGGCCTTGGCCCGCGTGGGTGGCCCGTTTCGTCACCCGACGTGTTTTCCTTTGACGTTTTCGCTATTTCGGGCCATAATAAGTGTAACCCCATGTGTTAAGACCCCAATCATCCTAATGGTCCACCTTTAACGATTCTTATTAACGTATTCGGTTTAAGTTTACATAATCACATATGATTTGCACATAGTTTCACCGAGTATCACAGAAGCACGTAATCGCAATCAATCCAAATCAGTTAACTCACAATTATTAAACTTCATTATTCACCAACGTCCGAGGTTCACTAATCATGTATACAGTTATTAACTCACAACAATGCAACGTGTGTCCTATCTAGCTAACCCTAGTTAAGTATAATGCAAGGAATGTAACTAGAGTTTAGTTAAAGTGAGAACCTGAATTTGCGGGGTATCACAGATACCAACTTGTCACACCGCGCCCAGATCGGGGCACTTACAGTGCGGCGCAAGCTTAAAGCGGAAACATAATCTCATTATATAACTTGAGTATTTATTACAAGCCAGTGCGATCCAAGTATCACCAAGCTAAACAAAGCTTAACTATAATAAGATAAACCGTCTAAAGTATTCCAACTCTCAGCTAGGAACTCCCATTCCTTACACCACCAACCTATGATACATGCTCGAGTAATAAAAATACGTCAGCACACAGCTGGTGAGCCACATAAACTGACTAATCAGTAAAGCACCCCATAAACAATTTTATTGATCAAGTATGAGCTCCTTGCACGTCACCATAATCATATATCCGGCCTAAGCATTATATATTCACACATACAGCGTAAACACACCCCATATAGGTGTACGTGTATGTCCACGCATAGAAAATATAATGATCATTATAATATATATAACACCCTGGATGCCACACCTATTGTTCGATGCATATAGATGATCAATCACCACCAAAACAATTTTATGAGCAAGTATCACATTTTGAAAATAGTTTAAGTAACTCACGTCTTTATTACCCCTTTAGCAGTTGACAACGCTAATACAACCAGGTACTATCTCAAGGTCCTGATCCAATTATACAACCCTAGGTTAGGTAACAGTACACCTAACTAATTATTATTACAGTTGGATATTGGTTAGCACTACCTTGTTTAAGCATGGATGATCTGTCCATGACTAACTAAGGCTAGGCTACCCAATACCCACCCCGAATAATAATCCTAATCCCTAAAAATAATAACACTAAAGTACTACTAATAATAATACTAAAAAATAATAATTAACTAAGCATAACTTAAATGAGAACATACCTCAAAACTATCTACGGCCAGCTGATGTGGAATCTCCCCTACCCGTGCTCCTATTCGCACTCTAAAAATGACTAATAACAACACCCAACGCGGTATCGTAGGCTAGGGATCCCCTCGTGCTAGAGTGTTCCCATAAAATTTTATACACTTAATAAAGGCACTGAAGGTCCTATTTATAAGTGTAAATGGACGGTGAGTTTTGTTATAGGGTCGATGCGACATTGGTGTCTTGTATGCTTGCGTGCTTAGTTATAATCTTTTAAATACTTTCGATATGGGACACTACAGCTTCACCATTCCTTTTCAAAATCAAGATATTGAATTTTTCTTTTGTTTTGAACGACATCAAGGCATGGAATTATTATGAGTTTCAAATTTATATTATATTATATTATTATTATAATTAACTCAGCTGCTTCACTCGTTTGTCTCGTATAACTTTTAAAATATAACGTGTTATAAAAGTACGAATACACTACTAAAACGAGCTTAGTTCTCTCTACATTTTAACTTAAGTTTCATTAAAACGGAGTAGGCTCTAAATATATAATATATTATATTATCATTAAATGGTCTCCTATAATACCAATTATTTTGCTAGACTTCATATTTCAAATAATCATGTTGTTCGTCATTTGCTCGTTAACTAGCTTTAAATATACGAGTACCCATATCACATGTTATTGATTCGTTTTACTAATTAAGGACTCTTTTTTTATACACTAATAAATATGAACCAACACATTTTATTTATATAGCAAAACGGGATGTTACAAATATACCCCCTTAAATTAGGTTTCTTCCTCGAAACCTGACAACTTTGAACAAAAGAGGTGAAGACCTCTTCGTCTCGTCCTCACTTCCTATGTAATATTTCATCATTTCCATATTCCAATATTCTAATATATTTGTTTTATCGCTTCATGACACCACTGTTTCATCAGTTGTTTAATATAAGATCTCATGTCTAGATAGACTGTCACATACTTTAGCCCAAAAGATAGGTGCTGTACATTTCTTCCTACATAAGGATTCATACGGTATTGCCATAATATTGGCGTAGTAGCTATTATTGTACGAAGGTTTGATTAATGCTAATGATCCCCTTAACTACTACTAAAGTTTATTATATACGCACGTAGTATACCTTTTAAAGCTTGATTGGTGCATTCATTTTACCCACTATCCAAATATACATAAGTCCCTAGCTTTTTCTAAAAACCTTACCCAAATATTAAGAAGAACAAATCTCCCTCTTAAATATAGCTCATGTAATCACATCGTGTCATAAGACAATCTATTTAGTATAAGCCTCAGCTTACATTTCATTTGTCCTCAAGGATAGGCAAACTGTGTAGAATGGCGAACCTATCAGTTATTACCTAATTCGTGCCCTTGACTCGATCTTGGAAGCTTAGAAACAAAGTCCATTATTATCTTTTCCCGTTTCCATCATGGGATTTCAGGTTCCTATTGATAGCCAAATGGTTTCAGATGCTCTGCCTTGACTTTTAGGTAGGTATGGTATTTCTCTACCTTTCTTGTGATATAGCTTCTTATTCCCAGCTAACAATAATTATTTCTTAAATCCTACCTTTTATTGCTACTAGAGTATACGGTGTATCTTGACTTATGAACTTCCTTTGGTATATTCCCTACCTGCCAAAACTAAGAATCCCATATTCAATTATCGAAACTTGAGATACTATCATTCATAGATCTCAATAATATTGGCTACCAAGCATCGTTTTCTTCTTGATATAGTTTTCCATTAAGGCCTATAATTGCATTCTTAATTTGGTATAGGAGAGTTACCTTAACACCACTTCTAGAAGCATGAAGTTTATTATCTGTTGGGCTCTTTCTTTTCTATTGAGTGTGTCCACGTCACGTTTGTCTTGCAACTAATTTAATGAGATCTACGAATACTACAGGTATGGTGGTCTTATGGCATTACTTACAATTCACAATGATCGCATCACATCATGTCCTAACCTCCTAGCTAAGGGTATAAATCACTACATATCGTATAGTGTCCTGACAACGACCCATGTCGACGTGCTAGAATATATAAAACCTTATCCGGAACTCCAACATTTTGTTTCTTAATTTCTCCATTAAAAGTCAAGGTAAGAAAGTAAATGGCTCTAGCAATATGAATTGCCTCCGGGATCAAGTCGATTCTAAATTCAATTTTTCTATCGGCTAATAGTCTAGAATGACTTTTAGGGAATATCTCATGAAATTTGACTACTACCAGCAAATCCATTAAATTCTTATCTTCCTTAGTCTCTGGTGCATTTACTAGTTACTCTAGTTGATCTTTCGGATATACTTAATTGCCTTTATCATCATACTGAAACTTATAGGTTTACTAGATTTTTCTCTTCGGGTCCTTGATTTGAATTTGCTTCTTATCACCCAATATACGAGTTCGACAAGCTAACCAATCCATCCCTAGTACTATGTCCATCAACCCAAGTTTCATTGATATCAAGTCTATAGGTATCAAGGCATTTATTAATTTAGATGGTACAACCCTTGATATAGCTCCCAATTTCTTATTCCCTTCAATTTGCTACTATTACTATAAATGGTTTATCTAACTTGCAGGGGACCTAGTTAGACAAAACTCTAAAAGGTCCACATATCAAACTTCTATCAACACTAGTGTCACAAAGTATCTTAGCATAGAAGTTGTTTACTGGTATCGTACCCATTATCACATCAAGGTTCCTATGACTTCTTTAATCTTTATGTCTAAAGCTCTACACCTTCCCCCATCGGGTTCTTCATTCTCTTATTTCTTAGGCCATCAATCCTTATCCTTAAAATCTTAAAAACACTAACGAGGCTCTCTACACTAAGGGCATGTGTGCATGGGTTTCTTACGATTTCTACAAACAAACTCGTGACATGGACAAGAATGTATTTTTCCACATGTCAGACATTGAAGTGCAGATCCATGTCTCCCTTTATAATCCCTAAAATTTGATCTCCCCTGATTCTGATTATTATCCCATTTACCCTAAACAATAACGTCTAGGATTTTCTTCTATCGTATCCCCAAAAGTGATAGTTGCTTTGGTTTATAATGCCTACGATCCTTGTACGTGCGCCTGGTTGATTGAATATCAACCATTGACATATTAACCCTTTCTAGAGGTTTCTCAACTAATGCAACTTTGATATTTCTCGCTGAACTCCTAAGGGAGTTCTATGTGTCATCCAGTAGAAAAGGAAATGTTGGATTCAAACGTCATTCTTACTCCACTACAATCTATCTTCGTATTACTTCCGAGTCTGATTTTTAATTAACTCCCATATTTGAAGGTGGGGACACCAAGTTCGGATAATTTCCTCACTTGATTACATGATTAACATGTCTAGGGTATTCTATTTAGGCCCTATATTATTCTACCCCTTTTAAGTATTCTAGGATTTCAGTTAATGCCCAAAAACATGAATACTCATCTACGCTACCAAAATCAGGTGGCATGCTTAGAAACATACGCTTTAGAGAATGTATATACACTCCCCTAATAAATTTAGAGACATAAAATCCGCTCTCAATCCACTTATCAATCATTTTCCACACAAGCAACATATGGGGAATAAGGTAAGCACGATATGCTCCCACAGATACACCTATATATATATATATACACAAGTTTTAGTAGCAATGTACTAGAGCTCAACCATATTCTTAAAACTCTGCCTACTATTTCCTGATTTCAGTACAATATGATATTTGCGAATTCATAGCGGTATCATTCATTAAACTTCATGTTGGCCAGGTATGAAAGCAATCTATGATACACATCATGATACTCCTAACTACCATATGGTCCTTCCATCATAAAGTTCGGCATACCAATCTTATAGATCCTCTATTATACCAGCCTCTTCCTACCAAGACTGGCACTTCTACTTGGCTTACTACTCCTAGTTTAAGTCTAGATACTTCAATGAGTACCTAAATCTCTTAAACTAATGCTCTGATACCAACTTGTCACACCCCGCCCAGATCGGGGCACTTACAGTGACCAGTCGGCGCAAGCTTAAAGTGGAAACGTAATCTCATTATATAACTTGAGTATTTATTACAAGCCAGTGCGATCCAAGTACCACCAAGTTAAACAAAGCTTAACTATAATAAGATGAACCGTCTAAAGTATTCCAACTCTCAGCTAGGAACTCCCATTCCTTACACCACCAACCTGTGATACATGCTCGAGTAACAAAAATACGTCAGCACACAGCTGGTGAGCCACATAAACTGACTCATCAGTAAAGCACCCTATAAACAATTTTATTGATTAAGTATGAGCTCCTTGCACGTCACCATAATCATATATCCAGCCTAAGCATTATATATTCACACATACAGCGTAAACACACCCCATATAGTTGTACGTGTATGTCCACGCATGGAAACTATAATGATCATTATAATATATATAACACCCTGGATGCCACACCTATGGTTCGATCCATATACATGATCAATCACCACCAAAACAATTTTATGAGCAAGTATCACGTTTTGAAAATAGTTTAAGTAACTCACGTCTTTATCACCCTTTAGCAGTTGACAACGCTAATACAACCAGGTACTATCTCAATGTCCTGATCAAATTATACAACCCTAATTATTATTACAGTTGGATATTGGTTAGCACTACCTTGTTTAAGCATGGATGATCAGTCCATGACTAACTAAGGCTAGGCTACCCAATACCCACCCCTAACAATAATCCTAATCCCTAAAAATAATAACACTAAACTACTACTAATAATTATACTAAAAAATAATAATAATTAACTAAACATATAGTTAAATGAGAACATACCTCAAAACTATCTACGGCCAGCTGATGTGGAGCCTCCCCTACCCGTGCTCCTATTCGCACTCTAAAAATGACTAATAACAACACCCAACGAGGTATCGTAGGCTAGGGATCCTCTCGTGCTAGAGTGTTCCCATAAAATTTTATACACTTAATAAAGGCACTGAAGGTCCTATTTATAAGTGTAAATGGACGGTGAGTTTTGTTATAGGGTCGATGTGGGACATTGGGGTCTTGTATGCTTGCTTCTTAGTTATAATCTTTCAAATACTTTCGATATGGGACACTACAGCTTCACCATTTCTTTATTTTTCTTTTGTTTTGAACGACATCAAGGCATGGAATTATTATGAGTTTCAAATTTATATTATATTATATTATTATTATAATTAACTCAGCTGCTTCACTCGTTTATCTCGTATAACTTTTAAAATGTAACGTTTTATAAAAATACGAATACACTACTAAAACGAGCTTAGTTCTCTCTACATTTTAACTTAAGTTTCATTAAAACAGAGTAGGGGCTAAATCTATAATATATTATATTATCATTAAATGGTCTCCTATAATACCAATTATTTTGCTAGACTTCATATTTCAAATAATCATGTTGTTCGTCATTTGCTCGTTAACTAGCTTTAAATATACGAGTACCCATATCACATGTTATTGATTCGTTTTACTAATTAAGGACTCTTTTTTTATACACTAATAAATATGAACCAACACATTTTATTTATATAGCAAAACGGGATGTTACAAATTTGTGGAAAGATATCTGAAGAATATGGGATGGAAACATGTATGTGAGAATAGTTAAATAAATATTGCGAATTCCTCTACCTTTAAAGATGGTAAATGAATATTGCGACTCCTCTACATTTATAGGGTGAATATAGTAAGTATTCGTAAAGTTGCTTTTCAACTTTATTAGTTCGATTTCAATAAAATCTAACGTTGAAACTTACTTTGGGACTTTTTATTTATTTTTTATATAATAAAAGACAATTACAACATCAATAATAATAATAATAATATAATAATAATATTAAAACAGAAAATTCAAAATCGTAATTATTACTTTTGGTAATTTTTATGTGACAATCGGCAAATTCGGGTCAATGTTTAAATTGATCCTAATCACGTTGCCGACGAAACAACCTATCTTATAGTTGAATTTATATTTATTAAGTCGTTACGATTCCTACGACGCCTTTCTTGAAGTCTGTGGACGCCTTGAAGTTTAAAAGAAAGGTTTGCGCACGTTTAATGTTAACGAACTGACACCGGTAAATAATCATCACACTGGACTAACATATGAATAATATATGTTAATACGACGCGTGTTTGCTATCTGTGCGATCGAATGTGAAATCGGCACGAGAAACGACCAAAAACGCTGTATTTCATGGAACGCGGAGAAGAACTGACTTGGGATTCGGACGCCGAAATACACGGTTTTGACCGTTATTAGACTCTTGGAATAATTATTTCTTATAAATAATATTTCTTGTTAAGTTTCGGGAGGAAACAGATCGTCTAGATAAGCGAAGCAGCAACCGACTGAATTAACGCGATCTTCCTCTCTCTCTACTCTCTCTCTAGCAACTTCCTCTCTTCTTCTTCTCTTCTTCCTCTCTTCTTCCTCTTTGCTTCCTCTCCAAGGATTACCATTTTCCAAGAAGCATCCTAATCACCTCTACCCTCATCCCAGAACAGAGCCGGTCGGCCGCCACCAAGCTCCGGTGGCTGCGGCGCTGCGTAATAGGCCCGACTCTGGTAGAACTGGACTCGAATAAGAGGTACAAGGACCGAGCTTTTTTCCAGAGGTGGTACTGGTTCGTGGTGGAAGCTGGGTGATATTGGGTGGAGGTTTCAGGCGGTTGCGGGGCGGCACAGGTCAGAGGTGGGGGATGGGACCGATTGGTGGTGGGTTTTGGTGGTGCAGTTGTGGGTTGCAGCCGGGTCGGAGCAGTACCAGTGACAAACCACTGGTTCAGTCGTGATCGGGTCGCAAAAATCAGATCGGGTCAGACCAGGTTTGGGTCAGATTACGGGAAACCTTTGGTGGTGGTTTCGGGTCTACTCGGTATGCCTTCGGTGGGTTACGACTCCTAGTCGCGGGTCTAGAATGGAGGCTCGAGTCCGAATCTCCACGGTTCATTCAGATCTGGTCCACCCGGACATAACTGGACAAACCCGAAGTCGCGGTTAGAACCGGCCGAGCTTATCGGTATAACTAACTCTTAATTATTTCGTCGTATTATTATTATATTGAACGACTAGCTCGCTAACCAACCGGTATAACTAATAAACAATAAGTATAAACGGACGATTGGTATTAGTAACTAAAATGCGCGACTTATAATATTAATATGTTGGACTATATATAACTATATAAGTGTAGTAAATATATAAGTTGTCGAAACGTATAATGTTTGTCTTGACGTTTAGTTTTCGGATATCTAAGTTATTGCCTTGAGTTTGTGTATTGATTTTGGGGAAAATTGTAGACAACTGGTGTTGTCTGGTTCGTACAAAAACAGGGGAAACTTTGCCGGATTTTTATAAAATCCTAAACGCGACAAAAGCAATATTGTTATTTATTTTTGTAAATAATTTCTCCCAAATGTTTTGACAAGTATATTGTGTACGAATCAGAACGTTTTCGCAAAACTTTTATTTAAAGCACCAACGATGATTCTCGGATGATATTTTCAAAACAACTTTACAACATCTAGCAAGCGTCAAATGTGTCGTTTAAAATAGGTTTTCAATAATGTTTATTGTTCGGATTTGAACTACATAAATTACATCGTTGGGAACTATTTTATGAAAAATAATGTTTTGGAAACCTTAGAAATATTTTGGGAAAGAAGTAACAAATATTATTAATCGTCCCAACAACTATATTGGTAATTCCTCAACGCAAGGCAAACACATGCATCCGAACTACGAGACAAACTACGGTTTAAGATAAGTTATACGTTTCACGATACTAGTCCAACATGGTTTACACACGATAAGTAACAAGTGCGCAACTTGGGTACTATGTCGTATGGTAAACGCAATTAAGATAAGTCACGATCGGCTCATCGAGTTCAGACACAAAAGGCTCGGGTTATCACCCATGAGTCTAGATAGTTGGATAAACTATCTTTTAGCCGGATAATGAGCTAGGCTTATTGGCGTTAGACTTTAAGTTGTCCTTTGTTGATAATTAGGGCACTGGAAAGTCGGTCAAGTTCAGGCTTTACTTGCTAGCACTTTAGCGGTATTTCCAGGTGAGTTCATGACCCCACTTTTTACTGTTTTTGCAAATGTTTTCGGGTGGAAAAGCATGCAAGTTTCGCAAAGGCATTTGATATTTCAATAAATATTTTATGCATTTCTTAAACCATTTTCACAAATGGATATCGAATTCTCACAACGATTTATGCAAAGTTTACAAGCGAAATACACTAGTTTTATATAGAATTAAACTAGTATTGCAAACATGCACGAGTTATCGCTAAGGATGGGGTTATCCTTGTTCATTCCAGAGGACGGGTTGTCCTTGTTTATCTCAGAAGGCTGGATTGTCCTTGTTCGCTTCATAGGATCGATTTTCCTTTAAACACACACATTTAAGGGTTATAGGATCCTTGTTATCGTTCAACTGTACAGTCAAGTCCTCACGACTATTCGCTACTATAACCAACTGCTAGTTGGCATCGTAGCGAGAGTGCGATATTCGTGAGGCACATACTAGCCTGGGGTTGGTTATAGGCTCATGCAAGGATTTTCATTTATAATCCAAACGAACGTTTTATGCTTTTAACCTTTCCAAACATACAGTTTTCCAAAGTTATTATGGAATGCCTGATGAGGATTCCATGGGGACATTTTATAGAAATTTCTGAATTTGGTTTTGAGTAACGAAGCTGAACTTTCTCACAATGCTTTACTATTATTTCCCATGATTTAAAGGAAAATAGTTTATTCAAGAAGCAAATATAAAACCGTGAACTCACTAACTTTATTTTGACTTTTTAAGCATGTTTTTCTTAGGTATCATTTGGCACAGTACGGTTGGATTAGGTGGAATTCTAGGAATTTGATACCCTAGCAAGCTCTTAGATGGCGTTCATTAGCTTTTGAAGTCTTAGACCTATCATTTCCACTGCGTAGTCAAGGTACCAATGGGTCACAACCGAAGGTAGATTTCGGGGTGTGACAGATTGGTATCAGAACTATAGGTTTTAGCAAATTAGGTGTCGGTAGAGATATCTAGGCTTTAACCTCAGTTTTGTCATATTAAGGGACCACAAAATTTCTAAGACTAAATTTTAGTATGAACGCCTAGGGGTTACAAATTCCAACCGTTTCCACATAAGTTTACCGATTATCAGTGTATGGAATTACACTAGCTTACTAATATTTTCCTGGGCGCAAGAAATATTTTTCCTATCCGAATAATAGGTGAGTCATTTCTAAGCATAACTCACAAGTGACAGGCAAGTCATCACTTCGGATAGCAAGTGTTTATTCACATAGAGCATAGTCAGGTCATTGTTTCTTAGTTATGAGGAGCCATTTTCCTGATTATATACTATGTGTATTTCTATACGGTATATATGGAGTATACGTACGTTTACAAAACAACACGCATCGTCAATGGTGGATGGATCACACTTAGCCGTATCGAACGTACATATGCAATAATTTAGCAGGGCAAGCTGACGGCCTCGGCATGCGGACGAACTACCCATAGTATCCGCGACTTTGTGTCCTCGGATCTAGGGAAACGCTTACATCATCAAGGTTGACTTGTGTCCGAAACGACTTTATGGGGCACCTCATCTCGACGAGGATGCCGCACAAGCTGTGGTGTAGTCAGCAGATGCAACGTGAAAAGTGGTGCGCATGACTAACATCAAATATGTGATGCGTATGTTCCGTCATGGTGAATCCGCAGGCACATGAAAGCCCTGAAAGGATCTACCATTGTGGTATATATAGGCGTAAAGATCAATTAATTTTCCTCTTACAGATGTGATTGCCGATTCTCCCCTATTCTGTTCATTCGTGACATCGGTTTTTCATAAACCCGTCTAAGGTCTTGATAATCTTGTTCTTGTGTTTCTAAGGTTCATGTTGTGGGACCTAGAAACATCTTCCAAGTACCTTCTTACACCTCTCCTTCGGTGTTAGTAACCTTCAACATACCACTCTACAAGAACCTCGTTTTGGTTGGTTCTTTCTCTCTTCATAAACATGGACATGCATTTTGTACGAGTGCCATCTGTCGCATGTTTGAATTCTTTTAACCTGTAAAAGTCCATTGTAGGACTTCACAACGAACGAAGGATTCCTTTATGAAATTGATTTTCAATTCGTTGCTTGTTTCCTAGCCTCGATGCATCAGGCCCTTGTGGGCAATCTACCTTTTGACACCCTGTCGATGATCTTTTTGAATCGACTCTTTTGAAAAATTGAACCATGTAACTTGTTACAACACCTTGTGGTGAACACCCCATTGACTTGTAAAGATGTGTGCCTTTTGTTGGCATACTTCTTTCTACGTCAACCTCTTTGTTATTGTTTTGAATCCAAACAAACCTTGTGGAGTGTATTGGAAAAGTTGGTGCGCCAGTTTATTCATTTGAGGTGCACCTGCACATTTTGTTGGCAAGATTGTTGATAGCATGTTTGGGTATTTGAAATGCCACCTTCGTGTGCTAGTTCATTCTGGAATTCATTTGTTTGACCGTGTCGATATTTTTGCGAACTAGGCAAACTGTCATAGCTTGCCTACCCGCCATTTTGGCCAAGAATATTGTTTCGACTATGTCATTCCTATCGAAACTAATCAAGAATTTGAACACTTTCTTTCTTTCCAAGTGTTGAAATGCTAAAGCATGCGATCTCGAGACATGCCTCCTTGTGGAGTCGTGTCAATCCTATTGTTAAGCGCTTATTGAATGTACGGTTATCATAAAGGACTATTGGTAGTCCTGTATCGTTCTCCTGTGACTCGCTCAGATTGGACATTTGAGGTTGCCATCAAATATCATTCATGTCGATTGGCTCTGAAAATTCATCTTGTTTGATTTGTATCAGCCAGTACTGTGATACCCCGCAATTTCATGTTCTTACTTTAACTAAACTCTAGTTACTTGTACTTACATTCTTGCATTCTACTTAACTAGGGTTAGCTAGATGAGTTACACGTTGCACAGTTATAGGTCAATAACTGCATGAAACAGTAATTCGGAGAATTACCGAACTATGTACACGAGTATCGAACCCCGAACGTTGGTGAAATAACAAAACAAATAATTGTAGAATAACTCATTTGATATTATTTGCAATTATGTGCTTAATTGAATTTAATTGTGAACTTATGTAGAATTCTGTGTATTTAAGCGAAACGTGTTACCAAACAGGTAACCGACACCTGACGAACCGGGAACGTATTTTAGTTGTAAAATATTGAGTAGAGTATTTCATGGACTAGGTGTTATATGTAAAGCCCAATTATAAAGAAAAAAAATGAAATATATATAATAAACCTTTGGACTTGGACCAGCCCAAAAGATCAGGCCAGGCCCAGATCGACCCAAGTTAGTTTTTGTTATTAAAATTGATTTTTAACCTAATTTTTCATTATAACACAACCCTAACCACTCTCAACAGCCACCATATGAAAATCTTACCTCCTAACCTCTGCCATAACCATAATCAATCAAGTTTTGGAGATCTAGTTGATTTTTTATCACCCGAATGAAGAGCTTTAGGTATATTATCAAACCTTTTGTGTTTTATCTTTTTTATTATGTTATAAAGCACCATAAAAAAGTTGTCCAAGATCTGAAATAAACTTACAAAGATTAAAACATGGTTTTTATAAAGGTTTAATGGGATTAAACAAGGTCTTGTGTGTTATTATGTGTTAGATGTTATGTTGTTGTATGATTAAGGATTATTGAACATCTAGGGTTTATAGATGAAAATATTTACCAAGAAACTTGCATTTTTTGATCAGATTGATGTGTGATGAATCTTGTATGATGTTTATTTGATGTTCTTGATTGATGATATACAACTAGGGTTTGATATAGTTGACAATATTGCATGATTAAAATCTGGACAGATTCTGAATATCAAATTGTAGGTCCTGTATCATGACTTTAATATATCTTTTTTGATTTATTCTTTGCATGACCATGTTTTACAAGGTCTTAGCTTTTTAGAATGGGCAAAATCATCTGATTTGGACGTCGGTTGATATGTTTTTGGAATTTTCTTTGATTAAAGGAATTTTCTTTGATTAAAGGTCGTATCAGATTTTCGGATTAGTAAATTGGGTCAACTTTAAACGATCATAACTTGAGTTTTACAAAGAGTTAGATTATGCAATTTTCACAGTAGGTTGAAATTGGTAAAAATTAGCTTTTCCAAGTGGATTCATCCCGTTTGGATGATTACATAATCTTTGGGAACTTTTCTACTAATCCGATCTGTTGTGAGTATTTTCTGGACCTAGCTGTATTGTATGATTTTTCATAAATTTCGTATATGGTTTTATCACGAAATAAAAATATGGACATGACTGTTAGACTCCCTGGAATATTTAGTAAAAGTTTGGGAGTCTAATTCATTGAATAAGTATTTTTAATAAATTAGTTTTCACAACACATAATCTATCCTAAAAACGCAGATTATGTAATGTACACTTATGTGGCTATTTGGAGTCTTGTATGACTTGTATTTGACATGAACTTGTATGAGCACTTATATGAGGTTTATATGAAGTGCATAATGGATGTTAATCATTTTGTCCACTAACGGGTTCGTAGGGTCTACTTGAGCATATAGAAACCCAAGGTGTCACTTACACGGTTCTGTATTTTAAAATGTCTTGGACAAACGGGTTATATGGTGTATTGATTATACACATATATTCACTTCGTGACATATGTAATAGGGGATCGGTAGCACGTCCTTATTTGCGAAGTTTTGGATTATTTGCTTGCAACCTAAGGTGAGTTTCACTACTCTTTTCTCAAAAGCATGTGTCTCGGGGAGACAACCTACTTACTTATCTAGTCCAGGTTTGGGACTACTATTTTTATCCTGGGTTTTGGGATGGGTTGATTCATGGGAGGAATCGGATTTTGCTAGTTTCACACTAGGTGTTCTTGATGAACTAAACTGCATACTATCACGGAAGTCCTTCACTTATACCGAATGAGTTGCCGAGTGGCAAGCGGGTTACTAGTTGATAGCGCTATTAGGTTTGACAAACCTCACAACGTGCTGGGAGCCAGGCGTGAACTACGACCTTAGATTTTATCATTTTTGATAGGCAATGATGGGAGGCAAAAACCAGCTCGCGGAGGGCGAGTGCATCGTTTAAATAACAGTTCGGTACTTTCATTGTTTAGTTATCATGAATGGGTTAGCTACCCATGGCATACGCTGAACTAGTGGTTATTGATTACTGTTTTAGGTTTGGGAAACCTAACTGTTGTTCTTGGTTTGAGAAACCTACACTTTTACTTACCTTACTTTGTGAACTCACCAACTTTTAGAGTTCGTTCATATGAATTATGGCTATGGGATCCTAGTATGTCATGCGCCTCACGATATAAACCCCGAAGTGGAAATTTGAGGGTGTGACAAGTATCTTGATTCATTGATTGTTGTCAAGCTTCTAATTGGTCTTCGAATATATTTTGGCTCAAATTTCGAGGACGAACTTTCTTTAACAGGGGAAGAATGTGACAACCGGCAAATTCGGGTCAATGTTTAAATTGATCCTAATCACGTTACCGACGAAACAACCTATCTTATAGTTGAATTTAGATTTATTAAGTCGTTACGAGTCCTACAACGCCTTTCATGAAGTCTGTGGACGCCTTGAAGTTTAAAAGAAAGGTGTTGGTGGTGAAAATCCTCAGGATGATTTTACCTCGTATCCTCAGTATAGCATCTTCAGGATGCTGAAGGACGTGACAGACCTCAGGATATGACTATATTTCAGCATGAGCACATCCTGAGGATGGACTAACGAACTATCTTTATGTGATGTATTGCAGAGTATAGCATCTTCAGGATGCTGAAGGACGTGACAGACCTCAGGATATGACTATATTTCAGCATGAGCACATCCTGAGGATGGACTAACGAACTATCTTTATGTGATGTATTGCAGGTACAACTAAGTTACAATATAGACATGAAACTGCTTTCCAACGTCTATATTATAATAACTCGGTCAAAAGAATTAAAGTTGGAAGAGTTACACTTGCAAGCCAAGGTCCAAGCTTGAAAAGGGAGTTAAAGATGTAACCGAAAAGCATTAAAAACAGGCGAAGAAGGTGGAAACCGTTAGTACAACGTCTACCTGAGCTGAAACAGTTACAACGGTCACAAGAAGACTTCAATGAACTTAACTAAGCGAGCTGATTATACGGAATTTGTTGTTTACACTCATGTACTATAAATATGGGAATGATCGACGAGTATAGGACACATTTTTATCACCTGAAACACACGAACACTCTGCTAAACTCACACACACTTAGCACAATTCATTGTAATCTTAGTACACTCGTCAATCATTCATCCAAAGTTGTAACATTTTTACCCATTTTTAATACTAACAAACAAGGCAGGGGCCTAGACTCCTCCGGAGGTTTTATGCCAGGGATCTACAACTGATCAAGGGCTTTCCTCGTACATCGAGTGTTGTTCTTTGTGTGTTAGTCTATACTTTTCTTGTTCCTCGAAATTACTTATAGTTGCATCGTCAGGATACAACTGTCCATCCTCAACGTTATAATTACCATCCTGAGCATAGTTGTCAATTCAATATTAATTTACACTTACTAGTCAGCATCTTGAGAATAACATTAAGTTTTTATCAAACTAGCACTCTACCTCACTTTTACTAATTTGGAAAACAAGATTATTTCTAGCAGATAACTTTTGACCAAAACAATTTGGCGCCCACCGTGGGGCAAGTGGTGCCATTTTAACAAAAAACTTTGTTAAAAACTCACTTTACAAAATTTTGACAACTATGTCTTCTTCACAAAAATCTGTTTCCTCATCCATGCCATCCACAACCTCTGCCAGAAATGCAACACTGCCACCCCCACCTGCATTACTAAGAAGTTATACTTCTCAAATCCCACCTAGACCATCGATGGGGGCATCTGGATCTACTACACCTGTTTTTGTGTCGAATGATGAACTCATCTCTATGTTTGCATTAATGAAGGATCAAATACAGCAACAACAAGACACAAACCGGATGCTAATAAGAGAGATACAATCTCTCAAGTCATCTTCAAGGAGGCCAACCGAAGACATGGGGACACCATTGCAGCCCAGGGTGTTGGATTTTAATTCTGGCATCTCTAGGGGCGTGCATCAAGGAGATTTTATCCCCATGAGCACTGGATTTTCTGCTCCTGAAACAACTACTACACCCAGGATGACAACCACTAGGGATCCAGGATATACACCTATGCCATCCCAAGGATACAACAATAATGGTAACAATTTAAGTTCCAGTACTTTTACTGCTAATGATGTTGCTTCTTTGCAGGATACAGGTATAAGTCCACAACTAGCAAGGGAGCTACAGAAAATTAAAGACATGGTGTCAAGTGTACTAGGGATAGTACAACCTATCCCCGAAGTATCCTCAACATGTCATAGGGTTTTGCACCTCCTATATGAGATGCAGAGATCCCAAAACGGTTTCAAACTCCAAGCATGAAGCTATATGATGGATCTACAGATCCTGAGGAGCATGTGGCTCAGTATAAAGAAAAGATGGAGATAAATCCAATTCCTGCTACTCTTAAGGAAGCATGTTTATGCAAGGGATTTGGTTCAACTCTCACTGGTCCAGCCTTGAAATGGCTCTTAAGTGTTCCTCCATACTCAATTACTTCTTTTGCACATTTGATTAACATGTTTAATAATCAGTTTTCTTGTAGTCGGACGTTCGAACGTCTGACAAGTGACCTATACAAGGTAACTCAACCACAGGGGGAATCACTAAGAGAATACATTACAATCTTTGGAAAAGAAGCACTCGACATCCCGAACATGGATGTCACAACAACAGTACAAGCATTCAAGATGGGGCTGCAAATAGATTCACCATTCTACCAAGAATTGGTGAGGAATCCTTGTAGAAACTTGGATGAAGTCAGGAACAGAGCTCTAAGGTTCATCCGACTCGAGGATGACAAGAAAATTCAAGAGAGGATAGAATCATCCTCAAGAGATAACCATCCCAATCGAGAATCCACTCCCACATACGAACCATACAAGCATAAACCATATGCTAGGCCTGACAATAAAAAGGTTAATGTGGTAGAGGATGACAAGGAGGATGAATGTCCTAAATTATCTGATTACTGTTTTTCTGTGGATGTTACAGGATTAATGTACGCCATGAAGGACCTCGGGGATAAAGAAAGATGGCCTAAGAAAGATAATAAGACAAGATGGAAGGACAAATCAAAATGGTGTGCCTTCTACGAAGATTTTGATCATATCACTGAAGATTGTATCGCCTTGAGGAAAGAGATTGCATATCTTCTAAGAAAGGGTCATCTGAAGAATCTTCTGCGCAAGAAGAAATAAAGGGTTCAGGATGGCACCAACATCTCGAGAAGAGCAGCATCCCCACCTAAGGATGCTGGCATAATCAACTTTATTTCAGGAGGAATAGACATTTGTGGAACCTCATATTCAGCTGCCAAAAGGCATGCAAGAGAAACAAAATCAGAAAAAGGAGAGAGACCCACAAAGACTACCATCCTGACGACCTCTAAAGTAATCAGCTTTGAGGAAGAAGACAGAGAAAGTATCCTTGACCCTCATCATGATGGTTTAGTTATAACTTTATATATTGCTAATCACTTTGTTCGCAGGATCCTTGTAGATGGAGGAAGCTCAGTGAATATAATCCAGCTAGAAGCCCTCTAAAGAATGAATATCCCAGAATCTAAAATAGTTTCCAGATCATCAGTCCTGGTGGGCTTTAGTGGAGAAACTAAGAGTACAGTATGTGACATCAAGCTGCCAGTGTATGTAGAGGGAGTGAATTCTATCTAGAGATTCTGTGTGATAGATTCCTTATCCTGCTATAATGTCCTTTTAGGGAGACCCTAGATAAATGACATGAAGGCAGTCCCTTCAACATATCACCAGTGTGTAAAGTTACTTACACCATGGGGAGTTGTCAAAGTCAATATCGATCAACAGGAAGCCAAGGATTGCTATACTACATCGATGAAGGCTTCATCACGACAAGTATAGCAATTATATAAGGACAGGGATGGCAATCAAACCCGAACCCGATTGGTATACCCGAAACCCGACACTTTTGGGTTGGGTTTGGGGCAGGGTAATTGGGTATGGGTCCGGGTATGGGATTAGTTTTTATTTTTTTCGTGAGTTTGGGACGGGTTTGGGATTTGATGATTATATACCCATTTACCCGACCCGATTACCCGATAAAGTATACCCGTGTATCCGATTAGATACCTGATGTAATTTCCTATATATCTTTTAAAATATGTATTCATAATATATCTAATTTTCCATCTAGATTGTCATCTTCTTAAAAAAACATCAATTATTTGTGTATAATATCTGTTATCTATGTCTTTTATTGTTTTGATATGATTTAATTATTTTATATTTATACATTGTAATCATTTACATACATATTTGATAATGCTAAATCTATTGGATAGCAGTCACGTAATAGATACCCGACAGGTTTTCAGTCAGATATACCCAATGGATAAGTTTTTAAAATTAACGGGTTTACCCAAAACCCACAGGTATACCCGATACCCAACGGGTAATTACCCGATACAAACCCGACGGGTTTTGGGACGGGTTTGGGACAAGCATACATAATCGGGTATGGGGTTGGGATTACCTAAACCCGTCCCAAACCCGACCCATTGCCATCCCTATAGAAGGATGCAAAGTGCCATCCTCAGGATGTCAAGGAACATCTTGACCAGGATGTAAAGGCTGTCTGCCTTGACGACAATAACAAGGATATCACTATGCTGATTGGTAAGAATATTCCTCATGATATTGAACAATCACTAATTTCATTTCTTAAATGCAGGATGTCTACCTTTGCATGGAATCATGAAGATATGACTGGCATCTCTAAGGATGTCATTACTCATAAACTTGGGATTGATAAGAGCTTCAAACCCATCCAGCAAAACGAAGAAAATTTGCACCAGAAATAAATGTCATTATACAAGAAGAGGTGGACAGGTTGCTCAAATCAAAGATGATAAGGGAAGTAAAATTCCCAAGATGGCTGGCAAACGTGGTAGTGGTGCAGAAGAAAAATGGGAAATGGAGAGTATGTGTAGACTATACAGACCTCGATAAAGCCTGTCCTAAAGACCCATTTCCACTACCGCATATAGATTCAATGGTGGATGCTACAGCAGGCCACGAGATCTGACATTCATGGATGCATCCTCGGGATTCCAACAAATCCAAATGGAACCAGATGTCCAAGAGGATACATCATTCATGACCCCATCAGGTATATATTGTTATATAACTATGCCAGTTGGACTAAAAAATGCAGGTGCAACCTTCCAAAGGCTAGTGAATATGATGTTCAAGGAAAAGATTGGAGACACAATGGAAGTATACATTGATGACATGGTGGTTAAATCCAAGAAGGCAGAGAACCATTTTCAAGATCTTAAGGAGGCATTTGACATCCTGGATGCCTACAATATGAAGTTAAATTCATCCAAGTGTCACTTTGGAGTTGGTGTTGGAAAGTTTCTTGGATATCTAGTGACCAAAAGAGGGATAGAGGCTAGTCCCGAACAAATAAAAGCCATCCTTGACCTCAAATCCCCAAAAAATATCAAGGATGTACAAAGGCTAACAGGCATGATAGCAGCCTTAAATAGATTCATCTTGAAATCCTCAGAGTAGTGTAAGGAATTCTATGACATCCTGAAGAAAAATAGTAAATTCAACTGGGGACAGAGACACGAGGAAGCATTGAAGAAGCTGAAGGTGTATCTTGCAGCAGCTCCACTCTTGATGAAACCTGAGGATGGAGAACCTCTAAAGCTATACCTTGCAGTTTCTGGGAATGCAATAAGTGCCGTTTTGGTAAGAGACTTCGAGGGGAAACAACATCCTGTCTACCATGTAAGTAAAACTCTACTAGATGCTGAAACCAGGTATTCACATCTCGAAAAACTTGTTTTAGCTTTAATAATGGCATCTACCAAGTTAAGGCATTATTTTGAAACACATAGGATACACGTACAAAATAATTACCCTATTAAGAATGTACTTAGAAAACCAGAAATGTCAGGAAGAATGGCTAAATGGTCAGTGAAATTAAGTGCCTCTGACTTGGTATATGAGCCTAGAAATGCAATCAAATCACAAGTGTTTTGGTCCAAAATTATCTAGTAAAAATAACTTTGTATTCCAAATTAGTTAAAGTGAGGTAGAGTTCTAGATGTGTAGAAATATGTTAATGAATCAATAATATTCTAAAGATGGTGTATCAGGATGTTAAAGAAGCAAAAATGTGACAACTATGATCGGGATGGCTTAGGTCAGTTTTGGGATGGACAGTTATATCCTCAAGATGAAACTGCTTGTGATGAACAAATAAAGTAATAAACACGAAGAACAACACACGATCTACGAGGAAAGCCCTTGATCAGTTGTAGATCGCCGGCATAAAACCTCGGGAGGAGTTTAGGCCCCTGCCTTGGTTGTTAATATTAATCTGGTAAAAAGATAAAACTTTGGATGAGTAGTTGGACGAGTGCACTATGATTACAATGATTGTGCAAGTGTTTTTGATCAGCTAAGTGTATGTGTGTAGCTATAGTGTGAGCAATGTGTCCTATACTGGTCCAATACCCCCAGTTATATAGTACATGAAATAAACAAAGAATCCCACGAAATCCGCTGAGTAGTTAAGGTCTTTGAAGTCCCGTGGACTGTTTCAGGTTACCGTTGTGGGTGTTTCAGCTGAAATGGACGTTGGATAACAGTTTCCACCTTTCTCGCCTTGCATTCATCACTTTGGCGGTTACACTTTGACTCATTCTTCAAGTTTATACGCGTGCAGTTCATGCATCCTTGATATCTCTGATTTAGTAAGACTTTATAGCCGTTAACGGGGAGTTACAAGTCTTACTCATGCATTAATTACACCTGCAATAACATAAGTACAAGATAATTTGTTAGTTTATTCTTAGGATGTGCACATGCCGAAGTACTGTTACATCCTGAAGTAAGTTGTGTCCTTCGACATCCTGGGGATGGTATATTAGGGATGTAGGGTAAAATCATCTTGAGGATTTTCACCACCAACAATTGTCCCCAAATATTTGTTACCGTTAATATCCTTCAAGGTAAAAATATTTTTTAATCTAAATATCTTCTTTGATGACTGATGGGATGTCTTGTCAAGATGACAACGGCTACTTTCTCGGCGATAATTATGTGATGACCGTTACAAGCATCATCTTCTACCCTCTATATCTATAGCTTATCCCTTCCGTTATAATCACATCTGATTTTTTAAGAAGGTAATTTCTCTCTTCTTTCTTCTACTTTTCTCTTCACACCTGTAAAAAATTAACAATATTCTAAAGATGACAAAAAGATCCACCAGAATTTCTGGGAGTGTGGGAACTTCTAGTGATTTCGTTCCCCAAAACCTCTTGAGTCATCCTGAACAGGAGATCTGTTCTTTTGATGACAAAGAGATTGGAGCCCTAAAAGATTCGAAAATCTTCCCAAGTTCTGCAGAGTTTCGTCCTTACGATCCTCATGCAAGATCAGATTTTGCATCTTCTATCTGGGTCTGCTTCCTGTACTTACCATTCCTTCTAGGGTTGAGGTATCCTTTTCCCAAGTTTATCAAAGACTTCTTTGATATGACTGGGATGGCTTATTCTCAAGCCATGCTTGAACTTTGGAAGATTCTGATGGTTTGCAGCAAGCTCGTTGAGGATCATGGTGTCCATCTAGAAGTGGGAGACCTGGCTCATATTTATAAATTGAAGACACACGGTTCCCACCGTTATATTCATCAAGTTATAGTAAAGGATCCACCCTTTCTCTTTAATGTGATAAAATCTGAGAAATTGGAAAACCAAGTTTTTCTTTGTTAAGAGGAGTTCAATTCCCCAAGGGGATGAGATCCCTCTTTATTGGTTAAAGAGTGGTAAAATTATTTTTAGTGTTTCTATGAAAAATTTCTTAGTTACATCCCGAAGATGCTAATATCCTAAATTTTTTTTGTTTAACAGGTGTTTCCTTTGCTAAGTTTGCTACTCCTGTGAACAACGCTATTCTCCGGTGTGAAGTTATTTACAAATTACCTGAATCAGAAAGGACATTTGGAGTGGAAGATAGTCATACCACCAGCCAAGCTTCTAAGATGTCTGGTGAGCATGTCATATTACATCCTGAGGATGTTCATTATTTTATTTATTAACTCTGTTTCTATCTTAGCCTCAGCCAAGAATCCTGCTTCCTTTGATTTGGATGATATTGACAGCATGGATGTCAAGGCAATCAAAGTTACCTCTCCTTCTCCTTCAAACTCTAAGATGGCTACTCCTTCTACTAATCCTCCCAAGTCTAGGGCTGCCGCTGCTTCAAAGAAAAGGAAGGGGAGTGCCGCCGTTGTCATTGCTCATGAGGTCATCCCCTATGAGGGTTTGAGTTGTCACGAAATTCTGAGCAAGATCTCCCAATTCAATCTCCAGGTATGGTCTTATTCTGAGAATAACACTGTTATGTCAGTAAGAAAAAGTTTAGGAATGCTTACCTTTTCTTCTCCTTGTTAGGGCCATGAGTATTTGTCAAAGTCTCTGGATATTGTTGTTTAAGAACTTCATAAGGCATAGGCTAAGCTTGAAGACATCCAGAAGATTTCTCATGATAAGGGTAAATATCTTAAGAGCAAGCTAGCACAGACTGAAGCAGAGCTGAAGAGAGTGAAGGCTGAGCATGCTAAGGCCATATTGGATCAGGAGAAGGAGGCACATGATCACAGGAATGGGCTCATCAAGTCTGCTAGTATTTCTATCTTTCAGGCCAGGGTGAAGATGGCTCTTCAGGCCAAGGATCTAGGTTTTGATCAGAATACCTGGGATGTTGAAGCCTGGAAGTAGAAAATCAAGAGCCTGGGTGGAAAAGAAGTAGTTTATGAGCCTGTTCATGTTGCTCATCCCGAGGATGTGGCCGAAGATCCTGAGGATACAAAGGCAAAGGCAGCTGAAGCCAAGATTGCTGAGGTGATGAAGGACCTTCCAGTGGGCGATGAAGGATGTGTTGACTAGGCTAGAGCCCACTTTTTATTTAATCTTTTGTGGTAGTAGTTGGTTGAACAATTTCAAACAATTTATTTTGGTATGTAATAACTCAAGATATTGTAAGGTTTGGGGTGGAGGGATCTTGGTTTCAAGACGAAGCCCCAAATCTTTTATTTGACCCAGACCACAGACGTTGACCCCTGGTGGATGGGTCCTGGTTTTGGATGAAGCAAGGGTTGACATCAAATTTTGATTATGATGCATTAATAATATATGGTAACAATCTTTTAACGCTATCAGCTCTGTGTTCTTTGACATTCTGCAAACATTAGCATGCACTTAGTGGTATAAAAGAATGAAAAATAATACCTGATCTTGCCATATTCTTTATAAGTCCTTCTCATCGTCAGGATGGTCTTCATTATCCTGAGGATGTCCCCAGTTTCTTTTTCATCCTTGGGATGGTCTTACATCTTGAGGATGTCCCCAGTGTAATATCTTCAGTATAGTCCTTAGGAAGAATTGAATCTTAATAATATCCTGTAAAGGATAACTTTGTTATTATACTGGCGACAAGACCATAGGTTTAAGTGGGATCAAAACCCTTTTGAAATAATCATGGTGACAAGACCAATAAGTAATAACTTGGGAATAACTGGCTACAAAGCCCTTAGGAATAACTGGCGACAACGCCCTGGTGACTAGACCAAATACGAGAAAGAGACATTGAAAAATGTCTAAACCTTAAGAGCTCTATCGTATATCTCAAAGATAATGAAATTGTAAGCCACTTTTACATGAACTGGTCCCACCATCCCGAGAATATACATGGGCATCGTGCGCTCCAGGCGAGGGTTGCTAACCCAATGTGAAAGGTGAAAACCTTTAAACCTTAGAAAGGTGTTAGACACCTTAACGGAGGAGAGGGTGGCCAACCCCCTAGTCTTCTAAGCATTCCATCTTCAGGATGGTACTGCAAAATTCTCAGGATGGACTATTTCTAGACCATGTTTAGTAAAAATATAATCGATCGAAATAGATAAAGGATAGGTACTTACATATGGAGATGATTCATCCCTATCAGCCTTCACCTTCATCCCACCTGTGATTCGGACCATGGTTTCTCTTCCAGAGAGATCAGTCTAGACATGGTAGTATTTTAAGTGAATTGCATTCCAAGCCCTTGGTAGAACCTCTCCTTCCATCGTTGATAACCAATATGCTCCTTTACCGGCTTCAGGTTCGATCAAGTATGGACCTTCCCACTTGGGAGCCAGCTTACCATCACTTGGTTTTGCTGTCTTTTGGAAGGCTTTTCTCAATACCAAGTCTCCTTCTTGAAATCTTCTTATCCTGATATTCTTGTTGTAAGCTTTAGCAATCCTTTGTTGATATGCTGCCATTCTTACTTTAGCAGCATCCCTATGTTCATCCACAGTTTCCAAATCCTGAAGTAATACTTCTGAATTGGTAGTTGCATCCTGAAGATGTTTCCTTGCTGTAGGCATGACCATCTCTGTTGGCAGCATTGCTTCTGTTCCAAAGACCAAGGAGAAAGGTGTTTGACCAGTAACATTCTTGGAGGTAGTCCTATCTGCCCAGAGTACAAATGGAAGTTCTTCTGCCCATTTCCCTTTCTTTTACCCAAGCTTCTTCTTCAGGTTGTTGACGATGATTTTGTTTGAAGATTTTGCTTGTCCATTAGCTTGAGGATGGACTGGTGTCGAAGTCACCATCTTCATTCCCCAACTTTCATAAAAGTCAGTTGTTCTTTTGCTTATGAATTAAGAACCATTGTCACAAATAATCTCAGATGGCACTCCAAATCTTGTTAGGATATTCCTTTCAATGAATGAGACCACTTCTTTATCTCTGACTTGTACGAATGCTTAAGCTTCAATTCATTTTGAGAAGTAGTCTGTCATTCCCAGCATGAATACCTTTCCTCCAGGAGCTTTAGGTAGCTTTCCTACTATGTTCCATCCCCCATTTCATGAAGGGCCATGGTGAAATAATAGGATGTAATGGTTCAGCAGGCTGGTGAAGGATGTTGCTATGTCTTTGACATGGATCACATTTCTGAGAATATTGCATGGCATCGTTCTTCATTGTAGGCCAATAGTATCCTGTTCTTAAGACCTTTGAGTAAAGAGATCTTCCTCCTGTGTGATTTCCACAATCTCCTTCATGGATGTCTTTAAGCACTTCATTTGCTTCATCCTTGTTGAGGCATCTCAAATATGGACCTGCAAGAGATTTTCTATACAAAATATTGTCTATAATTGTAAATTTAGATACATTCATCCTGAAAGACTTTAAGTTTTCTTCATCAGGAATGACATCCTCTTGTAAATATTTTATTATAGGAGTCATCCACGATGAATCGTCTTGTGCCTGAGTGGCTAAAACAGTGATATCCTTGAGATGGAGTGTTTTATCCTCAGGATGTATTTGACCATCCTCAGGATGCCACTCTTCAATTGCTGGTTTCAGAATGTGGACAATGGAAATTTTGGATCCTTCTGGTAAATTAAGGGAGGATCCCAGGTTTGCTAAGGCATCAGCTTCAGCATTTTCTTCCCTAGGTACCTTTGTTAGTGAAAATTCTACAAAAGAAGTTGATAAAATTTTAAATTTTTCAATATAAAGAACTAACTTTTGACCTTTTACTGCATAAGATCCATTAAAATGATTTGCAATCAACAAAGAATCAACAAATACTTCTATATTAGTAATATGCATGTCTTTAGCAAGTTGCAAACCAGTAATGAGAGCTTCATATTCTGCCTCCTTATTGGTTGTCTAAAATGCACATCTAATAGCATGAGGTATTTTGTCCCCTTGTGGCGATTTTAGTAGTATTCCTAAGCCTGTACCTTTTGCATTTGAAGAACCATCAGTATACAAAATCCATTTTCCTAAGTTTTCGTTTAAATGTTGTACTTCAGATTCTACTTTACTCAGGATGTCACTACTGAAATCAGCCACAAAATCTGCTGGAGCCTGAGATTTGATTGCATTTCTAGGCTCGTATACTAAGTCAAAGGCACTTAATTTTACTGACCACTTAGCCATTCTACCTGACATTTCTGGTTTTCTAAGTACATTTTTAATGGGATAGTTAGTTTGTATGTGTATCCTGTGTGTTTCAAAGTAATGCCTTAACTTAGTAGATGCCATTAACAAAGCTAAAACAAGTTTTTCGAGATGAGAATACCTGGTCTTAGCATATAGTAGAGTTTTACTTACATAGCAGACAGGATGCTGTTCCCCCTCGAAGTCTCTTGCCAATACTGCACTTAGAACAACATTATTATATCCTCATGTGAACAGTTAATCAACCACATGGGATCAAAAATGTGTATCTTCTTGAAGTTCTTCTCACCATCTTTCAGCACGATCACAGCCTCTGCTATCTTCCAATCATAATACCACCAAATGAAGTCTTTAGCGAAGTGTTGTGGAATCGGCAACAAAGGAATCTTCTTCAACACTCGCGGTGGCTTATACTTCAACGTCAATTTGGGCATTCCAGTAATCATATCAATATCCTTTTTATGAACAATTCGTTTTGGATATTGTGGTTCAAATAAATCCCACTTAGTTCGGCTTTCTCTCGTCATCTTCTCAGCAAAGTATGTAAGTTGACTATTTGACGCTCCCGTTAAACGGTGACGACAAATATCACGAATAGCCCAATAAGGAAGAGTCTTCAAATGATGAAATTTATCAAAATATAAGATCCCCTTCTCCCACTTCACTGCTATGCATTTCAGTTGCTTAACAAACTTCCAGGCCAATGCACGACCTTTGACAATTCCACTGTGAAGTTTGTAAAAGCTACCTTGTATCTCAGCTTTCGGACGGTTATTCTCCTTCTCTTTCAATTTCCTCAAAAACTCTTTCAAACTATCAGATTGCTCAAACCGTGGTTTATCATGCCCTTTAAAATATCTCATCTTCAAACACTTTGCTCTTTTCTTTAGCCAGTTTCTCGGCCTGGTTTAGCACTTCATCAGAAAATCCAGGAAATCCAGAATCTTGATCATTCTTAAAGTATTGTGGATATTCCTCACTCGTTATATCTTCCATCTCAACTTCTTCAAAAGCAGGAACATCACGGTCATCAGAATGATTCCCGGCTTCCTTTTCAGGTATCTTTGGAATGTAATTATCAGCAAGTAACTCTTCCAAAGTCTTTCCCACCTGTCTAGCTAAACCTTCAAGTATTTCCTTAGAAATCGCCGCAGAAACCTCTCCATCTTCTAGATCTGGATCATCAAACTCCAACTCAAACAGCTTATTGCTCGACTCGAATATTTCTGGAAACCTGCTTGTCATGTCAATCGTCCAGACTCGATCTGTAAGCATCTGGCGATACATGTTCTTGTCTTCTTCAGATATAGACTGCAGTTTTTCATTCTAGAAAATATCATCATCTACATTTTCTCCTGGAGTCTTTGAGCTTGACTCTCCACCTTTGCTCGAATCACGCTTCTCATATGTATCCTTCTCAGCGTTGTCATCATCATCGTCATCACTATCAAAAGCAGAGCTGTTTCCATCACTCGATCCACCATCTGAACCATCATCATCTCCATCATCTTTCTTCTTTTTTCTTTTGAGGATCATTACCAGCATCTTCATCCTCTTCATCGTCAGATAGTTCATAATCAACTTTCTCTTCTTCTCGTTCTTTATCTTCTTCACCAGCTTGAAGTAGAGGAGCTCGAGAGTACAAGTCTTTTATCAAATCATCCATGTGCTTGTTACTCTTCTTCAGCTGTTTGTTCTCCTCTTTCAAAACAATTATCCGTCTGGTGTTTCTTTGCTCGTGCTTCAGCAACTTCTTGTTCTCTTTCTTCAACTTCTTGATTGTTTTCTTCAATTCTTCACTGTTATCATGAGATGTGACTACAACTTCCAACATCTTTTGATCATTCGACTTCAATTGCTCAATCTCTGTTTGCTGTTTGTTGATAATGCTCATCATTTCAGATAGCCTTTGATTCACAGCAGTCATTACGTCACTATCAACTGTGACCTTCTTCGTAACAGGCACTTCAGCAACTTCAGGCAGTTTGCCTTTCCTCATCTTCTTGAGCACATTATCTAACGCTTCATTGAACTCATCAACAAGTATATCATCTCCCTGTTGTGTGTTAGAAGTAGTTGCAGTCTTTTGTTTCTTTGATACAGGTGCAGTAACCGGTGACTTGGAACTAGAAGCTGGTGGTAGTTTCTTACCAGCAATTAGCGATTCAATCTCTCACAATCTCTTCTGACTTGGTTTCTCTTGTTTCTTGTCCCGAGGCTTCTTCTTTGACTTTGCAGCCTGTACAGGTGAACCAGGAAAATCTTCTTCTACATTCAGAATTGGACTCTTATTTCCTTGATCTTCAACAGATTGACTTACAGACTCACCAGCCACAGTGGCCTTGGGCGTGGTAGTCTTTAGCGTTTCAGTTTCTGAGTCCCATCGTTCATCTTCTTGCGTCTCCTTAGAATCAATCGATGCCTCATCCACAATATGCAAACCCTTCTTTGCCATAGTCTTGTTTCGTCTCGGTGTACTCTTCTTCTTTGCAGGTTCAGGTACAACATCTAGTCTGATCTCTTTCTCTTTACCCTTTCCACTCTTAGCACCGACATTAACAACCTGTCTCTTGAGCTTCGCCTCTGGATCAACAGGATGTAATGGGTCATCTGAATCTGAATCACTGTTCGCATGTCTTACAAGCCCTTCACCTGGATCTGTATAGTCAATCCTTGCTAGATGTCCAAATAAACGCCTTACTGGTGGACGTTCATTAACAGACAATCCTTTGTAAGCTTTCATCCTAGCAAGTGTATTGATCGACATATGTTCTTGAACAACAATATGCTTAGGATCCCTCTTCAAGTCTTTGTACTTGTTATCAAACACCATCTGGAGAAAACGAGGAAATAGCAAGAACTTCAGATTCCTCGTGCCGTTCACAGGCTCCAACAAGTGTTCCATTAGCATTCCTGAAACATTGAACGGTTTGTTTAATACCAGGCTACCATCATAGAGCTAATACTCTTGCGCATCAAGTCATATCCTCCAGCGGCTGATCCAAAGACGTGTATCAAAACATGTGCCAAATATTTGAATTGAGGACACAGTTTTCCCTTGTGCAATGAACCATCAGTGATCGGTCCATTGTACTTCATTCTCAGGAAGCACTTTCGTTGTTCCATGAAACTAAGCTCCTTAGGATCCGTCTTCTCATCTTGCAAATTCAATGCTTCTCTAATATCCTGCTCACATACAATTATCCTCTGCCTTTGGATCTTGCTAATCACGGATGACTCGCAATTCCAGAAATCTAGCTTTGCTTCTGTCCAGAATTCTTGCATCATATCTCTGTAAATAATAGTAGGTGTAGCAATCGCGTCTATCACCCTACTCCTCTTCAAGAATTCAATGATCTCGATAAACTCAGTGTGCTTTTTAACTTCTCCGAGATACGCACAGCAATTATGCGCATTTTTGAAGATTAAAAGCTCTTCAGAAGCTTTCTTAGCAGGTTGTGAGGATGATCCAGCTTGCTCAGTAGTCTTCTCCTGCTCGGACATGATTTGATCTGCAAAACAAAAACAAAGAAACATGTTAAAAATCAACAAAAATTCAAACTTTGAAAATTTGGTAATTATCATTCTCATTCGCCCAAACGGGGGTGCGAATGTGAAAAACATGGTGCGAATGAGAAATATTAATGGTACGAATGTAAGAATTTTGATAAAAAGTTTCATTCGCCCACATGATTTTCATTCGACCAGTTAACCATCTCCTTCGCCCATTCGAAAGGTGCGAAGGAGTCTCTTCATATTTTTAAATTTTCAATTCTGAAATTTATTGATTCTAATCATGTTTTTATGATTTGTTTGGCAAGTAAAGACACCGATTAATGTTTTTAACTCAACAGTTGTATCAATTATTCATTTTATCAATGTTTTCTGTTCAAAATTAGGGTTTATCCAATCATCATGATCAACTGATCATTCTGATGGATTAACACCACTAATTGTTGTTTCTTCTCCCCCTAAAACATTGAGAGAATGAATCCTATGCATAAATTGTAACAAATAACATGTTTATGGCAGATTTTAAAAACTAGGGCTCAAATCAGAAAAACGATGATTATCCCTTGAATTCATGATATTAACCTGTATAAAGTAGTGGAAAATGATCAGTAAGACAAGACGAGTACAATGGTAAGGTGAAAAATTATTGTAATGGTTCGAATGAGACTGAGAGACTATATATAGGCATATTCCTTCGACCGTTCTGTCCGGTCGAATGAGAAACTTTTGTCTCCTTCGACCCTAGTTAAAGGTTAGAATGAGGCAAAAGGGTTCGAATGAAACAAATGTTCAAGAACACTCTCCTTCGCCCGTTTTAAACATATGAAGGAACATGAAAAATCCCACATTCGACCAACCGAATGGGCGAATGAGAATTGGGATTTTTGATAAATTTTTCAAATCTCAAAAACGAGTCCCGTTCCAATTATTTTTCAACTATTAAGCATCCAACACTCATATTTTCACATTTAAAAGATTACAAAGCTCAAATGGTGCAACAAGGTTTAGAAAATCGACATCAACCACCATCAGTTATCAAAAATAAGATGGAAATGTAAAATCTTTTTGGATTTTCTAAAGTTTATGCTAAAACACACCTAAAATCTTTTTGAGTTTTGTAATTTTTGACGAGAAAATAAAATGCAGAAATGTAAATGAAAAACAGTAAATGCTTTTGTGAATTCCGGTAAAGGGATCATATCAGTTATTGAGAAATCTGATCACACCGATGATCTTTTGAATTAGTATCATTAAAGACAATGTTTGATCTGGCAACTACTGATATTGTGATCCACATAAACTCACATGCAGACTTTTGTGCAGTGCTTTAAACTGATACTGTTATTTATAGTATAAACATAATTGTCTGTGGTTCCCATACACACGACATACTCCCGTATCAAGAAGTAAATGCACAAAGACTCATGGTAAAGCGTGATTATGCTTTCGTCGTCTGTAATTTACAAGGTATAATGCATAGAGGTATACAGGTCAGCAAATTAATGCAGCAAAGTAACATATGCACTGTACCAGGTTGAGGACTGATATTAATCATGATTTGCATCAGTGATTAATACGATGTAATAGATAATCTTTGATCATCATATAACATGGAAAGTTCCTCAATTCGGTAACTTTAGGATTTGGCAGAAAGCTCTTTTTTAAAGACACCCTGTCTGATCTAGTTCCGTAATGACTTACAGCAGAAGATCAGAGAGGCTATCCCCAGACAACTAATAACATAACGATCCTAAACCTCCGAGTTTTGTACAAATACCATATCAAACGAAATTACGGTACTAAGACCATATGCCCATGAGGAGTTCATCCACACATCAATTTGTTTGATATGTATGTATCAGGCACGCAGTAATAGGTCTACGAAGCCTATCAGCACATCGCACAGACTCAGACACACGCCCTATATAGCAGTACATTTCTTAGAATGTATCAGATCCCCACTGATGTACTATCATTTCCCTTTTTATTCCAGGAAATCATTTTTGATTTTTCTGATTTTTATAAATTTTTGAATTTACTGTTCCCAAGGATAAGCTGGAGCATTTCAAATATGTGACTACCCAGATATCGTTTGTTCACAGAAATCTGACGGCATTAATCTAAGGGAAAAAGATATAGCAGTCAGCAAGAAATTTTCTAATTTTTATGGATTTTAAAATTTTTCAATGTTTTTGGATTTTCGAAATTTTTCTGAAAAGCAGTAAAAATTTAACCTAAAAAGTGATAGACTGAGGTGGTGATCAGTCTTGTTTTTCTTTAATACCATTAGCTTTTAAAAGATAATCAAATCTAGATTTGTCAAAAGCTGTGGTAAAAAGATCTGCGCGTTGGTAATCAGTGTGGATTTTGACCATATCGATCAACTCTTTAGCATAACAATCACGGATAAAATTATATTTAATCCGGATATGTTTAGCTTTTGAGTGATTTACTAAGTCTTTTGTTAATGCGATTGCGGTTTCATTATCACAGTAAATAGGGGTTTTAAGAAATTGCAAACCGTAATCCACCATCTGTTGTTGGATCCAAAGAACCTGTGAGCAGCAGCTTGATGCTGAAACGTATTCTGCTTCACATGTTGATAGTGCAACTGCGGTTTGTTTCTTGCATTGCCAGGTCATGAGCTTGCTCCCCATAAACTGACATCCAGCCGTTGTGGATTTGCTGTCTTTGTCACAGCCGCCCCAATCTGCATCACTAAAAGCGATTAGGTCAAAATTATCATCATGAGGGTACCAAAGTCCTTTCGATGGACAACCCTTTAGATATCTAAGGATACGCTTGACAGCTGCAAGATGACTCTATTTCGGCTTTGATTGATATCGTGCACAAAGACATGTCGCAAACATTATATCCGGTCTAGACGCGGTGAGATACATCAGAGATCCGACGATTGCTCTGTATGTAAATGGATCAGTCAGCTCCCCCTTAACGTCAACTCCAATCCCGTGATTAGGTTGTATCGGGGTATCCATCGGCTTCGAATCATCCATCTGGAATCGGCTCAAGACTTCAGAAACGTATTTCGTCTGGTGAATAAAGATCCCCGTTGCTCTTTGCTCCACCTGCAAGCCTAGGAAAAACAGCATTTCTCCCATTGCGCTCATTTCGAACTTTTCCTGCATAACTTTTTCAAATTCCCTACACAGAAGTTCGTTAGTTGACCCGAAAATAATGTCATCAACATAAATTTGCACATGAAGCAAGTCATCTCCTGCTCGTTTCGTGAACAGTGTGCAATCTACCAATCCGCGTTTGAATCCTTTCGAGAGAAGATACGTGCTCAACTGCTCATACCATTGTCTCAGAGCTTGGTGCAACCCGTAGAGAGCTTTGTTTAAAACATAAACCTTATCCCGGTGAATAGGGTCCTCAAAGCCTGGTGGTTGACCTACGTAAACTTCCTCTTTAACCACACCGTAAAGAAATGCGCTCTTTACATCCATCTGATACACCTTGAATTTCTTCCAGGATGCAAACGCTAGGAACATTCGTATAGCTTCCAAGCGTGCAACAGGTGCATAGATTTCATTGTAGTCGATTCCCTCAACTTGATGAAAACCTTGAACAACCAAACGAGCTTTGTTTCTCACTATAACTCCTCTATCATCCTTTTTACACTTAAACACCCATTTGGTTCCGATCTTTTTTCTTCCCGGGGGCAAATCTGTCAGCGTCCATACACCGAGTTTCTGAAATTGTAGCAACTCTTCTTGCATTGCTTCCACCCAGGCATCATCCAAAAGAGCTTCCTTGTACATCCACGGCTCGACCTCCGAAACATAACAAGCGAAAGACCAGTCATTTTGAAAACCAGATTTTTGTATTTTGGCATATAAAGCAAGATTGCCAATATTTTCTGGTGCTTGAGCATTTCTCAATTGCCCTCTTGTCATAACGCTGCTACCAGGATCACCAATAACCTGTTCAAGCGGGTGTATCCGATGTATCCGAGATTCCGGATAATCAGGTACTTGTACTCCCGTTTGAGTCGTCAAATTCTCTGTAGAAACCAGATCATTACCCACATTCGATGTTGAAGCATCAGTTGTAGTTGGGTTCACTGGTGGTGTCACTGTAGCATTGTCCAGAATAGCTTCACTTGTAGCATCATCGTCTTCATCTTCTGAATCTGATGAATTAAACGTTGTTGAAGCTTCTTGGAACACTTCTTTTTCCATCACAGGAGCAGTGGTATCATTAGAAGCTGCTTGAGAATTTACAGTGATCGGACGCACTAACGGTGAAGTCATGGCGTTTTCGACCTCGTAATATAAGCGAAGTACAGCTTCTTCAACCATGCTATCTAGATTGAATGATTCAAAGAAGTCTTTGTAATCAAACATCCAATCTGGACCTCCGCCCTGTACATTTTGAGTGTATCTTTGTACTTCGACGTTAGCCCACTCCTCGACTTTTCTAGTTCTTTTGTTGAATACCCTTTTAGTGGGGTTGCATATCCAACAAAATAACCTTCTTCAGCCTTTGGTGCGAACTTCTCCAAAGGATTAAGCATTGTACACGGGGCACCAAATGGTTCTAGATACTCTAGATTCGGCTTTCGTCGGTTCAACAGCTCATAAGAAGTTTTGCCAAACTTCTTCACTGTTAAAACATGATTTAGAGTGTAACATGCTGCGTAAATAGCTTCGTTCCAGAACATGACTGGAAGATTTGAGTCCGCAAGCATTGTTCTTGCCGTTTCGATTAGAGTCCTATTCTTTCTTTATGCGACACCGTTCTGCTGGGGTGTATACGGAGCGCTGTATTCATGATGAATTCCCTTGTTTTCACAAAGATCCTCCATCTGAGCGTTTTTGAACTCCGTCCCATTATCACTCCGGATTTGTTTGATCTTAAGACCATAGATATTCTCCAGACGTGTAAACAGAACTTTCAGTCTGTCAAACGTGTCGCTTTTCTGGTGTAAGCACATAACCCATGAGAATCTTGAATAATCGTCAGTCACCACAAGACAGTACAATTCCCCGGCATGACTTTTACGTTTAACTGGACCGAATAAATCCATGTGCAAACGCTCAAGCGGTAGTTCAACGGAATTGACTTTCTTTGGTCTATGGGCCTGTTTGTGCTGCTTTCCCTTTTTACAACTAACACACTTGTCATTCAAATGGAAATGTTTCACATTAACTCCCGTGACAAGTTCATTTTTAACCAACTGGTTCATCTTTCTCAAATGAATATGTCCCATTCTCCTGTGCCAGATTATAGATTCTTTTTCTGTAACCTTAGAGAGGAAACACGTGACTTGGCCATGGGTGGTCATAGCTTTGGACATATCGAGAATATACAAGTTGTTTACTCTCGGTGCCTTTAGCATCACCCACTCTTTTGGAAGTTCAAAACCCGGTTTCAGGATGTAGCAAGATTTGTCGTCAAAATAAACAGAGAATTGCTTATCACAGATTTGGCTAACACTGAGCAGATTGTAATCTATCTGTTTCACATACGATATCCGCTCAAATGTCACGACCCCATTGCTAACACTACCCTCCATCGTAATGTAGCCTCCTTTATTTCCTGTAAACGCTATGTAACCTCCATTTATGTTCTTGATATCAAAGAGTAGCGTGAGATCCCCTGTCATGTGGCCAGAACCTCCACTGTCAACAATCAAGTAAAGCAATTAGATCTTTCGGGGGGACCCAAGCCTGTTTGGTCTTGGGTCTTTGAACTGGTTGTTTTAAAGATTCTTTAGATTCACAAACATCTTGGGTTTTCTCAACCCCTTTCTTCTCACACTCAACTTTCTTTTTCTCAGTTTTCACATTCTGTGAAGTTGAAGCACCCTCAGACTCCTTTGATGACCAAGACTGTTCAGACCTTTTCAAGATTCGGATCTGAGATTTTGAGGTCTCAGCCGGTTTCTTTACTTCGTCTTTAAATGCAACCTTCTTGGTTACCTTCTCTGGTTTAACAGAGACAGGTCCAACTGTTGGTTTTACATTAGGTTTAGTAGGGACCTTTTTGTTTTAGCAGTTGTGTTCATCAATGGTTTCTGTACTGGTTTCTCAGTGGCTATCCGGTTGCGTTTGTCATAAGTCATCGGACGGTTTTCCCTTTTGTTGTAGAAATTGTTTTGATTATAATAAGGTGCTGGCTGAGGGAAAAACCGTCTTTGTGGATAACTGTAATTGTCAAACGAATAATCATGTCGTTGCCTCATCTCCACCTCGTGCCTTTTGTGTCGTACATACGGGCAGGTGGCAAGTAAATGTCCCCTTTCCCCGCACTTAAAACACGCACGGTATTCTTCATAGTTCTCTTCGATGTGCGACTTGGAAAAACTTGCAATGGGATATTGATCAACCATGCATTGTTTTCTCAAACTCTCAGGAGCTGGTTCCTTTGAGTAAGTCGGTTGAATGAAACTATTTGATTTATCAACTGGCAGAACGAATTGTGTGACATTGACCTTTGCGTTTTTAGAATTATCCGAATAAATTTTCTCTAAAATGGCTGGAGGAATGTCATTGGTTCGTTCATGTTTTGGGAACCAAATTGTACTTTCCTGCCAGATCTTTTCAATTTTGGAATAATTCACAAATTTAATCGGATATTCATCATCAGACATAATCTTATCGGAGCCTTGCATCCGATAGAAAACTTTTACAGGTTTGTCACATGATTCGTTGCTCATTTCATTTGGTTTCTCAGTTTTAGTTTCAATTTTCTTTTCAATCGATTTAACCACATTTTTCTCAACTTTCTTGACCTCTTTCTTTTCAACATTTTTACCAACAGACTGTTCAGATTTCTTAACAACATTCTTTCTATGAGCATTAGCCATGGGATGAACAATCTGAGATGGTGAGACTGGTTCAGTAGTGATTATATGATTTTCATCAGGGATATCTCTTTCATTCTCAACAACCGTCTCAGACTGTTCATCTTCTTCATCAGAATCATCTGCAGCGACCACACCTTCATTGTTTCCCAATACAGGTCTCACATCAGAATACGGGTCTCCGACACTGGAAGTGTTGGACTCGTTATCTGATGTGGAGTCAGATTTGACTAGACTCTCCGGTGCTATCGCATGTAAATTATGATTTTCGAACAACACCGGAGATGGGACAGCTTTGTAGTTTGCACTACTCGACTGTGAAGGTTCTTCGATGATGTGGTCAACTACATACGCAATGTGCTTATAACTCTCTAATTTTTTATTCACTTTTTCAGCGAAGCACTTGATGGTTGCCATTTCTAACTTAGTGTTTTCCATTTCATTAATATAGTTATTAATGGCAAGTTGTTTTATTGACAAAGTCTTTTTCAGTTCAGAAATATCCTTTTTGTAACCATCAAGTACTTTGTTGAAATCTTTTGATTCTTTTTGATAAATTTGACAGTTTATTTTGGCACTCTCAAGTTGTACCTTGAGAAGCTTATTTTCTTCTGTCAATTTATCAAAATCAGAACATTTAACACACACTTTAGATTGAGATTCAGAAATTACCGGTTTAGGTGCTTCTGTCATTGCCATTAGCGCAAAATAAGCTTCCTTCCCTGCAAAGAATTTTGAGTAGTCAATCTTTTTGCAGGAATCATCCACCATGCACGATTTGCGGGTCATAATGAAATCTGCTTCAGCTAGCAACTGATCAATGTCATCGTCTAGTGAGTTCACACTAGCTTCCGAGTCAGAATCACTCTCCATATCCGAATAAGCTGAATCATATTGCTCTCCAACATCTATGACAGAATCAAGAATCATTCCAGACTTCTTGTCTTCACTCTCAGCATTTACATCTTCATTCAACTCCTCTATTTTCAACCCCGACACTTTCTCTATCACAAGCTCCTCTTCAATCTCCACATGCTCATCCAAACTCATCTTCTGTGCCACACAAGCCACATTTCCAGCAGTAATCTCCTCCACTCCCAATTGCATACCCATCCAATCAAAACCTTCATCTTTTTGAATCACAAGTGCTTGGTTTTGATTTTCAGTTTGGTTTTGGTTTTGAGTGTTAGGTGTAGAGATGGGAACAATGGTACGGTTTGGATTCTGTTGTGGTTGGTTATGAGATGTGGGTTGTCTAGTATTGGTATTTTGTTGTGTGTTTTCACGGTTCTGGTAGTTGTTTTGAGGTTGAAAGCTAGAGATGTTGGGACTGCTGTATGATACCTGATTCTGGTTTTGGTTTTGTCTGTTTTGGTAGGTTGAGTTGAACAGGTTTCGATTACCTTGCTGAGCCGGCTGTGTACACTCTCTCTTGAAATGACCCTTCTCACCACAATTGAAGCATGTAACCTTGGCTTTGTTGAAACCGTAAGTGGTGTTTGGAGACGTCGAAAGGTCAGTTCTTCCTGTTTTCTGGATAAAATCAGTGGCTCTTCTCATGATGCTCGTAAATGCCCACTGTATGTCCATAAGCTCCATTTCCTCTTTATCGATTTGTGCATAGTCCTCATTGGTGAGATTGTTGTTTCCAATCTGACTAGCAATTAAACCGTTGTATGATGCAACCATAGCAGATACTAATGCAACATGCTGTTGAGCAATCTCAACAGTCACATTGTTAAGATTAGAAGTCTCTAACACAATCGGACTTTGATTTGATTGTGTTTGAGCGATCTGCATTTGGTTCATGTGAGGATTATATGGTTGTTGTTGAGGTTGACTTGCTGTGTAACAGGCAGCTTGTTGTAAAGGTGAAAAAGGTGGAATGAAATTTGGTGTTTGATAAGATTGTGGTGTGTATGATGAAGTTTGGGCAAGATAGTTTATTGGTGCTTTTGTGGGTTCAACAACATTGGATACACATGCAATGTGAGGTGCAACATTTGAAGTAGAGCTTGAATTAGAAAGAGAAGTAGATGTACCACTCACATACAGATCTGGGTTCTGTGGAATTTGTGCTCTCTTGGCTTTCCTTTCTCCTCCATTTCTTTGTTCTCCAGTTTTTGTATGAACTCATTGATAGTCCAATACTGGTATGCATCTTTTTCTTTCAACACTTCAATGTGTTGGTTCCAGTATGGTGGTAAAGCATCAGCAAATTTATCCACCAGTTCTGACATCGGTATGCTGATCTCATAGCTCGAAAGCTCTGTGAGTAAATGACAATACCTTGGAACCAATTCTTTTAGAGTCTCATTCCCCATGTAACTAAACTTCTCAAACTCTTTTCGAAGCTCTTCCATTCTCAGCTTCCTAGTCTTCTCATTACCATCATGTCTGTTTCTCAGCATATCCCACAATTGTTTTGAAGTTGTACACGATCCGAACTGATGTAGCAAATCAGTGTTGATCGCCTGAGATAACTGAGAAAATGCCTTTTTCTCTATTGCAAACTTCTTTTTCTCATCATCAGCCAAATTCTCCAACGGTATCGGTTCTCCAGTGTTCTCCAGAATAGGAGCAACATAACCCTTCACTATCATCTGCCATGCCTCAGCTCCCTCTAAGCCTTGTCCCTCCACATGTATCTTGAACTTTGTCTTCCATGAGTTGTACTCCATCATATCCATGAGCTTTGGTGGACGATTGCCACTACTTGATGATAGATCATGAATGAGTGTAGATATGGCATTGGTCGTCTGCGAATGAACGGCAGCTGCTGCTACTCCCCAATAATTGTCAATTGGTTGCTGTAACGGTTGCACAACTTGCTGAGGAGCAGAACTAGTCATAGCCATGTAATTGATTGGCTGGGATGGTGGACTAGTCTTCTGGGCTGCAACTGACCATGGATCTCTTGTTGTCTGCTGTTGTGGTGCTTGATTAGGTCTTGGCGTTGTTGGGAAGTTCCACATCTTAACATGTAAATGTTTAAACACGAAAAAATTAGAAAAATTTTAAAACAGACTACTCTTTCGCACTAACGGACGGGCGAATGAGAAAAATCCTTCTCTTTCGACCGTTTGCTTCTCTTTTTCGACCGTTTCCCCTCTCCTTCGACCCTTCGATCAGTCGAATGTAACACAGACGGGCGAATGAATACAAACAAGCAATGAAAGTCTACATTCGACCACAAATACAACACCTTCGACCACAAACTCTCTCTTTCGACCAAAGAAAATCACACTTTCGACCAATCTCTCTAGGTTCGACCCCTGGTAATTCAAAAACGGTTATTCTTTGAAAATTAGTTAATTTTGATCATGTTTATCAAATGTTGATAGATTTTTATGATCTTAATCAGGTTTTGAATCGGAATTGATTTGGAACAAGTTTATCAAAGAGAATTATCCATTTTAACCATGAAAACAAGTTGTAATCAATCAAAAACTCATCAAATCAGTTTGTTCTATGAAAACAGAAACTTTTTGACCAAAATTGGGTCCAAATCAACTGAGAAACTATCAATTTGTGGTTGTTTGATCCAGAATGGCTCTGATACCACTTTGTATGTGCTAAAAGGATCGGATAATCAACAAAGAATGATCAAACAAGTTTGTTTTAGGTGCGGAATCCCTAAAACAATCACAAAATGATAATCAAACAGATCAAAACAAGTAAATCATCATTTCAAAGCTTTTTCATTAATTATGAACTCAATTACACGTTTACAGATTGAAAGCAACAGGGTATGAACGTGAATTAAGCTAAATAATATCCTAGAGAGAGAATCAGAAAGTGGAGGGAATAAAATGACTCAAAGTTACATTCAAAAAATCAGCTTGACTATTTATAGACTGCACATTCGCCCAAACTGTTCGTGCGAATGTGCAGGTTTGACCATATCAACCGGTCGAACCAAGCCATACATAAAAATCTATTCTACCTTCGTCCAAAACCACTCCTTCGCACCAACTGATTTTCCTTTGACCAAACAAAACGCTTCCTTTGCACCTATCATATCTCCTTCGCACCTTCGACAATTATCAAAACAAGTTTATTAAACAATCTGATGCACTAGTCGCACAACTGCATCAACAAGATCAGACACATGAAACATACATGGCTGAAATCAGAACTATGGTGGATGTTAGGTACAAAGATACCCAAGCTAACTTTAAAGCCATCAAAGATCATTTGCTGAAGACTACTGGCTCTGCCCCTACCACAATTCTCAGAGATGAAGATGATGATGACTTCATTACTGATGATGCCAAAAAGGCGGAGAGTGGCAGAGATAGATTGCCAAAGCTAGATCCCTTTGGTAGTCCACCCTCACAAAAGGGAAAATCAAAGTCTGCCAACAAACCAGGGTCTACCCATACAACACCACAACAACAACCAAATGTTCAAACCTCTGCTGCTACTGAAACTGCCAAAATCAGCAAAGCAAAGGAAGTTGATACCTCTGCTAATGAAAAAGCTAAAAAGGCTGCTGAGGAAATGCCAAAGAGGGCTGACACTTTGGAAGTTAAAGCAGAGTTTTTGGTGCAACTGAAGAAAGAACAACAGCAAGAAGTTGAAGATGTGGGTTCCTCTAAAAGGAAGAAAATGCCTGCCAGACATGTCAGACAACCACCAACCACCGCTACTAAAACCACTGCTGCCACCAAAACCACTGATACCACCACAACATCTAAACCTATCACTACAACTACCAAACCAACCACTAAACCTACTACCACAACCATCAATACACCACCTACAACCTCTCTACCACCTAAATCTCAAACATTTGCTGGTTCTACAAAAGTGCCAACAAATGTTAACACAACCACTTCTCCAACACCACCATCACCAAAAATATTGTACAAAAGGAAGAGAAAATCTACCTTTATGGTACAGGATGAAAACATTCACACATCATCACAATCTACACCCATATCTACCATTCCACTTTCATCATTCTCACCACACATCTCACAATTTACATCCTATATACTACCACTAACCATTACACCATTGGCTGTTCAGTATCCTCTTGAACTTGATCTACTCAAGGGGGAAATGCAATCCTTCTACAATACTGAACAACCATCCGAAAGATCTTTCCCATCTCTTCGAAATTTTCCTGTTCCCCTAAACATAGACAAATATCTTAAATACAAGGCTGAACAGGCAGATGCAATCATCAAAGAGAAATGCATAGGGAAAGATGACAAGAGAGTTCAGGGCATCCATTCAGCATAGCTTAGCAAACTGAGAAGGATTGAAGATTTTGCTAAGACCCTGAGCAACTCCTTGTCTACCATGCCTCTCAGCAGTGACATGGAAAGGGAGGTTAGGGAATCACTTCTTGAACACATCTTGTCAACCATGCCCTACAAAGCAAACAAGAAACAATTTGCAGGCTGGACCACTCATGCTCTCAGAGAAGAATTTATAAGAATTGAAGACATGGCCAAGAATCGTCCAACAAAGGTCTGTGCCCCTAACTTTAGGAAAGGCAGAGATCCAGCCAGAGCCTTGAAGTTCAAAAGAATGAGACAAGAAATTATGGCTGCAAAGTATGGGGAGATGAGGTCTGTTGCTAAATGGTCAGAGCTGAGGCTGGTTGAAACTTACAAGAAGTTAGAAGAAAACAGGAAGAAAGACCCTACCTTGCCCAGAAAACCTGTCTACTCTGATGAACCCTTGATAAAGAGACCTCAACAGGCTTTTACATTAGACAGCCTACTTGACACTTCTAATCTATCTGTTGCTGCAAGAAGACAGTTCAAAAAGAAGAAAGAAATGTCTGAAGAAGATCAGAAGAAGTTTGCTGATACTTTGATAAAGGAGGGCATCTACAATCAAATACACTTTTTCTCTGATCCCACTACTAAAAAACTCAGAGAACTCATTGGGAGACCTCCATCACCAAACTCATCCAGAATAAAAGTGCATCTCAGCAAATCCTCTGATTCAAAAATTCTAAAATGGAAGGTCAACAAAGACACCCATGAATTGACTCTGCTCAGATCAGATGGAAAAGCTTAAAAGCTAAGCATGGATGATGCATATGGCCTGTGTGTAGATGACCTCCAAACACTGCTGAACCTTGAGCTTGAAAGAGATGCAGAAGACCTTTACTCATTGAACTTTGAGTTACAATTCAAAGGTCAAATCAGAGAAAGTCTGATGAGGAAATAAAGATCAAGAATAAAGTTTAGTTTTGGCATCATATGTTCTAGGGGGAGATTGTTGGGTCTGCTGACCTGGAGAAGAACAGATGATTGGAAAGCCAAAATATACTACTCAGTTGATCCTTAGAAATAAATAGCAGTTTACAAGATACTTCTCCCAAAAGATTGTTGACCCTAACATCTGTTGTACTCAACAAGTGTTGGAAACAACTGCTGCTGCAAAGGACTGCTGGATAAACAACTGTTAGAGAACAACTGCTAACTAAAGGTCTGATGAAGAACAACTGCTGACTAAAGTGCTGAAGACTAAAGGTCTGTTGGAACCAACAACACTTAGGCTCCAACAGATGATACAAGACCATTAGAGTTTTCCCCAACATCAGTTTACCTTACAGTGTTTTACAATGTAACAGTAGTTTGTATTTAACAGATGTTTTATGTTGTTATTCTGTTAGAGGTCACTGTCTTAGGTGACGCCAACTTAGATCATCAGTGGTTTAGATTTGTCTATAAATAGAACAGTGCTTGTACTTTTCTATTCATCACTCGAAACATTCTCCCACACAAACAATCAAAGAGTGATCAGGCTGAGGGGGAGTACTTGTAACATTGTAATCTTTCAATTAATGGAAGCATTCGATTGAAAACAATTATTCTCTTGTTTTGATTTATAGTTTATCATTCTGCTGCACTTTCCATTTATAGTTCACTTCATTCTTCTCATCTTTACTTAAACAAATCAAAACAATCAAACTCAGATCCTAACACAACTTCATATTATAGGTGTCCAGGATGTCAAATGCCTCCTTAAGATCTTGATGATGATTCTTTGCCTTCTTGGACTTGATCACCATGTCATCAATGTACACCTCCATTGTGTCCCCAATCTTTTCTTTAAAGATCATATTCACTAGCCTTTGGTAGGTTGCACCTGCATTTTTTAATCCAAATGGCATAGCTATATAACAATATATACCTGATGAGGTCATGAATGTTATGTCCTCTTGATCCTCTGGTTCCATTTGAATTTGTTGGAATCCTGAGGATGCATCCATGAATGTCAGCATTTCATGTCCTGTTGTAGCATCCACCATTGAATCTATGTGTGGTAATGGGAATGGGTCTTTAGGACAGGCTTTATTGAGGTCTGTGTAGTCTACACACACTCTCCACTTGCCATTCTTCTTTTGAACTACCACCACGTTGGCAAGCCATCTTGGAAATTTTACTTCCCTTATCATCTTGGATTTAAGGAGTCTATCCACTTCTTCTTGTATGATGACATTTCGTTCTGGAGGAAACTTTCTTCTCTTTTGCTGGATGGGCTTGAAGTTCTTATCAATCCCGAGTTTATGAGTGATGACATCCTTAGAAATGGCAGTCATATCTTCATGCTTCCATGCAAAAGTAGACATCCTGCATTTAAGAAACGAGATTAGTGATTATTCAATGTCATGAGGGATATTCTTACCAATTAGCACAACGATATCCTTGTTATTGTTATCAAGGCAAACAATCTTTACATCCTGCTCAGGATGTGCCTTGACATCTTGAGGATGGCACTGTGCATCCTTCTGTGGTTGCTATGCTTGGCGTGATGAAGCCTTCATTGATGTTATATAACAGTCTTTGGCTTCTTGTTGGTCACTGTTTACTTTGATGACTCCCCAATGTGTGGGTAACTTTATACACTGTTGATATGTTGAAGGGACTGCCTTCATGTCATGTATCCAGGGTCTCCCCAGGATGACATTGTAGCAAGACAGGGAATCTGTCACACAAAATCTCTGTATATAGTTCACCCCTTCCACATACACTAGTAGCTTTATGTCTCCCACTGTGCTCTTAGTTTCTCCACTGAAGCCCATTAAGACTGATGATCTGGAAACTATTTCAGATTCCGAGATATTCATTCTTTTAAGAGCTTCAAGCTGGATGATGTTCACTAAACTGCCTCCATCTACGAGAATCCTGCGAACAAAGTGGTTAGCAATATACAAAGTAATAACCAAACCATCATGATGAGGATCAAGAATGTTTTCTCGGTCCTCCTCCTTAAAGATGATCACTTTAGACGGTGCCAGGATGGTCGTCTTTGTTGGTCTTTCTCCTTTTTCAGACTTTGTTTCCCTCGCATGTCTTTTAGCAGCTGAGTATGAGGTTCCGCAGATGTCTGACTCTCTTGAAATGAAGTTGATAATACCAACATCCTTTGGTGGGGATGGTGCTCTTTCTGGGATGTTGGTGCCATTCTGAGTTCTTGATTTCTTTTTGCTTAGGAGTTCTTTACGGTGACCTTTACTCAAGAGATAGGATATCTCCTTTCTTAAGGCGATACAATCTTCAGTGATATGGCCGAAATCTTTGTGATAGGCACACCATTTGGACTTATCCATCCATCCTGCCTTATTCTCTTTCCTTGGCCATCTTGCTTTATCCCCTAGATCTTTCATGGCATACATCAGTCATGTTACATCCACAGAAAAAGAGTAATCTGATAATTTAGGGTAGTCATCCTCATCGTCGTCGTCTACCACATTGACCTTCTTATTATCAGGCCTAGCAAATGGTTTATGCTTATATGGTTCGTATGTGGGAGTGGAATTTCGATTGGGATGGTTATATTTTGAGGATGATTCTATCCTCTCTTGAATTTTCTTATCGTCTTCAAGTATGATAAATCTTAAAGCTCTGTTCCTGACTTCATCCAAGTTCCTTCATGGATTCATTACCAATTCTTGATAGAATGGTGAATCTTTTTGCAGCCCCATCTTGAATGCCTGTACTGTCATTGTGACATCCAGGTTCGGGATGTCAAGTGCTTCCTTTCCAAACTAGTAATGTATTTCCCTAGTGATTTTCCCTGTGGTTGAGTCACCCTGTGTAGATCACTTGTCAAACGTTCAAACGTTCGACTACAAGAAAACTTATTATTGAACATGTTAATTAAATGTCCAAATAAAGTAATAGAATTGGGTGGAACACTTAGGAGCTATTTTAGGGCTGGACCGGTGAGAGTTGAACCAAATCCCTTGCATAAACATGCTTCTTTCAGATTGACAGGGATTGGATTTATTTCCATCCTTTCCGTATATTGAGCCACATGCTCTTCAGGATCTATAGATCCATCATAAAGCTTCATACTTGGAGTTTGAAACCGTTTTGGAATCTCTGCATCGCATATGGGAGATGCAAATCTTGACACTCTATGGCATGCTGAGGATACTTCAGGAATGGGTTGTACTATCCCTGGCACACTCGATACCATATCCTTGATCTTCTGAAGCTCCCTTGCTAGCTGAGGACTTATTCCTGTATCCTGCATAGAAGCAACCTCATTAGCAGTAAAGGTACTAGAACTTAAATTGTTACCGTTAGTGTTATATCCTTGGGATGGCACAGGTGCATATCCTGTATCCCTGGTAGTCGCCATCCTGGGAATAGTAGTTGTTTCTGGAGCAGAGAACCCAGTACTCATGGGGATAAAATCTCCTTGATGTACCCCTCCAGAGTTGCTAGAATTAAAATCTAACTCCCTAGGCTGCAATGGTGTCCCCATGTCTTCACTTGGCCTTCTTGAGGATGATTTAAGAGCTTGTATTTCTCTTATCAACATCCGGTTTGTGTCTTGTTGTTGATGTATCGAATCTTTCATTAGTGCAAACATAGAAACTAATTCATCATTCGATACAAAAACAGGAGGAGTAGATCCAGATGGTCTAGGTGGGATTTGGGAAGTGGAACTTCTTGGAAGTGCAGGTGGAGGTGGTAAGGCAGTATTTCTGGCAGAGGTTGTAGATGGCATGGATGTTGAAACAGTTTTTTGTGAAGAAGCCATAGTTGTCAAATTTTGTAAAAAAGAATTAAATAAGAGAAAGTTTTACCAAAGTTTTTTTGTTAAAATAGCACCACTTGCCCTAAGGTGGGCGCCAAATTGTTTTGGTCAAAAATTATCTAGTAAAAATAACTTTGTATTCCAAATTAGTTAAAGTGAGGTAGAGTGCTAGATGTGTAGAAATATGTTAATGAATCAATAATATTCTAAAGATGGTGTATCAGGATGTTAAAGAAGCAAAAATGTGACAACTATGATCGGGATGGCTTAGGTTAGTTTTGGGATGGACAGTTATATCATCAGGATGAAACTGCTTGTGATGAACAAATAAAGTAATAAACACGAAGAACAACACACGATCTACCAGGAAAGCCCTTGATCAGTTGTAGATCGCCGGCATAAAACCTCGGGAGGAGTCTAGGCCCCTGCCTTGTTTGTTAATATTAATCAGGTAAAAAGATACAACTGTGGATGAGTAGTTGGACGAGTGTACTATGATTACAATGATTGTGCAAGTGTTTTTGATCAGCTAAGTGTATGTGTGTAGCTATAGTGTGAGCAATGTGTCCTATATTCGTCCAATACCCCCATTTATATAGTACATGAAATAAACAAAAAATCCCACGAAATCCGCTGAGTAGTTAAGGTCTTTGAAGTCCTATGGACTGTTTTAGGTGACCGTTGTGGGTGTTTCAGCGGAAATGGACGTTGGATAACAGTTTCCACCTTTCTCGCCTTGCATTCATAACTTTGGCGGTTACACTTTGACTCATTCTTCAAGTTTATACGCGTACAGCTCATGCATCCTTGATATCTCTGATTTAGTAAGACTTTGTAGCCGTTAAAGGGGAGTTACAAGTCTTACTCATGCATTAATTACACCTGCAATAACATAAGTACAAGATAATTTGTTAGTTTATTCTCAGGATATGCACATGCCGAAGTATTGTTACATCCTGAAGTAAGTTGTGTCCTTCGACATCCTGGGGATGGTACATTGGGGATGTAGGGTAAAATCATCCTGAGGATTTTCACCACCAACAACAAGCTCTAGCAGATTTTGTGTAACATTTCGTACTAAAAAGATATACGTTACGGATTAAAACGACAAGCCTTATTATTTTTGGTTATATGTTGAACCCCAATACAATGATAATTATTCACATTTATATATATATAGATTTATAATAATATTAATAATAATATTAATAATAATAATAATAATAATAAAAATAATAATAATAGTAATAATTAATAACAACAATCTAGAGCTAATTGATTAATTGATTTTGATAACCCAACCCAAGATCAGGCCCAACCTGACAAGTCCAAGCCCAAACTGTTACCCAGCCCACTTCCCTTCCTCCCTCCCTTCCTGTTAAACAAAAAAAAAAAGGTGCTTCCCACCGGGTTCGAACCGGTGACCAAACCTCACACACACAGACGCATGACCACCCGAGCTACACATAATATCTGATTCAAACCATACTCTAATTATATTTAACACCAAATTAACTGATCCATTTCCTTTTTCTTCTCCCTGCACGCGAACAGCAACCATCACACCCCAAATTCTTAGTCAACTTCCCTAAATAATATTCAAACATGTCTTAATCTTTGTTAATGCGTGACTGATGCTAGCCTTGATCAACTCGCCTCCATTACACGGTTAATTATCATTAAACATTCCCAAATTTGAGCCAATTATCACTATTTTCACGCATAAACATTCAAACGTAGTCAAACTTACCAATTCATCGTTCCAGACGATTGCACTATAAATTGATGCTCTGCGAGCACTACTAACTCGCCATTAATCCTTTCTCTATCTCCAATTCTCTTTATTATACACTGATTGTTCTACGCGAGCCCGAGTTTGACTATTATACTTGACCGAGCTTTCGTGTTCAAAACAAACTTGTAAGTTCAATTGTTCCTGTGGGTTTTAGATATCGGCCATCACCCATCAATAGCCCCATGATTAATTGGGCTATTGATGAGTGAATCAATCAATTTCAGAACTAGGGTTCGTGGCTCTTTGATTTGGGGATGAAACTGTTTTCGCGTAATGTATTTATTTTTATTAAAACGGGATTTATCACAACCACAGGCCTAGGCCAAGTGGTTGTGACAGGTGCTTATAACCATTGCCAGCCGAGTTCGAGTCTCAGCTTGGACACCGCCTTTTTCCATTTATTTTGCATTTTAAAACAAACCATTTTAAATATATATTATACATTAAATCTTGTAAATTCATTTTTAAATATTAAAACCTTTTTATAAATTCTAAAAAATTATATTTATCAAATCTGATGTAAAAAATTTATTTACAATTTTTAGTTTTCTGAAATACATTTATTTAATATTTATAATAATTAAATCAATTTTATGCTATTATATTTATAAAAATCCATTAAAATATCAAGACAATTTTATAAATTCCTACAAAAATTATCCTAAGTTTGTACAATGTTAAACTTTACTGAAAGGATTTTTAATCATTTATTTTATATTTTTAATCAATTTTTGTTAGTTTTAATCATAATTAAATCATAATAAATTCAATTTTCATTATTTTTGCACCAAAATTTTATACAAATTATTTCTGAATATTTAGAACAGAAATATAATTTTTAAAATGATAATTCTTTAATTTTAGTATTTTTAAGATATTAAAGTTAAAGTTTGACAATTTGTAATAAATAGATTTAATAATCTATTTTAAAGAAAATAATTTTATAAAAATTATTTTTATACTTTAAACACATTATTGTGACCATCCTAGATTTAGATTTCATAAAAAGATTTTTAGTCATTAATTTACTAAATGTCTCTCAATTGTCGAATATTTTTAGTATTAATCAAACGAGCATTTATCCCCAATCCGAAGCCCTAGAAATTTATACATTTGTAGACTAGATAGACTTATTTATCACATTATTATAGGGTGATATTTGGCATTGTTTGGGAAACCCCATTATTCAATCTTTTCAAGAAGTATAACATTTGCTAAGGTGAGTTTACATAGCCCCTTTTCTCTATTTTCACTATTTTTGGGGTGAAACATGTTTAAACATTTTATACTATCATTTACTCATATTTACTTGTGATTCAATTACATCATCATTCTATCATTTGACTGTAACAAAAAGACACAGTACAATCATTAACAATGATCAAGCCGCCTGTTTAGATTATAGCGCTATAGGTCTGACAAACCCATCCCCCGCATAGACTCAGGGATGATCGATAACAGTAATAACATTTAACTAACTTGCGAGTTAGTCATCAGTCGACACAAGGTTTGGTTGTACAAAGACGCATTGTTACATGTCGGTATCATACTCTGTCATCATACAACTTTGAATGTTGTACAAACTATTGTTATCAATTATTTCCAAAAACCTATGTATTCTCACCAACTTTTGTTGACCCAAAATATTTTCAACTTAACATGTTTCAGGTTCTACTTGCTTGAAGAATTGCTTGAAGATATGTGCATAGTTTATTCAATTTGATGTACGAATTCTTGTAGAACAATTGTATGTAATTTATTTAAATCAATTAATGAAATTTATTATTACCATGAGCTACTGAACGATCATCACTACGTGACATCCCGATGTTTCCGCCATCGGTTGGGGTGTTACATTTTGTGGCTGATTTCAGTAGTGACATCTTGAGTGAAGTAGAATCTGAAGTTCAACAATTAAATGAAAATTTAGAAAAATGGACTTCATATACTGATGGTCCTTCAAATGCAAAAGGAACAGGTTTAGGAATACCACTAAAATCGCCACTAGGGGACAAAATACCCCATGCTATTAGATGTGCATTTCAGACAACCAATAATGTGGCAGAATATGAAGCTTTCATTGCTGGTTTACAACTTTCTAGGGACATGCATGTTATTAATATTGAAGTATTTGTTGATTCTTTGTTGATTGCTAACCATTTTAATGGGTCTTATGCAGTAAAGGGTCAAAAGGTAGCTGTTTATCTTGAAAAAGTCAAAAATTTAGCAACTTCTTTTGTAGAATTCTCAATAACACAGCTACCTAGGGAAGAAAATGTTGAAGCTGATGCATTAGCAAATCTGGGATCCTCCTTAAATCTGCCTGAAGGATCTAAGATTCCCATCATCCACATCCTGAAACCAGCAATTGAAGAGTGGCATCCTGAGGATAGTAAGACACACCCTGAGGATATCACTGAGCATCTTGAAAATAAAACAGTACATCCTGAGGATATTACTGTTTGAGCTACTCAGGTTCAAGACGATCCATCTTTGATGACTCCTATAATAAGATATTTACAAGAAGATGTCATCCCAAAAGGAGAAAATGCAAAGGCTTTCAGGATGAAGGTAACAAAATTTACTATTATAGACAATATTTTGTATAGAAAATCTCTTGCAGGTCCATATTTGAGGTGTCTCAATAAAGAAGAAGCAAATGAAGTACTCAAGGATATCCATGAAGGAGAATGTGGAAACCACACAGGAGGAAGATCTCTTTACTCAAAGATCTTAAGAACATGATACTATTGGCCAACTATGAAGAAGGATGCCATGCAATATTCTCAGAAGTGCGATCCATGTCAAAGACATAGCAAAATCCTTCATCAGCCTACTAAACCACTACATCGTATTATTTCAACATGGCCTTTCATGAAATGGGGGATGGATATAGTAGTAAAGCTACTCGTAGCTCCTGGTGGGAAGGTGTTTATATCAGTAATGATTGACTACTTCTCAAAATGGATCGAAGCTGAATCATTTGTAAAGTCAGGGACAAGGAAGTGGTCTCATTCATCAAGAGAAACATCCTAACAAGATTTGAAGTACCAGCTGAAATCATATGCGACAACGGTTCTCAATTCATCAGCAAAAGGAGGACTGAATTTTGTGAAAACTGGGGAATAAAGATGATAACTTCAACACCAGTCCATCCTCAGGATAATGGACAGGCAGAATCCCCAAATAAAATTATCGTCAACAATTTGAAGAAGAAGCTTGGGAAAAAAAGGGAAATGGGCAGAAGAATTTCCATTTGTGCTTTGGGCTGATAGAACTACTTCCAAGAATGCAACTGGTCAAACACCTTTCTCTTTGGTCTTTGGAACGAAAGCAATGCTACCTACAGAGATGGTCATGCCTACAGCCAGGAGGCATCTTCAGGATGCAACTACCAACTCAGAAGCACTATTGCAAGATTTGGTAGCAGTGGACGAACTTAGGGATGCTGCTAAATTAAGGATGGCAACTCATCAACAAAGGATTGCTAAAGCCTACAACAATACAACAAAAATATAAGGATAAGAAGATTTCAAGATGGAGATTTGGTACTAAGAAAAGCCTTCCAAAATACAACAAAACCAAGTGATGGAAAGGTAGCCCCTAAATGGGAAGGACCATACTTAATAGATTCCGAAGCTGGAAAATGAGCATATTGGCTATCAACCATGGAAGGAGAAATTCTACCAAGAGTTTGGAATACAATTTATTTGAAATATTACTACGTATAAGATTGGATGTGACTGATATCTTTGGAAGAGAAACCATAGTTCGGATTACTGGTGATGAAGGTGAAGGCTGACATAGATGAATCATCTCCATCTGTAAGTATTCTTAACCTATTTTGATCGTTTATTTTAACTAAAATAGTCTATTTCGAGAATTTTGCAGTACCATCATGAAGATGGAACATTTTGAAGACTAGAGGGCTGGCCACCCTCTCCTCCGTTAAGGTGTCCGACACCTTCCTAAGGTTTAAAGGTTTTCACCTTTCTCATTGGGTTAGCAACCCCGCCTGGTGCGCACGTTGTTCGTATATATTTTCAGGATGGTGGGACCAGTTCATGTAAAAGTGGTTGATAATTTCATCATTTTTGAGTTATATATTGAACTCTTAAGGTTTAGACATTTTTCAATGTCTCTTACGTATTTGGCCTAGTCGCCAGCTATTCCTAAAATGTTACAATAGGCCTTGTCGCCAGATTATCCTCAAGATGCTACATGTTGGTCTTGTCACCAAGTTATTCCATTGTTCCCATCTCTACACCTAACACTCAAAACCAAAACCAAACTGAAAATCAAAACCAAGCACTTGTGATTCAAGGTGTATCAGATGTATGTAAAGAGCGCATTTCTTTATGGTGTGGTCAAAGAGGAAGTTTACGTAGGTCAACCACCAGGCTTTGAGGACCCTATTCACCGGGAAAAGGTTTATGTTTTAAACAAAGCTCTCTACGGGTTGCACCAAGCTCCAAGACAATGGTATGAGGAGCTGAGCACGTATCTTCTCTCGAAAGGATTCAAACGCGGATTGGTAGATTGCACACTGTTCACGAAACGAGCAGGAGATGACTTGCTTCTTGTGCAAATTTATGTTGATGATATTATTTTCGGGTCAAGTAACGAACTTCTGTGTAGGGAATTTGAAAAAGTTATGCAGGAAAAGTTCGAAATGAGCGCAATGGGAGAAATGCAGTTTTTCCTAGGCTTGCAGGTGGAGCAAAGACCAACGGGGATCTTTATTCACCAAACCAAATACGTTTCTGAAGTCTTGAGCCGATTCCAGATGGATGATTCGAAGCCAATGGATACCCCGATACAACCTAATCACGGGATTGGAGTTGACGCTAAGGGGGACCTGACTGATCCATTTACATACAGAGCAATCGTCGGATCTTTGATGTATCTCACCGCGTCTAGACCGGATATACTGTTTGCAACATGTCTTTGGCACGATATCAGTCGAAGCCGAAACAGAGTCATCTTGTAGCTGTCAAGCGTATCCTTAGATATCTGAAGGGTTGTCCATCGAAAGGACTTTGGTACCCTCATGATGATAATTTTGACCTAATCACTTTTAGTGATGCAGATTGGGGCGGCTGTGACAAAGAAAGCAAATCCACAACGGCTGGATGACAGTTTATGGGGAGCAGGCTCGTGACTTGGCAATGCAAGAAACAAACCGCAGTTGCACTATCCACATGTGAAGCAGAATACGTTTCAGCATCGAGCTGCTGCTCACAGGTTCTTTGGATCCAACAACAGATGGTGGATTACGGTTTGCAATTTCTTAAAACCCCTATTTACTGTGATAATGAAGCCGCAATCGCATTAACAAAAGACTTAGTAAATCACTCAAAAGCTAAACATATCCGGATTAAATATCATTTTATCCGTGATTGTTATGCTAAAGAGTTGATCGATATGGTCAAAATCCACACTGATTACCAACGCGCAGATCTTTTTACCAAAGCTTTTGACAAATCTAGATTTGATTATCTTTTAAAAGCTAATGGTATTAAAGAAAAACAAGACTGATCACCACCTTAGTCTATCACTTTTTAGTTTAATTTTTTCCTGTTTTTCAGAAAAATTACGAAAAATCCAAAAACATTAAAAATTTTCAAAATCCATAAAAATTAGAAAATTTCTTTGCTGACTGCTATATCTTCTTCCCTTAGATTAATGCCGTCAGATTTCTGTGAACAAACGATATCTGGGCAGTCACGTATTTGAAATGCTCCAGCTTATTTTTGGGAACAGTAAATTCAAAAAATTTATAAAAATCAGAAAAATCAAAAATGATTTCCTGGAATAAAAAGGGAAATGATAGTACATCAGTGGGGATCTGACACATTCTAAGTAATGTACTGCTATATAGGGCGTGTGTCTGAGTCTGTGCGATGTGCTAATAGGTTTCGTAGACCTATTACTGCGTGCCTGATACATACATATCAAACGAATTGTTGTATGGATGAACTCCTCATGGGCATATGGTCTTAGTACCGTAATTTCGTTTGATAGGGTATTTGTACAAAACTCGGAGGTTTAGGGTCGTTATGTTATTAGTTGTCTGGAGATAGCCTCTCTGATCTTTTGCTGTAAGTCATTACGGACCTAGATCAGACAGGGTGTCTTTATAAAAGAGCTTTATGCCAAATCCTAAAGTTACCGAATTGAGGAACTTTCCATGTTATATGATGATCAAAGATTATCTATTACATCGTATTAATCACTGATGCAAATCATGATTAATATCAGTCCTCAACCTGGTACAGTGCATATGTTACTTTGCTGCATTAATTTGCTGACCTGTATACCTCTGTGCATTATACCTTGTAAATTACAGACGACGAAAGCATAATCACGCTTTACAATGAGTCTTTGTGCATTTACTTCTTGATACGGGAGTATGTCGTGTGCGTGGGAACCACAGACAATTATGTTTATACTATAAATATCAGTATCAGTTTAAAGCACTGCACAAAAGTCTGCATGTGAGTTTATGTGGATCACAATATCAGCAGTTGCCAGATCACACATTGTCTTTAATGATAATAATTCAAAAGATCAACAGTGTGATCAGATTTCTCAATAACTGATATGATCCCTTTACCGGAATTCATAAAAACATTTACTGTTTTTCATTTACATTTCTGCATTTTATTTTCTCGTCAAAAAAATTACAAAACTCAAAAAGATTTTAGGTGTGTTTTAGCATAAATTTTAGAAAATTCAAAAAGATTTTACATTTCCATTTTTTTTTTTGATAACTGATGGTGGTTGATGTCGATTTTCTAAACCTTGTTGAACCATTTGAGCTTTGTAATCTTTTAAATGTGAAAATATGAATGTTGGTTGCTTAAAAGTTGAAAAATAATTGGAATGGGACTCGTTTTTGAGATTTGAAAAATTTATCAAAAATCCCAATTCTCGTTCGCCTATTCGTTTGGTCGAACGTGGGATTTTTCATGTTCCTTCGTATGTTTAAAACGGGCGAATGAGAGTGTTCTTGAACATTTGTTTCATTCGAACCCTTTTGCCTCATTCGAACCTTTAACTAGGGTCGAAGGAGACAAAAGTTTCTCATTCGACCGGTAAGAACGGTCGAAGGAATATGCCTATATATAGTCTTTCAGTCTCATTCGAACCATTACAAAAATTTTTCAAAATTTCTTCTCTAACCTCACCTTGTTGCCCTGTTGATTTGTTATATACCATTGTGATCATCTCTCTTCACTGATCATTTTCCACTAAATTTTACAGGTTAACATCTCAGATTCAAGGACTAATCGATGTTTATATGTTTTGAGCCCTAGAATTTTAAACACTGATCAAACAATGTTCATTGTTGCAATTGATGATACGGATTCATTATATCTGTGTTTTAGGGGGAGAAAATTTATAAATCAAGGATTCAAAATCATCAGATTGATCAATTGATCATCAGTTTTATTTCGAACCCTAGTTTAAGTAGAAAACACTGATATAATGATTATCTGATGAAATTGTTGGTTTAAAAACTTTAATCGGCATTGTTACTTGCCAAACAAATCAAAATTACATGATCAGAAACCATATAATTCAGAATTGAAAATTTAAAAATATGAACAGACTCCTTCGCACCTTTCGAATGGGCGAAGGAGATGATTAACTGGTCGAATGAACAAATTGTGGCCGAATGAAACTTTTTATCAAAATTCTTACATTCGTACCATTAATATTTCTCATTCGCACCATGTTTTTCACATTCGCACCCCCGTTTGGGCGAATGAGAAGGTTAATTACCAAATTTTCAAGGTTTGAATTTTTTGTCGATTTTTAACATGTTTCTTTGTTTTGTTTTGCAGATCAAATCATGTCTGAGCAGGAAAATACTACTGAGCAAGCCGGATCATCCTCACAACCTGCTAAGAAAGCTACTGAAGAGCTTTTAACCTTCGAGAATGCGCATAATTGCTGTGCGTATCTTGGAGAAGTTAAAAAGCACACTTAGTTTATCGAGATCATTAAATTCTTGAAGAGGAGTAGGGTGATAGGCGCGATTGCTACACCTACTATTATTTATAGAGATATGATGCAAGAATTCTGGACAGAAGCAAAGCTAGATTTCTGGAATTGCGAGTCATCCGTGATTAGCAAGATCCAAGGGCAGAGGATAATTGTATGTGAGCAGGATATTAGAGAATGTAGATGCAAAAGTGCGACTAGAGCTTTGGATTGTAAAACACATTTTGGTTTGTAAATATCGAAGGTGCGAAGGAACCATGTAGTGGGTGCGAAGGAAGATTTAAAGGTGCGAAGGAAGTGGATCTGGACGAATGAAGAATAGATTATTGAAGAACTTGGTTCGACCAGTTGATATGGGCGAACCTGCACATTCGCATGAACGATTTGGGCGAATGTGCAGGCCTATAAATAGGTTAAGTTCATTTTTGAATGTAACTTTGATGATTATTATTCCCTCCTCTTTCTGAAAACTCTCTCTAGATTTTGTTAAACTTGTTTTACGTTTAAACCTTGATTGTAATCATTATTCTACGTGTAAACAAGTGTTTTATGAATGAAATTGATTGAAAATGATGATCTGTGTGTTTGAATCTGTTTGATTATTACTTTGTGATAGTTTTAGGGTTTCCGCACCTAAAACTAACTTGTTTGATCAATCTTTGTTTGTTATCGATCCTAATACGCACATACAAAGTGGTATCAGAGCCATTTCGGATCAAACAACCACAAATTGATAATCTCTCAGCTGATTTGGACCCAATTTTGGTCAAAAAGTTTCTGTTTTCAATAAACAAACTAATGTGATAAGATTTTGATCGATTACACCTTGATTTCGAGTTTAAATTGGATAATTCTCTTTATTAAAGTTGTTCCAAATCAAATCCGATTCAAAACCTGATTAAGATCATCAAAATCCATCAACATTTGAAAAACATGATCAAAATTAACTGATTTTCAAAGAATAACCGTTTTTGAAATCACAGGGGTCGAACGAGAGAGTTTGGTCGAAAGAGGAATTCATTTGGGTCGAAAGAGTGTTTTTCTGTACGAAGGAGGTGTTTTAGTGGTCGAAGGGAGACTTTGATTGCTTATTTTTCACATTCGTACCCTTGTTTCACCTTCGCCTGATCGAACGGTCGAAGGAGCTGATAAACGGTCGAAAGAAAGTTTTAAGTGGTCGAAGGAGTTTTTGTTGATTAGTTTTCATTCGTATCATTCATAAACGGGCGAAAGAGAACTTTATTTCTCCTTCGCACGTCCGTATATACGAAGGAACATTCTGTTTTTGAAAATTTTTTAATCTTTTCGTGTTTAATCGTTTGCAGGACAAGATGTGGAGCTTTCCAACAACACCTAGACCTACTCAAGCACCACAACAGCAGACAACACAAGATCCGTGGTCCATTGCAGCTCAAAAGACTAGTCAACAATCACAGCCGATCAATTATATGGCGATGACTAGTTCGGCACCACAACAAGTTGTTCAATCATTATCACAACCAATTGACAACTATTGGGGAGTCGCAGCAGCAGTAGTCCATTCTCAGACGACCAACGCTATATCTACTCTTATTCATGATCTATCTTCTGGAAGCGGCAATCGTCCACCGAAGTTAATGGACATGAAGGAGTATAACACTTGGAAGATGAAGTTTAAGATTCACGTTGAGGGACAAGGACTTGAAGGAGCCGAGGCATGGCAAATGATCGTGAAGGGTTATGTTGCTCCTATTCTAGAGAATACTGGAGAACCAATTCCTTTGGAGAATTTGGCGGATGACGAGAAGAAAAGGTTTGCTATAGAGAAGAAAGCATTCTCTCAGCTATCCCAGGCGATCAACACTGATCTATTACATCAGTTTGGATTGTGCAATACATCTAAACAACTATGGGATATGCTGAGAAATCGACATGATGGAAATGAAAAGACCAGGAAGCTTAGGATGGAAGAGCTTCGGAAGGAGTTTGAAAACTTCAGTTATATGGGTAATGAGACCCTAAAAGAGTTGGTTCCAAGGTACTGCCATTTGCTCACTGAATTGTCGAGCTATGAGATCAGTATTCCAATGTCGGAAATAGTTGATAAATTTGCTGATGCTTTACCACCCTACTGGAACCAACACAGCGAAGTGTTAAAGGAGAAGGATGCTTACCAGTATTGGACCATTAATGAGTTCATCCAAAAGCTGGAAAACAAAGAGATGGAGGAAAAGAGAAAAGCTAAGAGAGCTCAGATTCCACAGAATCCTGATTTATATGTGAGTGGTACATCTAACTCTCTTTCTGCTTCAAGCACCACATCTACTGTTGCACCTCATATAGCATGTGTGTCTAACATTGTTGAACCAACAAAAGAACCCATTAACTACCTTGCTCAAACTTCATCCTACACACCATCATACACACAACAACCTTATCAAACACAAAACTTTATTCCACCATTTTCACCATTACAACAACAACAATATCCTCCTCAAGTGAACCAGATGCAGATTACTCAAGCACAATCAAGTCAAAACCCGATTGTGTTAGAGACATCAAACCTTAACAATGTGACTGTTGAAATTGCTCAACAACATGTTGCTTTAGTATCTGCCATGGTTGCTTCTTACAACGGTTTGGTAGCAAGTCAAATTGGTAACAACAATCTCACCAATGAGGACTATGCTCAAATCGACAAAGAGGAAATGGAGTTGATGGACATTCAGTGGGCTTTTGCAAGCATTATGAGGAGAGCCACTGATTTTATTTAGAAGACTGGCAGGACTGATCTCTCAACCTCTCCCAACACCACATACGGATTCAACAAAGCAAAGGTTACTTGCTTTAACTGTGGTGAAAAGGGACATTTTAAAAGGGAGTGCACACAACCAGCACAACAAGGTAACCGAAATCCTTTCAATTCTACATACCAAAACCGACAAAACCAAAACCAGAATCAAGTGTCTTACAACAGTCCAAATATCTCAAGCTTTCAACCACAAAACCAAAACACTTATCAGAGCCGTCAACAAAACAACAACACCAAACAATCCACAACCCAAAACCAACCTCAACAAAACCCAAACCGAACTATTGTTCCTATCTCTACACCTAACACACAAAACCAAAACCAAACTGATACTCAAAACCAAGCACTTGTTATCCAAAAGGATGAAGGTTTTGACTGGACTGGTATGCAATTGGGGGTGGAGGAGATCACTGCTGGGAATGTTGCGTGTGTGGCACAGCAGATGAGGTTGGATGAGAATGAGGAAATTGAAGAAGATGTTGTGATTGAAAAGGTGTCGGAGTTGAAGATTGAAGAAGTGAATGATGATGTGATTGCTGAAGATGAAGACAAGAAATCAGGGATGATTCTTGATTCTGTCACTGATGTTGGATATCAATACGACTCAGCTTACTCGGATATGGAGAGCGAATCTGATTCAGAGACTAGTGTGAATTCACTAGATGATGATATTGACCAACTGTTAGCTGAAGCTGACTTCCTGATGACCCGCAAGTCATGTATGGTGGATGATGCATGCACCAAGATTGATTACTCCAAATTCTTTGCAGGAAAGGAAGCTCACTTTGCTCTAATGGCCATGACAGAACCTCCTAAGCCGGTAAGTTCTGAAACCCAATCTTGTGTTAAATGTGATAAATGTGCTGATTTTGAAAAACTGACTGATGAAAACAAGCTTCTCAAGGTTCAACTTGAGAGTGCAAAACTCAACTGTCAGATTTATCAAAAGGACTTAAAAGATTTCAACAAAGTTCTTGATGGTTATAAAAAGGATGTGTCTGAACTGAAAAAGACATTATCTATTAAACAACTTGCCATTAATAATTACATCAATGAAATGGAAAACACTAAATTGGAAATGGCAACCATCAAGTGCTTTGCGGAAAAAGTTAACAAGAAATTAGAAAGTTACAAGCACATAGCATACGTAGTTGATCATATCATTGAAGAACCCTCCCAGATGAATAGTGCAAACTATAAGTCAGTTCCATCTCCGGTATTGTTTGAGAATCGCACTTTACACGCAATACCACCGGAGACTTTAATCAATCCTGATCCCACACCAGAAATTGAACCTAACACTTCCAGTGTCGGGGATCCATATTCTGATGTGAGACCAGTACTGGGAAATAGTGAGGGTGTGGTCGCTACTGATGATTCAGATGAAGAAGATGAGTCATCTGAGACGGTTGAAAGTGATAGTGAAATCCCTGATGAAAATCATATAATCACTACTGAGCCAGTCTCACCGTCTCAGATCATTCATCCAATGGCAAATGCTCATCGTAAAAATGAGGTTAAGAAAAATGAAAAGTTTGTTGGTAAAAGTTTTGAAAAGAAAGAAGTAAAGAAGGTTGAGAAAAACGTGAGAAAACCGGTTGAAAAGAAAGTTGAAATTAAAACTGAGAAAAATGTGGTAAAACCGGTCGATAAGAAAAATGAGCTTAAATCTGAAAAATCCAATGATGTGAGCAATGAATTGTGTGATAAACCTGTCAAAATCTTCTATCGGATGCAAGGCTCCGATAAGATTTTATCCGATGATGAGTTTCCGATTAAATTTGTCAATTCTACAAAAATCGAAAAGATCTGGCAGGAAAGTACGATTTGGTTCCCGAAATTTGAAAGGACCAACGACATTCCTCAAGAGATCTTAGACAAAATTTATTCGGAAAAAGAAGCAAAGGTCAATGTCACACAGTTTGTTTTGCCTGTTCATAAAGAAAATAGTTTTATTGAACCGACTTACTCAAAGGATCCAGCTCCTGAGAGTTTAAGGAAACAATGCATGGTCGATCGATATCCCATTGCTAGTTTTTCTAAGTCGCCGATCAAGGAAAACTATGAGGAATACCGTGCGTGTTATAAGTGCGGGGAACGGGGACATTTACTTGCCGCCTGCCCGTACGTACGTCACAAAAGGCACGAGGTAGAGATGAGGCAATATCATGAGTATCCGGTGGACAATTATGGCTATCAACAGAGACGGCATTTTCCCCAACAAGATTTTTATCATAATCAAAACAATTTTTACAACAAGGGGGAAAATCGTCCGATGACGTATGATAAGCGCAACCGGATGACCACTGATAAATCTGGTAAGAAACCTATGATGAACTCAACTGTTGATACCAAAAAGGTAGCTCCTAAGCCTAATGGTAAACAAGCAGTTGGACCTGTCTATGTTAAATCAGAGAAGGTAACCAAGAAGGTTGCTTTTAAAGAAGAAGTAAAGAAACCGACTGAGACTTCAAAATCTCAGATTCGGATCTTGAAAAGATCTGAGCAATCTTGGTCATCTAAGGAATCTGAAGGAGCTTCTACTTCACAGAGTGAGAAGAATGAGAAAAAGAAGGTTGTTAGTGAGAAGAAAGGGGTTGAAATAACCCAAGATGTTTGTGAGTCAAAAGATTCTTTGAAACAACCTGTTCAAAGACCCAAGACCAAACAGGCTTGGGTCCCCCGAAAGAACTAATTGATCTACTTTAAATGTGCAGGGAGCTCCAGCTAGCCCTGTTAGCAGCCTATGGATTGTTGACAGTGGAGCTTCTGGTCACATGACAGGGGACCTCGCGCTACTCTTTGACATCAAAAACATTAACGGAGGTTATGTGGCATTTGCTGGAAATAAGGGAGGCTACATTACTATGGAGGGTAGTGTAAGCAATGGGGTCGTAACATTTGAGCGGATTTCTTATGTGAAACAAATAGACTACAATTTGCTCAGTGTTAGTCAGATTTGTGATAAACAATTTTCTGTGTATTTTGATGACAAATCCTGTTATATCTTGAAACCTGGGTTTGAACTACCAAAAGAGTGGGTGATGCTGAAGGCACCGAGAGTTAACAACTTATATATTCTCAACATGTCTAAAGCAATGACCACCCATGGCCAAGTCACGTGTTTCCTCTCCAAGGCTACAGAAAAAGAATCCATTATGTGGCACAGGAGAATGGGACACATCCATTTGAGAAAGATGAATCAGCTTGTGAAGAATGAACTTGTCACGGGAGTTAATGTCAAACACTTCCATCTAAATGACAAGTGTATCAGTTGCAAGAAGGGCAAGCAGCACAAACAATCCCATAGACCAAAGAAAGTTAATTCTGTTGAGCTGCCACTTGAACGTTTGCATATGGATTTATTCGGTCCAGTCAGACGTAAAAGTCATGTCGGGGAATTATACTGTCTTGTGGTGACTGATGATTATTCAAGATTTTCATGGGTAATGTGTTTGCATCAGAAAAGCGACACTTTTGACAATTTGAAGGTTCTGTTTACACGTCTGGAGAATTTATATGGTCTGAAGATCAAAAGAATCCGGAGTGACAATGGGACGGAGTTTAAAAATGCTCAGATGGAGGATCTTTGTGCAAACAAAGGAATTCATCATGAATATAGTGCTCCGTACACACCCCAGCAGAACGGTGTCGCAGAGAGAAAGAACAGGACTCTTATAGAGACGGCAAGAACTATGCTTGCGGATTCAAATCTTCCAGTCATGTTCTGGAACGAAGCTATTTACGCAGCATGTTATACTCTTAACCGTGTTTTGACAGTGAAGAAGTTTGGCAAGACTTCTTATGAGCTGTTGAATCGACGCAAGCCGAATCTGGAGTATCTAGAACCATTTGGTGCCCCATGTACAATGCTGAATCCTTCGGAAAAGTTTGCACCAAAGGCTGAAGAAGGTTATTTTGTTGGATATGCAACCCCATTAAAACGGGTATTCAACAAAAGAACTAGAAAAGTCGAGGAGTGGGCTAATGTCAAAGTTCAAAGATATAAACAAAATGTATAGGGTGGAGGACCAGATTGGATGTTTGATTACAAAGATTTCTTTGAATCATTCAATCTAGATAGCATGGTTGAAGAAGTTGTACTTCGATTATACTACGAGGTCGAAAACGCCGTAACTTCACCGTTAGTGCGTCCGATCACGGTAAACCCCCAAACAGCTTCTAATGATGCTACTGCTCCTGTATTGGAAGAAGAGGTGTTCCAAGAGGCTTCTACATCGCTTAATTCATCCGAATCAGAATACGAAGACGATGATGCAACAAGTGAAGCTATTCTGGACAACGCTACAGTGACACCACCAGTGAACCCATCTACTACTGATGCTTCAACATCGAATGTGGGTAATGATCTGGCTTCTACAGAGAATTTGACAACTCAGACGGGAGTACAAGTACCTGAATCTCGGATACATCGGATACACCCGCTTGAACAGGTTATTGGTGATCCTGGTAGCAGTGTGATGACAAGAGGGCAGCTGAAGAATGCTCAAGCACCAGAAAACATTGGTAATCTTGCTTTATATGCCAAAATTCAGAAATCTGGTTTTCAGAATGACTGGTCATTTGCTTGTTATGTTTCGCAGGTCGAGCCGCGGACATACAAGGATGCTCTTTTGGATGACGCCTGGGTGGAAGCAATGCAGGAGGAGTTATTACAATTCCAGAAACTTGGTGTATGGACCCTAATAGATTTGCCCCCTGGTAGAAAGAAAATTGGTACCAAATGGGTGTTCAAGTGCAAGAAGGATGACAGAGGAGTCATAGTACGAAACAAAGCTCGTTTGGTCGTTCAAGGTTTTCATCAGGTTGAAGGAATCGACTACAATGAAATCTATGCACCGGTTGCACGCTTGGAAGCTATCAGAATGTTCCTCGCGTTTGCATCATGGAAGAAATTTAAGGTGTATCAGATGGATGTAAAGAGCGCATTTCTTTACGGTGTGGTCAAAGAGGAAGTTTATGTAGGTCAACCACCGGGCTTTGAGGACCCTATTCACCGGGATAAGGTTTATGTGTTAAACAAAGCTCTCTACGGGTTGCACCAGGCTCCGAGACAATGGTATGAGGAGCTGAGCACGTATCTTCTCTCGAAAGGATTCAAACGCGGACTGGTAGACTACACACTGTTCACGAAACGAGCAGGAGATGATTTGCTTCTAGTACAAATTTATGTTGATGATATTATTTTTGGGTCTACTAACGAACTTCTGTGCAGGGAATTTGAACAAGTTATGCAGGAAAAGTTCGAAATGAGCGCTATGGGAGAAATGTAGTTTTTCCTCGGCTTACAGGTGGAGCAAAGACCAACGGGGATCTTTATTCACCAGACGAAATACGTTTCTGAAGTCTTGAGCCGATTCCAGATGGATGATTCGAAGCCGATGGATACCCCGATACAGCCCAATCACGGGATTGGAGTTGACCTTAAGGGGGAGCTGACTGATCCATTTACATACAGAGCAATCGTCGGATCTCTGATGTATCTCACAGCGTCAAGACCTGATATAATGTTTGCGACGTGTCTTTGTGCGCGATATCAATCGAAGCCGAAACAGAGTCATCTTGCAGCTGTCAAGCGTATCCTTAGATATCTGAAGGGTTGTCCATCGAAAGGACTGTGGTACCCTCATGATGATAATTTTGACCTAATCGCTTTTAGTGATGCAGATTGGGGCGGCCGTGACAGAGACAGCAAATCCACAACGGCTGGATGTCAGTTTATGGGGAGCAGGCTCGTGACCTGGCAATGCAAGAAACAAACCGCAGTTGCACTATCCACATGTGAAGCAGAATATGTTTCAGCATCGAGCTGCTGCTCACAGGTTCTTTGGATCCAACAGCAGATGGTGGATTACGGTTTGCAATTTCTTAAAACCCCTATTTACTGTGATAATGAGGCCGCAATCGCATTAACAAAAGACTTAGTAAATCACTCAAAGGCTAAACATATCCAGATTAAATATCATTTTATCCGTGATTGTTATGCTAAAGAGTTGATCGATATGGTCAAAATCCACACTGATTATCAACGCGCAGATCTTTTTACCAAAGCTTTTGATAAATCCAGATTTGATTATCTTTTGAAAGCAAATGGTATTAAAGAAAAACAGGACTGATCACCACCTCAGTCTATCACTTTTTAGTTTAAATTTTTACTGTTTTTCAGAAAAATTTCGAAAATCCAAAAACATTGAAAAATTTAAAAATCCATAAAAATTGAAAAATTTCTTTGCTGACTGCTATATCTTCTTCCCTTAGATTAATGCCGTCAGATTTCTGTGAACAAACGATATCTGGGCAGTCACATATTTGAAATGCTCCAGCTTATCCTTGGGAACAGTAAATTCGAAAATCTATAAAAAATCAGAAAATTCTAAAATGATTTCCTGGAGTATAAAGGGAAATGATAGTACATCAGTGGGGATCTGACACATTCTAAATAATGTAATGCTATATAGGGCGTGTGTCTGCGTCTGTGTGATGTGCTGATAGGCTTCGTAGACCTATTACTGCGTGCCTGATACATACATATCAAACGATTTGTTGTGTGGATGAACTCCTCATGGGCATATGGTCTTAGTACCGTAATTTCGTTTGATAGGGTATTTGTACAAAACTCGGAGGTTTAGGGTCGTTATGTTATTAGTTGTCTGGGGATAGCCTCTCTGATCTTCTGCTGTAAGTCATTACGGACCTAGATCAGACAGGGTGTCTTTATAAAAAAGCTATATATGCCAAATCCTAAAGTTACAGAATTGAGGAACTTTCCATGTTATATGATAATCAAAGATTGTCTATTACATCGTATTGATCATTGATGCAAATCATGATTAATATCAGTCTTCAAGCTGGTATGGTGCATATGTTACTTTGCTGCATTAATTTGCTGACCTGTATACCTCTATGCATTATATCTTGTACAATTACAGACAACGAAAGCATAATCACGCTTTACAATGAGTCTTTGTGCATTTACTACTTGATACGGGAGTATGTCGTGTGCGTGGGAACCACAGACAATTGCGTTTATATTATAAATATCAGTATCAGTATAAAGCACTGCACAAAAGTCTGCATGTGAGTTTATGTGGATCACAATATCAGCAGTTGCCAGATCACACATTGTCTTTAATGATAATAATTTTAAAAAAAAATCAACGGTGTGATCAGATTTCTCATAAACTGATATGATCCCTTTACCGGAAATCCCAAAAATATTTACAGTTTTTCATTTACATTTCTGCATTTTATTGTCTAGTCAAAAATTACAAAACATAAAAAAAAGATTTTAGGTGTGTTTTAGCATAAACTTTAGAAAATCCAAAAAGTTTTTTTCTTTTTCATCTTATTTTTTATAACTGTTGGTGGTTGATGTCGATTTTCTAAACCTTGATACACCATTTGAGCTTTGTAACTTTTAAAATGTGAAAACATGAATGTTGGATGCTTAAAAGTTGGAAAATAATTGAACCGGGACTCGTTTTTGAGATTTGGAAACTTTTCAAAAATCCCAATTCTCATTCGCCCATTCGTTTGGTCAAATGTGGGATTTTCTTTGTTCATTCGTATGTTTTGGTTGGGCGAAGGAGAGTGTTCCTGATATATATCTCATTCGAACCCTTTTATCTCATTCGAACCCTTTCAATAGGGTCGAAGGAGAGAAAAGTTTCTCCTTCGTATGAACAAAACGGGCGAAGGAACAGGCCTATATATATCCAGTCTCACATTCGAACCTCATTCATATTTTTCCAGATTTTTACTCGTAACCTCACCTTGTTGATTTTTCATTTAAAATCGTTCTATTGTGTTCGTCCTTTATCACTGATCATTTTGACATCATTTTTACAGGTAATGAACATGGATTCAGTCTCTTAATCCCTGTTTTCTCTTACGAGCCCTAACTGTCTAAAACTGTTCTAAATCAACATTATATTTTCAATTGTTGCTGAGGGTTGATTGTGTGTGAGTTTTAGGGGGAGAAATAATCAAAATTAGAGTTTAAAACATGTCAGAATGATCTAACAGTGTTTAAACCCTAGTTTTTGGGTGAAAACACAAACACAATCAATAATTGATGAATCTGTTAGTCTAGGATTGATTATCGGCACTATTAGGTCCTATTTCAATCAAATGGACATGTTCAGGATCTTTAAATTTCAAAATTGATTTTTCAAAAATATGAACTGCTTCCTTCGACCAGTTCGAATGGGCGAAGGAAGAACATAAATTGGGCGAAAGAGAATTTGATGGGCGAATGAAACTTTTTATTAAAATCATCACATTCGTACCATCTGTTTCTCATTCGTACCTATACATTTACACCTTCGTACCCCCGTTTGGGCGAAAGAAGGAAGTTTACCAAAAATTTTCAATTTTGTTATTTTGTCGTTTTTTAACTTGTGTTTTTGATTGTTTTGCAGATCTAACAATGTCTGAACAACAGAAGACTACGGAACAGGCAGGATCCTCATCACAGCCTGCAAAACATCTTGATTTTGAGAATGCGCACAACTGTTGCGCATATCTTGGCGATGTGAAGAAGCACACTGAATTTGTCGGCATTATTGAGTTTTTGAAGCGAAGCAGAGTAATAGACGCCATTGCTACGACGACAGTGATCTACCGAGACATGATTCAGGAATTCTGGTCTAACGCTAAACTAGATTTCTGGAAATGCGAGTCTTGCTTGACGAGTAAAATCCAGGGACAACGAGTCATAGTGTGCGAAGAAGATTTGAGAGAAGCACTGAATCTGAATGATGATCCGAAAGATCCAAAAGAGTTCACATTCATGGATCAAAGGAAGTGTTTTCTCAGGATGAAATATAACGGACCTATCACTGACGGTTCGTTGCACAAAGGAAAACTGTGCCCACAGTTCAAATATCTGGCACATGTTTTAATCCACGTATTTGGATCTGCTGCGGGAGGTTATGACTTGATGAGGAAGAACATTAGTTCGATGATGGTTGCTTTGGTATTGAACAAACCATTCAATGTTTCTGGCATGCTGATGTCTCACTTATTGGAGCCTGTGAATGGAATGAGGAACCTGAAGTTTCTATTATATCCTCGTTTTCTTCAGATGATATTGGATCACAAGTACAAAGAACTGAAGAGAGATGCTAAACATATTGTTGTTCAGGAGCACATGTCGCTGAACACACTAGCTAGAATGAAAGCCTATAAGGGTTTGTCTGTTGAAGAACGTCCTCCTGTTAGACGTTTGTTTGGTCATCTAGCTAGGGCAGATTATAAAGATCCGGGTGAGGGGCTTGTAAGGAATGCGAACAGTGATTCTGATGCTGACAATCCTTTACATCATGTTGATCCTGACGCTAAGCGCAAGAGACAAGTGGTGAATGTAGGCGCTAAGAGTGGTAAGACAAAGAAACCAGAGATAAGGATTGAGGTTACTGAACCAGAGAAGAAGAAGAGTACTCAAGGTAGAAATAAGAGAATGGCGAAAAATGGATTGAACCTTGTTGATGAAGCTTCCATTGATTCAGAGGAAACAATAGAAGAAGAACAATGGAATTCTGATGCTGAGACAGTAGTGACGACCATGCCCAAGGCCACTGAGGCTGGTGCGTCTGCTAGCCAAAGAGAAGATGATCAAGGGAACAAAAGTCCTATTCCCGTTGATGTAGATGACTTGAGTTTTAATGCTGAAGAGACGTTGGTTGGTTCTCCTGTGCAAGCTGCTAGAAAAGAGAAGAAGAAGCAGGAGAAGCCAAGTATAAAGAGAAAGAAAGAGATAGAATCATTGATTGCTGGTAAGAAACGGCCGCCAGCTACAAGTTCAAAATCACCGGTTACTGCACCTGCTCATAAGAAACAGAAGACTGCAGCAACATCTAGCACACAACAAACAGAAGAAATTCCAATGGATGATGTGAATGAAGCATTGGATAATGTGCTGAAGAAAATCAGGAAAGGTAAACTGCCTGACGCTGTTGAACCACCAAAGAAGACAAAAGTATCGGTGGACAGTGACATCATGACTGCTGTGAATCAGAGATTTTCTGAGTTGATGAATTTGATTACTAAACAACAGACGGAGATTGAGCAGTTAAAGTCAAATGACAAGAAGATGTTAGAAGTCGTAGTCACATCGGCAGATGACAATGAGACCTTGAAGAAAACTATCAAGAAGCTAAAGAGAGAAAACAAGAAGTTGCTGAAACACGAGCAACGTAATACCAGAAGGATTATAGTCTTGAAGAAGGAGAACAAACAGCTGAAAAAGAGTAACAAGCATATGGATGATCTGATAAAGAACTTGTACTCTCAGGCTCCTCAACTTCAAGCTGGTGAAGTGGATAAAGAAAGAGAAGAAGAGCTAGTTGATTATGAATTGTCTGATGAAGAGGAAGATGATGAACTGGATGAAGATGCTGGTAACGATACAAGGACGAAGAAAAAGGATGATAAGGATGATGGTGGATCGGATGATGGATCTAGTGATGGAGACGGCTCTGCGTTTGATAGTAGTGATGACGATGATGATGATGTTGATAAGTTCACATACGAGAAACGTGACTCGGATAAGGGCGGTGAATCAAGCTCAAAAGCTCCTGGTGAAAATGTTGATGATGAAGATATTTTCTGGAACGAAAGATTGAAGTCATTGTCTAAAGAAGATAAGAATAAGTATCGTCAGATGTTAACCGATCGAGTTTGGACGATAGACATGACTAGTAGGTTCCCAGAAATATTTGAATCTAACAATAAACTCTTGGAGTTGGAGTATGATGACCCTGATCATGAGGATGGGGAAGTTTCTGCGACTATTTCGAAAGAAATTCTGGAAGGTTTAGCAAAGCAAGTGGGCAAGACGTTAGAAGAATTACTTGCTGATAACTTTATTCCTAAGATTCCTGAGAAAGAAGCTGGAAATCACTCGGATGATCGTGATGTTCCTGCATTCGAGGAAGTCGAGATGGAAGATATTACGAGCGAAGAATATCCACAATATTTCAGAACAAATCAAGATTGTGGATTTTCTTTCTCAGACGAACTGCTAAACCATGCCGAGAAGCTTGCAAGAGATAAGAGCAAAGTCTTTGAAGATGAAATCATTAAAGGACATAACAAGCCACAGTTCGAGCAATCAGAAAGCTTAAAAGAGTTGTTGAAGAAGCTGAAAGAAAAGGAGAATAATCGTCCGAAACCTGACATTCAAGGCAGCTTTTACAAACTTCACAATAAGATTTTCAAAGGTCGTGCATTGGCCTGGAAGTTTGTTAAAGAGTTGAAGTGTTTCGCAGTAAAATGGGAGAAGGGGATCTTGTATTTTGAGAAGTTTCATCACTTGAAGACCCTTCCGTATTGGGCAATCAGAGACATTTGTCGTCACCGTTTAACGGGAGCGTCAAATAGTCAGATTACTTATTTTGCTGAAAAGATGACTCGTGAAAGCCGAACCAAGTGGGACTTGTTTACACCACAATATCCAAAGCGAATCGTTCATAAGAAGGATATTGATTTGATAACCGGTATGCCCAAAGTGACTTTGAAATACAAACCACCGCAAGTGTTGAAAAAGATACCTTTGATGCCTATTCCGCAACACTTTGCCAAAGACTTCATCTGGTGGTATTATGATTGGAAGATTGCAGAGGCCGTGATCGTGTTGAAGGATGGAGAGTCGAATTATAAGAAAGTGCATATCTTTGATCCTATGTGGTTGATAAACTGTTCACATGAGGATATTATCGTGCTATTCTATAATCCGATTTATTCAGATGCTAAAGATGCTGAGCAAGCTGGAAAGTACCAACGTGTGGTATTTCTGTGCTTTGCGTTTGATATTAATGCCGGATGTGATTATGATGAGAAGTTGGGAAAGTATGTGGAGAAGCAAAAGGTGCCAGAGCTGAAAACGAAGAAACAGAAACAATTTCAGGAACCGGTATTGACAAGAGAACAGATGATTCAAAGGCATATCAGAATGTGGAACAAAAGGTTGGACGAAGAACGACGAACACAATCCAAGCAATAGTCGAGGGGGAGTTTGTAGATGCAAAAGTGCGACTAGAGCTTTGGATTGTAAAACACATTTTGGTTTGTAAATATCGAAGGTGCGAAGGAACCATGTAGAGGGTGCGAAGGAGGATTTAAAGGTGCGAAGGAAGTGGATCTGGACGAATGAAGAATAGATTATTGAAGAACTTGGTTCGACCAGTTGATATGGGCGAACCTGCACATTCGCATGAACGATTTAGGCGAATGTGCAGGCCTATAAATAGGTTAAGTTCATTTTTGAATGTAACTTTGATGATTATTATTCCCTCCTCTTTCTGAAAACTCTCTCTAGATTTTGTTAAACTTGTTTTACGTTTAAACCTTGATTGTAATCATTATTCTACGTGTAAACAAGTGTTTTATGAATGAAATTGATTGAAAATGATGATCTGTGTGTTTAAATCTGTTTGATTATTACTTTGTGATAGTTTTAGGGTTTCCGCACCTAAAACTAACTTGTTTGATCAATCTTTGTTTGTTATCGATCCTAATACGCACATACAGAGAAGCATTGAACTTGCAAGATGAGAAGACGGATCCCAAGGAGCTTAGTTTCATGGATCAACGAAAGTGCTTCCTGAGGATGAAGTACAATGGACCGATCACTGATGGTTCATTGCACAAGGGAAAATCGTGTCCTCAATTCAAATATTTGGCACATGTTTTGATACACGTCTTTGGATCAGCCGCTGGAGGATATGACTTGATGCGCAAGAGTATTAGCTCTATGATGGTAGCCCTGGTATTGAACAAACCGTTCAATGTATCAGGAATGCTAATGGAACACTTGTTGGAGCCAGTGAATGGTACGAGGAATCTGAAGTTCTTGCTATATCCTCGGTTCCTCCAGATGGTGTTTGATAACAAGTACAATGATTTGAAGAGGGATCCTAAGCATATTGTTGTTCAAGAACATATGTCGATCAATACACTTGCTAGGATGAAAGCTTACAAAGGATTGTCTGTCAATGAACGTCCACCTGTAAGGCGTTTATTTGGACATCTAGCAAGGATTGATTATAAAGATCCAGGTGAAGGGCTTGTAAGGCATGCGAACAGTGATTCAGATCCAGATGACCCATTACATCCTGTTGATCCAGAGGCTAAGCGCAAGAGACAGGTTGTTAATGTCGGTGCTAAGAGTGGAAAGGGTAAGGAGAAAGAGATCAGACTAGATGTTGTACCTGAACCTGCTAAGAAGAAGGGTACACCAAGATGAAACAAGACAATGGCAAAGAAGGGTTTGCATATTGTGGATGAGGCGTCGATTGATTCTGAGGAGATGCAAGAAGATGAACGCTGGGATTCGGAAACTGAAACGCTAAAGACTACCATGCCCAAGGCCACTGTGGCTGGTGAGTCTGTTAGTCAGTCTGTTGAAGATCAAGGTAATAAGAGTCCAATTCCTGTTGATGAAGATGAAGTGACTTTGAATGTAGAAGAAGATTTTCCTGGTTCACCGGTGCAGGCTGCAAAATCAAAGAAGAAGCCTCAGTACAAGAAACAAGAGAAGGTGTTGAAACCAAGTCAGAAAAGATTGAGAGAGATTGAGTCACTCATTGCTGGTATGAAACTACCACCAGCTTCTAGTTCCAAGTCACCGGTTACTGCACCTATATCAAAGAAACAAAAGACTGCAACTACTTCCAGCATACAACAGGGAGATGATGTACCTGTTGATGAGTTCAATGAAGCGTTAGATAATGTGCTCAAGAAGATGAGGAAAGGCAAATTGCCTGAAGTCGCCGAGGTGCCAGTTAAGAAGAAGGTCACAGTTGATAGTGACGTAATGACTGCTGTGAATCAAAGGCTATCTGAAATGATGAGCATTATCAACAAACAGCAAACAGAGATTGAGCAATTGAAGTCGAATGATCAAAAGATGTTGGAAGTTGTAGTCACATCCCATGATAACAGTGAAGAATTGAAGAAAACAATCAAGAAGTTAAAGAAAGAGAACAAAAAGTTGCTGAAGCACGAACAAAGAAACACCAGACGGATAATAGTCTTGAAAGAGGAGAACAAACAGCTGAAGAAGAGTAACAAGCACATGGATGATTTGATAAAAGACTTGTACTCTCGAGCTCCTCTACTTCAAGCTGGTGAAGAAGATAAAGAACAAGAAGAAGAGAAAGTTGATTATGAACTATCTGACGATGAAGAGGATGAAGATCTTGATGAAGATGCTGGTAATGATCCTCAAAAGAAAAAGAAGAAAGATGATGGAGATGATGGTAGTTCAGATGGTGGATCGAGTGATGGAAACAGCTCTGCTTTTCATAGTGATAATGATGATGATGATGACAACGCTGAGAAGTATACATATGAGAAGCGTGATTCAAGTAAAGGTGGAGAGTCAAGCTCAAAGACTCCAGGTGAAAATGTAGATGATGATATTTTCTGGAATGAAAAACTGCAGTCTTTATCTGAAGAAGACAAGCACATGTATCGCCAGATGCTTACAGATCGAGTCTGGACGATTGACATGACAAGCAGGTTTCCAGAAATATTCGAGTCTAGTAATAAGCTGTTTGAGTTGGAGTTTGATGACCCAGATCTAGAAGATGGAGAGGTTTCTGCGGCGATTCTAAGGAAATACTTGAAGGTTTAGCTAGACAGGTTGGAAAGACTCTGGAAGAGTTACTTGCTGATAATTACATTCCAAAGATACCTGAAAAGGAAGCCGGTAATCATTCTGATGACCGTGACGTTCATGCTTTTGAAGAAGTTGAGATGGAAGATATAACGAGTGAGGAATATCCACAATACTTTAAGAATGATCAAGATTCTGGATTTCCTGGATTTTCTGATGAAGTGCTAAACCAGGCCGAGAAACTGGCTAAGGAAAAGAGAAAATTGTTTGAAGATGAGATATTCAAAGGGCATGATAAGCCACAGTTCGAGCAATCTGATAGTTTGAAAGAGTTTTTGAGGAAATTGAAAGAGAAGGAGAATAACCGTCCGAAAGCTGAAATACAAGGTAGCGTTTAGAAACTTCACAGTGGAATTTTCAAAGGTCGTGCATTGGCCTGGAAGTTTGTTAAGCAATTGAAATGCATAGCAGTGAAGTGGGAGAAGGGGATCCTATATTTTGATAAATTCCATCATTTGAAGACTCTTCCTTACTGGGCTATTCGTGATATTTGTCGTCACCGTTTAACGGGAGCGTCAAATAATCAAATTACATACTTTGCTGAGAAGATGACGAGAGAAAGCCGAACTAAGTGGGATTTATTTGAACCTCAATATCCAAAACGAATTGTTCATAAAAAGGATATTGATATGATTACTGGAATGCCCAATGTGACGTTGAAGTATAAGCCACCGCGAGTGTTGAAGAAGATTCCTTTGTTGCCGATTCCACAACACTTCGCCAAAGACTTTATTTGGTGGTATTATGATTGGAAGATAGCAGAGGCTGTGATCGTGCTGAAAGATAGTGAGAAGAACTTCAAGAAGATACACATTTTTGATCCCATGTGGTTGATTAACTGTTCACATGAGGATATAATAATGTTGTTCTATAATCCGATCTATTCTAAAGTGAAAGATGCTGAACAAGCAGGCAAATACCAACGTGTGGTATTTCTGTGCTTTGCGTATGATATAAACGCTGGATGTGATTATGACAAGAAGCTTGGGAGGTTTGTAGAGAAACAGAAGGTGCCTGAAGTGAAAAAGACGAAGCCGAAGCAATTTCATGAACCGGTATTGACTAGAGAACAGAAGATTCAGCGACATATCAAGTTGATGAACATCAGAATGGACGAAGAACGTCGACATCAATCCAAGCAATAGTCGAGGGGGAGTTTGTAGATGCAGTTGTGCGACTAGTGCTTCGGATTGTTCAATAAACTTGTTTTTGTTTAATGTCGAAGGTGCGAAGGAGATTTGATAGGTGCGAAGGAAACAGTTTGTTTGGTCGAAGGAGAATCAGAAGGTACGAAGGAGTGGTATTGAACGAAGGTAGAATAGATTTTTATGTATGGCTTGGTTCGACCGGTTGATATGGTCGAACCTGCACATTCGCATGAACAGTTTGGGCGAATGTGCAGTCTATAAATAGTCAAGCTGATTTTTTGAATGTAACTTTGAGTCATTTTGTTCCCTCCACTTTCTGATTCTCTCTCTAGGATATTATTTAGCTTAATTCACATTCATACCCTGTTTCTTTCAATTTGTAAACGTGTAATTGAGTTCGTAATTAATGAAAAAGCTTTGAAATGATGATTTACTTGTTTTGATCTGTTTGATTATCATTTTGTGATTGTTTTAGGGATTCCGCACCTAAAACAAACTTGTTTGATCATTCTTTGTTGATTATACGATCCTTATAGCACATACAGCTTTCCTTATAATCGCCCAGTCAAACTATAAAAGTCAACATCGATATATTGGGGTTGGTGGTCCAATGGCAAGGCAAAGCCTTTTAATACACTAAAAGTGTGAGGTCTTGAGTTCAAGTCTCACAAGGAGCAAGAAATTTACCATTCAAAAAAAAAAATATTATTAGCAATGCCAATAGTAGTACTATTAGTTTAGGTATTAGGATTATTATTAGGGGTGGGTATTAGGTAGCCTAGCCTTAGTTAGGCATGGACTGATCACCCATACTTAAACAAGGCAGCGTTAACCAATATCCAACCATAATAATAATTAGTTAGGCGTACCATTACCTAACCTAGGATTATGTAATTATGTCAGGACCTCGAGATATTGGAGAGGCTAACGTAAAAAACAAGTTAGCGTATATATTGTAAGAAGTAATGCGGACCATTGGATTAGGCGGAGTATGAGGGGCACGATGGTAATAAACCATGCGTCATTAAATTCCACGAAAGTTTTGTCAAAGGGAAAATTAGGAATTGTGAATAAAACTGCATTAAAAAATAATAAAATAAAAAAAAGGGCGGCATTCCAAATTACAATTACGTAAAAATCGTTTCAGAATCAAAACACACTGACAATTAGGGTTAATCGAGAGACGACCAACTCACAAACACAAAACCAGAAAAGAAGATTGATAAAGAAGATGAAGAAAGGTAACGTAATTTTTTACAATTATATTACGTATTATAGAAAAATTACGAAATAAACTAAATCATACTGATCGATTATGATGAACAGTTGAAAGGAAATCACATGAACGAGCATACAAGAGACTGCATGACAAAATGACGATACATGTTGATGAAGGTACGTTGTATATCAATTTTTTAAATGTAGTTATAGATCTGCATGGATAACTTACTGTTACATATACAACTATGATTTTCAATTGCATGAAGTTGGTCAGTACTAACGTGTAGATTTTACGGTTTTGCGTTTAAATAAATTTGTTGTTGCGTTTAGTTAATTAGAGTATAATTGTTGTGTTGTAGATCCAGATGATGACTTCCAGTCCCCTTTGGATAGTTTACAAAAAAAAAAATAGTCATGTAAAACGAATTGAAAACAATACATTTGACTCGGACAATGATTTTGAAACACCGAAAAAGAAGTTAAAGAATGAAAGAAAGGTTAATTCAAAAGAGATCGTGCAGTACAGTTACAAGAGACTTAAGATGAGATATTCTCTAGCTGATTTTATGGCGACAATAAATTACTTAATAGAAGCACAAAAGACTGATGTTAGAGGGATGGGATTTGGCAGCATACGATCAATGGAATACGAGTCAACTGCTACAACATTGGGATACTGGTTGTTGATTAACTATGATGAAGAAACAAGCATATTAAATTTGGGCAATCATAATATCAAAATAACATCATCATCATCATCAGTACATGAAGTTTTCAGAATTCCTAATGGAAAGATACCTGTTTTGGAAAAAAATATGCCAAGAAAGGGTGCTGATACTACAATAGATGAATTTAAAAACCAGTTTGATAATACACAAATAAGTGTTGGAAGGGTTCTGACACTACTTGGAGATAATGCAGATGGTGGAAGACTATTCAAGTTGAACTTTCTGGTTGCATGGAATACAATATTCGGAGAAATCACAAAAACAACAATGAACCAGAAATTTTTATTGGGTATTGATAATGAATCTGAAATTCCAATGATGAACTGGTGTGGGTATATGCTTGAATGTTTGAGGAGAACTAAAGTTGGATGGCTTGGGGATAAAGACCATTATAATGGACCAATTGCATTATTGAATGTGAGTACAAATTTCAAAATATCATAAAATATAACGCAAATGTTAGTTGTTTTTAGATGCAAGTTGTTTAAAAATGTTAACTGTATTTTTTTAAACTACTAGATATTGTACATGCACGATTACAATAAAAGACATCGTGGAGGACTCGGGATCAAAATACCGGCAATCTCTTACAACACAAACAACTCATTAGACGATATACAATCGTACCTGCGTAACAATGTTCCATTGAGTCATCGTAGAATAAAGGGCAGTGGTGATGATAATAAAAAGAAAAAAATCACTACCAACACATGTAGCTATGAAAGCGCAGATGACGTTTTTAGAGCTGTAACGTATATGCCTTCACAGCTTCTGACGGATGATGATGAAGCTAAAGACGTATGTGAATTGGCAAAAGAGCAACCTGCAATAGAACAAATGAATGATTATGATGCATTTGTTGAAGAATATTTAAATAAAGTAGATGAAGAAACAGAAAAGGCGAAGGGGAAACGCATTGAAGTTGAAGACATAACGGTAGATAATGAGTTGAATAAAGAAACAACTGTTGTGAATGACGGGGAAGAGTGCAACTTACAAACAGTTCATAATAAAAGGGATAATGAAACTGAAATAATGAAGGAAGAAGATATTGATAATATGGAAAACTACACTGATGAAGGCCCTGTTTGGTTCACCTCTGAATGATTCATTCAGAGGCAACCTCTGATTCGGTCAGAGGTTGGTGATGTTTGGTTTCAAAAAACCCATCCTCTGAATCGGTCCCATTCAGTCTTAACCATTCAGCTATGATACATTGCTGAATGAAAAAAAGACTCCCCTTGCCCTCACTCACGTCTCCCCTGCTGTACCAAACCAAAACCCAGTTCTTCTTCACTTCACTTCACCCATCCTCCCTCCCACTCCTCCTCCCTCTCTTCACCTCGCCGCCCACTCCTCCTCCTACCGGATCATCGTGCGTCGCGGTGCTCCTCCTACGTCTCTTCACCCCGCCGCCGTGCTCCACCATAGGTGGTGGTCGGAAGTTCGGCTCCTCTCTCTCTCTAATTGGTGTGGGAAGAATTTTAGGAAGGTGAAGGGTGTTGAAGGTTGCTCTCTGTTTCTCTCTCTGGAGCTTTTGTGGGTGAAGTGGGTAAAAATGGTGGGTGGGTAGTGGTTTTTAGGTTTATTTATTGGGAGTGAGGTTGATGGTGTTTGTAGAACCGATGCCATTTTTGAGCAATGGTTTTAGAAAACCATACATATATTCTAATGGTATTGAGTTTAATAATTGTTAGAGGGATAAAATAGTAATTATGCACACCCATTCAGAGGTATATCCAAACATCACTTAATGGTTAAGCATTTACTGGTTCAGAGCCTCTTATCCATTCAGACCTCTTACTGGTTCAGCACTTGCCAAACATGTCACACCCCGACTTTTCCCTTGTCGGATGCGACGTTTGGTGCCTTTGCCAGCGCAGCGGAAAGATGCATCTAAGACTCTTATATCCTGAACGCCATTGCTAACCCTCTAGGATCCCCGATCCCAATATGCCGACTACTCCAACCGTGCCGTTACCAAAGTTTAAACCTGAAAGACATACTTAAAAAGTCAACATATAATGCTGGTGAGTTCATAAGTTTTGCAAAAATAATTCCACAAGTTTTTATAAAAGAGTTTCCGTAAGTCTGAAAAGATCATTCCCGTTAATACTATGTTATAAGAACGTTAGCTAGACGTTAAGTATCGTTACTACTACGAGTTGGAAACCATTACTGACCCGTGGATCCGTGATAAGTATGCCCAGTAAGTAGGAACCACCGTCATCATCGGTGGCTCCAAGTAATTAGAGACAATATGCCCCCGCCCGGCTCCAAGCCGTCGGGTGGGGTTTGTCAGGCCCCAATAGATCTATCCATATTTCCCCGATATGTGTTTCCACATACTCATGGTTTCCCCCCTGGGACTTCCCTGATGAAACGCCCGTATAGTAAACAACCATAACCATAGTATAACATGATCTTTAAAACAATGTAAGTAGTACGCGTATTTCTTCCCCGAATGTAAAACCAGCAAAAGTTGGGCCGTGACACTCACGCACCCATTTCATTTTTCAAAAACTTGTTCGTTTGGAATTCCTCAGGTTTTCATAAAAGAAGCATGTCTTCCACCCCGAAAACATTTATAAAACAGTAAAAAGTGGGGTCATGAACTCACCTTAATTTCCATGCTAAGCTAGCAAACAAGCCCGAAGCTTTGACCAACCTCCTCGTGCCCTATAACCAACAAAGGACACCTTAAAGTCTAACACATATAAACCTAGCCTATTATCCGGCTAAAAGATAGTTTATCCAACTATCTAGACTCGCGTGTATTAATCCGAGTACTAATATGCTTTAACTCGACGAACCGATCATGACTTATCTTACTTATGCGTTAACACACGACATAGTACCCAAGTTGCGCACTCGTCACTATTCGTGTGCACACCACGTTGGACTATATTATGAAACGTATAACTTATCCCGAGCCGTAGCTCGTCTTATAATTATATTTTAGGAAAATATTCTTTGATAAAAATATAAGTAAAGTTATTTAAAAACCGATCCATAACAAGTGTCGCTTCTTTTCCTAAATCCGTAAGCCTTTAAAGGTTTCAAAATATTAACTTTTTGTATAATTCTTTTCTCCAATACGCCGAGCGTTTTGTAATTCAAAACCGTTGATATAGAAATGTTTTAGTTACTAAAATCTTTAAAGGTTGATGAAATTGACGCTCAGTGTATAATATGCATTTGTTTTGGAAATAGCGTTCGACGTTTTTCTTTAAATGTTGAGAGAAATCGTTTGTCAAAAATACTTGAAGATTGTTGATAATGAAATATACAACAAATATCGCCTTCATTTATGCTTATAAATTTTATAAAATTTCGGCAGAGTTTCCTCTGTTTTTGTACAAACCAGGCAACACAAGTCGCCTACAATTTTCCCAAAAATCAATATCAAACACAAGTCGACATTTTGTTTATCCGCAATTCTAAATCAAACGAGACTTATACGTTTCAACACTTATATAAATACTTTACATAACCGTATACATACATAAGTATATACACGCAATGTAGTCCAACACATTAGTCCGATATCGACGTTTAATAACCCAAAGTCACGCTTTATTAACAAGCTACGGTTTATATTTGTCGTTACATATATATATATATATTTTCGGTTCGTTAGCGAGTAAGTCGTTTATACTTATATATATTTTAGAAATATATATATAAATAATAATTCATCAAAATAAGCACGAGTTAGTTATACCGAAGCTACGCGCACGCCTTGATCTACGAGTTGACTGCACCGACCCGACATCGACTCGGACCGCGCATTGACTGACCTCCCCAGATCTGACCCGGGTTGACCAGATTTGAAGCGAGGCCCAACATCCAGAGACGAACTCACAATTGACTCGGTTTGACCGAGTTTGACCGGTCACGAAACAAGATCCATGAACTGACTCACAACCCGGACCAAGATCTGGCCCGAACCACGATCTTAACCTGCAGCTACTAACATCAACACCCGCCAGATGCTAAGCCTGTTTTCGAGCCAATGGATCTGCATCGTTGTACTCGTCTGCAACACCAAGCCAGCAACCACTACCAACCTGCCAAGACAACCACCACCTACCTGCAACTACCTCCACCTGAACAACCTTTGACCGGACCACCACAGCTGGAACCAACCCGAGACCCTATAACCATCCTCGCTGCAGCCTTGAACCACCAACCGAACACCCAAACACTAAACAACAACCGAGCACCACCTCCTCCGCCGCCGTCATCCTTCCCGACCACCATAACCCGCCACCACGAAAGCCCATCTGACCCGAGTCTCTGCTGCACCCCAACCCCTAACACGACCAGTCCTCAGCCTGATTTGCGCTCAAAAACACGCGCCGCCCCTGCTCCCTTGAACCACCACTGTCTCAGCCCTAATCGGGCTTTAAAAAGCCACCGCCGCCGCCACCTGTAACCATGGTGGTTGGCCGGCTTGTTTTTGAGGAGAAGGAGAGAGAGATGCGGGATGGATTGTGAGAGAGAGACTGAACGAGAGAGAGAGAGGTGAGGGAGAGAGTTTTAGAGAGAGAGTAGAGAGAGAGAGAGATGGCAGAGATTTGAGGGGGGGGGGGGGGTGTTTGGCTGCGGGTTTGAAATGAAGAAGGAAGGGGATAAGTTTCATTTTATAGCTAGGGTTTAATGGTAGGTAGGTTAATACCGCGTATCTAACCCGTTTTAAACGTAAACGTCTCGGTTTAGATTTAGGCTCGATAATTAATTATAAAAAGTAGTCGGTTTTGTTCGAAATACAAAACCGAGCATAAATATAAATATCTTCGATGTCCGACGCATGTTTTCAGAACACGCGTTTAAATCGCGTTAATTTAACCGGTCGCAGTTTCGATTGTAAAAACGGTCAGTAAACTTCCGAAACTCAATAATTAACAATATTATTAATAAATATTTAATTTTTAATAACAAAAATCACGTCGGTGTAGATCGGAAGTTGCCGGGTGTCACAAAACAGCCCCGAAGGCTACATGTTACCCGAGGTGTGCACACCACTGACTAAAAAAAGTAATGATATTGAAGAAAACATTGAAATTGATGAACAGTATAACATCTATTGGGAAGATGTCGATGAGCTAAAAAATTTGGGAACACAAACATAAGAAATGCTTGAATACTACGCAACTCAATATCCTGTGACCGTTGTTGAATACGACAAAGAAGAGTATGAAAAAAGACAGAAAGCAAAAAAGGTAATATTTACATATGAAGATGTTATTTTTTATAAATAAATACAAGCCTATTTTTATAAAACACAAGTTCTTAGTTATATAAAAAGCAATATACTTTTAGTTAAACGCAAACTGTATTTTTTTAACTATTATTTTATTAAATTCTATTAATTAAGAAATATTTACATATGAAGATGTTATTTTTTTTATAAATAAATGCAAGCTTATTTTTATAAAACGCAAGTTATTAGTTATATAAAACGCAAGATACTTTTATTTAAACACAAATTGTATTTTTTTTTTAAAATATGATGGTAAGTTGTATTAACAAAATATAAATTAAGCAAAATAATTAATGTGTCTTACAAATGTTTCACATAAAACTGCAGCCAGATGAATATTATACAAAGGAAGAAAGTTGGGAAAAAAGCCATTCAGTCTTCACAAGCAATATGTTGGATCTAATAAGGAAATTAAAACTACAAAGCCTACAAGGATTTAAGGTAATCATGGTGCCAATGCTTATAGACCTGCATTACTACGTGGTGGGCTTCAACATCTGGGATGCCATTGTAGAGCTACTGGACAACTCAAACGATGAAACAGATTTTGATGAACGATACAAAGGAGTGCCACAAGTGCTGGTAAGAAAACAGTTTAAAAAAAATTGTAAAGATTATCAACATGTTTATCAATGAAATGAAATCTTTGAAAGTGATTTGTGTGTTTTGCTAGTTTTATTATCATTTCGTAATCGATTCAGGGATTCTGCACCTGAATTGATATACTTGTTTGATCATAGACTTTGTTTTGACAATTCGATCCTCACATACAAAAGTAGATGAAGAAATAGAAAAGCCGAAGGGGAAACACATTGAAGTTGATGACATAACGGTAGATAATGAGTTGAATAAAGAAACAACTGTTGTGAATGTCGGGGAAGAGTGCAACTTACAAACAGTTCATAATCAAAGGGGTAATGAAACTGAAATAATGAAGGAAGAAGATATTGATAATATGGAAAACTACACTGATGAAGGCTACATGTTACCCGAGGTGTGCACACCATTGACTAAAAAAGTGTTGATATTGAAGAAAACATTGAAATTGATGAACAATATAACATCTATTGGGAAGATGTCGATGAGCTAAAAAATTTGGGAACACAAACACAAGAAATACTTGAATACTACGCAACTCAATATCCGGTGACCGTTGTTGAATACGGCAAAGAAGAGTATGATAAAAGATAGAAAGCAAAAAAGGTAATATTTACATATGAAGATGTTATTTTTTATAAATAAATGCAAGCCTATTTTTATAAAACACAAGTTATTAGTTATATAAAACGCAATATACTTTTAGTTAAACGCAAACTGTATTTTTTTAAATATTATTTTATTAAATTCTATTAATTAAGTAATATTTACATATGAAGATGTTATTTTTTTAAAAATAAATGCAAGCTTATTTTTATAAAACACAAGTTATTAGTTATATAAAACGCAAGATACTTTTATTTAAACGCAAACTGTATTTTTTTTTAAAATATGATGGTAAGTTATATTAACAAAATATAAATTAAGCAAAATAATTAATGTGTCTTATAAATGTTCCACATAAAACTACAGCCAGATGAATATTATACAAAGGAAGAAAGTTGGGAAAAAAGGCATTTAGTCTTCACAAGCAATATGTTGGATCTAATGAGGAAATTAAAACTACAAAGCCTACAAGGATTTAAGATATCATGGTGCCAATGCTTATAGACCTTCATAACTACGTGGTGGGCTTCAACATCTGGGATGCCATTGTAGAGCTAGTGGACAACTCAAACGATGAAACTGATTTTGATGAACGATACAAAGGAGTGCCACAAGTGCTGGTAAGAAAACAGTTTTAAAAAAATGTAATGATTATCAATATGTTTATCAATGAAATGAAATCTTTGAAAGTGATTTGTGTGGTTTGCTAGTTTTATTACCATTTCGTAATCGATTCAGGGATTCCACACCTGAATAGATATACTTGTTTGATCATAGTCTTTGTTTTGACAATTCGATCCTCACATACAAAAGTAGATGAAGAAATAGAAAAGCCGAAGGGGAAACGCATTGAAGTTGAAGACATAACGGTAGATAATGAGTTGAATAAAGAAACAACTGTTGTGAATGCCGGGGAAGAGTGCAACTTACAAACAGAGCATCAAGACTGCTCCGTTCGAGGCACTGTACGGACGGAAATGCCGCTCTCCTCTTTGTTGGGCTGAGGTGGGTGAGAGTCAACTCACTGGGCCTGAACTAGTGTACGAAACTTCGGAAAAGATCGTACAGATTCGAAATCGGTTGGCGGCGGCACGGGACCGGCAAAAGAGTTATGCTGATCAGCGTCGCAAACCACTGGAGTTCCAAGTCAATGACAAGGTACTTCTAAAAGTCTCACCGTGGAAGGGCGTCATACGCTTTGGGAAGCGTGGCAAACTCAATCCGCGATATGTCGGCCCATTTACGATCCTGGAACGGATTGGGCCGGTGGCATATCGACTTGATCTACCGACGGAGCTCGGTAACGTACATAACGTCTTTCACGTGTCAAACTTGAAGAAGTGTCTGGCTGACGAGTCTCTCATCGTTCCACTGGAAGAGATCAAGGTTGATGATCGTCTTCGGATTGTGGAAGAACCTGTAGAGATCCTTGATTACAAGATTCGTAGCCTACGTCACAGCAAGATTCGTATCGTTAAGGTTCGGTGGAACTCGAACCGGGGACCGGAATATACGTGGGAACGGGAGGATCAGATGAAGTCTAAGTATCCTCATCTCTTTCCTAAGGAAGCGTTCGAGTCGAGACATGTCTCATCGGCAGCTGAATGAATCTCGGGTCGAGATTCCTTTTAACGTGGGGATGATGTGACAACTCGGGTAAATCTCTCCTTTGGTTTCTATCTTTTGCTTGTCTCCTTCGTTGTTCTTTCTGTACTTGTACAAATTTTCGGGACGAAAATTCTTTTAACGTGGGGATGATGTGACACCTGGCAAATTCGGGTTAACAACGTTGTCTAGATGAAAGTCTACCTTAGCGAGTCACGCGTATATTGTACTTAACTGGGTTAGTTAAGTCGGGATATGGTTCGGGAACTATTGGTTAGTCTAGAAGATCATTGGATGTTGGTCTAGAGGTTCGTTAGATGTCGGTCCTTAACCAAGTGTACAAACGGTGACGATTTGTAGGATCGTCAGGGCATACGGAACGTACGAGTCTCGAGTCCCGGGAATTGGTGAACGAGTGTAAATATGTGTATTTACTTGTGTTATGTGTTTACAATCATTATGTGACTTGTCGGTACATGAATATGCATTAACATATGTTAAAACGGGGTTTAACGCGCAAAACACACAAGGCCAAACCCTATAGGCGAGTAGGAGGTCTACTCCCCTATAGGGGAGGCGAGTAGGGAGCCCATAAGGGCGAGTAGGCCCCTACTCGTGTGAGTTATGGGCGAGTAGGCCCCTAATCACATGAACATTAGGCGATTACAAGCCCTAATCGCATGAACTGCTGCACAATCGCATGAAACGTGCTGGAACGACTAGGAACGCCTATAAATACAACACTTAACCTCCTAAACTCCCTAATATCAACCCTAGTCGTCCCATAACCGCCCCAAACACTTAAACAACCTCTGGAAGGCGATTTTGATCAAAAACACAAGGTTTCAAGGTCTAACCATCAATCTTTTACAATTCCAAGGTTTGATTCTCATCCATAACACTTTGTAAACGTTTTTAATCAATCCCTAATGGTCCAGACCTGTTCATAAACGAAAAAGCTTTCTGAAAATCGTCAATAAGGGTTGTTAAACGGATTATAACTAGTTAACATGCGTTATGGGTATGTATGATTAGAAAGATAGGATTTTTATGGATCTTGATGATGTTTTGATGTATTATCATGCTAGGTCAGAATTAATATTGTTAGTATGATGATAGAAAACTCAGTAATCGGATAATAGGGTTATGATTACATGCGTTAATTGATGTTGCATGCTATGTGAATAGTGTTTGGATTGTTTTGGGTTGCATGCAGGACTGATTATACGAGGTTGAACGAAGGGTTTTGGGTTAAACATGTTTAGGATAGTGTTTGGGATGATATTGGGTAGTTACACACGTTCTGGATCTGATTTGGAGCGTTAAACGCGCGAAAAACCGGAACAGCATGGTTACAGGCGAGTAGCAATGCTAATCGCCTATAACTCATGCGATTACAAGGCTAATCGCCAATATATAGGCGAGTAGAAGCCTAATCACTAGTAAGTTCATGCGAGTAGCCCTAATCACTAGTAAGTTCATGCGAGTAGCCCTAATCACTAGTAAGTTCAGGGGAATAGCCCCTAATCGCATGAAGTAAAGGGGAATAGCCCCTATTCGCCTATAATAGGGGCGAATAGGATGTCTAATCACTAGTTGACTTTCCTAATCACTAGTTGACTTTTTCTAATCGCGTGTACTGCTGCTGTAAGTGTAAATTAGCATTCCGAGACCCGATTTCACATGTAGAAACATGCTAGGAACTCCGTAACATGTCTAATAACTTGGTAACATATATTTGGATGTAATTCGGTGATACGTGAGCTATGTGCTATAACTTGTTGTGTGTGTTAACGTATGTTAAGTATAGATGCGTTATTGTATGTTTTGGAGCGTAAACATAACACGGGGAGTCTCGGGTCACCAATGGGATGTCGAGTCTTGTCAATTGGGTCAGTTAAACAGTCACGGTATTTTCAAAACGAACTTGGTTATGGTCTGGACATCTAGGGACTAATTAACCTGCGGGTTATTAGTCTAAGTACTTGTAACTGTCGTATGTTAGGTCGCCACTGTACGGGACTAACATAGCAGCTGAGTTTACTCGGGATTAGGAGTAAAGCAACTTAAGGTGAGTTTACGGCCCCTCTTTTAAACTGGTTTCATATTTTCGGGGGAGAAAACATGTGTTAAAACGATTATTTGGTAACTACTGTCATACTATGGGTTTCTATTGTGTACTACACGATCTTTGGAAGTCCCGGGGGGAACCATGAATGTGCGGGTTTGCACAACGGGGAAATGTGAATAGCGCTATTGGGAGTGACCAACCCCGCTCGTCGACTTGGAGGGTCGGCGGGTGCGTATTGTCTCAAACAGGAACAACAGGAACAACAGGAACATACATCGGGCATACTTTTGGTATTCGAGTTAGTAATGGTTTTCCAATCGTGGTAGTAACAAACGTACGCCTAGCTAGCGTATACTGGTTTTCTATTTTGTTATAGTATGGACAGGTTGACTTGGTACTTGAACTGCAAACCTGTAAACTCACCAGCATTTTTGTGCTGACGTAAACTTTTACATGTTTTCTCAGGTCGCTAAGGTAGCATAATGGAACTAGGGCGCACGCGTCTGCACGGCGTCTAGATAGAGTTGCATGATTTCACAAACATTGAACTTGATTTATTTATGTTGGATTTTATTTGAATAAGCTTCCGCTGTAAACGGGAATATTAAACTGTGTTTTGAAATTTCATTTTAATTCATTTAGACTTGTTTATTATGATCGTTGGTTTGGATCCTGGTTTGTCATGCGCCTCGCGGTAAAACTCCGCAAGTGGATTTTGAGGGTGTGACATAATGAAACTGAAATAATGAAGGAAGAAGATATTGATAATATGGAAAACTACACTGATGAAGACTACATGTTACCCGAGGTGTGCACACCATTGACTAAAAAAGTGTTGATATTGAAAAAAACATTGAAATTGATGAACAATATAACATCTATTGGGAAGATGTCGATGAGCTAAAAAATTTGGGAACACAAACACAAGAAATGCTTGAATACTACGCAACTCAATATCCGGTGACCGTTGTTGAATACGACAAAAAAGAGTATGAAAAAAGACAGAAGGCAAAAAAGGTAATATTTTACATATGAAGATGTTATTTTTTATAAATAAATGCAAGCCTATTTTTATAAAACACAAGTTATTAGTTATATAAAACGCAATATACTTTTAGTTAAACGCAAACTGTATTTTTTTAAATATTATTTTATTAAATTCTATTAATTAAGTAATATTTACATATGAAGATGTTATTTTTTTAAAAATAAATGCAAGCTTATTTTTATAAAACACAAGTTATTAGTTATATAAAACGCAAGATACTTTTATTTAAACGCAAACTGTATTTTTTTTTTAAAATATGATGGTAAGTTATATTAACAAAATATAAATTAAGCAAAATAATTAATGTGTCTTATAAATGTTCCACATAAAACTACAGCCAGATGAATATTATACAAAGGAAGAAAGTTGGGAAAAAAGGCATTTAGTCTTCACAAGCAATATGTTGGATCTAATGAGGAAATTAAAACTACAAAGCCTACAAGGATTTAAGATATCATGGTGCCAATGCTTATAGACCTTCATAACTACGTGGTGGGCTTCAACATCTGGGATGCCATTGTAGAGCTAGTGGACAACTCAAACGATGAAACTGATTTTGATGAACGATACAAAGGAGTGCCACAAGTGCTGGTAAGAAAACAGTTTAAAAAAAATGTAATGATTATCAATATGTTTATCAATGAAATGAAATCTTTGAAAGTGATTTGTGTGGTTTGCTAGTTTTATTACCATTTCGTAATCGATTCAGGGATTCCACACCTGAATAGATATACTTGTTTGATCATAGTCTTTGTTTTGACAATTCGATCCTCACATACAAAAGTAGATGAAGAAATAGAAAAGCCGAAGGGGAAACGCATTGAAGTTGAAGACATAACGGTAGATAATGAGTTGAATAAAGAAACAACTGTTGTGAATGCCGGGGAAGAGTGCAACTTACAAACAGTTCATAATCAAAGGGGTAATGAAACTGAAATAATGAAGGAAGAAAATATTGATAATATGGAAAACTACACTGATGAAGACTACATGTTACCCGAGGTGTGCACACCATTGACTAAAAAAGTGTTGATATTGAAAAAAACATTGAAATTGATGAACAATATAACATCTATTGGGAAGATGTCGATGAGCTAAAAAATTTGGGAACACAAACACAAGAAATGCTTGAATACTACGCAACTCAATATCCGGTGACCGTTGTTGAATACGACAAAAAAGAGTATGAAAAAAGATAGAAGGCAAAAAAGGTAATATTTTACATATGAAGATGTTATTTTTTATAAATAAATGCAAGCCTATTTTTATAAAACACAAGTTATTAGTTATATAAAACGCAATATACTTTTAGTTAAACGCAAACTGTATTTTTTAAATATTATTTTATTAAATTCTATTAATTAAGTAATATTTACATATGAAGATGTTATTTTTTAAAAAATAAATGCAAGCTTATTTTTATAAAACGCAAGTTATTAGTTATATAAAACGCAAGATACTTTTATTTAAACGCAAACTGTATTTTTTTTATAAAAATATGATGGTAGGTTGTATTAACAAAATATAAATTAAGCAAAATAATTAATGTGTCTTATAAATGTTCCACATAAAACTGCAGCCAGATGAATATTATACAAAGGAAGAAAGTTGGGAAAAAAGGCATTCAGTCTTCACAAGCAATATGTTGGATCTAATGAGGAAATTAAAACTACAAAGCCTACAAGGATTTAAGATAATCATGGTGCCAATGCTTATAGACCTGCATTACTACGTGGTGGGCTTCAACATCTGGGATGCCATTGTAGAGCTACTGGACAGCTCAAACGATGAAACAGATTTTGATGAACGATATAAAGGAGTGCCACAAGTGCTGGTAAGAAAACAGTTTAAAAAAAATGTAAAGATTATCAACATGTTTATCAATGAAATGAAATCTTTGAAAGTGATTTGTGTGTTTTGCTAGTTTTATTATCATTTCGTAATCGATTCAGGGATTCCGCACCTGAATTGATATACTTGTTTGATCATAGTCTTTGTTTTGACAATTCGATCCTCACATACAAAAGTAGATGAAGAAATAGAAAAGCCGAAGGGGAAACGCATTGAAGTTGAAGACATAACGGTAGATAATGAGTTGAATAAAGAAACAACTGTTGTGAATGTCGGGGAAGATTGCAACTTACAAACAGTTCATAATCAAAGGGGTTATGAAACTGAAATAATGAAGGAAGAAGATATTGATAATATGGAAAACTACACTGATGAAGACTACATGTTGTAACATCACACAAATTAATTTTCTTTATATATATATATATATATATATATATATATATAACTCCCTCGTTTATTCATCCGATTCATGTTTACAGTATTTTTACCATCCATTTTGTTAATTTTTTTTGTTTAAATAATGACGTATAATCAATATTAAATTGGATTGTATTAAAAATTCTGATTTAAAAACGTTAAAAAAATGTTTGCCTGTGCCAGGATTCGAACCCGAGTCCTTGGCGGGCTAAACCTTAACCGCACCACACAAACCACTACACCATTTGGTGTTTTGTGATGTTAATTAAAACTAATTAAACTTAAACCCTTTCAAGGTCCCTTAGTCAAACCTGAAAAGTCAAACGTAGTCTCCTAGTCAAGTCAAGTCAAAGTGTTAGTAAATATGGTCTCCTAGTCAAGTCAAAGTGTTAGTAAATATGGTCTTCTAGTCAATTCAAGTTGTTCCTAAATTCTAGCCTAGTCAAAGTAGTCCCTAATTACAACTCCAATTTCTACACTATAAATACAATAGCCTACCATTCAACTCTTTATAACATTCAAAAAAAAAAAAAAAAAACATTATTATCACATCTCCCGCATAATAAAGTTTTCATCCATCATTATCTCCTCTAGCTAGTTCCGAGTTTTCCAAGGCATTATTACTAAGTGTTTGCACGCTCAAGAAAACTCACGAACTCATTAAGCACCTAAGGTGAGTTTACATAGCCTCTTTTCCATTTCACTATTTTGGGGTGAAACATGTTACAACATTCAATTTACAATTCAATCATAAGTGTCTATGTGTTATTCTATGTTGCATTATGTCTTAAACATTACTAGGGTAAGCACATTATTCTAGCATAATCATTATCATTGATCAGCCGACGGTATACAATGATAGATCTATTGGACTGACAATCCCACCCGGATACGTGTACCTCCTACATAGGTAGCGTGGGTGATTGTTATCGAATTTATAACATAATCGAGTGAACCATGAGCGTATGGGATGGACCACAATATTCTAGTCACAAGGTTTGATTATGCACTCGATTTACCCGATTGTTTTGTTTTCACATATGGACTAGACTTGCCATGACACTCGAATTGTACAAATTTTATTCAACATTCAAACCTATGTAATTCTCACCAACTTTTGTTGACCCAAAATATTTTCAAACTTAACATGTTTCAGGTTATGGCTTATTCGAAGAATAGAGTTAATGCTTGAAGATGCGTAGCTAGTATTTTTCATTTTGATGTACAAATTTTTAGAACAATTGTATGTAGTTCATTTAAATCATTTATTGAAATTTATTATTTACCATGTGCTATTGAACAATCATCAATACGTGACATCCCGATGTTTCCGCCATCGGTTGGGGTGTTACACAGGTTACCCGAGGTGTGCACACTATTGACTAAAAAAGTGTTGATACTGCAGAAAGCATTGAAATTGATGAACAGTATAACATCTATTGGGAAGATGTCGATGAGCTAAAAAATTTGGGAACACAAACACAAGAAATGCTTGAATACTACGCAACTCAATATCCGGTGACCGTTGTTGAATACGACAAAGAAGGGTATGAAAAAAGACAGAAAGCAAAAAAGGTAATATTTACAAATGAAGATGTTTTTTTTTATAAATAAATGCAAGCCTGTTTTTATAAAACACAAGTTATTAGTTATATAAAACGCAATATACTTTTAGTTAAACGCAAAATGTATTTTTTAAATATTATTTTATTAAATTATATTAATTAAGTAATATTTACATATGAAGATGTTATTTTTTTTATAAATAAATGCAAGCTTATTTTTATAAAACGCAAGTTATTAGTTATATAAAATGCAAGATACTTTTATTTAAACGCAAACTGTATTTTTTTTTTAAAATATGATGGTAAGTTGTATTAACAAAATATAAATTAAGCAAAATAATTAATGTTTCTTATAAATGTTCCACATAAAACTGCAGCCAGATGAATATTATACAAAGGAAGAAAGTTGGGAAAAAAGGCATTCAGTCTTCACAAGCAAAATGTTGGATCTAATGAGGAAATTAAAACTACAAAGCCTACAAGGATTTAAGATAATCATGGTGCCATTTCTTATAGACCTGCGTTACTACGTGGTGGGCTTCAACATCTGGGATGCCATTGTAGAACTATTGGACAACTCAAACGATGAACGATTCAAAGGAGTGCCACAAGTGCTGGTAAGAAAACAGTTTAAAAAAAATTGTAAAGATTATCAACATGTTTATCAATGAAATGAAATCTTTGAAAGTGATTTGTGTGTTTTGCTAGTTTTTATATCATTTCGTAATCGATTCAGGGATTCCGCACCTGAATTGATGTCACACCCTCAAATTCCACGTGCGGGGTTTTACCGCGAGGCGCATGACAAACCAGGATCTAAGTCAACGGTCACAATAAACGACACTATATGATACGTAAAATGAAATAATCAACCATCAAGTTTCATAAATCCATTCGCTGCGGAAGCGTAACTTTTATTACAACCCAAAAAGTAAAAGTGCATAAGTCTGAAAAAGATATGATAATGCATATGAAGCCTAGACGCCGTGTGACTCCGTGCGCCTATGGTAAACTGCTACCTCAACGACCTGAGACAAACATGCTAAAAACGTCAGCAAATAATGCCGGTGAGTTCACAGGTTTTTAATTAAATGTTTAAAGTAATGAAAGCCATCATGTTATCACTATATCAAAAGTAATAGCGTTAGCTAGACGCATGAGTTATACTACTACGACCGGAAACCATTACAGACAACGATATATGATTTTTGCCCGAAATGATTTAGCGTACGACCGAGACAATATGCACCCGCCCGGCTCCCAGCCGACGGGTGGGGTCTGTCAATCCCAATAGATCTATCCACATTTCCCCCGTTATGCTATCCAGCATATTCATGGTTTCCCCGGGACTTTACGTATCGTATAGCATGTAAATGAATCAACCACTAGCATAACATGATAATTTATGTAATAAGTATAAGCATGTGTCTCCCCCAAAATGTAAAGCATAAGACGGGGCCGTGAAACTCACCTGATGCTGCTCTTCGCACTACAATAAGTAAACCTGCTCAATAGACGGCCCCTAATACTGGTGACCTATCATGACGAGCATATAAGGTGTTAGACTAACAACCCGCAGGTTGATTAGTCTCTAGTAGTCCAGACCATAACCGTGTACATATGAAATGATGTTCCAACGTTTAACCGACCGTACCGGGCAAGGCCCGACATCCCATTGGTGACCCGACATCTCATGTGTTAGACAATACAGGACATCACGCCACATATGCAATCAAACACTTAATACGCGCAACAGTTCACCTAGTCTAGCATAATATCCGTTTAACGCATAACCAGGTCCGAATACGTGTTACTAAGTCATTGGGTGAATCCCGGGGTTCCTATCATGTTCCTAGGCGTCAAATCATGTTCCGGGATGTTAAAATATACATATAGCAGCATTACACGCGATTAGGAATCAAACTAGCAATTAGGAAAAGTCAACATGTGATTAGGACCAGTCAACAGGCGAGTACAAAGGCTAATCGCCCCTAATGATGGGCGAATAGGGCTACTCGTGTGATTTAGGGGCGAGTAGGGTCGTAAGGTATGCAATTCAGGGCTTAACTAGTGATTAGGATCGTAATCGCATGAAGTAAAGGCAATTGGACCCCCAATCGCCACTTTTATACACGATTAGGCTGCTATATAGGCGAGTAGGCCTCCAATCGCCTATAACATAGGCGATTAGGATCCCTAATCGCCTATAGTGCAGCTGATGTGGTTATTTGCGCGCCGAACACTCCAAATCAGATCCGAAACATGTAAAAACACCCAATAATCATTCTAACATATTAACAAACATATTCTAAGCAAAACCCCTAAGTTTTCATCATTCTAACAGTCCCGAATGCGAGCGTTTTCCCAAAATGGCAACTTAGCATGTAAACATCACATCAACATGCAAGAACTTGCCCTAAATAGCAAATATTCAGATTTAACCACATAATCACGTTGTCCGATAGCATCCTACTGTTCTAGCATCATCCTAGAGCAAACCCTAACATCACACAATCAACAACACACCTCATATCATCCTTAATCATCCAAAATCCTTCAAACGGGTCAAAACATCAAGTATCAATAATACACCACCAAAACCATTCAAACTCCTAGGACATCATCATACTAACTTATAACAGCAATAAACATCAAAACAACACAAGAATAACCATGATTCAACCCTAAAAATCCTACCTTTAACACATATAACACATATAACGCATGCAAAGGTGTAGGTTTGTTTAAAAAGGGTTTTTAATGGATTTTCAAAGATAAAAACATTTATAGGTCAGGTCTGGACGTTTAGGGAGTGAAACATAATCATTTAAAGGTTTGGGTTTGAAGAACACACCTTGTAATAAAGAGGTGATGATGGAATAAGCTTGAAAATGGTGGTTTTGATGCAAAAACGAGTTCCAGAGGGTGTTTGGGTGTTGGGTTATGTTATGGGACGGCTAGGGTTGTTATTATGATGTTTTGGAGGTCAAGGGTGGTATTTATAGGCGTTTCTAGTCGTCCAGCACGTTACACGCGATTACGCAGACTTACACGCGAGTAGGGAGCCTAATCGCATGAACCTTCATGCGATTAGCCCCTAATCGCCTATATGTACCTCCCAATCGCCCCTATATAGGCGATTAGGCTATTCCCCACCTGCCTAATCGCCTGCAGCCTCCCAGTCTGTGTGTTTTGCGCGTGAAACCCCGTTTTAACATATGTTAACACATATTCACATACCAACAAGCCACATAATGATTGTAAACATATAATACATGATAAATGACACGTTCCCACCCGATCACCAATTCCCGGGACCCGAGACTTGCGTGGTTGCGTTAAACCCGGCGATCCCACGAATCACCGATTCTTGTACACGTGGTTATGGACCGACACCCAATGGTTTCTCGAACCATTGTAACGACTCCCGATGATTCCCGAATCATCAATATGACTTAATTAACCCTAGTTAAGTATGATATTAAGTAGTTATTTGAAATGTTTTCGTTGAGATAGACTCGTATGCATGTAAAGTACGAAACGCATGTATGTAAGGTATAAAAGTATTGACCTGAATATGCCGGGTGTCACATCATCCCCCAGTTGAAAGAATTTTCGTCCCGAAAATTAAATGAAGTCCGTAGATGAAGAAGAAAGAAAAGAAAAGATTTTTCCCCGTTGTCACATCATCCCCCAGTTGAAAGGAATCTCGACCCGAGATTCATTTCTCTTTGGAGGTCACATAGTTCGATTCAAACGCACGCTTAGGAAATAGATGAGGGTACTTAGCCTTCATCTGATCTTCTCGTTCCCACGTGAACTCCGGTCCACGATTAGAATTCCAACGAACCTTAACGATACGGATTTTACTCCGACGGAGGCTACGAATCTTATAATCTAAGATTTCAACTGGTTCCTCTACAATACGTAAATGATCATCAACCTTGATTTCTTCAAGAGGAACTACGAGAGATTCGTCTGCCAAACACTTCTTAAGATTCGAGACATGGAAGACGTTATGCACGCCACTAAGCTCGGCTGGTAAGTCAAGTCTGTATGCCACCGGCCCAATACGTTCCAAGATGGGGAACGGTCCGACATAACGAGGGTTAAGTTTGCCGCGCTTCCCGAAGCGTATAACGCCCTTCCATGGAGATACCTTCAGTAAAACCCTGTCGCCAACCTGGAACTCCAAAGGTTTGCGACGACGATCAGCGTAGCTCTTCTGACGATCACGAGCTGCCGCCATACGATTACGAATTTGTACGATCTTTTCGGAAGTTTCGTACACTAATTCTGGACCGGTGAGTTGGCTTTCGCCCACTTCGGCCCAACAAAGAGGGGACCGGCACTCCCGTCCATATAGAGCCTCGAACGGTGCCGCCTTAATGCTAGAGTGGTAACTATTGTTGTAAGAGAACTCCACCAACGGTAAGTGAATCTCCCAACTCTTACCGAAATCGATGACGCATGCTCGAAGCATGTCTTCAAGCGTCTGAATCGTCCGCTCACTCTGACCGTCAGTTTGCGGATGATATGCGGTGCTCATGTCAAGTTGAGTACCCAACGCTTTATGTAATTGTTTCCAGAAACGGGAGGCGAAACGAGGGTCACGGTCGGAGATGATAGAGACGGGCACCCCGTGCCTGGAAACCACTTCCTTAAGATAGATACGAGACAACCGCTCCAGACTGTCGGTTTCCTTAATAGCGAGGAAATGTGCGGACTTTGTCAACCGGTCGACAATTACCCAGATCATGTCACAACCACTGGGCGACTTCGGAAGTTTGGTCACAAAATCCATGGTAATCCGCTCCCATTTCCATTCAGGAATTTCAGGTTGCTGTAGAAGACCAGACGGCTTCTGGTACTCCACCTTGACCTTAGCACAGGTCAGACACTTGCTGACATACGAGGCTATGTCAGCCTTCATATTAGGCCACCAATAGAGTATCTTTAGGTCCTGATACATCTTATCGGAACCCGGATGAATAGAATACCGGGATTTGTGGGCTTCGTCCACGACAAGCCCCCGCAAACCCCCAAATAAAGGAACCCAAATGCGCTCGGCAAAGTAATGCAGGCCATCAGACCCAAGCTCGAGGTGTTTATCAGCACCGTGCATGGTTTCAGCTTTAAGGTTTTCCTCCTTCAAAGCTTCCAATTGTGCCGAACGAATTTGGTCAGGCAACGAAGAATGAATAGTGAGCTGTAAGGCTCGAACACGACGAGGTTTGACAGACTCCTTTCTACTCAAGGCGTCTGCCACAACGTTCGCCTTACCAGGATGGTACTTAATGGCGCAGTCATAGTCGTTCAGAAGTTCGACCCAACGTCGTTGCCGCATGTTCAATACTTTCTGGTCGAAGATATGCTGGAGACTCTTGTGATCGGTGTATACGTCGCACTTGGTACCGTACAAATAATGTCTCCAGATCTTCAACGCAAAGATTACCGCACCCAATTCTAAATCATGAGTGGTGTAGTTCCTTTCATGGACTTTAAGTTGGCGAGAGGCGTAGGCAATAACTTTCCCGCGTTGCATTAACACACAACCGAGACCACGAATGGAAGCGTCACAGTACACAACAAAATCATCTGTGCCCTCAGGTAAGGATAAGATGGGCGCAGAGCAAAGTTTAAGTTTCAGCATCTGAAATGCTGATTCCTGCGGTTCACCCCAGTCAAACTTGCGGTCTTTCTGGGTAAGAGAGGTGAGGGGTTGAGCGATCTTCGAAAATCCCTCAATGAAACGGCGATAGTAACCCGCAAGGCCTAGGAATTGCCGCACCTCAGATGGCGTCTTTGGTGCTTCCCATTCCTTAATGGCCTCAATCTTTGCCGGATCGACATGAATTCCCAGTTCATTAACCACATGCCCTAGGAATTGTACTTCACGTAACCAGAAATCACACTTTGAGAACTTAGCGTACAACTGCTCTCGTCTCAAAAGTTCCAAAACCAAACGTAAGTGCTCCTCATGATCCGTCTCGTTCTTAGAATAAACCAAAATGTCGTCGATAAACACAATAACGAATTTATCGAGATAGGGCTTGCAAACGCGGTTCATCAAGTCCATGAAAACGGCTGGTGCATTCGTAAGACCGAAGGGCATGACCAAAAACTCAAAGTGGCCATAACGTGTACGAAAAGCGGTCTTTGGAATGTCAGCTTCTTGTACCCGCAGTTGATGATACCCAGACCTCAGATCTATCTTGGAATAAAAACTGGAGCCTTGGAGTTGATCGAATAAGTCATCAATTCGAGGAAGCGGGTAACGATTCTTGATGGTTACCTTGTTCAGTTCCCGATAGTCAATACACATACGAAGGCTCCCATCTTTCTTTTTGACAAATAGGATAGGAGCTCCCCACGGGGATGAACTAGGTCTAATGAACCCCTTTTCTAACAACTCCTGCAGTTGGTTAGATAATTCTTGCATCTCAGGAGGTGCAAGGCGGTAAGGAGCTCGGGCAATAGGCGCCGCGCCGGGCGCAAGATCAATGTTAAATTCGACCTGACGGTGAGGTGGAAGGCCAGGCAAATCGTCGGGAAACACGTCGGGAAAATCACGAACGACAGGAATGTCCTCGATCTTCTTCTCATCGTTAGATGAAACCGAAACAAGAGCTAAGATCGCGGAGTACCCCTTACGTAAATACTTATACGCCTTCATACATGAAATGATGCTCAAGGGAACTCCACTTTTCTCGCCATGAACCAAAAGAGTCTCTCCATCCGGGAGAGGGAGGCGAATGATTTTATCGAAGCAAACGATCTCTGCGCGATACAAGGACAACCAATCCATACCCACTACAACGTCGAAACTACCCAATGACACCGGCATGAGGTCGATAGGAAAAGATAACCCTGATAGTTCCAACTGGCATCCTTTAAGAATATGAGTCGCCTCAATATTCTTACCATCAGCCAATTCTATAATATACTTGACCTCTAAGGGAGTCGGTACAATGTCTAACAGTCGGCTAAACTCAACAGATATAAAACTCTTGTCGGCACCCGAATCAAATAAAATGGAGGCATAACGATCACAAAGAAGAAACGTACCAGTAACAGTATCCGGATCCTGACGGGCCTCGCCCGACCCGATGACGAAGGCGCGCGCGTTCCTGCCGCCACCCCCGTTGCCCCTGTCATTTCTCCCAGCATTCCCTTGCTTCAGCTTGGGGCAGTCCTTCTTAAAGTGCCCCGTCTCCCCACAATTAAAACATCCCTGGTTACCCCTAGGTGCAGCAGTGGTAGTAGTAGTAGGGGCAACCACCTGTTGCTGAGTCTGAAGATTCACCCTGCACGTCTGGGCCAGATGCCCGTTCTTCTTGCAACGGGTACAAAAACTACAATTTCCCACATGATGATACCCACAACGATCACATCTAGGCAGCCTACCAGTATAACCACCCTGTTTTTGCCCAGAAGACGAACCCGTAGTCTCAAACTTCTTATGCTGCTGCTGCTGCTGCTGAGGCTGCGCTGTACCCTTACCCGTGTTATCCCATTTCCTCTTGTTGCTGTCAGAGGTCTTCACCACAGTACCCTTAGGAGGCAAAAGACCCTCCTGAACCTTCTGTTTAGTCAACCTGTGAGCCAATCGAATAGTATCCCGAAGTGTAGCAGCATCATTAGCGGTCACCAACCCGCGAACCTCAGGCACCAACCCACTGATGTAGAACTCAATAGCCTTATATTAAGGCGTCACAGAATCCGGGCACAAAAGTGCCAGCTCATGGTAGCGAGTGGTATACTCCTCTATCTCAGATCCCACCATCTGATGATTCCACAGCTCATGTTCCAAACTCTTGATCTCATCCCTGGGACAATACTCCATCTTCAAACGAAACACAAATTCGGTCCATGGCAACGCATGGGCCTCCAGTAAACCAATAGTCTGAACAGTCGAATTCCACCAAGTCAAAGCACGTCCCTCAAACGTCCCCGAAGCATACTTCACACGAAACTCCACAGGGCAATTGCACATGGAGAAAGCAGACTCAACCTTCTCCAACCAACGGAGAAGTCCCACAGCCCCCTCAGTCCCACTGAAGTTATGGGGCTTGCAATCCTGGAACATCTTATAAGTACAGTGGACTGGAGGAGGTGGAGGTTGTGGAGGAGGAAAAGCATCCCCTAAAATCAACAAAACAACACGGTCAGAACACGATCAACACACGATAAAAGATAAGGAATGAGGGTAGGAGTAATTAAATTACCACCATGGCCCTGGTGGGCGGCCTGCTGCGCAGCAATAGCAGCTGCCACGTGCTCCTGGATCAGGTTATTCAGCTCCGCCTGGGTCATGCTGATGTTGCCACGACCCCCATTACGTCCCCCGCCATTCCGGCCTCCAACTCGACCACCAACGCGACCACCACGACGTCCTGCCATCTTCTGTCAAGATCAAAGACAAGACATCAGATTCCAGAACAGATAACAAAGAATCATGAAGAAACCATAAAATAAGGTGAATCAAAGGATTGGGTTCCATCATAGTCATTAGATCAAACGCAGAGTCCACCAGGATTTCCATGCATCTCAACTTATTATTTCGTGTGCACCCGAAATGATAAGTCGCTCTACATGGTCCCCGAGGCGTGCTCCTAGCCTGACCCTCAAACCACTAGGCACCCCTGTCCAAAATATAAACAGCAAGTACAAGTGTGTGATAATGTGTGCAAGCAGGTGTGTCCGTTGGAGTATAGAAATGGGAGACGTCCGAATCTTGGACGAATCTCCGCAGGATGCCGAAGCCACTCCAACGCACGCCACCGCCTGTGCAAAGGTAATAAGGATCCTCGTTTTCCAACGCGAAGTTGAAGTACAAGATAGGAGATAAGAATAATAGATAGATGATGTAAGCATAAGTGATAATAACGAATGTAATACGAACACCCCGGCAAATTCCCGTATGACATGACTTTTATGAATGTGACCGTCTAGTGTGTGTGCGACTCGGCTATAGACTTGACTCAACATGCAGTCCTAGTTCACTATAACCATTGGCTCTGATACCAATCTGTCACACCCTCAAATTCCACGTGCGGGGTTTTACCGCGAGGCGCATGACAAACCAGGATCTAAGTCAACGGTCACAATAAACGACACTATATGATACGTAAAATGAAATAATCAACCATCAAGTTTCATAAATCCATTCGCTGCGGAAGCGTAACTTTTATTACAACCCAAAAAGTAAAAGTGCATAAGTCTGAAAAAGATATGATAATGCATATGAAGCCTAGACGCCGTGTGACTCCGTGCGCCTATGGTAAGCTGCTACCTCAACGACCTGAGACAAACATGCTAAAAACGTCAGCAAATAATGCCGGTGAGTTCACAGGTTTTTAATTAAATGTTTAAAGTAATGAAAGCCATCATGTTATCACTATATCAAAAGTAATAGCGTTAGCTAGACGCATGAGTTATACTACTACGACCGGAAACCATTACAGACAACGATATATGATTTTTGCCCGAAATGATTTAGCGTACGACCGAGACAATATGCACCCGCCCGGCTCCCAGCCGACGGGTGGGGTCTGTCAATCCCAATAGATCTATCCACATTTCCCCCGTTATGCTATCCAGCATATTCATGGTTTCCCCGGGACTTTACGTATCGTATAGCATGTAAATGAATCAACCACTAGCATAACATGATAATTTATGTAATAAGTATAAGCATGTGTCTCCCCCAAAATGTAAAGCATAAGACGGGGCCGTGAAACTCACCTGATGCTGCTCTTCGCACTACAATAAGTAAACCTGCTCAATAGACGGCCCCTAATACTGGTGACCTATCATGACGAGCATATAAGGTGTTAGACTAACAACCCGCAGGTTGATTAGTCCCTAGTAGTCCAGACCATAACCGTGTACATATGAAATGATGTTCCAACGTTTAACCGACCGTACCGGGCAAGGCCCGACATCCCATTGGTGACCCGACATCTCATGTGTTAGACAATACAGGACATCACGCCACATATGCAATCAAACACTTAATACGCGCAACAGTTCACCTAGTCTAGCATAATATCCGTTTAACGCATAACCAGGTCCGAATACGTGTTACTAAGTCATTGGGTGAATCCCGGGGTTCCTATCATGTTCCTAGGCGTCAAATCATGTTCCGGGATGTTAAAATATACATATAGCAGCATTACACGCGATTAGGAATCAAACTAGCAATTAGGAAAAGTCAACATGTGATTAGGACCAGTCAACAGGCGAGTACAAAGGCTAATCGCCCCTAATGATGGGCGAATAGGGCTACTCGTGTGATTTAGGGGCGAGTAGGGTCGTAAGGTATGCAATTCAGGGCTTAACTAGTGATTAGGATCGTAATCGCATGAAGTAAAGGCAATTGGACCCCCAATCGCCACTTTTATACATGATTAGGCTGCTATATAGGCGAGTAGGCCTCCAATCGCCTATAACATAGGCGATTAGGATCCCTAATCGCCTATAGTGCAGCTGATGTGGTTATTTGCGCGCCGAACACTCCAAATCAGATCCGAAACATGTAAAAACACCCAATAATCATTCTAACATATTAACAAACATATTCTAAGCAAAACCCCTAAGTTTTCATCATTCTAACAGTCCCGAATGCGAGCGTTTTTCCCAAAATGGCAACTTAGCATGTAAACATCACATCAACATGCAAGAACTTTCCCTAAATAGCAAATATTCAGATTTAACCACATAATCACGTTGTCCGATAGCATCCTACTGTTCTAGCATCATCCTAGAGCAAACCCTAACATCACACAATCAACAACACACCTCATATCATCCTTAATCATCCAAAATCCTTCAAACGGGTCAAAACATCAAGTATCAATAATACACCACCAAAACCATTCAAACTCCTAGGACATCATCATACTAACTTATAACAGCAATAAACATCAAAACAACACAAGAATAACCATGATTCAACCCTAAAAATCCTACCTTTAACACATATAACACATATAACGCATGCAAAGGTGTAGGTTTGTTTAAAAAGGGTTTTTAATGGATTTTCAAAGATAAAAACATTTATAGGTCAGGTCTGGACGTTTAGGGAGTGAAACATAATCATTTAAAGGTTTGGGTTTGAAGAACACACCTTGTAATAAAGAGGTGATGATGGAATAAGCTTGAAAATGGTGGTTTTGATGCAAAAACGAGTTCCAGAGGGTGTTTGGGTGTTGGGTTATGTTATGGGACGGCTAGGGTTGTTATTATGATGTTTTGGAGGTCAAGGGTGGTATTTATAGGCGTTTCTAGTCGTCCAGCACGTTACACGCGATTACGCAGACTTACACGCGAGTAGGGAGCCTAATCGCATGAACCTTCATGCGATTAGCCCCTAATCGCCTATATGTACCTCCCAATCGCCCCTATATAGGCGATTAGGCTATTCCCCACCTGCCTAATCGCCTGCAGCCTCCCAGTCTGTGTGTTTTGCGCGTGAAACCCCGTTTTAACATATGTTAACACATATTCACATACCAACAAGCCACATAATGATTGTAAACATATAATACATGATAAATGACACGTTCCCACCCGATCACCAATTCCCGGGACCCGAGACTTGCGTGGTTGCGTTAAACCCGGCGATCCCACGAATCACCGATTCTTGTACACGTGGTTATGGACCGACACCCAATGGTTTCTCGAACCATTGTAACGACTCCCGATGATTCCCGAATCATCAATATGACTTAATTAACCCTAGTTAAGTATGATATTAAGTAGTTATTTGAAATGTTTTCGTTGAGATAGACTCGTATGCATGTAAAGTACGAAACGCATGTATGTAAGGTATAAAAGTATTGACCTGAATATGCCGGGTGTCACATCATCCCCCAGTTGAAAGAATTTTCGTCCCGAAAATTAAATGAAGTCCGTAGATGAAGAAGAAAGAAAAGAAAAGATTTTTCCCCGTTGTCACATCATCCCCCAGTTGAAAGGAATCTCGACCCGAGATTCATTTCTCTTTGGAGGTCACATAGTTCGATTCAAACGCACGCTTAGGAAATAGATGAGGGTACTTAGCCTTCATCTGATCTTCTCGTTCCCACGTGAACTCCGGTCCACGATTAGAATTCCAACGAACCTTAACGATACGGATTTTACTCCGACGGAGGCTACGAATCTTATAATCTAAGATTTCAACTGGTTCCTCTACAATACGTAAATGATCATCAACCTTGATTTCTTCAAGAGGAACTACGAGAGATTCGTCTGCCAAACACTTCTTAAGATTCGAGACATGGAAGACGTTATGCACGCCACTAAGCTCGGCTGGTAAGTCAAGTCTGTATGCCACCGGCCCAATACGTTCCAAGATGGGGAACGGTCCGACATAACGAGGGTTAAGTTTGCCGCGCTTCCCGAAGCGTATAACGCCCTTCCATGGAGATACCTTCAGTAAAACCCTGTCGCCAACCTGGAACTCCAAAGGTTTGCGACGACGATCAGCGTAGCTCTTCTGACGATCACGAGCTGCCGCCATACGATTACGAATTTGTACGATCTTTTCGGAAGTTTCGTACACTAATTCTGGACCGGTGAGTTGGCTTTCGCCCACTTCGGCCCAACAAAGAGGGGACCGGCACTCCCGTCCATATAGAGCCTCGAACGGTGCCGCCTTAATGCTAGAGTGGTAACTATTGTTGTAAGAGAACTCCACCAACGGTAAGTGAATCTCCCAACTCTTACCGAAATCGATGACGCATGCTCGAAGCATGTCTTCAAGCGTCTGAATCGTCCGCTCACTCTGACCGTCAGTTTGCGGATGATATGCGGTGCTCATGTCAAGTTGAGTACCCAACGCTTTATGTAATTGTTTCCAGAAACGGGAGGCGAAACGAGGGTCACGGTCGGAGATGATAGAGACGGGCACCCCGTGCCTGGAAACCACTTCCTTAAGATAGATACGAGACAACCGCTCCAGACTGTCGGTTTCCTTAATAGCGAGGAAATGTGCGGACTTTGTCAACCGGTCGACAATTACCCAGATCATGTCACAACCACTGGGCGACTTCGGAAGTTTGGTCACAAAATCCATGGTAATCCGCTCCCATTTTATTGTGACGACCCGGAAAATTTTTCTTCTTATTTGTTTTCTCTCCTCGCATCCGGGAAATTTTCGGGACTAAAATTCTTTCAACAGGGGGATGATGTGACACCCGGCAACTTCCGGTAACTAACTTTTGAAAACTTAGTAAGTCTACCTTAGCGAGTCGCGCATACGTTACACATGGTCGAGTCGAGTCGCACATCATTAGGGTTTTAACATACGCAAGTCTCGGGTCCCGGGAATTGGTGATCGGGCGGGAACGTGTTATTTATCATGTATTATATGTTTACAATCATTATGTGACTTGTCGGTATGTGAATATGTGCTAACATGTGTTAAAACGGGGTTTAACGCGCAAAACACACCAACTGTGGGGCTATAGGCGATTAGGCTTAATGGGATAGCCTAATCGCATGTTAAAGGGGCGAGTAGCAGGATACCTATAGGCGAGTAGGGCTAATCGCCTATACAGTCATGCGAGTAGGCACCCTACTCGCGTATAAAACCTGCACACTCGCATGATACGTGCTGGACGACCAAAAACGCTTATAAATACCACCCTTGACCTCCAAAACATCATTTGTGCAACCCTAGCCGTCCCATAACATAACCCAACACCCACACACCCTCTGGAACTCGTTTTTGCATCAAAACCACCATTTTCAAGCTTATTCCATCATCACCTCTTCATTTCAAGGTGTGTTCTTCAAACCCAAACCTTTAAATGATTATGTTTTACTCCCTAAACGTCCAGACCTGACTTATAAATGTTTTTATCTTTGGAAATCCATTTAAAACCATTTTTAAACAAACCCACACCTTTACATGTGTTATATGTGTTATAAATGTTTAAAGGTAGGATTTTTAGGATTGAATCATGGTTGTTCTTAGGTTATTTTGATGTTTATTGCTGAGATAAGTTAGTATGATGATGTCCTAGGAGTTTGGATGGTTTTGGTGATGTATTGTTGATATTTGATATTTTGACCCATTTGAAGGATTTTAGAGGATTAAGGATGTTATGAGGTGTGTTGTTGATTGAATGATGTTAGGGTTTGCTCTAGGATGATGCTAGAACAGTAGGATGCTATCGGACAACGTGATTATGTGGTTAAATCTGAATATTTGCTATTTAGGGTAAGTTCTTGCATGTTGATGTGATGTTTACATGCTAAGTTGCCATTTTGGGAAAACGCTCGCATTCGGGACTGTTAGAATGATGAAAACTTAGGGGTTTTGCTTGAAATATGTTTGTTAATATGTTAGGATGATTATTGGATGTTTTTACATGTTTCGGATCTGATTTGGAGTGTTCGGCGCGCGAAAAACCACATCAGCTGCACTATAGGCGAATAGGGATCCTAATCGCCTATGTTATAGGCGATTGGAGGCCTACTCACCTATATGAGAGCCTACTCGTGTATATAACAGGCGATTAGACCCTGTAATCGCCTGTTGACCAGCCCTACTCACCTGTTGACTTTTCCTAATTGCTAGTTTGATTCCTAATCGCGTGTAATGCTGCTGTATGTATATTTTAACATCCCGGAACATGATTTGACGCCTAGGAACATGATAGGAACCCCGGGATTCACCCAATGACTTAGTAACACGTGTTCGGACCTATTTATGCGTTAATCGGATATTATGCTAGACTAGGTGAACTGTTGCGCGTATTAAGTGTTTAATTGCATATGTGGCATGATGTCTTGTATTTATCTAACACGTGGAATGTCGGGTCACCAATGGGATGTCGAGTCTTGTCTTACGTTGTCTGGTTGTCGGTTAAACATGCTTTTCGTACACATAATGGTCATGGACTGGACTTAGGGACTAATGAACCCGATGGGTTGTTAGTCTAACTTGACACATATCTTATGATAGGTCGCCAATAGTTGGGGCTATCATATCTCACAGACGGTTTACTCATATCACACATACGGTTTACTCTTAAACGGAATACGCAACTTAAGGTGAGTTCACGGCCCCACATTTTACAGTTTTTACTTTCGGGGTGAGAAACATGCTTACAAACTCTTTTATGACTTATGACTTGTTAATCTCTTATGACTTATGACTTGTTATCACGTTATACTATGGCTTACTTATCTTACTATACGGTTCATCGAAAATCCCTTGAAACCACTAACATGGGTATATGGCGGGGAAATATGGATAGCGCTATTGGGAACTGACAAACCCCACTCGACGGTGGGACCGGCGGGTGCATATTGTCTCTAAACAAAACAAGGTCTACCGGCGATGACGGTAGCCCATAGGAATTAAGGGTAACACTCGGCTTAGTCAGTAATGGTTTCACCCGTATGAGTATCTCATTCTGCGCCTGGTTTGGCGTTCTCATAAGCATAGTAGTAATTGTGATGGTAACATTTTTGAAGGATCACTGTAAACGTTTAATTAAAACCTGTGAACTCACCAGCATTATATGTTGACTCTTTTAGCATGTTTTCTCAGGTCGCTAAGGTAGCAGCATATGGATAGGCGCACGTGGTCGCACTGGAGTCGTCTCGTGTCTAGGGTTTCATCTGCACGTTTTGGGATTATGAACTTTTAAACTTATGTTTATTTATGCATGACTTTTGTAAACTTTAAAATGCTCCCGCACTGTTGAATGTTGGTTTTAAACTTATGCATGGTTTTGTTTACGTATGTTTTTACATTTAGCCGTCGTTTATTGTGACCGTTGACTTGGATCCTGGTATGTCACACGCCTCGCGGTAGAACTCCGCAGGTGGAAATTTGAGGGTGTGATATTTATAAAACACAAGTTATTAGTTATATAAAACGCAATATACTTTTAGTTAAACGCAAACTGTATTTTTTTAAATATTATTTTATTAAATTCTATTAATTAAGAAATATTTTCATATGAAGAGGTTATTTTTTTTATAAATAAATGCAAGCTTATTTTTATAAAACGCAAGTTATTAGTTATATATAACACAAGATACTTTTATTTAAACGCAAACTGTATTTTTTTTAAAATATGATGGTAAGTTGTATTAACAAAATATAAATTAAGCAAAATAATTAATGTATCTTATAAATGTTCCACATAAAACTGCAGCCAGATGAATATTATACAAAGGAAGAAAGTTGGGAAAAAAGGCATTCAGTCTTCACAAGAAATATGTTGGATCTAATGAGGAAATTAAAACTACAAAGCCTACAAGGATTTAAGATAATCATGGTGACAATGCTTACAGACCTGCATTACTACGTGGTGGGCTTCAACATCTGGGATGCCATTGTAGAGCTACTGGACAACTCAAACGATGAAACAGATTTTGATGAATGATACAAAGGAGTGCTACAAGTGCTGGTAAGAAAATAGTTTAAAAAAATTGTAAAGATTATCAACATGTTTATCAATGAAATGAAATCTTTGAAAGTGATTTGTGTGTTTTGCTACTTTTATTATCATTTCGTAATCGATTCAGGGATTCCGCACCTGAATTGATATATTTGTTTGATCATAGTCTTTGTTTTGACAATTCGATCCTCACATACAAAAGTAGATGAAGAAATAGAAAAGCCGAAGGGGAAACGCATTGAAGTTGACGACATAACGGTAGATAATGAGTTGAATAAAGAAACAATTGTTGTGAATGCCGGGGAAGAGTGCAACTTACAAACAGTTCATAATCAAAGGGGTAATGAAACTGAAATAATGAAGGAAGAAGATATTTATAATATGGAAAACTACACTGATGAAGACTACATGTTACCCGAGGTGTGAACCCCATTGACTAAAAAAGTGTTGATATTGAAGGAAACATTGAAATTGATGAACAGTATAACATCTATTGGGAAGACGTCGATGAGCTAAAAAATTTGGGAACACAAACACAAGAAATGCTTGAATACTACGCAACTCAATATCCGGAGACCGTTGTTGAATACGACAAAGAAGAGTATGAAAAAAGACAGAAAGCAAATAAGGTAATATTTACATATGAAGATGTTATTTTTTATAAATAAATGCAAGCCTATTTTTATAAAACACAAGTTATTAGTTATATAAAACGCAATATACTTTTAGTTAAACGCAAACTGTATTTTTTTAAATATTATTTTATTAAATTCTATTAATTAAGTAATATTTACATATGAAGATGTTATTTTTTTATAAATAACTGCAAGCTTATTTTTATAAAACGCAAGTTATTAGTTATATAAAAACGCAAGATACTTTTATTTAAACGCAAACTGTATTTTTTTTAAAAATATGATGGTAAGTTGTATTAACAAAATATAAATTAAGCAAAATAATTAATGTATCTTATAAATGTTCCACATAAAACTGTAGCCAGATTAATATTATAAAAAGGAAGAAAGTTGGGAAAAAAGGCATTCAGTCTTCACAAGCAATATGTTGGATCTAATGAGGAAATTAAAACTACAAAGCCTACAAGGATTTAAGATAATCATGGTGCCAATGCCTACAGACCTGCATTACTACGTGGTGGGCTTCAACATCTGGGATGCCATTGTAGAGCTACTGGACAACTCAAACGATGAAACAGATTTTGATGAATGATACAAAGGAGTGCCACAAGTGCTGGTAAGAAAACAGTTTAAAAAAATTGTAAAGATTATCAACATGTTTATCAATGAAATGAAATCTTTGAAAGTGATTTGTGTGTTTTGCTAGTTTTATTATCATTTCGTAATCGATTCAGGGATTCCGCACCTGAATTGATATATTTGTTTGATCATAGTCTTTGTTTTGACAATTCGATCCTCACATACAAAAGTAGATGAAGAAATAGAAAAGCCGAAGGGGAAACGCATTGAAGTTGAAGACATAACGGTAGATAATGAGTTGAATAAAGAAACAACTATTGTGAAGGTCGGGGAAGAGGGCAACTTACAAACAGTTCATAATCAAAGGGGTAATGAAACTGAAATAATGAAGGAAGGAGATCTTGATAACATGGAAAACTACACTGATGAAGACTACATGTTACCCGAGGAGTGCACACCATTGACTAAAAAAACTGTTAATATTGAAGAAAACATTGAAATTGATGAACAGTATAACATCTATTGGGAAGATGTCGATGAGCTAAAAAATTTGGGAACACAAACACAAGAATTGCTTGAATACTACGCAACTCAATATCCGGTGACCGTTGTTGAATACGACAAAGAAGAGTATGAAAAAAGACAGAAAGCAAAAGAGGTAATATTTACATATGAAGATGTTATTTTTTATAAATAAATGCAAGCCTATTTTTATAAAACACAAGTTATTAGTTATATAAAACGCAATATACTTTTAGTTAAACGCAAACTGTATTTTTTTAAATATTATTTTATTAAATTCTATTAATTAAGTAATATTTACATATGAAGATGTTATTTTTTTATAAATAAATGCAAGCTTATTTTTATAAAACGCAAGTTATTAGTTATATAAAACGCAAGATACTTTTATTTAAACGCAAACTGTATTTTTTTTTAAAATATGATGGTAAGTTGTATTAACAAAATATAAATTAAGCAAAATAATTAATGTATCTTATAAATGTTCCACATAAAACTGCAGCCAGATTAATATTATACAAAGGAAGAAAGTTGGGAAAAAAGGCATTCAGTCTTCACAAGCAATATGTTGGATCTAATGAGGAAATTAAAACTACAAAGCCTACAAGGATTTAAGATAATCATGGTGCCAATGCCTACAGACCTGCATTACTACGTGGTGGGCTTCAACATCTGGGATGCCATTGTAGAGCTACTGGACAACTCAAACGATGAAACAGATTTTGATGAATGATACAAAGGAGTGCCACAAGTGCTGGTAAGAAAACAGTTTAAAAAAATTGTAAAGATTATCAACATGTTTATCAATGAAATGAAATCTTTGAAAGTGATTTGTGTGTTTTGCTAGTTTTATTATCATTTCGTAATCGATTCAGGGATTCCGCACCTGAATTGATATATTTGTTTGATCATAGTCTTTGTTTTGACAATTCGATCCTCACATACAAAAGTAGATGAAGAAATAGAAAAGCCGAAGGGGAAACGCATTGAAGTTGAAGACATAACGGTAGATAATGAGTTGAATAAAGAAACAACTGTTGTGAAGGCCGGGGAAGAGGGCAACTTACAAACAGTTCATAATCAAAGGGGTAATGAAACTGAAATAATGAAGGAAGGAGATCTTGATAATATGGAAAACTACACTGATGAAGACTACATGTTACCCGAGGAGTGCACACCATTGACTAAAAAAACTGTTAATATTGAAGAAAACATTGAAATTGATGAACAGTATAACATCTATTGGGAAGATGTCGATGAGCTAAAAAATTTGGGAACACAAACACAAGAATTGCTTGAATACTACGCAACTCAATATCCGGTGACCGTTGTTGAATACGACAAAGAAGAGTATGAAAAAAGACAGAAAGCAAAAGAGGTAATATTTACATATGAAGATGTTATTTTTTATAAATAAATGCAAGCCTATTTTTATAAAACACAAGTTATTAGTTATATAAAACGCAATATACTTTTAGTTAAACGCAAACTGTATTTTTTTAAATATTATTTTATTAAATTCTATTAATTAAGTAATATTTACATATGAAGATGTTATTTTTTTATAAATAAATGCAAGCTTATTTTTATAAAACGCAAGTTATTAGTTATATAAAACGCAAGATACTTTTATTTAAACGCAAACTGTATTTTTTTTTAAAATATGATGGTAAGTTGTATTAACAAAATATAAATTAAGCAAAATAATTAATGTATCTTATAAATGTTCCACATAAAACTGCAGCCAGATTAATATTATACAAAGGAAGAAAGTTGGGAAAAAAGGCATTCAGTCTTCACAAGCAATATGTTGGATCTAATGAGGAAATTAAAACTACAAAGCCTACAAGGATTTAAGATAATCATGGTGCCAATGCCTACAGACCTGCATTACTACGTGGTGGGCTTCAACATCTGGGATGCCATTGTAGAGCTACTGGACAACTCAAACGATGAAACAGATTTTGATGAACAATACAAAGGAGTGCCACAAGTGCTGGTAAGAAAACAGTTTAAAAAAAATTGTAAAGATTATCAACATGTTTATCAATGAAATGAAATCTTTGAAAGTTTTTTGTGTGTTTTGCTAGTTTTATTATCATTTCGTAATCGATTAAGGGATTCCGCACCTGAATTGATATACTTGTTTGATCATTGTCTTTGTTTTGACAATTCGATCCTCACATACAAAAGTAGATGAAGAAATAGAAAAGCCGAAGGGGAAACGCATTGAAGTTGAAGACATAACGGTAGATAATGAGTTTAATAAAGAAACAACTGTTGTGAATGCCGGGGAAGAGTGCAACTTACAAACAGTTCATAATCAAAGGGGTAATGAAACTGAAATAATGAAGGAAGAAGATATTGATAATATGGAAAACTACACTAATGAAGACTACACGTTACCCGAGGTGTGCACACCATTGACTAAAGAAGTGTTGATATTGAAGGAAACGTTGAAATTGATGAACAGTATAACATCTATTGGGAAGACGTCGATGAGCTAAAAAATTTGGGAACAAAAACACAAGAAATGCTTGAATACTACGTAACTCAATATCCGGTGACCATTGTTGAATACGAGAAAGAAGAGTATGAAAAAAGACAGAAAGCAAAAAAGGTAATATTTACATATGAAGATGTTATTTTTATAAATAAATGCAAGCATATTTTTATAAAACACAAGTTATTAGTTATATAAAACGCAATATACTTTTAGTTAAATGCAAACTATATTTTTTTAAAAATAAATGCAAGCTTATTTTTATAAAACGCAAGTTATTAGTTATATAAATCGCAAGATACTTTTATTTAAACGCAAACTGTATTTTTTTTTAAATATGATGGTAAGTTGTATTAACAAAATATAAATTAAGCAAAATAATTAATGTGCCTTATAAATGTTCCACATAAAATTGCTGCCAGTTGAATATTATACAAAGAAAGAAAGTTGGGAAAAAATGCATTCAGTCTTCACAAGCAATATGTTGGATCTAATGAGGAAATTAAAACTACAAAGCCTGCAAGGATTTATGATAATCTTGTTGCCAATGCTTATAGACATGCATTACTACGTGGTGGGCTTCAACATCTGGGATGCCATTGTAGAGCTACTGGACAACTCAAACGATGAAACAGATTTTGATGAACGATACAAAGGAGTGCCACAAGTGCTGGTAAGGAAACAGTTTAAAAAAAATTGTAAAGATTATCAACATGTTTATCAATGAAATGAAATCTTTGAAAGTGATTTGTGTGTTTTGCTAGTTTTATTATCATTTCGTAATCGATTCAGGGATTCTGCACCTGAATTGATATACTTGTTTGATCATTGTCTTTGTTTTGACAATTCGATCCTCACATACAAAAGTAGATGAAGAAATAGAAAAGCCGAAGGGGAAACGCATTGAAGTTGAAGACATAACGGTAGATAATGAGTTTAATAAAGAAACAACTGTTGTGAATGCCGGGGAAGAGTGCAACTTACAAACAGTTCATAATCAAAGGGGTAATGAAACTGAAATAATGAAGGAAGAAGATATTGATAATATGGAAAACTACACTGATGAAGACTACATGTTACCCGAGGTGTGCACACCATTGACTAAAAAAATGTTTATATAGAAGGAAACGTTGAAATTGATGAACAGTATAACATCTATTGGGAAGACGTCGATGAGCTAAAAAATTTGGGAACACAAACACAAGAAATGCTTGAATACTACGCAACTCAATATCCGGTGACCATTGTTGAATACGACAAAGAAGAGTATGAAAAAAGACAGAAAGCAAAAAAGGTAATATTTACATATGAAGATGTAATTTTTTATAAATAAATGCAAGCCTATTTTTATAAAACACAAGTTTTTAGTTATATAAAACGCAATATACTTTTAGTTAAATGCAAACTGTATTTTTTTAAAAATAAATGCAAGCTTATTTTTATAAAACGCAAGTTATTAGTTATATAAAACGCAAGATACTTTTATTTAAACGCAAACTGTATTTTTTTTTTTAAATATGATGGTAAGTTGTATTATCAAAATATAAATTAAGCAAAATAATTAATGTGTCTTATAAATGTTCCACATAAAATTGGAGCCAGTTGAATATTATACAAAGAAAGAAAGTTGGGAAAAAAGGCATTCAGTCTTCACAAGCAATATGTTGGATCTAATGAGGAAATTAAAACTACAAAGCCTGCAAGGATTTAAGATAATCTTGCTGCCAATGCTTATAGACCTGCATTACTACGTGGTGGGCTTCAATATTTGGGATGCCATTGTAGTGCTAGTGGACAACTCAAACGATGAAACAGATTTTGATGAACGATACAAAGGAGTGCCACAAGTGCTGGTAAGGAAACAGTTTAAAAAAAATCGTAAAGATTATCAACATGTTTATCAATGAAATGAAATCTTTGAAAGTGATTTGTGTGTTTTGCTAGTTTTATTATCATTTCGTAATCGATTCAGGGATTCTGCACCTGAATTGATATACTTATTTGATCATAGTCTTTGTTTTGACAATTCGCTCCTCACATACAAAAGTAGATGAAGAAATAGAAAAGCCGAAGGGGAAACGCATTGAAGATGACATAACGGTAGATAATGAGTTGAATAAAGAAACAACTGTTGTGAATGCCGGGGAAGAGTGCAACTTACAAACAGTTCATAATCAAAGGGGTAATGAAACTGAAATAATGAAGGAAGAAGATATTGATAATATGGAAAACTACACTGATGAAGACTACATGTTACTCGAGGTGTGCATACCATTGACTAAAAAAGTGTTGATATTGAAGGAAACATTGAAATTATGAAAAGTATAACATCTATTGGGAAGATGTCGATGAGCTAAAAAATTTGGGAACACAAACACAAGAAATGCTTGAATACTACGCAACTCAATATCTGGTGACCGTTGTTCAATACAACAAAGAAGAGTATGAAAAAAGACAGAAAGCAAAAAAGTTAATATTTACATATGAAGATGTTATTTTTTATTAATAAATGCAAGCCTATTTTTATAAAACACAAGTTATTAGTTATATAAAACGCAATATACTTTTAGTTAAACGCAAACTGTATTTTTTTAAATATTATTTTATTAAATTCTATTAATTAAGTAATATTTTCATATGAAGAGGTTATTTTTTTTATAAATAAATGCAAGCTTATTTTTATAAAACAGAAGTTATTAGTTATATAAAACGCAAGTTACTTTTATTTAAACGCAAACTGTATTTTTTTTAAAATATGATGGTAAGTTGTATTAACAAAATATAAATTAAGCAAAATAATTAATGTATCTTATAAATGTTCCACATAAAACTGCAGCCAGATGAATATTATACAAAGGAAGAAAGTTGGGAAAAAAGGCATTCAGTCTTCACAAGCAATATGTTCGATCTAATGAGGAAATTAAAACTACAAAGCCTACAAGGATTTAAGATAATCATGGTGCCAATGCTTACAGACCTGCATTACTACGTGATGGGCTTCAACATCCGTGATGCCATTGTAGAGCTACTGGACAACTCAAACGATGAAACAGATTTTGATGAACGATACAAAGGAGTGCCACAAGTGCTGGTAAGAAAACAGTTTAAAAAAAATTGTAAAGATTATCAACATGTTTATCAATGAAATGAAATCTTTGAAAGTGATTTGTGTGTTTTGCTAGTTTTATTATCATTTCGTAATCGATTCAGGGATTCCGCACCTGAATTGATATATTTGTTTGATCATAGTCTTTGTTTTGACAACTCGATCCTCACATACAAAAGTAGATGAAGAAATAGAAAAGCCGAAGGGGAAACGCATTGAAGTTGAAGACATAACGGTAGATAATGAGTTGAATAAAGAAACAACTGTTGTGAAGGCCGGGGAAGAGGGCAACTTACAAACAGTTCATAATCAAAGGGGTAATGAAACTGAAATAATGAAGGAAGGAGATCTTGATAATATGGAAAACTACACTGATGAAGACTACATGTTACCCGAGGTGTGCACACCATTGACTAAAAAAACTGTTAATATTGAAGAAAACATTGAAATTGATGAACAGTATAACATCTATTGGGAAGATGTCGATGAGCTAAAAAATTTGGGAACACAAACACAAGAAATGCTTGAATACTACGCAACTCAATATCCGGTGACCGTTGTTGAATACGACAAAGAAGAGTATGAAAAAAGACAGAAAGCAAAAAAGGTAATATTTACATATGAAGATGTTATTTTTTATAAATAAATGCAAGCCTATTTTTATAAAACACAAGTTATTAGTTATATAAAACGCAATATACTTTTCGTTAAACGCAAACTGTATTTTTTTAAATATTATTTTATTAAATTCTATTAATTAAGTAATATTTACATATGAAGATGTTATTTTTTTATATATAAATGCAAGCTTATTTTTATAAAACGCAAGTTATTAGTTATATAAAACGCAAGATACTTTTATTTAAACGCAAACTGTATTTTTTTTTAAAATATGATGGTAGGTTGTATTAACAAAATATAAATTAAGCAAAATAATTAATGTATCTTATAAATGTTCCACATAAAACTGCAGCCAGATTAATATTATACAAAGGAAGAAAGTTGGGAAAAAAGGCATTCAGTCTTCACAAGCAATATGTTGGATCTAATGAGGAAATTAAAACTACAAAGCCTACAAGGATTTAAGATAAACATGGTGCCAATGCCTACAGACCTGCATTACTACGTGGTGAGCTTCAACATCTGGGATGCCATTGTAGAGCTACTGGACAACTCAAACGATGAAACAGATTTTGATGAATGATACAAAGGAGTGCCACAAGTGCTGGTAAGAAAATAGTTTAAAAAAATTGTAAAGATTATCAACATGTTTATCAATGAAATGAAATCTTTGAAAGTGATTTGCGTGTTTTGCTAGTTTTATTATCATTTCGTAATCGATTCAGGGATTCCGCACCTGAATTGATATAGTTGTTTGATCATAGTCTTTGTTTTGACAATTCGATCCTCACATACAAAAGTAGATGAAGAAATAGAAAAGCCGAAGGGGAAACGCATTGAAGTTGAAGACATAACGGTAGATAATGAGTTGAATAAAGAAACAACTGTTGTGAATGCTGGGGAAGAGTGCAACATACAAACAGTTCATAATCAAAGGGGTAATGAAACTGAAATAATGAAGGAAGAAGATATTGATAATATGGAAAACTACACTGATGAAGACTACATGTTACCCGAGGTGTGCACACCATTGACTAAAAAAGTGTTGATATTGAAGAAAACATTGAAATTGATGAACAGTATAACATATATTGGGAAGATGTCGATGAGCTAAAAAATTTGGGAACACAAACACAAGAAATGCTTGAATACTACGCAACTCAATATCCGGTGACCGTTGTTGAATACGACAAAGAAGAGTATGAAAAAATACAGAAAGCAAAAAAGGTAATATTTACATATGAAGATGTTATTTTTTATAAATAAATGCAAGCCTATTTTTATAAAACACAAGTTATTAGTTATATAAAACGCAATATACGTTTAGTTAAACGCAAACTGTATTTTTTTAATTATTAATTTATTAAATTCTATTAATTAAGTAATATTTACCTATGAAGATGTTATTTTTTTATAAATAAATGCAAGCTTATTTTTAAAAAACGCAAGTTATTAGTTATATAAAACGCAAGATACTTTTGTTTAAACGCAAACTATATTTTTTTTTAAAATATGATGGTAAGTTGTATTAACAAAATATAAATTAAGCAAAATAATTAATGTGTCTTATAAATGTTCCACATAAAATTGCAGCCAGATGAATATTATACAAGGCCTTCAGTCTTCACAAGCAATATGTTGGATCTAATGAGGAAATAAAAACTACAAAGCCTACAAGGGTTTAAGATAATCATGGTGCCAATGCTTATAGACCTGCATTACTACATGGTGGGCTTCAACATTTGGGATGCCATTGTAGAACTACTGGACAACTCAAACGATGAAACAGATTTTGATGAACAATACAAAGGAGTGCCACAAGTGCTGGTAAGAAAACAGTTTAAAAAAAATTGTAAAGATTATCAACATGTTTATCAATGAAATGAAATCTTTGAAAGTTTTTTGTGTGTTTTGCTAGTTTTATTATCATTTCGTAATCGATTCAGGGATTCCGCACCTGAATTGATATACTTGTTTGATCATTGTCTTTGTTTTGACAATTCGATCCTCACATACAAAAGTAGATGAAGAAATAGAAAAGCCGAAGGGGAAACGCATTGAAGTTGAAGACATAACGGTAGATAATGAGTTTAATAAAGAAACAACTGTTGTGAATGCCGGGGAAGAGTGCAACTTACAAACAGTTCATAATCAAAGGGGTAATGAAACTGAAATAATGAAGGAAGAAGATATTGATAATATGGAAAACTACACTGATGAAGACTACATGTTACCCGAGGTGTGCACACCATTGACTAAAAAAGTGTTGATATTGAAGAAAACATTGAAATTGATGAACAGTATAACATATATTGGGAAGATGTCGATGAGCTAAAAAATTTGGGAACACAAACACAAGAAATGCTTGAATACTACGCAACTCAATATCCGGTGACCGTTGTTGAATACGACAAAGAAGAGTATGAAAAAATACAGAAAGCAAAAAAGGTAATATTTACATATGAAGATGTTATTTTTTATAAATAAATGCAAGCCTATTTTTATAAAACACAAGTTATTAGTTATATAAAACGCAATATACGTTTAGTTAAACGCAAACTGTATTTTTTTAATTATTAATTTATTAAATTCTATTAATTAAGTAATATTTACCTATGAAGATGTTATTTTTTTATAAATAAATGCAAGCTTATTTTTAAAAAACGCAAGTTATTAGTTATATAAAACGCAAGATACTTTTGTTTAAACGCAAACTATATTTTTTTTTAAAATATGATGGTAAGTTGTATTAACAAAATATAATTTAAGCAAAATAATTAATGTGTCTTATAAATGTTCCACATAAAATTGCAGCCAGATGAATATTATACAAGGCCTTCAGTCTTCACAAGCAATATGTTGGATCTAATGAGGAAATAAAAACTACAAAGCCTACAAGGGTTTAAGATAATCATGGTTCCAATGCTTATAGACCTGCATTACTACGTGGTGGGCTTCAACATCTGGGATGCCATTGTAGAACTACTGGACAACTCAAACGATGAAACAGATTTTGATGAACAATACAAAGGAGTGCCACAAGTGCTGGTAAGAAAACAGTTTAAAAAAAATTGTAAAGATTATCAACATGTTTATCAATGAAATGAAATCTTTGAAAGTTTTTTGTGTGTTTTGCTAGTTTTATTATCATTTCGTAATCGATTCAGGGATTCCGCACCTGAATTGATATACTTGTTTGATCATTGTCTTTGTTTTGACAATTCGATCCTCACATACAAAAGTAGATGAAGAAATAGAAAAGCCGAAGGGGAAACGCATTGAAGTTGAAGACATAACGGTAGATAATGAGTTTAATAAAGAAACAACTGTTGTGAATGCCGGGGAAGAGTGCAACTTACAAACAGTTCATAATCAAAGGGGTAATGAAACTGAAATAATGAAGGAAGAAGATATTGATAATATGGAAAACTACACTGATGAAGACTACATGTTACCCGAGGTGTGCACACCATTGACTAAAGAAGTGTTGATATTGAAGGAAACGTTGAAATTGATGAACAGTATAACATCTATTGGGAAGACGTCGATGAGCTAAAAAATTTGGGAACAAAAACACAAGAAATGCTTGAATACTACGTAACTCAATATCCGGTGACCATTGTTGAATACGAGAAAGAAGAGTATGAAAAAAGACAGAAAGCAAAAAAGGTAATATTTACATATGAAGATGTTATTTTTATAAATAAATGCAAGCATATTTTTATAAAACACAAGTTATTAGTTATATAAAACGCAATATACTTTTAGTTAAATGCAAACTATATTTTTTTAAAAATAAATGCAAGCTTATTTTTATAAAACGCAAGTTATTAGTTATATAAATCGCAAGATACTTTTATTTAAACGCAAACTGTATTTTTTTTAAAATATGATGGTAAGTTGTATTAACAAAATATAAATTAAGCAAAATAATTAATGTGCCTTATAAATGTTCCACATAAAATTGCAGCCAGTTGAATATTATACAAAGAAAGAAAGTTGGGAAAAAATGCATTCAGTCTTCACAAGCAATATGTTGGATCTAATGAGGAAATTAAAACTACAAAGCCTGCAAGGATTTATGATAATCTTGTTGCCAATGCTTATAGACCTGCATTACTACGTGGTGGGCTTCAACATCTGGGATGCCATTGTAGAGCTACTGGACAACTCAAACGATGAAACAGATTTTGATGAACGATACAAAGGAGTGCCACAAGTGTTGGTAAGGAAACAGTTAAAAAAAATTGTAAAGATTATCAACATGTTTATCAATGAAATGAAATCTTTGAAAGTGATTTGTGTGTTTTGCTAGTTTTATTATCATTTCGTAATCGATTCAGGGATTCTGCACCTGAATTGATATACTTGTTTGATCATTGTCTTTGTTTTGACAATTCGATCCTCACATACAAAAGTAGATGAAGAAATAGAAAAGCCGAAGGGGAAACGCATTGAAGTTGAAGACATAACGGTAGATAATGAGTTTAATAAAGAAACAACTGTTGTGAATGCCGGGGAAGAGTGCAACTTACAAACAGTTCATAATCAAAGGGGTAATGAAACTGAAATAATGAAGGAAGAAGATATTGATAATATGGAAAACTACACTGATGAAGACTACATGTTACCCGAGGTGTGCACACCATTGACTAAAAAAGTGTTTATATAGAAGGAAACGTTGAAATTGATGAACAGTATAACATCTATTGGGAAGACGTCGATGAGCTAAAAAATTTGGGAACACAAACACAAGAAATGCTTGAATACTACGCAACTCAATATCCGGTGACCATTGTTGAATACAACAAAGAAGAGTATGAAAAAAGACAGAAAGCAAAAAAGGTAATATTTACATATGAAGATGTAATTTTTTATAAATAAATGCAAGCCTATTTTTATAAAACACAAGTTTTTAGTTATATAAAACGCAATATACTTTTAGTTAAATGCAAACTGTATTTTTTTAAAAATAAATGCAAGCTTATTTTTATAAAACGCAAGTTATTAGTTATATAAAACGCAAGATACTTTTATTTAAACGCAAACTGTATTTTTTTTTTTAAAATATGATGGTAAGTTGTATTATCAAAATATAAATTAAGCAAAATAATTAATGTGTCTTATAAATGTTCCACATAAAATTGCAGCCAGTTGAATATTATACAAAGAAAGAAAGTTGGGAAAAAAGGCATTCAGTCTTCACAAGCAATATGTTGGATCTAATGAGGAAATTAAAACTACAAAGCCTGCAAGGATTTAAGATAATCTTGCTGCCAATGCTTATAGACATGCATTACTACGTGGTGGGCTTCAATATTTGGGATGCCATTGTAGTGCTAGTGGACAACTCAAACGATGAAACAGATTTTGATGAACGATACAAAGAAGTGCCACAAGTGCTGGTAAGGAAACAGTTTAAAAAAAATCGTAAAGATTATCAACATGTTTATCAATGAAATGAAATCTTTGAAAGTGATTTGTGTGTTTTGCTAGTTTTATTATCATTTCGTAATCGATTCAGGGATTCTGCACCTGAATTGATATACTTATTTGATCATAGTCTTTGTTTTGACAATTCGCTCCTCACATACAAAAGTAGATGAAGAAATAGAAAAGCCGAAGGGGAAACGCATTGAAGATGACATAACGGTAGATAATGAGTTGAATAAAGAAACAACTGTTGTGAATGCCGGGGAAGAGTCCAACTTACAAACAGTTCATAATCAAAGTGGTAATGAAACTGAAATAATGAAGGAAGAAGATATTGATAATATGGAAAACTACACTGATGAAGACTACATGTTACTCGAGGTGTGCATACCATTGACTAAAAAAGTGTTGATATTGAAGGAAACATTGAAATTATGAAAAGTATAACATCTATTGGGAAGATGTCGATGAGCTAAAAAATTTGGGAACACAAACACAAGAAATGCTTGAATACTACGCAACTCAATATCTGGTGACCGTTGTTCAATACAACAAAGAAGAGTATGAAAAAAGACAGAAAGCAAAAAAGTTAATATTTACATATGAAGATGTTATTTTTTATTAATAAATGCAAGCCTATTTTTATAAAACACAAGTTATTAGTTATATAAAACGCAATATACTTTTAGTTAAACGCAAACTGTATTTTTTTAAATATTATTTTATTAAATTCTATTAATTAAGTAATATTTTCATATGAAGAGGTTATTTTTTTTATAAATAAATGCAAGCTTATTTTTATAAAACAGAAGTTATTAGTTATATAAAACGCAAGTTACTTTTATTTAAACGCAAACTGTATTTTTTTTAAAATATGATGGTAAGTTGTATTAACAAAATATAAATTAAGCAAAATAATTAATGTATCTTATAAATGTTCCACATAAAACTGCAACCAGATGAATATTATACAAAGGAAGAAAGTTGGGAAAAAAGGCATTCAGTCTTCACAAGCAATATGTTCGATCTAATGAGGAAATTAAAACTACAAAGCCTACAAGGATTTAAGATAATCATGGTGCCAATGCTTACAGACCTGCATTACTACGTGATGGGCTTCAACATCCGTGATGCCATTGTAGAGCTACTGGACAACTCAAACGATGAAACAGATTTTGATGAACGATACAAAGGAGTGCCACAAGTGCTGGTAAGAAAACAGTTTAAAAAAATTGTAAAGATTATCAACATGTTTATCAATGAAATGAAATCTTTGAAAGTGATTTGTGTGTTTTGCTAGTTTTATTATCATTTCGTAATCGATTCAGGGATTCCGCACCTGAATTGATATATTTGTTTGATCATAGTCTTTGTTTTGACAATTCGATCCTCACATACAAAAGTAGATGAAGAAATAGAAAAGCCGAAGGGGAAACGCATTGAAGTTGAAGACATAACGGTAGATAATGAGTTGAATAAAGAAGCAACTGTTGTGAAGGCCGGGGAAGAGGGCAACTTACAAACAGTTCATAATCAAAGGGGTAATGAAACTGAAATAATGAAGGAAGGAGATCTTGATAATATGGAAAACTACACTAATGAAGACTACATGTTACCCGAGGTGTGCACACCATTGACTAAAAAAACTGTTAATATTGAAGAAAACATTGAAATTGATGAACAGTATAACATCTATTGGGAAGATGTCGATGAGCTAAAAAATTTGGGAACACAAACACAAGAAATGCTTGAATACTACGCAACTCAATATCCGGTGACCGTTGTTGAATACGACAAAGAAGAGTATGAAAAAAGACAGAAAGCAAAAAAGGTAATATTTACATATGAAGATGTTATTTTTTATAAAAAATGCAAGCCTATTTTTATAAAACACAAGTTATTAGTTATATAAAACGCAATATACTTTTCGTTAATCGCAAACTGTATTTTTTTAAATATTATTTTATTAAATTCTATTAATTAAGTAATATTTACATATGAAGATGTTATTTTTTTATATATAAATGCAAGCTTATTTTTATAAAACGCAAGTTATTAGTTATATAAAACGCAAGATACTTTTATTTAAACACAAACTGTATTTTTTTTTTAAAATATGATGGTAGGTTGTATTAACAAAATATAAATTAAGCAAAATAATTAATGTATCTTATAAATGTTCCACATAAAACTGCAGCCAGATTAATATTATACAAAGGAAGAAAGTTGGGAAAAAAGGCATTCAGTCTTCACAAGCAATATGTTGGATCTAATGAGGAAATTAAAACTACAAAGCCTACAAGGATTTAAGATAAACATGGTGCCAATGCCTACAGACCTGCATTACTACGTGGTGGGCTTCAACATCTGGGATGCCATTGTAGAGCTACTGGACAACTCAAACGATGAAACAGATTTTGATGAATGATACAAAGGAGTGCCACAAGTGCTGGTAAGAAAATAGTTTAAAAAAATTGTAAAGATTATCAACATGTTTATCAATGAAATGAAATCTTTGAAAGTGATTTGCGTGTTTTGCTAGTTTTATTATCATTTCGTAATCGATTCAGGGATTCCGCACCTGAATTGATATAGTTGTTTGATCATAGTCTTTGTTTTGACAATTCGATCCTCACATACAAAAGTAGATGAAGAAATAGAAAAGCCGAAGGGGAAACGCATTGAAGTTGAAGACATAACGGTATATAATGAGTTGAATAAAGAAACAACTGTTGTGAATGCTGGGGAAGAGTGCAACTTACAAACAGTTCATAATCAAAGGGGTAATGAAACTGAAATAATGAAGGAAGAAGATATTGATAATATGGAAAACTACACTGATGAAGACTACATGTTACCCGAGGTGTGCACACCATTGACTAAAAAAGTGTTGATATTGAAGAAAACATTGAAATTGATGAACAGTATAACATATATTGGGAAGATGTCGATGAGCTAAAAAATTTGGGAACACAAACACAAGAAATGCTTGAATACTACGCAACTCAATATCCGGTGACCGTTGTTGAATACGACAAAGAAGAGTATGAAAAAATACAGAAAGCAAAAAAGGTAATATTTACATATGAAGATGTTATTTTTTATAAATAAATGCAAGCCTATTTTTATAAAACACAAGTTATTAGTTATATAAAACGCAATATACGTTTAGTTAAACGCAAACTGTATTTTTTTAATTATTAATTTATTAAATTCTATTAATTAAGTAATATTTACCTATGAAGATGTTATTTTTTTATAAATAAATGCAAGCTTATTTTTATAAAACGCAAGTTATTAGTTATATAAAACGCAAGATACTTTTGTTTAAACGCAAACTATATTTTTTTTTAAAATATGATGGTAAGTTGTATTAACAAAATATAAATTAAGCAAAATAATTAATGTGTCTTATAAATGTTCCACATAAAATTGCAGCCAGATGAATATTATACAAGGCCTTCAGTCTTCACAAGCAATATGTTGGATCTAATGAGGAAATAAAAACTACAAAGCCTACAAGGGTTTAAGATAATCATGGTGCCAATGCTTATAGACCTGCATTACTACGTGGTGGGCTTCAACATCTGGGATGCCATTGTAGAACTACTGGACAACTCAAACGATGAAACAGATTTTGATGAACAATACAAAGGAGTGCCACAAGTGCTGGTAAGAAAACAGTTTAAAAAAAATTGTAAAGATTATCAACATGTTTATCAATGAAGTGAAATCTTTGAAAGTTTTTTGTGTGTTTTGCTAGTTTTATTATCATTTCGTAATCGATTCAGGGATTCCGCACCTGGATTGATATACTTGTTTGATCATTGTCTTTGTTTTGACAATTCGATCCTCACATACAAAAGTAGATGAAGAAATAGAAAAGCCGGAGGGGAAACGCATTGAAGTTGAAGACATAACGGTAGATAATGAGTTTAATAAAGAAACAACTGTTGTGAATGCCGGGGAAGAGTGCAACTTACAAACAGTTCATAATCAAAGGGGTAATGAAACTGAAATAATGAAGGAAGAAGATATTGATAATATGGAAAACTACACTGATGAAGACTACATGTTACCCGAGGTGTGCACACCATTGACTAAAGAAGTGTTGATATTGAAGGAAACGTTGAAATTGATGAACAGTATAACATCTATTGGGAAGACGTCGATGAGCTAAAAAATTTGGGAACAAAAACACAAGAAATGCTTGAATACTACGTAACTCAATATCCGGTGACCATTGTTGAATACGAGAAAGAAGAGTATGAAAAAAGACAGAAAGCAAAAAAGGTAATATTTACATATGAAGATGTTATTTTTATAAATAAATGCAAGCATATTTTTATAAAACACAAGTTATTAGTTATATAAAACGCAATATACTTTTAGTTAAATGCAAACTATATTTTTTTAAAAATAAATGCAAGCTTATTTTTATAAAACGCAAGTTATTAGTTATATAAATCGCAAGATACTTTTATTTAAACGCAAACTGTATTTTTTTTTAAAATATGATGGTAAGTTGTATTAACAAAATATAAATTAAGCAAAATAATTAATGTGCCTTATAAATGTTCCACATAAAATTGCAGCCAGTTGAATATTATACAAAGAAAGAAAGTTGGGAAAAAATGCATTCAGTCTTCACAAGCAATATGTTGGATCTAATGAGGAAATTAAAACTACAAAGCCTGCAAGGATTTATGATAATCTTGTTGCCAATGCTTATAGACCTGCATTACTAAGTGGTGGGCTTCAACATCTGGGATGCCATTGTAGAGCTACTGGACAACTCAAACGATGAAACAGATTTTGATGAACGATACAAAGGAGTGCCACAAGTGCTGGTAAGGAAACAGTTTAAAAAAAATTGTAAAGATTATCAACATGTTTATCAATGAAATGAAATCTTTGAAAGTGATTTGTGTGTTTTGCTAGTTTTATTATCATTTCGTAATCGATTCAGGGATTCTGCACCTGAATTGATATACTTGTTTGATCATTGTCTTTGTTTTGACAATTCGATCCTCACATACAAAAGTAGATGAAGAAATAGAAAAGCCGAAGGGGAAACGCATTGAAGTTGAAGACATAACGGTAGATAATGAGTTTAATAAAGAAACAACTGTTGTGAATGCCGGGGAAGAGTGCAACTTACAAACAGTTCATAATCAAAGGGGTAATGAAACTGAAATAATGAAGGAAGAAGATATTGATAATATGGAAAACTACACTGATGAAGACTACATGTTACCCGAGGTGTGCACACCATTGACTAAAAAAGTATTTATATAGAAGGAAACGTTGAAATTGATGAACAGTATAACATCTATTGGGAAGACGTCGATGAGCTAAAAAATTTGGGAACACAAACACAAGAAATGCTTGAATACTACGCAACTCAATATCCGGTGACCATTGTTGAATACGACAAAAAAGAGTATGAAAAAAGACAGAAAGCAAAAAAGGTAATATTTACATATGAAGATGTAATTTTTTATAAATAAATGCAAGCCTATTTTTATAAAACACAAGTTTTTAGTTATATAAAACGCAATATACTTTTAGTTAAATGCAAACTGTATTTTTTTAAAAATAAATGCAAGATTATTTTTATAAAACGCAAGTTATTAGTTATATAAAACGCAAGATACTTTTATTTAAACGCAAACTGTATTTTTTTTTTAAAATATGATGGTAAGTTGTATTATCAAAATATAAATTAAGCAAAATAATTAATGTGTCTTATAAATGTTCCACATAAAATTGCAGCCAGTTGAATATTATACAAAGAAAGAAAGTTGGGAAAAAAGGCATTCAGTCTTCACAAGCAATATGTTGGATCTAATGAGGAAATTAAAACTACAAAGCCTGCAAGGATTTAAGATAATCTTGCTGCCAATGCTTATAGACCTGCATTACTACGTGGTGGGCTTCAATATTTGGGATGCCATTGTAGTGCTAGTGGACAACTCAAACGATGAAACAGATTTTGATGAACGATACAAAGGAGTGCCACAAGTGCTGGTAAGGAAACAGTTTAAAAAAATCGTAAAGATTATCAACATGTTTATCAATGAAATGAAATCTTTGAAAGTGATTTGTGTGTTTTGCTAGTTTTATTATCATTTCGTAATCGATTCAGGGATTCTGCACCTGAATTGATATACTTATTTGATCATAGTCTTTGTTTTGACAATTCGCTCCTCACATACAAAAGTAGATGAAGAAATAGAAAAGCCGAAGGGGAAACGCATTGAAGATGACATAACGGTAGATAATGAGTTGAATAAAGAAACAACTGTTGTGAATGCCGGGGAAGAGTGCAACTTACAAACAGTTCATAATCAAAGGGGTAATGAAACTGAAATAATGAAGGAAGAAGATATTGATAATATGGAAAACTACACTGATGAAGACTACATGTTACTCGAGGTGTGCATACCATTGACTAAAAAAGTGTTGATATTGAAGGAAACATTGAAATTATGAAAAGTATAACATCTATTGGGAAGATGTCGATGAGCTAAAAAATTTGGGAACACAAACACAAGAAATGCTTGAATACTACGCAACTCAATATCTGGTGACCGTTGTTCAATACAACAAAGAAGAGTATGAAAAAAGACAGAAAGCAAAAAAGTTAATATTTACATATGAAGATGTTATTTTTTATTAATAAATGCAAGCCTATTTTTATAAAACACAAGTTATTAGTTATATAAAACGCAATATACTTTTAGTTAATCGCAAACTGTATTTTTTTAAATATTATTTTATTAAATTCTATTAATTAAGTAATATTTTCATATGAAGAGGTTATTTTTTTTATAAATAAATGCAAGCTTATTTTTATAAAACAGAAGTTATTAGTTATATAAAACGCAAGTTACTTTTATTTAAACGCAAACTGTATTTTTTTTAAAATATGATGGTAAGTTGTATTAACAAAATATAAATTAAGCAAAATAATTAATGTACCTTATAAATGTTCCACATAAAACTGCAACCAGATGAATATTATACAAAGGAAGAAAGTTGGGAAAAAAGGCATTCAGTCTTCACAAGCAATATGTTCGATCTAATGAGGAAATTAAAACTACAAAGCCTACAAGGATTTAAGATAATCATGGTGCCAATGCTTACAGACCTGCATTACTACGTGATGGGCTTCAACATCCGTGATGCCATTGTAGAGCTACTGGACAACTCAAACGATGAAACAGATTTTGATGAACGATACAAAGGAGTGCCACAAATGCTGGTAAGAAAACAGTTTAAAAAAATTGTAAAGATTATCAACATGTTTATCAATGAAATGAAATCTTTGAAAGTGATTTGTGTGTTTTGCTAGTTTTATTATCATTTCGTAATCGATTCAGGGATTCCGCACCTGAATTGATTTACTTGTTTGATCATTGTCTTTGTTTTGACAATTCGATCCTCACATACAAAAGTAGATGAAGAAATAGAAAAGCTGAAGGGGAAACCCATTGAAGTTGAAGACATAACGGTAGATAATGAGTTTAATAAAGAAACAACTGTTGTGAATGCCGGGGAAGAGTGCAACTTACAAACAGTTCATAATCAAAGGGGTAATGAAACTGAAATAATGAAGCAAGAAGATATTGATAATATGGAAAACTACACTGATGAAGACTACATGTTACCCGAGGTGTGCACACCATTGACTAAAAAAGTGCTGATATTGAAGGTAACGTTGAAATTGATGAACAGTATAACATCTATTGGGAAGACGTCGATGAGCTAAAAAATTTGGGAACACAAACACAAGAAATGCTTGAATACTATGCAACTCAATATCTGGTGACCGTTGTTCAATACAACAAAGAAGAGTATGAAAAAAGACAGAAAGCAAAAAAGTTAATATTTACATACGAAGATGTTATTTTTTATTAATAAATGCAAGCCTATTTTTATAAAACACAAGTTATTAGTTATATAAAACGCAATATACTTTTAGTTAAACGCAAACTGTATTTTTTTAAATATTATTTTATTAAATTCTATTAATTAAGTAATATTTTCATATGAAGAGGTTATTTTTTTATAAATAAATGCAAGCTTATTTTTATAAAACAGAAGTTATTAGTTATATAAAACGCAAGATACTTTTATTTAAACGCAAACTGTATTTTTTTTAAAATATGATGGTAAGTTGTATTAACAAAATATAAATTAAGCAAAATAATTAATGTATCTTATAAATGTTCCACATAAAACTGCAACCAGATGAATATTATACAAAGGAAGAAAGTTGGGAAAAAAGGCATTCAGTCTTCACAAGCAATATGTTCGATCTAATGAGGAAATTAAAACTACAAAGCCTACAAGGATTTAAGATAATCATGGTGCCAATGCTTACAGACCTGCATTACTACGTGATGGGCTTCAACATCCGTGATGCCATTGTAGAGCTACTGGACAACTCAAACGATGAAACAGATTTTGATGAACGATACAAAGGAGTGCCACAAGTGCTGGTAAGAAAACAGTTTAAAAAAAAAATTGTAAAGATTATCAACATGTTTATCAATGAAATGAAATCTTTGAAAGTGATTTGTGTGTTTTGCTAGTTTTATTATCATTTCGTAATCGATTCAGGGATTCCGCACCTGAATTGATTTACTTGTTTGATCATTGTCTTTGTTTTGACAATTCGATCCTCACATACAAAAGTAGATGAAGAAATAGAAAAGCCGAAGGGGAAACGCATTGAAGTTGAAGACATAACGGTAGATAATGAGTTTAATAAAGAAACAACTGTTGTGAATGCCGGGGAAGAGTGCAACTTACAAACAGTTCATAATCAAAGGGGTAATGAAACTGAAATAATGAAGCAAGAAGATATTGATAATATGGAAAACTACACTGATGAAGACTACATGTTACCCGTGTGCACACCATTGACTAAAAAAGTGCTGATATTGAAGGAAACGTTGAAATTGATGAACAGTATAACATCTATTGGGAAGACGTCGATGAGCTAAAAAATTTGGGAACACAAACACAAGAAATGCTTGAATACTACGCAACTCAATATCTGGTGACCGTTGTTCAATACAACAAAGAAGAGTATGAAAAAAGACAGAAAGCAAAAAAGTTAATATTTACATATGAAGATGTTATTTTTTATTAATAAATGCAAGCCTATTTTTATAAAACACAAGTTATTAGTTATATAAAACGCAATATACTTTTAGTTAAACGCAAACTGTATTTTTTTAAATATTATTTTATTAAATTCTATTAATTAAGTAATATTTTCATATGAAGAGGTTATTTTTTTATAAATAAATGCAAGCTTATTTTTATAAAACAGAAGTTATTAGTTATATAAAACGCAAGATACTTTTATTTAAACGCAAACTGTATTTTTTTTTAAAATATGATGGTAAGTTGTATTAACAAAATATAAATTAAGCAATATAATTAATGTATCTTATAAATGTTCCACATAAAACTGCAACCAGATGAATATTATACAAAGGAAGAAAGTTGGGAAAAAAGGCATTCAGTCTTCACAAGCAATATGTTCGATCTAATGAGGAAATTAAAACTACAAAGCCTACAAGGATTTAAGATAATCATGGTGCCAATGCTTACAGACCTGCATTACTACGTGATGGGCTTTAACATCCGTGATGCCATTGTAGAGCTACTGGACAACTCAAACGATGAAACAGATTTTGATGAACGATACAAAGGAGTGCCACAAGTGCTGGTAAGAAAACAGTTTAAAAAAAAATTGTAAAGATTATCAACATGTTTATCAATGAAATGAAATCTTTGAAAGTGATTTGTGTGTTTTACTAGTTTTATTATCATTTCGTAATCGATTCAGGGATTCCGCACCTGAATTGATTTACTTGTTTGATCATTGTCTTTGTTTTGACAATTCGATCCTCACATACAAAAGTAGATGAAGAAATAGAAAAGCCGAAGGGGAAACGCATTGAAGTTGAAGACATAACGGTAGATAATGAGTTTAATAAAGAAACAACTGTTGTGAATGCCTGGGAAGAGTGCAACTTACAAACAGTTCATAATCAAAGGGGTAATGAAACTGAAATAATGAAGGAAGAAGATATTGATAATATGGAAAACTTCACTGATGAAGACTACATGTTACCCGAGGTGTGCACACCATTGACTAAAAAAGTGTTGATATTGAAGAAAACATTGAAATTGATGAACAGTATAATATCTATTGGGAAGATGTCGATTAGCTAAAAAATTTGGGAACACAAACACAGGAAATGCTTGAATACTACGCAACTCAATATTCGTTGACCGTTGTTGAATATGACAAAGAAGAGTATGAAAAAAGACAGAAAGCAAAAAAGGTAATATTTAAATATGAAGATGTTATTTTTTATAAATAAATGCAAGCCTATTTTTTATAAAACACAAGTTAGTAGTTATATAAAACGCAATATACTTTTTGTTAAACGCAAACTGTATTTTTTTAAATATTATTTTATTAAATTCTATTAATTAAGTAATATTTACATATGAAGATGTTATTTTTTTATAAATAAATGCAAGCTTATGTTTATAAAACGCAAAACGCAAGATACTTTTATTTAAATGCAAACTGTATTTATTTTAAAATATGATGGTAAGTTGTATTAACAAAATATAAATTAAGCAAAATAATTAATGTGTCTTATAAATGATCCACATAAAATTGCAGCCAGATGAATATTATACAAAGAAAGAAAGTTGGGAAAAAAGGCCTTCAGTCTTCACAAGCAATATGTTGGAACTAATGAGGAAATATAACTACAAAGCCTACAAGGATTTAAGATAATCATGGTGCCAATGCTTATAGACCTGCATTACTACGTGGTGGGCTTCAACATCTGGGATGCCATTGTAGAGCTACTGGACAACTCAAACGATGAAACAGATTTTGATGAACGATACAAAGGAGTGCCACAAGTGCTGGTAAGAAAACAGTTTAAAAAAATTGTAAAGATTCTCAACATGTTTATCAATGACTTGAAATCTTTGAAAGTGATTTGTGTGTTTTGCTAGTTTTATTATCATTTCGTAATCGATTCAGGGATTCCGCACCTGAATTGATATACTTGTTTGATCATTATCTTTGTTTTGACAATTCGATCCTCACATACAAAAGTAGATGAAGAAATAAAAAGCCGAAGGGGAAACGCATTGAAGTTGATGACATAACGGTAGATAATGAGTTTAATAAAGAAACAACTGTTGTGAATGCCGGGGAAGAGTGCAACTTACAAACAGTTCATAATCAAAGGGGTAATGAAACTGAAATAATGAAGGAAGAAGATATTGATAATATGGAAAACTACACTGATGAAGACTACATGTTACCCGAGGTGTGCACACCATTGACTAAAGAAGTGTTGATATTGAAGGAAACGTTGAATTTGATGAACAGTATAACATCTATTGGGAAGACGTCGATGAGCTAAAAAATTTGGGAACAAAAACACAAGAAATGCTTGAATACTACGTAACTCAATATCCGGTGACCATTGTTGAATACGAGAAAGAAGAGTATGAAAAAAGATAGAAAGCAAAAAAGGTAATATTTACATATGAAGATGTTATTTTTATAAATAAATGCAAGCATATTTTTATAAAACACAAGTTATTAGTTATATAAAACGCAATATACTTTTAGTTAAATGCAAACTATATTATAAATGTTCCACATAAAATTGCAGCCAGATGAATATTATACAAAGAAAGAAAGTTGGGAAAAAAGGCCTTCAGTCTTCACAAGCAATATGTTGGAACTAATGAGGAAATTAAAACTACAAAGCCTACAAGGATTTAAGATAATCATGGTGCCAATGCTTACAGACCTGCATTACTACGTGATGGGCTTCAACATTCGTGATGCCATTGTAGAGCTACTGGACAACTCAAACGATGAAACAGATTTTGATGAACGATACAAAGGAGTGCCACAAGTGCTGGTAAGAAAACAGTCTAAAAAAAATTGTAAAGATTATCAACATGTTTATCAATGAAATGAAATCTTTGAAAGTGATTTGTGTGTTTTGCTAGTTTTATTATCATTTCGTTATCGATTCAGGGATTCTGCACCTGAATTGATATACTTGTTTGATCATTGTCTTTGTTTTGACAATTCGATCCTCACATACAAAAGTAGATGAAGAAATAGAAAAGCCGAAGGGGAAACGCATTGAATTTGAAGACATAACGGTAGATAATGAGTTTAATAAAGAAACAACTGTTGTGAATGCCGGGGAAGAGTGCAACTTACAAACAGTTCATAATCAAAGGGGTAATGAAACTGAAATAATGATGGAAGAAGATATTGATAATATGGAAAACTACACTGATGAAGACTACATGTTACCCGAGGTGTGCACACCATTGACTAAAAAAGTGTTGATATTGAAGGAAACGTTGAAATTGATGAACAGTATAACATCTATTGGGAAGACGTCGATGAGCTAAAAAATTTGGGAACACAAACACAAGAAATGCTTGAATACTACGCAACTAAATATCCGGTGACCATTGTTGAATACGACAAAGAAGAGTATGAAAAAAGACAGAAAGCAAAAAAGGTAATATTTACATATGAAGATGTTATTTTTTATAAATAAATGCAAGCCTATTTTATAAAACACAAGTTATTAGTTATATAAAACGCAATATACTTTTAGTTAAATGCAAACTGTATTTTTTTTAAAATAAATGCAAGCTTATTTTTATAAAACGCAAGTTATTAGTTATATAAAACGCAAGATACTTTTATTTAAACGCAAACTGTATTTTTTTTAAAATATGATGGTAAGTTGTATTAACAAAATATAAATTAAGCAAAATAATTAATGTGTCTTATAAATGTTCCACATAAAATTGCATCCAGATGAATATTATACAAAGAAAGAAAGTTGGGAAAAAAGGCATTCAGTCTTCACAAGCAATATGTTGGATCTAATGAGGAAATTAAAACTACAAAGCCTGCAAGGATTTAAGATAATCTTGCTGCCAATGCTTATAGACCTGCATTACTACGTGCATGGTTGCAAAAGTCGCTAGGCGCTCCCTAGTCGGAGTCGGGAGTACTCGGGGAGTTCTCGGCCTAGTCGGAGAGTACTCGGGGAGTACTCGGCCTAGGCGTAGGGTACTCGGTCCTCGGCAACCTACCTTGTAGCGATTACTCGGGGAGTACCCGGCCTTCGAGACCTTGTTTTACAACAGAGACTACGTGGTGGGCTTCAACATCTGGGATGCCATTGTAGAGCTACTGGACAACTCAAACGATGAAACAGATTTTGATGACCGATACAAAGGAGTGCCACAAATGCTGGTAAGGAAACAGTTTAAAAAAATTGTAAAGATTATCAACATGTTTATCAATGAAATGAAATCTTTGAAAGTGATTTTGTGTTTTGCTAGTTTTTTTATCATTTCGTAATCGATTCAGGGATTCTGCACCTGAATTGATATACTTGTTTGATCATAGTCTTTATTTTGACAATTCGATCCTCACATACAAAAGTAGATGAAGAAATAGAAAAGCCGAAGGGGAAACGCATTGAAGTTGACGACATAACGGTAGATAATGAGTTGAATAAAGAAACAACTGTTGTGAATGCCGGGGAAGAGTGCAACTTACAAACAGTTCCTAATCAAAGGGGTAATGAAACTGAAATAATGAAGGAAGAAGATATTGATAATATGGAAAACTATACTGATGAAGACATGATGTTACCCGAGGTGTGCATACCATTGACTAAAAAAGTGTTGATATTGAAGGAAACATTGAAATTATGAAAAGTATAACATCTATTGGGAAGATGTCAATGAGCTAAAAAATTTGGGAACACAAACACAAGAAATGCTTGAATACTACGCAACTCAATATCCGGTGACCGTTGTTGAATACGACAAAGAAGAGTATGAAAAAAGACAGAAAGCAAAAAAGTTAATATTTACATATGAAGATGTTATTTTTTATAAATAAATGCAAGCCTATTTTTATAAAACACAAGTTATTAGTTATATAAAACGCAATATACTTTTAGTTAAACGCAAACTGTATTTTTTTAAATATTATTTTATTAAATTCTATTAATTAAGTAATATTTACATATGAAGATGTTATTTTTTTTATAAATAAACGCAAGCTTATTTTTATAAAACGCAAATTATTAGTTATATAAAACGCAAGATACTTTTATTTAAACGCAAACTGTATTTTTTTTAAATATTATTTTATTAAATTCTATTAATTAGGTATGGATGGATGAAATGGATAACAAGATGAGATCGTACAAGGAAATTGAGGAAGATATGGATGACATGGTAGAAGAAATAAAAACAAAGTACTTTTGATGTACAGAGTTGATGGAAAGATGTGGAAAGTGGGTATCATTTACGTGTAGGAGAAGCAAGTAATGATGACAAGGCTGGAAAGTATGATGACACAAAGGAGATTGTTGTTCGTTTAAACAAAGGGAGAGAAAATGAAGAAGGTTTGAGAATCGAAGAGGTATATGAGGATGTGGTTACTACAAACAATGTACCTGCCAATTCTAATGAAGGAATTGTAGAACCAATGACTGATAGTGTTGAAATAATTGACTCAACAATAAATCAACTACATACAGTCGATCACTGTCTTTATGCTATGAAAAAAATCAATCAAGCAAAATATGGCATGCCTGAAAGACAGTATTGCTGTAACACCCCGGCCCGGAATGGGCTGACGTGTCACAATATCATATCAGAGACAAAAGACAAAGTTTCATTTATTTAATTATAAAACATATAGCGTTACGGAAGACAGGTGGTCCATAGTCTTAAAGTAAAACTTCATAATATTAAACATAAGTGACAGGCTTCTTTAGGTAGCATCCTATGTTTTATTGCTCTCTTTTTATCCCGCCCAAAGTAACCTGTTAACTTGTAGATACAAAAAGTTTACGGAATGAGCTGAAGGCCCAGTACGGAATAATAGGCTCAAATAGTAACGCAATAATTAACTGAACTGATAACACAAATACTGATCTGAAACGTAACAAACATATAACTGAACTGAATCATGTAATACAGATGTACCCATAAGCCAAACTGAATTCTATTATACGTGTTGATATCCGGGTAGCTACTCCCGTCTATCAACACATGAAATGGCGCAGGTTGGCATACCCGCAACCATTTCCGGAACTGAAACTGAAACTGAACTAGGATCGATCCATACGCCTCCTAATGGCACTGTACCACACCTGTACTTAAGAGACGTCGTGAACTAATCTCTCCGTCACGGGTGGAGCACATGATGCCGATGCCACAACATCATGCCCGCGGTACACTCCACGGGAAGCGGTAGCTTAGGGTAACAGAGTACTGAAAATCTGAGTCATATAATCTGATGCAAATAATAACTAATACTAATAATATCATATACTTTGGAACATACGATAATGAGTTAATTAAAAGTATCGTATGATATATATATATATTTTATTTCCAATATTAATTATATTTAGAACGAGAAACGAACGGACTGTCAAATGAATTGATGCTCAAAGACGGAGGAGTTTTAATATTTATATATATTATTAGTAGGGTTTATATCAATTGAACCAGATAACAAAGGAGAGGGGTAATGATCCGTACCTTAATGCTCCAAATGATGCTAACTTGTTCACAAGCTTTTACAATTATCTACAACGAGTTATATATATATATATATATATATATATATATTTATGTTAGAATAATATTTAAATTATGGATATGTTTAGTTAAAATTGTCTTTACAAAAGTTAATAATATGCTTATCAATTATCTATAAATCTTTTAAGTTTGTTAAATTTATGTAGATTATATGTAAACGTTTTAATAAATAATGTTCTTTTTAATTCTTTGTTAATATCATAATTTATGAGACACATAACTAGTGATATTTTTAAACTCTAAAAGTAATTAATTTACATTTCCCGACTCTACAAATTGTCAAACATCCATATGATTTTAAGTTTTCAAGGTAAGTTTTATTAATACTTGACAATATATTTAACGTCAAAAGCATATTTTAATATATTAAATTAAAAAATCAAGTAATAACTTTCTAGTATACTTATGGATAACCCATCATCCATTTACGTAAATATTTATTAGCTTTCTTGAATTATTAAATATAATATTATATTATGGAAAAATGACTGAACCACAGAAAGGTTTAAAGTCATAAACTAAACAAGTATAGACTTTTATAAACCCAGATGTACTCCTCCCTTAACCAGTAGGTTAACCATGTATACTAATTCAAAAGTTCAGAATACTAACAAAATCATGAGGAACATGGTTTGAAACCGTAAGTTTAGCGTGTTTACTAGTTACCCAGTTTAACTAGATTTAAATTTGTATAATTATTAAAAATGATGATAGAAATATACCCCTCTTGTCTTCTTCAAAGTTCACCGGAAATAGAGTAGGTCTGTCGGAAATTGTTTATGACTTCAGCGAGGGTTTTGTTTGAACGCAGCGACGTGACCGAAGGTTTTTAATAAGGCAGAGACAGGTAACGTAGTTATTATCTTTAAGAAAAGGAAACCTGGTTGATGCTACAAAGGGTCGTCGGAGAACGAGTAAGTTGACCGGAAACTGTATCCAGCCCTACAGGAGGTTTCGAAACTTAAATATATGGTCGAAGGATACTAATAAGGTGAAGGTAGGTAGCAACAATATTATTTTGGCGTTTTGGGTTTGTTTTCGGTTCACCGGAAAAATGTTATAGAACAGAGCATAAGATTGAAAGTGAAGGAGATGGGTTGGAGGTGACGATCAGTCGGAGATCCGTGTAACACCCCAACCGATGGCAGAATCATCGAGGTGCCACGTAGTGACGATTGTTCAAAAGCTCATGGTACTAAAATGTAAATATTATTGAATAAACCAAAATTGTCTTACATGGAAATGGAAATACATTGTCTAATTGAAATGTAAATATTGAAATAACTGAATTAAAATAAAGCACTAAATGTCTCTTGTTAAAGCACTAGATCAAACTGCACCTGAAACATGTACAAAATAGATTTGGTCAACACATGAAATGTTGGTGAGCATTCCTAGTTTTGATATATATAGTAGGTTAAAAAGTTATATAATTCAAGTGCAAGCTACAGTGCAAATATGTAAACTATGTATCATACAAATGAGCGAAATCAACCCTGTGACTGTATAATGTACTGTATGAACTGTAGTGTACTTATCCAATAAATGGATAAAAGCTTAACACTGGCCACGGATTCTCCGATGAAAAAGGGGGAGAATCAATCTAGGCGGGTTGTCAATCCAAATAGCGCTATCCAATGTTAAGGTCGGCTTGTACCATGTTAATGATTTCACTAAGTACAAATGTAATCCACATCTATTGTCTAAGCATAAAGCACGTTGTAAGCAATGCACATAGTACTAGAATTGTATTTGTAAAAATGTAAACTTGTATTTGAAATTGTAATAGTGTACATGTAACACCCCAAAAATGTATAAAAGCAAAAAGGGGTAGGAATACTCACAGTTCACGTAGTAGTTTGAGATTTAACTGGACAACGAGATATGAATTTAGATTACTCCCAAATGATCAACCTAAAGTATTTGATAATGTATAAGGAAATAACTCTAGGATACATGTATTTCTAGGGTTTCGATTTGGGGATAAACGTTTATTTGATTAATAACAATTTGTTTATTTAATGTAAGAAATTTAATGAATAAATAAATAAAAGTCTCTTGGCAAAATTTTAAGTTGAATATGGTCACAACATAAGGTTTTAAGTATGAAAATAATTTTTATAAAATTATTTTCTTGAAAATAGATATTTAATCTAATTATTTCAAATTGTCAAAATACGACTTTAATATCTAAAAATATTAAAATCAAAGAATTTCTGAATTAAAAATTGCATTTCAGTTCTAGATAGTTAGAACTAATTTATGTAAAATTTTGGTGCAAAAATATTGTAAAATGAATTTATTATGAATTATTTATGATTAAAACTAACAAAAATTGATTAAAAATATTAAACAAACGGTTTTTCAGAAATAAAAATTTATTTCTGAAATGTATATTGTTATACAAATTTAGGATAATTTTTGTGTGATTTAATAAAATCATTTAGATATTTTTATTGAATATAAATAAAATAGAATAAAGTTGAAATATTTATTATATATATTAAATAAATGATTTTTGAAAATCTAAAAATTGGATAATAAACATTATCATTTAAATTGCATAAAATAAATTTTATAGAATTTATAAAGTTGTTTTGGTATTTTAAATGTATAATACATGTTTAGAATTAAAATATATGTTTAAATCTATAAAGGAAAAGGCTAAAAAAATTGTGGTGCTCGTGGGAATCGAACCAGCGACCTGACCCGGTCTGATTGCCAGCCCCATATGCATCTACCACTAAGCTATGCCTTTGTTTGTGTTTTAAACAGAAATGCAAAAATTAAAAAGCTTCAGTCTGCGATGTGTTCTTCCCCAATCCATGTTATTCGAAACCCTAGTTTTGCAATTGATTAAATTACACAACATTAACCCAATTAATCATGGGGTTAATGTTGTGTAGGTTCCGATAAATGAAACCCACCAAAGATTACGAACTTACAAACTTGTTTAAGGTACGATTGCTCAGTCAATGCAAAAGTCAAAAATGCGTGATGAACACAGATTTGGATGGATCTTTATAAGAAATTGAGAGTGGGAGTTTGATTGTCGGCGTGTATAGTCTCAATTGACAGGTTCAATTTATAGACTCATGCTCGATTTGGAAGGTTTCAATTTCTTGACCAAAGTCAAGTCAAATGCGCGTATGTTTAAAGAATTGGAGTGAGTTTTGGCAATAATCACGGATTATAATCATAGGGGTTTGTTAGTTGGTCAAATAGGAGCATTTATTAGTGATTATGCTCCACGATTATAGCTTGTTGTCTCCTTTTGTTGTTCTTGATCGCGCGCACATCAGTAACAGGGGAGAAGAGAATAAGATGACTCAGGTTAGATGAGCTTATATATAATTTAGGTTAGGATTTAGTCAAATATGGGGTGTAGCCTAGATGGTCACGCGTGTGTGTGTGAGGTGGCCCGTCTCCGGTTCGATACCCGGCAACAGCAGCCTTTCCTCTCTTTTTTTTTAACACAGGTAAGGAATGAGGGGGAGTGGGCTTGGACAAGTGGGCTGCATCTTCTGGTTGGGCCGGTTTGTGGGCTGTGTACTGGGCTTCAAAGAGAAGGGAATAGAGGGTTGGTTATGTTGGGTTGTGGTTTGTAGAGATGGTAAAAAAAATGTATTTATATAAGATCTGAATTTTTTTTTATTTTCAATATTATTATTATTATTATTATTATTATTATTATATAAAAGAATAAAAAGTGACGGATGTCACAGCATCCCCTACTTTTAGCAACTTCGTCCCGAAGTTAATAGTAACATAGGGTTATGGATGCTTGGGTAAAATTTAAGATAAATGTGGTTTGGAAAATTCGAATGATTTGGATAAGAGGTTTGATGGGTGTGAGTTAAGGATTGGATTTAGTTCGTCTCGAATAGTAAAGAGAATAAAAATCTAGTAAATCAATAAATTTCAAGTTTTAGGAATCCCAAAATAAATGTACGAGTCGATAGACTATAGAAAGACTAAATGAACTAACAAGCAAACAGAGTTTGTTCCTGGTCCGACTTCCAGTCACACTTTCAATGCATCATCAGTGTTTGTATACAGGGTGTACCGCAGCTAACCCACCACACTTTTGATACCTTGAAAACGTATTGGACGTCTACCCAGAAACTCTAATAGAATTTCACACTACCCTAACGCACCTGTAAATTCATGATTACGTTCCGGACCGGAATCATCAATTTACCTTACATTAGGGTCTTATGTCCTTCTATGATCCTAATCTAACACACATCAAAGCAAATAAATTTCATAAGAAGATGACACAACAAACACGTTGAGGTACAATGAGATGTTATCAATGAAATGAGGCCATGTAATAATGAGGTCAATTGCATAGGTTTGCAATGACTTGTAAGCATAATAGTATTTAAGTACGGGCTACCACTCGTCCGAGGAGCCCTTTAAATGAAATGTTTATCAGAGTTGCGTGGATAATACACACGTGCAAGCAAGTTTGTAAGTACTGCAACCATTAAGTGTAAGTGTTATCTTAGTGGCCTATAGAAATAGATTATAAGTATCATGAATAACTAAATGTTCAATAGATTGTTAAATCAAAGGAAAAATTCAAGTTTCATATAACAAACAATGATGTTTTTAGAAAAGCCCCGTAGAATCAATTATTAAGTTTTTAGTAGTTTGATTTTCATGGAAATCAAGTCCAAATGTTTCAATAAAATGTAAGGTAGAGTCTGAAACTTATATGATATAAGAATAAACGTAATCGAATATGATAAATTTTCAATCTGTGTACGTACACAATAGTATGCAAGGAAATTTCTAGATGTTATATGCCTATGAGTATGACATAATTGGGTACAAAATGATAATAAGATCAAGAAAATGAAAACACGAGTATTATGAATAATTAAATGTCTAGTGAATAGTCAAATTAAGGGGTAATCAAGTTTCACAAACAATGATGTTTTGGAAAAAAAAATCATGTAGAATCAAGTATCAGGTTTTTAGTAGTTTGATTATCATGGGTAACTAGCTCACGTGTGAGAAGGTGAAGGATATGAATTTAGTTCTTGAGAGGATGATAAAAAATCTTGAAGCAGAATCAAGGTTGTGAGAGATGGTGAATGTGAAGATAGTTGATAAAGAGTTTATTTTATAGTAAGGAGATTATATAGCAGTGTAAATTTTGGGGTTTGGATCAAAGGTTATAATCAAGTGTATAAGAAAACATGATTGTGGTATATGCCAAATATTGTAAAAAATTGAACAAGTTGAAAGTGAGTGAGTGTTGATGGAGAATCTAGAGACTAGATATTATTCCAAAAAAAAATAAATATTTTCAAAATTGGTTTTGTACATAAGGCAAAAGTTGTTAAATAGTGCAAGCTAAGTAGGCTTTGTAATAGTTTAAAACATTATATAGAAAATCGTTTGTTACGTCAATAAATAATCAATTGAATTTAAGTTCGAGGAAAATATGTACTTTGTAAAGTTACTAGGTAATACAACAAGTTTTAGAAATCTTTAGTTTGTGCTAAAGTATGAGGTTATAGTTTTTAAAATAAATAACATGTGGAGAAATGAAATAATATGATTTGGGTAGGGTGTTGAATATAAAAAAAAATGGCTAAGATGGTAAGGTGAAGTGCGATTGTGAAATCCATAGATGGTTATGAAAGTATGAACTTGTAAGCAATATATGAAAATCGTGAAATACAAAATATTGTATATGAATCGAGAGAGTATTACTGAAAAAGCTTGCATAAAATGCTTGGAGTGCCCTTGTCTAGCTGTAAAGCCCAACAAGAACGTTGACTTTTCAAAGGAATTGAACCCAATGGTGATCAAAGAAGACATGCTTTAGCCTATAAGTGGACACTCACTCCAGGAATCCCCAGGTAAGCATAACAGGTCCGTAAATGGATTTATGCGCTATGCTTGCCTATGCCAGAAAACCCAGTGTACAGGCGTCCACCCTTCCAGATTGCACGTGCCCTTATCACACTCATTAAAGTTCAACAACTTCGAAGGAGTAAAATAAGAGTAGGTATTATGCCTAAGAGTGTCATCATGAAAGGTACTGCTCCCGCTCCATGATGATGTAGACTTTCCACTCCTTGTAGGACACCATCCCTATGCACCATGATGAAAGATGAGGAGAAATGGAGAAGAAGAGAAGATGGAGGAAGGAAAGTAGAGGGAAATGAGGGGAATGATAAATTAGGAAATGTTGTACCTGAAAGTTGAAATTCGGTTATAGTCTAGGCTAAAAGGCATTCTAATAACCTAGTTCCCTATAACCATGGCTCTGATACCAATCTGTAACACCCCAACTGATGGCGGAATCATCGAGGTGCCACGTAGTGACGATTGTTCAAAAGCTCATGGTACTAAAATGTAAATATTATTGAATAAACCAAAATTGTCTTACATGGAAATGGAAATACATTGTCTAATTGAAATGTAAATATTGAAATACCTGAATTAAAATAAAGCACTAAATGTCTCTTGTTAAAGCACTAGATCAAACTGCACCTGAAACATGTACAAAATAGATTTGGTCAACACATGAAATGTTGGTGAGCATTCCTAGTTTTGATATATATAGTAGGTTAAAAAGTTATACAATTCAAGTGCAAGCTACAGTGCAAATATGTAAACTATGTATCATACAAATGAGCGAAATCAACCCTGTGACTGTATAATGTACTGTATGAACTGTAGTGTACTTATCCAATAAATGGATAAAAGCTTAACACTGGCCATGGATTCTCCGATGAAAAAGGGGGAGAATCAATCTAGGCGGGTTGTCAATCCAAATAGCGCTATCCAATGTTAAGGTCGGCTTGTACCATGTTAATGATTTCACTAAGTACAAATGTAATCCACATGTATTGTCTAAGCATAAAGCACGTTGTAAGCAATGCACATAGTACTAGAATTGTATTTGTAAAAATGTAAACTTGTATTTGAAATTGTAATAGTGTACATGTAACACCCCAAAAATGTATAAAAGCAAAAGGGGTAGGAATACTCACAGTTCACGTAGTAGTTTGAGATTTAACTGGACAATGAGATATGAATTTAGATTACTCCCAAATGATCAACCTAAAGTATTTGATAATGTATAAGGAAATAACTCTAGGATACATGTATTTCTAGGGTTTCGATTTGGGGATAAACGTTTATTTGATTAATAACAATTTGTTTATTAAATGTAAGAAATTTAATGAATAAATAAATAAAAGTCTCTTGGCAAAATTTTAAGTTGAATATGGTCACAACATAAGGTTTTAAGTATGAAAATAATTTTTATAAAATTATTTTCTTGAAAATAGGATATTTAATCTAATTATTTCAAATTGTCAAAATACGACTTTAATATCTAAAAATATTAAAATCAAAGAATTTCTGAATTAAAAATTGTATTTCAGTTCTAGATAGTTAGAACTAATTTATGTAAAATTTTGGTGCAAAAATATTATAAAATGAATTTATTATGAATTATTTATGATTAAAACTAACAAAAATTGATTAAAAATATTAAACAAACGGTTTTTCAGAAATAAAAATTTATTTCTGAAATGTATATTGTTATACAAATTTAGGATAATTTTTGTGAGATTTAATAAAATCGTTTAGATATTTTTATTGAATTTTATAAATAAAATAGAATAAAGTTGAAATATTTATTATATATATTAAATAAATGATTTTTGAAAATCTAAAAATTGGATAATAAACATTATCATTTAAATTGCATAAAATAAATTTTATAGAATTTATAAAGTTGTTTTGGTATTTTAAATGTATAATACAAGTTTAGAATTAAAATATATGTTTAAATCTATAAAGGAAAAGGCTAAAAAAATTGTGGTGCTCGTGGGAATCGAACCAGCGACCTGACCCGGTCTGATTGCCAGCCCCATATGCATCTACCACTGAGCTATGCCTTTGTTTGTGTTTTAAACAGAAATGCAAAAATTAAAAAGCTTCAGTCTGCGATGTGTTCTTCCCCAATCCATGTTATTCAAAACCCTAGTTTTGCAATTGATTAAATTACACAACATTAACCCAATTAATCATGGGGTTAATGTTGTGTAGGTTCCGATAAATGAAACCCACCAAAGATTACGAACTTACAAACTTGTTTAAGGTACGATTGCTCAGTCAATGCAAAAGTCAAAAATGCGTGATGAACACAGATTTGGATGGATCTTTATAAGAAATTGAGAGTGGGAGTTTGATTGTCGGCGTGTATAGTCTCAATTGACAGGTTCAATTTATAGACTCATGCTCGATTTGGAAGGTTTCAATTTCTTGACCAAAGTCAAGTCAAATGCGCGTATGTTTAAAGAATTGGAGTGAGTTTTGGCAATAATCACGGATTATAATCATAGGGGTTTGTTCATTGGTCAAATAGGAGCATTTATTAGTGATTATGCTCCACGATTATAGCTTGTTGTCTCTTTTTGTTGTTCTTGATCGCGCGCACATCAGTAACAGGGGAGAAGAGAATAAGATGACTCAGGTTAGATGAGCTTATATATAATTTAGGTTAGGATTTAGTCAAATATGGGGTGTAGCCTAGATGGTCACGCGTGTGTGTGTGAGGTGGCCCGTCTCCGGTTCGATACCCGGCAACAGCAGCCTTTCCTCTCTTTTTTTTTTTAACACAGGTAAGGAATGAGGGGGAGTGGACTTGGACAAGTGGGCTGCATCTTCTGGTTGGGCCGGTTTGTGGGCTGTGTACTGGGCTTCAAAGAGAAGGGAAAAGAGGGTTGGTTATGTTGGGTTGTGGTTTGTAGAGATGGTAAAAAAAAATGTATTTATATAAGATCTGAATTTTTTTTTTATTTTCAATATTATTATTATTATTATTATTATTATTATTATTATTATTATTATTATTATATAAAAGAATAAAAAGTGACGGATGTCACAATCCGATCGCAAACAGAGGGTGGTGGTGTTGTCGGGTTGGTCGGAACAGGGCTGTGGCGTTCGATTGCTGGTCACCGGAGCTGGGGAAGGTGACCGGAGAAGATGACAGAGGGTGATCGGAGAAGAGCTAGAGGTTGTCGAAGTTTGGTTATTGGCCGGAGAAGGTGACCGGTGGTATCTCTCTCATCTCTTTCTTTCTCATAGGTACTCTCTCTCTCACTCTTATAGGATTTTTATCCATGAAGTATGCATGAATGTATGTATATATAATAAGGTGGTGATGATGAAGGTGAGCAGGTGGCAATAAGCGTGAGTTTTAAGCTCACATGTGAGCTGGCCTAAATGTGTTGTCCAATTCTAGAATGTACTTGGTCAAGCTTTCATTGGAGGTTTTGACTAATCATATTTTATTATTCTTATTTTGTTCAGTTATTACAATTATCACCCCCTTAAAAGAAATTTCGTCTCGAAATTAGTAGGTTGTATCTAAACGGAAATTATAGTAACATATGTTCTAACAAGATTCATACTTACTTGAATCAAACTTCTTAATGTTCAACTATACTAAGGTATGTATAACGAATTAATTTATCTATTTCTTACCACATATATAATCTAACTATTTAATATAAACGTAGTCTATAAAATAGGAATCCCAATAGCGCACATTTGTACCTGTAATTCGCAATTATGTTCATGACCATAATTGTTAATTACCTTACAACTGTACTCTACAGGTCCTCCTACCAATCTAGTTAATTACATATCTAATCATGCAGAAACTTAACAGACAGTCATATATAACAAGATGACAATTTGGACTAACATGTCCCATATATATATTTAACCATATCTATTGGCCAGAATAACAGACATATTTATTAAAACAAAATTCATGGTTACCTGGACTAAAGGCTCTAAGACTCGAACAAACTAGGATATACTGAACGAATCGATTCTTCAATTTCCCATGTAGCTTCACGTTCAGAGTGATTCTTCCAAAGAACTTTAACGAACGGAATTACTTTCCTACGCATAACTCGTTCTTGCCTATCTAAGATAGCCTCTGGTTCCTCTTCATATGACAAATCTTCGTGAATCGAAAGTGACGGATAACTAATGACATGGAGCGGATGATAATTATATCCTCTTAACAAGGATACATGAAAAACGTTATGAACATGCGAGAGCTGAGGTGGTAAGGCTAATCGATAAGACACTTCTCCAATTCTTTCAAGAACTTCAAATGGGCCGATAAAACGAGGATTAAGCTTTCCTTTGATTCCAAATCTGCGAACGCCACGCCAAGGTGATACTTTTAAGAATACGTGGTCACCAACTTTGAATTCAAGTGTTCGTCTATGTTGATCAGCATAACTCTTTTGCCTACTCTGAGCTTCTTTTAATCGTTCCCGAGCTATAGTAACTTTCTCATTTGTGATTTGAACTATCTCTGGTCCTTCAATAATTTTCTTACCAACTTCTTCCCAATAGATAGGTGCTCGACATTTGCGACCGTATAATAACTCGAATGGAGCCATACCAATACTTGCTTGCCAACTATTGTTATAAGCGAATTCAACAAGGCACAAGTATTCATCCCAATTACCACTCCAATCTAACACACATGCTCGGAGCATATCTTCTAGCGTTTGGATGGTTCGTTCAGATTGTCCATCTGTCTGGGGATGAAAAGCAGTACTGAACTTTAGACGTGTACCCTATGCTTTTTGGAAGCCTTTCCAAAATCTTGATGTGAAATGTGGGTCTCTGTCTGAAACAATAGAAAACGGCGTGCCATGGAGTCGAATAATCTCTTGCAAGAATATTTCAGATAATTTACTAACTGAAAATCCTTGCTGAATTGGTAGAAAATGGGCCGATTTGGACAATCTATCAACTACAACCCAGATAACATCATTCTTCTTGAAAGTCTTAGGCAAACCAGTAACAAAATCCATTGTAATCTCATCCCATTTCCAAACAGGAATATCCAATGGTTGCAATAGTCCACTTGCCCTTTTGTGCTCAATCTTCAGTTGCTGGCAGATGAGACATTTGGTTACGTATCGAGCAACATCTTCCTTCATGCCATTCCACCAAAAGTTCTGTCGTAAGTCTCGATACATCTTTGTAGATCCAGGGTGAATAGAAAATGGTGCGTTGTGAGCTTCGGATAATAATGACTCACGAAGGGCAGAGTCATTGGGTACACAAAGCCTTTTGCCACACCAAATCACTCCATGCTCATCTATACGGAATTCTGATTGCTTGCCAACCTCAAAGTTTTGCACAATCGCCCATAGTTCTCCATCTTGCTTTTGTGCATCGTTGATTCGTGAAATGAGGTCGGGTTCAATCTGCATTCTAGCCAAATACCCATCAGATTTTCCAACATGAATGTCAATGTCCATCCTTTCAAGATCTTGAATAATTCGAGGATGAATTTGAAGACCAGATACAGTTCCAACATTCTTTCTGCTCAATGCATCAGCTACAACATTGGCTTTGCCTGGATGGTATTGTATGTTTGCGTCATAGTCCTTCAGAAGTTCTAACCATCTTCTTTGCCTCATATTTAACTCCTTCTGAGTGAATATGTACTTGAGGCTCTTGTGGTCTGTAAAGATGTCGCAAGTCTCACCATACAAATAGTGTCTCCAGATCTTCAGTGCAAAGACAACTGCAGCTAACTCTAAGTCATGTGTTGGGTAGTTAACTTCATAAGGCTTCAACTGGCGTGAGGCATAAGCAATAACTTTTCCATGTTGCATTAACACACAACCTAACCCTTTCTTTGAGGCATTGCTGTAAACTTGGTAACCTCCTGAACCAGAAGGGAGGGTAAGTATTGGAGTTGTTACAAGTCGTTTCTTTAATTCTTCAAAGCTCTTATCTTGTTCTTCGTTCCATGAGTATTTCACTCCTTTCCTCATGAGTTTCGTGAGAGGTAAAGCAATGATAGAAAATCCTTCAACAAATCTTCGATAGTAACCAGCAAGACCCAAGAAACTTCGTACTTTAGTAACAGAAGTGGGTCTAGGCCATTTAGTAACAGCTTCAACTTTTGATGGGTCTACCATGATTCCATCTGCTGATATAACATGACCCAGAAATGCCACTTGGCTAAGCCAAAAATCACATTTGGAAAATTTTGCGTACAACTTCTTTTGTCGCAATGTTCCGAGTACAACATGCAGATGTGTTTCATGATCTTCGCGACTTTTAGAATACACAAGGATGTCATCAATAAAAACAATGAGGAATTTATCTAGGAATTTGTGAAATATGCGATTCATCAAATCCATGAAGACTGCAGGCGCATTGGTTAGTCCAAAGGGCATTACCAAGAACTCGTAGTGACCATAGCGAGTACGAAAAGCGGACTTAGGGACATCATCTTTCTTGACCTTTAACTGGTGATAACCTGATCTCAGGTTGATTTTAGAGAAGAATTTAGCACCCTGGAGTTGATCAAAGAGATCATCTATACGAGGCAGAGGATACCGATTTCGGATTGTGATCTTATTTAACTCTCTGTAGTCAATACATAAGCCCATACTACCGTCCTTCTTCTTTACAAATAGGACTGGTGCACCCCAGGGTGAAACACTTGGTCTAATGAATCCAAGATTCAATAATTCTTGTAGTTGTTCCTTCAACTCTTTTAATTCCAATGGGGCCATACGATATGGTGCTTTAGAGACAGGCTCAGCTCCAGGAATTAAATCGATAGTAAACTCTATCTCACGATCAGGTGGTAATCCTGGTAATTCGTATGGAAATACATCGGGATATTCACGCACAACAGGATGGCTATCAATATTATTAATACTAGCAGAAGTATCCTTAACTGATGCTAAGAATCCCTCACAACCATTCGATATTAACTTTTGAGCTTTCAACACGGAAATAATCTTTAGAGATTTATGGGGCAAAACCCCTTGATATACGAAATTGGGTGTATGAAGATTACCGAAAATAACACATCGAAAATGGCAGTCTATGGTTACATGATGTCTAGATAACCAATCCATCCCTAGGATAATATCAAAATCACACATATGTATCGGAAAAAGATATGCCATAAACACAATGGATGCAATACGTATAGGACAATCTCTAAAGACGTGAGTGATCAAGATAGAGTTTTCTAAAGGAGTGGAAATGGTCAAAGTATGATCTAACAGAATAGGTTGGACCGGAAGGTACTTAGTAAACAAGTGAGATACTACCGAATGTGTCGCTCCTGTATCAAATAATGCATAGACACTACGTTCACCGAGCTGAAGGGTTCCAGATACAGTACCTTGTGCATTAGCAGCATCAGTGGCAGTAAGTGTAAGCACTCTTCCCCTAGTGTTTGGTGGTGCAACATTCCCTCCAGTAATCCTCCTGGTTTCTGGCATAGTACACTCCTTGATCATGTGTCCAGTCTGGCCACATCGAAAGCATGCTCCTGAGGCTTTGCGGCAAATGCCCTGATGTTTCTTGCCACAACTTTGGCATGGAGGGCTCACATTCAGATTCATCTGTTGAGCTCTATTAGGTCCTCCGTTAGGCCGAGTCTGATTCTGGACAGGGGCTTGATTAAGGGGTCTCGGATTCCAAGGACGTATCTGATTTCCCTGGTTTCGATTTGCTTGGAACCTACGGTCTTGATGGTTTGCAGCAGTAGAAGACTGGCCTGAAGCTTGCTTGGGAAATCCGTCTCTGTCTCTCTTTTTGCTTTCGCCAGTTCGTGATAAAAATTCCTTCCTCTCGAACTCAAAGGTCTTAATTGCATCAGCTACTTCAGTAAGGTCCTGGAATTTCATAAACATGATTGACTTCCGGATCCTATCATTGACAGCCCACTTGCACTTTTCAGCTTGGACTGCGTCAGAACCTGCCACTTCTCCCACAATACTGGCCAACCTTGTAAATCGAGTGATAAATTCAGAAGCAGGCTCATCGATCCTTTGTCGAATAACAGCGTATTCCCTAATGTGAGCTTCTCTGTCAGCAGTTTAGAAATACTTATCATAGAAAATAGTACGAAAGTCAGCCCATGGAAGAGTAGTAGCATAAACATCGCTCCCTTTGACTTGCTTGTATCCTTCCCACCAAGTCTGTGCATCATCTTCTAGCTTGTAGGTAGCCAATCTAACTTTGAATTGATCTGCAACTCCAAGAACTCCAAAGATCTTTTCAATATGGGCTATCCAGTTTCTTGCTTCGATTGGATCAGTTGCATGACTAAACGATCGTGGCTTTTGCTTTTGGAATCTCTCGATCCATACATGTATACCATTAGCATTATTGTTTGTGGCATTTTCACCGGTTTGAGTACCAGAATTTGGATTGGGTTCTAGGGTACGAGTTTGCTGAATAACGGCCTCAACCGTTTGAGCAATAAGGTTTGGAAGCAAACCAGCAACAGCTTGATTGATAGCAGAAACAACATTTGGATCCACTGCGTTTTCGTTTGCAGTGTTGTTGGGTATAGGATTAGCGCGAGTGGTCCTACGGGTTTGACGACGAGGAGGCATCTATAAAATAAACAAGATAATCGGAATCAGATTAGATAACATAACTAAAATCCTATCTTAAATCTACCCAAAACCTCACAGGCCTAATTACTATGTTTAAGTTTTCTACAGGAAAGAGCCTTTGCTCTGATACCATAGCTGTAACACCCCGGCCCGGAATGGGCTGACGTGTCACAATATCATATCAGAGACAAAAGACAAAGTTTCATTTATTTAATTATAAAACATATAGCGTTACGGAAGACAGGTGGTCCATAGTCTTAAAGTCAAACTTCATAATATTAATCATAAGTGACAGGCTTCTTTAGGTAGCATCCTATGTTTTATTGCTCTCTTTTTATCCTGCCCAAAGTAACCTGTTAACCTGTAGATACAAAAAGTTTACGGAATGAGCTGAAGGCCCAGTACGGAATAATAGGCTCAAATAGTAACGCAATAATTAACTGAACTGATAACACAAATACTGATCTGAAACGTAACAAACATATAACTGAATTGAATCATGTAATACAGATGTACCCATAAGCCAAACTGAATTCTATTATACGTGTTGATATCCGGGTAGCTACTCCCGTCTATCAACACATGAAATGGCGCAGGTTGGCATACCCGCAACCATTTCCGGAACTGAAACTGAAACTGAACTAGGATCGATCCATACGCCTCCTAATGGCACTGTACCACACCTGTACTTAAGAGACGCCGTGAACTAATCTCTCCGTCACGGGTGGAGCACATGATGCCGATGCCACAACATCATGCTCGCGGGACACTCCACGGGAAGCGGTAGCTTAGGGTAACAGAGTACTGAAAATCTGAGTCATATAATCTGATGCAAATAATAACTAATACTAATAATATCATATACTTTGGAACATACGATAATGAGTTAATTAAAAGTATCGTATGATATATATATATATATATATATATATATATTTTATTTCCAATATTAATTATATTTAGAACGAGAAACGAACGGACTGTCAAATGAATTGATGCTCAAAGACGGAGGAGTTTTAATATTTATATATATTATTAGTAGGGTTTATATCAATTGAACCAGATAACAAAGGAGAGGGGTAAGGATCCGTACCTTAATGCTCCAAATGATGCTAACTTGTTCACAAGCTTTTACAATTATCTACGAGTTATATATATATATATATATATATATATATATATATATATATATATATTTATGTTAGAATAATATTTAAATTATGGATATGTTTAGTTAAAATTGTCTTTACAAAAGTTAATAATATGCTTATCAATTATCTATAAATCTTTTAAGTTTGTTAAATTTATGTAGATTATATGTAAACGTTTTAATAAATAATGTTCTTTTTAATTCTTTGTTAATATCATAATTTATGAGACACATAACTAGTGATATTTTTAAACTCTAAAAGTAATTAATTTACATTTCCCGACTCTACAAATTGTCAAACATCCATATGATTTTAAGTTTTCAAGGTAAGTTTTATTAATACTTGACAATATATTTAACGTCAAAAGCATATTTTAATATATTAAATTAAAAAATCAGGTAATAACTTTCTAGTATACTTATGGATAACCCATCATCCATTTACGTAAATATTTATTAGCTTTCTTGAATTATTAAATATAATATTATATTATGGAAAAATGACTGAACCACAGAAAGGTTTAAAGTCATAAACTAATCAAGTATAGACTTTTATAAACCCAGATGTACTCCTCCCTTAACCAGTAGGTTAACCATGTATACTAATTCAAAAGTTCAGAATACTAACAAAATCATGAGGAACATGGTTTGAAACCGTAAGTTTAGCGTGTTTACTAGTTACCCAGTTTAACTAGATTTAAATTTGTAAAATTATTAAAAATGATGATAGAAATATACCCCTCTTGTCTTCTTCAAAGTTCACCGGAAATAGAGTAGGTCTGTCGGAAATTGTTTATGACTTCAGCGAGGGTTTTGTTTGAACGCAGCGACGTGACCGAAGGTTTTTAATAAGGCAGAGATAGGTAACGTAGTTATTATCTTTAAGAAAAGGAAACCTGGTTGATGCTACAAAGGGTCGTCGGAGAATGAGTAAGTTGACCGGAAACTGTATCCAGCCCTACAGGAGGTTTCGAAACTTAAATATATGGTCGAAGGTTACTAATAAGGTGAAGGTAGGTAGCAACAATATTATTTTGGCGTTTTGGGTTTGTTTTCGGTTCACCGGATAAATGTTATAGAACAGAGCATAAGATTGAAAGTGAAGGAGATGGGTTGGAGGTGACGATCAGTCGGAGATCCGATCGCAAACAGAGGGTGGTGGTGTTGTCGGGTTGGTCGGAACAGGGCTGTGGCGTTCGATTGCCGGTCACCGGAGCTGGGGAAGGTGACCGGAGAAGATGACAGAGGGTGATCAGAGAAGAGCTAGAGGTTGTCGAAGTTTGGTTATTGGCCGGAGAAGGTGACCGGTGGTATCTCTCTCATCTCTTTCTTTCTCATACGTACTCTCTCTCTCTCACTCTTATAGGATTTTTATCCATGAAGTATGCATGAATGTATGTATATATAATAAGGTGGTGATGATGAAGGTGAGCAGGTGGCAATAAGCGTGAGTTTTAAGCTCACATGTGAGCTGGCCTAAATGTGTTGTCCAATTCTAGAATGTACTTGGTCAAACTTTCATTGGAGGTTTTGACTAATCATATTTTATTATTCTTATTTTGTTCAGTTATAACAATCACAATTCTCCATCAATGAAAACACCATTTGTTGACAGAGTTGTCGACATGACTGAAAGAGTTACGAACCATGAGCTCAAAATATACCAGTACATTATGGCTCCAATACCAGAGAAGTAGTAAGCAACTGTCTTTGTATATTTACTTATGCAAATATTATGCAAAAAAAAAAAAAAAGTAAAGAAACAAAATGATAACATTGTTTGAAAATGTATGCAGCAAAATAGTATTCCGTTCAGATATGGGAACATATACTCCAAAAATAATGTTTAAAAGTATGTATCCTGGTATATGGTTGAACACACATGTCATTGACGCGTGGAGTGAAGTCCTAAACATCGAAGAAAAAAAGAAAGGTTCGTTGAAGAGATTGTTTTGCCCAATAAACATGATGGTAAGTTGTATAAACAAAATATAAATTAAGCAAAATAATTAATGTGTCTTACATATGTTCCACATAAAACTGCAGCCAGATGAATATTATACAAAGGAAGAAAGTTGGTAAAAAATGCATTCAGTTTTCACAAGCAATATGTTGGATCTAATGAGGAAATTAAAACTGCAAAGCCTACAAGGATTTGAGATAATCATGGTGCCAATGCTTATAGACCTGCATTGCTACGTGGTGGGCTTCAACATCCGGGATACCATTGTAGAGCTACTGGACAACTCAAACGATGAAACAAATTTTGATGAACGATACAAAGGAGTGCCACAAGTGCTGGTAAGAAAATAGTTTAAAAAAAACTTAAACAATGATATATTGAATGTAAGTAATAAATTTATTATCTTGCACTTTGTTTATAGTGCCATACGTTGTATCTTTGCTTGAAGACTGTAGGCAGTATAGGCAACAACATCGAAAACCACGCCATTGTACCTATAAAACGAAGAGAAATTAGCTGGCGGAAGACAGAAAATGCAGTAGATTGGGAAGTTTTTGCAATGCGGCACATGGAGACATACAATGCAAAACAAAATTGGACATGTGAACTGGCAAACGAAGGTTAGTTTCAAAAAATGTGACACCCGGCATGTTTGGCTTAAACATATTAGTAACATCTAAGTCTACCTTAGCGAGAAACGTTTATAAACAGACTTAACTGGGTTAGTTGAGTCGGGTCAAGTTAGGATTGTCCAGGGTACAATGATCTGGAGGATCATTTGGGAGTCGTTTTGGTAATACACTAGTCCCGAATTCCGTTGTTGGTGACATTACATGAACTAATTAAGTATATGTGTAGATTATGGATCGTGTGGTGGATTATATACATAGATGTGTTTAAATGATTATTCATGCTTAAATATGTTAAACATAGACTAAGGTTGCATGCTTATGTGTTAAGATGTGTTAGAATGCGTTAAACATGACAAACTGGAAAATTGGTTGAAAATGGATTCTGGTTCGACCACTTCGAGTGGTCGAAGGAGAACCTTTGTCTGGTTCGATCCTTTGTAAATGGGCGAACCTGGGGAGTGAAATTGAAAGAATTCCTTTAGACCAGGACAGGGCTGATTCGACCCTGTGGAAGGGTCGAAGGAGACCACCTTCGACCATTGAAATGGGGCGAAGGAGGGATAGTATAAATACCAACCTTTGTCATTTTTAATCATTTCACATACCCTAACCGTCCCAAAACGCTCTCAAACGATCTAAAACACTAAGGAAGGAGTTTTTGCTATTCTTTTTCATAATCTAACCTATCTACAACATCTAAACAAGAATCCAAGGTGTGTTCTTAATCCTAAACCTTTGTAAAAGCATTTTAATTCGTTTTCATCTAACCCTAATTGTCCGGATCTGCTCTAAGGGTGTTTTTATGATTAAAAACCTTTTCAACATCTTTCTAAATCAAAACATTATCATTAACATAGGTTTCATGTTGAATAACATATGTAAATTGTGTATTATGTGATGTTATGTGTGGTGCAATGATTTGCTGCTATATCTATGATGGAAACATGATATAGGATTGCTATTGATGCTAGATTATTGTTGTTTAGGGTTAGGATTGGATATGATGATATTATGGGTATTTGGGGGTTTTAACGAATCTAGACTTGATGCATGATATTTATGATCAATAGAATTGATAAGAAAAGATCGAACACTCGACAAACTGAGCATTTCAAGTTGAATATGAATCGATTTCAAAAGTTTCCAAATTGGTTAAATTATTCATGCATGAGAGTGATGTTTCCATAATCTTTACCATTTTGGGAAAGGGCTGAAACGGACGTATTATCGGGGGAAATCGGTGGGGTTTTGTAGGGATAAGTTATCCATGCTTGACTGCTGTGTTTGATGATGTTTCGAGTCGTTTTGAATGTGTTTGAAGCGTTTTTAGGAAAAATTACACAACAGGGGCGAACCTGGCCTCCTTCGACCGATCGAAGGTGCGAAGGAGGAAATCCAGGGTCGAACCTGGGTTTTTGTTGGGCGAATGTGGTTTAATGGGCGAAGGAGGCATCAAACGGTCGAACGAGATGTAAAACGGGCGAAGGAGATGTAAAACGGGCGAAGGAGACTGAAAACTGACTGGTTCGACCGTTCTGATGCAGAAATGAGATTTTTGATACAAACTAAGTGTTTTATGCTTGAACCTTGTGTGTAATCTATGTGTACTCGATTAGTTAGGGTAATGGGTCACCAACGGGATGTCGGGTCGGTCTAGTGTGTCGGTTAAACATTCAAACACGTTTCAAAACATACTTGGTTACGATCTGGACAATCGGGGACTAGATAACCTTATGGTTATTAGTCGGAACACTTATGTGAACATTTTGATAGATCTCCGGTAGAGGGATTATCAAGGGCTTAACATCCTTACTTGTAACCGAAGAACGCTATTTAAGGTGAGTTCACGGCCCCACTTTTACTGCTTTAACTTTTGGGGGAGAAAACATGCGCTAAACTATTTTGGTAACATATGTCATACTATGGTTTTAACTTTATATTGCTATACGATCTTTGGAAGTCCCCGGGGAAACCATGAATGTGCGGGGATGCACAACGGGGGAAATATGGATAGATCTATTGGGCGTGACCTGCCCCACTCGTCGGCTTGGAGGGCCGGGCGGGTGCATATTGTCTCGAACAGGAACATTGGTATCATGCTGAACATACGGGATGCTTAAACATGCTAAACATTGCTAAACGTGTCTAGTAATGGTTTCCAATCGTAGTAGTAATAAAACATACGCCTAGCTAGCGTACTTGGTAACATTGATATAGTATGGACATGGTAACGTTTTGGTAACATATTGAACAAACCTGTGAACTCACCAGCATTATATGTTGACATCTTTTGGCATGTTTTTCTCAGGTCGCTAAGGTAGCAACAAATGGAACTAGGCGCACGGGTCTGCATTGGCGTCTAGGCATAGTTGCACGTTTTTGTAATAAAAAGTGTTTTGAATACTTTGGATCATAGCATAGCTGTTTAAATACTTATTAATGCTTCCACTTATAAAATCGTTGTTTATGGTTTTACGCTTTTCATATAGAGTTGTTTATTGTGATCGTTGACTTGGATCCTGGTTTGTCATGCGCCTCGCGGTAAAACCCCGCAAGTGGTAATTTGAGGGTGTGACAAAAAAAGCAGTTAACTATGTTACGACTAAGATACGTAGCAAAGATTATACTGTCTGACTACAACTTGATACGAGCAGAAGTAATTGATGACGCAAAGAACTTTCAGAAAGTGTCAACCAAAGGGGCAATGATGGCTAACTTGTACGAAAAATTAAAGTAAAGACAGGATGACATTTAGAAATTTATATGGTTTGTTTAGACGCAATCGAATTAGTGAATAATACGCAAGTATAATTTATGAAAACAGTTGTAAATAAATATAGACATAATGATATTTAGAAAAAAATTATATGTTTTTTAGACGCAATCATCTTAGTGAATAATACGCAAATACAATTTTATGAAACAGTTGTAATATAGATAACACTATTAGCTTAAGATTGTTTATAAAACGCAAAAAGGTTTTTACTTTTAAACGCAAATGTATCAAATTAACATGTTGAAAAAAATAATATCAACAGTATTGAATAAAAACTAAAACCCAATAAGATTTTATATTAAAACGCAAATATAAGTTCTAATGTTAAAATTGTAATGTCAGGTAATGTTTACACATCAAATTGCACAATTCACCCCTGCACATGTTTTACACAATCATAACACAAAAATTATTCACCATGCACATCGTCCATCACTTGGTTCTCTTCAAACCTATCTTGATCAGGTTCATCGACAAGCTCAAGATTCTGACCAGTTTGCTCCTTCGCATGCTTACGTCTGTCATGCACTATTTCGCCACAAATCTTGCATGCGCGTTGTTTTTTTCCACTGTGACTTATAGCCTTCTCTTTCTGTGACATAATCCTCTTTTGTTTACCTCGGCCTTTATTCTTTATACCATTAGGTAATCTGACAGTTGCCTCCAACGGTTTGTTGTATCCAAGCAAACTCGCATATCTATCATATTTGGTCTGCCCGAATTTACTTGCCCTCACTTCCTCGACCTTATCCTTAATCTTAATAATCTGATCCCTGACCTTTTGAAGCTCATCCACATCATGTATTAGATTGTTGGCAAGATACTCACCAGCGAAAACAATTTCTCTCGCAAGTTGTTTAGCCCGCTTGATTTTATCATCCCCAAAATCAGCAGCATCAAATGCGTGGCTGATCTCATTAGAAACAACCTCATGCGTCCAGCGTTTCAATACATATCGATATGGGAAAATTTTGACTCTATACAACTTGAACACAATGAAAATGTGTCTGCATAACAATCCATATTGGTCAAATCTTTTGCATGTGCATATACCAATGCACCTTTAGGATTATTCTCTTCCTTCTTGAACAAAACCTGTGTTTTTTATTTTAGACGCAAATAGTGAATAATAAGACGCAAACAATAAATTTTACAAACATCAATCATCAATAAGTTTTACAAACTTTACCTGCAACAAACCCTCTACACGTGCCTCGGGATCATCAACAAAATTCTTCAAAAAACCTCCATCATGTTTCTTTGTTTGGACATTTATCAAATCATTGGCAGCATGTATTTCATCTTGAATGTCATAAAAAATGGTTCTTGTGAATATCTTGGCTGCTTGTGCTTCAAGTGGATTGTCAGTCCAAAGGTCAGGCTTAGTGTGCCTAGAGTCATGATCATTCTTCCTATGGGTAAACCTTTGGGCCTCCATTGATGTTTCAAAATGATTTAAAAACTCAACAAGTGTTAGTTGAGAATTAGCAGCTTGACAAAAAATGTGGTTCTCGCTCTCCGATCTTGAAGTTGTACGCATAAGACCAAACATAGGTTCATCACGATAGAAAGCTGAAATCCACATTGATCTCATCTCAAACATATCAGTGAGCCAGTTATTGTCAGCTAGATGGTAAGAATTCATTACAACACCCCACTCAAAATCAAAATTCTCCGGGCTAATTGAATCTGTCCAAACTATACTACATATGCGACGTTTGAACTCATCATCACTACATAACGCAGGTCCAACCTAAAAAAAAGGTTTCAACCAAGAAAACCAAAATAATGGAACATAAAAAAAATGATAAAAACAAAATAATATAATACGTAACTTTATAGTAGTTTGGACGCAACTGTTATATGGGTGATAAGCTTTAAACGCAAGTGAAATATTAAAAAGGACGCAAGTATACTATAAATCTAAAATGTTACCTTATCAGAAACTTTTTTCATTATATGTCACATGCAGAGTCTATGTTTGCTAGAATGAAATACACACTGTATAGCATTCTTCATCGCACTGTCCTGATCAGTAACAACTACTTTTGGATGTTTTCCAAATGATTTAACAAGCATCTCAAGCAACCACTTGTATGATTCTGTAGTTTCAGAAGACAACAAGCCAGCACCAAAGGTTACACTGCGACAATGGTTGTCAATGCCAGTAAAGGGGACAAATACCATCTTGTATCTAAAAAAACATAAAATCAAATATAAGATAAAAGAAGAAAAAATGTACACAACATGGAATATATATATATATATATATATATATATATATTGGCCTACTTGTTGGGGTTAAATATCGCATCAAATGAAACGACATCTCCAAACTCCGTGTAGTTCTTCTTACATAAAGCATCAGCCCAGAATAACGCAGAAAGAGCATTATTAGAATCAGTGGAATACTCAAATGAATAGTCCGGAAGATACTTTTTCTTGTCATTCAATTTAGAAACAATTATATCAGTATCATATTCACTAATAAAACTGTTTAACCCACTTTTAAAATTTTTACAATCAACAGCAGTTGCCCCCACATGTTCAAATCCACCGTATTTTGTCCGCATAATATTGAATGCTTTCACCGGACCAAGGTTCAATGCAGAAAGATCAAAAATCATTTCTTCTTGAACATATGTTAAGTACATATTAGCTGCTAACAAATGCATATCAGACTATGACACAAAAGGGTGATTGTGGCCTTCAACAAACTTATAAATCTTGTACTTCTTTCCATCCTTAGAACCACAACAAATATGTGCTAGGCATCCCGTACGAATAGACGGTCTTTTCATCGGCCTTTTAATCTTTTTTTTAGAACTATCACCATGAATAACTAAATCCTCACTGTGACAACCTGCACCCTTCACTTTTCATAAATGTGCATAATTGGTCACTCAACTATTTCAAAATTTTCATTTTTAACCCTCCTATTTTAATAGGACCAAAAGTCATAATTTAATAAAACTTATAATTTTTATAAGTAAAAGTATTGCACGTTTTATACTCACATCTACACCCGAGCACGTATGTTTCAGACATTAATACTCAAAACCCTTAATTTTCGGTCCTAAAACAACTTAGAAACCGAAGGAAACAAGTCTGGAACTTAAAACTGATTAAATTAGAAAATTTGATTTTTTTTAGTTCTCGTAGTCTGCGAAGACAGTCAAATAGTCAAAGTCCTGATCAAAGTCCTAGTCAAAGTCTTAGTCAAACAGTCAAAGTCCTGGTCAAAGTCCTAGTCAAAGTCTTAGTCAAACAGTCAAAGTCTTAGTCAAATAGTCAATTCATCATAAAACCTTACTTTATGGTGTTGACCAATTTTAATGGCTAATTGAATCCAAAACTAGTATAAAAACCCACCTATGACCCATTATACTTGGCACCTCTAAATCAATTGTTTCAATCCGATTAAACTTTCCCTCATACCATTCTTCTATAGTCTATTACTTCTACAATTGAAGCTTTGATTATAAGCTCTTGTAATTGGCGAATTGGAAGCTTGATATTCTTTCTTTTTCGTTTTTTTATTTCTTCAATTTGGACTAGCTACGTTGTTGAGTCTTTGGGATTCGCCTCGCATACATTCACAACACTTAGAGGATAATTCACCTTAGCCAATGTGAGTTTACGTAACCATGTTTATGCAATTCTTTATACTTGAAACTTTATACTTAAGCAATTCTACATACATGTCTAGTTGTAAACTTTAATGCCTCATGACTTAGACAACTACTGTTAGACTTAAACTTCAACTTACATAATCATTAGCTATGGCCAAGCCGGCGATACTCAATAATAGATCTATTGGATTGACAATCCCACCTAGATTCGTTGACCATCTTTTATGGGGAGCGCGGGTGATTGTTATCGTTCCAACGTGATATTAAGGTGAACCGTGGATGACGGGATGGACCTAAAGTTGTCGGAGGTTTGATTATGTGCATACTACACTTCATGTTTATTCATGTAGACTTAAACTTACGATAGACATTTGAATTGCTAAACTTTTATTATTCTTAAACTTAATTGCTTGACATGGCTTATGTATTCTCACCAACTTCTAGTTGACCCCCCCCCCCCCATTTTTACAACTCAACGGGAAATAATGATGCTTGAAGTCTAGAGCTAGCATGAGGAGACAATTTGAAGTTTATGCTTTGTTTGGCTTTTTGGTGTATTAGAATTTCATTCAAGACTTGTTATGTATTTTCAATTTTGGATATTTTTACTTTAAATAAATTTCAATTAAAACTTGAATACCATGTGCTACTGTATACTCATTCTTACGTGATACCTCGATGTTTCTGCCATTGGTTAGGGTGTTACACTCACCACTGCCTTTCTCAAATCCCTCTTTGTTACACGTAAAATACTTATTAGTGATAATATTCCCAACAACCGTTTGAGTGCTCTTCCTGGCACAGAAACCTGACTTCCTTGCATACTCCTTATAAAACTCGTACACTTGTTCTAGACTGTTTAACTCCATTCCAACTTCTGGCTTCAGAATTCCTTCAACCTCTGGGTTAAAAATCTGTTGTACTTCTTCTACAACCTCTTTTTCACACAATTCTACAAAAAAAAATACATTTAAACGCAACTTGATCAAAAAACAAACGCAAATAAGTTAATGATTAAGAACTTAACTTATCATGCATAAAAATACAAATTAAAACATAAAAAAAAATATAATAACAACACCTTAAAATCAAAAAAGCTTTTAATACGCCATTAATAATAAATAAAAGGCAAATATTCAAACTGTAAATAAATTACATAACATGCATAAAACTTGACATTTACCATGCATCACACACTTAAAAACGACATTTATACGCAATAACTTATAATTAAACGCAAATGTTAACATCCAACGAAAACTCACATATCAAAACACAATTCAATCAGTTATAAACAAATACATACTAGAACTACAAAAAACGTTGTAATATACAAACAAAAATGACTGTATAGTAAATTTAATGACAAAAACCTTGAACTCTTCGGTGTTCTTAAATAAAATTGAAATCCTCGGTCGAATTCACTTGATCTTCGTTATTAGGATCATCAGGCACAATGTCTGAAAACAAAAACAACTGAATCATATATCAAAAAACAGATCGAGCTATATAATGAGTAAATTAACACATTACATTCAACATCTCCATCAACATTGACGTTAATATTTGGAATTTCATTTAAATATGCAAAAAACAAGTATAATCCAACACAATTCATATAAATTAAACATCGATTGGACGATGATGAAGTATAGATTAATCACGCAAAACATTATATATTAAATCTTCGACTATTATTTACCAAATATGATGTATGAATCTTCAGTTGTTAATGCAACTTAAGAACTTTGGATACTGTTATTGAAAATCGCCGATTGATTAAACGTCGAACTAGGTTTATTATGATTTTGAATTCGAACGTGATCATGCATTTATATTTTGATAAGGGATTGAACGTGATTGCAGGAATATATAAAAGGACTATATTACCCTTTGACTGGCGTACTTAATTGCAGACTAAAAAAAACCCGTCTGCCATGTGGCGAGTTGTGTTTGGTTCTTACATTTTGTACCCTTATGTACTTTGTACCGTAAACTTTCTCTACCTGGCTATACTAACAAGTGTTGAGCAACTGTTAAACATCGTTGAACAGGTGAGTCATCATACTCGTCTTTTAAAACTGTGATGTATACTCGTCCAAACTGGTAATAAATTGGAATGCTTGCAATATGCATATGTCAGTAGGGGTATATGGGATCCCAGTATGCTTAATGGGGTGTGTCACTCTAGGAAGGGTAATAAGGTTTTGTACCCACAGACACTTCGTTCTTATAAGGTCCAACGATACACACCCATACCTATGTGACGGCCGTAGGGGGCACAGCCGGAGGACCGGTATGTCCATTGTACGGTGGTTTGTGACAAGTCAAACATGGCCTATAAGGTCCGGTGAGGCCGAACCTGACTATAAGGGGTCACAAGCCCATATTGTGTATGCATATAATGTGAATTGTGGTCTGTCTTTATAAATTATATAGTATGAGCTCACCAGCATAGCTGACGTCATTTTGAGTATACTTATGTAACATCCCAAAATTCGCCAAAAGTTCTTTAGACGAATAGACTACCCGGACTTTATTAAAATGATTTATGCGTAAGATTTTGTAATTTAGTTTTTAGTACATCCTTTCAAAGATTATCTCATAGACAAAACGCATGAAACGAAAAATACAAAGGATCGGTTTGTCAATGCTTAAAGATGTTATAGTTACTTTGGGAATAAGTCATCTTTTGTGAAAGATTAAGGTCCGAGGTCCAAATATGGGTTAAAAAAAACTCATTAGATAAAACCCTAGTGCCATGAATGGCTGGCTCTAGGTGAACGGCGGAAGAAGTATAAGGCGAGACGCGAAGAGAGTTCGAGCGTGAAATAGAGAGGGATCTAGTGGGATGATGGCATGGTGGTGGTTTCGCGGTGGTTCGATACGTGACTTCCGTCTCATCACAAGAAGTGGCTTGGATGATGGCATGGTGTACGTGCGGAGGCGGCGAATCCGTAGGTGGTAACCGAGAGATGTTGCAGATCGATTATTGTAAGCCCACGGCTGATCGGTCCCATTCGATTAAGGGTGTGCGTTACGGGATCTCTTAGTGGTTCGCGGTAAGGGTGGTAACTATCTTCGTGAGACCCGTACAATCTAGTTTAATCCTTTTGGGTAAGGCTTGGTTCTGGTTCGAAGTGGACTCTGCGATTGCTACGGTACTCAATGACGTGAGCTTCCTTGAGAGCTCAGGTTCCAGGTTAGTTTTATCAGCTTATCTCATCCATCATCACTCTGTTTGAGCATGGTGATGGCCACACATTAGAACATATCGAATGTGGAACGACTGTTGGATTGGCGACTTCAATTCCGGTGTGTATCGACTGACTCAGTTTATAGTATTCCTACATTTCATCAGGTAATGAACCTGTTATATTTCTATCTTACTATTATCGTGAAGAATGATTCGAATATATAAAATGTTGGTGATGACTTTTGCAAAGGGTGGATGATGATATTGGTGCTTTTGTTTTCAAGAAGAAAGAAATGTTATAAGCTGGAATCATTTACATAAGTAGCAGAGATATTTTTTTAGAAATTACATTTAGGGGGTATTGGGTAAAAAAATCAAAAATGGAGATGTATAGAAGTGGATTGGCGGCATCTAAGAAAAGAATGTAGATGCCGCCAAATGGTTTAAAGACATTGAAGCCGCCAAATGGTTTAAAGACATTGATGCCGCCAAATGGTAGTGAGGCATCACTTCTTATATAAGCACTCGGCCAGCTTCCCAACTCTCCATCCCATTTACACATGCATCTCAATCCCACATATCTCAATCCCATTTACAACACCACATATCTCAATTGTTCTGGAGGGTACGGTTTTTTATTGATATTGGGTCGATGTTACATTCACATGGAGTTTTAACTGTTTTCGGCGGGGATGAGTCATGCTTAACAGCATCGTCTACCGTTTCATCCCCCGCTTGGCATCGCTTTTCTGGGGTCCAAAAAAGCGGTGTCTTTGGATCGGTGTTACATCCACATTAAACTACACCTCTCAATGCAACATTGAGGGTTTAGTTTAAAATATTAGAGAGTTATGGATCGTTGGGCGGGTCTACTTTCCAGGCAAACCCACGCCATCCGGTGTTGATGAATCACATCACGTCATTAGCGACTTGTCCGGCAACGGATGATGCGATTCTTCACCGTACTACTTTCGTATGGCAGGCTGGTTTGAACATTGGGTACCTGTAGATTTGGTACACATATTCAACGGGTAGAACCATGTTCTCCTGGATCAAATTCAGATAAGTTTGAATCTGAATGCGGTCCTGAGTTCCCGCTGACTGGAAAAGACAAGCTTCTGGGTGCGAAACAGAAACTTAATGAACTATGCAATAAAAACGGTGGTAGAATATTGGAATAGGTGATCTCGGAAAATATATTGTCTTGTAAATCCGTAGATTGTATAGTTTGAGTGACTAGTTTTGAAAAACAGTTGTTAAATAAATTTGTAATATTGGTTTTAAATAAATCTATCATATTTGTATTATTTGTTTGAGACATTCCAAAAATGGAAAGTCTGTGTGTTATTTGAAATAAATAAATCTATCCCTCCGAGCCGTTTTCGGGCCACCGGGATCAGGCCCCGGAGGCCCGAAAACCGCCCGGACTTCGTGCGACGCCCGTGTGTTACCCAAGGGCAACGCGTCCGTCAGTCCGGTTACCTGTCCGGCAGGCCCAGCTAGGCTGCAAAGAGGCCCAAAGAGGGCAGCCTGGCCCGTTTTCAACATAGTGTGGGTTTTGAGAAAAACACCTCCGAGCCGTTTTCGGGCCACCGGGATCAGGCCCCGGAGGCCCGAAAACCGCCCGGACTTCGTGCGACGCCCGTGTGTTACCCAAGGGCAACGCGTCCGTCAGTCCGGTTACCTGTCCGGCAGGCCCAGCCAGGCTGCACAGAGGCCCAAAGAGGGCAGCCTGGCCCGTTTTCAACATAGTGTGGGTTTATAAGGCAAAACAATAATTAATGTTCATATATTTATAAGGCAAAACAATAATTAATGTTCATATATTTATAAGGCAAAACAATAATTAATGTTATAAAAAATGTTACAACAGGTAATTATGAACAGACTTGAATTCGACAATGTTATTGGTTAAACCAGTACAGATCGTTCGAGGGTCCTTGATTCTGAAGACGTTGAGATTGCCTCCTGGGTGGTGGTTGGTTGGCGGGTGGGGCTCCTTCATTACCGTACTCGTTATCAGGAAAGAGGTTTAAATTCAGCGTGGTAGATGGTCCTGGCCGGCTTGAAGGTCCTTCATCACACGAATTATGCGGGGCATGGTACTGAAAATCACTAAAAAGGTCGTGATCAAACCGCGGCAACCCCTGTCCAGTAGGCGTCACGTAAGCCGGTGATGAAGGAAACCCCCAACTATCTCCGATGGGAATTCCGCCTGCACGAAAGTTAGCTAGCGGACCCATCTCCCCCGGTTGACTGCCACCGGACCCACCAACATGACCAGTTCCCTGCACGATTGATCCACCCAATCCAAATGGAGTTCCCATCTGGTCCAATCCACTGTCCATGAATTGCGGGACATATCCCCCGATCTGGTTCTGATTGTTGCTGGCCGCAACAGATGCACGAAACCCAGCGTCAGATTGACTTCCACCAGCTTGGTCTTCATTCTCCGGAACGTTTTCCGGCACCTGACGGGGAGCGCGTCGCCGGCGCACCCTTTGAGGCCGTGCAGGTGCCGACAAGTCAACGGCGTCCATGGTAAGATGCGTCGGATTTTGTAAGTGTCCGGCGTTTTGTGACATCATCATACTGTGAAACGCCGTGTTTTGTATGCGCTCAAGCTGCGTGGCGAATGCATGAGGATTATTAAAGGCCTCCTGTGATGACCGGTAAATATCACCCATGGCATCCCTCTGCAGCAAACAAAATTTTTAGTTAGAAACACCGAATTGCGAAAATAATTAATGTATGAATTAGGAACGTAAAAATGGTTTACCATCAACTGGATTCTAGCACCGTCGTCTTGGAAACCGCCAGCTGGGGACGGTGCTGCACCCGGATTTCCAATAAATGCAACGGTACGCCCCATATACCATTGCATATAACCGGGGTCGGTTGAAGCTGTCCTTATGAGTTCAGAGCGGACAACCGTGTTACGACGGTTGTTCCATGCATTGACGTAGGCTTCATGCCTATTCATCCAGTCCGCCCCGTTGTGTCCTTGCCGCCCCAAGGCATGCAGTGTTGCAAGCCGGGCCGTGGGTACGGCTAAGGTTATCTGGGGAGGTACGTACTGGACCATGCCGAATTGCCTCAAAACCCGTTGAGGGTAATGATGCTCAACCATCTCGAAGCTTATAAGGGGACAGCAACTCCTCCAGCTTTCCCTCCCGTTTGTGCACATTGCCGGTAGTCGGTCCAAAACCGAGTCGTAGGGGGTCCAGTTGAACTAAAAACAAACACTTAAGTCAGTAACAAAAGACAATAAATGCATGATTAATACATACAAAAAACTAAAAATAATTACTAACATACCATCTCCTCGTTCAACGATTGTAGCTGTGAACGGTATGCCTTGAGGCAGTGTTGGGCCACCTCCTCGAACTTTAACCGCCGGTCTCGCCACCTACAAAATTAACATGTTAAAAAACGTGTTCAGAAAAAAAAAATACAAAGGGATGCCATGCAGGCAAGTATATACAAACTGGGATTTGCGATATATACCGAGCGGCTATCGGGCAAGTATAATTAAACCGGTTTGAGGGTGGTCGTGGCGCGAGACACCGGATCCTCTCCCATGCCCATACTTGAAGGAGCATCATGGGTCCGGTCATGGCTTTCCTATCAGGCTGGGTGGCATCACAAAGCCGTCTGTATAAACAAGCCAGAACCGCACTGCCCCAGCTATAAGATGCTGTACGGTTCAGGTCTCGTAAAAATCTCAAGTAAAAAACATTTATTCTATTATTATTATTATCAGTGAGTAAGGTGGAACCGATCAAAAAGAAAATGATTTGACGAGCACGAAAAATGCACTCTTCATCCGTAGCCTCTGCTTCAACAAATTCCTGCTTTAGTTTATCAAGAATAACAGTACCAAAAACGGACTTGCCGGACATTTGGGCCTGTGTAGGCGTAACACCTAAGAATCGTTGGCACAAGGCTATTGCGTCGGCAGTAGACAAATTATCATCTACCCCAGACACAACAGCTCCCTCAATAGGCAACCCCCACAAGACGTTAACATCTTGTAAGGTGACAGTAGCTTCACCAAATGGAAGGTGGAACGTGTGAGTTTCGGGCCTCCATCGTTCCACCAAAGCTGTTGTCAAGGAGTGGTCAACGTATCGGTAACCACAATCTATGAGGCCACCAAACCCTGCAGCATCGATAAGGTGACGAACCCGTCCTACAACAGGGTGGTCACGAAGTAACGTCCATATTCCTCTATCGCTGCGCTTCACCATCATGGGGCGATTGAAGTTTTCCTCATCTGTGAAAACGTGAAAGGCACGATGTTGATCACGAAGATACAACACATCGTCGTTTAGGGGACCAGGGTGTAAGTTCATGTTTTGATTCATGGTGGGAGGAATTTGGTGGGTATGATTTTTTATGAATTTCAAAGGTTTCAGATGGAGATTGTTGTGTTTCAGATGGAGATTGTTGTGTTGATGGTGTGTTCTTGGATGTGGGTGGTGCTTCTTCTTCACCTCAACCTCCATTTTATAACCTTCAAAGCCTGAATTCTTACACTCCCAAGAATACTATTTGCCTATCAAATCATCTGCAACTTACAAGACCATTGCATGCAATGCTAGAGACCTTGTGAGTGTGTTTATAGGCTGCATGCTTTGCAGGTGAAGACCAACTTTAATTTGGTGGTTTTAATGCATGAAAATGGATTGGCGGGATCATGACGGCAAAATTAAAGACTCCCCTAACTCAATTGGCGGTATCAATGACACATTCATATGGATTGGCGGCATCTAGAGGTGATCCCTCTAACCCATTTGGCGGCATCTACACACTGACAAAGACCAAGGTGATACCGCCAACCCATTTGGCGGCATCATCTTTATTTTTTTTGATACCGCCAATCTATTAATATACATCTCCATTTTTGATTTTTTTACCCAATACCCCCTAAATGTAATTTCTAAAAAAATATCTCTACTACTTATGTAAATTATTCTATAAGCTGATGGATGGATTTTTTTTTTCTTTATATATTATGGTCATGCATGGAGAGGCTCATGGATTTAAGGCTTAATTGGAATATATGGTTGTATATACAACTTCATAAGTTCTGTGGACTAATAACTCTTGGTGATGGGTCAATCTATCAATACAAGTTATGGTTTAGAAAAATTAAGGCTACTCATGTTGATGTTAGTTATGTGCTAGATACATGGATCGAATAGTTATATGTGACGCAATTCGAAGATATGTAGGACATTGAGGCCATTCTACGGTTCGGGCGTCTATTCTCATTACCTTGGCTTTTGTGGAAGGCATGTTTTATTGAGGTGAGTTCTTGAGCCCACTCTTTTAAATATTATGTTTCTAGATATTTATGGGCTGACGTGCATGCTAAACCAATATAATTACATTTATCAAGTCACAAAATATTTTTATTAAGTTATAAATATTTTTGTGTACGAAAGAAATCTATATTAACTCATATATATTATTTTCGCATGAAACGTGAATCGGCAAAATGCGCCTAATGCGTTATTATATGGGTCGAGTTATATATGTAATTAGAAGTGGAATAGGTCTGCTCTGATTTATGGCATAATTTTTGTCTTGGTTGTCAAATAGTTTGTCTTATGTGTTATTAGAAGTGGGATAGGCCTACTCTGATTTATGGCATAGTTTTTGTCTTGGTTGTCAAATAGTTTGACTTATGTGTTATTAGAAGTGGGATAGGCCTACTCTGATTTATGGTATAGTTTTTGCTATGGTTGTCACATAGTTTATGCCTAATATGCTATTATATGGTTGAGTTATATGTGTTAATATATATATATACACACACACACACACACACATATTCGAAACCTTACTTGTTAGATCGGGTATTGTTTTGACTTGCTACCTGTTTAGGTTATATGGATTATATATTTATATATTTTTGTAAACTGTATTTGGCGACTACATGACCTTATAAACTGGGCTACGATGGAAGTGGGATATGCTTGCTCTGATCTATCGTATTGGTTTGTCATGGTTGTTGCTTAGCTTACGTTATACCTGTTATTAAATATAATAGATCATGTTTGATGGCTACCTGTATGTCGAACTGAGCTATTACGGAAATGGGACATGCCTGCTCTGATCTCTAGTCTTGGTTTTGAGTCAGGATTGTTACATAGTTTATATTATGTGTTTTTTTTTTTATAAACTGAGCTATGACAGAGGTGGGAAATGCTTGCTTTAATCTCTAGCTTTTGTTTGCTTAAAAGGACTGGATTGTTGTTTGTTTTGAAAAGCGAGTTGCGCTTATTATATATTTGGTAAGTGAAGTCTTGAGGTAATTAGGCTGAGTATGCCTATCCTAGACATTGATATTTGTTTTGCTTGGGGAAAAACAAATTAGCGGATTGCGTTTATTGTTAACTCTGAGGTTGAGGTATTTTTTAATTCTTATTTTGACAAAATACTTGTTTATATAAAATTATAAAACTTGAACTCACTCAACGTAGTTGACTTTTGCATACACGTTAGATTGATTTCAGGTTAACAGAGAGATGGATGGATGACTACTTGGCGATGCGAGAAGCTACCTGGCAATTGAAGGCATTTCTAGTGGAAGACAACTTTTGTTTACACATGATAAATTTTAAATTTGATTTATAAGTGGATAAGTATTTGTCATGTGTTTTGTAGAATTTTATTCTAAATGATTTTCCGCTACGTATACATACTCTTTTAAAAGAAAATTTTACTCATGTTTTTGCATATTTAAGAATTTTAACCCAACTGTTTGACACCGGTTTTGGGGGTCTTTCAACTTATCTCAGGTGAACCGTGATGACAGCTGTAGGACTCACTTGCCAGTAGTCGAACTGAGAAGAGAAGAAGCTTTTAGTTTAGTTTGCTTCCGCTGTAAGTTGTATCAATTGTGCATGGTCACCTAGGTTACGGGTGGGGTGTTACTGTTGGTATCAGAGCCTGAGGTTTTAGCGAAATAGGTATTAGTGGAATGCCTAAGCTTTAACCAGTACAACTAGTATTGCTATATAAGATAATTATCTGACTTAAGCTCTGAGTAAAGAGAATAGTATGTCGTGTGTAGGAGAAGCACACACGGTAAACACTTTAAGTAGGACCTGAGTGAATAATCTATCTTATGTCTGGTTAATCCCAAAATCTGTATAGTGTGTATGTTTTGTGTGATGTAGCTATTATGATGTAAAAAAAATGCTTAATATGTAATAGTAACTTATATAATTATTACATTCCTATATGAAGAGACAATGTCTGAACATAGAGATGAATAAGGATCTCAACATGAACAAAGTAGTAATAGGAGAGAAGAAGGTTCTCACAGGGCCCAAACTCCCTCCCACAGTGTTAGATCCCGATCTAGTGCGAGTATGCATTTAAATGCCGTAGATATCCACAACATAGCTGTTGAAGTGGCTAAGATAATAGCGAATGCACCAACGAGTAATGTTAACCAATCGGAAGAACAACTCAAACAGAGCTCGGCTGCGTCCACACCAGTGCGAGCAAGGGAAAGAGGGGAAGAAAAGAAAAGAAATGTTGAGAATATATCACCTAAAGAAAAAGTTGAAGCCAAACTAAAGGAGCGCACTTATAAGCACTTCATGTCCTGCAAACCTCCGACGTTTGATGGAAGAAAGGGAGCAATTGAGGCACAAGACTAGCTTAATCAAATAGAGTCAAAACTAGATATTTGTGATTGTGATGACTACAATAGAGTAAGGTGTGCCGTACATATGTTCGAAGCTGAAGCCCTTCATTGGTGGAACATTGTGGTCCGAACCGAGGGCAAGGAGAAAGTTAAGAATATGAGTTGGGGAGAATTTTTCCACGTGTTCCTTGCCAAATTATGTCCCCCCAGTGAAACTGAACAATTGGAAGTGGAGTTTTTTCAGTTAAAATTGGGGAACAAAACATACCGAGAGTATGTTACTCGTTTTAATGAGATATCTCGATTGGTTCCTCATTTATCCATGACTGAGGAACAGCTGATTAATAGGTTCATTTGGGGATTACCCTCGGAAATGAGGGTATTCATCAAATCCAAGTCTCCCATGACATTTTCAGAAACTGTTGAAGCTGGCGCCATCATAGCTGTCCTAAACTCAAGAAGAACGATAAACCAAAGCCAAAAACAATCCCTTAGTGCCAAACTTGCAAACGATTTCATACGGGTGAATGTCGTTTTCCTTGTCCGAATTGTAAAAAGACAGGCCATACCCTTCAAGAATGTAATGAAAAGAGGAAGTGTTTTGAATGCGGTGACCTCAACCACATGAAATATGACTGTCCTAAACTCAAGAAGAACGATAAACCAAAGCCAGATCAGCGGAAGGGACGTGCATTCGTACTCACCACAGAAGAAGCCAAGAACACTACAGACGTCATCACGGGTACGTACCTTGTAAATGATGTATATGCACGGGTGTTATTTGATACTGGTGCTAATAGAAGCTTAGTGTCAACTACATTTAGACCTTATTTGAACCGGGTATCCCAAAGTTTAGGTCACACTTTTACAGTAGAAACGGCTGATGGAAGTCAGAAGGAAATAGTTGACATTATTAAGAATCGTACCATAAGTTTGAACAATCATTCCTTCCTTATAGACCTAATGCCTATGGAACTTGGAGAATTTGACGTAGTTATAGGAATAGACTGGCTGGCACCATATCATGCAGAAATCATATGTGATAAAAAGGTCTTTCGACTTCGACTACCCAATGGCAAAAGGCTAATAGTATCTGGAGACCGCACTAATAAGGTTAAGAACCTCATCACTATAGCACAAGCACATAAGTGTTTGAGAAAAGGGTGTATTGCCTTTTTGGCATATGCTGTAATTAGCATGGAGATGTAGAAGATCGAGGATGTGCCGGTAGTACGGGACTACCCCGAGGTATTTCCAGATGAACTCCCGGGATTACCACCCGAAAGACAAGTTGAGTTTCGAATCGACCTAGTACCTAGAATAGCGCCAATTGCTAAGTCCCCGTATAGATTAGCCCCAACAGGATGCAAGAACTTAAGAAGCAATTGCAAGAATTGCTTGACAAGGGGTTTATTCAACCTAGCTCATCACCTTGGGGAGCGCACATTCTGTTTGTTACGAAGAAGGACTGGACGATGCGTATGTGCATTGACTATAGAGACTTGAATAAAGCCACGATAAAGAATAAGTACCCGTTACGTAGGATTGATGACTTGTTCGATCAGTTGCAGGGAGCATGTTATTTCTCTAAAATAGACTTGAGGTCCGGATACCACCAGGTGAAAGTTTCACCAGAAGATGTACCTAAGACTGCCTTTAGGAATAGGTATGGTCATTATGAATTCTTGGTAAAGCCATTTAGGCTTACCAATGCACCTGTAGTGTTCATGGACCTTATGAATAGGGTCTGTAAACCTTTTCTCGATAAGTTTGTTATCGTCTTCATTGATGACATCTTGATTTACTCTAGGAATGAGGTAGAGCACGAACAACACCTTAGAACAGTCCTTGAATTGCTAAAGAAAGAGAAATTGTATGCAAAATTCTCGAAGTGTGAATTTTGGATACGTGAAGTTCAATTTCTTGGCCATGTGATCAACGAGCAAGGAATACAAGTTGACCCTGCAAAGATTGAGGCCATTAAAAAGTGGGAAGTACCAAAGAATCCCACTAAAATAAGAAGATTTCTAGGGTTAGCATGATACTATTGAAGATTTATTCAGGACTTTTCCAAGATTGCAACACCACTAACTATGTTAACCCAGAAAGCATCCAAGTTTGATTGGGGGCCTAAACAAGAAGAAGCCTTTAACACGCTAAAACAAAAGTTGTGTAGCGCCCCAATACTATTGCTTCCAGAAGGAACAGGCGATTTTGCGGTCTACTGTGATGCTTCTCATTATGGTATGGGATGTGTACTCATGCAAAGAGACAAGGTGATTGCCTACGCTTCTTGACAGTTAACGATTCATGAACGAAACTACACAACCCATGATTTGGAACTTGGTGCTGTAGTATTTGCACTTAAAATTTGGAGACATCATCTTTATGGTACCAAATGCACCATTTATACTGATCACAAAAGCCTAAAACACATATTCGAGCAGAAAGAGATATGCGTCAAAGAAGGTGGATGGAGCTATTAAGTGATTACGACTGTGAGATCCAGTACCATCCAGGTAAGGCAAACGTAGTAGAAGACGCTTTAAGCAGAAAAGAAAAACCCTAACCAATAAGAATTCGTGCAACAAGGATAGAGGTTAAAACTAGTCTCTTAGATCAAGTTAAGGATATACAACAAGAAGCCTTAAAGGAAAACCATATTATAAAAGAAAGGATGGTTGGGAGAATAAAGTTATTGTCAACTGGAAATGATAACATCCTAAGGTTTAACAATAGGATTTGGGTTCCTAGTTTTGGAGGACTGCAAAATACGATCTTAGAGGAAGCCTATAAGTCCAAATATTCTATTCATCCTGGCAGCGACAAGATGTACAAGGATCTTAGGAATGACTATTGGTGGCTAAGAATGAAGCGATCTATTGCCCGATATGTAGGAAGGTGTCTGAATTGTCTTAAAGTCAAAGCAGAACATCAGAAACCATCAGGATATCTACAGCGGCCGGAGATCCCAGAATGGAAATGGGAGAAATCACCATGGATTTTATTACAAAGCTTCCAAGATCGAGTCACGGTTATGATACTATTTGGGTCATAGTAGATAGATTGAACAAGTCGTCACACTTTCTACCAATTCGCTAAACCTATAAGATGAACAAGCTCACTCAAAGTTATATCAAAGAAATAGTTTCATGACATGGGGTACTAGTATCGATTATATCAGCCAGAGATAGTCGTTTCACATCTAGATTTTGGCAAAGTTTCTAATAGGAATTGGGAACCAAGCTTAACCTAAGCACTGCATATCGCCCGCAGACAGATGGACAAAGTGAGAGGACTATTCAGACATTAGAAGACATGCTTCGCGCATGCGTAATCGATTTTGGTGGAAGTTGGGACAATCATTTACCACTCATTGAATTTGCTTACAACAATAGTTATCATGCTAGCATCAAGGCTGCCCCTTATGAAGCTTTGTACGGAAGAAAGTGTCGAACTCCTATTTGCTGGACAGAAGTGGGCAAAAGTCAACTGTCAAGACCAGAAATTATTGTGGAAACCACAGAAAAGATTCAACAAATCAAGGAAAAGATGAAAAGTGCTCAAGATAGACAGAAGAGCTATGCAGATCAGAGACGAAAACCTCTAGAATTTCAAATAGCTGATAAAGTCATTTGCTAAAAGTATCGCCCCTGAAGGGAGTTATTCGGTTTGGAAAGAAAGGAAAACTCAAACCACGATATATCGAACCATTCAATGTAATTGCCAAAGTAGGACCGGTGGCCTATAGACTAAAACTCCCGGAGCAGCTCGCAGGAATACATGATGCATTTCACGTGTCCAACCTAAGAAAGTGTCTAGTGGATGAAGCTCAGCAAATTCCATCGGAAGATGTGCATATCAACGAAAAGCTCAATTTCATTGAAGAACCGATGCAGATCGAAGACAGAAAGATTAAAAAGTTACGAAAAAAAGAAATTCCATTGGTTAAGGTCAAATGGAATGCTCGTAATGGACCTGATTATACATGGGAATTAGAAGATGAAATGAAAGAAAAATACCCACATCTTTTTAAGTAAAGACAAATTTCGCGGACGAAATTTCTATAAGGATGGGAGGATGTAATACCCCGAAGCTTAATGTAATAGTTATAAATTCATGAAATATAAAGTTTATATTTCATATATAGTTTAACGAATAAGTAACGAGTAAGATGGTTATTTGAAGTATGAGATATCTAGACGAGTCCTGGCTAGTATATGAGATCTAGACGAGTAAATAGCATTATAGGAGATCGTTTAGTAATAATAATAATAAAATATATTATATTTGAACCATACTCTGGTTTTAATGAAACTTAGTTTAACACATAGATAAAAATTAGCACGTCTTAACAGTATATTGGAATTTAGCAAAACATAATAATAATAATAATAACAATAATATAAACTTAAAAGGAAAATGTACGTAAGAAGACTAAAATAAATAATCTATCTATACATATAATAAACCAAAGCCATTTTGATGACATGTCATAATATTATACAATCTCTCTTTTGAGAAATGCCACATAGGATGTGATGTGATAACTCTAGACCAATTAAAAAAAGAAATAAATATGGTTTAAATATTATTTAACATAATCTATTAAATACCTAATCTACTAAATTTATATATTAAAATTTTATTATTTTCTCTCTCATGTTTTCTCTCATAACTTTAATATCTTTCATATACGAGATTTTTTAAAGAAAAAAATTACACCAAATTAATGAGCGTTTTATTATCTTTCCAACGAGAACCATAGTGCTATATAAAAACGGAGAAAAAAACGACTATTTTTTGTAACCCGACAGGTATTGCGTCAGGTTTGGAATTAGTTTTAAAAAAAATTGTGGGTTTGGGTCGGGCCTGAGATTAGGTGACCCAATTACCTTTTTTTATATTAGAATATGATAACTTATGGCAGAGATTTGTTTATAATAATACTAATAATAATAATAATAATAATAATAATAATAATAATAATAATAATAATAATAATAATAATAATAATATTCATTAATCATATATTGGCAAGTCATTAATTAATTATGTTGTCATATTAGATATTTTATTATGTCATATTAGATATTTCAACCCGGGACGCTCTCCAACAGCTAATTGCTATATAGACGCCATTTTTATAGTTTAGATACTGCTAATTTTATTCACTTTACTTAGATTTATCAACCCGGGACGCTCCCGGGGTATAAACTAAGATGATCCTACGTGGCATGCCACGTGGCAAAATAATCCTATGTGGCATCCTACGTAGCATGCCAAATGGCAAAATGATCCTACGTGGCATCTTACGTGGCATGCCACGTCAGCATCACACTAACGGAGTTAGGCTCCGTTAGTTTGGGTCCGTTGGTTTCCAATATGTCGAAAGTTGGGACCAATATTGGTGATTTTCGTAGTTGGGACTGTTATTGGCCAATAGTGAATAGTTGGGATTATTTATTTCCATTTTTCCTTTTTTATATAGCACTATGGTACCCGTTGGAAAGATAATAAAACGCTCGTTAATTTGGTGTAATTTTTTTCTTTAAAAAATCTCGTATATAAAAGATATTAACGTTTAAAAGTTATGGGAGAAAACATTAGAGATAAAAATCTAATTTTGTTTTTAAATTTTAAATTATTATTTTTCTAAAATAAAGCTATTGCCACATGGTATGACACATGGCACACTCAATGAACACAAAAAAATTGTCGTTTTTTTCTCCGTTTTTTATATAGCACTATGGTACCCGTTGGAAAGATAATAAAACGCTCGTTAATTTGGTGTAATTTTTTTCTTTAAAAAATCTCGTATATAAAAGATATTAACGTTTAAAAGTTATGGGAGAAAACATTAGAGATAAAAATCTAATTTTGTTTTTAAATTTTAAATTATTATTTTCCTAAAATAAAGCTATTGCCACATGGGATGACACATGGCACACTCAATGAAGAGAATACTCTCTTTGAATGCCATGTCATTAAAATTGCTTTGGTTTATTATATGTATAGATAGATAGATAGATTTTGACGGTGTTCCTTGCTTTCTTTTCCATCCTTTTGGGTGGACTTAATTTTAAGAGAAAAGATAAGAAACTTTAAATGTTCCAATTGTTAGGTTAATTCCTTTTAAACACAAGACAACATATGCTGTTGCCACTAACGTTGTCAACTAACATTATAATAATTATTTTTTTGACTTAAAATAAGTATGGTTATAGCAACTTTGGTTATCGCTATCTAGTCTAACCATTGGATATATATTTATAAGAAACGTTGCGTGACTTCAAATTTTATTTTATAAGTGTAAGACTAGGTGTGTTTAGATGTAAAAAATTGTTGTTAAAAATAATAATGAAGTGTTTAATGGACAACTTTAGTTATTTTCTGAAGTAGGTAATATAAGCATCAAACATTCATCATATCATACTTATATCAACCTGTTATTATTTTGTGTGATATAATAAGCTTATAAGATATAAAAAGAATTATAACTGGTTGTTGAAATGAGTAAAGATAAACTAAAAGGTATCCGATTCCTTTTAATTTCAAATTACGAATCTATTTATACATATAATAAACCAAAGCCATTTTAATGACATGACACTTAAAGAGACATTCTCTTCCTTGAGTGTGCCATGTGTCATCCCATGTGGCATTGAGATTTTTTTGGAAAGAGAATTTTATGAAACCAAAAAACGCACGATTAGTCCTCAAATCAAGGACCAACCGACGACCCGAACAACCAACTCAATACACATACCATCTAGACCACTCTAAATCTTTCCATCTAGATCTATTACAAATCCAAAAAAAAGCTTGTAAATTTTATAGTTTCCACAATCTCTATCGGTCTTCGCAGCTTGTTGTCAAAAATACGGTTGTTGCGTTCATTCCAAATGACCCACATAGCCGTATACGTAATACCTTGCAGAATCTTCTTAGCATTATTAGACATTAGCTGTGCATTCGGAATCTTCAGAATATCTTCAACATAAAAAAGTAAGCATGGAGGTAGCCGGCACCACTTTTCGATTCTATGCCAGACTTCTTGAGCGAACGCACATCCTGTGAAAAGGTGCAATTCCGTCTCGACTGTTTCCTGGCAGAAAGCGCAACACGTATTCTGGATTCGGACTCCTCTTTTTATCAATTCGGCGATTGTAGGAAGGTGTCACACCACGACAATGGCGGAAACACGTGGCGCGACGGTTCAAGAGCATAAAGTCAAGGTTAATTGCTAAACACAAGTAATTTAAGAAAATGGGTCATTTATTAAGGCGTCAAATCTTGTTCAGAATATTACATAAAAGTAAATTGTTTTTAAGACAACATAGAGGTTTCTCAAATATATCCCAAAGCCTTGGGAAATAAAGGTGAAACCCCGCAAAACGTTTGACGCCGCATCGGAGGATTCCACGACCCAGCTTGCCCCGGTTCGTCTTCATCTAATTACCTGAAAGATATGTTTAAAATTTCGTCAATATAAATATATTGGTGAGTTCACAGGTTTTTAGTTTCCAAAACTTGAATACTTGGGAAATACCATGTTATGACAATATATAGGAGTTGCAAATTCCTATAAATCTACTTGAGACTATAATCAAACCAAGACATATAATAATTGTGCCCCGCTCCAAGTCGTTACTCGGTATTCCACGACTTAAGTTCAGAATATATGCACCCCAGGCATACACTAATGCATAATCGACGCTATCGATTAGGGGTGGGCCTTGTCAGGCACCAATAGTACTATTCAAATATTCCACCGGTTTCATTTCCCTGAACAAATGATTATAGAGGCGAGGACTCAACCCCGAGTGGCGGTCACACCTCAAGTAATAAATCCGTCAAACATTTTCCCTAACATATCTTTCCCCCGAAAAACGTAAAAATAGTTTAAAATGGGGCCGTGAAACTCACCTGAAACACTGTCTGGCTCACTAAGTAGATAGCAAAGAGGGTCTCGCACCTACAAACATCCTAGACGTATAAGTCACTATTCCTATAGTGCATGTGCCTTGGCAAGTTGTACACCCAACTCCCGACCACAAGTTATTCCAAATCCCGTTTAATTAAGCGCGTATCCTAGGTTTCGTTGGCGTTAGATTACCCTTTGTGTTACAAGTTATATATTACTCTTGTTAATATTTCCTTAACTTGTACCTTATTATCATCGGCTCGACTTCACTTAACATATAATTATTTTCCCATTTAAATAATTATACTTAAGATCGCATCGTTCGATATAATATATATTTCATCACTCGACCCGACTCACTTTGCCGCACATTTGTTTTCCCATTTAAACAAATATGCTAAGATCTTGTCGTTCGATTGTATATTCTTAACGCCCGATTCAACTCACCATACCGTATATTTATTTTCCCATTCAAATAAATATACTAGGTTCTTGTCGGTACAGCATACACATATATATATATCCTTGTCTACTCGTCTCGTTTTCCTTCCCACATATCTACTTTCCCATTAAGTAGATATACTGGAATTTTGCCGAGACGAGTGTACATATATAAATGTGTACTTTTTCTTGTTAAGTATATACGTTTGTTTAACGTCTTATTTGTTTATGTCATGTTTTTCTCCCACGAATAATTCCTTCAACACTTAGGAAAGTGTTTATTAGTTTTCACCCATGATGTATATATATTTTACTTCTTAAAAATATATATTTTCTTATCTTGCCGTAATGGCATTTTTCTCATGTTTTGTCCGTGTACGGTTCGTTAAAGCGTCTTAGTTCGATACCTTAGCTCGAATAGTTAATTTTTCCAAGTTTTTCCCAACATGTGTTTTATAGAAATATTATTCATATTTCATTCTTCCCAACACATGTTACTTGGAAGGTTTAAAATACTTATGTATTTTTAACCCAACTTGTTAACTTAACTACAAAAATGTTTCCAATACTTTTATATTCCCATTTATATAAAAGTATTCATTTTTGTACAAGTTTCTCAAGTTTGTTTAATATTTTTATAAAATCTCTATTTTATAAAAATCCTTATGTTAATACAAATCCATATTTTTATAACTTTCAAAAATATACTTTTATACCAAAATACCCATGTATATCTACTAGTATTTACCAAAATCATCCTTAAAAATTTATTACTTACACTTTTGACACCAAACTTTCCATCTTTGCATTTTTGGACTAATAGTTCCTAAAATATCCATTTTAGCCCTCTAACTTTCAAAGTTACAATATTAGTCCCTTAACTTTCAAATGTTGCATTTTTCCACTCTAACTTCCAAAGTTAACATTTTTCACTCAAAATAGTAGACTTTGAAGATCCATCTTTTTATTGGTAAGTTATTTTTGTATCAAAACACTTTTATTAGTTTTATAATCCATATATAAGACTACTTGTATGTGTGTTTTATGTATTTGCCCATTATATCAAAATATCATTCTTCTAAGTGAGTAAACTTTAATTTTTCATCTTCTTTATTCTTGAACTTCTAACATGTTCCACCATATATTATACCATGTATGATCATTTTAAGATGATTAACACTACTTTTTACTACATTCAAGTTTATTCCACAAATCTTAACCAAATCATCATCCTACTTAGTGTATGTGTAAATTTTATACATTTTCAAGAACACTACTTTATCATCATCCAATCCATGATTTATCTACATATCTTTAATCATCTATTTTACTCATGTAAAACCTATTAAAGATTATGTTCAAACCACCTTTTAAACCCTTCATGTACAACTTGCTTCTAAGAACACACACATGAATAATAATAATCAAAAACAAGGTTAAGAAGCTTACTACTAGCACAAGGCTAGGGAAGACAAAACCTTGGATTTTGAGAGGGGTTTAGTGTGTTCTTCCTTAATGGTTAAGCTCCAAGCTTGAAACACACAATAGGGGTTTGGATGATGGATTGTTTTGAGTGATTTGGAGATGTAAAAACTTGAAAGAAGAATGTGTATGGGGGAGGGGAAACTCACGGCTCCAAGAAGAAAGAAGAAGAAGAGTTTTGCTTTGTTAGTTCTTGTATCTAACACATGTTTATATAATCTTATCACATGTAATATTTCATGGATTTTGTGATCATTACTAAAGATTCAAGAGATTTAGGAAGTACACAAGTGATCTTGGATGGATGTGGAGATGTGTAGGTTGGCCGTGGGTTTTGAGGAGCAAGGGAAGGAGTTTTGCTTGTAAATCTTGGCTAAGTATTTGTGATCTTTCATGGCCTTTCACTAGATCTTATACATACATGAGTGCACTAGGTAATGATATGTTTTGTCTTGGATTATTGTGGCCTATGGCCGAAATTTTACAAGGAAGGGACAAGATGGTTGCATGCTTTGTACTAGTGTGTTTTCTTACAACTTTTGGCTTTTTGTAAAGCATGCTTTATACTAGATTATAGGTTATAATTATAACACACTTGCATGGACATAACAAGGCCATCTAGGCCGGCCCTTGTGTGGCTTGGGTGGGGTCCACAACACAATTTATTTACTAAATACTTGTTATGATTAATTCCTCGTCGTTCGGGCGTCGTTCGGGTATTTTTCGGGTTTTAATCACGCGTTATTCGGACATTAAAAATACCTTTAATAACCCTTAAATATAGTATAATTTAAGCGTTGATTGGTTATTTAGGCCTTTGCCGGGTGAAATTATGAGTTATACGCGTATCGGGTGCGGTACGCGCATTTTATTCGTTACCGGGAGATTTGTACAAGACGTTTCCACTTATGGTTTTGGAGTTCCAAAACTCATTATATTTTGTGAAAATACCCTTTATTTTATATCCTGGGTGTCCGGGATCCTTTTCGTTTATTTAATTATTACCGGGTAGTTGCCAACGTCCATACCGGATAGTTTATTCGCACATGATCCAATCATGTTTTACCATTAAACGTATGCATTCCTATGCATTATTTGGAAATTGCTATCTCCTAAGGCCTTGATAATTAAATCACACATAATTGCATTTAATTACGTTAATCATATATTAATTAATTTGTACGGAATTACTTTATTTTTGCCGGTTGTTACAGAAGGCGATTTAAACCGCATTCCAAACCATAATCTTACACTTAAGCGGCACCCAATTTCTCCACTGAATCCTCGGCCGCTGTACAACCAAATCAGCCGCAAACAAAGCTTTTTTGGTAGACTTCACTGTGAACAATCCATCAGAAGCTAGCGACCATTTCCACCTATCCACTCCACCCCTCCATTCGTAGTCGTGAATCTCCGAAAGAAGCTGGAATAGTTCCGAAACTTCAACAGCCGTGTACGGGATAGAGCTCCATTGCCAGGAAAGAATTTTTATGTTATCGGTAACCGAAATTCTATCGGCCACTTTCACCCATTTGCGTCTTTTAAGTTTGAATAGGTTTGGAAACGCCAAACGAAGAGGTTCCTCTCTGAGCCACGGGTCACTCCAAAAACCAACTGAGTTACCATCGCCAATATCCCCTCCAAAATAAGAATTAAGAGAAGCCCCGTTTGGAATTTTTCTATCCCCCGATTTAACAATCCGTTTCCAGCAACCATTCGACGAAGCAATACATGGAAGTAAAGTCCACGGTCTACTATTCCCATGACAAGCCATAATAATATTTTTTCATAGACCGTTGCCTTCTATTTTGAATCTCCAGGTCCATTTTAAGAGAAGAGCGTCATTAACATCTTCTAATCTAGAAACACCAAGACCCCCTTTATTTTTAGGAGAAGTGACAATATCCTACGAAACCCAATGAATCTTCTTGCCTTCTATGTGGCATTGAGATATTTTAGGAAAAAAATAATTTAAAAAAAAATTGGATTTTTTCACCCTTATGTTTCCTTTCATTATTTTTAAACGTTAATATCTTTAATATACGAGATTTTTTAAAGAAAAAAATTACACCAAATTAACGAGCGTTTTATTATCTTTTCAACGAGTACCATAGTGCTATATAAAAAACGGAGAATTTTTTTTGTGATGTTTTGTTCATACAGGAAAAAAAACATAAAGTGTTCAGGTAAATCATTAATCATGTATAGACAAGTCACTAATTATGTTTTAATAAGTAAATAAGAAAAAAATTTCAACTAGAGCCGAATAGGTTAATAAAGTTATACGTTATTTTAAGTTAGTATCAATATTAGTATGTTAGAGTTGTACATTTGTTTAGTCTTTAGGATATGTGTTAATATTAGAGTTACATTAAAGTTCTACATTCTTTAAGGTTAGGTGTTAGCATTGAAGTTGTACATTGTTAATTTGTTTTAGGTTAGATATTAATATTAGAGTTATACATTAGTCTATTTCATATGTAAAATTGATGTATCGTATTAAATTTCTCAACCCGGGACACTCCCGGGGTATAATCTAGTTAACTATATAATACTATAATAGGTAAATTGAGTAAGTAACACATATACGTGCACGTGTGATGTGTAGGTAATTTCAAGTTCAACCTGGAGTGTTTGAGGGATACGTGTATTGATGCAAATGAAAGTAAATTCCAACTTGCACCATCATTTTCAGAAACCACCGTCACCTAATGCTAAGTGATAAATAAAGTCAGGATCCTTCGTTTCAAAAGCATATAAATTAGAAACACACTGGTTATACGTATTGGTTATTTATGAAGCATCAGTAGAGAGATTCATATCATTTTGCCATAAATAGTTTCAGGTATATTCTTGTTTAAGTTTGTGTTAAGTTAATTATTATTAGCAATACCAATTGTAGTACTATTAGTTTGGGTATTAGGATTATTATTAGGGGTGGGTATTGGGTAGCCTAGCCTTAGTTAGGCATGGACTGATCACACATACTTAAACAAGGCAGCGTTAACCAATATCCAACCATAATAATAATTGGTTAGGCGTACCATTACCTAACCTAGGATTATGTAATTATGTCAGGACTTTGAGATATTGGAGAGGCTAACGTAAAAAACAAGTTAGCGTACATGTTGTAAGAAGTAATGCGGACCATTGGACTAGGCGGAGTATAAGGGGCACGATGGTAATAAACCATGCGTCTTTAAATTCCACGAAAGTTTTGTCAAAGGGTAAATTAGGAATTGTGAATAAAACTACATTAAAAAATAATAAAAAAAGGGCGGCATTCCAAATTACAATTACGTAAAAATCGTTACAGAATCAAAACACACTGACAATTAGGGTTAATCGAGAGACGACCAATTCACAAACACAAAACCAGAAAAGAAGGTCGATAAAGAAGATGAAGAAAGGTAACGTAATTTTTTACAATTATATTACGTATTATAGAAAAATTACGAAATAAACTAAATCATACAAAAAACTGCATGACAAAATGACGACACATGTTGATGAAGGTACGTTGTATATCAATTTTTTTAAATGTACTTATAGATCTACATGGATAACTTACTGTTACATATACATCTATGATTTTCAGTTGCATGAAGTTGGTCAGTACTAGCGTGTAGATTTTACGGTTTTGCGTTTAAATAAATTTGTTGTTGCGTATAAAAAATTATAGTGTTGCGTTTAATTAATTATAGTATAATTGTTGTGTTGTAGATCCAGATGATGACTTCCAAACCCCTTTGGAGAGTTTACAAAAAAATAGTTGTGTATAACGAATTGAAAACAATACATTTGACTCAGACAATGATTTTGAAACACCGAAAAAGATGTTAAGAATGAAAGAAAGGTTAATTCAAAAGAGTTCGTGCAGTACAGTCACAAGAGACTTAAGATGAGATATTCTCCAGCTGATTTTATGGCGACTATAAATTACTTAACAGAAGCACAAAAGACTGATGTTAGAGGGATGGGATTTGGCCGCATACTATCAATGGAATACGAGTCAACTGCTATAGCATTGGGATACTGGTTGTTGATAAACTATGATGAAGAAACAAGCATATTAAATTTGGGCAATCATAATATCAAAATAACATCATCATCAGTACATGAGATTTTCAGAATTCCTAATGGAAAGATACATGTTCTGGAATAAAATATGCCAAGGAAGGGTGCTGATACTACAATAGACGAATTTAAAAACCATTTTTATAATACACGAATAAGTGTTGGAAGGGTTCTGACACCACTTGTAGATAATGTAGATGGTGGAAGACTATTCAAGTTGAACTTTCTGGTTGCATGGAATACAATATTCGGAGAAATCACAAAAACAACAACAGTGAACCAGAAATTTTTATTGGGTATTGATAATGAATTTGAAGTTCCAATGACGAACTATTGTGGGTATATGCTTGAATGTTTGAGGAGAACTAAAGCTGGATGGCTTGGGGATAAAGACCATTATAATGGGCCAATTGCATTATTGAATGTGAGTACAAATTTAAAAATATCTTAAAATATAATGCAAATGTTAGTTGGTTTTAGACGCAAGTTCTTTTAAAATGTTAACTGTATTTTTTAAACTACTAGATATTGTACCTGCATGATTACAATAAATGACATCATGGAGGACTCAGGATCAAAATACCGGCAATCTCTTAAGTCACAAACAACTCATTAGACGATATGCATATGCCTTCACAGCTTTTGACGGATGGTGATGAAGCTAAAGACGTATGTGAATTGGCAAAAGAGCAACCTGCAATAGAACAAATGAATGATTATGATGCGTTTGTTGAAGAATATTTAAATAAAGTTGTAGATACACGAAGTGCGACTAATGCTATTGAATTGCAAATACAATTTTGTTTTGTCATTTACGAATGGTCGAAAGTGGAATATAATGGTCAAAGGTAGAGATTAAAGGTCGAAGGGAGAAGCTCAAAGGTCGAAGGAAGTTTTTGTAATGAATTATGTTGATTCGCCTGTTTGAAGGTCGAAGGTGCACATTCGACCATACGTAAGGTCGAATGTGCAGGCTTATATAAAGGCTGAATCAGATTTTAAGTTTAACTTTTGGTCATTTTGTTTCCCTCCTTTGAGTGTGTTCTCTCCCTAGGGTTTCTTTGTGTATGATATTAGATTATAACATTGTAAACATCAAATTGTAAAGATTATGAACATGTTTATCAATGAAATGAAATCTTTGAAAGTGATTTGTGTGTTTTGCTAGTTTTATTATCATTTCGTAATTTATTCTGGGGTTCCGCAACTGAATTGATATACTTGTTTGATCATAGTCTTTGTTTTGACAATTCGATCCTCACATACAAAGTGGTATCAGAGCCATAAGGATCAAAAAACTACGATTTGATAATATCAGAGCTAATTTGGACCCAATTTTGATCAAAATTTTTCTGTTTTCAAAGAACAATTGAAATTGATGAATATTGATTGATTTGAACTAGTTTTCATGGATAAAATCTAAAATTCTCTTTATTAAACTTGTTCCAAATCAAATCTGAAGCAAAACCTGCAAAACCTCATCAAATTTCATCAAATTTTGAAAATTTTGGATCAAAATAACTGATTTTCAAAGAATAACCGTTTTTTAAAATGAAAGGGTCGAACCTAGGGAGAAACGGTCGAGAGTGTGTGTTTTAGGTCGAACCAGGAGATTTTAGATCGAATGTAGAGTTTATTTCGGTCGAACCTAGAAATTTTTAGTGTGTTGTTGTTCATTCGACCACTTGGTGTACATTCGACCCATCGCGAGGTCGAAAGAGGATGTATTTGGTCGAAAGTGAGAGAGTTTGTTATATTCTACCTTCGAGTCTTCAGAAAGGGTCGAACCTAGACAGAATTTAACATTCGACCCCACACTTTGTGATAAAAAGGTCGAAAGTAGAAACTGTTTGAAAATTTTTCTAATCGTTTCGTGTTTTATACCTTGTAGACGATATGTGCAACTTTCCAACAACACCACGACCTAATACTACACCACAACAGAAATCTATTAGTTATTCGTTAAAGTTTCATTTATTCAATGACCAGAATTAGACGGGGATATATCGCTCGGAGACGTAGAACAAAAATTCGTTTATTTGCATCAAGCTTTCGGGGGGCTCATTCAAGACTTACTCGAACTATTACTCAACAAAAAATAAGAGCTTTGGTTTCGGCTCATCGGGATAGGGATAGGCAAAAAATAAATTTTCGTCGTTTGTGGATCACTCGAATAAATGCAGCAATTCGCGAAAGGGGGGTATGCTATAGTTATAGTAGATTCATAAATGATCTGTACAAGAGACAGTTGCTTCTTAATCGTAAAATACTTGCACAAATAGCTATATCAAATAGGAATTGTCTTTATATGATTTCCAACGAGATCATAAAAGAAGTAAGTTGGAAGGAATAAAGAAGTAAGTTGGAAGGAATCCACCGGTTAAACGGAGTTGCCCGGAGAATGAACTCCGGGAAGGTCGAATAAAAATGAATAGAATATGATAAAATATGATAAAGTGGATCCTTGGTTGGTAGCTGCTCAGAAGACGACTAGTCAATCATCTCAACCAATCAACTATTTGGCGATGACTAGTTCGATGCCACAACAAGTTGCACAACCACCGCAACAACCCATGGCTGATTACTGGGGAGTTGCAGCAGATGCGGTACACTCTCAAACTACCAATGCTTTTTCTACGCTAATTCATGACTTATCTTCAGGTAGTGGGAGCCATCCACCAAAGCTGATGGAAATGGTGGATTATAACCAATGGAAGACAAAGTTCAAGATTCATTTGGAGGGAATGGGAATGGAAGGCACTAAGGCTTGGCAAATGATTGCTAAGGGTTATGTAGCACCAGTTTTAGAGAACACTGGTGAGCCGATTCCATTAGAGAGCTTAGCTGAAAATGAGAAGAAAAAGTTTGCGGTGGAAAAGAAGGCGTTCTCACAACTATCCCAGGCCATTAACACTGATCTTTTACATCAATTCGGGTCGTGCACAACTTCGAAACAACTATGGGATATGTTAAAGAATCGTCATGATGGGAATGAGAAAACAAGGAAGTTAAGAACGGAGGAGTTGAGAAAAGAGTTTCAGAATTTTAGTTATATGGGTAATGAGACATTGAAGGAGTTGATTCCGAGATATTGCCATATGTTGACTGAACTGTCGAGTTATGAGATCAACATACCTATGTCTGAGTTGGTGGATAAGTTCGCTGATGCATTACCACCATACTAGAATTAACACATTGAGGTCCTTAAGGAGAAAGATGCATACCAGTATTGGACCATCAATGAATTCATTCAGAAGCTTGAGAACAAAGAGATGGAAGAGAAGAGGAAAGCAAAAAGAGCACAAGTTCCCAGAATCCAGAGTTATATCATGGTGGTACATCTTCATCTCTGACTAGTTCAAGTTCTAGTAGTTCTGTTGCTCCACACATAGCCTGTGTTTCAAGCTTTGTTGAACCAACCAAAACCCCAATAAACTATCTTGCTCAAACCTCATTTTATACACCACCATCATACCCTACTACTTACATCCCACCATTTTCACCAATGCAACAAGCTGCATGCTATTCAGCTAACTTGAACCAAACTCAACAACAATCCTACGTTCCTCAATGAACCCAACTCAAATGAACCCAAGTCAACCAAACCAAAGCCCAATTGTGTTGGAGACATCAAATTTGAACAATGTCACTGTAGAAGTTGCACAACAACATGTAGCTTTGGTATCTGCTATGGTCGCTTCGTATAATGGGTTGGTAGCTAGTCAAATTGGTAACAACAACTTAACTAGTGAAGACTATGCTCAAATTAACAAGGAAGAGATGGAGCTCATTGACATACAGTGGGCATTTGCTAGTGTCATTAGACGAGCGATTGAGTTTATAGAGAAGACGGGTAGAACTGATCTTTCTACATCTCCCAACACCACATATGGCTTCAACAAAGCCAAAGTCACATGTTTTAATTGTGGTGGGAAAGGTCATTTCAAAAGAGAATGCATACAGCCAGCACAACAGGGTAACATGAATCCTTTTAACACTAATTACCAGAACCGTCAATCTCAAAATCAGGTATCTTATCAAAGCCAAAACAACTCCAACTACCAACCACAAAATAATTACCATAACCGACAAAACGCCTCACCAAATAATTCTGTAAGACAAACCACTACACCAAACCAGAAGCAAAATCAAACACCACACAATCCAACCAGAACAATCATTCCAATTTCCACACCAAATAGCCAAACCCAACCAGATAACCAGAACGAGGCTTTGGTAATCCAGAAGGATGAAGGATTTTATTGGACTAGTATGCAACTTGGTGTTGAGGAGATTACTCCTGGTAATGTGGCGTGCGTTGCTCAGAAGATAGATTTGGAGGAGCCGGTGTTAGTTCAAGAAGATTTGGAGACTGAGAAGAAATCTGAGGTGAAGATTGAGGAATTGGTGGAAGAAACTGATGTTTGTGTTGAAGAGAAGTCAAGATTGGTTCTTGACTTAGTCAGTGATATTCCCAAATAGTGTGATTCAGTTTATTCTGATTTGGAGAGCGATTCTGAGTCTGAAGCTAGTGCTAACTCACAAGATGATGACATTGATCAACTTCTAGCCGAAGCTGATTTTCTTATGACACGCAAATCTTGCATAGTGGATGATGCTTTTACCAGAGTGAATTATTCTAAATTCTTTGCTAGAAAGGAAGCACACTATGCTTTGATGGCGATGACAGAGCCTCCGAAACAGGTATGTTCTGATTCTACTTAAGACATGAACAGTGATAAGTACTGTGGTGCATGTGATAGATTGACAGAGGATAATAAGCAACTCAGAGTTCAACTCGAGAGTGCGAGAATCAACTGTCAATCGTATCGAAAAGAAGCACATGAATTCAATAAGGTGCTTGATGGTTATAAGAAAGACATTTCTAATCTTAAGAAAACATTATCTTTAAACCAATTGGCCATTAACAGTTACATCAATGAATTGGAAGAAACAAAACTTGAAATGGCAACCATCAAGTGCTTTGCTGAGAAAGTCAACAAAAAGCTTGAAAGCTACAAACATATTGCATATGTTGTTGACCATATAATTGAGGAACCTTCACAACCTAGTAGTGCAAACTAAAAGGCCGTCCCATCTCCAGTGTTGTTTGAAAATCATAATTTACATTCAATAACACTGGAGAGTTCAATTAAGTCTGATTCTACATCGGATGATGAGTCTAACACTTCCCGTGTGGGAGATCCAAATTCCGATGTTAGACCTATTTTGGGACTGAATGATGAGGGTGTGATAGCTGTAACTGATGATTCTGACTCTGAGGATGATAAAACTGAGAAAGTGAGTGATATCCCAATTGAAAATCACATTATCACCAATGAACCGGTGTCACCTTCTCAGTTTTTTCATCTAATGGCTAACGCTCGTTGAGAGAGTCAGTCAGTTAAGCAAGCTGAAAAGAATGAACAAAGTGACAAACCCGTCAAAGTGTTTTATCGGATGGAAGGATCCGATAAGACAATATCTGACGAGGAATATCCAATTAAGTTTGCCAATTCTTCCAAGATTGAGAAAATTTGGCAGGAGAGTACCATTTGGTTCCCAATTCATGAGAGAATAAATGATGTACCTCCAGAGATTTTGAAGAAAATTTATTTGGATGTTCCAAAAGAACCAAAGGTTCATGTCACCGAGTTTATTAAGCCAAAGGAGAAGGCAAATAGTTTTCTTTAGCCGACTTACTCAAAGGATTCAGCTCCTGAGAGTTTAAGAAGAAGGTGTGTGGATGATCAATATCCTATCACTACTTATGCAAAGTCGAACACCAAGAACAACTTTGAGGAGTACCGTGCATGCTTTATGTCTGGGGAGAGAGGGAATTTACTTGCTCACTGCCCGTACATTAGGCACAAGAGGCACGAGGTTGAAGTGAAGCAAAAATATCAAAGTCCAGTCGATAATCATTGTTATCCACAACGACGCTTTGCCCCTCAACCAGCACCGTTTTACAACCAAAGTAGATATTATCAAAAGAGGGATAATAATCAGATGACATATGATCGTCGTAACCGGATTGCAATGGAAAAACCTTTTAAGAAGCCAGTGGTGAACACAACTGTTGAGAAGCAGAAGGTACCATTAAAACTTGCAGTTAAACCAACAGTTGGACATGTCTCTGTTAAATTAGAGAAGGTAACCAAGAAGGTTTCCTTCAAGAATGAAGTAAAGAAACCGACTGAGACTCCAAAATCTCAGATCCGTATCTTGAAATGTTCGGAACAATTCTGGTCACCAGTGGGATCTCAAGGTGCTTCGACTTCAAAAGTACATGAGAAGTCTGAGAATGAAAAGGATTTAATTGATCAGAAAAAGATCATTTCAAATTCAAATGTTTGTGATAATGAATCTTTGAAACAAAATGTTCAAAGACCCAAGACCAAGCAGGCTTGGGTCCCCTGAAAGAACTAACCTTTTTACTTGATATGTGCAGGGAGCTTCAGCTGACCCTGTTAGCAGTCTTTGGAATGTTGACAGTGGAGCTTCTGGTCACATGACGGGGGATTTATCGTTGCTGTTCGACATCAGAAACATCAATGGCGGATATGTAGCATTTGCCGGGAACAAAGGAGGATACATTACTATGGTGGGTAGTGTGAGTAATGGTATCGTGAGTTTTGAGAAGATATCGTATGTTAAGCAAATAGACTATAATCTGCTCAGTGTCAGTCAAATCTGTGGCAAACAGTTCTCTGTATTCTTTGATGACAAATCTTGTTACATTCTCAAGCCAGGTTTCGTACTTCCAAAAGAGTGGGTAATGCTGAAAGCACCGAGACTGAACAATCTGTACATTCTTGACATGTCAAAGGCCATGACAACCCAGGGCCAAGTAACGTGTTTCCTCTCCAAGGCTACTGAAAAAGAATCTATAATGTGGCATAGGAGTATTGGACACATTCATCTTAGAAAAATGAACAATCTGGTGAAGAATGGACTTGTCGAAGGCGTAAACGTTAAACATTTTCATTTAATCGACAAGTGTGTGAGTTGCAAGAAAGGAAAGCAGCACAAGCAGTCCCACAAACCAAAGAAAGTAAATTCAGTGGAGATGCCACTTGAGCATTTGCACATGGACCTATTCGGACCGGTCAAGAGTAAAATTCATGCTGGTGAATTGTACTGTCTTGTGGTTACTGATGACTATTCCAGATTCTCGTGGGTTATGTGCTTGCATCATAAAAGCGACACGTTTAACAATATGAAGGTTCTGTTCACTCGTTTAGAAAATGTCTATGGTCTGAAGATCAAGAGAATTAGGAGTGATAATGGGACGGAGTTCAAAAACGCACAGATGGATGCTCTTTGTGAAGACAAAGGAATTCATCATGAACATAGTGCTCCGTATACTCCTCAACAGAACGGTGTCGCAGAACGTAAAAACAAGACTCTAATTGAAGCGGCTAGAACAATGCTTGCGGATTCTAACCTTCTAGTAATGTTCTGGAATGAAGCCATTTACGCAACTTGTTATACTCTGAATCGTGTGTTAATAGTGAAGAAGTTTAGCAAAACTTTTTATGAGATGTTGAACAGACAAAAGCCGAACTTAGAGTATCTAGAACCATTTGGATCACCGTGTACAATGCTTAATCCATCTGAGAAGTTCGCACCAAAAACTGAAGAAGGATTCTTTGTTGGGCATGCAACCCCGCTCAAACGGGTATTCAACAAACGAACTCGTCAAGTAGAGGAGTGGGCTAACGTTGAAGTTCAGCGGTATACTCAGAATGTACAGGGTAGCAGTCCAGATTGGATGTTTGATTACAAGGATTTCTTTTAATCATTCAATCTAGATAGCTTGGTTGAAGAGGACGTATTAAGACTACATTACGAGTGTGAAAACGCAGTGACTTCACCGTTGGTGCGTCCAATCACTGTAAATCCTCCAACAGCTTCTAATGATGCCAATGTTCCTAAACCAGAAGAAGAAGTCTTTCAAGAAGCTTCCACAACTCCCAATTCATCAGAATCGGAAGATGATGATGATGATGTCACAAGTGAAGCTGTTCTAGATATTGTTACAGAAACACCTCCAGTGAACCCAAATCCAAATGGTGCTTCATCATCCAACTTGGGTAATTGTGACATCCGTCACCCTCGCCTTTCATCTAATTTACAATAATGGCCCTTCAAATATTTCCATTACAGTCCCTAAACCATTCAACGTTTTCAAGCCTGTCAAAACGGGAGTTACTTTTAAATCTTTAATTTAAAACGTGAAAAGTTTAGCAAAAGTTTTGAGAAATATCAATTTTTTTTATTTATTCAACTTGTTATTCTTAATAAGGACGTAGGTTTATTAGATAAATTGATAAAGAGATTAAGTTTATAGAGAATATTGGTTAATTTATCCTAACTTGGTTAGTGTTTTTATAAAGGAAACAAAACTAAAATCATAATAAATTAACCAAGATTAAGGTTGAGGGACCATTTCTGCCAAATTAGAAAAGTTTTTTTAAAAAAAAGAGAATAGATAAAACAAACTCATCCCTGTTCCACGATTTTTTTTTTCTTTTTTTTTTTCCGATCGGCCCTGTTCCGGCGCGGCCCTCCTCCGGCGAGCCGTTTTCCCCCAATTTAATGTATGTTAATACTCTAATGTAAATCTTATGCGTTTCACCAAAGAATTCTAATGATTTAAACAAACTTCCATGCGTTTGAATGTGATTTACTCGACCATTAAGAGGAGTAACGACCGGAGGTTACAAATGGAGTCAATTAGCCGTTTAGCCTAAGCGTCCATATAAATCAAACCTACTAATCATTGTCTGCACTCATCTACGTCTCAAACCCACTCAAAACTATCTAATATCGTGTCGGGAAGCTCTCAGATTCGTGTTCTTTTTGTTCGTTCTTTGAAGCTTAAATTGCACACTTATCTCATATTTGTAAGCCTAAATTAATTATGCCGTTTTGGTTAGTTTGTTGTGGCGATTAAAAGCCCCATATTTTCGGGTTCCATCTTAATCAGATTGAAGGTGATAGGAAACTAGGGTTAGGGTTTGATGTTAATCGGGGAAGAAGATGATGTTTGCATATATTGTTAAATATAATTCAGTTTCAAATAAATAAACAAAACATGATCTGGCCTAGTGGTGTGTGTGTGTGTGTTGTGGAATGAAGGTAGCCGCGTTCGAGCCTCTCTAAGGCCGGGTTTTTGGCAACATTTTCATGTTTTTTTTTGTTTATTATTTTTAGGATATTACAATTAAATATATATATATCTTAAAATATTCATAATAAATTCACCTTTTGCTCAAAAATTATGAAAATTTAGGTGTAGCTTCTTGACATCATAAAGAACATTTCCACATTTTTATTTTCTGAAAAATGTTTTATTTTTATATTTTTATTGAATTAAATTGTTTTAATCATAAATAATTGATAAAAAATTCATTTTTAATGATTTTAATCTCAAACTTTTTGGGTAATTATTTCTAACCATTCTAATCTGAAATAAAAATATTTGGGTTAGAAAAACATTTATTTTTATTATTTTTCCTATTTTTAATCATATAAACATGATTTAATCTCATTAAATCAGTTTTAAATACAAATAAATTTACAAAAATTATGGGAAAATTATGTTCATTTATTTACGTCAGGAATTATTTATTTTCTATAAAAATAGCATTTTTGGATCATGTCTTGAATTATTAGTCTTATTACGTTTAATTAGACATAATAAAACATTTATTTATTTATACAATTTAAACATCTATTTTATAAATATTTTCTTATAAAATAGAAATACTCATATGGTTTAGTGTCTTAAATATTCAAACATATTGTTATCTAAATATTAAATAGGTAGTAATTATATTATTCAAACCACATTTACAACTTTTCATATATTATTTGTGATATACAACTTTTACGTTAACGCGACTTATCATAAAAACTCTAATTCCCCAAATTGACTTAGCAAACCCTAATGCCTTAGATCCTAGTTACTTTAAACTCTTAGACATTTCCTTATTAGTATTCTTACACATTATAGGTTGAATTCCTCGGAATTCCCATTACTTAACTCACAACCGCTTAAGTGGATTTCGATCGCTTTCGCAAACTGTGAGTATATCTTTTCCCTTTTTTACTGTTTTACTATTTTGGGGTGACTCATGTACTTACTATCAATTTTCTATTTCATTTTACTAAAATAGCAATTCTATTGTGTGTTTGCTTATGTCATTTCGTGTATCTATGACCTGTCAAATCATTAACCGTTTCGGCCTGGCATTTCAATGAATAGTACTATGGTATATACCCTTGTGACTCTGTTGAGAGTCCTCGTCATTGCTATGTATTACATTACTACTAGCGCATACTATATATATCTGCTTCTCTTTCATAGGGTTGATTTGACCCGGATACTACTTATTACATCTTGCAAAATAACACACGAATTGCTAAATTTTACTTTACTACATATATCAAACGGATGTACTCACCAATACATTATATGTGTTGACAAATTATTTTGTACATGTTTCAGGTGACGTTTGATCTTACTTGCTTCCACGCTTAGGATGGACCTAGTGCTTTAATAAAAATTGAACATTTATTATTTATGTTTGAAATTTCTATTAAGACTCTTTGTATTTCGTTTTGAATAATGCAAGTTATTTGCTATTAATATTTACAATTTAGTCCATGTGCTATTGAACAATCGTCACTACGTGACACCTCGATGTTTTTGCCATCGGTTGGGGTGTTACAGATTGGTATCAGAGCCATGGTTATAGGGAATTAGGTTATTAGTAAATGCTTTTGACCTAGACTATAACTAAGCTACCCATTATATGTTTTCTTTTATCCTCATATTTCTTTAGATATATTTTCTCCTTTTACTTTTCGTAATACTCGGAGAAGATTTTATTCTACAAATGGAACGAAAACACCAAGTTAGGAGTGATATCCATACCTTGGTGAATAGTTTCACTCTTTATATGATTTAGTTATTTATTTATTTATCTTGGAATATTTTCCTTTCGAGATAGGAGACGTCCATATCTCAAGGAATCTATCCCTTCAAAAGAAACTTACTCACTAAGCTAGGAGTGATATCATTATCTTAGTGACCAGTTTCACTCCATCATATTTTTACTATTTGGAAGTATATCTTTGAGTTAGGGGTGAAATCCACATCTCGAGGATAAATATATTTCCACATTTCAAGATCCGCTAAAGTTTTGGAAATTATTTATGACGGAGCACGTGCAATCTGGAAGGGTGAGCGCCTATATTCTGAGTTTTCTGTCTAGGTTGGTAATTCGCATAACTCCCAATCAGACGAGGGACCCGTTTACCTACCTGGGAATTCTCGGGATGAGCATTCACTTATAGGCTAAAGTACGCCCCCACAAGTCACTAATAATATTTCAATTACTTTAGTCAGTCAACAGTTTCTTTGGAAACACTCTTATATCTCGTTTTATACTTGGTATTGTTTTTCATTTGAAGTTTTATCATGATTTTCTTTATGATGTTCATAATTTTTCTTAAATCAATTTATAATTACTATATCTCATGTTATGTGTTACTTGTCTTGATATAAACTATGGCATTTCCAAGATTTTTGGAATCAAATCTCATAATTATTGTTCACTTTTGTAGATGTCTGATCGCGAATCTCGTAAGAGAGCCTCGAAGCGTCAGGCTAAACTGAAATCTGATCAGCGTATCGCGACCATGCTCAATGACAAGTTGGAAACACTTGTTCCTAACATCATTAATGCTATTATTCCAAACCTTAACCTGAACGGTAGCTCGAATGGGAACTCTAACGGGAATACAAATGGAAATGGTGGGGCTAGTGAGAATAAGTGCACTTTCAAGCACTTCAACTCATGTCATCCCAACAAGTTTAATGGCACTGAGGGAGCCACTGGGTTACTTGAATGGTTCGAAAGTATGGAGAATACGTTCATTAATAGCGACTGTCCAGACAACCTACGTGTTCGTCATGCCACTAGTGTTCTTCAAAAGAGAGCGCTCACTTGGTGGAATGGTGAAAAACATGCTCGAGGGACGGAAGATGCTTTAGCTATGTTTTGGGATGATTTCAAAATCGCCATGACCACTGAGTTCTGTCCTCGTAGTGAGATGAAGAAGTTGGAGGATGAGTTCTATCACCTTAAGCAGGATAGTGGAAACAATGTTCCCTACAACAACCGTTACCACGAGTTGAGCTTACTGATTCCTCGTATGGTTACCCCGGTATCTTTGGCTATTGAGAAGTATATTGAGGGATTGCCACCTCAGATCCATGATTCGGTTATGGGAAGTAAACCTGCTACTGTAGAAGATGCCATTCGTCTCGCAGCATCTCTTACTAACAAGCATGTCAAGGATGGTACTCTAACTCGTAAGGGTACTAAAAGACCTACTGAAACCCCTGCTACCACTGAACCGTCTCAAGCGAACTCTGTCTCTGCCTCTAGTTCCAATATGAAACGAAAAGGTGGAAACCAGAACTATGTTGTTGTTACACCCCTTAACCAGGTTCCTATTGCAAACACATCTACTGCACCCCAAACTCAAAAGGTTCAGGGAAACTATTCGGGTTCGTATCCTAAATGCACTTCATGCAACTTTCACCATCCAACTACTCGACCCTGCTATAAATGTGACACTTGCGGCAAAGTAGGCCACACTGCTTCTCACTGTCGGGAAACTGAACCTGGGAATGCTCAAACCCAGAGGACTGGTCAACCCAGAACTTGCTATGCTTGTGGTGATCCTAACCACAGGCAAGACAGGTGTCCTCATTTAATTGCTTTTATTCAGTCTCGTCAGCAAACCCCAGCAATTCCAGCAGTTCCAGCAATCCAAGCAGCTCCCGCCCGTGGTCGTGCTTTCAACATCAATGCGAATCAAGATCAAGCTACCAACGACGTTGTCAATGGTACATTTCTTATTACTAACTTATATGCTTCGATTTTGTTTGATACCGTTATGGATAGGAGTTTTGTCTGGTTAGAAGTTGAACCTTTGCTTACTCGTACTTGCCCTCACTTTACCCATCCTTTTACTGTGGAGGTTGCTAATGGCAATCTTATTCTTATAAAATTTATGCTCCATAATTGCACGTTGAACATAAACGATTATAAATTTTTATGTAGATTTTATATCTGTAATTAGGAATATTATGAATCGAGTTTGTAAACCTTTCTTGAACCAATACGTAAGTATTTTTCGTCGATAACATACTCATAGATTCCACAACCAGAAATCTTCACTTGAAAGAAATTTCGAGACGAAATTTTCTAAAGTAGGGGAGACTGTGACATCCGTCACCCTCGCCTTTCATCTAATTTACAATAATGGCCCTTCAAATATTTCCATTACAGTCCCTAAACCATTCAACGTTATCAAGCCTGTCAAAATGGGAGTTACTTTTAAATCTTTAATTTAAAACGTGAAAAGTTTAGCAAAAGTTTTGAGAAATATCATTTTTTTTTTATTTATTCAATTTGTTATTCTTAATAAGGACGTAGGTTTATTAGATAAATTGATAAAGAGATTAAGTTTATAGAGAATATTGGTTAATTTATCCTAACTTGGTTAGTGTTTTTATAAAGGAAACAAAACTAAAATCATAATAAATTAACCAAGATTAAGGTTGAGGGACCATTTCTGCCAAATTATAAAAGTTTTTTTAAAAAAAAGAGAATAGATAAAACAAACTCATCCCTGTTCCACGATTTTTTTTTTCTTTTTTTTTCCGATCGGCCCTGTTCCGGCGCGGCCCTCCTCCGGCGAGCCGTTTTCCCCCAATTTAATGTATGTTAATACTCTAATGTAAATCTTATGCGTTTCACCAAAGAATTCTAATGATTTAAACAAACTTCCATGCGTTTGAATGTGATTTACTCGGCCATTAAGAGGAGTAACGACCGGAGGTTACAAATGGAGTCAATTAGCCGTTTAGCCTAAGCGTCCATATAAATCAAACCTACTAATCATTGTTTGCACTCATCTACGTGTCAAACCCACTCAAAACTATCTAATATCGTGTCGGGAAGCTCTCAGATTCGTGTTCTTTTTGTTCGTTCTTTGAAGCTTAAATTGCACACTTATCTCATATTTGTAAGCCTAAATTAATTATGCCGTTTTGGTTAGTTTGTTGTGGCGATTAAAAGCCCCATATTTTCGGGTTCCATCTTAATCAGATTGAAGGTGATAGGAAACTAGGGTTAGGGTTTGATGTTAATTGGGGAAGAAGATGATGTTTGCATATATGTTAAATATAATTCAGTTTCAAATAAATAAACAAAACATGATCTGGCCTAGTGGTGTGTGTGTGTGTTGTGGAATGAAGGTAGCCGCGTTCGAGCCTCTCTAAGGCCGGGTTTTTGGCAACATTTTCATGTTTTTTTTTGTTTATTATTTTTAGGATATTACAATTAAATATATATATATATCTTAAAATATTCATAATAAATTCACCTTTTGCCCAAAAATTATGAAAATTTAGGTGTAGCTTCTCGACATCATAAAGAACATTTCCACATTTTTATTTTCTGAAAAATGTTTTATTTTTATATTTTTATTGAATTAAATTGTTTTAATCATAAATAATTGATAAAAAATTCATTTTTAATGATTTTAATCTCAAACTTTTTGTGTAATTATTTCTAACCATTCTAATCTGAAATAAAAATATTTGGGTTAGAAAAACATTTATTTTTATTATTTTTCCTATTTTTAATCATTTAAACATGATTTAATCTCATTAAATCAGTTTTAAATATAAATAAGTTTACAAAAATTATGGGAAAATTATGTTCATTTATTTACGTCAGGAATTACTTATTTTCTATAAAAATAGCATTTTTGGATCATGTCTTGAATTATTAGTCTTATTACGTTTAATTAGACATAATAAAACATTTATTTATTTATACAATTTAAACATCTATTTTATAAATATTTTCTTATAAAATAGATATACTCATATGGTTTAGTGTCTTAAATATTCAAACATATTGTTATCTAAATATTAAATAGGTAGTAATTATATTATTCAAACCACATTTACAACTTTTCATATATTATTTGTGATATACAACTTTTACGTTAACGCGACTTATCATAAAAACTCTAATTCCCCAAATTGACTTAGCAAACCCTAATGCCTTAGATCCTAGTTACTTTAAACTCTTAGACATTTCCTTATTAGTATTCTTACACATTATAGGTTGATTTCCTCGGAATTCCCATTACTTAACTCACAACCGCTTAAGTGGATTTCGATCGCTTTCGCAAACTGTGAGTATATCTTTTCCCTTTTTTACTGTTTTACTATTTTGGGGTGACTCATGTACTTACTATCAATTTTCTATTTCATTTTACTAAAATAGCAATTCTATTGTGTGTTTGTTTATGTCATTTCGTGTATCTATGACCTGTCAAATCATTAACCGTTTCGGCCTGGCATTTCAATGAATAGTACTATGGTATATACCCTTGTGACTCTGTTGAGAGTCCTCGTCATTGCTATGTATTACATTACTACTAGCGCATAATATATATATCTGCTTCTCTTTCATAGGGTTGATTTGACCCGGATACTACTTATTACATCTTGCAAAATAACACACGAATTGCTAAATTTTACTTTACTACATATATCAAACAGATGTACTCACCAATACATTATATGTGTTGACAAATTATTTTGTACATGTTTCAGGTGACGTTTGATCTTACTTTCTTCCACGCTTAGGATGGACCTAGTGCTTTAATAAAAATTGAACATTTATTATTTATGTTTGAAATTTCTATTAAGACTCTTTGTATTTTGTTTTGAATAATGGAAGGTATTTGCTATTAATATTTACAATTTAGTCCATGTGCTATTGAACAATCGTCACTACGTGACACCTCGATGTTTCCGCCATCGGTTGGGGTGTTACAGTAATGATCTGGTTTCTACAGAGAATTTGACTACTCAAATGGGAGTACAAGTACCTGATTATCCGGAATCTCGGATTCATCTTATCACCCGCTCGAGCAAGTTATTGGTGATCCTGGTAGCAGTGTTATGACGAGAGGACAACTTAGGAATGCAAACTCACAAGAAAATCTTGGCGCTCTAGCTTTATATGCTAAAATTCAAAAATCAGGTTGTCAGAATGACTGGTCTTTTGCTTGTTATGTTTCGCAGGTTGAGCCGCGGACATATAAGGATGCTCTTTTGGATGACGCTTGGGTAGAGGCAATGCAAGAGGAGTTATTGCAATTTCAGAAACTGGGAGCGTGGACACTGACAGATTTACCTCCAGGAAGGAAAAAGATTGGAACCAAATGGGTGTTCAAGTGCAAAAAGGATGACAGAGGAGTGATTGTTAGAAACAAAGCTCGACTGGTCATACAAGGATTTCATCAAGTGGAAGGAATCGAATACAACGAGATTTATGCACCGGTTGCACGCTTAGAAGCTATTCACAGGTTTCTAGCGTTTGCATCATACAAGAAATTCAAGGTGTATCAAATGGACATTAAAAGTGCGTTTCTTTATGGTGTGGTCAAGGAAGAAGTTTACGTAGGTTAACCACCAGGCTTTGAGGATCCTATCCAGCGGGCTAAGGTCTACGTTCTTAACAAAGCTCTCTATGGGTTGCACTAGGCTCCACGGTAATGGTATGAGGAGCTGAGCACGTATCTTCTATCCAAAGGATTCAAACGGGGTTTGGTAGATTGCACACTGTTCACAAAACGAACAGGAGATGACTTGCTTCTAGTGCAGATTTATGTTGATGACATTATTTTTGGATCTACTAATGAACTTTTATGCAAAGAATTTGAAAAAGTTATGCAGGAAAAGTTCGAAATGAGTGCGATGGGAGAGATGCAGTTTTTCCTAGGCTTGCAGGTGGACCAAAGACCAACGGGGATCTTTATTCACCAAACCAAATACGTATATGAAGTCTTGAGCCGATTCCAGATGGATGATTCGAAGCCGACGGATACCCCGATACAACCTAATCACGGGATTGGCGTTGACACTAAGGGGGAGCTGACTGATCCTTTTACATACAGAGCAATCGTCGGATCTCTGATGTACCTCACCGCATCTAGACCAGACATAATGTTTGCCACATGTCTCTATGCACGTTATCAATTGAAGTCGAAACAAAGTCATTTAGAAGCTGTCAAACGTATCCTAAGATATCTAAAGGGTAGTCCGTCGAGAGGACTATGGTACCCTAATGATGATAATTTTGACCTAATTGCTTTTAGTGATGCAGATTGGGGAGGTTGTGACAAAGACAACAAGTCCACAACGGCTAGATGTCAGTTTATGGGGAGCAGGCTCGTAACCTGGCAATGCAAGAAATAAACTGCAGTCGCCTTATCAACATGTGAAGCAGAATATGTCTCAGCTTCAAGCTGCTGCTCACAAGTTCTGTGGATACAACAACAAATGGTTGACTACGGTTTGCAATTTCTTAAAACCCCTATTTACTGTGATAATGAGGCCGCCATTACATTAACTAAAGACTTAGTCAATCACTCAAAAGCTAAGCATATCCGGATTAAATATCATTATATTCGTGATTGTTATGCAAAAGAGTTGATCGATATGGTCAAAATCCCCACTGATTATCAACGTGCAGATCTTTTTACCAAAGCTTTTGATAAATCAAGATTTGAATATCTGTTAAAAGCAAATGGTATAAAAGAAAAACAAGACTGATCATCACCTCGGTTTATCACTTTTTAGTTTTAGTTTTTACCGTTTTTCAAAAAAATTCAAAAACCCAAAAATATGTTTTTCATTTTAGGGGGAGTTTATTTTTAGAAAAACCAAAAACATTGAAAAAGTCAAAAAGCCCATAAAAATTAGAAAACCCCAAAATGATTTCCAGGAGAAAAAGAGGAAATGATAGTACATCAGTAGGGATCTGACACATGCTAAAGAAGTGTAATGCAATATAAGGCATGTGTATGAGTCTGTGTGATGTGTTGTTAGGCTTCGTAGACCTATTACTGCGTGCCTGATACATACATATCAAACGAATTGTTATGTGGATGAACTCTTCATGGGCATATGGTCTTAGTACTGTAATTTCATTTGATAGGGTTTTTGTACAAAATTCGGAGGTTTCGGGTCGTTATGTTATTAGTTATCTGGGGATAACCTCTCTGATCTTCTGTCGTAAGTCATTAGGGATCTAGATCAGACAGGGTATCTTTATAAAAGAGCTTTAAAGCCAAATCCTAAAGTTACCGAATTGAAGAACTTTCAATGTATGACGATAATCAAAGATTATCTAATGCATCGTATCCAATAATTGATGCAAATCGTGATTGATATCAGCCCTCAACCTGGTAGAGTGCACAGGTTACTTTGTAGCATTGAGTTGCTGACCTGTAGACCTCTGTGCCTCATACCTTGTAAATTACAGATGACAAAAGCATAATCACGCGTTACAATGAGTCTTTGTGCAATTATTCCTTGATACGGGAGTATGTCGTGTGTGTGGGAACCACAGACAATTGAGTTTATACTATAATAGCCGTATCAGTCTAAAGCACTGCACAACAGTCTGCATGTGAACTTATATGGACAACAATATCAGCAATTGCCGGATCATACATTGTCTTTAATGATAATACAAATCAAAAGATCAACGGTGTGATCAGATTTCTCAATAACTGGTATGATCCTCTTACCAGAAATCACAAAACATTTACTGTTTTATCTTTACATTTCTGCATTTTACATTTTTCATCAAAAATACAAAAACTCAAAAAGATTTTAGGTGTGTTTTTAACAAAAAAAAAAAAAAAAAAATTCAGAAAATCCAAAAGATTTTACGTTTCTATTTTATTTTTGATAACCGATGGTGGTTGATGGTGATTTTCTAAAACTTGATGGACCATTTGAGTTTTGTGATCTTAAAATGAGAAATGATGATTGTCGGATGCTTAAAAGTTAAGAAAAATATTGAATGGGATTCGATTTTGAGATTTGGTAAAAAGTTCAAAAATTCCAATCTCCATTCGCCCCTTCGATGTGTCGAATGTGGAATTTTGCTTTTACATTCGAACTTTCTAAAACGGTCGAATGTGAGTGTTCTTATGTCTGTTGCACATTCGAACCATATTTCCTACTTCGAACCTTTAAATAGGGTTGAAAGTGGAAATATCTTTACATTTGCCAAACTAAAAGGGTCGAATGTGGAGCCTATATAACCACTTCTGCACATTCGAACCCTCATTTCAAAAATTTCAAAATTCTGAGATTACACCCCCTTGTTGCTCGTTTATTTTAGATCTTATCATTGTGTTCTTTGTTCATTTCTGATCATTTCAAGCCTAGATGCAGGTATCCATCCATTATTCAAGTTTGAATTAGTGGTTTATGTTCGAACCCTATGATTGAATCAAATCATGACTTATGGACTGTAATAGTTATAATTTTTGATGGGGATTCAATACTTAAGTGTTTTAGGGGGAGAGGATAACAAAATCAAGGGTTATAACACATCAGATTGTTAAATTGATTCATAAAACCCTTCGAACCCTAGATTTTAGGGAAAAACACTTTTTTTTTTGAAAAATAACTTCATTCAAAAAAGAGAGGGCCTCAAAAAACTAAGACCCACTCAAAACCAATTACAACATATACAACGGGTATTTAACCCAGCCAGACCAATCAATTGATTGTTGAGAAAGGTTAATCGGAGCTATTAGCAACTTAACAAATCAAAATGGCATGTTAAAACATTCTAAATCAAAATCTGAAATTTTTGAAGATGAACAACCTATTCGACCAATTCAAAAGGGTCAAATGTGACTTTTTGGTCGAAGGTGGCTTGTTCAAACTGTCGAAAGTGGACAAAAGGTCGAATGTACATTTTAAACCAACTTTTTCACATTCGAACCTTATTTCCACATTCGAACCTTATATTTTCCACATTCGAACCCACGTTTGGTCGAAGGTGGAATTCCAAAATTCAAAATTTCAATTTTGTATATTTTGTCTGTTTCTAGTATGTTTTCGTGTTTTGTTTTTGCAGATTATTAATGGCTGAACCTCAAAATACAGATAGACTAGCAGGTTCATCTGAGAAGGCTGCCGGGAAGAAGCCGGAAGAAGAGCTACCGTTTGTAGAAGCTCATAACTGTTGCGCTTTTCTTGGCGACTTGAAGAAACATACCGAATTCATTGGTATTGTTGATTTTCTGAAGAGGAGCAGAGTTATTGATGTTATTGCTACTCCTGCTATCATTTATAGAGATCATCAAAAGGAATTCTGGACGAATGCACGATTCGACTTTTGGGATAATGAAACTGCTATTGTTAGTAAGATTCAGGGGGAGTTGGTGATTGTATCTGAAGCTGACATCAGGAAAGCTTTAAAGTTGAATGACAAGAAGACTGATCCGAGATGCTTATCTTGGATTGAACAGAGGAAATGTTTTTTAAGGATGAAATATAACGGACCAATCACAGACTGAGCGTTACATAAAGGTAAACTGTGCCCATAGTTTAAATACCTGGCTCATGTGATGCTGCATGTTTTCGGGTCTGTGAGTGGAGGATATGATGTGATGAGAAAGAGTATTAGCTCTGTAATAGTTGCTCTAATTCTGAACAAACCATTGAATGTATCTGGAATGATACTTGATCATATGCTTGAACCATTGAGAGGCTTGAAGAGTAAGAAGTTTTTACTGTATCCAAGATTCCTTCAGATGATATTCGATCAGAAGTATAAGAAGTTGAGGAAAGATCCTACTCAGATTGTGGTACAGGATCATATGAGTCTGAGCACATTGGTGAAAATGAAAGTTTACAAAAGTGTACTTGTGAATGAAAGACCACCTTTGAAGAATTTGTTTGGACATCTGATCAATCCAAATTGTAAAGATCCAGGTGTCGATAAGGTAAGGAAGGAGAATAGTGAATCTGATAATGATGATCCATTATGTCCTGTTGATCCTGAAGCCAAAAGAAAGACACAAGTTGTTAATATTGCTGCACAGAGTGGTAAAGGAAAAGGTAAAGAGAAAGAAGTTGAAGCAGAACTACCAAAAAAACATCTCGGAGAAAGAAGAGTGTTGCTAAGAAAGGAACACACTTGGTTTATGAAGAGTATATGGATTCTAAAGAGACTCAGGAGGAAGAGAGATGGGATTCTGCTGACGAGACTGTTAAGACCACCACGCCTAAGGCCACTGTGGCTGGTGAATCTGAGAGTCTGAATCAAACTTTGGAAGAACAGAGAATGAAGAGTCCGATTGTGATGGACGATATTGATGAAAGTCTTGGTTTGGGTTCTGAAGATTTTGGTGGATCGCCAAAGGCTGGAACTAAACAAAAGAATCCAACATACAAGAAGAAAGCTAAGGCTGTTGAAATTGAAAAGCCTATGAAAAGGAGAGCTAAGGAAATTGAAAGTTTAATTGTAGGAAAGAAAGTTCCTGAAATGTCTAGCTCAAAGTCTCCCGTGACATCCCCAACAGCTAAGAAACAGAAAACATCTGCTACTGAGCAATCTAATATTCCAACTGATGATTTTAATGCTGTGTTGGACAGAGTCTTAAACAAGTTTAAGAAAAAGACTCCAGTTGCCGAGGCTTCAACTCCTAAGGTTACTGTATCAGGAGATGTGATGGATGCAGTTAATCAGAAGCTGACTAAAATGATGACAATCATTAACCAGCAATAAGAAGAGATTGAGCAGTTGAGAAAGAATGATAGGAAGATGTTAGATGTGGTTGAATCTTCACAAGAGAGTCAGGAAGAATTAGCAGAAAAGATTAAACTACTCTAGAAAGAGAATCAAAAGTTGTTAAAGCATGAACAGAGAAATACTAGAAGGTACATACATGGCTTTAAGACTTGAAAACAAGCAGGTGAAGAAAGATAACAAAGGGATTAGGAAGCTGATTGATGATCTATATGAAAGAGCTCCTCAGTTACAGGAAGTAGAGGAGGATAAAGAAAGAGAAGAAGAGCTTGTTGACTTTGAACCATCTGAGTCTGATGAAGAAGATGATGAAGAACTTGAACTAAATGCCTGTGATGCTCCTGAGATGAAGAAGGATGGAGATGATAATGATGGTTTAGGTGATGATTCTGGAGATGATAATAGCTCTGCGAATGATGATGATGATGATGACATTGATAAGTACAAGTGTGAAAAGAGAGAATCAGGAAAAGATGCAGGAGAATCAAGTTCAAAAGCTCCTGGTGGTAATACTGATAATGATGATATATTCTGGAATGAGAAGATCAGATCATTACCTGATGAGGAAAAGAAGCTGTATCGTCAGATGTTAACAAATAGAGCCTGGACGATTAAGATGACAGGAAGATTTCCAGAAATATTTGAGTCAGATGACATGAGATTTGAGCTTGAGTACAATGATCCTGATCTTAAATACGGTGAAGTTTCTGCAGCAGTTTCGAAAGAAATACTTGAAGGATTGGCTAAACAGGTTGGGAAATCTCTTGAAGAGTTAATGAGTGAGAATTACATTCTGAATATTCCTGAAAAAGAAGCAGGAAATCATTCTGATGATAAAGATACTCCTGTGTTTGAAGATGTTGAGATAGAGGATATTACAAGTGAGGAATATCCAGAATACTTTAAAAATGATAAGGATTCTGGATTTCCTGAATTTTCGGAAGAACTGTTGAGCCAAGCTGAGAAACTTACTCGTGAGAAAAGCAAGAAGTTCGTTGATGAAGTTTTCAAGAACTCAGATTGTCAAAAACTGACTATTGAACAATCTGACGATCTGAAGAACTTGCTAAGGAAGCTGAAAGAGAAAGAGGCCAACCGACCAAAGACTGAGATTCAGGGTGGTTTCTATAAGTTCCATAACGAATTATTTAAAGGAAAAGCTGTCGGGTGGAAATATTTGAGACAGCTAAGGTGTGTTGAAGTGAAGTGGGAGAAAGGATTTCTGTATTTTCATAGATTCCATGACATAAAGACATTACCTTATTGGGCTGTACGCGATATCTGCAGACACACGATGTCAGGTGCTACAGTAAACAACGACGTTGTCGGATACTTTGCAGATCGCATGGCGAGAGAGAGTAGAACTAAATGGGAAGTGTTCACCCCACAGTATCCAAGAAGGATTGTTCATAAGAAGAATGATCAAATAACAGGGATGAACAAGGTTACTTTGAAATATGATCCACCGACAGTTTTGAAACATATACACTTGATGCCTATTCCACAACATTTTTCGAAAGACTTTATGTGGTGGTATTATGATTGGAAGACGGCAAAGGCTATTATCTTGTTGAAAGATGGGAAGAATGATTTCAAGAAGATACATATCTTTGATCTAATGTGGTTGATAAACAACTCTCATGAAGATATTATCATGCTGTATTACAACCCAATATACTGTGAAGAAAAAGACAGTGAACAGGCTGCTAAATACCAACGTGTGGTATTTTTATGTTTTGCATGGGATGTAAACGCGGGGTGCGACTATGATAAGAAGTTGGGGAAGTTTGTTCAAGTTCAAAAGACAGAAAAGAAGAAACCGAAGCAAACTCATGAACTAGTAATGACTAAAGAGTAGAAGACCTTACTGCACATCAAGTTGATGAACAAGAGAATGATGAAGATCGAAGGCTTAAGTAATTCAAGCAACAGTCGAGGGGGAGTTTGTAGATACACGAAGTGCGACTAATGCTATTGAATTGCTAATACAATTTTGTTTTGTCATTTACGAATGGTCGAAAGTGGAATATAATGGTCGAAGGTAGAGATTAAAGGTCGAAGGGAGAAGCTCAAAGGTCGAAGGAAGTTTTTGTAATGAATTATGTTGATACGCCTGTTTGAAAGGTCGAAGGTGCACATTCGACCATACGTAAGGTCGAATGTGCATGCTTATATAAAGGCTGAAGTAGATTTTAGGTTAAACTTTTGGTCATTTTGTTTCCCTCCTTTGAGCGTGTTCTCTCCCTAGGGTTTCTTTGTGTCTGATATTAGATTATATATAACATTGTAAACATCAAATTGTAAAGATTATCAACATGTTTATCAATGAAATGAAATCTTTGAAAGTGATTTGTGTGTTTTGCTAGTTTTATTATCATTTCGTAATCGATTCATGGATTCTGCACCTGAATTGATATACTTGTTTGATCATAGTCTTTGTTTTGACAATTCGATCCTCACATACAAAAGTAGATGAAGAAATAGAAAAGCCAAAGGGGAAACGCATTGAAGTTGAAGACATAACGGTAGATAATGAGTTGAAAAAAGAAACAACTGTTGTGAATGCCAGGGAAGAGTGCAACTTACAAACAGTTCATAATCAAAGGGGTAATGAAACTGAAATAATGAAGGAAGAAGATATTGATAATCTGGAAAACTACACTGATGAAGACTACATGTTACCCGAGGTGTGCACACCATTGAGTAAAAAAGTGTAAGAAAACATTGAAATTGATGAACAGTATAACATCTATTGGGAAGATGTCGATGAGCTAAAAAATTTGGGAACACAAACACAAGAAATGCTTGAATTCTACGTAACTCAATATCCGGTGACCGTTGTTGAATACGACAAAGAAGAGTTTGAAAAAAGACAGAAAACAAAAAAGGTAATATTTACATATGAAGATGTTATTTTTTTTATAAATAAACGCAAGCCTATTTTTATAAAATGCAAGTTATTAGTTATATAAAATGCAAGATACTTTTAGTTAAACGCAAACTGTATTTTTTTAAAATATTATTTTATTAAATTCTATTAATTAGGTAATATTTACATATGAAGATGTTATTTTTTGTAAATAAACGCAAGCTTATTTTTATAAAACACAAGTTATTAGTTATATAAAACGCAAGATACTTTTATTTAAACGCAAACTGTATCTTTTTAAAATATTATTTTATTAAATTCTATTAATTAGGTATGGATGGATGAACTGGATAACAAGATGAGATCGTACAAGGAAATTGAGGAAGATATGGATGACATGGTAGAAGAAATAAAAACAAAGTACTTTTGATGTACTGAGTTGATGGAAAGATGAGGAAAGTGGGAATCATTTAAGAGTAAAAAAGTACGTGTAGGAGAAGCAAGTAATGATGACAAGGCTGGAAAGTATGATGACACAATGGAGATTGTTGTTTGTTTAAATAAAGGGAGAGAAAATGAAGAAGGTTTGAGAATTGAAGAGGTATATGTGGATGTGGTTACTACAAACAATGTACCTACAAATTCTAATGAAGGAATTGTAAAACTAATGACTGATAGTGATGAAATAGATGACTCAACAATAAATCAACTACATACAGTCGATCACTGTCTTTATGCTATGAAAAAAATCAATCAAGCAAAATATGGCATGCCTGAAAGACAGTATCACAATTCTCCATCAATGAAAACACCATTTGTTGACAGAGTTGTCGACATGACTGAAAGAGTTACGGACCATGAGCTCAAAATATACTAAGTACATTATGGCTCCAATACCAGAGAAGTAGTAAGCAACTGTCTTTGTATATTTACTTATGCAAATATTATGCAAAAAAAAGTAAAAAAAACCAAATGATAACATTGTTTGAAAATGTGTGCAGCAAAATAGTATTCCGTTCAGAGTTGGGAACATATACTCCAAAAATAATGTCTGAAAGTATGTATCCTGGTATATAGTTGAAGACACATGCCATTGACGCATGGAGTGAAGTCCTGAACATCGAAGAAAAAAAGAAAAAGAAAGGTTCGTTGAAGAGATTGTTTTGCCCAACAAAGATGATGGTAAGTTGTATTAACAAAATATAAATTAAGCAAAATAATTAATGTGTCTTACATATGTTTCACATAAAACTGCAGCCAGATGAATATTATACAAAGGAAGAGAGTTGGGAAAAAGGCATTCAGTCTTCACAAGCAATATGTTGGATCTAATGTGGAAATTAAAACTGCAAAGCCTACAAGGATTTAAGATAATCATGGTGCCAATGCTTATAGACTTGCATTACTACGTGGTGGGCTTCAACATCCGGGATGCCATTGTAGAGCTACTGGACAACTCAAACGATGAAACAGAATTTGATGAACGATACAAAGGAGTGCCACAAGTGCTGGTAAGAAAACAGTTAAAAAAATTTAAACAATGATATATTAAACGTAAGCAATAAATTTATTATCTTGTACTTTGTTTGTAGCGCCATACGTTGTATCTTTGCTTGAAGACAGTAGGCAGTATAGGCAACAACATCGAAAACCTCGCCATTGTACCTATAAAACGAAGAGAAATGAGCTGGCGAACGATAGAAAACGCAGTAGATTGCGGAGTTTTTGCAATGCGGCACATGGAGACATACAATGCAGAACAAGATTGGACATGTGAACTGGCAAACGAAGGTGAGTTTCAAAAAAAGCAGTTAACTATGTTACGACTAAGATACGTAGCAAAGATTATACTGTCTGACTACAACTTGATACGAGACGAAGTAATTGATGAGGCAAAGAACTTTCAGAAAGTGCCAACCAAAGGGGCAATGATGGCTAACTTGTACGGAATATTAAAGTAAAGACAGGGTGACATTTAGAAATTTATATGGTTTTTTTTAGACGCAATTGAATTAGTGAATAATATGCAAGTATAATATTGAAAACAGTTGTAAATAAATATAGACATGATGATATATAGAAAAAGTTATATGTTTTTTTAGACGCAATCATATTAGTGAATAATATGCAAATACAATTTTATGAAATAGTTGTAATATAGATAACACTATTAGCTTAAGATTGTTTATAAAACGCAAAAAGGTTTTTTACTTTTAAACGCAAATGTATCAAATTAACATGTTGAAAAAATAATATCAACAGTATTTGAATAAAAACTAAAACGCAATAAGATTTTATATTAAAATGCAAATATAAATTCTAATGTTAAAATTGTAATGTCAGGTAATGTTTACACATCAAATTACAAAATTCACCCGTGCACATGTTTTACACAATCACAACACAAAAATTATTCACCATGCACATTGTCCATCACCTGGTCCTCTTCAAACCCATCTTGATCAGGTTCATCGACAAGCTCAGGATTCTGACCAGTTTGCTCCTTCGCATGCTTACGTCTGTCATGCCCTATTTCACCACAAATCTTGCTTGTGCATTGTTTTTTGCCACTGTGACTTATAGCCTTCTCTTTCTATGACATAATCCTCTTTTGTTTACCTCGGTCTTTATTCTTTATACCACTGGGTAATCTGGAGTGTTTGAGGGATACGTGTATTGATGCAAATGAAAGTAAATTCCAACTTGCACCATCATTTTTAGAAACCACCGTCACCTAATGCTAAGTGATAAATAAAAGTCAGGATCCTTAGTTTCAAAAGCATATAAATTAGAAACACACTGGTTATATGTATTGGTTATTTATGAAGCACCAGTAGAGAGATTCATATCATTTTGCCATAAATAGTTTCAGGTATATTCTTGTTTAAGTTTGTGTTAAGTTAATTATTATAAGCAATGCCAATAGTAGTACTATTAGTTTGGGTATTAGGATTATTATTAGGGGTGGGTATTGGGTAGCCTAGCCTTAGTTAGGCATGGACTGATCACCCATGTTTAAACAAGGCAGCGTTAACGAATATTGTATGAGGATCGATTTGTCAAAAAAAACAAAGACTTTGATCAAACAAGTATATCAATTCAGGTGCGGAATCCCTGAATCGATTACGAAATGATAATAATACTAGCAAACACACAAATCACTTTCAAAGTTTCCATTTCATTGATAAACATGTTGATTAAGCTTACAAATTGATGTTTACAATGATATAAAGTAAAATCAAACTCAAAGAAACCCTAGGGAGACAACACACTCGAAGGAGTGAAATAAAATGACAACTATTAACTTTAAAATCTGATTCAGCCTATATATAGAACTGCACATTCGACCATACGTATGGGCGAATGTGCACGTTCGACCATTTAAACGGGCGAATCAACAATTATAAACTACAAAACTTTCCTTCGATCTTGAGCTTCTCCCTTCGACCAATAACTTTCACATTCGACCATATATAAATCCACCTTCGACCTTCCATGAATGGCAAAACAAGATTTGATTAGCAATCCAACAGCACTAGTCACACAATATGCATCAACAAAATCCCCCTCAACTATTGCTTGGATTGCTTAAGCCTTCGCTCTTCGTCCATTCTGTTGTTCATCAACTTGATGTGCAGTAAGGTCTTCTGCTCTTTCGTCATTACTGGTTCATGAGTTTGCTTCGGTTTCTTCTTTTCTTTCTGAACTTGAACAAACTTCCACATTTTCTTATCATAGTCGCATCCCGTGTTAACATCCCTTGCAAAACACAAAAATACCACACGTTGGTATTTTGCAGTATGTTCACTGTCTTTTTCTTCACAGTGTATCGGGTTGTAATACAGCATGATAATATCTTCATGACAGCAGTTTATCAACCACATTGGATCAAAGATATGTATCTTCTTGAAATCATTCTTCCCATCTTTCAACATGATAATAGCCTCTGCCGTCTTCCAATCATAATACCACCACATAAAGTCTTTCGAGAAATGTTGTGGAACAGACATCAAAGGTATATGTTTCAAAACTGTCGGTGGATCATATTTCAAAGTAACCTTGTTCAACCCCGTTATCTGATCTTTAATTTCTTATGAACAATCCTCCTCGGATACTGTGGGGTAAACACATCCCATTTCGTCCTACTCTCTCTTGCCATGCGATCTGCAAAATATCCAACAGCATCATTGTTCACAGTAGCACCTGACAACGTATGTCTGCAGACATCGCGTACAGCCCAGTAAGGTAGTGTTTTAATGTCATGGAATCTATGAAAATACAGAATTCCTTTCTCCCACTTCACTGCAACACACCTCAGCCGCCTCAAATATTTCCATCCGAGAGCTTTACCTTTAAACAGTTCGTTATGGAATTTATAGAAACCACCCTGAATCTCAGTCTTTGGTCGGTTCGCCTCTTTCTCTTTCAGCTTCCTTAACAAATTCTTCAGATTGTCAGATTGTTCTACAGTCGGTTTCTAACAATCTGAGTTCTTGAAAACTTCATCAACAAACTTCATGCTTTTCTCACGTGCAAGTTTCTCAGCTTGGCTTAACAGTTCTTCAGAAAATTCAAGAATCCAGAATCCTTATCATTTTAAAGTATTCTGGATATTCCTCACTTGTAATATCCTCTATCTCAACATCTTCAAAAACCGAAGTATCTCTATCATCAGAGTGATTTCCTACTTCTTTCTCAGGAATATTTGGAATGTAATTCTCACTCATTAACTCTTCAAGAGATTTCCCAACCTGTTTAGCCAATCCTTCAAGTATTTCTTTAGAAACTGCTGCAAAAACTTCACCGTCTTCAAGATCAGGATCATTGTACTCAAGTTCATATCTCATGTCATCTGACTCAAATATTTCTGGAATTCTTCCTGTCATCTCAATCGTCCAGACTCTGTTTGTTAACATCTGACGATATAGTTTCTTATCCTCTTCAGATAAAGATCTAATCTTCTCATTCCAGAATATATCATCATCATCATCATCAGTATTACCACTAGGAGCTTTCGAACTAGATTCTCCTGCATCTTTTCCTGATTCTCTCTTTTCACACTTATACTTATCAGTGTCATCATCATCGTCATCATCATCATCATTCGTAGAGCTATTATCATCTCCAGAATCATCACCTGAACCATCATTATAAGCACCATCCTTTTTCTTTTTCTCAGGAGCATCACCAGCATCCTGTTCAAAGTTCTTCATCATCTTCTTCATCTTTCTCGGACTCAGATGGTTCAAAATCAACAAGCTCTTCTTCTCTTTCTTTATCCTCCTCTCCTTCTTGTAACTGAGGAGCTCTTTCATACAAATCATCAATCAGCTTTCTAAGACCTTTGTTATCTTTCTTTACCTGCTTGTTTTCAAGTCTTAAAGCCATGTACCTTCTCGCATTTCTCTGCTCATGCTTTAATAACTTTTGATTCTCTTTTTGGAGTAATTTAATCTTTGCTTCTAACTTTTCCTGATTCTCTTGTGAAGATTCAACAACATCCAACATTTTTCTATCATTCTTTCTCAACTGATCAATATCTTCTTGTTGTTGGTTAATGATCTTCATCATTTTAGTCAGCTTTTGATTAACTGCATCCATCACATCTCCTGATACAGTAACCTTAGGAGTTGAAGCCTCAGCAACTGGAGTCTTTTTCTTAAACTTGTTTAAGACTCTATCCAAAGCAGCAGTAAAATCATCAGTTGGAATATCAGTTTTCTCAACAGCAAATACTTTCTGTTTCTTAGCTGCTGGGGATGTCACGAGAGACTTTGAGCTAGATACTTCAGGAACTTTCTTTCCTGCAATCAGACTTTCAATATCCTTAGCTCTCCTCTTCTTAGGCTTTTCAATCTCAATAGCCTTAGCTTTCTTCTTGTACATTGGATTCTTCTATTTTTCTCCAGCCTTTGGTGATCCACCAAAATCTTCAGAACCCAATCCCAAACATATATCAATATCATCCATCATAACTGGACTCTTCATCCTCTGTTCTTCCAAAGTTTGATTAAGACTTTCAGATTCACCAGCCACAGTGGCCTTGGGCGTGGTGGTCTTAACGGTCTCATCATTAGAAACCCATCTCTCTTCCTCTTGAGTCTCTTCAGAATCAATAGACTCCTCATCCACCAAATGTGTTCCTTTCTTTGCAACACACTTCTTTCTTCGAGATGTTTTCTTTGGTGGTTCTGCTTCAACTTCCTTCTCTTTACCCTTACCTTTACCACTCTTTGCACCAACATTAATGTGACACCCGGCATGTTCGGCTTAAACATAATAGTAACATCTAAGTCTACCTTAGCGAGAAACGTTTATAAACAAACTTAACTGGGTTAGTTGAGTCGGGTCAGATTAGGATTGTCCAGGGTTCAATGATCTGGAGGATCATTGGGAGTCGTTTTGGGAATACATTAGTACCGGGTTCCGTTGTTGGTGACATTACATGAACTAATTAAGTATATGTGTAGATTATGGGTCGTGCGGTGGATTGTATGCTTATACTTGCTTAAACGATGTACAAATGATTATACGTGCCTAAATATGCTAAACATAGACTATGGGTGCATGCCTATGTGTTAAGATGTGTTAGAATGCGTTAAACACGACAAACTGGGAAAAGGTTAACATGTGTTAAAAAGTGTTGTTGACATGTGTTAAAAAGTGCTGATGACCTGAATGTGGAAATAGTGGGCGAACGTGGAAATGGAACTTGAAAAATGGGCGAACGTAGAAACAAAGTGGGCGAATGTGGAAAAGTTCCACATTCGACCATTACAAATGGGCGAATGTGGAAAAGTTCCACATTCGACCACATAAAAGGGGCGAACCTGGACTGGGTATAAATACCATCTTTAGCCATTTTTCACCATTTCACAAACCCTAAACGCCTCCAAACACTCTCTATCAGCTATTATCATTGGGGAAGGAGTTTTTGAGCTTGTTTTTCATAACCTAACTCTCTAAATCATTACAAGTGAAGATCTAAGGTGTGTTCTTCATTTCAAATCCTTTTTAAACAATTTTGACTTGTTTTAATCTAAACCCCAAGGGTCCAGATCTGATATCAACCTATTTTATGAATAAAAACCTTTCCTAACCAAAACCTATTCATAAACAATGAGTTTTTATGCAAATTAACATGTGTTAATGTGATATTATGCATTGTTTGATGATTTCTTGTTGTATAGAGGATATGGCAACAACCTAGGGCTGTTATTAATGATGGGTTCTGATTGAAACATGTTACAATTGATTGTTGATGGTGTTTTGTCGATTAAAGGGATCTTTGTTAGATTTAGGGCTTGTTTTTGGATGATAATGATAGAGTTAGGATAAGGGTTTCTTGTTCATGATGATTTGATGATGATGAGCTGATTATTGATTGATTTCAGAAGTTTCCTAATTGGGTAATATTTTCATGCATGATGATGTGACATCTCCATAATTTACTATTTTAGGAAACTTGTAAAAACGGATAGATTTTGGGGTAAAATTGGTAGGGTTTCGTAGGAATATATTAATGATGCTTGACTGCTGTAACTCATGATGTTTCGTGATGTTTTCAGATGTTTTTGGACGCGTTTTTGAGTAAACAACACAGCAGGGTCGAACCTGGAACACCTTCGGCCAGTCGAATGGGCGAAGGTGGGTTCCAGGGGTCGAACCTGAAAACTTGAGGGGCGAATGAACCACAAGTGGGCGAAGGTGGAAGAAAAAGGGGCGAAGGTGGAAGTTTGAACCCACATTCGACCAATCCAAGTCACCTTCGACCACTTACCACTACATTCGACCCTATGTTAACAGAAATGAGATTTTTGATACAAACTAAGTGTTTTATGCTTGAACCTTGCATGTAATCTATGTGTACTTGATTAGTTAGGGTAATGGGTCACCAACGGGATGTCGGGTCGGTCTAGTGTGTCGGTTGAACATTTAAACACGTTTTAAAACATACTTGGTTATGATCTGGACAATCGGGGACTAGATAACCTTATGGTTATTAGTCGGAACACTTATGTGAACATTTTGATAGATCTCCGGTAGAGGGATTGTCAAGGGCTAAAAATCTTTACACATATTTGAGGAACGCTATCTAAGGTGAGTTCACGGCCCCACATTTTACAGTTTTTGCTTTCGGGGTGAGAAACATGCTTACAAACTCTTTTATGACTTATGACTTGTTAAACTCTTATGGCTCATGACTCTTTATCACGTTATACTATGGCTTACTTATCTTACTATACGGTTCATCGAAAATCCCTTGAAACCACTAACATGGGTATATGGCGGGGAAATATGGATAGCGCTATTGGGGACTGACAAACCCCACTCGACGGCTGGAGGCCGGGCGGGTGCATATTGTCTCTAACAAAACGAGGTCTACCGGCGATGACGGTAGCCCATAGGAAACAAAGGGTAACACACGGCTCAGTCAGTAATGGTTTCACCCGTATGAGTATCTCATTCTGCGCCTAGCTAGCGTTCTCATAAGCATAGTAGTAACTGTGATGGTAACGGTTTTCGAAGGATCACTTTAAACGTTTAATTAAAACCTGTGAACTCACCAGCATTATATGTTGACTCTTTTAGCATGTTTTTCTCAGGTCGCTAAGGTAGCAGCTGTCGGATAGGCGCACGAGGTCGCACTGGAGTCGTCTCGCGTCTAGGGTCTAAACTGCATGTTTGGATTTATGAACTTTTAAACTTATGTTTTGTTTCTGCATGACGTTTGTAAACTTTAAATGCTTCCGCACTGTTTGAATGTTGGTTTTAAACTTATGCATGGTTTTTGTTTACGTATGTTTTTACATTTAGACGTCGTTTATTGTGACCGTTGACTTGGATCCTGGTGTGTCACACGCCTCGCGGTAGAACTCCGCAGGTGGAAATTTGAGGGTGTGACAGATTGGTATCAGAGCCAATGGTTATAGTGAACTAGGACTGCATGTAGAGTCTAGACTATAGCCGAGTCACACACACTAGACGGTCACATACATTTGAGTCGTGTCTTTTGGGCAAACATACTAACCTTGTCGGGGTGTCGGTCTCCTTACCACACAGTGTTACATTACCTACCTTATCCTTGGTTATTTCTAGCTTCACTTTATTTTCTTCTTCGGGTTACAGCCGAGGGGACCTATTTATTGACCTTTTGAGTTAGTTGTATCATTCTGAGATGTGGTTATCGGGTGACTTGAAGTTCTAGCTCGGAGCACGCCTAGGGGACCATGTAGAGCGATTTGTTATTTCGGGTCCACACGAAATCATAAATCGAAATGCATGAAAATCTTGGTGGACTTTGTGTTCGGACTAATGGTCATGCTGGAACCGCATCCTGAGTTCGTTTGGTCACTTGTAGCTTGGTTTGTCAGTGGTACTGAGTGTCTCGTCTCATGTTCTGGCAGAACATGTCTGGTCGCGCTGGTGGACGTGCAGGTGGACGCCGTGGTGGCGGAGGTGGACGCCGTGGTGGGGGTAGAGGAGGTGGTAACATCACTATGACGCACGAGGAGCTCAATGAGATGATGCAGCAACAGTTGGGCGTTGCACTAGCTGCTTTTCAGGCGGCCCAGCAGACTTTCATGGGTGCTGCTGCTCCTCCGGTTCAGGAAGGCGTCGCCTACAAGCGGTTTAAGGATTGTCAGCCTCTCAGCTTCCAGGGTACAGAGGGGGCTGTGGAGTTACTTCGGTGGTTGGAGAAGACGGAGTCGGTGTTCGCTTTATGTGAGACTCCAGTAGTGGATTGGGTGAAGTTTGCTTCGGGGACTTTTGTAGGAGCCGCCTTGACGTGGTGGAACTGCGTCACACAGACACTTGGTCTCGGGGAGGCCAACGCCATGCCTTGGGCGGATTTCGTGCGTAGGTTGAAGGATGAGTACTGCCCGCGTGAGGCGATTAAGACATTGGAACATGAATATGGGAATCTTAAGATGGTTGGTTCTGAGGTGGAGGAGTACACGATCAGGCACAACGAGCTAGCAGTGATGTGTCCGGGTTTGTCTACACCAGTGTATAGGAGGGTGGAGCAGTATATTTCGGGTTTGGTGCCAGAGATTGCGGGGTTGGTGGCAGCTAGGGATCCTACTACTATGTTAGAGGCTGTGCGGTCGGCTACTAAGATGACCAACTTGAAGATTGCTGAGGGTGTCTTGCCTCCTAGAGGCTCTTCTGTGAAGGCGCCGGCTGAGAACAAGAGGAAGTGGGATAGCGTGGATAAGGGTTCATCGGGGGCTCAGCGACAACCGGCAGCGAAGAAGGCTGAAGCTTCGGGGTCAGCATCGGACCAGAAACAAGGGGGCTATGCTGGAAAAAGCCCTAAGTGTGGACGTTGTGGGTTTCATCACTATGGTACTTGTGAGAGTTTTCGCTGTGAGCGTTGTCAGAAGCCGGGGCATTTTGCCAAGGATTGTAGGGTCAACCTTTCCAGGACGACTCAGACTACTGCTGTCACTACCCCTGCTCCACAGGGGAATCAGGGTTGCTATCATTGTGGAGAAGCGGGGTACTTCAAGCGAAGCTGTCCCAAGTTGAATCAAGGGGGCACAGGGACTGCAGGGAAGGATGGAGACAATGAAGGCGGTGGCCGGCTTACTCGTGCTCATGCTTATGTGATCGGTGCTAGGGAGAACCAGGTGGACCCAGACACTGTTACCCGTACGTATTCTCTCTTATCTCTTGTTACGCTTCGGTTACACTTTTATCCGCATTGTTGTGCGTTCGTGCTTTCGGGTGTTTTCTTTGTGGTTTGGTCACTGTTTCTCATTCTTTGGGTCGATGAGGGTCCTTTGGGGATGCTACTTGGATGGTACCGGTGGGTTAGTTATACCGATCATAGTAGTCTCCAGTAGGCTTTCATCGGGGGTCTCTTGTCTCATACTCGCATTTGGGGAAAGTGGTTTCCCGGTTGTTACTGGCACGTTTGATTCATGACCTTCACTTGTTGTATTTTGGGGAAACGTTACGTGGGCACAGAGGTCGACACTCATTACTGTTGAAACCGAAAGAATCTCGGGACGAGGTTCCTTTCAACAGGGGGATGATGTGACGACCCGGAAAATTTTTCTTCTTATTTGTTTTCCCTCCTCGACTTCGGGAAATTTTCGGGACGAAAATTCTTTCAACGTGGGGATGATGTGACACCCGGCATGTTCGGCTTAAACATAATAGTAACATCTAAGTCTACCTTAGCGAGAAATGTTTATAAACAAACTTAACTGGGTTAGTTGAGTCAGGTCAGATTAGGATTGTCCAGGGTTCAATGATCTGGAGGATCATTGGGAGTCGTTTTGGGAATACATTAGTACCGGGTTCCGTTGTTGGTGACATTACATGAACTAATTAAGTATATGTGTAGATTATGGGTCGTGCGGTGGATTGTATGCTTATACTTGCTTAAACGATGTACAAATGATTATACGTGCCTAAATATGCTAAACATGGACTATGGGTGCATGCCTATGTGTTAAGATGTGTTAGAATGCGTTAAACACGACAAACTGGGAAAAGGTTAACATGTGTTAAAAAGTGCTGTTGACATGTGTTAAAAAGTGCTGATGACCTGAATGTGGAAATAGTGGGCGAACGTGGAAATGGAACTTGAAAAATGGGCGAACGTAGAAACAAAGTGGGCGAATGTGGAAAAGTTCCACATTCGACCATTACAAATGGGCGAATGTGGAAAAGTTCCACATTCGACCACATAAAAGGGGCGAACCTGGACTGGGTATAAATACCATCTTTAGCCATTTTTCACCATTTCACAAACCCTAAACGCCTCCAAACACTCTCTATCAGCTATTATCATTGGGGAAGGAGTTTTTGAGCTTGTTTTTCATAACCTAACTCTCTAAATCGTTACAAGTGAAGATCTAAGGTGTGTTCTTCATTTCAAATCCTTTTTAAACAATTTTGACTTGTTTTAATCTAAACCCCAAGGGTCCAGATCTGATATCAACCTATTTTATGAATAAAAACCTTTCCTAACCAAAACCTATTCATAAACAATGAGTTTTTATGCTAATTAACATGTGTTAATGTGATATTATGCATTGTTTGATGATTTCTTGTTGTATAGAGGATATGGCAACAACCTAGGGCTGTTATTAATGATGGGTTCTGATTGAAACATGTTACAATTGATTGTTGATGGTGTATTGTCGATTAAAGGGATCTTTGTTAGATTTAGGGCTTGTTTTTGGATGATAATGATAGAGTTAGGATAAGGGTTTCTTGTTCATGATGATTTGATGATGATGAGCTGATTATTGATTGATTTCAGAAGTTTCCTAATTGGGTAATATTTTCATGCATGATGATGTGACATCTCCATAATTTACTATTTTAGGAAACTTGTAAAAACGGATAGATTTTGGGGTAAAATTGGTAGGGTTTCGTAGGAATATATTAATGATGCTTGACTGCTGTAACTCATGATGTTTCGTGATGTTTTCGGATGTTTTTGGACGCGTTTTTGAGTAAACAACACAGCAGGGTCGAACCTGGAACACCTTCGGCCAGTCGAATGGGCGAAGGTGGGTTCCAGGGGTCGAACCTGAAAACTTGAGGGGCGAATGAACCACAAGTGGGCGAAGGTGGAAGAAAAAGGGGCGAAGGTGGAAGTTTGAACCCACATTCGACCAATCCAAGTCACCTTCGACCACTTACCACTACATTCGACCCTATGTTAACAGAAATGAGATTTTTGATACAAACTAAGTGTTTTATGCTTGAACCTTGCATGTAATCTATGTGTACTTGATTAGTTAGGGTAATGGGTCACCAACGGGATGTCGGGTCGGTCTAGTGTGTCGGTTGAACATTTAAACACGTTTTAAAACATACTTGGTTATGATCTGGACAATCGGGGACTAGATAACCTTATGGTTATTAGTCGGAACACTTATGTGAACATTTTGATAGATCTCCGGTAGAGGGATTGTCAAGGGCTAAACATCTTTACACATATTTGAGGAACGCTATCTAAGGTGAGTTCACGGCCCCACATTTTACAGTTTTTGCTTTCGGGGTGAGAAACATGCTTACAAACTCTTTTATGACTTATGTCTTGTTAAACACTTATGGATCATGACTCTTTATCACGTTATACTATGGCTTACTTATCTTACTATACGGTTCATCGAAAATCCCTTGAAACCACTAACATGGGTATATGGCGGGGAAATATGGATAGCGCTATTGGGGACTGACAAACCCCACTCGACGGCTGGAGGCCGGGCGGGTGCATATTGTCTCTAACAAAACAAGGTCTACCGGCGATGACGGTAGCCCATAGGAAACAAAGGGTAACACACGGCTCAGTCAGTAATGGTTTCACCCGTATGAGTATCTCATTCTGCGCCTAGCTAGCGTTCTCATAAGCATAGTAGTAACTGTGATGGTAACGGTTTTCGAAGGATCACTTTAAACGTTTAATTAAAACCTGTGAACTCACCAGCATTATATGTTGACTCTTTTAGCATGTTTTTCTCAGGTCGCTAAGGTAGCAGCTGTCGGATAGGCGCACGAGGTCGCACTGGAGTCGTCTCGCGTCTAGGGTCTCATCTGCATGTTTGGATTTATGAACTTTTAAACTTATGTTTTGTTTCTGCATGACGTTTGTAAACTTTAAATGCTTCCGCACTGTTTAAATGTTGGTTTTAAACTTATGCATGGTTTTTGTTTATGTATGTTTTTACATTTAGACGTCGTTTATTGTGACCGTTGACTTGGATCCTGGTGTGTCACACGCCTCGCGGTAGAACTCCGCAGGTGGAAATTTGAGGGTGTGACAATTAACAACTTGTCGCTTTCATTATCAGATTCACTATTCGCATTCCTTACATTATCAACACCTGGATTTTGATAATCTGGATTGATCAGGTGACCAAACAAATTCTTCAAAGGTGGTCTTTCGTTTACAGGTACACCTTTATATCCTTTCATTCTCACCAATGTGCTTAGACTCATATGATCCTGTACCACAATCTGAGTTGGATCTTTCCTCAACTTCTTGTATTTCTGATCGAATATCATCTGCAGGAATCTTGGATAAAGTAAAAAATTCTTACTTTTCAGGTCTCTCAATGGCTCAAGCATATGATCAAGTATAATCCCCGATACATTGAATGGTTTGTTCAGAATCAGGGCAACCATCAAAGAGCTAATACTCTTTCTCATCACATCATAACCTCCACTCACAGACCCAAATACATGTAACATCACATGAGCCAGGTATTTAAACTGTGGGCACAATTTACCTTTATGTAGAGCTCCGTCTGTGATTTGTCCGTTATATTTCATCCTCAGAAAGCACTTCCTCTGTTCTATCCAGGATAAGCATCTTGGATCAGTCTTCTTGTCTTTCAGCTTCAAGGCTTTCCTAATATCAGCTTCAGATACAATCACCATTTCCCATTGAATCTTACTGATAATTGCTGTTTCATTTTCCCAAAAATCAATTCGTGCATTCTTCCAGAATTCCTTCTGATGATCTTTGTAAATAATAGCAGGTGTGGCAATAGTGTCTACAACTCTGCTCCGCTTCAGGAACTCAACGATACCAGTGAATTCGGTATGTTTCTTCAAATCTCCAAGAAACGCGCAACAGTTGTGAGCTTCTTCAAAAGGTAGCTCTTCACCCGGCTTCTTCCTGGCAGCCTTTTCAGATGAACCTGCTGGAATATCAGTATTCTGAGGTTCATCCATTGATAATCTGCAAAAACAAAACACGAAAACACATTAGAAACAGACAAAATACACAAAATTGAAATTTTGAATTTTGGAATTCCACCTTCGACCGAACGTGGGTTTGAATGTGGAAAATATAAGGTTCGAATGTGGACATAAGGTTCGAATGTGAAAAGGTTGGTTTAAAATTGTACATTCGACCTTTGTTCCACTTTCGACCGTTTGAACAAGCTTCCTTCGACCAAAAAGTCACTTTCGACCCTTTTGAATTGGTCGAATAAACTATTCATCTTCAAAAGTTTCAGATTTTGATTTTGACTGTTTTAACATGCCATTTTGATTTGTTTAGTTGCTAATAACTCCGATTAAGGTTTATCAATCATCAATTTTGTTAATTATCCAATCCTTAAGTGTTTTACCCAAAATCTAGGGTTCTAATGGTTTTAACCAATCATTAACACATTCTGATATGTAATAACCCTTGATTTTGTTATCTTCTCCCCCTAAAACACTTAAGGATTGAATCCCAATAAAAAATTCAAACAAAAACAGACTCTAGAACCACAATCGATTCATAGTTAGGGTTCGGACACAAAACCCTCGATTCTGCCTTGAAAACGAGTTGATTACCTGCAAATCTTTGATAGAAATGATCAGAAAAGGTCAGGGATCACAATGATAATGTCTAAAACAAATGAGCAACAAGGGGGTGTAATCACAGAAATTTGAAAAATTTTCGAATGAAGGTTCGAACGTGCAGAAGTGGTTATATAGGCTCCACATTCGACACTTTTACTTGGGCGAATGTGAAGATATTTCCACTTTCGACCCATTTAAAGGTTCGAATGAAGAAATATGGTTCGAATGTGCAATAGACATAAGAACACTCACATTTGACCGTTTAAAAAGTTCGAATGTAAAGGTAAAATTCCACATTCGACCCATCGAAGGGGCAAATGGAGATTGGAATTTTTGAACTTTTTACCAAATCTCAAAATCGAATCCCGTTCAATATTTTTCTCAACTTTTAAGCATTCGACATTCATCATTTCTTATTTAAAGATCACAAAACTCAAATGGTCCATCAAGTTTCAGAAAATCACCATCAACCACCATCGGTTATCAAAAATAAAGTAGAAATGTAAAATCTTTTGGATTTTCTGAAAGTTTTTGTTAAAACACGCCTAAAATCTTTTTGAGATTTTGTATTTTTGACGAAAAATTTAAAATGCAGAAATGTAAAGATAAAACAGTAAAGGTTTTGTGATTTCTGGTAAGAGGATCATATCAGTTTTTGAGAATCTGATCACACCGTTGATCTTTTGATTTATATTATCATTAAAGACAATGTGTGATCCGGCAATTGCTGATATTGTTGTCCACATAAGCTCACATGCAGACTGTTGTGCAGTGCTTTAGACTAATACGACTATTTATAGTATAAACACAATTGTCTGTGGTTCCCACACACACGACATACTCCCGTATCAAGGAATAATTGCACAAAGACCCATTATAATGCTGGATTATGCTTTCGTTATCTGTAATTTACAAGGTATGAGGCATAGAGGTGTACAGGTCAACAACTCAATGCTACAAAGTAACTTGTGCACTCTACCAGGTTGAGGGCTGATATCAATCATGATTTGCATCAATGATTGGATACGATGCATTAGATAATCTTTGATTATCGTCATACATTGAAAGATACCCTGTCTGATCTAGGTCCGTAATGACTTACGATAGAAGATCAGATAGGCTATCCCCATATAACTAATAACATGACCCGAAACCTCCGAATTTTGTACAAAAACCCTATTAAACGAAATTACGGTACTAAAGACCACATGCCAATGAGGAGTTCATCCACATAACAATTCGTTTGATATGTATGTATCAGGCACGCAGTAATAGGTCTACGAAGCCTATTAACACATTACACAGACTTAAACACACGCCTTATGCTGCATTACACTTCTTTAGCATGTGTCAGATCCCCACTGATGTACTATCATTTCCTCTTTTTCTCCTGGAAATCATTTTGGGTTTTTCTAATTTTTATGGCTTTTTGACTTTTTCAATGTTTTTGGTTTTTCTAAAAATAAACTCCCCCTAAAATGAAAAACATATTTTTGGATTTTTGAATTTTTCTGAAAAACAATAAAAAACGAAAACTAAAAAAGTGATGAGCCGAGGTGATGATCAGTCTTGTTTTTCTTTTATACCATTAGCTTTTAAAAGATATTTGTTGGGTTCAGTTAAGACCACAGTTACCAGAACAAAGACTATTTGTTAGTTTATGATGTATTGTGTAAGCCAAGGGGCTGATTATGTAATTAATGATAGTTTATGTGAAAACCCAAGAAGCTGCGCACTTAACACACGGGCCCTGCGCACTTAGCTAAGTGCGCAGGCCCATCAGCCTTGTCTATATATAGTTTACATTGTGCAGCTCCTAGGGTTAGGGTTTTGAGTTATCTTTAATAGCACAAGAACAAAAGGCTGAGTACTTATTGTGTATTCCATGGTTTTTCAATGATTATTATCAGCAATGGAAGTTTGAATCTCTTTATCTTGTGTGTCGGTTTTACAAGTTTTATCTAGTTTCTTAGTTTTTCAAGATTCATCACTTAAAACACCTAATCAATAGGTGTTTCTAAGTGATAACAATCTCTTGCACTAACAAGATCTAGTATTTGGGACTTACAATTTGGTATCAGAGCATGGTACTTGAATTTGGGATTTAACCATCTACAAATTCATTTTTAAATCTGATTTTTTGTTTAACTTTAAAAAAAGAGTTTTGAAGTTTTTGGGTTTTCACTTTTATCTACACTTTCTGCAAAATCTGGATCTGAAATGGTTTAAAAAGGTTGTTTGTTCTTGAGGATTGATCACGTTTTCATTAGAGAGATTTAGAATGGTTTTTGAAAACATTTAGAGGTGTTTTTTTTATTAGATCAGAAGGTTTTTCAGCGAGTTTTTGGAGTTCTTGAATAGATCAGGGCGTATTTGTTGTTGAGTCTGTGTATTTGGTCGTGTATTTAAGTTTTCCGGCCTATTTAAGTTTTCCGGCGACTTTATTTTTCCGATGAATTTACTAAAGGAAACTTTGGGCACAGTGGTTTAGTCTTTTGCGACTTTATCACGGTGTATTTGTTTTAGCTTTTCTGGCCTTTTATTTTTTGCCTGCGTACTTAATTAAAAAAAAAGAAAAGAAAGGAGTAGAAAGTGAATCAGATTTTAAGGTCTGGTACGTTTGTGTTGTGCATACACCATTAAACCCAGTCTCTCCTGTCATCAACACCTTGCACCACTGACCACCTCTGTTTAACCTGCACCAACACCACCGGAAAACCACATCAACGACAACCAACCACCTGCCCCACCGTAATCACCACCACCGCTCACAACCTTCAACCACCGACACACACCACCGAGGATTCCCACTCCACCCCCACCATCCTTGTTGTGGGTTCCAAACAAAATTAGAGAGAGAGTGATACAGTTGTCGTAGAGTTTGTGTTCGAAGTGTGAAAAAAAGAAAGACAGAAAGCTAGTGGCGGCTGTTGTGTTTATTTGAAATATTAAGGGTTTTGTGGTTGTGAGACAGACTTCTAGGGTTGTGGTTATCATTTGGCTATTAAAGCTTTTGGGACAAAATAATAATTTTAATTTTGGTGTAAAGCATTTTAATGCTTCTTTGCTATCCACGTGAAGAAGTCAAAAACTAATTAATATATTTTAGAATTCAATATTTTGAATTTAAAGTGTTTGGAAAGCATCAGTCTAGGGGAGTATTGTTGGTACTGAATTTGAGACTGAAGCTTTCTAAATTGAAGATAAAAGTATGTAGAGATTGACGGTTCTAAAGATGAAATGAGAGATTGATAACATTAGACTAAGGGGGAGATAGTTGGGTTTAAAATTGGTAGTCTAATGTTATCAACAAAGTCAAAGTCAACAAGTCAATGTTCGGTCAACAAAAGTCAAAGTCGAATGGCTGGCATTCAACATGAAAGGCGACTCGAGAAATTCATATTATAAATCGATGCATGAAGTGCAAGTTATGATAGAGAATGGCACTACAGTTATATAAATATATTTTGTTTAGACAAAATATATTTATTACTTTAGAAAAATGGTTTTCTTGTTTAGTGAGTGTTTTAGTAAATTGTTAACCCTAGGGACCCAAATGTAATTAGCCAAAGTGTGTTTAGGCTATAAATAGAAAGCTAGATTAGGGTTTTTGGAACACACATGCTAGAGAGATTAGGGGACTATCATTGTAATATCATTTGCTTATCATCTAGTTGGTTTTCATTGTCATATTCTTGTGTGTGTTCATCTTGTTCTTCATTAAAATCAGATTATTAGCTCAAAAACAATCCTACAATATTCAAATCTTGATTTATCAAAAGCTTTGGTAAAAAGATCTGCACGTTGATAATCAGTGTGAATTTTGACCATATCGATCAACTATTTATCATAACAATCACGGATAAAATGGTATTTAATCCGGATATGCTTAGCTTTTGAGTGATTGACTAAGTCTTTAGTTAATGCAATGGCGGCCTCACTATCATAGTAAATAGGGGTTTTAAGAAATTGCAAACCGTAATCAACCATCTGTTGTTGGATCCACAGAACATGTGAGCAGCAGCTTGAAGCTGAGACATATTCTGCTTCACATGTTAATAAGGCGACTGCAGTTTGTTTCTTGCATTGCCAGGTCACGAGCCTGCTCCTCATAAACTGGCATCCAACCGTTGTGGACTTGCTGTCTTTGTCACAGCCTCCCCAATCTGCATCACTAAAAGCAATCAGGTCAAAATTATCATCATTAGGGTACCATAGTCCTTTCGACGGACTACCCTTCAGATATCGTAGGATCCGTTTGACAGCTGCTAAATGAATTTGTTTTGGCTTCGATGCGGTGAGGTACATCAGAGATCCGACGATTGCTCTGTATGTAAAAGGATCAGTCAGCTCCCACTTAGCGTCAACTCCAATCCCGTGATTAGGTTGTATCGGGGTATCCATCGGCTTCGAATCTTCTATTTGGAATCGGCTCAAGACTTCAGATACGTATTTGGTTTGGTGAATAAAGATCCCCGTTGGTCTTTGGTCCACCTGCAAGCCTAGAAAAAACTGCATCTCTCCCATCGCACTCATTTTGAACTTTTCCTCCATAACCTTTTCAAATTCTCTGCACAAGAGTCCGTTAGTAGATCCGAAAATAATGTCATCAACATAAATCTGCACTAGAAGCAAGTCATCCCCTGTTCGTTTTGTGAACAGTGTGCAATCTACGAAACCTCGTTTAAATCCTTTGGAAAGAAGATACGTGCTCAGCTCCTGATACCATTGCTGTGGAGCCTGGTGCAACCCATAGAGAGCTTTGTTAAGAACGTAGACCTTATACCGGTAGATTGGATCCTCAAAGCTCGGTGGTTGACCTACGTAAACTTCTTCCTTGACCACACCATAAAGAAACATGCTTTTAACGTCCATTTGATACACCTTGAATTTCTTGTATGATGCAAACACTAGAAATATGCGAATAACTTCTAAACGTGCAAGCGGTACAACAATCTCGTTGTAGTCGATTCCTTCCACTTGATGAAAGCCTTGTACAACAAGTCGAGCTTTGATTCTCACAATCACTGCTCTGTCATCCTTTTTACACTTGAACACCCATTTGGTTCCAATATTTTTCCTTGCTGGAGGTAAATCTGTTAGTGTCCACACTCCTAGTTTCTGAAATTGCAATAACTCCTCTTGCATTGCTTCTACCCAAGCGTCATCCAAAAGAGCATCCTTGTATGTCTGTGGCTCAACCTGCGAAACATAACAAGCAAAAGACCAGTCATTCTGACAACCTGATTTCTGAATTTTAGCATATAAAGCTATAGCGCCAAGATTTTCTTGTGAGTTTGCATTCCTATGTTGTCCTCTCGTCATAACACTGCTACCAGGATCACCAATAACTTGCTCGAGCGGGTGAATACGATGTATCCGAGATTTCGGATGATCAGGTACTTGCACTCCCGTTGGATTAGTTAAATTCACTGTAGAATCCAGATCATTACCCAAATTAGATGATGAAGCAACATCTAGAATAGCTTCACTTGTGACATCATCATCATCTTCCGATTCTGAGGAGTTGAGAGTTGTAGAAGCTTCTTGGAACACTTCTTCTTCATCTTCTGAATCAGAATTTAGACTAATCAACTCTGTATGTAAAAGGATCAGTCAGCTCACCCTTAGCGTCAACTCCAATCCCAAGATTAGGTTGTATCGCGGTATCCATCGGCTTCGAATCTTCCATTTGGAATCGGCTCAAGACTTCAGATACGTATTTGGTTTGGAGAATAAAGATCCCCGTTGGTCTTTGGTCCACCTGCAAGCCTAGAAAAAAACTGCATCTCTCCCATCGCACTCATTTCGAACTTTTCCTGCATAACCTTTTCAATTTCTCTGCACAAGAGTTCGTTAATAGATCCGAAAATAATGTCATCAACATAAATCTGCACTAGAAGCAAGTCATCCCCTGTTCGTTTTGTGAACCACTCTACCAAACCTCGTTTTAATCCTTTGGAAAGAAGATACGTGCTCAGCTCCTGATACCATTGCTGTGGAGTCTGGTAAAACCCATAGAGAGCTTTGTTAAGAACGTAGACCTTATCCCGGTGGATAGGATCCTCAAAGCCTGGTGGTCGACCTACGTAAACTTATTCCTTGACCACACCATAAAGAAACGCGCTTTTAACGTCCATTTGATACACCTTGAATTTCTTGTATGAGGCCAACGCTAGAAACATGCGAATAGCTTCTAAACGTGCAAGCGGTACATAAATCTCGTTGTAGTCGTTTCCTTCCACTTGATGAAATCCTTGTACAACAAGTCGAGCTTTGATTCTCACAATCACTCCTCTGTCATCCTTTTTACACTTGAACACTCATTTGGTTCCAATATTTTTCCTTCCTGGAGGTAAATCTGTTAGTGTCCACACTCCCAGTTTCTGAAATTGCAATAACTCCTCTTGCATTGCTTCTACCCAAGCGTCATCCAAAAGAGCATCCTTGTATGTCCGTGGCTCAACCTGCGAAACATAAAAAGCAAAAGACCAGTCATTCTAACAACCTGATTTCTGAATTTTAGCAAATAAAGCTATAGCGCCAAGATTTTCTTGTGAGTTTGCATTCCTTTGTTGTCCTCTCGTCATAACGCTGCTACCAGGATCACCAAGAACTTGCTCGAGCAGGTGAATACGATGTATCCGAGATTCCAGATGATCAGGTACATGCACTCCCGTTTAATTAGTTAAATTCTCTGTAGAATCCAGATCATTACCTAAATTAGATGATGAAGCAACATGTGGATTTGGGTTCACTGAAAGTGTCTCTGTAGCAACATCTAGAATAGCTTCACTTGTGATATCATCATCATATTCCGATTCTGAGGAGTTGAGAGTTGTGGAAGCTTCTTGGAACACTTCTTCTTCATCTTCCGAATCAGAATTTAGACTAATCAACTCTGTATGTAAAAGGATCAGTTAGCTCCCCCTTAGCGTCATCTCCAATCCCGTGATTAGGTTGTATCGAGGTATCTATCGGCTTCGAATCTTCCATTTGGAATCGGCTCAAGACTTCAGATACGTATTTGGTTTGGTGAATAAAGATCCCCGTTGGTCTTTGGTCCACCTGCAAGCCTAGAAAAAAACTGTATCTCTCCCATCACACTCATTTCGAACTTTTCCTGCATAACCTTTTCATATTCTCTGCACAAGAGTTCGTTAGTAGATCCGAAAATAATGTCATCAACATAAATCTGCACTAGAAGCAAGTCATCCCCTGTTCGTTTTGTGAACAGTGTGCAATCTACCAAACCTCGTTTAAATCCTTTGGAAAGAAGATACGTGCTCAGCTCCTGATACCATTGCTGTGGAGCCTGGTGCAACCCATAAAGAGCTTTGTTAAGAATGTAGACCTTATCCCGGTGGATAGGATCCTCAAAGCCTGGTGGTCGACCTACGTAAACTTATTCCTTGACCACACCATAAAGAAACGCGCTTTTAACGTCCATTTGATACCCCTTGAATTTCTTGTATGAGGCAAACGCTAGAAACATGCGAATAGCTTCTAAACGTGCAAGCGGTACATAAATCTCGTTGTCGTCGATTCCTTCCACTTGATGAAAGCCTTGTACAACAAGTTGACCTTTGATCCTCACAATCACTCCTCTGTCATCCTTTTTACACTTGAACACCCATTTGGTTCCAATATATTTCCATCCTGGAGGTAAATCTGTTAATGTCCACACTCCCAGTTTTTGAAATTGCAATAACTCCTCTTGCATTGCTTCTACCCAAGTGTCATCCAAAAGAGCATCCTTGTATGTCCGTGCCTCAACCTGCGAAACATAACAAGCAAAAGACCAGTCATTCTAACAACCTGATTTCTGAATTTTAGCATATAAAGCTATAGCGCCAAGATTTTCTTGTGAGTTTGCATTCCTATGTTGTCCTCTCGTCATAACGATACTACTAGGATCACCAAGAACTTGCTCGAGTGGGTGAATACGATGTATCCGAGATTCCAGATGATCAGGTACATGCACTCCGGTTTGATTAGTTAAATTCTCTGTAGAATCCAGATCATTACCCAAATTAGATGATGAAGCAACATTTGGATTTGGGTTCACTGAAAGTGTCTCTGTAGCAACATCTAGAATAGCTTCACTTGTGACATCATCATCATATTCCGATTCTGAGGAGTTGAGAGTTGTGGAAGCTTCTTGGAACACTTCTTCTTTATCTTCCGAATCAGAATTTAGACTAATCAACTCTGTATGTAAAAGGATCAGTTAGCTCCCCCTTAGCGTCATCTCCAATCCCGTGATTAGGTTGTATCGAGGTATCTACGGCTTCGAATCTTCCATTTGGAATCGGCTCAAGACTTCAGATACGTATTTGGTTTGGTGAATAAAGATCCCCGTTGGTCTTTGGTCCACCTGCAAGCCAAGAAAAAAACTGCATCTCTCCCATCGCACTCATTTCGAACTTTTCCTGCATAACCTTTTCAAATTCTCTGCACAAGAGTTCGTTAGTAGATCCGAAAATAATGTCATCAACATAAATCTGCACTAGAAGCAAGTCATCCCCTGTTCGTTTTGTGAACAGTGTGCAATCTACCAAATCTCGTTTAAATCCTTTGGAAAGAAGATACGTGCTCAGCTCCTGATACCATTGCTGTGGAGCCTGGTGCAACCCATAGAGAACTTTGTTACGAACGTAGACCTTATCCCGGTGGATAGGATCCTCAAAGCCTGGTGGTCGAGCTACGTAAACTTATTCCTTGACCACACCATAAAGAAACGCGCTTTTAATGTCCATTTGATACCCCTTGAATTTCTTGTATGAGGCAAACGCTAGAAACATGCGAATAGCTTCTAAACGTGCAAGCGGTACATAAATCTCGTTGTAGTCGTTTCCTTCCACTTGATGAAATCCTTGTACAACAAGTCGAGCTTTGATTCTCACAATCACTCCTCTGTCATCCTTTTTACACTTGAACAACCATTTGGTTCCAATATTTTTCCTTCCTGGAGGTAAATCTGTTAGTGTCCACACTCCCAGTTTCTGAAATTGCAATAACTCCTCTTGCATTGCTTCTACCCAAGCGTCATCCAAAACAGCATCCTTCTATGTCCGTCGCTCAACCTGCGAAACATAACAAGCAAAAGACCAGTCATTCTAACAACCTGATTTCTGAATTTTAGCATATAAAGCTATAGCGCCAAGATTTTCTTGTGAGTTTGCATTCCTTTGTTGTCCTCTCGTCATAACGCTGCTACCAGGATCACCAAGAACTTGCTCGAGCGGGTGAATACGATGTATCCGAGATTCCAGATGATCAGGTACATGCACTCCCGTTTGATTAGTTAAATTCTCTGTAGAATCCAGATCATTACCCAAATTAGATGATGAAGCAACATTTGGATTTGGGTTCACTGAAAGTGTCTCTGTAGCAACATCTAGAATAGCTTCACTTGTGACATCATCATCATATTCCGATTCTGAGGAGTTGAGAGTTGTGGAAGCTTCTTGGAACACTTCTTCTTCATCTTCCGAATCAGAATTTAGACTAATCAACTCTGTATGTAAAAGGTTCAGTTAGCTCCCCCTTAGCGTCATCTCCAATCCCGTGATTAGGTTGTATCGAGGTATCTATCGGCTTCGAATCTTCCATTTGGAATCGGCTCAAGACTTCAGATACGTATTTGGTTTGGTGAATAAAGATCCCCGTTGGTCTTTGGTCCACCTGCAAGCCTAGAAAAAAACTGCATCTCTCCCATCGCACTCATTTCGAACTTTTCCTGCATAACCTTTTCAAATTCTCTGCACAAGAGTTCGTTAGTAGATCCGAAAATAATGTCATCAACATAAATCTGCACTAGAAGCAAGTCATCCCCTTTTCGTTTTGTGAACAGTGTGCAATCTACCAAACCTCGTTTAAATCCTTTGGAAAGAAGATACGTGCTCAGCTCCTGATACCATTGCTGTGGAGCCTGGTGCAACCCATAGAGAGCTTTGTTAAGAACGTAGACCTTATCCCGGTGGATAGGATCCTCAAAGCCTGGTGGTTGACCTACGTAAACTTGTTCTTTGACCACACCATAAAGAAACGCGCTTTTAACGTCCATTTGATACACCTTGAATTTCTTGTATGATGCAAACGCTAGAAACATGCGAATAGCTTCTAAACGTGCAAGCGGTACATAAATCTCGTTGTCGTCGATTCCTTCCACTTGATGAAAACCTTGTACAACAAGTTGAGCTTTGATTCTCACAATCACTCCTCTGTCATCCTTTTTACACTTGAACACCCATTTGGTTCCAATATTTTTCCTTCCTGGAGGTAAATCTGTTAGTGAACACATTCCCAGTTTCTGAAATTTCAATAACTCCTCTTGCATTGCTTCTACCCAAGCGTCATCCAAAAGAGCATCCTTGTATGCCTCTGGCTCAACCTGCGAAACATAAAAAGCAAAAGACCAGTCACTCTGACAACCCGATTTCTGAATTTTAGCATATAAAGCTATAGCACCAAGATTTTTTTGTGTGTTTGCATTCCTATGTTGTCCTCTCGTCATAACGCTGCTACCAGGATCACAAATAACTTGCTCGAGCGGGTGAATACGATGTATCCGAGATTCCGGATGATCAGGTACTTGCACTCTTGTTTGATTAGTTAAATTCTCTGTAGAATTCAGATAATTACCCAAATTAGATGATGAAGCAACATTTGGATTTGGGTTCCCTGAAAGTGTCTCTGTAGCAACATCTAGAATTGCTTCACATGTGACATCATCATCATCTTCCGATTCTGAGGAGTTGAGAGTTGTGGAAGCTTCTTGGAACACTTCTTCTTCATCTTCTTAATCAGAATTTAGACTAATCAACTCTGTATGTAAAAGGTTCAGTCAGCTCCCCCTTAGCGTCAACTCCAATCCCGTGATTAGGTTGTATCGCGGTATCCATCGGCTTCGAATCTTCCATTTGGAATTGGCTCAAGACTTCAGATACGTATTTGGTTTGGTGAATAAAGATCCCCGTTTGTCTTTGGTCCACCTGCAAGCCTAGAAAAAATGGCATCTCTCCCATCGCACTCATTTCGAACTTTTCATGCATAATCTTTTCAAATTCTCTGCACAAGAGTTCGTTAGTAGATCCGAAAATAATGTCATTAACATAAATCTCCACTAGAAGCAAGTCATCCCCTGTTCGTTTTGTGAACAGTGTGCAATCTACCAAACCTCGTTTAAATCCTTTGGAAAGAAGATACGTGCTCAGCTCTTGATACCATTGCTGTGGAGCCTGGTGCAACCCATAGAGAGCTTTGTTAAGAACGTAGACCTTATCCCGGTGGATAGGATCCTCAAAGCCTGGTGGTTGACCTACGTAAACTTATTCCTTGACCACACCATAAAGAAACGCGCTTTTAACGTCCATTTGAAACTCCTTGAATTTCTTGTATGATGCAAACGCTAGAAACATGCGAATAGCTGCTAAACGTGCAAGCGGTACATAAATCTCGTTGTAGTCGATTCCTTCCACTTGATGAAAGCCTTGTACAACAAGTCGAGCTTTGATTCTCACAATCACTCCTCTGTCATCCTTTTTACACTTGAAGACCCATTTGGTTCCAATAGTTTTCCTTCCTGGAGGTAAATCTGTTAGTGTCCACACTCCCAGTTTCTGAAATTGCAATAACTCCTCTTGCATTGCTTCTACCCAAGCGTCATCCAAAAGAGCATCCTTGTATGTCCGTGGCTCAACCTGCGAAACATAACAAGCAAAAGACCAGTCATTCTAACAACCTGATTTCTGAATTTTAGCATATTAAGCTATAGCGCCAAGATTTTTTTGTGAGTTTGCATTCCTATGTTGTCCTCTCGTCATAACGCTGCTACCAGGATCATAAATAACTTGCTCGAGCGGGTGAATACGATGTATCCGAGATTCCGGATGATCAGGTACTTGCACTCCTGTTTGATTAGTTAAATTCTCTGTAGAATTCAGATAATTACCCAAATTAGAAGATGAAGCAACATTTGGATTTGGGTTTCCTGAAAGTGTCTCTGTAGCAACATCTAGAATTGCTTCACTTGTGACATCATCATCATCTTCCGATTCTGAGGAGTTGAGTGTTGTGGAAGCTTCTTGGAACACTTCTTCTTCATCTTCTTAATCAGAATTTAGACTAATCAACTCTGTATGTAAAAGGATCAGTCAGCTCCCCCTTAGCGTCAACTCCAATCCCGTGATTAGGTTGTATCGCGGTATCCATCGGCTTCGAGTCTTCCACTTGGAATCGGCTCAAGACTTCAGATACGTATTTGGTTTGGTGAATAAAGATCCCCGTTGGTCTTTGGTCCACCTGCAAGCCTAGAAAAAACTGCATCTCTCCCATCGCACTCATTTTGAACTTTTCCTGCATAACCTTTTCAAATTCTCTGCACAAGAGTTCGTTAGTAGATCCGAAAATAATGTCATTAACATAAATCTGCACTAGAAGCAAGTCATCCCCTGTTCGTTTTGTGAACAGTGTGCAATCTACCAAACCTCGTTTAAATCCTTTGGAATGAAGATACGTGCTCAGCTCTTGATACCATTGCTGTGGAGCCTGGTGCAACCCATAGAGAGCTTTGTTAAGAACGTAGACCTTATCCCGGTGGATAGGATCCTCAAAGCCTGGTGGTTGACCTACGTAAACTTATTCCTTGACCACACCATAAAGAAACGCGCTTTTAACGTCCATTTGAAACTCCTTGAATTTCTTGTATGATGCAAACGCTAGAAACATGCGAATAGCTTCTAAACGTGCAAGCGGTACATAAATCTCGTTGTAGTCGATTCCTTCCACTTGATGAAAGCCTTGTACAACAAGTCGAGCTTTGATTCTCACAATCACTCCTCTGTCATCCTTTTTACACTTGAAGACCCATTTGGTTCCAATAGTTTTCCTTCCTGGAGGTAAATCTGTTAGTGTCCACACTCCCAGTTTCTGAAATTGCAATAACTCCTCTTGCATTGCTTCTACCCAAGCGTCATCCAAAAGAGCATCCTTGTATGTCCGTGGCTCAACCTGCGAAACATAACAAGCAAAAGACCAGTCATTCTAACAACCTGATTTCTGAATTTTAGCATATAAAGCTATAGCGCCAAGATTTTTTTGTGAGTTTGCATTCCTATGTTGTCCTCTCGTCATAACGCTGCTACCAGGATCATAAATAACTTGCTCGAGCGGGAGAATACGATGTATCCGAGATTCCGGATGATCAGGTACTTGCACTCCTGTTTGATTAGTTAAATTCTTTGTAGAATTCAGATCATTACCCAAATTAGATGATGAAGCAACATTTGGATTTGGGTTCACTGAAAGTGTCTCTGTAGCAACATCTAGAATAGTTTCACTTGTGACATCATCATCATCTTCCGATTCTGAGGAGTTGAGAGTTGTGGAAGCTTCTTGGAACACTTCTTCTTCATCTTCGGAATCAGAATTTAGACTAATCAACTCTGTATGTAAAAGGATCAGTCAGCTCCCCCTTAGCGTCAACTCCAATCCCGTGATTAGGTTGTATCGGGGTATCCATCAGCTTCGAATCTTCTATTTGGAATCGGCTCAAGACTTCAGATACGTATTTGGTTTGGTGAATAAAGATCCCCGTTGGTCTTTGGTCCACCTGCAAGCCTAGAAAAAACTGCATCTCTCCCATCGCACTCATTTTGAACTTTTCCTGCATAACCTTTTCAAATTCTCTGCACAAGAGTTCGTTAGTAGATCCGAAAATAATGTCATCAACATAAATCTGCACTAGAAGCAAGTCATCCCCTGTTCGTTTTGTGAACAGTGTGCAATCTACTAAACCTCGTTTAAATCCTTTGGAAAGAAGATACGTGCTCAGCTCCTGATACCATTGCTGTGGAGCCTGGTGCAACCCATAGAGAGCTTTGTTAAGAACGTAGACCATATACCGGTAGATAGGATCCTCAAAGCTTGGTGGTTGACCTACGTAAACTTCTTCCTTGACCACACCATAAAGAAACATGCTTTTAACGTCCATTTGATACACCTTGAATTTCTTGTATGATGCAAACACTAGAAATATGCGAATAACTTCTAAACGTGCAAGCGGTACAACAATCTCGTTGTAGTCGATTCCTTCCACTTGATGAAAGCCTTGTACAACAAGTCGTGCTTTGATTCTCACAATCACTGCTCTGTCATCCTTTTTACACTTGAACACCCATTTGGTTCCAATATTTTTCCTTGCTGGAGGTAAATCTGTTAGTGTCCACACTCCTAGTTTCTGAAATTGCAATAACTCCTCTTGCATTGCTTCTACCCAAGCGTCATCCAAAAGAGCATCCTTGTATGTCTGTGGCTCAACCTGCGAAACATAACAAGCAAAAGACCAGTCATTCTGACAACCTGATTTCTGAATTTTAGCATATAAAGCTATAGCGCCATGATTTTCTTGTGAGTTTGCATTCCTATGTTGTCCTCTCGTCATAACACTGCTACCAGGATCACCAATAACTTGCTCGAGTGGGTGAATACGATGTACCCGAGATTGCGGATGATCAGGTACTTGCACTCCTGTTTGATTAGTTAAATTCTCTGTAGAATTCAGATCATTACCCAAATTAGATGATGAAGCAACATTTGGATTTGGGTTCACTGAAAGTGTCTCTGTAGCAACATCTAGAATAGTTTCACTTGTGACATCATCATCATCTTCCGATTCTGAGGAGTTGAGAGTTGTGGAAGCTTCTTGGAACACTTCTTCTTCAGTTGTATCGCGGTATCCATCGGCTTCGAATCTTCCATTTGGAATCGGCTCAAGACTTCAGATCGTATTTGGTTTGGTGAATAAAGATCCCCGTTGGTCTTTGGTCCACTTGCAAGCCTAGAAAAAACTGCATGTCTCCCATCGCACTCATTTCGAACTTTTCCTGCATAACCTTTTCAAATTCTCTACACAAGAGTTCGTTAGTAGATCCGAAAATAATCTCATCAACATAAATCTGCACTAGAAGCAAGTCATCCCATGTTCGTTTTGTGAACAGTGTGCAATCTACCAAAGCTCGTTTAAATCCTTTGGAAATAAGATACGTGCTCAGCTCCTGATACCATTGTTGTGGAGCCTGGTGCAACCCATAGAGAGCTTTGTTCAGAACGTAGACTTTATCCCGGTGGATAGGATCCTTAAATCCTGGTGGTTGACCTACGTAAACTTCTTCCTTGACCACACCATAAAGAAGCGCGCTTTTAACGTCCATTTGATACACCTTGAATTTCTTGTATGATGCAAACGCTAGAAACATGCGAATAGATTCTAAACGTGCAAGCGGTACATAAATCTCGTTGTAGTCGATTCCTTCCACTTGATGAAAGCCTTGTACAACAAGTCGAGCTTTGATTCTCACAATCACTCCTCTGTCATCCTTTTTCACTTGAACACCCATTTGGTTCCAATATTTTTCCTTCCTGGAGGTAAATCTGTTAGTGTCCACACTCCCTGTTTCTGAAATTGCAATAACTCCTCTTGCATTGCTTCTACCAAAGCGTCATCCAAAAGAGCATCCTTGTATGTCCGTGGCTCAACCTGCGAAACATAACAAGCAAAAGACCAGTCATTCTGACAACCTGATTTCTGAATTTTAGCATATAAAGCTATAGAGCCAAGATTTTCTTGTGAGTTTGCATTCCTATGTTGTCCTCTCATCATAACGCTGCTACTAGGATCACCAATAACTTGCTCGAGCGGGTGAATACGATGTATCCGAGATTCCGGATGATCAGGTACTTGCACTCCCGTTTGATTAGTTAAATTCTCTGTAGAATCCAGATCATTACCCAAATTAGATGATGAAGCAACATTTGGATTTGGATTCACTGAAATTGTCTCTGTAGCAACATCTAGAATAGCTTCATTTGTGACATCATCATCTTCCGATTCTAAGGAGTTGAGAGTTGTGGAAGCTTCTTGGAACACTTCTTCTTCAGCTGTAGGAGCATTGGCATCATTAGAAGCTGTTGGAGGATTTACAGTGATCGGACGCACCAACGGTGAAGCCACTACGTTTTCACACTCGTAATATAATCTTAATACAGCCTCTTCAACCAAGCTATCTGGATTGAATGATTCAAAGAAATCTTTGTAATCAAACATCCAATCTGGGCCGCTACCCTGTACATTCTGAGTATACCGCTGAACTTCAACGTTAGCCCACTCCTCTACCTGACGAGTTCGTTTGTTGAATACCCGTTTGAGCGGGATTGCATATCCAACAAAGAATCCTTCTTCAGCTTTCAGAGAGAACTTCTTAGATGGATTAAGCATAGTACACGGTGCTCCAAATGGTTCTAGATACTCTAAGTTCGGCTTTCTTCTGTTTAACAGTTCATAAGAAGTTTTACCAAACTTCTTCACTGTTAGCACACGATTCAGAGTATAACATGCTGTGTAAATGGCTTCATTCCAGAACATTACTGGAAGGTTGGAATCCGCGAGCATTGTTCAAGTCGCTTCAATTAGAGTCCTGTTTGTACGTTCTGCGACACCGTTCTGTTAAGGGGTATACGAAGCACTATATTCATGATGAATTCCTTTATCTTCACAAAGAGCATCCATCTGTGCGTTTTTGAACTCCGTCCCATTATCACTCCTAATTCTCTTGATCTTCAAACCATAGACATTTTCTAATCGAGTGAACAGAACCTTCAGATTGTTAAACGTGTCGCTTTTATGATGCAAGCACATAACCCACGAGAATCTGGAATAGTCATCGGTAACCACAAGACAGTACAATTCGCCAGCATGACTTTTACGCTTGACCGGTCCGAATAGGTCCATGTGCAAACGCTCAAGTGGCATCTCAACTGAATTTGCTTTCTTTGGTTTGTGGGATTGCTTGTGCTGCTTTCCTTTCTTGCAACTCACACACTTGTCGTTCAAATGGAAATGTTTAATAGTTACGCCTTCGACAAGTTCATTCTTCACTAAATGGTTCATTTTTCTAAGGTGAATGTGTCTTATCCTCCTATGCCACATTATAGATTCTTTTTCAGTAGCCTTGGAGAGGAAACACGTGACTTGACCCTGGGTTGTCATGGCCTTTGACATGTCGAGAATGTACAGATTATTCACTCTCGGTGCTTTCAGCATTATCCACTCTTTTGGAAGTACGAAACCGGTCTTGAGAATGTAGCAAGATTTGTCATCAAAGAATACAGAGAACTGTTTGTCACAGATTTGACTGACACTGAGCAGATTATAGTCTATTTGCTTCACATTCGATATCTTCTCAAACCTTACGATACCATTACTCACACTACCCACCATAGTAATGTATCCTCCTTTGTTCCCGGCAAATGCTACATATCCGCCATTGATGTTTCTAATGTCGAACAGCAGCGGTAAATCCCCCGTCATGTGACTAGAAGCTCCACTGTCAACAATCCAAAGACTGCTAACAGGGACAGCTGAAGCTCCCTGCACATATCAAGTAAAAAGATTAGTTCTTTCAGGGGACCCAAGCCTGCTTGGTCTTGGGTCTTTGAACATTTTGTTTCAAAGATTCATTATCACAAACATTTGAATTTGAAATGATCTTTTTCTAATCAATTAAATCCTTTTCATTCTCAGACTTCTCATGTACTTTTGAAGTCGAAGCACCTTGAGATCCCACTGGTGACCAGAATTGTTCCGAACGTTTAAGATACGGATCTGAGATTTTGGAGTCTCAGTCGGTTTCTTTACTTCATTCTTGAAGGAAACCTTCTTGGTTACCTTCTCTAATTTAACAGAGACATGTCCAACTGTTGGTTTAACTGCAAGTTTTAATGGTACCTTTTGCTTCTCAACAGTTGTGTTCATCACTGGTTTCTTTAAAGGTTTTTCCATTGCGATCCGGATTTGATGATCATATGTCATCTGACGATTATCCCTCTTTTTATAATAACGGCTTTGGTTGTAAAATGGTGCTGGTTGAGGGACAAAGCGTCGTTGTGGATAACAATGATTATCGACTGGACTTTGATATTTTTGCTTCACTTCAACCTCGTGCCTCTTGTGCCTCACGTACAGGCAGTGAGCAAGTAAATGCCCTCTCTCCCCGCACTTAAAGCACGCACGGAACTCTTCAAAGTTGTTCTTGGCATTCGACTTTGCATAAGTAGTGATAGGATATGGGTCATCCACACACCTTCGTCTTAAACTCTCAGGAGCTGGGTCCTTTGAGTATGTCGGCTCAAGAAAACTATTCGCCTTCTCTTTTGGCTTAATAAACTCGGTGACATGAACCTTTGGTTCTTTTGGAACATCCAAATAAATTTTCTTCAAGATCTCTGGAGGTACATCATTGGTTCTCCCGTTTTTTGGAAACCAAATAGTACTCTCCTGCCAAATTTTCTCAATCTTGGAGTAATTGGCAAACTTAATTGGATATTCCTCATTAGAAATAATCTTATCGGATCCTTCCATCTGATAAAACACTTTGACAAGTTTGTCACTCGGTTCATTCTTTTCAACTTGCTTAACTGACTGATTTACTCGATAAATGTTAGCCATTGGATGAATAATATGAGAAGGTGATACCTGTTCATTGGTGATAATGTGATTTTCAATTGGAATATCACTCACTTTCTCAGTTTTATCATCCTCAGAGTCAGAATCATCAGTTACAGCTGTCACACCCTCATCATTCAGTCCCAAAATAGGACTAACATCGGAATTTGGATCTCCCACACTGGAAGTGTTAGATTCATCATCCGATGTAGAATCAGACTTAACTGAACTCTCTGGTGTTATTAAATGTAGAGTGTGATTTTCAAACAACACTGGAGATGGGACAGCCTTGTAGTTTGCACTACTCGGTTGTGAGGGTTCCTCAATAATATGGTCAACAACATATGCAATAAGTTTGTAGCTTTTAAGCTTCTTGTTAACTTTCTCAGCAAAGCACTTGATGGTCGCCATTTCAAGTTTAGTTTCTTCCAATTCATTGATGTAATTGTTAATGGCCAATTGTTTTAAAGAAAGTGTTTTCTTAAGATCAGAAATGTCTTTCTTATAACCAGCAAGCATCTTATTGAATTCATGTGCTTCTTTTCGATACGATTGACAGTTGATTCTAGCATTCTCAAGTTAAACCCTGAGTTACTTATTATCCTCTGTCAATCTATCACATGCATCATAATACTTGTAACTATTCATGTCTAAAGTGGAGTCAAAACTTACCTGTGTTCGGAGGCTCTGTCATCGACATCAAAGCAAAGTGTGCTTCCTTTCTAGCAAAGAATTTAGACTAATCAACTCTGGTAAAAGTATCATCCATTATGCAAGATTTGCGGGTCATAAGAAAAATCAGCTTCGGCTAGAAGTTGATCAATGTCATCATCTAGTGAGTTAGCACTAGATTCAGAATTAGACTCGCTCTCCGAATCAGAATAAACTGAATCACACTGTTCAGGAATATTAGCGACCGAGTCAAGAATCAATCCTGACTTCTCTTCAACACAAACATCAGTTTCTTCCACCAATTCCTCAATCTTCACCTCAGATTTCTTCTCAATCTCCAAATCTTCTTCAATTAACACTGGCTCCTCCAGATCTATCTTCTGAGCAACACATGCCACATTACCAGCAGTAATCTCCTCAACACCAAGTTGCATAGTCCAATCAAATCCTTCATCCTTCTGAATTACCAAAGCCTGGTTCTAGTTATCTGGTTGGTTTTGGCTATTTGGTGTGGAAATTGGAATGATTTTTCTTGTTGGATTATGTGGTGTTTGATTTTGGTTCTGGTTTGGTGTAGTGGTTTGTCTAACAGAATTGTTTGGTGAGGTGTTTTGTCAGTTTTGGTAATTATTTTGTGTTTGGTAGTTGGAGTGGTTTTGGCTTTGATAAGATACCTGATTTTGAAATTGACGGTTCTGGTAATTAGTGTTTAAAGGATTTCTGTTTCCCTGTTGTGCTGGCTGTGTACATTCTCTCTTGAAGTGACCTTTCCCACCACAGTTAAAACATTTGACTTTGGCTTTGTTGAAGCCATATGTGGTGTTAGGAGATGTAGAAAGATCAGTTCTGCCTGTCTTCTCTATAAACTCAGTCGCTCGTCTCATGACACTAGCAAATGCCCACTAAATGTCAATGATGTAGATACACGAAGTGCGACTAATGCTATTAAATTGTGAATTCTATTATGTTCTGACAATTACGGACGGTCGAAGGTGGAATTCATATGGTCGAATGTAGATTCAGTTGGTCGAAGGGAGAGCTCAAGAGGTCGAAGAAGATTTTGTTTATACTATGTGTTGATTCGCCTTGTCAGTTTGGTCGAACCTGCACATTCGCCCAATCAAATGGTCGAATGTACAGGTCTATATATAGGTTGAATCATTTTGTAATGTTAACTTTTGGTCATTTTGTTTCCCTCTCTGAGTGTGTTCTCTCCCTAGGGTTTTGTTAAGTCTGTATTGAGTCTTTATGATTATAAACAAGGTTTTGTAAAGATTATCAATGACGTTTATGAATGAAAAAGAAATGCTTGAAGTGATTTGTGTGTTTTGCTGATTATATTATCATTTCGTAATCAATTCAGGGATTCCGTACTTGAATTGATAGACTTGTTTGATCATAGTCTTTGTTTGACAATCAGATCCTTCACATACAAATGATCTCCATCGCCTCCTTGTCAATTTGAGCATAGTCTTCACTGGTTAGGTTGTTGTTACCAATTTGATTAGCTACCAAACCATTATACGAAGCGACCATAGCAGATACCAAAGCTACATGTTACTGTGCAACTTCAACGGTGACATTGTTCAAATTTGATGTCTCCAACACAATTGGGCTTTAATTTGGTTGACTCGGGTTCATTTGAGGAATGTATGGTTGTTGAGATTGGTTCAAGCTAGCTGAATAGCATGCAGCTTGTTGCATAGGTGAAAATGGTGGGATGTAATTGGTTGGATATGATGGTGGTGTGTAAGATGATGTTTGAGCAAGATAGTTTATTGGGGTTTTGGTCGGTTCAACAATGCTTGAAACACAGGCTATGTGTAGAGCAACAGAACTACTAGAACTTGAACTAGTCAGAGATGAAGATGTACCACCATGATATAATTCTGGATTTTGAGGAACTTGTGCTCGTTTTGCTTTCCTCTTCTCTTCCATCTCTTCGTTCTCAAGCTTCTGAATGAATTCATTGATGATCCAATACTGATATTCATCTTTCTCCTTAAGGACCTCAATGTGTTGATTCCAGTATGGTGGTAATGCATCAGCGAACTTATCCACCAACTCAGACATAGGTATGTTGATCTCATAACTTGACAGTTCAGTCAACAAATGGCAATACCTCGGAATCAACTCCTTCAATGTCTCATTTCCCATATAACTAAAATTCTCGAACTCTTTTCTCAACTCCTCCATTCTTAACTTCCTTGTTTTCTCACTCCCATCATGACGATTCTTTAACATATCCCATAGCTGCTTTGAGGTTGTGCACGACCCAAACTGATGTAGAAGATCAGTGTTAATAGCCTGGGATAGTTGTGAGAACGCCTTCTTTACCACCGCAAACGTTTTCTTCTCATCCTCAGCTAGGCTTTCTAATGGAATCGACTCACCAGTGTTCTCCAAAACTGGAGCTACATAACCCTTAGAAATCATTTGCCAAGCCTCAGTGCCTTCCATTCCCATTCCCTCCAAATGAATCTTGAACTTGGTCTTCTATTGATTATAATCCAACATTTCCATCAGCTTTGGTGGACAGCTCCCACTACCTGAAGATAAGTCATGAATTAGCGTAGAAATAGCATTGGTAGTTTGGGAGTGTACCGCAGCTGCTGCAACTCCCCAATAATCAGCCATGGGTTGTTGTGGTGGTTGTGCAACTTGTTGTGGCATCGAACTAGTCATCACCAAGTAGTTGATTGGTTGAGATGATTGACTAGTCGTCTTCTGAGCAGCTACCGACCAAGGATCCATTGTCACTTGCTGTTGTGGTGTAGTATTAGGTCGTGGTGTTGTTGGAAAGTTCCACATATCGTCTACGAAGTATAAAACACGAAACAATTAGAAAAATTTTCAAACAGTTTCAACTTTCGACCTTTTTATCACAAAGCGTGGGGTCGAATGTGAAATTCTGTCTAGGTTCGACCCTTTCTGAAGACTCGAAGGTAGAATATAACAAACCCTCTCACTTTTGACCAAAGTAACCCACTTTCGACCTCGCGATGGGTCGAATGTACTCCAACTGGTCGAATGAACAACAACACACTAAAAACTTCTAGGTTCGACCGAAATAAAGTCCACGTTCGACCTAAAATCTTCTGGTTCGACCTAAAACACACACTCTCGACCGTTTCTCCCTAGGTTCGACCCTTGCATTTTGAAAAATGGTCATTCTTTGCAAATCAGTTATTTTGATCCAAAATTTTAAAAAGTTGATGAAATTTGATGATGTTTTGCAGGTTTTGCTTCGGAATTGATTTGAAACAAGTTTAATGAAGACAATTTTAGATTTTATTCATGAAAACTATTTCAAATCAATCAATATTCATCAATTCCAATTGTTCTTTGAAAACAGAAAAGTTTTGATCAAAATTGAGTCCAAATCAGCTCAAATATTATCAAATCGTAGTTGTTTGATCCTTATGGCTCTGATACCACTTTGTATGAGGATCGAATTGTCAAAAAACAAAGACTTTGATCAAACAAGTATATCAATTCAGGTGCGGAATCCCTGAAACTACAAAACTTTCCTTCGACATTGAGCTTCTCCCTTCGACCAATAACTTTCACCTTCGACCATATATAAATCCACCTTCGACCTTCCGTGAATGGCAAAAAAAAGATTTGATTAGCAATCCAATAGCATAAGTCGCACAATATGCATCAACAAATATCCAACCATAATAATAATTAGTTACGCGTACGATTACCTAACCTAGGATTATAGAATTATGTCAGGACCTTGAGATATTACCTGGCTATACTAACAAGTGTTGAGCAACAGTTAAACATCGTTGAACAGGTGAGTCGTCATACTCGTCTTTTAAAACTGTGATAGTATACTCGTCCAAACTGGTAATAAATTAGAATGCTTGCAATATGCATATGTTAGTAGGGGTATATGGGATCTCAGTATGCTTAATGGGGTGTGTCACTCTAGGAAGGGTAATAAGGTTTTGTACCCACAGGCACTTCGTGCTTATAAGGTCCAGCGATACACACCCATACCTATGTGACGGCCATAAGGGGCATAGCCGAAGGACCGGTATGTCCATTGTACGGTGGTTTGTGACAAGTAAAACGTGGCCTATAAGGTCCGGTGAGGCCCAACCTGACTATAAGGGGTCACAAGCCCATATTGTGTATGCATATAATGTGAATTGTGGCCCGTCTTTATAAATTATATAGTATGAGCTCACCAGCATAGCTGACGTCATTTTGAGTATACTTATCTCAGGTGAACCGTGATGACAGCTGTAGGACTCACTTGCCAGTAGTGGAATTGCGAAGAGAAGAAGCTTTTAGTTGTTAAGAGTTTGTAAGTAATGGTTGTAACCAGATGCTATAAGTTGTAATGAAAATTTTAGTTTTCTTCCACTGTAAGTTGTATCAATTGGGCATGGTCACCCCGGTTATGGGTGGGGTGTTACAGTGGGTACCGGATAACGCACGATCAATGAAAAATGACCCGATAGAAAAAATAAAATAAGCACCAATAATGGTCCACTGCACACTTAAAATTTTTGTATAAATTTGAAGTGCATAAATGGATAAAAAGGGCAAGAGAAACTAATACTCCCCTGACAGTGACAAATTCACTCGCGTGTGAGCAAAACTTGTATCCTCAAAATAGAGATGTCGAAATGGCGTCTCCAAAATATCAAGCTGTCTCCAACCTGTCCTAAAATAACTAGAAAAAAAAATAAAAGTAACAAAGATAAATAAAAACAAAGCTACTGTCCTAGGATAGATACTAGCGCCGAAGCGTTAGCGGCTGAAACATGTCTGACATACACCAAGCATGCAAAAGTGTCAACCATACAAACATCCAAAACCAATCACAAACAAAGGAAAAATAAAAAAAAGAAAAGAAAAATAGTGTTTTCAGTCAACAAACCATCAAGTGTAGTCAAGAACCATTAATAAACCTGCAAAGAGAGAGATAATCAAACTGAGCGGCTGCAGCGGGAGCGGTGGCTAGAGGGGGACCTAGAGCTAGAGCCAGTCAAGAGGCCACATGTCTAGTAAAATCCTCCTGAAATGCTTGGAACTCAGCAGTGAGGGTGTTAAGCCTATCCAGGATAGTGCGGAAAATGCCTCCTCGTTGCTGACGATCTATCTTGGTGGCTGGTGGTGGTCCGGCTGGTGCTTAGGTTGCCGGTCGTCTGGTTGCAGCAACTGATGACTCTAGTCCCCTGGCTGCAGCAGCTGCTGAGGACTCTGCTCCTCCAGTCTGTCCAGTGCTCTCTCCCCGTATGCCTCCTCAAATGCCGCCCCTCGTCCCAACTTCTTCCTCTGTTATCTACCAGCTTCAAAAATTTCCCAAACTATTTCAACACCACAGTGTTCCTCATCACAACGGAGTCTAGGGGGCGAACCAGATCTACAGCTGTCAAACCAGCCAATGCCAAGGGTGTGAGAACCTCCAATGAGGTGGCAAGGCGGGTAATGTAAGGTACCCCGAATATATGACTCGCAGGAGTGATGCCCCAACTCCTGGTGAAGAACTTTACAACTGTGTGGGCGAGGTTGCAGTGTCTCCCCTCTTTAATGCTAAAAAGGTTAAAAACCTCTCTCTCATTCACTCCCCCGGTGCTATCATTTCTTCCCCCAACCGTGCCAGCGATGATCATGTGTATCCACCTATGAAGGGGGTCAGGAAAACTAGATCTCTTATGCTTACTGGATCATAGGGAACATCAGAGATCTGCCCTCAAAAATCCTGTGGCTGCACATCAGAAGGCCACCAGAAAAGACTATCAGTAAACACCAGCTCATTTATCTCCTACTGCCTGTACAAACCCATCCTGACCCCAAATTCTGCCAAAGTAATCTTGTACCACCTCATAGCCATCCTAAACCCAATGCATGGCCTAGTACCACTGTCAATCCCAGTAGCAGGTTGTGTGTAAACAAACGAGGCTAAGAACTCTAGAGTGAGCTCTTGGTAGGTGGTCTCTGCGCTTCTCTTTTCATCCTGGGCATTACCCTACAAAATACAACAAAATCAATTCAGCTTCATACGGTTTAAAACGTTACAGAAAATTAATCAATTCTGGTCCAGTGGCTGCACGTCTGTGCTCAGGTAATCAGCATGGCTGTGCGGCTTAGTCTGCAGTCTGGTTTTTGACTGGTTTAACTGTTTAAACCGGTTTTTACTTAAAATACCCTAAAACTGATTTTATACTGCAAAAATAACATAAAATTTGAAACTTAAAAAGGTCTGGTACGTTTACAGACGAGCATGCCCATGCACACTAGTGTGCATGGCCGTGCTCAGTCTGATGGGTCCGACTGGTTAAGCGAGAAATTTAAACGGTTTCTTCTAGACAAGCAAACCCTTGCACACTGCTGTGCACGACCGTGCATGTGATTGATGTGACGGTTTTTCAAACCTGTCAGATTTCTTGAAATTTTTTTCGTAAAATTTCTCAAAAATTTTTACCCCATTATGTTCCTAGCACTATCCTAATCATTTCCATAAAGTTTCAGGCAAACATTCGGGCTAAAACACACTAGAAAACTACGGTTTTTCTCAAGAAACTAAACTACTTAAAATCTCAAGAATTAAAGCCGATCTGGACATAAAAACACTTAAAAGTTGGTAGAGATTGATTATACATACCTTAGGTTGAAGATTCAAGCTTGAAATGGAAGAAAATGGCGATTTTAAGGGGATGGCGATGGTAGGGACGAAGTGGGGAAGGAGATGAATGGTGTTTGACAAGTCAAAGGCCCCTTAAATATCCCAAGATTCTGGCTGCAGGAATAGCACGGTCGTGCCACATGATGTGGCACGGGCATGCTCCACAGAAATCCTATCGTTTTAGCGTTTTTTCATTTTTAAACTGTTTTTAAAGGTCTGGTTTTAAAAATTTTAGTTGGATTTTTCCAAAATAATTTGAAACCCCATTTTAAGTTCGAAAGCAGTTTAAGTTTTAAATTTTTGAAAAACTTTCCCCCGGCTTATTTTCCACCTTTCCTTTACTTACCTGGCGATCCTTAAGGAATGACAAACCTTTCTCGAACGAAAATAAAGAAGAAACAAAAACCATCCAAAAAGAAAGTTGATGAAATTGGTGGTCTTAGCTTCCTTCACGGGAATTCTCCAAGGTGGCCAATCCGGAAGTAAACCTGCAAAGAAAAACTAAAAACTACCGCAATCATCGAAAATAAAACAGAAATAAAAATGAAAAAGAAAAATAAAGAAGACCGAAAAAAAAAATAAAGTGAAAATAAAATGAAAAATAAAAATAAATCGATTAGTCAAGTGACTTGGGTCTTTCTTTGGAAATCATTGTGTTCCCCAGCAACGGTGCCAAAAACTTTGATGCGTATGGTTTTAGCAAATTAAAAAGATGTCAATTTCCCCGGTGCCAAAAACTTGATGTGTCAATCCCAAAACATTGGCTTGGGGGAAACGAGTGATTTATAATAAACCTTTTTATAAAGTTTTAAACTTATAAAGTAAATGATAATTACTTTAGAAACTAAAACCAACACATACGCAGAGAACTTGACGTGCATAGTATAGCTTGCTAGGGTAAATACCGAGTATTGTATTCCCAGAGAACACACTTTCCTCTACTCAACCTTTCATCATATAACTGATCGGGTTTTATAAAACCAAATAAAACTACTTTAAACCCATTACATACTGTGATACCCCGCATTTTCAGGTTAACACTTTTTACTGAACTCTAGTTAACTTGCATATTCATAGTGATCAAATACTTAACTAGGATTAGTTAAGTAGGCTTAACATATGTTAGATGCTATTAACATATGTTATAAGTAGGAAAAACATTGTTTTGTCACACACACGAGTCTTGCATCCCGAACGTTGGTGATTTATCTGGCAAACATAATAATAAGCACAATGGGATTGTGACGAACGTAGTGTTACATGTTTGTGTGGAGTACATGCTTATGTGAATTATCGCGTGACTGAAAATTTATATGTAAACAATGCAAGTTACGTGCACCTTATGATTGATATGTTATGAAATAATAAAAACAATAGTTTTTATGCAATTTAGGGTGATCAATATCATCGGGCCCGGTATTGGACTAGCACATGACTAACGGGCCCGGTTAATGGACTAAAAGGGGCCCTAATACCCAATTTCTTGGGCAACAAGCCAAGCCCTCTTATAATTAGGAGACAAAAAAAATAAAATAAAACCCTCACCCTTCTTTCTTGTTGCGCCGTGAACCCACCCCCATCCCCTTTCCTTTGATTTTCAACAAACATCAATCCTATTCATTCCTTCAAGCTAGTTTGGGTGCAATCTCTAGGCTTTAAGGGCTCTTGCATTGAAAGGTATAATCTTTACATATTTTATGATGGTTATTAATGATTAAAAAGTTTAAAAATCATAAGGCATGTATAAATCGCATAACACATGTTAGTGGGAGTTCTTGAATGTTCATTGTGATTTGATGATGATAATTGTTGCTAGTAATCATAATTAAGGTTTTTGTATGATAATATAGGTGTTTAATCAGAATAATATGAGTTATGCATGTATTACAGATTTTTATGCATGATTAGGGTTTGTGAATAACTTGGGGAGCAAGTTTCAGTTTCTGGCAGATTCATTAGGGTGTTTTGTAGGGGCTGTATCTTGATGTTAAATTGGTTGTTTTGATCAATTCTTTGCATGAATGGATTTTACATGGTCTTAGTTTTGTAGGGGCTGTATCTTGATCTTATTTGATTAACGGTCATATCAGAATTTCGGAGTTGTAAATTGGGTCAACTTTAAACGGGTATAACTCAAGTTTTACAAATAATTAACTTATAAAATTTGGACAGGAGGTCAATATTGGAAAAGCTTGGCTTTTCCAAGTGGATTCACCTCATTTGGGTGAATACACATTTTTTGGGAATTTTTCTACTAAACTGACCTGTTGTGGAAATTTTCTGTACATAGCTGTATTGTACGAATTTTAATAATTTTTGTGTTTGGTCTTGAGACAAAACAAAAATCTGGGTTATTAAATAAATCCCAAAGAATATTCAGTAAACATTAGCGAGTTTAATTCATTGATTAAGTATTTTAAATAAATTAGTTTTCGTGGCGCACAATCTGTCCTAAAAACGCAGATTGTGTATTATGTGTTTATGTGACTATTTGGAGTCTTATATGATATGTATTTGACATGAACTTATATGAGTACTTATAGGAGATGTGTATAAGGTATAAAACTGATAATAATCATTATAATCACCAACGGGATACGTAGGATTTACTTGTGCATGTAGAGTCACTAGGCGCCACTACACGATTGGAACTTTAGAAGTTTTGGACAATCAAGTTGCATGATGTGTTGGTATGCACGTATACTCACCTAGTGACACTTGTAATAGGGAGTCGGTAGCTCGTTACTGTTTGAGGGATTTGGATCATTAACGTGCAACCTAAGGTGAGTTTCACTACTTTTTCTCAAAAGCATGCGACTCGGCTTTGAGACAACTTACTTAACTTTTCTAGTCCGGTTTGGGGACTACTTTTACATCTCGGGTTTTAAGATGCTTTGACTCCTTGTGTGGGTCGGGTTTGACTCCTTGTGTGGGTCGGATTTACGATTCCTTGTATGGATTGGGTTTTGATCAGTTTAAAACTTATTGGTCCTTTGTGAACTAAACACTCTATCATTTGGAAAGTCCTTGTATTATTGGGTTAATCGCTGGAGTCGAACGGGGTATTAGTTGATAGCGCTATTAGGTTGTGCAGCAACCTCATGCCTGAGGTGCTTGAGGCACGGGCATGAACTTCTGACCACATTTGAGAACTGGTGTTGATACACACCAGTTATTGAGGCAAATTATTATGTTACTGAAGGTGTCCCAATAATACTGTTTAGTTACAATGAGTGGGTTAGCTACCCCTGAGACTGTAAGGAGTGGAGGGCGGGAGAGGGGCGGGAAGGGGGGGAACACCACCGCCACAGGGGCGGGAAGGCTGGCGTGGGGCTGGGGGCGGGGAGAGGTTCACCGGCGTGGGGCTTGTGGTGGGGGTGAGGTGGCAGCTTCTTATTGGTCAGGTTTTTTTTTTTTATTTTTTTTAACTTTAACACAATATAATATTATTTCCTTCCCCCCCCTCTTCCCCCCCTTCCACTCCCCACAATTATTTTCCCCCCCACAAGGGTCCCACAAGTGCCACATGGCGCTTCATCCCCCTCTTTCCCGCCCCCCCACTCCTTATAGTCTGACACGCTTAAACTGATAACACTTGAACATTTTGGTCTGGAGGACCTATTCTTTTACTTGGTTATGTGGTTTTGGAAACCAGCGCATTTACTTACTCATTTTCTTTACTTAGTGAACTCACCAACATTGTTTGTTAACCCACGATATGCATGCTTTTGCAGGTAGTTAGCTTCCGGTGCCATGATTAGAAAGCACTGCACACTTCACTGCATTTGGTGTCTTGGGCATACACTTAAATTATATATCATTCTTTTATGTTTTCTTTCATATGGTTTTATCCTGGGCGCGTTGTTTTGCGCATGGTTTTAAAAAGGTTTAAACTTGGCTTACGCTTCCGCAGCTTAACTAAACTTGATTTTTGAAAACGAACTAAATGGTTTGGGCATTTAGGGTTCGTTCATATGACTTATGGCTATGGGATCCTGGTATGTCATGCGCCAAATTTGAGGGTGTGACAGATTGGTATCTGAGCCATTGGTTATAGTGAACTAGGACTGCATGTTGAGTCTAGTCTACAATCATCATAGCATAAGTACACTCACAACTTAAGTGCGCAACTAGCTTTTAGCTACATATATCTACAACATATGATTTTGGGAGATATGTTATCTTCTAGTTCTATACCTAATTCGGAACACGTCAATGGTAGGAACCCAGGGTTACACCAGGTGGCGCATTAATGGGAGTAGTATCCTAACAAACCTCGTGGATCAGGAAACAACAATTGTACCGGGGAGAGAGCCCTTGCGAGCGTTATGGCGCACATACACAGGAAGCTACACGATGCGCATGACGAGATACCATTAAACCGAATCAAATTCGAAGATAGTCAAATGTTGAGACTTATCCTTTTCTTTGAGAAAGGGGACAATTAGTTCATGTTCCTTGTCGCTTGATATTCCTTACTCTCATTTTGAAACTCAGACGAGACTTCGTTACACGTATAGAATTTATTTCTTACTTTAGTACCTTACGCCTAGTACGAGCGGGCGAACGTATGATTGCATATCCCTGTTTCTCATAAGTATATGGTAGATTCAAGGAAACACATTAGATTGGGGCTGGTTACACACACTCTTGGGGAGTTATGTAAGGCCTGCGATGCAGTGCAACATCTCAAAGGAAGATGAAACCTACCGATAGTCACGATTGGAGGAACGAGTGATGTTGTTGACCACTGAATTGACTTACACAGGACCAGAGAAGGAGACAGTACGCGATAAGAACCATATAACTCTGACACCGCGAAAAGGGAAGAAGAAGGGATGGAAGGGGAACCTGAGCAGGATGAGCACATGGAAAGTGACAACGAAGGTTCTACTATCTAGACAGAGCGTGGCGACGATTGACTCTTACTTTTCTTACTTGTCTTTTCTTTCTTTCCCTTTTGTTAACTTAGATAAGACTGAGTTTGTATGATCAACGATAGGGTGGTCGAAGCCCTCGCATCTTTCCAAGCTAGTAAAGATCCATCTTGCTAAATCATTCTTTTCCCCTGACTTCCACGTTTGAACTTTCTTATACTTTGAATGTACATGCCACAACAACAACCTGCCATCGTATTTTCAAGCCTTTTATTCGTTGTAAACCTCGATAACTCCAACGGAACTGCAGGAGACCATCTGAGAACTTCGGTAGTATAAGTCTTTGCCAAGTGTATTTGCCCCAGGCAGGATGGGGTAATGAATGCTACATGCACACTCGATGAGTTACATATAATTGGATGGAGAACGTAACACCTAGTGATGAAACCTAGAAATTTGTTATATAAAGACGGATGGGTCTGAAATCGACGTCTACACTACCAAGCTACAGGAGTTAGATACTTCATGCCCGAATCTAATTTACCAACTTTCCCATTGGATCGAATTTCATACCAAAAGGGTGAGTCCCTCAGATTCGTGGCTTGGCCACTGCAGCTCACCTACCCAAAACCTAACAAATCTTTCACCCGGCTCGCAAACTCATTGATGAGGCTGTTGAGCATGGTACTTTTCTGAAGCATGATGCTTCATCTTCTACTTTTGGTGTTAGCCAGAGAACGTGGGATAGTGTGAAGTATAAGTCCTTCAACAATAACAACAACGGGAACAACAACAATGGGGCTCATGGGAGAGCATTTGTGATTGGCTATGGGGAGGCCAGGACTGATAACAATGTCATGACGGGTACGTGCTCCTTGAACGACACTCTTGCTTCTATTTTATACGATACTAGTGCAAATTTCAGTTTTGTGTCATCGAAACTTGGCAAACAATTAGGGATGGTTCCCACTCTTCTTGATACCCCGCACTCTATAGAGTTAGCTGATGGAAAGCCTGTTGAGGTAACCCATATTCATCGTGACCGTAAACTCGAGTTGGATGGGCAATTGTTTGCCATCAACATTCTACCTATCACCCTTGGAAGCTTTAATCTCGTGGTTGGCATGGACCGGTTGTCCAAGCAACACGTTGAAATTCTCTATCAGGAGAAGATTGTTCGTATCCCCCTCCCAAGTGGAGAACTCTTATCTATTCATGGTGATCGTGGTGGTGCCATGTGGGCATCATCATCTCCTTTTTGAAAGCCCAGAAGTGTATTCGTAAGGGCTGTCCAGCCATTTGGCTAACATATCTGACACTCAAACTGAAACTGAAACTAAGATTAAGGACATCCCAATAGTCCGAGATTTCCCAGATGTTTTCCCAGAGGAATTACCTGGACATTCACCCGTTCGTCAAGTGGAGTTCCAAATCGATCTTGCACCTGGAGCAGCTCCAGTTGCACGCGCACCATATCGTCTAGCACCAGGCGAACTTCAAGAACTATCTACCTAACTCCAAGAGCTATTGGATAGGGGCTTTATTAGACCTCGTTCTTCACCATGGGGAGATCCAGATCTGTTTGTTAAGAAGAAAGATGGGAGTTTCCGCATGTGTATCGATTATCGGGAATTGAACAAAGTAACGGATAAGAACCGCTACCCTTTGCCTTGTACTGATAACTTGTTCAACCAGCTGCAAGGGTCGAATTTCTAAGGTTGACTTGAGGTTAGGATACCATCAGCTGAGAGTCCGAGAGGAGGATGTGGCGAAGACAGCCTTTCGAACTCGTTATGGACATTATGAGTTTTTAGTGATGCCATTTGGGCTAACTAATGCACCGGATGTGTTCATGGATTTGATGAACCGTGTGTGTACGCCCTATTTGGACAAATTCGTCATAGTGTTCATAGACGACATACTGATTTATTCTAAGAGGCGGGAAGAGCACGAGCAACAGCTGCAGCTGATCTTAGAACTCTTGAGAAATGAGCAGTTTCTTGGTCTTGCGGGATATTATCGCAGATTCATTGAGGGATTCTCTAAGATCGCTCAACCCCTCACTGCCTTAACACATAAAGGTATTACTTACAAGTGGGGAGATGCCCAAGAATCTGCTTTTCAAAGGCTGACGACAAAGCTTTGTAGTGCACCTATACTATGATGCGTCTATCCAAGGCTTGGGGTGTGTGCTGATGCAACGGGATAAGGTGATCGCGTATGCATCGCGGCAATTGAAGGTTCATGAGAAGAATTACATCACCCATGACTTGGAACTGGGAGTAGTGGTTTTTGCTCTAAAGATCTAGAGGCATTATCTGTATGGGATGAAGTGTACGATCTTCACTGACCACAAGAGCCTCCAACACATATTCGATCTAAAGGAGCTGAACATTCGACAGCGTCGATAGGTCGAGCTTCTAAATGATTATAAATGTGCCATCAAATATCATCCAGGGAAAGCTAACGTAGTAGCTGATGCCCTCAGTCGTAAGGAAACGAAACCTAAACGGGTGCGAGATTTACAACTTACCATACATTCTAATATTCCTGATAAGATACGTGAAGCCCAGGGCGAGGCCTTGAAAGAAGAAAAACATCGGGCTTGAAACATTACATGGTGCTGATAAGCACTTGGAACTAATGACAGATGGTCTTCAATACTTTATGAATTGAGTCTAGATACCACGTTTTGGGGATCTCAGACAACTGGTGCTCGATGAAGCTCACACCTCTCGATATTCGGTACATCCTGGTTTGGACAAGATGTACCAAGATCTTAAAACTCTTTACTGGTGGCCAAACATGAAAGCTGAAATAGCCACTTATGTTAGTAAGTGCTTGACTTGCGCGAAGGTTAATATTGAATATCAGAAGCCTTCATACCTACTCCAGCAACCAGAAATCCCTATGTGGAAATGGGATGGGATTTCTATGGATTTTATTACAAAGCTTCCTAGGACGCCAACGGGCCATAACATGATTTGGGTTATCGTGGATCGTTTAACCAAATCGGCCCACTTTCTGGCAATAAAGGAAACGGACTCGCTGGAGAAACTAGCAAATCTCTACATTAGGAGATAGTCTTTAGGCATGGGGTGCCTTCTTCTATTATATCTGATCGCGATACGCGATTCACTTCTCATTTTTGGATTACTCTCCAACACACTTTGGGGACTCGCTTAGATATGAGAATAGCCTATCACCCACAGACGGATGGACAGAGTGAACGTACCATCCAAACATTGGAAGATTTGCTACGAGCGTGCGTGGTGGATTTTGGCAACAGTTGGGATAAGCACTTGCCTTCGATTGAATTCTCGTATAATAACAGCTACCACACTTTGATACAGTGTGCGCCTTTTGAGGAACTTTATGGACGCAAGTGTAGGTCGCCCATCTACTGGACTGAAGTTGGGGATAGCCAGCTAATAGGTCCCGAACTCGTGCACGAAATTTCAAAGAAGATAGTGCAAATCAGGAACCAGATGGCTGCTGCTTGAGATCGACAGAAAAGTTACGCTGATAAGCGTAGGAAACCTTTGGAGTTCCAGGTTGGGGACAAGGTTCTGTTGAAGGTGTCACCTTGGAAGGGGGTGATACGCTTTGGAAAACGGGGAATGTTGAACCCGCGATACATTGGACCATTCGAGATTGTTGAAAGGATTGGTCCGGTAACTTACAAGCTAAACTCGCTTAATAAACTCGGTGGGGTACATGATGTATCCCACGTATCGCATTGAATCTAAAGAAATGCCTGTTGGATACAACACAGATGGTGCCACTGGAGGAGATCCAGGTGGACGATCGGCTACGGTTCATGGAAGAACCAGTGGAGATTCTTGAGCGAGGCGTCAAGAAACTCAAGCAAAACACTATACCTATTATTAACGTACAATGGAATTCCCGTCTAGGACCGGAATGCACGTGGGAACGCATGGATCAAATGCGGCTTAAATACCCACATCTATTTACTGAACCTGAAACTATGCATAAACCAAACACTAAACGTAAAGCAGCTCTCTCAAAGTGAATTTCGGGGCGAAATTCCTTTCAACGTGGGGATGATGTGACATCCGGGAACCAAGTGCACACTTTTCTAGCTAGCTTTATTGTTTACTTGCGGAATTTCGGGACGAAATTCTTTTCAACTTGGGGATGTGTGATACCCCGCATTTTCAGGTTAACACTTTTTACTGAACTCTAGTTAACTTGCATATTCATAGTGATCAAATACTTAACTAGGATTAGTTAAGTAGGCTTAACATATGTTAGATGCTATTAACATATGTTATAAGTAGGAAAAACATTGTTTTGTCACACACGAGTCCTGCATCCCGAACGTTGGTGATTTACCTAGCAAACATAATAATAAGCACAATGGGATTGTGATGAACGTAGTGTTACATGTTTGTGTGGAGTACATGCTTATGTGAATTATCGCTTGACTGAAAATTTATATGTAAACCATGCAAGTTACGTGCACCTTATGATTGATATGTTATGAAATAATAAAAACAATAGTTTTTGTGCAATTTAGGGTGATCAATATCATCGGGCCCGGTATTGGACTAGAACATGACTAACGGGCCAGGTTAATGGACTAAAAGGGGCACTAATACCCAATTGCTTGGGCAACAAGCCAAGCCCTCTTATAATTAGGAGACAAAAAAAAATAAAACCCTAACCCTTCTTCCTTGTTGCGTCGTGAACCCACCCCCATCCCTTTTCCTTTGATTTTCAACAAACATCAATCCTATTCATTCCTTCAAGCTAGTTTGGGTGCAATCTCTAGGCTTTAAGAGCTCTTGCATTGAAAGGTATAATCTTTACATATTTTATGATGGTTATTAATGATTAAAAAGTTTAAAAATCATAAGGCATGCATACATATAAATCGCATAACACATGTTAGTGGGAGTTCTTGAATGTTCATTGTGATTTGATGATGATAATTGTTGCTAGTAATCATAATTAAGGTTTTTGTATGATAATATAGGTGTTTAATCAAAATAATATGAGTTATGCATGTATTAGAGATTTTTATGCATGATTAGGGTTTGTGAATAACTTGGGGAGCAAGTTTCAGTTTCTGGCAGATTCATTAGGGTGTTTTGTAGGGGCTGTATCTTGATGTTAAATTGGTTGTTTTGATCTATTCTTTGCATGAATGGATTTTACATGGTCTTAGCTTTTTAGAATGGGCAAAATCATCTGATTTGGATGTCGTTTGATATGTTTTTGGAATTTTATTTGATTAAAGGTCATATCAGAATTTCGGAGTTTTAAATTGGGTCAACTTTAAACGGGTATAACTCAAGTTTTACAAATAATTAAGTTATGAAATTTGGACAGGAGGTCAATATTGGAAAAACTTGGCTTTTCCAAGTGGATTCACCTCGTTTGGGTGAAAACACATGTTTTGAGAATTTTTCTACTAAACTGACCTGTTGTGGAAATTTTCTGGACATAGCTGTGTTGTACGAATTTTAATAATTTTTGTCTTTGGTCTTGAGACAAAACAAAAATCTGGGTTATTAAATACATCCCAAAGAATATTCAGTACAAATTTGGGAGTTTAGTTCTTTAATTAAGAATTTTAAATAAATTAGTTTTCGTAGCGCACAATCTGTCCTAAAAACGCAGATTGTGTATTATGTGTTTATGTGACTATTTGGAGTCTTATATGATATGTATTTGAGATGAACTTATATGAGTACTTACAGGAGATGTGTATAAGGTATAAACTGATAATAATCATTATGATCACCAACGGGATACGTAGGACTTACATGTGCATGTAGAGTCACTAGGCGCCACTACACGATTGGAACTTTAGAAGTTTTGGACAATCAAGTTGCATGATGTGTTGGTATGCATGTATACTCACCTAGTGACACTTGTAATAGGGAGTCGGTAGCTCGTTACTGTTTGAGGGATTTGGATCATTCACGTGCAACCTAAGGTGAGTTTCACTACTTTTTCTCAAAAGCATGCGTCTCGGGTTTGAGACAACTTACTTATCTTTTCTAGTCCGGTTTGGGGACTACTTTTACATCTCGGGTTTTGAGATGCTTTGACTCCTTGTGAGGGTCGGGTTTTGACTCATTGTGTGGGTCAGATTTACGATTCCTTGTGTGGATCGGGTTTTGATCAGTTTAAAACTTATTGGTCCTTTGTGAACTAAACACTCTATCATTTGGAAAGTCCTTGCATATTATTGGGTTAATCGCTGGAGGCGAACGGGGTATTAGTTGATAGCGCTATTAGGTTGTGCAGCAACCTCATGCCTAAGGTGCTTGAGGCACGGGCATGAACTTCTGACCACATTTGAGAACTGGTGTTGATAGACACCAGTTATTGAGGCAAATTATTATGTTACTGAAGGTGTCCCAATAATATTGTTTCGTTGCAATGAGTGGGTTAGCAACCCCTGACACGCTTAAACTGATAACACTTGAACATTTTGGTCTGGAGGACCTATTCTTTTACTTGGTTATGTGGTTTTGGAAACCTGCGCATTTACTTACTCATTTTCTTTACTTAGTGAACTCACCAACATTGTTTGTTGACCCACGATATACATGCTTTTGCAGGTAGTTAGCTTCCAGTGCCACGATTAGAAAGCACTGCACACTTCACTGCATTTGGGGTCTTGGGCATACACTTAAATTATAAATCATTCTTTTATGTTTTCTTTCATATGGTTTTATCTTGGGCGCATTGTTTTGCGCATGGTTTTAAAAAGGTTTAAACTTGGCTTACGCTTCCGCAGCTTAACTAAACTTGAGTTTTGAAAACGAACTAAATGGTTTGGGCATTTAGGGTTCGTTCATATGACTTATGGCTATGGGATCCTCGTATGTCATGCGCCTCGCGGTATAAACCCCGTAGTGGAAATTTGAGGGTGTGACACATACATACTTCAAGAATTAACATAACATCACATAGTTTCAAATTGATCACCTATTTAGTGTTTATAAGCATATTTGAGGTACCTAATCACAAGGAGATCCTCAGACATCATCAGATTCATGTTTTGTCAAGAATGCTAAATCACCATCAATTACATATATGGTTTTTTTTCTCAAAATAAAAGAGTTCCAAGGTTACCTTATGTTTATTAGAACTCTAGATGACCAAGAAATTGCTCATGCACTTGTAGGAACCTTTGATTTGGGGCTGAATTGGTCTTGTAGGTGAAGATGAGAGTATATGTGTGTGTTTTGAAGGTGTAGAAGTCGATCACTGGTATGTGTGATCTTCCACCTTTGTTACATATTAACCCCCCCCCCCCCCCTCACTTCATCTTTAGAATAATTTCACAATTAGCCCTCCAAGTTGTTTTCCCACATTGTCATGAATTAAAAACACTAACTTAATTAGTTTCGTGTGATGTGTTTTCTATTATTTTGGGTAGACGAGCTACCGGGATTAATTCCTAACTTAGGAATTTCGGGATATCCGTAATTTGTTGGCTTACATAAAAACCACATCATTCGTGTTAGTACTAAATTTGTATTCGGAATTTTAGGGTTTTACAACTCCGCCCCCCATAAAGAGGGTTTCGTCCTCAAAACCGGACGCTCACTGAATAGGTATGTTATTCTAGCTCCTCAGCTCCACAGAGCATAACATATAGGTGGGAATCTCAATAGATCACGACTCACAATTGAGTCTTGTGTTTTATCCACTTTTCTACGAGGTGTTATGTATTTGACATTGCATTATTCATTCTGATTTTGCTCTTGGATTTAATTATTTTTTTTTGTTTAGGCACCCACGAGTGTTGCAGTTTGACCAAGAGTCATCGATTTGACTCCTTTGCGTGTTTGGAATCCTTAAGTCCTCGTGGGCTTAGTGTTTGTATTTAATTACTTCCTCTACATAGACATCATTTATGCGCACCGTGGTGCTTTTCAGTCATTATAGAGTTTTCTCAAAAGCCATCACCCACGCCTAATATGGGTTTAGTTTCTGTTTGATTTCGGCTCAACGGCCTCTTATAATGCCATGGTTTTACCGGAAAGCATCGAGTCCTCTCCGTACCTCATGTTATCCTTGCCCTAGACATCGCGTGTCCTTTTTATAGTGTTGTCACCTATTAACAAGCTTAGTTACATTACATGTATGTGTGCTAGTTTAGAGGCCCTTACCCGGACTAGTATTTTGTATCCTAAACGAAGCTTATCGTTTAACGTGCATAATTGATTCCTTAATCGGTATTGGGTCATTATGTCAACGTATAGTGTGTTTTACTCACTTTAGGCCAGAATTTTCATTTCTAAGGCCAGGCTCGTGGCATCTTCAATTCTTAAGCCACTATCACCCTTGAATTATCGTATATGGTGAAGTTTTCATGTTAGCATTAACAGTGTCATTTTGCCGCACACACGAGTTTTGTGTCGATCTTTCTATACGAATTATGACAGCGCACAAATTTAGGCGTTTGTAGAACACCTTGTACGCATTACCCTTTCGTGGTTAGTATGATTCATGGAATCCTCCCTTAAATTCCCAGATGGCACATATCCCATCACTTGTGTATTTTAACGTGCAGTAGTGTTGTTATGCTCGATATTAGAGTGTGAGTTTCAACTCTAACTATTTCCACGTCGTTGATCACCCGTTTCTGTATATTTGCGTCCCTTGGGACTTATTGATCCTCAGATCACTTTCGCGTTTTACAAAAGGATTCTTACCTAATTGTTTCTTAAATTTTCCTTCTTGTGTTTATTCAAGTAAGTACACTTACTTATGTTTTCTTTACTTAGTGTTTACATGCATAATGATCCTTCAGACCTTGTTTGGTTTGTTATGAAAGCATTGCCTTCATATTTGCGATTCACGACCACCTATATATATTAGACTTTTGCTTGTCAATTGATTCATTATGTGCTAAGGCCTATGAGGTTAATTTCTCTTTATCTACTTTAGCGTGCCTCAGTTAGGTCACATTATTTATCATTGTTCTTATACGATCGTCGCTAGAGTCTGTGATCGTTTTCTTGGTGAGGGTCGACCTCTGACTTCTGGTGTCTTCTACGAGCCCCTCTTTATTTATTTAATATATCGCTTTGTGGTTTTCAACCACGTTATTAGTTCAGTCAGGTGTGAACCTCAGTTCACACTTACCTCGAGGGCTTCTATTTTTGTTTGTATTCCTGCTTAGTGTGACGTATAGTTCACATTCGCCCGTAGGTTTTCTCATGAATTCATTATGATTTGGCGTGAAGCATAGTTCACACTTATTCGTAGGCTTTAACGATTACGTTATGGTTTATGTTTGGGTATAACCTATCCTTGATCTAGGTTCAAGCCTTGGTTGGGTTTTACCTTCATATGAGGCCTATATTTGCATAGGGGTAATCGTTTGAATGTCAATTGGCTTTTCTTAGGGCTTAACCTTTGTTTAAGGTTCAAGTCCACTTGCGCTTTAACCTTTGATTAAGGGCCGATTCTTTTCTGACAATTAACCTTTAACTAAGGTTCGACTTTAGTTACGAGTCTACCTTTGGCTAAGGTTCAACTTGCTTGTGACTTAACTTCTGATTAGATTTTGAGTCAAATCACGGGTTAATATTCGATTAAGGTTCGATTTGATAATGACTTGACCTTTGATTGAGGTCTAAGTCCACTTACGGTTTAACCTCTGCTCAAGATTCAAATGCGATTATGACTTGATCCTATGATTAAAGTTTAAGTCTACTTATGAGTAAATTCTCGATTAAGTCTCAAAGGTGATTGTGATTTAACCCTTGATTAAGGTTCTAGTCTATTCATGGGTTAACTTTTGATTAAGGTTTGAGTGTGTTTATGACTTAGCCTTTGATTGAGGTTCAAGTCTTTTATACGGATTAACCTTTATTGTGGTGCGAATGTGTTTATGACTTAACCTTTGATTAAGGTTCAAGTCTTCATACGAATTAACCTTCTATAAAGGTTCGAGTTTAATTATGACTTAACCTTTGATTAAGGTTCAAGTCTATTTACGAATTAACCTTCTATAAAGGTTCGAGTTTAATTATGACTTAACCTTTGATTAAGGTTCAACTCTATTTACGAATTTTACCTTCTATAAAGGTTTGAGTTTAGTTATGACTTAACCTTTGATTAAGGTTCAAGTCTTACCTTGGTCCGTGTAACCGTTGTGGTAATACCTTTGGCTCTACAATCTTGTGGGTCATTCATGCATCGGTTTTACTTACCCAGTCTACCCGGCCTCTTAATTTGTTTGGCAATACTTCCTTGTTATATGACCTTGCGAGTTATATTTTTAGAGAAGTTAACATGCCTTTCTCCCCTGACCCAGTGCTTGTCACGTGAAAGGTAGACGTGTAGATCATGAGAAGCCCACCGCACCATGTGTTTAATACTTACCTGGCCAGGGTAAGCAATCCACACATGACACGGTGATCTTATCACGATCACCACGGTACTCTCCAAGTTGGCAATTTCTGGTCATGCATCTTGTTTAATAAAAACATTCTTTTCAGTTTGTCTAATGTATTTCTGTATACCCGCATTATTAAGCTATTTGTGTTTTATCCGATCGTGCAGTCTTATTGATGCAATCATGCCTTCCAATTCCTCGTTAGGTTGAACCTTAGCCCACCATGACCGTGTGATTGGCATTTGTCCGAGTTTTAAGTATTCTTTGCATCTTTTCCCAGTTTTCAGTTCGACTGAGCCTTAGCTCACCATGACCGTGTAATTGGCGTATATCCGGATTTTATGGTTCATTGTACCTTTTCCAAATTTAATTCTTGATTGACTTGTGTTCAATCGTGATGTATAATGCTAATCAACTAGATTAAATTATTTTGGGAATAAATTCCTTACCAGATTGATGATCAAGCTTGAACCGAACGCTTAACTCGTTTAACCTTGGGCTCTGAATACCACTTGTAATACCCTACCCGATAAACAAAGGATTATAGAGTACTTTATGTGAAACAGACTTGATTTGGAAGGTTTTTAGAACAAAACATTACATGATTAAGAAGTTTGATATTGTTAAGTACATAAGCCTTGTATTTCAAAGTATATGCATGGTCTAGGTATTACTAGACATTATAAAAGATAACGCATTCAATAAACCAAGTTTCATAAGATGATGTTCAAAAGTTGTGGAAGCGGACAAGTCTTGTGCATTCGGTTCTTGTTTCATGGCATGATCATCATCCACTATCCATGTCTATTGTACCTAGGGTTTAAACAATGCCAAAGAATCCGTTAAATGATAATAGGATTGATTAGAATTTGAAAACAACTAAAACAAGAAAAATAGCAGCCAGCGTCCAGACCAGCATCTGGGACGCTGGGACCAGCGTCTGGGACACCCAGGGCCGAAGATGAGCAGCGTCTGGGACGCCCAAGTTTGTGTTTTGTCTCCCACACTCCTAATCAAGCCTTGACTTGACAAGGTGTGTATCCATTCAAGTCACTTCACTGTTGTGACAATGTCTCGTGTGCATGGCCACATGTGCCACTTCTCTCGGCCACACTTGCCCGGTCCGTGTGACTTGTGATAAAAATTCAATTATGACTTATATGCCACTTGGAAATCACAATAGCGTTTCAAGTCCTATGACACTCCCATTGATATGGATTCAAGGTATTCATATATATATATATATAAAGTCATGGTGATGACTTACCTTAGTTCGCGCCCTTTTTCGCTTATAGACTACCTTGAGATTGATAACATAGAGTCTACGAATATACTCAAGAAATTAACAAAAATCGATATCGGCATAATGTGACCCTTGACTTAGGTCCTTAACTAACTAGTGTTTTACCCAATTGACCCGTTAGCCTAATTTGGGATATTGACAACCTTCATCTAAGGCCGTTTCTATGCATTATGAATCTCATTTAAGCTTCTTTTATGACACTCCAATGTCTAGATCCCAAATGTATATACAAAGTTATAACTAAGCATATGAACGTACTAGGAATATATTAAGATTTAAGCCATCGAGTGACTTACCTCATGCGCGCTTCCTCTTTAACTCATTCCGAGACTCTTTGGCTACCCAAGTCTCTTGTATTCGCACCTATGTGGTGAATGATCACATAGGTTGTTAGAACCCAGACTTTACTTATCTATACACATTTCGGTTGTGTTTTACCAACATAGAAGTTTCATAAAATTATCCATGCCCAAGTGAAATCGAGTTTCATTGACACGTTTAATAAAGCACTTGGTAGGCGTGATTTATCCAATGTTATCTATAGGACCTATGGACCACATTGATCCTACACCTGATTAGATTAGGCATAAACTGCAAGCACACAAGTTCTAATCACTTAATCAAATTTCTAAGTGAATAAATTTTCTTTCAAGCATATCATCGAGCACCTTAGGTGCACATTTTTACAATTAGTTTTCTAAGCCTTTTAGATTACGTGGATTTTACCATTGGCTTAATTGATCGTCAACACATGTATAACTTGGTCTCTAGCACATTTATGTTGCTTTCACAATAGCTAATTATGCAGCCACATCATGGTGTTTATAAGCATATTTGAGGTTCCTAATCACAAGGAGATCTTGAGACATCATCAGATTCATGTTTTGTCAAGAACCCTAAATCACCATCTTTTACATACATGGGTTTTTTTCTCAAAATAAAAGAGTTCCAAGGTTACCTTATGTTGATTAGAACTCTAGATGACTAAGAAATTGCTCATGCACTTGTAGGAACCTTTGATTTGGGGCTGAATTGGTCTTGTAGGTGAAGATGAGAGTATATGTGTGTGTTTTGTAGGTGTAGAAGTCGATCACTGGTATGTGTGATCTTCCACCTTTGTTACATATTAACCCCCCCTCACTTCATCTTTAAAATAATTTCACAATTAACCCTCCAAGTTGGTTTCCCACATTGTCATGAATTAAAAACACTAACTTAATTAGTTTTGTGTGATGTGTTTTCTATTATTTTTGGTAGACGAGCTACCGGGATTAATTCCTAACTTAGGAATTTCAGGATATCCGTAATTTGTTGCCTTACATAAAAACCACATCATTCGTGTTAGTACTAAATTTGCATTAGGAATTTTGGGGTGTTACAGAAAAGGTTCAAGATTCATCTTGAAGGTTTGGGATTAGATGGTGGATGACCTGAAGGACGATGAGAAGAAGAAGTATGCAGTTGAAAAGAAGGCGTACTCTCAGTTATCACAAGCATTGACTACAGATTTATTGCATCAGTTTGGACCATGTGCTACTTTGAAGCAGCTTTGGGAAGCTTTGAAGAGTAGGCACGATGGGAATGAGAAGACTAGAAGGATTCGTGTAGAAGAGCTAAAGAAAGAGTTTGAGAATTTTAGCTATGTTGGGAATGAGAAACTAAAAGAACTTACACCAAGATTATTTCATTTGTTATCCGAGTTGTCGAACTATGAAATTATATATCCAATGAATGAGGTTGTTGAGTAGTTTGCGGATATGTTGCCTCCATATTGGGGACAACATGTAGAGGTTTTGAGAGAGAAGGACTCATTTCAGTACTGGTCGATTAATGAGTTCATCCAGAGGTTGGAAAACAAAGAGATGGAGGAAAGAAGAAAAGCAAAAAGAGCACAGATTCCACAGAATCCCGAGCTTTACTATGCTAACTCATCTTCTACTGCTAGTCCAACAGGAGGTGTGAGTGTCGCACCACAAACAACTTTTGTATCAAAGGTTGAACCAATCAGTGCAACAAGTTATTACGGTGTGTCATCTGGACCATCTTACACAGCAACTCAACCTCCAATGCAAGCTTCTAGCTACAATGGAAAATTGTCGATGAACATGACACAACAACAACCACAAGTTGCACCGATGATGAACCAAACCTCATCAAGCTCAAGTCCGGTCGTGTTAGAAACTTCTAACATAAACAACGTGACGGTGAAGTGGCACAACAACACATTGCTTTGGTTTTAGCAATGGTTGCTTCATATAACGGACTTGTAGCTAGTTAAATTGGCAACAATAATCTGACAAATGAGGACTATGCCCAGATTGGCACAGAAGAGATGGAGTTAGTTGACATTCAATGGGCTTTTGCGAGTGTTATGAGAAGAGCAACGAAGTTCATTGAGAAGACCGGTAGAACTGATCTAGCGACTTCGCTAAACACTACTTATGGTTTCAACAAGGTGAAAGTGGCTTGCTTTAACTGTGGAACCAAAGGACATTTTCCTCGAGAGTGTACCCAACCAAAACAACAAGGTAACCGAAACCCTTTCAACTCAAACTACCAAAACCGTCAATTACAAAACCAAGTTACATTCCGAATCCAAAATAACAACAACAACTATCACAACCAAAACAATTTCAACTCAAACTACCAAAACCGTCAATTACAAAACCAATTGGGTGTTGAAGAAGTCACTCGTGGAAATTTCGCTTGTTTTGCTCAAGAAGTGGTGAGTAAGGAGCCGGTGATAGTTGATGATTTGGAAATGGAGAATGTTATTGAGAAGGTGGTTATTGAAGAAATAGTTGAAGAAGCGGTTCCTGAAGTTGTATCTGAGAAAGTTGAGGAACCAGTTTGTGAAGAAGCAGTTTTAGAAATTGTTATTGTAGTCCCGAAATACTAGATCTTGTTGAATGCAATAGATTGTTATCACTTGGAAACACCTATTAGTTAGGTGTTTCAAGTGATTAATCCAAGAAACAAAGAAAACTAGATGAATATTGTAAGACCCGACACACACAATGAATAACATGATGATTCCATATCTGAATTGATAATGAATAACCTTGGAATACCACACAAGTACGCACCTATTCAGTGTGCTACAAAGATAATCTCCAAAACCCTGAACCCTAGCTGTGCACACACAAACTATATATAGGCAGCACCTGGGCCTGCGCACTTAACATAAGTGCGCAGGGCCCGTCTACATAAGTACGCAGCCTAGGGTTTGGCTTACTAAACTATGCTATAATTACATGTAAGGTCCTTCAACTATTAAGCTATACAATAGTCATTCAAAAGTCTCTATTTTGGTAACTGTGGTCTCAATATAACCCAACAATACTCCCCCTAGACCACAGCTACCAGTCTTCAATCTTCAGTCTATCTCCACGTCGCTTTCCTTCTCCTCAACCTGTGCAGGAGGGTCTTGTAGGTACAGTGCGACTGGATCTACTTCAGCTGCTTGAGAAGTTTGGGTAGATTCTGTTGTAGTTCCTTCAGTATTAGCCACTGATGCAGGATCTTCTGGAAGTACCTCTAAAGCAGCAGTTTATGTAGCAGTAGCAGCAACAGTTTCTGTAACAGCTTCAGCAGCAGTTTCTGTAACAGCATCAGCAGCAGCAGCAGCAGCAGCTTGCGCAGCCTTTTCCCTGTCCTCCTTTTCTTTGTCTGCTGCGTTTATCCTGTCGACTATATCCAGCAACTCTCTCTTCAGTTTCATTGCCCTATCCACTGCCCTTCTAAACAGCACGACTTCTTCAAACAATGTGTTCCCGGCACCAACATTGATCTGATTTGCAAACAACATATTCAGATCTGACAAATTTAGTGCAAACACATCAACCGGATCCAAAATCCTCAGTGCCTCTGAATCGTCTTCCAGCTTGATTACCGCTTCACCAGTGTTGCTGTCATAGAACCATTTTTTGAAGTTCCTCAGCATCACTGGAAGCTCGGATCTGATCGGAACTCGTGTGACGACCTGAGGAGGGTCAATCACATAAGTTATCATCCCTTTTCCTGTTGCTGGATCGATTCTTGTCTTCGATATTCTCCTTCTGGGCTTTTGCGGCTTGAGGATCTGGAAATCATTCTCACACTGTTTTCTGATAAAATTTTCAACCATGGCAGCCTGGGAGTCAAGTGAGGGATTAAAGAATGGGGCCCTGCTAAGCTCCCTGATATCCCATCGGGGGAGAGATTTCAGCTCCTTTTGACCTTTGAAATATTGTATCACTCCCCCTCTCCTTTTTACAGCAAATAATTTCTTTTCCTCATCATATTTCCAGGAGATGATCTTCTCCTGGTGAGCAGACTTTGTGTGATGAATATTCTGATGTAGTGCTGGAATGGTGATGGGCTTTCGAGGAAACCAAGTGGATCTTTCGGGATCCAACTTGTGCCCATCAGATGTTTCATAAACCACTTCTTCGTCCATTCCCATTTCCACAAATCGCTCTGGCATTTCATCTTCGCTAACCTCGTCCACTTCACTTTCCTCAGCCGCGTTTTCTTTCTCTTTTTCTGCCTCCAGAAACTTTCCGAAATCGAAAGTCTCATCAAAAGTAGCGCTGGGAGCACCAGTTAACTGCTTCCTCAAATCCTGAAACATGTCAAACATCTGCACTTGAACCTGATGTTGAAACTTAATCAGGTATCTTTGATCTTTTATCACTTTCTCCATGTTCCGGTTCTTGCTTTTGAGCTTTTTCACCTTCTTTCTTAGCTCCTGGTTATTGTGCACATCACTTTTCAGCGTGCAGATTTCCCTGGCCGCAACTTTACCTACCTCCTTCACAAGCTTCTTGTATAGTTCCTGATGCACCGGTTTCCGACGAGGTGCAGCAGGAGCTGATGAGGAAGGTTCAGCTGATCGGTGGGTTAGAGCTTTGGGGGCTGAAGTGGCAGCAGTGGAAGGCCCTGGAGCTGAAGTGGCAGCAGTAGAAGGCCCTGGTTGATTCGATTGTTCAGGCCCAAACATGTGTTCCAAGACCGCTTCTCCCTCAATATCTTCCTGAGTTACAACACGGGGAATCTCAGATTCAGGCAGCTGTTCTCTTCTTCTTTTTTCTTGCAGCCCTTTCATACTCAGTAACTTGTTGTAAAGCTGCAACAGTTTCAAGTTGCTCAGTTGTCAGAGTGTCTCTCCCTTCTTGCAACAAACCTGCTGGTCTTTTCTTCTTGCTGGGTTTTGATGGAGCTGGTTCAGTCGCCACTCTTTTGCCCCTTGATTTTTCTAGGGCAATTTCTTCAGCCGTCGGCTGGGCTGAAGGAGTGGGTTCAGATGATCCAGGTGCAGGGGCAGCTCTGGATTGTGGTCTGGGTTCTGCAGCATCTGATCTTCTCTTCTTGATTTTGTTGTACAGTTCCATAACAACAGGATATCGCTGGGCTGCATACATGTTTTCCAGCATTGGTTCCCAGTCCGGTGTGTTGCACTCTGTGAAGAATCGTGCCCCTCTGGTGAATATGTATTCGTCACCGACAGGCAGACCCTCATGTTGAGTGTTTATCATCATCTGGACAAACCTCGGATACATAGCCCACTTCCCTGAACCAGCATCTGCATTCTTTACCATATAGTCGAAGATCATGCCTGACAGATTGAACGCTTCGTCCTTGCAGATCTTTATCATAGCTGTCGCCCATTCAGCACTCAGCGCATTATATCCTCCCTTTCTGTGACATAGAGACATTAAGAATACATGACTGATAAGTCTCCAGTCTCTTGTAAGCTGACTCTTCTTTACATCGCCTCTCTTGTCAAATTCACCCTTGTAGCCGAAGATCCTGAATTGTTGATGAATATCAGCTTTAGACATGAATCTGAAAGTTCCAGGTTGATCTTGCAGCCTTAGCACATTTCGAACTGTGTCCTCAGTAATGATCACAAGCTTGTTTCGGACAGTTGCGTTGATACGCTTGACCCTTGATACTATTTCGACTCTAGCTGATCTCCAAAAGTCTTCAATGTGAGAGACGTAAACTGGTTCAGCGTTCTGCACAGCAAATCCGACTTTGCTGCGTCTTATCCAAGTCACTACATCTCTAAACTTGGCATCCTCAGTATTGAGATTCATTGGTTGGTTGTGCATGCCTCTAGGATCCCAGTCAAGTGCCATCTGTTTAACCAAGAGCACGAAAAGCCAATTAGATCTCCGATAACTGACTTTAGACTTAAACTTAGACGGACAACGAACTAAGACTTAGATTTTATTAATATTTTTTAGGTTTTAAATTTTAACGGTCCTTGGATTAAGATTTGATGGATCGGTGTCATCGGTGTCAATGGTACGTTTGAATTTCAGTTGTTAGATCATTAAGGTCCGGTTTTAAGTTCGCAGTCCGTTCAAGTGTCTTAATAGTCAATATGAAAGATATGTCGTTGTTTAGAGTCCAAGTGTGCAAGAATATCAAGTACGCAGTCCAAACAAGTCAATCAGTTTTATGTGCTCAGTCAAGTGCGCACATACTTGACTGAGCACTTGGTTAGTACTCAAACCAAGGACAAGTTCGCAGGTCCAAATCAAGTTCCACGTAGTCATGTGCTCAGTTAAGTGCGCACAAGCTTGACTGAGCACTTGGTTAGTACACAAGCCAAAGACAAGTGCGCAGTGCAAGATCACCCGGGCATGGTAACATCTTAGAGACTAGTCAGGTCTGCGTACTAGGCAAGTACGCAGACACTTGAACCTTCGTTCAAGATTTAAGTTCACACAGATAAGTACGCAGCATATTAGGGTTCTTGAGCACTTGTATGACTATGAGACAAGTGCGCAGTCTCTATGAGACAAGTGTGCACTTGTTCATATATCAAGTGCGCAGATCTTCAAACATTCAAAAACCCATAATAGCTGGAAACCCACAGATGCATCAATAACATCCATTTACACCCTGTAATCACAATGAAAGAACCATTAATAAAATGAAATCTACCTTAATAAACAGTAGATACGAATCAGTAAACACAGAAACTAGGTATGGTTTGGGTGATTAGAGTGTGATTTGGTGTGATTAAGTTGTGTTGATGATGATGATGAACACTGATGAGGGTTGATGATGATGATGAACAGGTAATGTGGGTGATTAGGGTTTGTAAAGAATTGTTAAGGATGATAAAACATTTTGACCGTTGTTTACCCGGTATTTATATACATCAGCAGTTGGGCCTGCGCACTTGAGTTAAGTGCGCAGAGCCCACTAAGTACGCAGATATAGGAGATTGGCCCAATAAGTAGTTTTAAAGCCCAAAACCAATGTAATAAGTGGGGTTTTACCAAGTCTTACCTTCTACATTCAAGATCATACTAACCATACCTGCCAGAACCTGTTTCAACTTCCCGTTGGATAGCTGCAGCCTAAGAACAACTGTCGGTATGTTTGTCCACTTAAATCCATGCCTTTTCTCTTTCAACATGTGTTTGGCGATGCTCTTTATCATGTTTTTCGGTAATATTGACGAAAATTTTATGGACCCCACAGTGTGCTAGGTATTGGCCTACCGATCCTCAAGGTTTATTGAAATATAATGATGAGAGCATCAGGTCTATGTTACCATAAGCAGAGAAGATGATCATTATCTTGATCAGATGATGAGAGCTTCAGGTCTATGTTCCCATAAGCAGAGAAGATGATCATCTGATCGTTTGATGAGCTATCTATATATGTTTGCACGACACTAACATTGCGTGTCTTTTGCTGCTCAGTTTTTCAAAAAAAAATTTTGTTTTTCTTAGCCCCGCATTGGTAGCTTGCACTCTTAGGTGTCTTTTGATTTACCTATGCACAAAATTTTCTGTGTCTTTTAATTTCTCAACCTATGTATGACCGGACTCAGCTTGTGCAGACCTAAAGCACAGTGGGAATCCAGCTTTCCGTGTAGATCTTCATTGTTAATCACCTAGTGGCAGTTTACTTGATTCCAGGCTGAATCTACCGACACATCGTTGCTTGAGGCCACAACATCCTCTGGGTCCTATTCACAAGCTGACGAGATATAATTAGTTCCTATCATTTCCTGAATTAATTTTGCATTAAGAATAGACCAGTTTACTTTCTCCCCCAAAAATCTTGTTTTAAAAGAAAAGAAGATTTTTCTATAAAATATACACAATTTTTTTGTTATTCAAAATTTATCATCTCAAGCCATGAAACCAACTGATGAAACCGGGTTTTATCGAAAGCTTTTGTAAAGATATCTGCTTTTTGATCAGCAGTATCGATAGGCAACACCTGTATGTACCCTTTGTCGTGCGCATCACGAATTGAGTGAATCCGAATTTCAATATGTTTGGTTTTAGAATGATCAATTGGATTCTTCACGATGTCACGACATGCATCATTATCAATAAAAATAGGTGTATGCATGACATTCAAACCGTAGTCCAAAAGCTGATTTTGGATCCATAACACTTGACAGCAACAACTGGAAGCAGCTGTGTATTCGGCCTGAGCAGTGGAGATGGACACGGTGGTCTGCTTCTTGCTCTGCCAAGACACTAGCCGGTTACCCAGAAATTGACAGCCACCAGAGACAGATTTTCTGTCTATCCTACAACCTGCATGATCACTATCAGAGTAAGCAATTAGATCAAAGTTATCGCTCTTAGGATACCATAAACCAAGTTTTGGTGTTCCTTTGAGGTAGCGAAAGACTCTTTTTACTGCAGTCTCATGCGATTGCTTGGGATTGGACTGAAAACGCGCGCAGCATCCAACTGCCCACATTATATCTGGTCTGCTAGCTGTAAGATACATCAGGGAGCCAATCATTGATCGATTTGTGTGAGGATTCACTGAAGGCCCCTGAAGATCTGGTACAAGTGTTGTTTGGGCCGCAAAAGGAGTATTGGACGGCTTGCAGTCGGTCATGTTGAATTTTGCCAGAATGTCTCTCGTATACTTTGCTTGATGGATGAGAATCCCGTCTTCTTTTTGCTGCACTTCCAAGCCTAAGAAAAACGATAATTCTCCCATCATGCTCATTTCAAATTGAGACTTCATGATGCTTTCAAATTCCCTGCATAAGTTTTCATCAGTGGAGCCAAAGATAATATCATCAACATAAATCTGAACAAGGATAGAGTGTTTGTTGACTTCTTTGGTGAACAAAGTCATGTCGATCTTCCCTCTTGTGTACCCATTCTGCAGCAAGTATGAAGATAAGGTCTCATACCAAGCTCGAGGAGCTTGATGAAGTCCGTAGAGAGCCTTATCCAGTTTGTAATACTTGTTGGGATGATGGGGATCTTTAAAACCTGGGGGTTGACAAACATAGACTTCTTCTTTGATCTTCCCGTACAGAAATGCACTTTTCACATCCATTTGAAAGACTTTGAAGTTCTTGTATGAGGCGTAAGCCAGGAAGATACGAATGGCTTCAAGTCTAGCAACTGGAGCGAACACTTCCTCATAATCAATGCCCTCCTGTTGACGAAATCCCTGAACAACTAAACGAGCCTTGTTCTTAATTACCACACCTCGTTCATCCATTTTGTTGCGAAAAAACCATCTTGTTCCTATAGGATACTTTCCTTCAGGTAAGTCCACAAGTTCCCAAACCTTTAGCTTTCTAAACTGATATAGCTCATCCTGCATGGCTTCAACCCAACTTGCATCTCTGACAGCGTCTTCAATGCTGAAAGGTACCGTCTGAGATAGGAAGGCTGAAAGTGCAATATTCAGTTTGTCTGCCTGATTTCTAGTAAGAAAACCCTCAGAGATTGGTCCAATCGTCTGGGTCAACTTGATACATGTCCTCGGGGCTCATCATATCATTCTTTAGATCACCAGTCTTTAATGCTTCAAAGCTGGTCATGAAGGCGTTGAAAAGTTCAACGTGTTCAGTTGCAAACTTTGTTTGTTGAGGATTGAGAGTTGATGGCTGAGGGTTAGTGACACTGGGTTGAGAGTATGGAACAGCTTTTCCTGAACTTGAACTACCACCAATCATTCCATCAGCATACATGTGAGATGAGCTTGAACCCATGTTGCTCACTGGAGTCATTAACGCTAAGTTCTTCATTGTAGTGATGGGAACTGCCTTTGGATTGGTCTGATTCATCTCTCTTTTTGTAATGTCCATTTCAAAGGACTTCAATGTGTTGATGAGATCAGCCAAGGTAGACTAGGCATCAAGATATTCTTTTCTGATTAGCATACACTGGATGCTCCATTCTTTTGGCAATGAATCCAGTAGCTTCTTGATAGAATTTCTGTTGTTTACAGGAATTCCAGCCTTCTTCATCTTTGTCAACATGCTCATGAACCTATCAATGTGCGAGCTCAAACTTTACCCACGAATACTACCAAACATATCATATTCTTTTTGCACCATGTCTTGCTTGTATTGGCGCATCTCTTCGTTCCCTTCGTAGTATTCATTCAATGCAAACCACAGATCATGTGCCGTACCATACTCTTCAAACATGTTGTAAACATCGTTAGATAGGGCCATGGTTAGAGCATCATAAGCCTTATGATCTCTTTGGAGTAATTGTTTGTCAACATCGGTATAGGTGGTTGGATCAGGGTTGAATTCTTCCCCAGTGGCAGTGGTTCTCATGGGAATGTGTGGGCCCAACTGGATAGAGTTCCATTGGGTGAAGTCTGTGACGTAAAAGAATGACCTCATTCTGTTCTTCCAAGTCCCATAATCTTCAGCACCTTTTAACTTAGGTACTCTGGTAGTGGTTCCGGTTTCCAGGTCTTGTTGTGTGATAGGGTTAACAGTTGATTGATTATTGTTACCAGCCATGATTTAGATGAATTTTAGGAATGTGGTATAACAGATTTTAGTTATCAGTCCAGAAAATTGTCCAAGTTCGTAAGTACACAGCTAAGTTCGCAGCTAAGTACGCAGTTAAGTTCACACTTAAGTTCACAGCAGTCTGGATAAGTATGCAGCAACCTATAAGAATATAAACAGCCTTGTCAAGTTGTAGTCTTTGTTAAGTATGCAGCTCGGAAGTATACGTGTGGCTATGCTTCTTGATAAGTTCGCAGATCAGTCAACACTTGGGCATTATAAGTGCTCAGTGTTTACTGATCAGCCTGCGTACTAAATTAAGTGCGCAGACTCACTTAAACTCTCGTTTAAGATTTTAAGTTCGCAGAAACCCTAGCCAAGTACTCAAGACTACACCTTCAGTAAGTGCGCACAGATCCAAGATTTCTGTTTAAGTATGCAGAAACCCTAGATAAGTACTCAAGACAATGAGATGCAATGAGTGCGCAGAGATCAACTTAAATGAACAAGTGCGTAGAAATACAATTTAAAGTGGAACAAGTGCGCAGAAACCCTAGCTGCGTACTAAAATGACAAGTTTAAGTACTCAAAGTCACAAGTATGCAATATATGATCCAAGTACTCAAACTAAGAAACAAGTGCTCAGCTTATGAGATAAGTGCGCAGGATATATGAAATAAGTGCGCAAAAACGAGCTGTAACAAACATAAAACTCAGTTGAATCCTTTCCAAACCATTTTCTGATCAAAATAACATACTTTAAACATTTAGAAACACAATTTTCACGAAATTTGAAGCCAAAATATACGAAAAACACCTAAATTTTAAAGTCTACAAAGAAAATAATCTTGATAATAAAAACTTAACAAGATGAGGGTTTTGGTATCTTAAAGTAGATACAATCTAGAGCACAGAGGCTCTGATACCAAATTGTAGTCCCGAAATACTAGATCTTGTTGAATGCAATAGATTGTTATCACTTGGAAACACCTATTAGTTAGGTGTTTCAAGTGATTAATCCAAGAAACAAAGAAAACTAGATGAATATTGTAAGACCCGACACACACAATGAATAACATGATGATTCCATATCTGATTTGATAATGAATAAACTTGGAATACCACACAAGTACGCACCTATTCAGTGTGCTACAAAGATAATCTCCAAAACCCTGAACCCTAGCTGTGCACACACAAACTATATATAGGCAGCACCTGGGCCTGCGCACTTAACATAAGTGCGCAGGGCCCGTCTACATAAGTACGCAGCCTAGGGTTTGGCTTACTAAACTATGCTATAATTACATGTAAGGTCCTTCAACTATTAAGCTTTACAATAGTCATTCAAAAGTCTCTATTTTGGCAACTGTGGTCTCAATATAACCCAACAGTTATTGATTATGTTGCTGAGGTTTTTAAAAATCATGAATCTGTCTATTCTAACTCTGAGAGAGAATCAGATTCTGAAGCAAGTGTGACTTCACTTGATGATGATGTTGAGCAAATTCTAGTTGAAGCGGACTTTCTGATGACTAAGAAATCCTGCATGATGGATGACGTGTTCACAAAGGTGGATTACTCCAAGTTTTTCGTTGCAAAGGAAGCTCATTTTTGCTTTGATGGCTATGACACAAGCTCCAAAACCGGTAACTTCTAACTCATCTTCTAATGATAAATATTGTGGTAAATGTGATAGGCTTGAAGACGAGGTTAAGCACTTAAAGTATGAACTTGAGAGTGCTAAAATCGCCACCGAGTCTTATCGAAAAGATGAAAGAGGTTTAAATAAAACACTAGACAGCTATAAGAAAGACATTTCAAAATTATCAATAACACTTTCACACAAACAAATTTCCATTAATAACTACATAAATGAAATTGAAGAAACCAAACTTGAAATGGCTAAAATCAAATGTTTTTTTGAAAAAGTGATTAAAAAGTTAGAGAGTTACATCAATGTGGCATATGTTTTAGATCATATTGTCGAGGAACCAGTTAAAGAAAATGTTCAATCCAGTGTGAATTACAAATATGTTCCTTCCCCAGTGTTATTTGAAAATCACAATCTTGATGATATGACACTGGAGAGTTCAGTACAATCGGATTCCACGTCAGAAAACGAATCAAACACTTCTAGTGTTGGAGATCTGAATTCTGATGTGAGACCGATTTTAGGATTGAATGATAAGGGAGTAGTTGCTGTAACTAATGATTCTGATTCAGAGAATGAGGAACCTAGGAAGAATGTTGATATTCCTTTGGAAAATCAAATTTGAACTAATGAGTGTTCATCACCACCTAAGGTTTAACATCCTCCAAAAGTTGTTAACAGACAGAATCAATCAGTTAATCAAACTGAGAAAAAAGAGTCTAGTGACAAACCAGTGAAATTATTTTATCGGATGGAAGGATCCGATAAAATAATTTCTAATGACGAGTATCCTATACAGTTCACAAACTATTCTAAAATTGATAAAATTTGGCAAGAAAGTACGATTTGGTTTCCAAAATCAGAAAGAACCAATGAAATACCACCTGAATTGATTAATTGACCGTAACACCCCAACCGATGGCGGAAACATCGGGATGTCACGTATTGATGATTGTTCAGTAGCTCATGGTAAATAATAAATTTCAATAATTGATTTAAATAAATTACATACAATTGTTCTAGAAGAATTTGTACATCGAAATGAAAAATACTAGATACACATCTTCAAGCATTAACTCTAATATTCAAGCAAGCTATAACCTGAAATATGTTAAGTTTGAAAATATTTTGGGTCAACAAAAGTTGGTGAGAATTACATAGGTTTGAATATTGAATAAAATTTTGTACAATTCGAGTGTCATGGCAACTCTAGTCCACATGTAAAAACAATACTATCCGGTAAATTGTGTGCATAATCAAACCTTGTGACTAGAATATTGTGGTCCATCCCATACGCATATGGTTCACTCATTTTTGTTGCGATAACAATCACCCACGCTACCCATACTGGAGGTAACTTATCCGGGTGGGGTTGTTAGTCCAATAGATCTATCATTGTGTATTGTTGGCGTGTACGGAGTTAATGATTATGCTAGTCTAATTGTGCTTACCATAGTAATGTTTAAGACATAATGCAACATAGATTAACACATAGACACTAATGTTGAATTGCAATTGAAAGTATAACATGTTTCACCCCAAAATAGTGAAAAGGGGCTATGTAAACTCACCTTAGCACAAGTCTTGAATCCTTTGAAATAGGGTAAATGTGGCACAAACAATTCCAAGTATTACCCTAAGTTCAAGGAAATAAAATAATTCTAAGTTTTCTAGTCTAAAGGTATTGTAAGGTTTCTAATTTGGGGAATTGACAATTGATTAATCGTTGATTTAGATAAATTGTTAATGAATTAATAAATAAAGAAATTTAGGAAAATAAATAATTAAAAGAACTTTTTGTAAAATCCTGATTATGGTGTTTGTATTACAATATTATAAATGTGAAAATATTTTTTATAGAATTATTTTCTTAATTATTGAATATATAGTATATTAATTTTTATTTGTCAAAATATAGTATTATTGTCTAAAAATATTAACAATCATAAAGTTTCAAATTAAAATTTATATTTCTGTTCTAAATGAATAAAAAGAATTAATGTAAAATTTTGATGTAAAAATACTGGAAAATGAATTTATTATGAAATATTTATAATTTAAAATAGCAAAAATTAATTAAAAATCCTAAATAAACATTTTTCAGAAATTAAAATTTATTTCAGGAACAATTATTGGTTTTATCTTTAAAATATTTTTTGTTAGATTTTATGAAATTGTTTAGATATTTTTATAGAATTTTGAACTTATAAATGAATAAACTTGTAATATTATATATATATATATATATATATATATATATATTAAATAAATGATTTTTGAAAAACTAAAAATTGTATTATAAACTTTACTATTAGAATAACATAAAATAATTTTTATAGAATTTATTAATAAGATTTGGTATTTTAAAACCATTTAAAAAGAAAATGACAAAAATTATAAAATAAAGAGTTTAAAAAAAAGGTTTGTGGGTGCTTGATCCCAGTTCAGGTTAGGGCATTAGTTACGAAAATGATTGGGGTCACCACACTCGAAACATTGTCCACGAGTAGGCCTAGCATTTTGAGGATTGGGGGCTAGAGCATTCCTAGCAGGGTTATTCTGAGCAGCAAGGATTCGACAAACATTCGCGTGATGTCCGTACTTTTGACAATTGGTACATTGATGACAAGGCACTTGGGTTGGGTGGTGATACTGATAGGTGTTACACTTAGTATGGTTACCGGTATACTATTTCTTGTTGGGTGGGACAGTGGCACCTATTGCGAAATTCCTGGCCTTGCGTCTTCCATTAGTTGAGGACTCGGTTTTAATCTCGATAGCAGGTTGGGGAGTATCTTTCACAACAGTTTTCTTTTCCCGTTTTCGAGTCAGAGTCCTTGCCTTCACATGGTTATCTATTAGGGTGCCCGCCAAACGCTTTGCTTCCTCTAGAGTAGCAGGGTTCCTTCCCCACACCGTGTCCTAAATGTGCATGGGTAAGCCGCCAATGTACTTTTCAATTGCAACAGGCAAGGGGGTGACCTTATGTGGTAGCAGGAGACTAAGTTCATGGAAACGAGTGTTGTAGGCTAGGTTTTCTCCACTGTCTTGGGCAAGATCGTGAAACTCATCTTCTAACTTCTTGATTTCATTACGAGGGCAGAACTCCGCCTTCATGACGTCTTTAGCTTGTTCCCAAGTCAAGGCCAATGCGACTTCAGCTCCGCGAGTCCTTTTCTCTTTGTTCCACCATGTGAATGCCCGCTTGTGAAGGATACTCATAGCATAGCAAACTTTGAGATTGTTAGGGCACTCACTATTAATGAAGGTATTTTCGATACCGTCGAACCACTGAAGGAGGCCAGTGGCTCCTTCATCCCCACTAAACTTAGAGGGTTGCAAGAGTTGAAGTGCTTGAGGGTGCAAACAGGGTGAGCATTCTCGTTCCCATTGCCATTCCCATTGTGATTACCATTCCCATTTCAATTGCCATTACCATTTCCATTCATTTGAACGACTTGAGCCACCAAATTAGGAACTAATGTTGCTATTTGTTGAGCCATTTGCTGGGAAATGATCGCAGTGATTTGGACATCGTCATGGTTGTTGTTATTGTTGATGCATTCACCATCATGATCGTTGTTAATACGAGAGCTGCGACGAGGAGGCATTATCTGTAAGAGACACAATGAAGGTTCAATGAGACATAGGATGAATCACGGATAATGAGGTATAATAAGGAATGTAATCATTTATTCATTAACTAAAACGAATAAACGAAAACGTTGACTTATCAAAGCTTCTAGATTATAATAACATAGTGAAGAAATGCTCAACAATCGGTAGAGGTTCTTACTCACTGACTGGTAGAAGTCTTTTTCCTGCTCAACAGTTGGACTTATTTTTAGATACATTGTATACAATTCAATCACAAGGTTATTTTGCATTACTTACATGTGTGTTTAGAGTCATAGAAGGACACAAAACCCTAATGTAAGGTAAATTGGTGATTGCGGTCCGGAACGTAATCATGAATTTACAGGTACGTTAAGGTGGTGTGAAATTCTATCAAGGTTTTCGGTAGAGAAACTAATTATAAACTCTAGTTACCTGGTAGTTCATTTAGCCTTTCTATAGTCCATCAACTCATGCATTTCTTTTAGGATTTCTAAAACTTAAGATTCTTATTTGCCTTGCGATTCCAAGACACACCTAATCCTACCCTTAAAACTCACAGATAACAAACCTCTTATCCAAATTATTCGAAAGCAGATTATTCTATAAATTCATGTCATGCTTTAACCCAAAATTTTCAAAACCACGGCTGCCTTAATTTCTACCCAACCATCCTCAAACCTGTGTTTTTAAATAACTTCGGGACGAAGTTTCCAAAAGTAGGGGAGACTGTAACCTCACGAATTTTCCCATTTATTTTGAATTAAAGTATTTCCCGATCCATGATATAAAGTCTAATTTATTTCTAAGTATTCTTATCTTTATCCGTGCACTCTATTTTTCTAAGTTCCTTTTATCATTGTACTAAAAAAAAAAATCTTCAATCATGACATATGTCATATCCTAATTCTATTTATAAAATCGTCATTTTATAAGACGGTGTTTTTATTTTCTAATTCAAACAAATGATTTTTTTTATTTATTTCTTATTTAAAGCTAATCATTTTTTCAATTACATTTATAATCTCAAACAAGGAAGATATAAATTCATTTCAAAATAAAGTCTTAGTCATAGTCAAAGTCTTAGTCCTAGTCAAAGTCTTAGTCAAATAGTCAATTCATCATAAAACCTTACTTTATGGTGTTGACCAATTTTAATGGCTAATTGAATCCAAAACTAGTATAAAAACTCACCTATGACCCATTATACTTTGCACCTCTAAATTGATTGTTTCAATCCGATTAAACTTTCCCTCATACCTTTCTTCTATAGTCTATTACTTCTACAATTGAAGCTTTGATTATAAGCTCTTGTAATTGGCAACTTTGGGGCTACACATATTCTATTTCTCGAGACTTAATACTTTGCTAAGGTGAGTTTACGTAACCATGTTTATGCAATTCTTCATACTTGCAACATTATACTTAAGCAATTCTACATGCATGTCTAGTTGTAAACTTTAATGCCTCATGAATTAGACAACAACAACAGTTTCAACGAGTTTCAACGAGTTTCAACATTACATAATCATTAGCTATGGCCAAGCCGGCAATACTCAATAATAGATTTATTGGATTGACAATCCCACCCGGATACGTGTACCTCCTACATAGGTAGCGTGGGTGATTGTTATCGTTCCAACATATTATTAAGGTGAACCGTGGATGACGGGATGGACCTAAACTAGTCGGAGGTTTGATTATGTCGATTCAACATATCATGTTTATTCATGTAGACTTAAACTTACGATAGACATATGAATTGCTAAACTTTTATTCTTAAACATAATTGCGTGACATGGCTTATGTATTCTCACCAACTTCTAGTTGACCCCCCCATTTTTCCAAACTCAACAGGAAATACTGATGCTTGAAGTCTAGAGCTAGCATGAGGAGATATTTGAAGTTTTAAGCTTTGTTTGATTATTTGATGTAGACTTTAATGTAATTCAATTTTGTAATGAAATAAAGGATTATTTAAACATATGTATTACCATGAGCTACTGAACAATCATCAATACGTGACATCCCGATGTTTCCGCCATTGGTTGGGGTGTTACAGGTGTGATTACAAGAAGCTGCTTGGAAATTATGTGAAGATTAGAGACGCAAAGAAAAATTCTCTCAAACAACATGTTGAACCTAAAATGAGCGTAAAACAGAAAAAGATATTGAGGATTAAACTAATGAACAAGGCGCTTGAGTATGAAGAACACCAATCCAAGCAATAGCCAAGGGGGAGTTTGTTGATACATACGTGTGGCTATCTCTTTGGATTCAATAATAACAGGCGTTTAACTTTTGAAGATTGGAAGACCAAGACTCATTCGACTAGTCGTAGGGTAGAATGAGATTCAATGAGCTCAGTATGGGTCGAACGAGCTCATTTGACCCTTGCAAGGGTCGAATGTGCAGTCTATAAATAGGTTAAGTTTGTTTGAGAAGTTAAGTAGGTGTGTCATTTGAATGTGTATTTTGTGTGTGTTTTCAGGAGAGGTCTAGAAAGTTCTGTGTTTGAGTTTATCAGTGTAATCAAGTACTTTAACGTTAAAATTTAAGTGATTATTAATGAGAATGATTATTAAAATGGATTTCTATGTGTCTTATTGATTGATTATCATATTGCATACGATCTAGTGTTTCCACACCTGGATTGTTCTACTCGTGTGATATATTGTGTGTTTTCTATAAAATCGATCCTTTACACAGATCTTTCTCAACATTCTATTAATTCAGCTTCCGTCTCATTTCCTCCAGATGTTCTTCCCCTTGAGGATCACAGCCTTTAATCACAGACTCAGTAAAAGGTTGCTTGGATACTACAACCTCACTAACATCTTCACCTAACTCCACCTCTAAATCACCCTCAATCAGGTTCTAGTCATGCAAGTTGTCTGGTATAAACTGTTCGGTCAAAGAGGATTAACAAGCCTATTAACCTTAGTTTAATATCCACTCTGCAACTTTTGTTTAGACAAGTGCTAATAGTTAAAGGAGAGTGCTGAAAAGGAAACTACAAGTGCTTAAGAGTAAAGTCCTAAAGGTGAACCAGATAATCACCTGAAGAACAACTTTGATTATTTACTCATCAGAAGTTGATTGGTCTTTAGTAGTTCTGATAGAAGCTTCCCACCGCCCTTGAACTTTAACAGTTTTGTATTATATTAGTTTTGATTACTTTTAATATATTTTTGTACAAGTTCCAATACTACAGCATGGTGTAGTACTTTAGTATTGGATTTATACTTTGTGACATCCGGGAACCAAGCACACACTATTCTAGCTGGCTTTATTGTTTACTTGCTGAATTTTGGGACGAAATTCTTTTCAACTTGGGGATGATGTGACACCGCGCATTTTCAGGTTCTTACTTTAACTGAACTCTAGTTAACTTGCATGTGCATACGTGACTAAACACTTGACTAGGGTTAGTTAGGAAGGTCTTCATATATGTTATAGGGTAATAACATATGTTATGTGATAATAACATATGTTACATTATAATAAGTAAAGTTATCATCACAATGCACACACGAGTCCTATATCCCGAACGTTGGTGATTTGTCTGGCATATATAATAATGTGTACAATTGAATTATGATGAACGTGAAGTTACATGTTTATGTGGATTACATGTTTATGTGAATTACCTCTTAACTGAAAGTTAATATGTAAACCATGCAAATTACGTGCACCTTATGATTGATATGCTATGAGATAATAAAAACAATAGTTTTTATGCAATTTAGGGTGATTAATATCATCGGGCCCGGTATTGGACTAGAACATGACTAACGGGTTCGGTTAATGGACTATAAGGGGCCCTAATACCCAATTGCTTGGGCAACAAGCCAAGCCCCTTTATAATTAGGAGACAAAAAAAAATAAAACCCTAACCCACCCCCCTTATGCGTCGTGAACTCCCACCCCAACCCCTCTCTCAATATTCAATCAAACAACACCTCTTTTTCACTAATTCAAGTTGATTTGGGTGCAATCTCTAGGCCTTGAGGAGTTTAGCATTGCAAGGTATACATTTTACATGTTTCTTGATGATTTACAATACTTGAAAAGTTTTAAAAACCCTAGAGATTGCATGTATAAAAATCGCATATAGGGTTATGTGGGTGTTCTTGAATGTTCATTGTGATTTGATGATGATGGTTGTTGTTAGTAATCATAATTAGGGTTTTTATATGATAATATAGGTATTTAATCAGAATAATATGAGTTATGCATGTATTAGAGATTTTTATGCATGATTAGGGTTTGTGAATAACTTGGGGAGCAAGTTTCAGTTTCTGGCAGATTCGTTAAGGTGTTTTGTAGGGGCTGTATCTCGATGTTAAATTGATTGTTTTGATGATTTCTTTGCATGATTGTAATGTACAAGGTCTTAGCTTTTCATAATGGGCAAAACCATCAGATTTGGACACCGTTTGAGTCGTTTTTGGAATTTTATTTGGTTAGGGGTCATATCAGATTTTCGGATTTGTGAATTGGGTTAACTTTAAATGGTCATAACTTGAGATTTACAAGGAATTAAGTTATGAAATTCTTACAGTAGGTCAATATTGGAAAAATTGAGCTTTTCCAAGTGGATTCATCCCGTTTGGATGAATACACAATTTTTGAGAATTTTTCTACTAAACTGACCTGTTGAGGAAATTTTCTGGACATAGCTGTGTTGTTCGAATTTTCATAATTTTTGTGTTTGGTTTTAAGACAAAAAAAATTGGGTTTGCAACCGAATCCCCATGAATACTCAGTAAAAATTTGGGACTTTAATTCATTCGTTAAGTATTTTAAATAATTCGTTTTTCATAGCGCACAATCTGTCCTAAAAACGCAGATTGTGTACGGGGTCTTTATGTGACTATTTGGAATTGTATGTGGTATGTAATTGACATGTACTTGTGTGAAAACTTGTATGAGATGTATTTGATGTATTAAACTGATAATAATCACTATGATCACCAACGAGATACGTAGGACATACTTGAGCATGTAGAGTCATTAGGTGTCACTACACGGTTTTGAACATTTAAAAGTCTCGGATAAACGAGTTATATGGTGTGTTGGTTATGCACATATACTCACCTAGTGACATTTGTATTAGGGTGTCGGTAGCATACTTTACTTGCGGGTCAGATTTCTTTTGCTTGCACACTAAGGTGAGTTTCACTACTCTTTTTCTCAAAAGCATGCGTCTCAGGTATGAGACAACTTACTTAACATTTTTCTAGTCCGGTTTGGGACTACTTACACATCCCGGGTTGGGATGCTATGGATCCCTGTGTGGGTCGTTTACTTTGCTAGTTCACAAACTGTGTCCTTGATGAACTAAACCAACTCTATCATCTGTAAGTCCTCACGTACCGAATGAGTTGCCGGGATTGGCAAGCGGGTTATTAGTTGATAGCGCTATTAGGTCTTACAAACCTCACACCGGCTCGTGGAGCGCGGGCGTGAACTATAACTTAACGAAACTTTATCATTGTGGATAGACAATGATGTCAGGCATGCGGCGCACTTTTGTGGCTACACGTACATAGCAGTTCGGTATATTCGGTGTTAGTTATCATGAATGGGTTAGCTACCCTTGACATGCGACGAACTAATGGTTACACGGTTCTAGGAACCAACTCAATTTACTTGATTACGTGGTTTTGGAAACCAACGCATTTTCATACTCAATTACTTTACTTTGTGAACTCACCAGCTTTATGTTGACACACGATTTACATGCTTTTGCAGGTAGTTAGCTACCGTTGCCAGGATTAGAAAGCACTGTACACTTCACTGCATTTGGGGTCTTGGGCATACACATAAATTACATATTATGCTTTTACCTTTTCTCTCATATGGTTTTAATTTGGGCGCGTTCTTTTGCGCATGGTTTTTAAAAAGCTTTAACTTTGGTCTACGCTTCCGCAGCTTAACTAAACTTGGTTTTTGAAAACGAACTAAATGGTTTGGGCATTTAGAGTTCGTTCATGTGACTTATGGCTATGGGATCCTGGTTTGTCATGCGCCTCGCTATATAAACCCCGCAGTGGAAATTTGAGGGTGTGACATACTTTGTATGTACGTTTACTTCTGTCTATAAATAGATGGGTTCACACCATCTATTACATACAGGATAGACTTTGCAGATTTCCACTTTCGAATATGTGAGAACCATTTGATTATTCACAACTGTTATATCATTTACTATTTTGATTCTTATATACACTTGTGCTATTTTAGTTAATCGTTTGAGGGGGAGCATTTATTGATATTAAAAGTGAACTGTTAACTTAGAACAATTATTATTATTCCGTTGCATTTACTTTGAAACATTAATTGTTCAAGACCGAACTGTGAAACAACTGATCCAACAATTAGTATCAGAGCTCTGGTTTATCGGATAATATATCAATCTAACAAATTGAGAATCAGACAAAGGATCTTATTGTATTCAATCAAGAATAACAGTTCATTTTATTATTCAATCCATCACTTTGAGAAATAGTTAATCAATCAAACTTCTTAAAAATGGATCCTCATAATACTGGATCTGCTAATAAGCCTCCCATGCTAGTAAGAAATGAATATAATATCTGGCAAAGAAGAATGGCACATATGTTATCACAGCAAAACACTGGTCCGTCATGTATGGACCCCATAAACCAGTGATTATTGATCCAGAAACTAAAATAGAAAAAGTCAGAGAACCAAAAGACTACACAGAAGAGGATTTCCTAAAACTTGAGCTTGATGCAAAAGCTTTCTCTATGTTGGCAATGGCTCTCCCAAATGAAATATATGTTGGGCTTATACATTGTGAAAGTGCCAAAGAGCAGTGGGATAGCCTCAAAGAACAGTTTGGAGGAATTGAAGAGGTGATTGCCAATACCAAAGAAATCTTCGCTCAACAATATGAAAGTTTTACTCATGTAAATGGAGAAACTTTGACGTAACAACTTGAAAGATTTTCTTCACTTATTTCTAAGTTAAAATTAAATGGATAGTCCTACACAAATACATCTATGTTACATAGATTTTTAAGGTCTCTACCAGAGAAATGGGAAACTTACTCCATAGTTCTTAGGTCAAGTTCAGATTTTGACTCCCTAACACTCACAAAATTACATGGGAGATTATTAACTTTTGAAAGAGAAATTAATCAAAAGAAAAGGATACAAAATTCTGGTAAAACTGCTGATGACTATGTTCCTGGTAGTTCAACTTTGTTGGGACAAAATTCCTCATCTTGTTCAAATTATTTTGGTTCTTTTGATCACATTGACATCACAGCAGGGATCTTATCAGAAAGATCCTATTTAGCCTATAACAATGATGAAAATCAAACTACTGATAACATGTGTTTTATACTTGATGACTTAAAAAATTTTAGTAGTGATGATTTAGAGGAAATGGATATTTTACACCAACTGTCCATGATAAGTATTAAAACTAACAAATTTTACAAAAGGTCAGGTAGAAAATTTCCAGGATTAAATAACCAAACCAATGTTGGTTTTGACAAATCTAAACTTAGATGTCACCAGTGTCATAAGTTGGGACACTTTGCTAGAGAGTGTAGTAGCCCTAGCTACAACAATCACATGGAAGTGCTCATTTTTCATTCTCACCAAACTACATACAATCTCAGGCACCATCTCCACAAATCCAATACGTGCCTAAGATTCAGTATGTTCAGATGCCCATTCAAAAATACGGCCAACACCAATAACAAATGCCTTCCACTGCTGCTGCTCAACCTCCACAACCTCAACAACCCAGTCAACAGTCTTTTCACTTCTGGGATTGTTGATTGGAGAAGCCATCCATATGAGCAAACCTGAATGCAATCCAGATGTTGACAACAAGGTCTTTGATATCAACTAGGGAGAACCAGATAATGGCAGAAAGAACTTTGGCTTAATTGCTTTTGAGGCATCTTCCTCTAATTCTGCTTTATCACAGTGGCTCTCCCGAGGTCTAAATAGCATTTGGTATGTTGATAGTGGAGGCTCAATGCACATGACATGACGCAGGAACCTAATCAACAATTTCAAAAGTCAAATAGAAGGATCTGTGTCCTTTGGTAACAAACCCAAGGGATATGTGCTTGGATATGGTGATGTATCCTCTATCTAAAGAACAGTTTGACAAGGTCAATCTGGTTGAAAACCTGGAGTACAACTTGCTTAGTGTATCTCAAATGTGTGATAAAGGATATTTTTCACTTTTCACTAAAACTGCTTGCAAGATCATTTAACCAGAAGGCCAAAAGTTGACTGAGAATATTATTAAAGATCATACTTTGTTGATTGCCAAAAGATGTGGCAATATCTATGCAGTGGACACTAAAAAAGACAAATAATGAACAACACTGCTTGTTTTTCTCAAAAGCATCAACTTCTGAATCAGACCATTGGCATAGGAGACATGGCCATGTGAACTTTAAAACCATAAATAAAGTCACAAAATGAGCTGGGTCAGGGGTCTATCCTTGAAGGAATATCAGTGTAAAGAACACTATGTTACCTGCCTTAAGGGAAAATGGAATAAGTCCTCTTATAAGTCTATTGAAGAATCCAAAACTACTGCATGTCATCAACTACTCCATATGGACTTATTTGGACCAGTCAAGATTATGAGGCTTGGTAAGAAGAAGTACTGCTTAGTCATCATTAATAACTACTCATGATTCACATGGGTCTTCTTCTTATTTTCCAAGGATGAGACAACTAAAATAATGAAATTCTTCATTCTACAAGTAGAGAAACAATATTCTCTCTATGTCAAAGTCATTAGAAGTGACAATGGGACAGAGTTCAGGAACAAAACTTTGGATGACTTCTACTTTTCTAAAGAGATTGTTAGACAGTTTAGCATTTCCAGAACTCTTGAACAAAATGGTGTTGTAGAAAGGGAGAATAGGACATTAATTGAAGCAGCAAGAACAATGTTTCCCTGATTCAAGCCTACCACTTTATTTTTGGGCAGAAGCAGTTAACACAGCTTGTTATGTTCAGAATAGGGTCCTTATCAACAAAAGACATTTCAAAACTGCTTATGAAGTCCTTCATTGCATTAAGTCCATTATTTCCTTCTTCAGGGCTTTTGGATGTCAATGTTTTATTGTAAACATCAAGGACTCCATTTCAAAGTTAGCTACTATAGTTGATTCATGTTATATTCTTGGTTATTCTTCCACAAGGAAAGCTTACAAAGTATTCAATTCAAGAACCAAGATTGTAGAAGACACACTGAATGTCAAGTTCATTAAGTCAAAACATGCACTAATTCTTGCACATCCTGCTGAACTCTTTGTCCTTGACAGTTTTAACTTTGGACCTGAAAACACAGTAAACAACTCATCTAAACCCATTTATTATGGTGATCAAGGGTTTGATGATGGTCCTCTTTCATGGACTCCCAATACTGTTTGCAAGTCAACTCCGAAACCAATAGAAGTTCCCCAAAATTCTGATCCTACAATCCAAATAACTACTGATTCAGAAGCCTAAACTCCTGATGCAGCTCCTAAAACTTCTGATACAGCCCAAACAGCTGAATCAGATATTATTAACCTCAGTGGTTTGTTTCAAGAAACACAAGACCCATTGTTCAAACCCAAGATCATCTGATTGAACATAAAGATCATCCATTGGAACAAATCCTTGGTGATATAGCTTCAGGGATGCTGACAGGAAACCAGCTTTCCAACTTCTGCTTTTACACTACTTTCATTTCATAGTTGAAACCCAAGAAATACCAAGAGGCCCTCAAAGAAAACAATTAGGTGGAAGCTATGCAGGATGAGTTGCTACAATTCAAGAAGCAACAGGTTTGGGAAATTTATCCCTTACCTCCTAACAAGCTACCAATTGGCACAAGATGGGTATTCAGAAACAAACAAGATGAAGCTAGTCTGATTATTAAGAACAAAGTAAGACTGGTGGTTCAAGGTTTTTCCCAAGAAGAGGGAATTGATTATGATGAAACCTTTTCACCAGTAGCAAGGCTTGAAGCCATCGGGTTATTTTTAGCCTATGCAATTTCCAACAAAATCATAGTTTTTCAAATGGGTGTTAAAAGTGCATTTTTATATGGAAAAATAAAAGAGGAAGTGTATGTTTGTCAACCACCTGGCTTTGAGGATCCTTCTCATCCTGATTGGGGTTTGCAAACTAGGGAAGGCTCTATATGGGCTAAAATAGGCTCCAAGAACTTGGTATGACACACTTCCCCACATTTTTTGTTGAAAAATCACTTCACAAGAGCTTCCATTGACAAAACACTTTTCATAAAGCATGCTGGAAATCACATCCTACTTGTTCAAAATTATGTTAATGATATCATTTTTGGATCAACAAACACGAAACTGTGTAATGAATTTAAGAAACTCAGGCAATAAAAATTTGAGATGAGTACCATGGGAGAACTGCAGTACTTTCTAGGATTACAGATTAAACAACAAACAAATGGAACATTTATATATCAATAAAAATATGTTAAAGAATTATTAAACAAATTTTCTTTACAAGACTGTAAATCATGTTCCACTCTCATGAGTCCAACCACACAAGTTGAACCTGATGATCATGGAACAGGTTGACCAAAACATGTATAGATGTTTGATTGGGTCTGTAGGTGCATAAATGTGACTATCACTTTGGATTAAAAAAGAAATGGCGTTTATCATTGAAGAAATGAAGTTTTGGAAGCCCATTCGACCATACGTGGGGTCGAATGGAAAACAGCTAGGTCAAATGAAAGTTTTGTTATGTATGTTTGGTTGGTTCGAGCTCCGAAAGGGTCGAACAAGGCCATTCGACCTCAGCAAAGGTCGAATGAAGCTCTCTATATATAGTTTGAGTTTTGTTTTGCAGGTTAAGTCTTGGTCATTCGGTCTAGGTGTTGTGTATGTTTTCATAGGTGAGTCTAGAACTTTTTGAAAGTGTGTTTTCATTGTAAACTAAGCTTTTATTGATTGTAATAAATTGTTTATCAATGAAGATGATTATTAAAATAGATCTTTCGTTTTATGATTTGTCTACTATCATTTTGCATGTGATTTAGGGATTCCGCACCTAAATTGCTCTGCTTGTATGATTATACAGTTGATTTCTTACAATCGGGTCCTCTACAAAGTGGTATCAGAGCTTTGCTCAAACATACAATTGCAAATTGATAATTTTCAAACAGATTTTTCATCAAAAGGACCTAAAATTTTTTTGTTTTCCATGAACATTGCATAAGGATGGAGATTGATTGGTTTAGACTTGTTTTTACGGATAAAATCAAAATGTTTTCACAAAACTAGATCTCCATCAAATCTGAAGAAAAACCTAATTAATATCATTGAAATCCATCAACATTTGAAAAATTCAGATTAAATTAACTGATTTTTGAAGAAAAAAACCATTTTTCAAATGGGTCAGGTTCGAATCAGAAAGTTTTAGGTCGATCAAGTGAGATTTTTGGGTCGATTCAGTGGTTTTGGGTCAAACCACTGGGATTTTAGGTCGAACCAGGTGTATGTTCTTCATTCTGAGTGTGTTGTGTTTTCATTTGAGCCCTTAACCTTACGGGTGGTCGAACTAGGTTATTTATTAGGTCGAACCTGAGTCTTTGTGTTAGAGTTTCTCATTCCAGTCAATCTTTGGGGTCGAATTAACTTACTTTGCTTCATTTGAACCCACGATTACCTATTCTAGTTCGAACCAGATTCTGTTTTCCAAGATTTTCTAAGTGTTAATATTCCGAGCATTATGGAAAACATTTGGGGATTTCCGATGACACCTAGACGTGCTACAACACAATAACAACATGTTCTTATGAATCCTTGGGCAGTTGCATCACAGAAGACGAACACACAACCAACACAGCCGATTAACTACCTTCTCGTACCAAGTTCAACACCACAGTCTATTAATCCACAACAAATTCCAGACTATTGGGGAGTTGCAGCCGCAGCGGTTCAGAATCAGACTTCTAATGCGATTACTACTCTGATCAATGACTTATCATCAGGTAGTGGTAATCGTCTGCCAAAGTTGTTGAATATGTCTAAATATTATCAATAGCAGAAGAAGTTCAAGATTCATCTAGAAGGCATGGGACTGGAAGTTGGAGAGGCTTGGCTAATGATCATGAAGGGATATGGTCCGCCAATGGTTGAGAACACAAATGTACCTATTCCTCTCGAACACTTAAAAGATGACGAGAAGAAGAATTATACTGTAGAGAAAAAGGCGTTTTCTCAATTGTCTCAGGTCTTAACCACAAATTTGTTACATCAGTTTCGATCGTGTACTACTTCAAAACAATTATGGGATTTTTTGAAGAATCGACATGATGGTAATGACAAGACTAGAAGGATTCGCATGGAAGAGCTTAGAAAGGAGTTTGAAAATTTTAGCTATGTTGGAAATGAAACATTGAAGGAACTCATTCCAAGATATTGTCATTTGTTGTCAGAATTAACAAACTATGAGATCACTATTCCTATGACTAAAATAGTGGACAAGTTTGATAATTCGTTGCCTCCATATTAGGGACAAGATGTAGAAGTACTAAAAGAAAAAGATGCATATCAGTACTGGACCATTAATGAGTTCATACAGAAGTTGGAGAACAAAGAAATGGAAGAAAAGAGGAAAGCCAAAAGAGCACAGTTTCCAATAAATCCGAAGCTGTATCATGCTACATCATCTTCCTCTGTGTCTAATCCATCAAGAGGAGCGAGTGTTGCACCTCACGTTGTTTGTGTATCAAATGTTGTTGAACCACAAAGGAGTCCAATCAATTACTTGGCCCTAGGACCGACTTACACACCAACTTCTTTCATACCAACTCAACCTCAAATGTCTGTAGCTTGTTATACATCATCTGTGAGAACACCTCAACAACAACAACAATAATATGTTGCTCCAATGATAATACAAGGATCCTCAAGCCAAAGTCCAATTGTGTTGGAAACCTCCAACACTATAGAAGTGGCACAACAACACATTGCTCTAGTTTCAGCAATGGTCACTTCATAAAACGGACTGGTGGCAAGTCAGATTGGAAACAACAATCTGACAAATGAAACTGATTGATATCCAATGGGCGTTTGCAATCATGATGAGAAGAGCTACTGAGTTCATAGAGAAGACTGGCAGATTTAATCTCGCTACTTCACCGAACACTTCCTATGGTTTCAACAAAGCCAAGGTGACTTGTTTTAACTGTTGAATCAAGGTCATTTTAAGAGAGAATGTACCCAACATATGCAACAAGGTAATCAAAACCAATTTAACTCTAATTACCAAAACCGTCAATCACAAAACCAAGTTACATACCAAAGCCAAAACAACAACAACTATCCACAACAAATCAATTACCAAAACCGACAAAACACCTCACAAATAACACACCAAGACAAACATCCACAACCAACCAAAACCAAACTACACCTAATCCAACCAGAACCATTGTTCCTATTTCTACACCAAACACTCAACCGCAGAATGAGAATCAGGCATTGGTGATACAAAAAGATGAAGGTTTTGATTGGAACACTAAGCAATTGGGTGTTGAAGAGGTTACCGGTGGTAATGTTGCATGTTTTGCGCTAGAGATGGTAAACTAGGAGCCGGTGATAGTTGATTATGATTTGGTTTCTTAGAAGGTTTCTGAAGTTGTGATTGAGGAGATAGTTTAGGAGGTTCTAGAAAATCTTGCTGAGAAGGTTGAGGAATCGGTTACTAAAACGATTTCAGGGACGATTACTGATTCTGTTACTGATGTCTCTGATGAACCAGAGTCTGTATATTCTGATTCGGAAAGCGAGTCTGACTCGGAGGCTAGTGTTAATTCTCTTGATAATGACATTGATCAATTGCTAGCCGAAGCGGATTTTCTGATGATGAAAAAGTCATGCATGGTGGATGATGCTTTCACAAAGATTGATTATTCCAAGTTTTTTGCAGGAAAGGAAGCTCACTTTGCATTGATGGCCATGACAGATCCGCCTAAACCGGTAAGTTCTAACTCTACTTCTAGCGATAAATATTGTGGTACTTGTGATAGATTAAATGATGAGGTTAAGCAACTTAAGCATCAGCTTGAGAGTGCTAAAATCGTTATTTAATCATGTCGTAAGGACGAGCATGATATAAACAAAACACTAGAGGGTTACAAAAAGGATGTTTATAAATTAACTAAAACCATTTCTTTGAAACAAATAGCCATTAATAATTACATTGATGAAATTGAAGAAACTAAATTGGAAATGGCAAAAGTCAAGTGTTTTGCTGAGAATATCAACAAAAAGCTAGAGAGTTATAAGCATGTTCATATGTTTTGGAACACATTGTTGAGGAACCATCACAATCCAGTATTGCAAACTACAAAGTTGTTCCTTCCCTAGTGTTACTTGAAAATCATAATCTAAATTCAGTAACACCGGAGACTTTAGTAAAATCGGATTCCTCATCAGATAACGAATCAAACACCTCAAGTGTTGGTGATCCGAACTCCGATGTTAGACCGATTCTTGGATTGAATGATGAGGGAGTGGTTGCAGTAACTGATGATTCGGATACTGAAGATGAGGAACCTAAGAAGAATGTTGATATTCCATTGGAAAATCATATTCGAACAACTGAGACAGTATCACCTTCTCAGATTCCACATCCTCAGAAGAATGGCAACAAAATGAATCAGTCAGTTAAGAAACTAGAAAAGAATGATTCAGTTGAGAAACCCGTGAAGGTTTTCTATCGGATGGAAGCATCCGATAAGATAATCTCGAATGATGAATATCCCATACAGTTTTCTAATTATTCTAAAATTGAGAACATACGGCAAGAGAGTACCATTTAGTTTCCTAAACACGAAAGGACAATGATATTCCTCCCGGACTTATTAAGTGATTGTATGGTGATGATTCTAAACAACCAAGGGTTCATGTCACCGAGTTTGTGAAGTCAAAAGAAAAGGTTAACGGATTTTATGAACTGGCTTACTTGATGGAGCCCGCTCCAGAGAGTTTATGGCGAAAGTGTGTTGATGACCAACACCCGGTTAATTCATTCGCTAAACCAAATGCTAAAAATTCATTTGAGGAATACCGTGCATGTTTCAAATGTGGGGAGAGAGGGCATTTACTTGCTCACTGCCCATATGTGAGACACAAGAGGCACAAAGTTGAGAGAAAGCAGAATCATAGGAATTCAGTGGATGATTATTCTCAAAGACGGTCTTTTTCACAAAGACAGTTTTACCCTCAAAGACAACAGTTGTACAACCAAATTGATTTTATCAAAAGAGGGAAAACCATCCAATTGTCTATGATAATAGAAACCAAATCGCCATGGAGAAGAAACTGAAGAAACCTGTCGTAAACTCGGCTAAGGACAAACAAAAGGTTTACCTAAAACCTGCTGTGAAGTCATCAGTTAGACCTGTATCTGTTAAATCAGATAAGGTAGCCAAGAAAGTTTCTTTCATGAACGATACAACAAAACCTATTGAGGTTAAACAACCTCAAATAAGGATTCTTAGACGTTCAGAACTGCTAGGATCTGAGTTTGATTGTTTTGATTTGTTTAAAGTACAATGAGAAATGAATGAAGTTAATATATATGGAAAGTGCAGCGGAATGATAAACTATAATCAAAACAAAATGAATAAATGTTTTCTTAATCGAAAGCTTTCATTATATTGAAAGATTACAATCAAATACAAGTACTCCCCCTCAGCCTGATCACTCTGTGATTGTTTGTCTGAGAGAATGTTGTGAGTGACCAATAAAACAGTACAAGCACTGTTCTATTTATAGACAAATCTAAACCACTGGTGACCTAGGTTGACGTCACCTAAGATAGTGACCTCTAACAGAATAACAACATAAAACATCTGCCCTATGCAAACTACTGTTATATTACAAAACACTGTAAGGTAAACTACTGTTGAGGAAAACTCTGGTTGTCTTGTATTATCTGTTGGAGCCTAAGTGTTGTTGGCTCCAACAGACCTTTAGTCTTCAGTACCTGATCAGCAGTTGTTCTTCATCAGACCTTTGGTCAGTAGTTGTTCTCTATCAGTTGTTATCCAGCAGTCCTTTGTAGCAGCAGTTGTCAAAGCAGTTGTTTGGGTGGAACAGTTATTAGGGTCAACAGTCTTTTGGGAAGAGTATGTTGTAAAGACTGTTTATTTATGTGGATCAACTGTTAGTATATTTTGGCTTTTCAATCATCTGTTTTTCTTCAGGTCAGCAGACCCAATAATCTCCCCCTAGAACAGATGATGCCAAAACTAGACTTTATTCTTGATCTTTATTCCTCATCAGACTTTCTCTGATTTGACCTTTGAATTGTAACTCAAAGTTCAAAGAGTAGAGGTCTTCTGCATCTCTTTCAAGCTCAAGGTTCAGCAGTGTTTGGAGGTCATCTGGACACAGGCTATATGCATCATCCATGCTTAGCTTTTGAGCTTCTTCATCTGACCTGAGCAAAGTCAATTCATGGGTGTCTTTGTTGACCTTCCATTTTAGAATTTTTGAGTCAGAGGATTTGCTGAGATGCACCTTTATTTTGGATGAGTTTGGTGATGGAGGTCTCCTAATGAGTTCTCTGAACTTTTCAGTAATGGGATCTGAGAAAAAGTGTACTTGATTGAAGAGGCCCTCCTTTATATAAGTATCAGCAAACTTGTTCTGATCCTCTTCAGACATTTCTTTCTTTTTCTTGCATTGTCTTCTAGCAGCAGCTGATAGATCAGAAGTATCAAGTAGGCTGTCTAATGTAAAAGCCTGTTGAGGTCTCTTCATCAGTGGTTCATCAGAGTAGACAGGTTTTCTGGGCAGGTTAGGGTCTTTCTTCCAGTTTCTTATATGTTTCAACCTACCTCAGCTCAGACCACCTTGCAACAGACCTCATCTCCCCATAGTCAGTAGCCATAATTTCTTGTCTCATTCTTTTGAATTTCAAGGCTCTGGCTGGATCTCTGCCTTTACTAAAATCAGGGGCAGAGACCTTAGCTGGGGGATTCTTGGCCATCTCTTCAATTCTTAAAAGTTCTTCTCTGAGAGCATGAGTGGTGCAGCCTGCAAACTATTTCTTGTTTGCTTTATAAGGCATGGTTGCCAAGATCTATTCAAGAAGTGATTCCCTAACCTCCCTTTCCATGTCACTGCTGAAAGGCATGGTAGACATGGAGTTGCTCAGGGTCTTAGCAAAATCTTCAATCATTCTCAATTTTCTAAACTCTGCTAAATGGATGCCCTGAGCAGTCCTGTCATCTTTCCCTTTGCATTTCTCTTTTATGATGGCATCTGCCTGTTCAGCCTTGTATTTTAGATATGTGTCTATGTTTAGGGGAACAGGAAAATGTGGAAGAGGAGGGAAAGATCTTTCAGATGGTTGTTCAGTATTATAGAAGGATTGCATTTCCCCCTTGAGTAGATCAAGTTCAAGGGGATACTGAACAGCCAATGGTGTGATGGTTGGTGGTGGTCTATGGGAAGTGAATTGTGATGTGTGTGGTGAGAATGATGAAAGTGGAATGGCAGATATGGGTGTAGATTGTGTGGTTGAAGTAGTAGGTGGTGATGTATGAATGTTTTCATCCTGTACAACAAAAGTAGATTTCCTCTTCCTTTTGTACAAGATTTTTGGTGATGGTGGTGTAGAGGCAGTGGTGGTGTTAACATCTGTTGGCACTTTTGTAGGACCAGCAAATGTTTGGGATTTAGGTGGTGATGTGGTTGTAGGTTCAGATGTTGGTTTGGTGGTAGTGGTGACAGGTTCAGATGTTATGGTGGTATCAGTGGTTTGGGTGGCTGTAATGGTTTTGATAGCAGTGGTTTTAATAGCCAGTTTAGATGGTGGTTTTATGATATGTTTGGCAGGCGTTTTCTTCCTCTTAGAGGAACCCACATCTTCAACTTCCTGCTGTTGTTCCCTTTTCTTTTGTATCAAAGCCTCTGCCTTGACTTCCAAAGTGTCAGCCCTCTTTTGCTTATCTTCAGTAGCTTTTTCAGCTTCTTCATTAGCAGAGTTGTCTACTTCTTTAGCTTTGCTGGTTTGTTGTTGTTGTTGTGGTGCTGTTTGGGTAGACCCTGGTTTGTTAGCAGACTTTGATTGACCTTTTTGTGAAGGTGGACAACCAAAGGGATCTAGCTTTGGCAATCTATCTCTGCCACTCTCCCCCTTTTTGGCATCATCAGCTGTGAATTCATCATCATCTTCATCTCTGAGAATAGTGGTAGGGGCAGAGCCAGTGGTCTTCAGCAGATGGTCTATAATGGCCTGAATGTCTGCATGGGTATCTTTGTACCTAGCATCGACTACATTTCTGATTTCAGCCATATAGGTTTCATGAGTCTGATCTGCTAGTTTTCTATGAGCTAGGATGATGGGAGAAACAACTTTCCATAGCTCACTAGCAATATCAGCTGTGGATGGTTGACTCTTGGTGAGAAAAGCTAATGATTCCAATATTGACTTGACATCAGATTTGATATCAGCAACAGAGGTTTCAATGGACTGTACTCTGGCCGTCAATTCTTGGTATTTTAACTCATCACCTAAGTTAATAGGATCATCTGAATTCCTACCAGTGGTAGTTGTAACTGGTTCAGTCCTAGGAGATGAGTCCAAGGGATGAGAACCAGATGCCCCTTTTTCTTGGTTCTGGGGACTTCCAACTGATTTTGGGGACACTATAGTGGCCTCATCAGTTGTTGCCTTCAAGGGAGTCTTAGTTATGTAACCACTGTCCTGTTGTGAGACAATGGTCTCTACATCAGTAGTGGCTGCTCCACTTGAAAACTCACATAGAGTTTCATTGAACTCTAGGGGTGTAATTGTGGGATGGCTGATTGAATTTACTCAGTCCCAGTCACTTGTGGAGGTATACTCTCATTAACAGGTGAAAGAGAGGAACTGGGATTTTCCTGAGTTTTCTCAATAGCCTCAAACAGAGGTTGCATGGTTTGTGGAACATGTGTTGGTGAGGGTGGAGGAGTAAAAAGAGAATTAGCCCTGGGAGAGGGGCTTGTGAACATATGGCCAAGTGACTCAAATGTATCATGATGTGTTTCCCATTGGCTTACAACATGATCCTTTTGTGAGGATGCATGAGGAGTTTGGTCAGGTTGAGATATTACCAACTGTTGTGAGGAAGTAACAGCAGTGGTTTCTTGTTGCTTTTGTGTTGCAACAGGGTTATCTTCTGGGATCTCATCTTCCAGAAGTCCCCTTTTTGGTTGAGTGGTGGTTTTTGTGGATGGACGTTTTCTTTTGGAAGTGGCTGGTGTGGGTTTCACAGCACTGGATGTAGTGCCATGATCACCAGGAGCAGTGGGCTCAACAACAGAGGTTTGGACAATAGTTGTTGTCTTAGTCCTCTTTGTTTGTGTTTTGGAAACTTTTGACACTTTTGATACCTTTTCTTGGGTGGTTGAACCCAGCATTCTTGTGAAAGTTTCATCAGTTAGACTCTTCATTTGAATAGACTCACCCTTTTTAAAATCTTTTTTAGGTAAAACCTTTTGAAGGATTACACTAAAAATTCTTGGGTAAATCAAAAAGCATTATTAGACTCAGACTTTATGGCTTTCACATTTGACACTAAGTCCATAAACAGTCCCTGGGATAAATTGAAGTCAGAATCTGACAACATAGCATAGCCCAAGTACTGAATCCTCAATGGGATTTCATTAAAGGAAGTGGACTTAGTAGAGACACAGAGAAGGAGGGTATGAAAGAAAAATTTCATGACTGGTGGGAAAAACTTTTTGAATAGTGTTGACCCAGTCATCTGTGCATCATAACCTCTTTCCTGAAATTCTGTTTGAAGCTCTGCCTTAGGGAAAGAGTCTTTACCTGACAGGTCATTGAGTAAGAAGGTTGTGGATATGAGTTCAGGGGTAATGACGATACTTGTCTCTCCAATTTTTGAGATAATGGAAGTAGGCCTTTTTTCTTGAAGGAGAAACTCAGCATTCAACCAGAATTCTTGGAGGGTATCAAGATAGATAGGGGCGTCAGCGGTTAGGATTGTCAGGTTTTTGGATTGTAAGATGATATCGATGGTGTAATGGAATGGAGTGTTGTCATCTGTTTTTACCAGATATGGGAGATAATTATGGGTGGCTTTAGCTTGAAGATCCATTGTAATGGATTCCGATTGTGAGAGTGAGTGGAATTAGAGTAAGGGTTTGAGAATGAAGAAGGCGGTTTTAGTATTTTGAATACAATGAGACAATGTAACGAATGTTGTGATAAAACCGGGTTTTTATAGGCTCTAGTGAAACCGCTGATGTGGCCAAAACTCTGCTTGTAGGAGTAGACGTGGCAAACATCTGATGGTTAAACATCTGGTGGTGTACAGCTGTTTTGGCAAACATCTGATGCAAACAGCTGTTGCTTTACCAAAGTGCTGATGCTAACAACACTTGATAAATTTTTTTTAATCTAGATAGCTATATGTATATATGTATAGATAATAAAACAGTTTTTTTATCTGATTAGAGGTTTGAAACAGATTTTTCAACCAAGCAGTGGTTGTTTTATCTGATTAGATGTATGAAACAGATTTTTCAACTTAAAAGTGGATAGAATGGATGAAACAGTGGTTGTTTTATCCTTAACATATTTTTCAACCAAAAGGCTATTTTTAAGGATGGATTTTGTTTTTCTGAAACATTTTAATGCTTTTATTAAAAACATTTGTGTTGTTAAATCCATGTTTAGCATACCAATTCGAGAAATCAGATTTGTAAAGGTAGATGTGTCTAAAGCTTTTGTCAACACATCTGCCAACTGATCCTCTGTTAGAACATGGTGCAGAGAAATCAAACCTTTTTCATAGCTATCCCTGACAAAGTGATGTCTGGTATCTATGTGCTTGGTGGTTGAGTGAGAAACTGGATTCTTGATGATATTTTCAGCAGCTTGACTGTCCAACATGAGTGGAGTCTTTAGTGCAGTTATCCCAAAATCCAGCAATTGATTTTGAAGCCACATGAGTTGGGCTGTACAGCTTGCAGCAGCAATGTATTCAGCCTCAGCTGTTGAGGTGGAAACAGCTGCTTGCTTTTTGCTTTGCCAAGAGACTAAGGCATTCCCTAGAAACTGGCACCTTCCTGATGTAGACTTCCTTGTGATGTGGCAGCCAGCAAAATCACTATCTGAATAACCTGAAAGCTCAATGTTTCCATTAGCAGGATACCAGATACCAAGTGTGGGAGCACCTTTTAGGTATCTGAATATCCTTTTCACAGCAATAAGGTTTGACTTTCTGGGTGAAGCCTGGGATCTTGCACAAACACAAGTGGCAAACATAATGTCTGGCCTAGATGCTGTTAAGTACAATAAAGACCCAATAATGCATCTATAATGTGTTTGGTCAACCAGTTCATCCTTGTCATCAGTAGTAAGTAGCTTGACTGTACTCATGGGTGACTACATGGCTTACAGTCATTCATCTCAAATCTAGTTAACAAATTTTTCACATATTTATTTTGATGAATGAATGTGCCATTTTGCAGCTGCTTCACTTGGAGACCAAGGAAACACTGAAGTTCACCCATAGCACTCATTTCAAACTCTGCTGTCATGAGTTCCCTAAACTCTTCACACATTTTATTACATATGGATCCAAAAATGATGTCATCCACATATATTTGAACAATCATTAAATCTTTCCCTCTCCATTTCAAAAATAAGGTTTTATCAATTTTACCTCTTGTGAAACCAATGGATAAGAGAAAGGTGGAAAGAGTTTCATACCAGGCCCTAGGTGCTTGCTTGAGTCCATACAAAGCTTTATTAAGCTTGTAGACATGATCAGGATGGAATGTGTCTTCAAAACCAGGTGGTTGACATACATAGACCTCCTCCTGAATTTTGCCATATAGGAAGGCACATTTGATATCCATCTGATACACCTTGATGTTGTGGTTGACAGCAAAGGCTAGAAAGAGTCGGATAGCTTCTAGTCTATTCCTTCTTCTTGTCTGAAGCCTTGAATCACAAGCCTGGCTTTATTCTTGACAACTATACCCCTTTCATCAGTTTTGTTTTTGAAGACCCACTTTGTACCTATTGGGCAAACATCCTTAGGCAGTGGTACAAGTTCCCATACTTGTTGTCTTTTAAACTGAAGGAGTTATTCTTGCATAGCTTCCACCCAACTGTTGTCTTTTAGTGCCTCTTGGTACTTGACAGGTTGTGTGAGAGATAGAAAACCTGCAAAAAGACAGATATTTGAGGATTGGCTTCTTGTTAGCACACCCTCTCTGATGTTGCCAATGATTTGATCTGGTGGATGAGCTCTTAGGTAGATTAGATCTCCCTGATATGGTATGATGGCATTTTGTGGTGAAGGACAGAGGTTTGGTGACTCTGTTGGTGTAACATCTGTTTGCACTTCTGTAGTGCCATCAGATGTTTGAAATGGAAGTTGGGGAATGGGTCCAAGTGGTGTAAAACTGGACTGACTTTTGTCAACAGATGATTGTGCAGTGGTTGTGAGAGGTGAAGCAGTGGTTTGAGGGTAAGACTGGCCAACAGTGGTTGACTCAGCTGTGACAGAGTTTTGACAGTTGTTTTGAACAGCTGCTTCCTCTGATGCAGAATAGATTTTATAGTGACTTGGGATCACAACATCTATTCTGTAATCTTGTTGTGGAGATTGTGGAGTACCTGCATTGTTAGTTTTAACAGTGATATCTTCAAATTTGAATTTATCTAAATCAAACAGCTCAGCAGGATTTGCTGGGATTTTTAGGGATGAAAGTTCACTGAACTTTACATTCAGAGTTTCTTCTATTGTCCTGGTCCTTGTGTTAAACACTTTATAGGCCTTGGCAGTAGAAGAATATCCCAGAAAATATCCACAATCTACTTTGGCTACAAATTTTGAAATGGAATCTTTGAGATTTAAAATGAAACATGGGCAGCCAAAGATTTTGAAAAATGAGATTAATGGTTTGATTTTGAACAAAATTTCATAAGCAGTCTGTTGATGTCTTGGGTTGATCAAAACTCTGTTTTGAACATAGCAAGCAGTGTTTACAGCTTCTGCCCAGAAGGACAGTGGCAAACCAGAATCTGCAAGCATGGTTCTTGCAGCTTCAATAAGAGTTCTATTTTTCCTCTCAACCACCCCATTTTGCTCTGGTGTTCTTGGGATGCTGTACTGCCTCGCAATCCCTTTTGACACACAGAAGTCATCCAACTCCATATTTTTAAACTCTGTTCCATTGTCACTTCTAAAGACTTTTACAGGCAAGTCATATTGTTTTTCAACTTTGGTGACAAAGTCCTTCAAGATTCCTACAGTCTCATCCTTAGAGTGTAAAAAGTAAGTCCATGTAAACCGAGAAAAATCATTAACTATGACAAGACAAAATCATTTTCTTCTTAGACTCATGATTTTAACTGGGCCAAACAAGTCCATGTGCAACAGTTGTAGACATTGAATTGTTTTGGACTCATCAATGGATTTGTAACAGCTTTTATGTTGTTTTCCTTTTAAACAGGAAACACAATGCTCATCACATTTGAATTCTTTTGATGGTAAACCTCTGACAAGGCTTTGTTTGGAGAGTGAGTTGATAGTTTGAAGGTTGGTATGACCCAGTCTCCTATGCCATAATTCTGTTTCCTTTGTGGAGGCAGCAGCAAACAAACAGACATTTGCCATAGGATTGTCCTTCAACATATCAACTACATACAGATTGCCACTCCTATGAGCAACTAGTTGTGTTTTGCTCTCAGTAATGATGGTATCAATCTTTTTCACCACTTCTGGCCCAATACTCTTACAAGTTTTCTTAGTGAAGAATGAGCCATAACCTTTGTCACTCATTTGTGAAACACTAAGAAGATTAAATTTAAGATTATCAATAAGATTGACATTTTCAAACTTGAGTTTCCCAGCCTGAACAATCCCTGAACCCAACACCTTACCTTTTGAATCATTACCAAAGGATATATCACCCTCCATGAGCTAAGAAGTCCAGAAGAAGGGCTCTACATCCTGTCATGTGCCTGGAGCCTCCACTATCTACATACCAAAGACTATCTAAACAAGCAGAAGCTCCCTTAGCAGCAGCCATCAATGCACAATCACACTTGCACTCACAATCATCAGATGCACCCCAGGGATCTGAGAGATTCACAACCTCTTCTTCATGTTTTTCACCTGAAATTACTTCATCAACAACATCATCAGTCACAACTATAGATTCAGTCACCACCTCCTCATATTCAACTTCTTCTACCATAGCCATGAAACACAAATTTTCTGGTTCGTTTACAGCTTTGGCAACTAATGCAAAATTTTCATCTGTTAACTCATCTGGTAGACTGCTCCAATCAACAAAGCCTTGTGTGAAGAAACTCTGTTGACTGGTCTCTGTTCAAGAACACTCTCCTTCGCCCGTTTTAAACATACGAAGGAACATGAAAAATCCCACATTCGACCAACCGAATGGGCGAATGAGAATTGGAATTTTTGATAAAGTTTTCAAATCTCAAAAACGAGTCCCGTTCCAATTATTTTTCAACTTTTAAGCATCCAACATTCATATTTTCACATTTAAAAGTTTACAAAGCTCAAATGGTGTAACAAGGTTTAGAAAGTCGACATCAACCACCATCAGTTATCAAAAATAAGATGGAAAAGAAAAATCTTTTTGGATTTTCTAAAATTTATGCTAAAACACACCTAAAATATTTTTGAGTTTTGTAATTTTTGACGAGAAAATAAAATGCAGAAATGTAAATGAAAAACAGTTAATGTTTTTGTGAATTCCGGTAAAGGGATCATATCAGTTATTGAGAAATCTGATCACACCGTTGATCAATTTGAATTATTATCATTAAAGACAATGTGTGATCTGGCAACTGCTGATATTGTGATCCACATAAACTCACATGCAGACTTTTTGTGCAGTGCTTTAAACTGATACTGATATTTATAGTATAAACATAATTACCTGTGGTTCCCACGCACACGACATACTCCCGTATCAAGAAGTAAATGCACAAAGACTCATTGTAAAGCGTGATTATGCGTTCGTCGTCTGTAATTTACAAGGTATAATGCACAGAGGTATACAGGTCAGCAAATTAATGCAGCAAAGTAACATATGCACTGTACCAGGTTGAGGACTGATATTAATCATGATTTGCATCAGTGATTAATACGATGTAATAGATAATATTTGATCATCATATAACATGGAAAGTTCCTCAATTCGGTAACTTTAGGATTTGGCGTAAAGCTCTTTTATAAAGACACCCTGTCTGATCTAGGTCCGTAATGACTTACTGCAGAAGATCAGAGAGGCTATCCCCAGACAACTAATAACATAACGACCCTAAACCTCCGAGTTTTGTACAAATACCCTATCAAACGAAATTACGGTACTAAGACCATATGCCCATGAGGAGTTCATCCACACACAATTCGTTTGATATGTATGTATCAGGCACGCAGTAATAGGTCTACGAAGCCTATCAGCACATCGCACAGACTCAGACACACGCCCTATATAGCAGTAGATTACTTAGAATGTGTCAGATCCCCACCGATGTACTATCATTTCCCTTTATACTCCAGGAAATCATTTTTGATTTTTTTGATTTTTATAAATTTTCGAATTTACTGTTTCCCAAGGATAAGCTGGAGCATTTCCAATATGTGATTGCCCAGATATCGTTTGTTCACAGAAATCTGACGTCATTAATCTAAGGGAAGAAGATATAGCAGTCAGCAAAGAAATTTTCTAATTTTTATGGATTTTGAAATTTTTTTAATGTTTTTGGATTTTCGAAGTTTTTCTGAAAACCAGTAAAAAATTTAAACTAAAAAGTGATAGACTGAGGTGGTGATCAGTCTTGTTTTTCTTTAATACCATTAGCTTTAAAAAGTGATAGACTGCTCAATCTCTGTTTGCTGTTTGTTGATAATGCTCATCATCTCAGATAGCCTTTGATTCACAGCAGTCATCACGTCACTATCAACTGTGACCTTCTTCTTAATAGGCACTTCAGCAACTTCAGGCAGTTTGCGTTTCTTCATCTTCTTGAGCACATTATCTACTGCTTCATTGAACTGATCAACAGGTAATTCATCTCCCTGTTGTGTACTCGAAGTAGTTGCAGTCTTTTGTTTCTTTGATACTGGTGCAGTAACCGGTGACTTGGAACTAGAAGCTGGTGGTAGTTTCTTACCAGCAATAAGCAATTCAATCTCTCTCAATCTCTTTTGACTTGGTTTCTCTTGTTTCTTATCCTGAGACTTCTTCTTTGACTTTGCAGCCTGTACAGGTGAACCAGGAAAATCTTCATCTAAATTCAGAATCACTTCATCTTCATCAACAAGAATTGGACTCTTATTTCCTTGATCTTCAACGGTTTGACTAACAGACTCACCAGCCACAGTGGCCTTGGGCGTGGTAGTCTTTAGTGTTTCAGTTTCCGAGTCCCAATGTTCATCTTATTGCGTCTCCTCAGAATCAATCGACGCTTCATCCACAATATGCAAACCTTTCTTTGCCATCGTTTTGTTTCGTCTTGGTGTGCTCTTCTTCTTTTCAGGTTCAGGCACAACCTCTAACCTTATCCCTTTCCCCTTACTCATTCCACTCTTAGCACCGACATTAACAACCTGTCTCTTGCGCTTCGCCTCTGGATCGACAGGATGTAATTGGTCATCTGAATCTGAATCACTGTTCGCATGTCTTACAAGCCCTTCACCTGGATCTGTATAGTCAATCCTTGATAGATGTCCAAATAAACGCCTTACTGGTGGACGTTCATTGACAGACAATCCTTTGTACGCTTTCATCCTAGCAAGTGTATTGATCGACATATGTTCTTGAACAACAATATGCTTAGGATCTCTCTTCAAGTCTTTATACTTGTTATCAAATACCATCTGGAGGAAACGAGGATATAGCAAAAACTTTAGATTCCTCGTGCCATTCACTGGCTCTAACAAGTGTTCCATCAGCATTCCTGAAACATTGAACGGTTTGTTCAATACCAGGGCTACCATCATAGAGCTAATACTCTTGCGCATCAAGTCATATCCTCTAGCAGCTGATCCGAAGACGTGTATCAAAACGTGTGCCAAATATTTGAATTGAGGGCACAGTTTTCCCTTGTGCAATGAACCATCAGTGATCGGTCCATTGTACTTCATTCACAGGAAGCACTTTCTTTGTTCCATGAAACTCAGCTCCTTAGGATCCGTCTTCTCATCTTGTAGATTCAATGCTTCTCTTAAATCCTGCTCACATACAATAACCCTCTGTCCTTGGATTTTGCTAATCAAGAATGACTCGCAATTCCAGAAATCTAGCTTTGCTCCTGACCAGAATTCTTGCATCATATCTCTGTAAATAATAGTAGGTGTAGCAATCGCGTCTATCACCCTACTCCTCTTCAAGAATTCAATGATCTCGACAAACTCAGTGTGCTTTTTAACTTCTCCGAGATACGCACAGCAATTATGCGCATTCTCAAAGGTTAAAAGCTCTTCAGAAGCTTTCTTAGCAGGTTGTGAGGATGGTCCAGCTTGCTCAGTGGTCTTTTCCTGCTCAGACATGGTTTAATCTGCAAAACAAAACAAAGAAACATGTTAAAAATCGACAAAATTTCAAACCTTGAAAATTTGGTAATTATCATTCTCATTCGCCCAAACGGGGGTGCGAATGTGAAAAACATGGTACGAATGAGAAAATTTAATGGTACGAATGTGAAAATTTTGATAAAAAGTTTCATTCGCCCACATTTTGTTCATTCGACCAGTTTGTCATCTCCTTCGCCCATTCGAAAGGGTCCAAGGAGTCTGTTCATATTTTTGAATTTTCAATTCTGAATTTTATGGTTTCTAATCATGTTCTTTTGATTTGTATTGCTAGTAACAATGTCGATTAATCTTTTTAAAACAACAGTTTTATCAATTAATCATTATATCAATGTTTTCAACTAAAACTAGGGTTCAAACTAAAACTGATGATTAATTGATCAATCTGTTGGTTTTGAATCCTTGATTTATGGTTTTTCTCCCCCTAAAACAAAGATATAATGAATCCTTAATATCAATTGTAACAATGAACTTGTAAATAACAGGTTTTAAAAATTAGGGCTCGAAACAGATAATCAGTGATTAAGCCTTGAATCTTTGATGTTAACCTGTAAGATTGAATGGAAAATGATCAGTGAAGAGTAACGAACACAATGATATAGCACAAATCAACAGGGCAACAAGGTGAGGTTAGAGAGAAAATTTTGAAAAATTTTTGTATAGGTTCAAATGAGACTGAAGATGTATATATAGGCACATTCCTTCGACCGTTCTGACCGGTCGAATGAGAAACTTTTGTCTCCTTCGACCTAGTTAAAGGTTCGAATGAGCCAAAAGGGTTCGAATGAAAAACATGTTCAAGAACACTCTCCTTCGCCCGTTTTAAACATACGAAGGAACATGAAAAATCCCACATTCGACCAACCGAATGGGCGAATGAGAATTGGATTTTTTGATAAATTTTTCAAATCTCAAAAACGAGTCCCGTTCCAATTATTTTTCAACTTTTAAGCATCCAACATTCATATTTTCACATTTAAAAGTTTACAAAGCTCAAATGGTGTAACAAGGTTTAGAAAGTCGACATCAACCACCATCAGTTATCAAAAATAAGATGGAAAAGAAATATCTTTTTGGATTTTCTAAATTTATGCTAAAACACACCTAAAATCTTTTTGAGTTTTGTAATTTTTGACGAGAAAATAAAATGCAGAAATGTAAATGAAAAACAGTTAATGTTTTTGTGAATTCCGGTAAAGGGATCATATCAGTTATTGAGAAATCTGATCACACCGTTGATCAATTTGAATTATTATCATTAAAGACAATGTGTGATCTGGCAACTGCTGATATTGTGATCCACATAAACTCACATGCAGACTTTTTGTGCAGTGCTTTAAACTGATACTGATATTTATAGTATAAACATAATTACCTGTGGTTCCCACGCACACGACATACTCCCGTATCAAGAAGTAAATGCACAAAGACTCATTGTAAAGCGTGATTATGCGTTCGTCGTCTGTAATTTACAAGGTATAATGCACAGAGGTATACAGGTCAGCAAATTAATGCAGCAAAGTAACATATGCACTGTACCAGGTTGAGGACTGATATTAATCATGATTTGCATCAGTGATTAATACGATGTAATAGATAATCTTTGATCATCATATAACATGGAAAGTTCCTCAATTCGGTAACTTTAGGATTTGGCGTAAAGCTCTTTTATAAAGACACCCTGTCTGATCTAGGTCCGTAATGACTTACTGCAGAAGATCAGAGAGGCTATCCCCAGACAACTAATAACATAACGACCCTAAACCTCCGAGTTTTGTACAAATACCCTATCAAACGAAATTACGGTACTAAGACCATATGCCCATGAGGAGTTCATCCACACACAATTCGTTTGATATGTATGTATCAGGCACGCAGTAATAGGTCTACGAAGCCTATCAGCACATCGCACAGACTCAGACACACGCCCTATATAGCAGTACATTACTTAGAATGTGTCAGATCCCCACTGATGTACTATCATTTCCCTTTATACTCGAGGAAATCATTTTTGATTTTTCTGATTTTTATAAATTTTCGAATTTACTGTTTCCCAAGGATTAGCTGGAACATTTCCAATATGTGATTGCCCAGATATCTTTTGTTCACAGAAATCTGACGGCATTAATCTAAGGGAAGAAGATATAGCAGTCAGCAAAGAAATTTTCTAATTTTTATGGATTTTGAAATTTTTTTAATGTTTTTGGATTTTCGAAGTTTTTCTGAAAAGCAGTAAAAAACTTAAACTAAAAAGTGATAGACTGAGGTGGTGATCATTCTTGTTTTTCTTTAATACCATTTGCAAATTGATAATATGTACATGTAAGCAATCAAGTATCAAGTATAGCATGTGAGTTGTAATAGAGTTGCCCTAGACAAGGTTAATGACTCTAGGTGTGTCTATAGTAAATAGTTTATATTCCATGAATTCTAGTTTCAAATGTTCAAATATGGTAGATAGTCGAATCCTCATGTATAACTAAGGATTATGTTTGATGCAACACACAATCAAGTTTCAATAGTTTGGTTATCATGGGTAACTAGTTCATGTGAAGGATATGAATTTAGTTCTTGGGGAAATGATGAAAAATCTCGAAACAGAATCAAGGTTGCGAGAGATAGTGAATGTGAAGATGGTTGATAAGGAGTTTATTTTATAGTAAGGAGATTATGTAGCAGTGTAACTTGTGGGGTTTGGATTAAAGATTATAATCAAGTGTATAAGAAAACATGATTGTGGTATATGCCAAATATTGTAAAAATTTGAACAAGTTGAAAATGAGTGAGTGTCGATGGAGAATCTAGAGACTATATATTATTCCTATGGATAAAAAAAAATTATTTTCAAAATTGGTTTTGTACATAAAGCAAAAGTTGGTAAATAGTACAAGCTAAGTAGGCTTTGATTAAAATATTACCGTTAGTTGGAGATTTCAAACATGGCATTAGGTTTTGAAGATCAGGGTTCTATTAATGATTTTTAATAGTTTAAAGCATTATATAGAAAATCGTTTGTTACGTCAATAAATAAAAAAAAAATTGAATTTAAGTTCGAGGACATCTTTTGACAAAAAAAATATGTACTTTGTAAAGTTACTAGGTAATGAAAATACAACAAGATTTTGAAATCTTTAGTTTGTGCTAAGGTATGAGGTTATAGTTTTTTTTTTTTTAAATAAGTAACATGTGGAGAAATGAAATAATATGATTTAGGTAGGGTGTTGAATATTTAAAAAGTGGCTAAGATGGTAAGGTGAAGTGTGATTGTGAAATCCATAGATGGTTATGAAATGAGGTTGATTTAAGCTGTAAAATTTTGGGATTTTAGAGCTTAGTTTAAGGAAAGTGAGTGTAATCATTTATTCATTAATTAAAACGAATAAACGAAAACGTTGACTTATCAAAACTTCTAGATTCTAATAACATAGTGAAGACATGCTTTAGCCTATAAGTGAACACTCATCTCGAGAATTCCCAGGTAGGCATCCGGGTCCCTCGTCTGATTGGGATTTATGTGCAATGCCAGTCCTAGACAGAAAACTCAGAATACAGGCGTTCACCCTTCCAGATTGCACGTGTTCGTTATTAAAATCTAGAACTTCGACGAGATCTTCAAGGTGGTTCAGGCTAAACCTGAGGATTTTGTCCTATTAATCTAATGGTGGATCAGGATTGCAGCAGACGAATAAGAGTAGTCACTTGTAAGGCTTGTATAAGGTATAGGATAAGGATAAGGATAAGGAAGCAATTAGGGTTACAAGTAAGCGAAGCAAGTACTGTTTTAAATCCCTAAGGTTATAGTCTAGATTATTTTCTAATAACCTAATTCCCTATAACCAAGGCTCTGATACCAATCTGTAACACCCCAACCGATGGCGGAAACATCGAGGTGTCACGTAAGAATGAGTATATAGTAGCACATGGTATTCATGTTTTAATTGAAATTTAATTAAAGTGCAAATATCCAAAATTTAAAATACATAATAAGTCTTGAATGAAATTCTAATACATCAAATAACCAAATAAAGCATAAACTTCAATTTGTCTCCTCATGCTAACTCTCTAGACTTCAAGCATCATTATTTCCTGTTGAGTTGTAAAAATGGGGGGGTCAACTAGAAGTTGGTGAGAATACATAAGCCATGTCAAGCAAATAAGTTTAAGTATAAAAGTTTAGCAATTCATATGTCTATCGTAAGTTTAAGTCTACATAAATAAACATAATATGTTGAATCGACATAATCAAACCTCCGACTAGTTTAGGTCCATCCCGTTATCCACGGTTCACCTTAATAATATGTTGGAACGATAACAATCACCCACGCTACCTATGTAGGAGGTACACGTATCCGGGTGGGATTGTCAATCCAATAGATCTATTATTGAGTATCGCCGGCTTGGCCATAGCTAATGATTATGTAATGTTGAAACTCGTTGAAACTGTTGTTGTTGTCTAATTCATGAGGCATTAAAGTTTACAACTAGACATACTGTAGATGCAAAAGTGCGACTAGAGCTTTGGATTGTAAAACACATTTTGGTTTGTTAATATCGAAGGTGCGAAGGAAGATTGTAGAGGGTGCGAAGGAGGATTTAAAGGTGCGAAGGAAGATGTTTATACGAATGAAGACTTAGATTATAGAAGAACTTGGTTCGACCAGTTGATGTGGGCGAACCTGCATATTCGCATGAATGATTTGGGCGAATGTGCAGGCCTATAAATAGGTTAAGTTCATTTTTGAATGTAACTTTGATGATTATTATTCCCTCCTCTTTTTGAAAACTCTCTCTAGATTTTGTTAAACTTGTTTTACATTTAAACCTTGATTGTAATCATTATTCTACGTGTAAACAAGTGTTTTATGAATGAAATTGATTGAAAATGATGATCTGCGTGTTTGAATCTGTTTGATTGTTACTTTGTGATAGTTTTAGGGTTTCCGCACCTAAAACTAACTTGTTTGATCAATCTTTGTTTGTTATCGATCCTAATACGCACATACAAAGTGGTATCAGAGCCATTTCGGATCAAACAACCACAAATTAATAATCTCTCAGCTGATTTGTACCCAATTTTGGTCAAAAAGTTTCTGTTTTCAATAAACAAACTTATGTGATAAGATTTTGATCTATTACACCTTGATTTCGAGTTTAAATTGGATAATTCTCTTTATTAAAGTTGTTCCAAATCAAATCCGATTCAAAACCTGATTAAGATCATCAAAATCCATCAACATTTGAAAAACATGATTAAAATTAACTGATTTTCAACCGTCTCAAAACACTCTCTAGCAACGTTAAACATTGGGGAAGGAGTTTTTGCCCTTATTTTCTATAATCTAACCTACAAACATCTTCTACACAAAGATCAAAGGTGTGTTCTTCATTCTAAATCATTTTTAAAGCATTTCAATTCGTTTTTATTAAACCCCAAGAGTCCAGATCTGATACAAACATGTTTTCATGGATAAAAACCTTCCTAATGTCTTTCTAAACAAAACCTATTCATAAACAATGAGTTTTCATACAAACTAACATGTGTTAATGGTGTTTTATGTGATGTTATGTATTGTTTGATGATTGATTGCTGTATAGATGTTATAACAATGATCTAGGACTGTTATTGATGATGTTTTATGATTGAGATAGGTTACAATTGATTATTGATAATGTTTTATCCATTTTGGGGATTTTGGGTTAGATCTAGGGCTTGTTCATGATGATAGTGATAAGGATATGATTAGGGGGTTTATTGTTCATGGTAACCTGAGTATATTAAGTTGATTATTGATTAACTTCATAAAGTTTCCTAATTGGGTAAAGATTGCATGCATGATGATGTGACATCTCCATAATTTACTATTTTGGGAAACTTGTAAAACGACTAGATTTTGGTGTAAAACCGGTGGGGTTTTGTAGGAATAAGTTATCCATGCTTGACTGCTGTGTTTGATGATGTTTCGAGTCGTTTTGAATGTGTTTGAAGCGTTTTTAGGACAAATTGCACAACAGGGGCGAACCTGGCCTCCTTCGACCGATCGAAGGTGCGAAGGAAGAAAACCAGGGTCGAACCTGGGTTTTTGTTGGGCGAATGTGGTAGAATGGGCGAAGGAGGCATCAAACGGTCGAACGAAATGTAAAACGGGCGAAGGAGACTGAAAAGGTGCGAAGGAGACTTAAAACTGACTGGTTCGACCGTTCTGATGCAGAAATGAGATTTTTGATACAAACTAAGTGTTTTATGCTTGAATCTTGTGTGTAATCTATGTGTACTTGATTAGTTGGGGTAATGGGTCACCAACGGGATGTCGGGTCGGTCTAGTGTGTCAGTTAAACATTTAAACACGTTTTAAAACAATTTCGGTCAAGATCTGGACAATCGGGGACTAGTTAGCCTCCGGGTTAATAGTCATCACACTTATGTAAACTCATTGATAGGTTGTCGTTAATAGTCATACACGTGTTGGAATTCTAGTTATCAGAAGACGCACTGTAAGGTGAGTTTCACGGCCCCACTCTTTTACTGGTTTTACATTTTCGGGGGAGAAAACATGTTGTGTCCTTTAAACGTGTGTCAACTATGTTTTCATAAAAAGGTGTTTCAACTATATTTTGGTAATCATGAATTCATTGGGTTTGGAGTATTCATTATGTTTTCACGTATTCATTATGTTTTGGAGTATTCATTATGTTACTCTGCGATCTTTGGAAGTCCCGGGGGAAACCATGAATGTGCGGGGATGCACAACGGGGGAAATGTGGATAGCGCTATTTGGGCTTGACCCGCCCCACCCGACGGCTTGGAGGGCCGGGCGGGTGCATATTGTCTCTTAGGTATTCAGTATTCAGTATGCAGTATTCAGTATTCAGTATTCATTCGGGCACGTATTCAGTATTCACAGTATTCGAGTCCAGTAATGGTTTTCCAATCGCAGTAGTAAGGTATTCATATGTTTTGCATGCATGTGGTCTAGATTGACCATGGGTATTCAGTTGGAGTCGATTTTCACTTGGAATTGGTATACATTTGGAGTCGGTATTCATTAATAACCTGTGAACTCACCGGCATTATTTGCTGACGTATTTAGCATGTTTGTCTCAGGTCGCTAAGGTAGCAGCTGTCGATAGGCGCACGGAGTCTCACGGCGTCTAGGATTCATGTGCATCTCATTTAGTATTTTCAGGTTCATGATCAAGCAATAGTCGAGGGGGAGTTTGTAGATGCAAAAGTGCGACTAGAGCTTTGGATTGTAAAACACATTTTGGTTTGTTAATATCGAAGGTGCGAAGGAAGATTGTAGAGGGTGCGAAGGAGGATTTAAAGGTGCGAAGGAAGATGTTTATACGAATGAAGACATAGATTATAGAAGAACTTGGTTCGACCAGTTGATGTGGGCGAACCTGCACATTCGCATGAATGATTTGGGCGAATGTGCAGGCCTATAAATAGGTTAAGTTCATTTTTGAATGTAACTTTGATGATTATTATTCCCTCCTCTTTCTGAAAACTCTCTCTAGATTTTGTTAAACTTGTTTTACATTTAAACCTTGATTGTAATCATTATTCTACGTGTACAAGTGTTTTATGAATGAAATTGATTGAAAATGATGATCTGCGTGTTTGAATCTGTTTGATTATTACTTTGTGATACTTTTAGGGTTTCCGCACCTAAAACTAACTTGTTTGATCAATCTTTGTTTGTTATCGATCCTAATACGCACATACAAAATGGTATCAGAGCCATTTCGGATCAAACAACCACAAATTAATAATCTCTCAGCTGATTTGTACCCAATTTTGGTCAAAAAGTTTCTGTTTTCAATAAACAAACTTATGTGATAAGATTTTGATCTATTACACCTTGATTTCGAGTTTAAATTGGATAATTCTCTTTATTAAAGTTGTTCCAAATCAAATCCGATTCAAAACCTGATTAAGATCATCAAAAACTATCAACATTTGAAAAACATGATCAAAATTAACTGATTTTCAACCATCTCAAAACACTCTCTAGCAACGTTAAACATTGGGGAATGAGTTTTTGCCCTTATTTTCTATAATCTAACCTACAAACATCTTCTACACAAAGATCAAAGGTGTGTTCTTAATTCTAAATCATTTTTAAAGCATTTCAATTCGTTTTTATTAAACCCCAAGAGTCCAGATCTGATACAAACATGTTTTCATGGATAAAAACCTTCCTAATGTCTTTCTAAACAAAACCTATTCATAAACAATGAGTTTTCATACAAACTAACATGTGTTAATGGTGTTTTATGTGATGTTATGTATTGTTTGATGATTGATTGCTGTATAGATGTTATAACAATGATCTAGGACTGTTATTGATGATGTTTTATGATTGAGATAGGTTACAATTGATTATTGATAATGTTTTATCCATTTTGGGGATTTTGGGTTAGATCTAGGGCTTGTTCATGATGATAGTGATAAGGATATGATTGGGGGGTTTATTGTTCATGGTAACCTGAGTATATTAAGTTGATTATTGATTAACTTCATAAAGTTTCCTAATTGGGTAAAGATTGCATGCATGATGATGTGACATCTCCATAATTTACTATTTTGGGAAACTTGTAAAACGACTAGATTTTGGTGTAAAACCGGTGGGGTTTTGTAGGAATAAGTTATCCATGCTTGACTGCTGTGTTTGATGATGTTTCGAGTCGTTTTGAATGTGTTTGAAGCGTTTTTAGGACAAATTGCACAACAGGGGCGGACCTGGCCTCCTTCGACCGATCGAAGGTGCGAAGGAGGAAAACCAGGGTCGAACTTGGGTTTTTGTTGGGCGAATGTGGTAGAATGGGCGAAGGAGGCATCAAACGGTCGAACGAAATGTAAAACGGGCGAAGGAGACTGAAAAGGTGCGAAGGAGACTTAAAACTGACTGGTTCGACCGTTCTGATGCAGAAATGAGATTTTTGACACAAACTAAGTGTTTTATGCTTGAATCTTGTGTGTAATCTATGTGTACTTGATTAGTTGGGGTAATGGGTCACCAACGGGATGTCGGGTCGGTCTAGTGTGTCAGTTAAACATTTAAACACGTTTTAAAACAATTTCGGTCAAGATTTGGACAATCGGGGACTAGTTAGCCTCCGGGTTAATAGTCAACACACTTATGTAAACTCGTTGATAGGTTGTCGTTAGTTAGGATTATCATACACGTGTTGGAATTCTAGTTATAAGAAGACGCACTCTAAGGTGAGTTTCACGGCCCCACTCTTTTACTGGTTTTACATTTTCGGGGGAGAAAACATGCTGTGTCCTTTAAACGTGTGTCAACTATGTTTTCATAAAAAGGTGTTTCAACTATATTTTGGTAATCATGAATTCATTGGGTTTGGAGTATTCATTATGTTTTCACGTATTCATTATGTTTTCACGTATTCATTATGTTTTGGAGTATTCATTATGTTACTATGCGATCTTTGGAAGTCCCAGGGGAAACCATGAATGTGCGGGGATGCACAACGGGGGAAATGTGGATAGCGCTATTTGGGCTTGACCCGCCCCACCCGACGGCTTGGAGGGCCGGGCGGGTGCATATTGTCACTTAGGTATTCAGTATTCAGTATGCAGTATTCAGTATTCAGTATTCGAGTCCAGTAATGGTTTTCCAATCGCAGTAGTAAGGTATTAATATGTTTTGCATGCATGTGGTCTGGATTGACCATGGGTATTCAGTTGGAGTCGATTTTCACTTGGAATTGGTATACATTTGGAGTCGGTATTCATTAAAAACCTGTGAACTCACCGGCATTATTTGCTGACGTATTTAGCATGTTTGTCTCTGGTCGCTAAGGTAGCAGCTGTCGATAGGCGCACGGAGTCTCACGGCGTCTAGGATTCATGTGCATCTCATTTAGTATTTTCAGGTTCATGATCAAGCAATAGTCGAGGGGGATTTTGTAGATGCAAAAGTGCGACTAGAGCTTTGGATTGTAAAACACATTTTGGTTTGTTAATATCGAAGGTGCGAAGGAAGATTGTAGAGGGTGCGAAGGAGGATTTAAAGGTGCGAAGGAAGATGTTTATACGAATGAAGACTTAGATTATAGAAGAACTTGGTTCGACCAGTTGATGTGGGCGAACCTGCACATTCGCATGAATGATTTGGGCGAATGTGCAGGCCTATAAATAGGTTAAGTTCATTTTTTAATGTAACTTTGATGATTATTATTCCCTCCTCTTTCTGAAAACTCTCTCTAGATTTTGTTAAACTTGTTTTACATTTAAACCTTGATTGTAATCATTATTCTACGTGTAAACAAGTGTTTTATGAATGAAATTGATTGAAAATGATGATCTGCGTGTTTGAATCTGTTTGATTATTACTTTGTGATAGTTTTAGGGTTTCCGCACCTAAAACTAACTTGTTTGATCAATCTTTGTTTGTTATTGATCCTAATACGCACATACAAAGTGGTATCAGAGCCATTTCGGATCAAACAACCACAAATTAATAATCTCTCAGCTGATTTGTACCCAATTTTGGTCAAAAAGTTTCTGTTTTCAATAAACAAACTGATGTGATAAGATTTTGATCGATTACACCTTGATTTCGAGTTTAAATTGGATAATTCTCTTTATTAAAGTTGTTCCAAATCAAATCCGATTCAAAACCTGATTAAGATCATCAAAATCCATCAACATTTAAAAAACATGATCAAAATTAACTGATTTTCAAAGAATAACCGTTTTTGAAATCACAGGGGGTCGAACGAGAGAGTTTGGTCGAAAGAGGAATTCATTTGGGTCGAAAGAGTGTGTTTCTATACGAAGGAGGTGTTTTTGTGGTCGAAGGAAGACTTTGGTTGCTTATTTTTCACATTCGTACCCTTATTTCACCTTCGCATAATCGAACGGTCGAAGGAGTTGATAAACGGTCGAAAGAGAGTTCTAAGTGGTCGAAGGAGTTTTTAGTTGATTAGTTTTCATTCGTATCATTCATAAACGGGCGAAAGAGAACTTTATTTCTCCTTCGCACGTCCGTATATACGAAGTAACATCCTGTTTTGAAAATTTTTTTAATCTTTTCGTGTTTAATTGTTTGCAGGACAAGATGTGGAACTTTCCAACAACGCCTAGACCTACTCAAGCACCACAACAGCAGACAACATAAGATCCGTGGTCCATTGCAGCTCAAAAGACTAGTCAACCATCACAGCCGATCAATTATATGGCAATGACTAGTTCGGCACCACAACAAGTTGTTCAATCATTACCACAACCGATTGACAACTATTGGGGAGTCGCAGCAGCAGCAGTCCATTCCCAGACGACCAACGCTATTTCTACTCTTATTCATGATCTATCTTCTGGAAGCGGCAATCGTCCACCGAAGTTAATGGACATGAAGGAGTATAACACTTGGAAGACGAAGTTTAAGATTCACGTTGAGGGACAAGGACTTGAAGGAGCCGAGGCATGGCAAATGATTGTGAAGGGTTACGTTGCTTCTATTCTGGAGAATACTGGAGAACCAATCCCTTTGGAGAATTTGGCGGATGACGAGAAGAAAAGGTTTGCTATAGAGAAGAAAGCATTCTCTCAGCTATCCCAGGCGATCAACACTGATCTATTACATCAGTTTGGATCGTGCACTACATCCAAACAACTTTGGGATATGCTGAGAAATCGACATGATGGAAATGAGAAGACCAGGAAGCTTAGGATGGAGGAGCATCGAAAGGAGTTTGAAAACTTCAGTTATATGGGTAATGAGACCTAAAAGAGTTGGTTCCAAGGTACTGCCATTTGCTCACTGAATTGTCAAGCTATGAGATCAGCATTCCAATGTCGGAATTAGTTGATAAATTTGCTAATGCATTACCACCCTATTGGAACCAACACATCGAAGTGTTAAAGGAGAAGGATGCTTACTAGTATTGGACCATTAATGAGTTCATCCAAAAGCTGGAAAACAAAGAGATGGAGGAAAAGAGAAAAGCTAAGAGAGCTCAGATTCCACAGAATCCTGATTTATATGTGAGTGGAACATCTAACTCTCTTTCTGCTTCAAGCACCACATCTACTGTTGCACCTCACATAGCATGTGTGTCTAACATTGTTGAACCAACAAAAGCACCCATTAACTACCTTGCTCAAACTTCATCCTACACACCATCATACACACAACAACCTTATCAAACACAAAACTTTATTCCACCATTTTCACCATTACAACAAGCCGCATGCTATACATCAAGTCAACAGCAACAACAACAACAATATCCTCCTCAAGTGAACCAGATGCAGATTACTCAAGCACAATCAAGTCAAAACCCTATTGTGTTAGAGACATCAAACCTTAACAATGTGACTGTTGAAATTGCTCAACAGCATGTTGCTCTAGTATCTGCCATGGTTGCTTCTTACAACGGTTTGGTAGCAAGTCAAATTGGTAACAATAATCTCACCAATGAGGACTATGCTCAAATCGATAAAGAGGAAATGGAGTTGATGGACATTCAGTGGGCTTTTGCAAGCATTATGAGGAGAGCCACTGATTTCATTCAGAAGACTGGCAGGACTGATCTCTTAACCTCTCCCAATACCACATACGGATTCAACAAAGCAAAGGTTACTTGCTTTAAATGTGGTGAAAAGGGACATTTTAAAAGGGAGTGCACACAACCAGCACAACAAGGTAACCGAAATCCTTTCAATTCTACATACCAAAACCGACAAAACCAAAACCAGAATCAAGTGTCATACAATAATCCCAACATCTCAAGCTTTCAACCACAAAACCAAAACACTTATCAGAACCGTCAACAAAACAACAACACCAGACAATCCACAACCCAAAACCAACCTCAACAAAATCCAAACTGAACTATTGTTCCTATCTCTACACCTAACACACAAAACCAAAACCAAACTGATACTCAAAACCAAGCACTTGTCATCCAAAAGGATGAAGGTTTTGACTGGACTGGTATGCAATTGGGGGTGGAGGAAATCACTGCTGGGAATGTTGCGTGTGTGGCACAGCAGATGAGGTTGGATGAGAATGAGGAAGTTGAAAAAGAGGTTGTGATTGAAAAGGTGTCGGAGTTGAAGATTGAAGAAGTGAATGATGATGTGATTGCTGAAGGTGAAGACAAGAGATCGGGGATGATTCTTGATTCTGTCACCGATGTTGGAGATCAATATGACTTAGCTTACTCGGATATGGAGAGCGAATCTGATTCAGAGACTAGTGTGAATTCACTAGATGATGATATTGACCAACTGCTAGCTGAAGCTGACTTCCTGATGACTCGCAAGTCATGTATGGTGGATGATGCATGCACAAAGACTGACTACTCCAAATTCTTTGCAGGAAAGGAAGCTCACTTTGCTCTAATGGCCATGACAGAACCTCCTAAGCCGGTAAGTTCTGAAACTCAATCTTGTGTTAAATGTGACAAATGTGCTGATTTTGAAAAACTGACTGATGAAAACAAGCTTCTCAAGGTTCAACTTGAGAGTGCAAAACTCAACTGTCAGATTTATCAAAAGGACTTAAAAGATTTCAACAAAGTTCTTCATGGTTATAAAAAGGATGTGTCTGAATTGAAAAAGACATTATCTATTAAACAACTTGCCATTAATAATTACATCAATGAAATGGAAAACACTAAATTAGAAATGGCAACCATCAAGTGCTTTGCGGAAAAAGTTAACAAGAAATTAGAAAGTTACAAGCACATAGCATACGTAGTTGATCATATCATTGAAGAACCCTCCCAGACGAATAGTGCAAACTATAAGTCAGTTCCATCTCCGGTATTGTTTGAGAGTCACACTTTACATGCAATACCACCGGAGACTTTAATCAATCCTGATCCCACACCAGAAAATGAGCCTAACACTTCTAGTGTCGGGGATCCATATTCCGATGTGAGACCAGTACTGGGAAATAGTGAGGGTGTGGTCGCTACTGATGATTCAGATGAAGAAGATGAGTCATCTGAGACGATTGAAAGTGATAGTGATATCCCTGAAGAAAATCATATAATCACTACTGAGCCAGTCTCACCGTCTCAGATCATTCATCCAATGGCAAATGCTCATCGCAAAAATGAGGTTAAGAAAAATGATAAGTTTGTGGGTAAAAGTTTTGAAAAGAAAGAGGTTAAGAAGGTTGAGAAAAACGTGAGAAAACCGGTTGAAAAGAAAGTTGAAATTAAAACTGAGAAAAATGTGTTAAAACCGGTTGAGAAGATAAATGAGTCTAAATATGAAAAATCAAATGATGTGAGCAATGAAGTGTGTGATAAACCTGTCAAAATCTTCTATCGGATGCAAGGCTCCGATAAGATTTTATCAGATGATGAGTTTCTGATTAAATTTGTTAATTCTACAAAAATCGAAAAGATATGGCAGGAAAGTACGATTTGGTTCCCGAAATTTGAAAGGACCAACGACATTCCTCAAGAGATTTTAGACAAAATTTATTCGGGAAAAGAAGCAAAGGTCAATGTCACACAGTTTGTTTTGCCTGTTCATAAAGAAAATAGTTTTATTGAACCGACTTACTCGAAGGACCCAGCTCCTGAGAGTTTAAGGAAACAATGCATGGTCGATCGATATCCCATTGCTAGTTTTTCCAAGTCGCCGATCAAGGAAAGGAAGCTCACTTTGCTCTAATGGCCATGACAGAACCTCCTAAGCCGGTAAGTTCTGAAACTCAATCTTGTGTTAAATGTGACAAATGTGCTGATTTTGAAAAACTGACTGATGAAAACAAGCTTCTCAAGGTTCAACTTGAGAGTGCAAAACTCAACTGTCAGATTTATCAAAAGGACTTAAAAGATTTCAACAAAGTTCTTCATGGTTATAAAAAGGATGTGTCTGAATTGAAAAAGACATTATCTATTAAACAACTTGCCATTAATAATTACATCAATGAAATGGAAAACACTAAATTAGAAATGGCAACCATCAAGTGCTTTGCGGAAAAAGTTAACAAGAAATTAGAAAGTTACAAGCACATAGCATACGTAATTGATCATATCATTGAAGAACCCTCCCAGACGAATAGTGCAAACTATAAGTCAGTTCCATCTCCGGTATTGTTTGAGAGTCACACTTTACATGCAATACCACCGGAGACTTTAATCAATCCTGATCCCACATCAGAAAATGAGCCTAACACTTCCAGTGTCGGGGATCCATATTCTGATGTGAGACCAGTACTGGGAAATAGTGAGGGTGTGGTCGCTACTGATGATTCAGATGAAGAAGATGAGTCATCTGAGACGATTGAAAGTGATAGTGATATCCCTGAAGAAAATCATATAATCACTACTGAGCCAGTCTCACCGTCTCAGATCATTCATCCAATGGCAAATGCTCATCGCAAAAATGAGGTTAAGAAAAATGATAAGTTTGTGGGTAAAAGTTTTGAAAAGAAAGAGGTTAAGAAGGTTGAGAAAAACGTGAGAAAACCGGTTGAAAAGAAAGTTGAAATTAAAACTGAGAAAAATGTGTTAAAACCGGTTGAGAAGATAAATGAGTCTAAATCTGAAAAATCAAATGATGTGAGCAATGAAGTGTGTGATAAACCTGTCAAAATCTTCTATCGGATGCAAGGCTCCGATAAGATTTTATCAGATGATGAGTTTCTGATTAAATTTGTTAATTCTACAAAAATCGAAAAGATATGGCAGGAAAGTACGATTTGGTTCCCGAAATTTGAAAGGACCAACGACATTCCTCAAGAGATTTTAGACAAAATTTATTCGGAAAAAGAAGCAAAGGTCAATGTCACACAGTTTGTTTTGCCTGTTCATAAAGAAAATAGTTTTATTGAACCGACTTACTCGAAGGACCCAGCTCCTGAGAGTTTAAGGAAACAATGCATGGTCGATCGATATCCCATTGCTAGTTTTTCCAAGTCGCCGATCAAGGAAAACTACGAGGAATACCGTGCGTGTTATAAGTGCGGGGAACGGGGACATTTACTTGCCGCCTGCCCGTACGTACGACACAAAAGGCACGAGGCAATATCATGAGTATCCGGTTGACAACTATGGCTATCAACAGAGACGGCATTTTCCCCAAAAAGAATTTTATCATAATCAAAACAATTTTTACAACAAGGGGGAAAATCGTCCGATGACATATGATAAGCGCAACCGGATGACCACTGATAAATCTGGTAAGAAACCTCAGATGAACTCAACTGTTGATACCAAAAAGGTCGCTCCTAAACCTAATGGTAAAAAATCAGTTGGACCTGTCTCTGTTAAATCAGAGAAGGTAACCAAGAAGGTTGCTTTTAAAGAAGAAGTAAAGAAATCGACTGAGACTTCAAAATCTCAGATTCGGATCTTGAAACGATCTGAGCAATCTTGGTCATCTAAGGAATCTGAAGGAGCCTCTACTTCACAGAGCGAGAAGAATGAGAAAAAGAAGGTTGTTAGTGAGATGAAAGGGGTTGAAGTAACCCAAGATGTTTGTGAGACAAAAGATTCTTTGAAACAACCTGTTCAAAGACCCAAGACCAAACAGGCTTGGGTCCCCCGAAAGAACTAATTGATCTACTTTAAATGTGCAGGGAGCTCCAGCTGGCCCTGTTAGCAGCCTATGGATTGTTGACAGTGGAGCTTCTGGTCACATGACAGGGGACCTCGCGTTACTCTTTGACTTCAAAAACATTAACAGAGGTTATGTGGCATTTGCTGGAAATAAGGGAGGCTACATTACTATGGAGGGTAGTGTAAGCAATGGGGTCGTAACATTTGAGCGGATTTCTTATGTGAAACAAATAGACTACAATTTGCTCAGTGTTAGTCAGATTTGTGATAAACAATTTTCAGTGTATTTTGATAACAAATCCTGTTATATCTTGAAACCTGGGTTTGAGTTACCAAAAGAGTGGGTGATGCTAAAGGCACCGAGAGTTAATAACTTGTATATTCTCGACATGTCTAAAGCAATGACCACCCATGGCTAAGTCACGTGTTTCCTCTCCAAGGCTACAGAAAAAGAATCCATTATGTGGCACAGGAGAATGGGACACATCCATTTGAGAAAGATGAATCAGCTTGTGAAGAATGAACTTGTCACGGGAGTTAATGTCAAACACTTCCATCTGAATGACAAGTGTATCAGTTGCAAGAAGGGCAAGCAGCACAAACAATCCCATAGACCAAAGAAAGTTAATTCTGTTGAGCTGCCACTTGAACGTTTGCATATGGATTTATTCGGTCCAGTCAGACGTAAAAGTCATGTCGGGAAATTATACTGTCTTGTGGTGACTGATGATTATTCAAGATTTTCATGGGTAATGTGTTTGCATCAGAAAAGCGACACTTTTGACAACTTGAAGGTTCTGTTTACACGTCTGGAAAATTTATATGGTCTAAAGATCAAAAGAATCCGGAGTGACAATGGGACGGAGTTTAAAAATGCTCAGATGGAGGATCTTTGTGCAAACAAAGGAATTCATCATGAATATAGTGCTCCGTACACACCCCAGCAGAACGGTGTCGCAGAGAGAATGAGCAGGATTCTTATAGAGACGGCGAGAACTATGCTTGCGGATTCAAATCTTCCAGTCATGTTCTGGAACGAAGCTATTTACGCGGCATGTTATACTCTTAACCGTGTGTTGACAGTGAAGAAGTTTGGCAAGACTTCTTATGAGCTGTTGAACCGACGCAAGCCGAATCTTGAGTATCTAGAACCATTTGGTGCCCCATGTACAATGCTGAATCCTTCGGAAAAGTTTGCACCAAAGGCTGAAGAAGGTTATTTTGTTGGATATGCAACCCCATTAAAACGGGTTTTCAACAAAAGAACTAGAAAAGTCGAGGAGTGGGCTAATGTCGAAGTTCAAAGATATACACAAAATGTACAGGGTGGAGGACCAGATTGGATGTTTGATTACAAAGATTTCTTTGAATCATTCAATCTAGATAGCATGGTTGAAGAAGCTGTACTTCGATTATACTACGAGGTCGAAAACGCCATAACTTCACCGTTAGTGCGTCCGATCACAGTAAACCCCCAAGCAGCTTCTAATGATGCCACTGCTCCTGTATTGGAAGAAGAGGTGTTCCAAGAGGCTTCTACATCGCTTAATTCATCCGAATCAGAATATGAAGACGATGATGCAACAAGTGAAGCTATTCTGGACAACGCTACAGTGACACCACCAGTGAACCCATCTACAACTGATGCTTCAACATCGAATACGGGTAATGATCTGGCTTCTACAGAGAATTTGACAACTCAGACGGGAGTACAAGTACCTGATTATCCGGAATCTCGGATACATCGGATACACCCGCTTGAACAAGTTATTGGTGATCCTGGTAGCAGTGTGATGACGAGAGGGCAGCTGAAGAATGCTCAAGCACCAGAAAACATTGGCAATCTTGCTTTATATGCCAAAATTCAAAAATCTGGTTTTCAGAATGACTGGTCATTTGCTTGTTATGTTTCGCAGGTTGAGCCGCGGACATACAAGGATGCTCTTTTGGATGACGCCTGGGTGGAAGCAATGCAGGTGGAGTTATTACAATTCCAGAAACTTGGTGTATGGACCCTAACAGATTTGCCCCCTGGTAGAAAGAAAATTGGTACCAAATGGGTATTCAAGTGCAAGAAGGATGACAGAGGAGTCATAGTACGAAACAAAGCTCATTTGGTCGTTCAAGGTTTCCATCAGGTTGAAGGAATCGACTACAATGAAATCTATGCACCGGTTGCACGCTTGAAAGCTATCAGAATGTTCCTCGCGTTTGCATCATGGAAGAAATTTAAGGTGTATCAGATGGATGTAAAGAGCGCTTTTCTTTACGGTGTGGTCAAAGAGGAAGTTTACGTAGGTCAACCACCGGGCTTTGAGGACCCTATTCACCGGGATAAGGTTTATGTGTTAAACAAAGCTCTCTACGGGTTGCACCAGGCTCCGAGACAATGGTATGAGGAGCTGAGCACGTATCTTCTCTCGAAAGGATTCAAACGCGGACTGGTAGACTGCACACTGTTCACGAAACGAACAGGAGATGATTTGCTTCTAGTACAAATTTATGTTGATGACATTATTTTTGGGTCTACTAACGAACTTCTGTGCAGGGAATTTGAATAAGTTATGCAGGAAAAGTTCGAAATGAGCGCTATGGGAGAAATGCAGTTTTTCCTCGGCTTACAGGTGGAGCAAAGACCAACGGGGATCTTTATTCACCAGACAAAATACGTTTCTGAAGTCTTGAGCCGATTCCAGATGGATGATTCGAAGCCGATGGATACCCCGATACAGCCCAATCACGGAATTGGAGTTGACCTTAAGGGGGAGCTGACTGATCCATTTACATACAGAGCAATCGTCGGATCTCTGATGTATCTCACAGTGTCAAGACCTGATATAATGTTTGCGACATGTCTTTGTGCGCGATATCAATCGAAGCCGAAACAGAGTCATCTTGCAGCTGTCAAGCGTATCCTTAGATATCTGAAGGGTTGTCCATCAAAAGGACTGTGGTACCCTCATGATGATAATTTTGACCTAATCGCGTTTAGTGATGCAGATTGGGGCGGCTGTGACAAAGACAGCAAATCCACAACGGCTGGATGTCAGTTTATGGGGAACAGGCTCGTGACCTGGCAATGCAAGAAACAAACCGCAGTTGCACTATCCACATGTGAAGCAGAATACGTTTCAGCATCGAGCTGCTGCTCACAGGTTCTTTGGATCCAACAGCAGATGGTGGATTACGGTTTGCAATTTCTTAAAACCCCTATTTACTGTGATAATGAGGCCGCAATCGCATTAACAAAAGACTTAGTAAATCACTCAAAGGCTAAACATATCCGGATTAAATATCATTTTATCCGTGATTGTTATGCTAAAGAGTTGATCGATATAGTCAAAATCCACACTGATTATCAACGCGCAGATCTTTTTACCAAAGCTTTTGATAAATCCAGATTTGATTATCTTTTGAAAGCAAACGGTATTAAAGAAAAACAGGACTGATCACCACCTCAGTCTATCACTTTTTAGTTTAACTTTTTACTGTTTTTCAGAAAAATTTCGAAAATCCAAAAACATTGAAAAAATTTAAAAATCCATAAAAATTGAAAAATTTCTTTGCTGACTGCTATCTTCTTCCCTTAGATTAATGCCATCAGATTTCTGTGAACAAACGATATCTGGGCAGTCACATATTTGAAATGCTCCAGCTTATCCTTGGGAACAGTAAATTCGAAAATCTATAAAAATCAGAAAATTTTAAAATGATTTCCTGGAGTATAAAGGGAAATGATAGTACATCAGTGGGGATCTGACACATTCTAAAATAATGTAATGCTATATAGGGCTTGTGTCTGAGTCTGTGCGATGTGCTGATAGGCTTCGTAGACCTATTACTGCGTGCCTGATACATACATATCAAACTATTTGTTGTGTGGATGAACTCCTCATGGGCATATGGTCTTAGTACCGTAATTTCGTTTGATAGGGTATTTGTACAAAACTCGGAGGTTTAGGGTCGTTATGTTATTAGTTGTCTGGGGATAGCCTCTCTGATCTTCTGCTGTAAGTCATTACGGATCTAGATCAGTCAGGGTGTCTTTATAAAAGAGCTATATGCCTAATCCTAAAGTTACCGAATTGAGGAACTTTCCATGTTATATGATAATCAAAGATTATCTATTACATCGTATTGATCATTGATGCAAATCATGATTAATATCAGTCCTCAACCTGGTATAGTGCATATGTTACTTTGCTGCATTAATTTGCTGACCTGTATACCTCTGTGCATTATATCTTGTACAATTACAGACAACAAAAGCATAATCACGCTTTACAATGAGTCTTTGTGCATTTACTTCTTGATACGGGAGTATGTCGTGTGCGTGGGAACCACAGACAACTGCGTTTATACTATAAATATCAGTATCAGTATAAAGCACTGCACAAAAGTCTGCATGTGAGTTTATGTGGATCACAATATCAGCAGTTGCCAGATCACACATTGTCTTTAATGATAATAATTTCAAAAAGATCAACGGTGTGATCAGATTTCTCATAAACTGATATGATCCCTTTACCGGAATCACAAAAATATTTACAGTTTTTCATTTACATTTCTGCATTTTATTTTCTAGTCAAAAATTACAAAACTCAAAAAGATTTTAGGTGTGTTTTAGCATAAACTTTAGAAAATCCAAAAAGATTTTTCTTTTTCATCTTATTTTTGATAACTGATGGTGGTTGATGTCGAATTTCTAAACCTGATACACCATTTGAGCTTTGTAACTTTTAAAATGTGAAAACATGAATGCTGGATGCTTAAAAGTTGGAAAATAATTGAACCGGGACTCGTTTTTGAGATTTGGAAAATTTTCAAAAATCCCAATTCTCATTCGCCCATTCGTTTGGTCGAATGTGGGATTTTACTTGTTCATTCGTATGCTTTGTTTGGGCGAAGGAGAGTGTTCCTGATATATATCTCATTCGAACCCTTTCAATAGGGTCGAAGGAGAAAAAAGTTTCTCCTTCGTATGAACAAAACGGGCGAAGGTACAGGTCTATATATATCCAGTGCCTCATTCGAACCCCACTTATATTTTTTTTCCAGATTTTGATTGTAACCTCACCTTGTTGCTTTTTCATTTTAAATTGATCTATTGTGTTCGCGAGTTATCACTGATCATTCTCATATCACTTTTCCAGGTATTCATCAAAGGATCAGCGATTAATCCCTGTTTTTCTATTACGAGCCCTAACCGTTTAAAAATGTTCTAAATCAACTTTATAATACCAATTGATGGTCAGGGTTGATTGTGTGTGAGTTTTAGGGGGAGATGTAATCAAAACAAGTGTTTAAAACAGTTCAGATTGTGAAATCAATGTATAAACCCTAGTTTTTGGGTGAAAACACAAACACAATCAACAATTGATAAATCTGTTAGTCTAGGATTGATTATCGGCATTATTATGTCCTATTTCAATCAAATGGACATGTTCAGGATCTCTAAATTTCAAAATTGATTTTTCAAAAATATGAACTGTCTCCTTCGACCAGTTCGAATGGGCGAAGGAAGAACCTAAATTGGGCGAAAGAGAATTTGAACGGGCGAATGAAACTTTTTATTAAAATTATCACATTCGTACCAACTGTTTCTCATTCGTACCTATACAATTTCACCTTCGTACCACCGTTTGGGCGAAGGAAGGAGTTTTGACCAAAAATTTTCAAATTTTGTTTGTTTTGTCCGTTTTTAACATGTTTTCTTGATTTGTTTTGCAGATCTAACAATGTCTGAACAACAGAAGACTACAGAACAGGTAGGATCCTCATCACAGCCCGCAAAGCAGCTTGATTTTGAGAATGCGCACAACTGTTGTGCATATCTTGGCGACGTGAAGAAGCACACGGAATTTGTTGGTATCATTGAGTTTTTGAAGCGAAGCAGAGTAATAGATGCTATTGCTACGCCGACAGTGATCTACCGAGACATGATTCAGGAATTCTGGTCTAACGCTAAACTAGATTTCTGGAAGAACGAATCTTGCTTGACGAGCAAAATCCAGGGACAACGAGTCATTGTGTGCGAAGAAGATTTAAGAGAAGCACTGAATCTGGATGATGATCCGAAAGATCCAAAGGAGTTTACATTCATGGATCAAAGGAAGTGTTTTCTCAGGATGAAGTATAACGGACCTATCACTGACGGTTCGTTGCACAAAGGAAAACTGTGCCCACAGTTCAAATATCTGGCACATGTTTTAATCCATGTATTCGGATCTGCTACGGGAGGTTATGACTTGATGAGGAAGAGCATCAGTTCGATGATGGTTGCTTTGGTATTGAACAAACCGTTCAATGTTTCTGGCATGCTGATGTCTCACTTATTGGAACCAGTAAATGGAATGAGGAACCTGAAGTTTCTATTATATCCTCGTTTTCTTCAGATGATATTCGATCACAAGTACAAAGAATTGAAGAGAGATGCTAAACATATTGTTGTTCAGGAACACATGTCGCTGAACACACTAGCTAGAATGAAAGCCTATAAGGGTTTATCTGTTAAAGAACGTCCTCCTGTTAGACGTTTGTTTGGACATCTAGCTAGGGCAGATTATAATGATCCGGGTGAGGGGCTTGTAAGGAATGCGAACAGTGATTCTGATGCTGACAATCCTTTACATCATGTTGATCCTGACGCTAAGCGCAAGAGACAAGTGGTGAATGTAGGCGCTAAGAGTGGTAAGACCAAGAAACCAGAGATAAGGATTGAGGTTACTGAACCAGAAAAGAAGAAGAGAACTCAAGGTAGAAATAAGAGAATGGCGAAAAAGGGATTGAATCTTGTTGATGAAGCTTCCATTGATTCAGAAGAGACAATTGAGGAAGAACAATGGAATTCGGATGCTGAGACAGTGACGACCATGCCCAAGGCCACTGAGGCTGGTGCGTCTGCTAGCCAAAGAGAAGATGATCAAGGGAACAAAAGTCCTATTCCCGTTGATGTAGATGATTTGAGTTTTAATGCTGAAGAGACGTTTGTTGGTTCTCCTGTGCAACCAGCTAGAAAAGAGAAGAAGAAGCAGGAGAAGCCAAGTATAAAAAGAAAGAAAGAGATAGAATCATTGATTGCTGGTAAGAAACTGCCGCCAGCTACAAGTTCAAAATCACCGGTTACAGCACCTGCTCAAAAGAAACAGAAGACAGCAGCAACATCTAGCACACAACAAACAGAAGAAATTCCAATGGATGATGTGAATGAAGCATTGGATAATGTGCTGAAGAAAACCAGGAAAGGAAAATTGCATGAAGCTGTTGAACCACCAAAGAAGACTAAAGTATCGGTGGACAGTGACATCATGACTGCTGTGAATCAGAGATTTGCTGAGATGATGAGTCTGATTAACAAACAACAGACGGAGATTGAGCAGTTAAAGTCAAATGACAAGAAAATGTTAGAAGTCGTAGTCACATCGGCAGATGACAATGAGACCCTGAAGAAGACAATTAAGAAACTGAAGAGAGAAAACAAGAAGTTGCTGAAACATGAGCAACGTAACACCAGAAGGATAATAGTCTTGAAGAAGGAGAACAAACAGCTGAAAAAGAGTAACAAGCATATGGACGATCTGATCAAGAACTTGTACTCTCAGGCTCCTCAACTTCAAGCTGGTGAAGTGGATAAAGAAAGAGAAGAAGAGCTAGTTGATTTTGAATTGTCTGATGAAGAGGAAGATGATGAATTAGATGAAGATGCTGGTGATGATACAAAGACGAAGAAAAAGGATGATAAAGATGATGATGGATCGGATGATGGATCGGATGATGGATCTAGTGATGGAGACGGCTCTGCATTTGATAGTAGTGATGATGATGATGATGATGTTGACAAGTTTTCTTACGAGAAACGTGACTCGGATAAGGGCGGTGAATCGAGCTCGAAAGCTCCTGGTGAAAATGTTGATGATGAAGATATTTTCTGGAACGACAGATTGAAGTCATTGTCTGAAGAAGATAAGAATAAGTATCGTCAGATGTTAACCGATCGAGTCTGGACGATAGACATGACTAGCAGGTTTCCAGAAATATTTGAATCTAATAATAAACTCTTCGAGTTGGAATATGATGACCCTGATCTTGAGGATGGGGAAGTGTCTGCAGCTATTTCGAAAGAAATTCTGGAAGGTTTAGCAAAGCAAGTGGGTAAGACGTTAGAAGAATTACTTGCTGATAATTTTATTCCTAAGATTCCTGAGAAAGAAGCTGGAAATCACTCGGATGATCGTGATGTTCCTGCATTCGAGGAAGTCGAGATGGAAGATATTACGAGCGACGAATATCCACAATATTTCAGAACAAATCAAGAATGTGGATTTTCTTTCTCAGACGAACTGCTAAGCCATGCCGAGAAGCTTGCAAGAGATAAGAGCAAAGTCTTTGAAGATGAAATCTTTAAAGGGCACAACAAGCCACGGTTCGAGCAATCAGACAGCTAAAAAGAGTTGTTAAAGAAGCTGAAAGAAAAGGAGAATAATCGTCCGAAACCAGACATTCAAGGCAGCTTTTACAAACTTCACAATAAGATTTTCAAAGGTCGTGCATTGGCCTGGAAGTTTGTTAAAGAGTTGAAGTGTTTCGCAGTAAAATGGGAGAAGGGGATCTTGTATTTTGAGAAGTTTCATCACTTGAAGACCCTTCCGTATTGGGCAATCAGAGACATTTGTCGTCACCGTTTAACGGGAGCGTCAAATAGTCAGATTACTTATTTTGCTGAAAAGATGACTCGTGAAAGCCGAACCAAGTGGGACTTGTTTGAACCACAATATCCGAAACGAATTGTTCATAAAAAAGGATATTGATCAGATAACTGGTACGCCCAAAGTGACTTTGAAATACAAACCACCGAAAGTGTTGAAAAAGATTCCTTTGATGCCTATTCCGCAACACTTTGCCAAAGACTTCATCTGGTGGTATTATGATTGGAAGATTGCAGAGGCCGTGATCGTTTTGAAGGATGGAGAGTCGAATTATAAGAAAGTGCATATCTTTGATCCCATGTGGTTGATAAACTGTTCACATGAGGATATCATCATGCTATTCTATAATCCGATCTACTCAGATGCAAAAGATGCTGAGCAAGCAGGAAAGTACCAACGTGTGGTATTTCTGTGCTTTGCGTTTGATATTAATGTCGGATGTGATTATGATGAGAAGTTGGGAAAGTATGTGGAAAAGCAAAAGGTGCCAGAGCTGAAAAAGAAGAAACAAAAACAATTTCAGGAACCAGTGTTGACCAGAGAATAAATGATTCAAAGGCATATCAGAATGTGGAACAAAAGATTGGACGAAGAACGACGAACACAATCCAAGCAATAGTCGAGGGGGAGTTTGTAGATGCAAAAGTGCGACTAGAGCTTTGGATTGTAAAACACATTTTGGTTTGTTAATATCGAAGGTGCGAAGGAAGATTGTAGAGGGTGCGAAGGAGGATTTAAAGGTGCGAAGGAAGATGTTTATACGAATGAAGACTTAGATTATAGAAGAACTTGGTTCGACCAGTTGATGTGGGCGAACCTGCACATTCGCATGAATGATTTGGGCGAATGTGCAGGCCTATAAATAGGTTAAGTTCATTTTTGAATGTAACTTTGATGATTATTATTCCCTCCTCTTTCTGAAAACTCTCTCTAGATTTTGTTAAACTTGTTTTACATTTAAACCTTGATTGTAATCATTATTCTATGTGTAAACAAGTGTTTTATGAATGAAATTGATTGAAAATGATGATCTGCGTGTTTGATTCTGTTTGATTATTACTTTGTGATAGTTTTAGGGTTTCCGCACCTAAAACTAACTTGTTTGATCAATCTTTGTTTGTTATCGATCCTAATATGCACATACACATACATGTAGAATTGCTTAAGTATAATGTTGCAAGTATGAAGAATTGCATAAACATGGTTACGTAAACTCACCTTAGCAAAGTATTAAGTCTCGAGAAATAGAATATGTGTAGCCCTAAAGTTGCCAATTACAAGAGCTTATAATCAAAGCTTCAATTGTAGAAGTAATAGACTATAGAACAAAAGTATGAGGGAAAGTTTAATCGGATTGAAACAATCGATTTAGAGGTGGCAAGTGTAATGGTTCATAGGTGGGTTTTTATACTAGTTTTGAATTCAATTAGCCATTAAAATTGGTCAACACCATAAAGTAAGGTTTTATGATGAATTGACTATTTGACTAGGACTTTGACTGTTTGACTAAGACTTTGACTATGACTTTGACCAGGACTTTGACTATTTGACTCAAGGCTTTATTTAAGAAAAAAAATAAAAAAAATCATTAGTTTGAATTAGAAAATAAAAAAAAACACCGTCTTATAAAATGACGATTTTATAAATAGAATTAGGATAGGACATATGTCATGATTGAAGATTTTTTTTTTCAAGTACAATGATAAAAGTAACTTAGAAAAATAGAGTGCACGGATAAAGATAAGAATACTTAGAAATAAATTAGACTTTATATCATGGATCGGGAAATACTTTAATGCAAAATAAATGGGAAAATTCGTGAGGTTACATCTGCCATGCCTCAGCTCCCTCTAAACCTTGTCCCTCCACATGTATCTTGAACTTTGTCTTCCATGTGTTGTATTCCATCATATCCATGAGCTTTGGTGGACGATTGCCACTACCTGATGATAGATCATGAATGAGTGTAGACATGGCATTGGTCGTCTACGAATGAACGGCAGCTGCTGCGACTCCCCAATAGTTGTCAATTGGTTGCTGTAACGGTTGCACAACTTGTTGAGGAGCAGAACTAGTCATAGCCATGTAATTGATTGGCTGGGATGGTGGACTAGTCTTCTGGGCTGCAACTGACCATGGATCTCTTGTTGTCTGCTGTTGTGGTGCTTGATTAGGTCTTGGCGTTGTTGGGAAGTTCCACATCTTAACCTGTAAATGTTCAAACACGAAAAGATTAGAAAAGTTTTAAAACAGAATACTCTTTCGCACTAACGGACGGGCGAATGAGAAAAATCCTTCTCCTTCGACCGTTTGGAAGGGTACGAATGTGGACTGATATCACAAAAACTCTTTCGACCGTTTGCTTCTCTCGTTCGACCGTTTTCCCTCTCCTTTGACCGTTCGATCAGTCGAATGTAACACAGACGGGCGAATGAACACAAATAAGCAATGAAAGTCTACGTTCGACCATAAATACAACACCTTCGACCACAAACTCTCTCTTTCGACCAAAGAAATCACACTTTCGACCAAACTCTCTAGGTTCGACCCCTGGTAATTCAAAAACGGTTATTCTTTGAAAATCAGTTAATTTTGATCATGTTTATCAAAAGTTGATGGATTTTGATGATCTAAATCAGGTTTTGAATCGGAATTGATTTGGAACAAGTTTATCAAAGAGAATTATCCATTTTAACCATGAAAACAAGTTGTAATCAATCAAAAACTCATCATATCAGTTTGTTCAATGAAAACAGAAACTTTTTGACCAAAATTGGGTCCACATCAACTGAGAAACTATCAATTTATGGTTGTTTGATCCAGAATGGCCCTGATACCACTTTGTGTGTGCTATATAGATCGTATACTCAACAAAGAATGATCAAACAAGTTTGTTTTAGGTGCGGAATCCCTAAAACAATCACAAAATGATAATCAAACAGATCAAAACACGTAAATCATCATTTTAAAGCTTTTTCATTAATTATAAACTCAATTACACGTTTACAGATTGAAACAAACAGGGTATGAACGTGAATTAAGCTAAATAATATCCTAGAGAGAGAGTCAGAAAGTGGAGGGAATAAAATGACTCAAAGTTACATTCAAAAAATCAGCTTGACTATTTATAGACTGCACATTCGCCCAAACAGTTCATGCGAATGTGCAGGCTCGACCAAATCAACCGGTCGAACCAAGCCATACATAAAACGCTATTCTACGTTCGTCCAAAACCATTCCTTCGCACCCTATGATTCTCCTTCGACCAAACAAAAATGTTCCTTCGCACCATTCACATCTCCTTCGCACCTTCGACATTTATCAAAACAAGTTTATTGAACAAACCGAAGCACTAGTCGCACAACTGCATCTACAGGTGTGGTCAAGGAAGAAGTATATGTTGGGCAACCACCAGGTTTTGAGGATCTTATCCACTGGGATAAGGTCTACAAGCTAAACAAAGATTTGTATGGTTTACACCAAGCTCCAAGACAATAATATGAGGAGCTTAGTATCTTCTCTCCAAGGGATTCAAACGAGGATTGGTAGACTATACCCTGTTAACAAAACAAACAGAGGGTGACTTGCTTCTTGTGCAAATATATGTTGATGACATTATATTTGGTTCTACTAATGAACTTTTATGCAGGGAATTTGAACGAGTTATGCAGGAAAAGTTTGAGATTAGCGCTATGGGAGAAATGCAATTCTTTTTAGGCTTGTAGGTGGATCAATTGCCAATGGGAACCTTTATTCACCAGACGAAATATGTTTCTGATGTCTTGAGCCAATACCAGATGGATGATTCAAAGCCTATGAATACTCCTATACAACCCAATCACGGAATTGGAGTTGATGCTAAGGGGGAGCTCACAGATCCCTTTACATATAGAGTCATCATCGGATCTTTGATGTATTTGACTGCATCTCGGTCGGATATAATGTTCGCGACATGTCTTTGTGCTAGATTTTAATCGAAGCCGAAACAGAGTCACCTTACAGGTGTCAAGAGAATCCTATGATATCTGAAGGTTTGTCCCTCGCGTGGACTGTGGTACCCTAATGATGATAATTATCACTTTATTTCTTTTAGTGATGCATATTTTGGCGGATGCGATATTGACGCTAAATCTACAATGGCTGGATGTCAATTTCTGGGGAGCAGGCTCGTGACCTGGCAATGCAAAAAGCAGACAACAGTTGCACTATCTACATGTGAAGCTGAATACGTGTCAGCCTCGAGTTGTTGTTCATAGGTTTTATGGATATAACAGCAGATGCACGACTACGGTTTGCAATTTCTTAAAACCCCCATTCATTGCGATAATGAAGGAGCCATAGCACTTACTAAAGACACTGTTAATCATTCTAAGGCTAAGCATATTCGAATTAAGTATCACTTTATTCGTGATTGCTATGCTAAAGGATTGATTGATATGGTCAAAATCCACACTGACTATTAGAGAACTGATCTTTTTACCAAAGCTTTTGACAAATCACGTTTTGAATTTTTTATTAAAAGCTAATGGTATTAAAGAAAAACAAGACTGGTCTTCACATCGATTTATCAATTTTTTTTATGATTTCAGAAAAATTTAAAATCCAAAAATATGTTTTTTATTTCAGGGGGAGCATTTTATTCAGAAAAACCAAAGACATTAAAAATTTTGAAAATCCATAAAAATCAGAAAACCAAAAGTGATTTTTTCTAGAGAAAAAGAAAAAATGATAGTACATCAGTGAGGATCAGGCAAGGTATCTTAATAAAAGGGCTTTAAGGACAAAACCCAAAGTTACCGAATTGAGGAGTTGTAAATGTGTGATGATGATCAAAGATTATCTAATGCATCGTATCTAATCACTGATGAAAATCATGATTGATATAAGTCCTCACCCTGTTAAAGTGCACATGTTAATCTGTAACATTGATTTGCTGACTTGTACACCTCTGTGCCTCATACCTTGTAACTACGGATAACAATAGCATAATCACGCGTTACAATGAATCATTGTGCAACATTCCTTGATACGGTAGTATGTCGTGTGTGTGGGAACCACAGGCACATTAAATTTATACTATACATACCAATATTAGTTTAAAGCATTGCATAACGGTCTGCATGTGAGCTTATGTGGATAACAATATTAGCAGTTGCCAAAGTTACATTGTCAATATAGTTAAAATGAAACAGAACAACGGTGTGATGTGATCTCTCATAAACTAATATGATCCTCTTACCGGAAAATCACAAACAGTTTATTACTTTCTGTTGATTTAGTTCACATATACAAAAACTCAAAAAAAAATTTGGTGTGTTTTAGCATAAATTTGCAGAAAATCCTAAATATTTTACCTTTCTGCATTATTTTTGATAACCGATGGTGAATGATGATCATTTTCTAAAGTTTGACAGACCAATTTGAGTTTTGTATCATTTAAATGAAAAATGATGAAAGTTTGAGGGTATAAATGGTTTAAAATGATAAAACAAGATTCGAATTTGACATTTGGTAAAAAATTTACTTTTCCAGTTTCTTATTCGACCATTCGTTAGGTCGAATGAGATTCTGTGGCCTTGATTCGAACCTGAGTCAGAGGTCGAATGGGAGTGTTTGACTAATACTATTTCATTCGAGCCATTTGATAATCATGTTGATGCACTTTCTGTGGACGTCACTGTCAAATAGACTAGGGTTGAGTCTAGGTATAGTGTTACATGAGATTGTGGTGATCCATAAGGGCATTTTATGGATCTGACGCATTTGTAAAATATAGGACAATACCAAAGCTAGATTCGACCTATATACACTGGGCGAATGTGGAAGTTTTCCACATTCGACCATTACAAATGGGCGAATGTGGAAATGCTCCACATTCGACCATTAAAAAGGGGCGAAGGTGGCTTTTGGGTATTGGACTATAAATAGCAATCTTATGTGTTATTGTTCATTTGGTGATTTGAGTTTGTACTTTGAATGCTCTCAAGGGGGAGGTCATGCCCAACCTCCCCCGGCCTCGAGATAGATGTTTATCCTACTGATGACAGTGTCTGTAACCGTTTCTGAATTAATACGAATCTGTGATGACTTTGTTATCGTATGTTTCTGTCTCGTCTCGAATCTCCCGTCTGAAACCGAGTTGTTTTCGCTTAATCGATCCATGAATTCGGTTTATAACCGGATTCTCAATTGGTATCAGAGCCGTGGTACCGATTTGAACGATCTAACAGTCGTTGAATCAATCACAACTCGTTTTTCATGTTTTCAGACGTAAAATTCAGATTTTGATTGAAAGGTTGAAACCCTAGAAACCCTAGATTTTTAATTGAACCCGAAATCATGTGATTTCTCCATGTTTTTGTGAATTCGAGGGTTAGGTTTTCATTTCCGCACCTTTCTGAACAAGTTTCATCATCAAATTCAAAGGATTAGAGTGATTGTGGACTGATTTGAAGAAAATATTGATCAAGAACACGTTCAGTCTGCACATTCGCCCCTTTTAGAAAGTCGGGTGGGCGAATGTGGAATGTTACTGGGCGAAAATAGTTGTTTTTGGACGAACGTGGAAAGGGTCAAGTGTTATTTTACATTCTGGTTACTATTCTACCTTCGGGTCAACAAAAGTGGGCGAATGTAGAAGTACCAGGGGCGAATGTAGAATTTATGGCCTAAAGCAATTTTTGAAGATTTTTGGGAGAATGGTGATGATGTCTTCACAAATTGTTGAAGAAATGATGATGAAACGTTTTATTGTGGGGTAGTCATGAGAATCAACAGTATGATAATCAGATTCAAATGACTATTATGGGCCAGAAAAATAGAACAGATTTTATTCCGCATGAAGAGAACAGTCAACCCAGTTCTTGTATGTTTGAAGGAACTTGTTCTGAAGAAGTGTTATGAAGAAGGAAATCAAGTTTGAGAATCTCAATGTTCTGAAAGTAATGAGGTATTCTAGTAGGAGTCATGTGGCACGTAGATTCAACGAAAGTTTCAAGTGCTGAAAACTCTTGATGGCTTGATCCACTCGTCTACGGCTTGTATTTTGTCGAACAGAAGAAGTTACTCAAGAACATGATTGATTGATTATACGGGATCTCAGAGAAACTTGGAGAAGCATCAGTCAAGGGGGAGATTGTTGATGTAAGTGTCTGATACTTCAACAATTACTGACTGAAGATGCTAGGAAAAGAGAAGAATGTGTTAATGCAATCACAGTTAGCACAGATGAAGAATTTCATAGAAATACTAATGTTCGAGTGGATTGTTTTGCACATAGTCACATTTGAGATGTTTAATTGTGTACTGACAGTTAGACTTCTCCAGTTGATGTGAAGGGTGATGCAAAGGTTAAGTGCAGATATGAGACGTAAATTAGTGGTGGTACCTACATGTTACGTTGAATATCTGATCGGTTGGTATGGAATCCTTCTAGTAGGGGTCTTATCAGGCTAGTTGGGTTGCACGTGATGTACTTGGTCAAGATGACATCCCTGGGTACTGATGCTACGAGACTGCAGTGCATTACATTGTCAACTTCATATTGGCGTAACTAGGTGATCTGGTTGTAATTCAGCGACCTGCTGAATTCGCAAATGATATACGTGGTCTAGTTGACTTCCTGCGTATTGATGCTGAGGGTCCGTAGTGCATTACTTGGTCGGTTCACGAAGGATGTTGTATTTCTAACTCAATGCAATGGTGCATGTATTGAGGGGGAGAACTGTGATTCTGACTGTTGATGTGCAAGAGTTTTGTGGATTCGCCAGCAACGTCCAAGGGGGAGATTGTTGATGCACTTTCTGTGGACGTCACTGTCAAATAGACTAGGGTTGAGTCTAGGTATAGTGTTACATGAGATTGTGGTGATCCATAAGGGCATTTTATGGATCTGACGCATTTGTAAAATATAGGACAATACCAAAGCTAGATTCGACCTATATACACTGGGCGAATGTGGAAGTTTTCCACATTCGACCATTACAAATGGGCGAATGTGGAAATGCTCCACATTCGACCATTAAAAAGGGGCGAAGGTGGCTTTTGGGTATTGGACTATAAATAGCAATCTCATGTGTTATTGTTCATTTGGTGATTTGAGTTTGTACTTTGAATGCTCTCAAGGGGGAGGTCATGCCCAACCTCCCCCGGCCCCGAGATAGATGTTTATCCTACTGATGACAGTGTCTATAACCGTTTCTGAATTAATACGAATCTGTGATGACTTTGTTATCGTATGTTTCTGTCTCGTCTCGAATCTCCCGTTTGAAACCGAGTTGTTTTCGCTTAATCGATCCATGAATTCGGTTTATAACCGGATTCTCAATTCATTCAAACCTTTTAGTAGGTCGAATGAACATCAAGTTTTCTCATTCGAACCTTGCAAGGGTCGAATGAGGGTTGTCTATATATATCCATCAGCTCATTCGAACCCCCACTAAAAAATTTTCAAAATTTCAATCTTAACCTCACCTTGTTGCTCGTTTGTTTTACATTATTCTTTATTGATCCTTGTGATATCCTGATCATTTTAACATCAATTTCACAGGTAATGGCTCTGGAATCAGATCAAAATCATTGTGCAAAGTTTTCGAACCCTAGTCCTTTAATTTGTGCATTTAAACTGGATTTGAATATGAATTGGACTTAGCTTAACCATTATCGGTGATTTTAGGGGGGGAATAACTCAAAATCAAGTGTTTAAACATGATAATGATCAAAGTCGATTGTTAAACCCTAGATTTTAGGGAATACCATCTATAATCGTTATAATTGATAAATTTGATCATTGATAAATGATAATTGTTCATGTTAGGGTATGTTAGAATCAAAATGAGACGTTGATAGTGATTTGTAATGAATTTGATCATTTTGAATTGAACAGTGGTCATTCGACCATGATAAAGGGTCGAATGAACAATTGTTAGGTCGAATTGACATTTTTGTTCTTCATTCGACATTATTATTTCTCATTCAAACCCACGATTAGGTCGAATGAACATTCTTTTTACTAAATTTAAAAGTTTATCCAAATTGACGAATTTTCATGATTGTTTGATTGTTTTTGCAGGTTATAATGGCTGAACAACCAGTACAAGAAGTTGCAGAGGAGGCAACACCAAAACCATTGAATTTTGAACAAGTACGTTGTTGTTGTGCTTATATAGGAGAAGTCGGGAAATATGAAGAATTCTCTGGGATAGTTGAATTTCTGAAGAGATGCAGAGTAGTTAACACTCTTGCTAAGCCAATGACAATATACAGAGATCATCAAGTCGACTTTTGGGAGAAAGTTGCTATCACGTTCTAGGAGAACAAGATTGTGATTGAAAGCAGAATTCAAGGTCAACGAGTGCTTGTAAATGAACAAGATATCAGAGAGGCGTTGCAGCTACAAGATTCTCCTGATGATCCAAAAGAGTTGTCATGGACTGAACAGATTCTCCTGATGATCCAAAAGAGTTGTCATGGACTGAACAGAGAAAATGTTTCTTGAGAATGAAGTACAACACTCCTATCACAGACTGTTTATTACACAAAGCCAAGCTGTGTCCCCAGTTCAAGTATCTACTTCACGTGATTTTACATGTATTTGGGCCAGTGAGTGGAGGCTATGACATGCTAAGGAAGAGTTTATGTTCATTGGTCGTTGCTCTAATACTAAACAAATCTTTCAATGTGTCTGGAATGATATTTCATCACATGATTGAAGTGTTACAAGGATTGAAGAAGGATAAGTTTTTGATGTATCCCAGGTTTTTATAAATGGTGTTTGACAACAAGTATCCATATTTGATAAGAGATCCAGTGCAGATAGTCAATCAAGTTCATATGAACCATACTACTTTGAACAGGATGATGATTTATAAGGGAATTTCTGATGATCAGAAGCCATCGTATAAGAATTTGTTTGGACACTTGAGATCAGTTGCTTATAAGGACCCAGGTCCAGATAAAGTGAGAAATGCTGATAGCAACTCGGATTTTTCTGATAGCCCCTTATGTCCGGTTGATAAAACTGCCAAACGAAAACGTCAAGTTATCAACAAGGGTGATAAGTATGGAAGGTGGTTGAGGTTGAAACCAAGAAGAAAACTATGAAAAGCAAGGATGAAACAAAGACCTTATTAGTTGATGAAGCTTCTGTAGATTCTGAAGAGACAGAAGACGATGCTTAATGGGATTCTGCTACAGAGACATCCAAGGTTACTAAATCCAAAGCCACTAAGATTAGTATACCTGAAGCTTACGATAAAATTGTTGAAGATCAGAGAACTAGAGTATTGCCTGATGAGGAATACGATATTACTTTAGACATGGATGATTTTCAAGGTTCTCTTGCCCTGGTGCCAAAGTCAAGAGAGGCAGAGGTAAGAAGATGTTGAAAAGAGAACCTTCGAGAAGAAAAATGGATAGAGAAATTGATATGCTACTTATTGGAAAGAAAGTACCGGCAATTGGAAGCTCAAAAGCTACAACACCAGTCACATCCCCAGTTGCTAAGAAGAAACAAGTTGTTCAGGAGGTTGTTAAAACTGATCCATCATCTCATATTGATCCTGAAAACTTTTTTTCCACGTAAAAGAATGTTTTGGAAGAGATTCAAAAGAAAAATGCTAAACCTACAGCTACACCTATTGCTGAATCATCTACACCTCAGGTTACAGTTTCAAGTGAAGTGATGGAAGCTGTGAACCGACAGATTGCCAATGTGATGAAGGCATTTAATCAACAACAAGATGAAATCAAGAAAATGAAGGAAGATGAAAAGGTTATGTTGAAGATTGTTTTGTCTTCCAAAGCCAATCAAGAAGAATTAGAGACAAAGGTTAAACAACTTGAAGATGAAAACAAGATGTTGATTACTCGAGGATAGAGAAACACTAAGAAGATTAAGATGCTTCAAATTGAGAATAAAGAGATGAAGGCTGAAAATAAAGATATGTGGAAGCTAATTGATGATTTGTACTCAAAGGCACCACAGTTAAAAGGAACTAGGGAGGAGGAAGAGGATAAAGAAGAAGAGAAAGTTGATTATGAGACTTCTGATGATGAGGGTGAAGATGATGATGAGGACGATAGTTCGGATGATGATAATGATGATGCAGGAGTAAAAAGTGCGAATAAAGATAAAGAATCTAGTTCAAAAGATTCTGATGATGATGATCAAGATACTGAACAATTCAAGTTCAGGAAGAGAGAATCAGATAAAGGTGATACAGGTGAGTCTAGTGCAAAGAAGACACCTTGTGAGAATGTTGATGAAAATGAAAGTATCTTTTGGAATGAAAAGATTCGTGCTTTATCTGATGAAGACAAGAAGTTATACACACAAATGTTTGAAAAGAATGTTTGGACGATAGAGCTAACCGGAAGATTCCCTGAAATCTTTGAGAATGATGATATGAGGTTTGAGATTGAATACAATGATCCAGATCTTAAAGATGGGGAAGTATCTGCTGTTGTTACGAAAGAGATACTTGATGGGATTGCAAAGCAGGTTGGGAAGTCTCTGGAAGAGATAATGCAAGATAAAGAGATTCCTGATATTCTAGTTAAAGAGGCGGGAAATCACTCCGATGATCAAGATACTCCAGTTTTTGAAGATATAAAGATTGAAGATCTTTCACATGAAGAGTATCCTGAGTATTATCCACAGAAAGAGAATGTGGTGATTCCTGAAATCAATGAGCAAACACTTGATGAAGCTAAAAAGTTAGCTAAACAGAAAGGGAAGAAGATACTGGATTAAATGTTTGGGAAAGAAGCTGATAAGAAACAAACTTACAAACAATCTGATGAACTGAAAGAATTGTTGAAAAAGTTAAAGAGAAAGAAGCAAATAGACCGATTACAGAAGTGCATGGAGGTTTCTACAAGTATCACAACAAACCTTTCAAAGGAAAAGCGTTGGGATGGAAATACTTTACACAGCTACGGTGTATAGGAGTGAAATGGGAGAAAGGAATTCTGTATTTCTACAGATTCCATGATATCAAGACTTTACTGTATTGGGCTGTGAGGGATATTTGTAGACATACAATGAACGTTGCTTCTATAAAATAACGACGCTGTAAATAACGATGTTGTTGGATGGTTTGCTGATAAGATGTCAAGGGAGAGAAAAACTAAATGGGATTTGTTTAGGCCTCAATATCCTAAACGGATTGAACATAGAGATATTGATCCCATTACAGGCATGAAGAGGGTTACACTAAAATACAAACTTCTTGTGGTAATGAAGAGGATACCTTTGATGCCTATCCAACAACACTTCAGCAATGAATTTGTGTTTTGGTATTATGATTGAAACACGCCTGAAGCGATGATTGTATTGAAAGACAAAGATCCGAAGCTTGAGTACAAGAAAATACCCATATTTGATCCTATGTGGATGATAAATTGTTCAAAAGAAGATATCAATATGTTGTATTTTAATCCAATTCACTTTGAAGTTCAAGACGTGGAGCAAGCGATGAAATTCTATAGAGTCGTATGTTTTTGTTTTGCATGGGATGTGAACGATGGGTGTGACTACAACAAACTGCTAGGAAAATATGTGAAAGTTCAAGAGATAAAGAAAAGCTCACTCAAAAGACAACTAGAACCGGAAATGAGCGCAAAGCAAAAGAAGAGTTTGAAGATCAAGTTGATGAATAAGACGCTAGAGTATAAAGAAAAACAATCCAAGCAATAGTCAAGGGGGAGTTTGTAGGTGCATAAATGTGACCATCGCTTTGGATTAAGCAAGAAAAGTCGTTTATCATTGAATGAAGTGTTGGAAGCCCATTCGACCATACGTGGCTCGAATGGAAAACATCTATGTCGAATGAAAGTTTTGTTATGTATGTTTGGTTGGTTCGAGCTCTTAAAGGGTCGAACAAGGCCATTCGACCTCTGTAAAGGTCGAATGAAGCTCTCTATATATAATTTGAGTTTTTTTTTGCAGGTTAAGTCTTGGTCATTCGGTCTAGGTGTTGTGTGTGTTTTCATAGGTGAGTCTAGAACTTTCTGAAAGTGTGTTTTCATTGTAAACTAAGCTTTTATTGATTGTAATCAATTGTTTATCAATGAAGATGATTACTAAAAAGGATCTTTGCGTGTTCTGATTTGTCTACTATCATTTTGCAAGTGATTTAGGGATTCCGCACCTAAATTACTCTACTTGTATTATTATATAGTTGATTTCTTACAATTCGGTCCTCTATAGGGTCCCTACTTTATTTAACTGCTTCTAGACCAGTTATTATGTTTTCAACATGTGTTTGTGCTAGATATCAATCTTGCTCCATGGGAATCACACATCATGGCAGTCAAAAGAATTTTTAGATATCTGAAAGGAACTCCTACATTAGGGATTTGGTATCTTGCTACCAGCAATACCAGATTAATAGCTTTTTCAGATGGTGACTATGAAGGGTGTAAAATGTCAAGAAAATTAACATCTATTGGATGTCAATTCATATGAAACTATCCGGTGTCCTAGCAATCAAAGAAGCAAACTTCTATAGCAATATCAACTGCTTAGGCAGAATATATTGTAGCTGCAAGCTGCACATCACAGATACAATGGCTTCAAAATCAACTGCTTGATTATGGAATCAAAGAAACCAAGACTCTTCTGCTCCTAGACAGTACATTAGCCATTAGCATCATTCAAAATCCTATCCAATTTTCAAAGACAAAACATATTGAAATCGGGTATCATTTCATTAGGGATTATTATGAAAAAGGCAAAATTGAGGTGAAATATGTGTCAACAGCTAATCAAATAGCTGAGGTGACCACAAAAACCCTTGACTCGTCAACCTTTCAGAGGTTAGTATCGATGCTTGGGATGCTAAAATTTGAGTAATTTTGTAAGTGTTTTCATTTTATATTGGGTATTTTAAAACTATTTTCTCATCAGTTGTTAAACAACTATTGAAGAATAAATGGGAAACTCCTGATGAACAGATTTGTTCATCAGAAATTTGGTCAAAAAGGGCAAATCAGGCTTTTTTCATTAGAACTTTGACCTAGGACGGTTATAAACTTATGAAAACCCCTCTTTTATACTTATCTGTTCAAAACAAAAATTCCCTCTCTCTCAAACCCTCTGAAACCTAACGAACTGTTATACCAAACAACAATGGCTCTCGTACGAAAATATTAACACAATCAACGTGGCTACTTCACAAAAGACAAAGCCTGGTCCTAATACGATGAAATCATTGATTTGGTCGTGAAATCAAACTACTACACAGTGTTCACTGTAGACCCACCAATCCATACTGAAACTCTCAATGAGTTATGGGCCAACTATTGCTGTCACTGTTAATGGCAAGGTTATTTCCCTAAAGACGACGATCAAAGGGAAGACCATGGCAATCACACCGGATACTCTGGGAATAAGACTAGGTATGAGGGATGCACAAGCCCCAAAACACATTTCAACCGGTACCGTTAAGTTAACCATGACTGAATATGGTTACCAAGTTACTCTCTCACATGCTACAATTTACAAAAAGTTTTTTGTTACACCATACAAATTGCTTTTCATTATATTCTTATGTGTCTGAGTCCAAAATCTGGCTCTTATGATCAGATTCCCTCTGCTTTACAACAAATCTTTCATTCCATTGCGAATGAAACACCTTTTAGGGCATCATCATATTTTTTTCAATGAGCTGGTTTTGCATCATCAAAATGATAAAAAGAAATTTTTGCTTTACCCAAGGTTCCGAATGCATTGTATAATTAAGGAACTTGGTGAAGAGTAGGGATGAGCTCGGGACGGTATCGGTACCGAACCGATACCGATCCCGAAAATACCAAAACCGAAAAGTCCAAAAAACCAATACCGATACCGATACCGAACACATACGGTACAGTACGGTATCGGTTCGGCTTCGGTACGGCACCGGTATGGTATCGGTATTTTACCTTAAAATACCGATACCAAACCGATCCTGTACCGATACCGATAATACCGAAACCGAAAATCCATAAATATGGGTACCGATACGGATCCCGAAAGCCCTCGGTTTGGTACGGTATCGGGATTGGGACGGGATGGGATCGGTATTCGGTCTTGTATGCTCATCCCTAGTGAAGAGGTACTTGTGGGTGAGTCTTCAAAAATTAACCCTTTAACCTCACAAGTATTCTCTAGGCACAACAAACTGGCCAGTAGGCTAGAAGATGACCAAGGGGAAGAGGAACCAGTCTCCATGGAGCCCACATTTTCCAAACCCATTTCCCTAAAGATCAAAAAGCCTAAGAGAAAATTTTCAAAAACCACCAAACCTTAAAAGACACCTCTCAGTTACATTTCGCCATCTCCACCATTACCAAAAAGAGCCAAAACTATAAGTATTCGATTTTCAAGGAAGAAATCCAAAAAGGATACAACTTCTGACCTAATCCCTAAAACTACTGAAACATAAACCAAGGAACCACAATCTATGATGTCCCCAAAACTACTAAACCTGAACACTCACCAACACACACATTAGAGATAGCCCAATTTCTCTCTGGATTGAAAGAAAATATCCCACCAGATAGTGGCATTCCCCAATCACCACATCAAACAGTGGAACAAACTTCTGATATGGCCGTTGATGAGGATATTATCAATCCTAACCCAAGAGATGATGAGGGACCAAGGTCTCATAGCCCAATTCATGAGACTTTAGTTATGGATAAAGCTGCTACTACTCTTATACCACCCCTTGGTAGATCTGAGGACAATAGTAAAATCACTAAGACCTTATCTATAGCAACTGCTGATGAAGGCCTTGAGCCTAAGGCAGGAAATCCCCATAAACAAGAACAATGGGTACATGAGGATACTAGGTTAGGCCTAGCTCATGATAAAACTGATGATACTCTCATCAGGGATTTAGATTATTCAAATAAATTGGATGATGTTTCAACCATTCCACAAAAAGAATTGGTGGCTGACTATGAAGGTCTTGAATCTAATGTCTCCAAACTCAAAGAGTTGGTCAAAGAAGATCAGGTTAAAGACCACTTACACCCAAATTCCCCAAAAGTGGCATCCCCGGTCTTAGCTGACAGGGATCTCCCAAAAACACCCCCACCACACTCACAAAAGCCTACCCAATCTTATAGTGCTACAAGCATAGACTTGAACCAGCTATGCAGCCCATATGGTCCTTTATACTAGATGATCCACCACCTCATTTCTTCACATCTCCAAACCTTCACAACTGCTATGGAACTCAAAAGCAGACACAGTTGGAAATGATAAATAACGCCATTGATTTGAAGATGAGGGAGTTGTCAAGAAGAGTAGAAGATAACAGAAGACAACTGGAGCATCTACCTGGTGTTGCACCTCCTGCTCCTTGGTTTACAGAAGTGGATGAAACCAAAAAGGGGGAGATGAGAGCTAAAGGCAAAGGACCTAAAAAGATCTCTCTTGAAGCCTCAAAGAAGGCAAGAGAAACTCAACAGCTCAAGGGTGCCCAAAAAGAATCTTTTAAAACTAAACAAGAAATTGCCTTCAAATGCGATTACTACTCTAATCAACGACTTATCATCAGGTAGAGGTAATCGTCTGCCAAAGTTTTTGGATATGTCTGAGTATTATCAATGGCAAAGGAAGTTCAAGATTCATCTTGAGGGCATGGGATTAGAAGGTGCAGAAGCTTGGAAAATGATCATGAAGGGATATAGTCCACCGATGGTTGAGAACACGAATCTACCAATTGCTCTTGAAGACTTAAAAGACGATGAGAAGAAGTTTGTTGTAGAGAAGAAGGCGTTTTCTCAGTTTTCTCAGGCCTTAACCACAGATTTGTTACACCAGTTTGGATCGTGTACTACATCAAAACAGTTATGGGATTGTTTGAAGAATCGACATGATGGTAATGATAAGACTAGAAGAATTCTCATGGAAGAGCTTAGAAAGGAGTTTGAAAATTTTATTTATGTTGGGAATGAAACATTGAAGGAACTTATTCAAAGATTCTGTCATTTATTGTCAGATTTATCGAATTATGATATCAATATTCCCATGACTGAAATAGTGGACAAGTTTGCTAATTCGTTGCCTCCATATTGGGGACAACATGTTGAAGTACTGAAGGAAAAAGATGCTTATCAGCACTGGTCCATGAATGAGTTCATACAGAAGTTGGAGAACCAAGAGATGGAAGAAAAGAGGAAAGCTAAAAGAGCACAGTTTCCACATAATCCGGAGTTGTATCATGCTACATCATCTTCCTCTATGTCTAATCCATCAGCAGGAGCGAGTGTCGCACCTCACATTGCATGTGTATCGAATGTTGAGCCACAAAGGAGTCCAATCAATTACCTTGCTCCTGGACTGTCTTACACATCAACTTCTTACACACCAACTCAACCTCATATGTCAGCAGCTTGTTGCACATCATTGGCAAGTATTCCACAACAACAACAACAATATGTTGCACCGATGATGACTCAAGTATCCTCGAGCCAAAGTCCAATCGTGTTGGAAACTTCCAACATGAACAATGTGACTGTAGAAGTGCCACAACAACACGTTGCTTTAGTTTCAGAAATGGTCGCTTCTTACAACGGACTGGTGGGGAGTCAGATAGGCAATAACATTCTGACTAATGAGGATTATGCCCAAATCGACAAAGAAGAAGTGAAACTGGTCGATATCCAATGCGCGTTTGCAAGCATGATGAGAAAGGCTACAGAGTTTATTGAGAAGACTGGCAGAACTGATCTTGCTACCTCATCAAACATTACCTATGGTTTCAACAAAGCCAAGGTGACGTGTTTCAACTGTGGGACTCGAGGTCATTTTATGACAGAATGTACCCAACCGAAGCAACAAGGTAACCGAAACCATTTAGTTCTAACTACCAAAACCGTCAATCACAAAACCAAGTGCTAAACCTAGTGATGAATCATCTACACCTCAGGTTACAGTTTCACGTGATGTAATGGAAGTTGTGAACCGACAGATTGCTAATGTGAAGAAAGCGTTTAATCAACAACAAGCTGAGATCAGACAAATGAAAGAAGATGAAAGTGTTATGTTGAAGATTTATTGTCCTCTAAAGCCAATCAAGAAGAATTAGAAGCAAAGATTAGACAGCTTGAAGATGAAAACAAAATGTTGATTACTAGAGGAAAGAGAAACACAAAGAAAATCAAGTTGATTCAAGTTGAGAATAAATATATGAGGAAATTGATTGATGATCTTTATTCCAAAGCACCACAGTTGAAGGGAACTGAGGAGGAGGAGGAGGAAGATGATAAAGAAGAGGAAAAGGTTGATTATGAAATTTCTGATGAAGAAGGTGAAGATGATCATGAGGATGATAGTTCAGATGATGATGATGATAATGCAGGAGATAAAGACGTTAACAAAGATAAAGATGCAAGTTCAAAAGATTCAGATGATGATGATCATGATGCTAAACAGTTTACATTTAAGAAGAGAGAACCAGATAAAGGTGTTTCTAGTTCGAAGAAGACACCAGGAGAGAGTGTTGATGAAGAGTAAAAGATTTTCTGGAATGAAAAGATTCGTGCTTTATCTGATGATGATATGAAGCTTTATAGACAAATGTTTGAGAAGAATGTTTGGACGATTGAGTTAACTGGAAGATTCCCTGAAATCTTTGAAAACGATTATATGAGATTTGAGATCCAGTACAATGATCCTGATCTTGAAGATAGGGAAGTATCTACAATAGTGACGAAAGAGATGCTTGAAGGAATTGCTAAGCAGGTTGGGAAGTCTCTAGAAGAGATTATGCAAGATAAAGAGATTCCTGATATTCCAGTAACTGAAGTGGGAAATCATTCTAATGATCAGGATACTCTAATCTTTGAAGATGTGGAAATTGAGGATCTTTCACATGAAGAGTATCCTGAGTATTATCAAAGGAAATAGAATCTTGTGATTCTTGAGATTAATGCACAAACACTTAATGAAGTTGAGAAGAAGGGGAAAACGATAATGGATGAAGTGTTTGGAAAAGAAGCTGAAAAGAAACAAACTTACATGTAGTCTGTTGAGCTGAAAGAATTGTTGAGGAAATTGAAAGAAAAAGAAGTAAACAAACCAATTGCAGAAGTACAAGGAGATTTCTACAAATATCACAATAAAATCTTCAAAGGCAAAGCATTGGGATGGAAGTATTTTCACAGCTATGGTGTATTGGAGTGAACTGGGAGAAAGGAATTCTGTACTTTTACAGATTTCATGATATTAAAATCTTACTGTGTTGGGCTGTGAGAGATATTTGTAGACATACGATGAATGGTGCTTCTGTTAACAATGATGTTGTTGGGTGGTTTGTTTGTTAATAAGATGTCACGGGAAAGTCAAACGAAATGGTAATTGTTTAGGCCTCAATATCCTAAATGGATTGTACATAAAGAACTTGATCCTGATACTGGAATGAAGAAAGTTACACTGAAGTACAAACCTCCTGTGGTGATGAAGAGAATACCTTTGATGCCGATACAGTAACATTACAGCAATGACTTTGCATTTTGGTACTATGATTGGAAGACTGTTGAAGCTGTGATCGTATTACATGATAAGAAACCGAAGATTATGTACAAGAAAATACGCATATTTGATCCAATGTGGATGATTAATTGTTCAAAAGAAGACATCAATATGTTGTATTTCAATCCAATTCATTTTGAAGTTCAAGACGTGGAGCAAGCAATGAAGTTCTATAGAGTTGTATGTTTTTGTTTTGCTTGGGATGTGAACGTTGGATGTAACTATAACAAATCGCTTGGAAAGTATGTGAAAGTTCAAGAATTGAAGAAAAGTTCGCTCAAACCACCAAAACCTGAAATGAGCGCAAAACAGAGAAAGACTTTGAAGATCAAGCTAATGAACTCGTATCAAGGACAACAATCCAAGCAATACCCAAGGGGGAGTTTGTAGATGCATAGTTGTGTCTATCGTTTTGGATTAATAAAGATTTAGCATTTATCATAGATGATTTGAAGATGTTGAATACCATTCAACTATATGGTAGGTCGAATAAGGTTTTGTTTAGGTCGAATGAAGATAGTTAGATATGTTTGTATTGGTTCGTACTTAGTAAGGATTGAACGAGGCAATTCGACCTCTACAAAGGTCGAATGGGTTGCCTATAGATAGTTTTGAGTTTGTTTTGAAGGTAAGTGTTTTGGTCATTTGATCTAGGTGAAGTGTGCGTTTTTCAGAGTGTGTCTAGAAGTTTCTGATTGAGTCTTTATATTGTAATCCAACCTTCAATTGATTATTATCAAGTGATTATCAATGAGAATGATTATTAAAATGGATTTCTATGTGTTCTGATTTGTTGATTATCATTTTGCATGTGATCTAGGGTTTCCGCACCTAGATTACTCTACTTGTGTGATTATCTAGTTAATTTCTTACAATCCGGTCCTCTCCAAAAAGAGTGCTTGTATTTCACATTACATTCATTGTCTTTAGTGTATAATGGGTGAGGCACAACATTCGTCAAGGTTTGGTCACAGGCTCATGACAGTCACATAATGATTATTGTCTTAGCTAGGCAATGATCCAGTCACCCATGGTTTACATAGAATCCAAAAACCCGCGACCTCACCAACTTAATTGTTAACATATTTTATTCGCATATTTTTCAGGCAATTAAATGAGCATCATGGAACTTGAGGTCGCGCATGAGCATCTCGGGGATATCATGAACCTTGTTTTGATTTAATGAGTTTAGACAATGCCATTTTAACTATGGTCCTTAAGACAATATTTTAATGGTTTTTGCTAAACAATTATGTCTTTAATATATCTCTTCTTTATCAAATTTATGCTTACGTGACTTGTGTTCTTGAAAACCTTTCGAAGTTGCATCTCGCGTTTCCACCTTGGTGGGGTGTGACACTTTCTTAAGCAAATCAACCTTACCTTTCTTCACATTATCATTTCTCTCATACCTCTTCTCAAGGGCTTCCAGGAAATCTTTTGCATCTCTATATTTCCTAAAAGTGTGTAAGATTTCCTGTGGAAGACTCATAGTAATAGCCATATTCACCTTGTTTTCAGCTTCAAACATTAACTTATCCTCTTCATCCATACCCTTAAAAGCAACAGTTATTGTCCTACCCTCAATGGTTTAAGTATGTTTAGCATGTCCATCTCGCATACAGATCCATAAACGCATGTTATAAAACTTTTCCCACTCTTCAAACCTATCCTTCCACCAATAATAATTGTTGATTGAAATCATCTTAGGTGGAGAATTAGATTTCCCGACCTCATGGTCCATTTCTACAAGTTTATTTAAGGTAGCCATTTATTATTATGTTTTAATAATGTTTATGTTCAGTTAAATTGTCCAAGTCCAAATAAACTCCAACACAAAGACAAACAAATCTGTTCGAGTACTGTTACTAGCGAAGATGCAGAATTAACGAAGATGCTGAACTCACAAAGATGCACACAAACGAAGATGTTGTAATCACGAAGATGTTGTCAAGCGAAGATACGAACCCTAACTCTGCTTTTTGGCCGAAAACAAAACATAAACACAGAAAACTTGCTAGAATCAAGTGGGAATGAAAATATAAGAATGAACACAGATGAAAACAAAAGATTCACACATGAAACAAGTTGTAGGATCGGTTTATCACAAAAACCCACAAAGATCACACGAATATGAGTAAATCAGGTGCGGAAACCCTAATTCTCATGCAAAATGATACTAATCGTAATCAGAACACACTAAGATCCATTTTCAAGTTGTTTTTCATTAATATTATCAAGATAAAGCTTACAATATTGAATATAATGAAAAACACAAGTTTCCAGAACATTCCTAAACACACACTCAAAACACACACACACACACTTAATGACCAACTGTTACAAACAATACTCGTCTAAACATATATATAGTCATCCACATTCGACCTCCTATAAGGTCGAATGGACCCTTCGACCAGTCGATGGAGCGAATCAGAAATAATAATCTATCAAAACTTTCATTCGACCTAACATGAACCTCCTTAGACCTCACGGCCATGCGAATGAACAAGTTACTTACCAAAAACTTCAAATTTTCGATATTATTCATGTAATCTGAATGCGACAGCCACAATATGTATCTAAAAACTCGCCCTTGGCTGTTGCTCAGATTGTTTTGGCTTGTTCGTCTTCAAAATCACTTTCACCTTCTTCTTCACACTTGTACTCGTTCCTTCAGTTGTAGATGTACGCTCCTTAAGTTCCGGTCTTAATTTCATTGTCCTACCCAACAGCTTCTTGTAATCACATCCAGCGTACAATTCCTATGCAAAACAAAATATCGCCACTTTCTGAAATCTCCATGCTGATGCAAGATCTGGAACATCAAAGTGAATCTGATTGTAGTACAATGTGTCGATATTGTTCTTTGGGCAATTGATTAACTACATTGGATCGAACACGGGTATCTTCTTACACATAAGCTTTGGATTCTTATCGTGTAGAACAATCAGTGCCTCACCAGTCCTCCAATCATAATACCAAAAAGCAAAATCCTTGTTAAAGTTCTGCTGAATCGGCATCAAAGGAATTTTCTTCAAACACTTCGGTGGCCTATATTTCAATGTCACATACGGCAAATTGTTCTTTGGATCAATTTCTTTATGAACAATTCTCTTGGGATATTGCGGCCTGAACATGTCCCATTTCGTATGGCCTTCCCTTGTCATCTTTTCTGCCATGTAGTGAATCACACATGATCTATCACGACATATAATCTGATGTCTATATACATCCCTCATAGCCCAATACTGAAGAGTCTTGATATCATGGAAACAATCAAAGTATAAAATCCCTTTTTCCCATTTTATCCCGATACACCTGACCTGTGGAAACCATTTCCATGCCAAACCACGTCCTTTAAACACTTGATTATGAAACTTGTAAATTTTTCCTTGAATCCCTTGCACAGGTTGTCTAGCTTCATCTTCTCTCAGCTTTTTCAACAATGCCTTCAAAGCATCCGATTGCTTGAACACATTCGCCATTTCAGTTTCATCATCAAAGACTTCATCTATAATCTTCTTCCCTTTCTCTTCAGCAATCTTTTCAGCTTCTTTGCGAATTTCATTATCAATGATTGGAATGCTGGTTTTATCCTTCATGTTATAGTATTCTGGATACTCTTCTTGAGAAATATCTTCTATCTCAACCTCATTGAAGCTACCAAAATCTCTATCATCAAAGTTCTATCCGGGTTCAGTAAATGGAATATTTGGTATCTCTTTATCTTTAAAAATGTCTTCCAGAGATTTACCAACTTGCTACGCAAGACCTTCAAGTATCTCTTTAGTAACAGCAGCACTAACATCCCCATCTTCTGGTTCTGGATCGTTATACTCGATGAAATACTTCATATCATCATTCAGAAACATTTCTGGAAACTTTCCAGTAAACTCAATAGTATAACATCCTTTCTTCATCATGTCTTTCAATCTCTGCTTATTAGCATCTGTCATCTCATCAGGTTTCTTATCTCTTGAAGCTTGTTTATCTTCTTTTTCTTTCTGACGCTTTTCAAAAGAATACCGTTCAACATCATCATCATCAGAATCTTTAGAACTAGCTGGCTTTTCTTTATTTGCATTTCCACCACCTGAAGCATCATCATCATCACAATCTTTGTCATTATCATCATTATCATCATCATCAGTACCACTGTAATCTAGCTGCTCTTCCTCATCATCATCATCCTCATTTTCATCTTCAACACCTTTCAATTGTGGAGCTTTCTTGTACAAACTATTGATAATCTTCTTCAACTTCTTATTCTCTTGTCAAATCATCATAATCTTCTTTATATTCTTCTTGTTTGATGATTTGAGTTCAACATTTTCAATTTGGAGACTGGTGACTTCCTCTTCCAACTTATCTTGTCTATCCTTGGAAGCAATCACTATGTCAAGGATATCTTTCTCGTTCTCCTTCATTTGTTTTATCTCGGTCTCGTGCTTGTTAAAGAACTTCATCATTTTCCTAATATGTTTGTTCACCAGATTCATTACTTCATCATATACTGTTGCTTAAGGTTGCGAGTTAGATTCAGCTTGTAGTTTTACAACAGGTGACTTGCTCAAATTTGCTAACACATTCTTCAAAGATCAAGATACTTCATCTGGATTTTGTTGAATTTCTGCTTCTTGAGCTATTTTCTGTTTCTTTGCTGCTGGGGATACTGGTGGTGAACTAGAAGGTGCAGGCATCTTCTTGCCTTTCATTATCAAATCAATCTCCTTCTGTCTTATCACTTTAGATGATTCTCTCTTCGACATATGTTTCTCTTCCATGTTTGTTTGAAATAGGTGCAATTAGAGAACCTTCCAAATCTGCATCTCCAACAAACAAATTCTCAGTGAGGCCGTGGGAGATGACATGCAGCTGGATCCCGTCGTTTCGAATGATGAGTCTGACGTCCCTACCAGTGAAGCCCATGGAGTCACTGCGGATGCCGCTTGATGTGTCATGATTTTTAACATATAAAACATGCATAATTAGTCTAATAATGGGGCAGAATTGGGGCTTAAGTAACTGACTTTGGCTACTTAATCGTTCTTATTCGTATGTTTCAGGAAATTGTAGCTCCACACCAAAAACAAGTGATTTTCGGGTAAAAAAAAGCTAAAACACGGAGATTCCTGAAGATACGAGACTCACAGCATGTTCCCTGTATGTGTGAGGACCTTTTCGGGGCTCAAACGATGATAAAATCAGACACTGGAAGATAAAGCTGCAAACTTGGGAAGGAATTGAAGACTTAGATGTTGTTTCATATGCAGCACGGTCGTGCTTATAGCCGTACACGGTCGTGCAACTGTCCTGGGTCAATAAATCAACATTTCCAAGTAAACGGAAGGCAAAAAGTCAGATTTCTGGGTTGCACAGGCGTGCCAATACCTTGTGCACGGCTGTGCCTGCTGAAACGTGTTCCCCAAGGCTCAAACAGACAAGATTGATAGCTTTTCTGAAGAGCACGGTCATGCCAACACTTGGCACAAGTGTGCACGTCCTGCAATCTGACAAATTCTACGCAAATGGACTATGCAACAGTACCTGTTGTCAAGCATGGCCGTGCTTCAACCTCTGGCACACCCATGCTTACTCTGATTTGCCTAAAAATAGAAAGCTCACCTCAACCATTTGGCATCCCTTCTAGTGCTTGATTTAGCCGACTACCAAGAGTCTTCCAGAAATCTTAGGATCCTTTGGGAGGCCTTAGGGCCCTCCTAACAACCCTCAATGGTTAGGCCTCGACCTACCTTGATCAACTTGGCCAAGCACGGGATCGTAGAGTAGTTTATGCAATAAAACATCAAGGGTCGTGAGGATTATACTAGATACATATCACTTGAAGATGGAGAGCTTGTCTATGAGCAGCCAGGTTCTTGTGTTGATCATTTATTATGGTTGTATCTTTCTATTATTCTCGAACCCGCTTCAATTTGTAGACTTTTATTATTAGTAGTAGTAGTTTATCTTTAGTTACTTGTTGTGATATCTTCTTCTAATCCTTGTTTGTTTATCTTGTGGCAGGTTTAAATGAAGATTAACTTAGTAACTTAACTTACTTTAACTTAATTAAATAACTAGAGGTGTAATCAGCTTCTGGTAGCCCCGAGTTACATCCAAGGCATGGAATCCGGTAGTGAGACAGATCCTTCGGGCTTCTAATATCGAAACCGGATTCTAAGCAATGGCTTCTGAAGTGGACCAGATCTAAGTGACACATTTCTGGTACTTAACAGATGGTTGAATGGTCTTCTTGGTAAATGGCGGATTCCTTACGGGTGCATCAGTGATCTTCGGATTGCATACCTTTAGGATTATGTTCCACCTTTTTCAAGGGTTTCATTCGGCTTGGGAGGTAATGGGTTGGGTTTATTAAGTCATCAATCATTAAACCAACTTTATATTTACAAGTCCTATAAATATTAAAGTGTCATAAAGTTAAATAAAACAAGAATTCTATTTCTAGGTCTCGTTATTACAAAGCCGTTAACCAATGCGGATACGAGTCGCATGAGTCAACTGTTAGAGAGATCATTCAGTCTTCATGATCGTTAACCTACTTAGCGGATACGAGGTTGCTGGGATTGACCCTAAGGAGAGATCCTTAGGTACGGAACGTGAGAGCTAAGGGAGGTGTACGTTGTTCCAGGTCGGAAGTTAAGCCACCAATTCAAGAAGAAGATAAGTTCGAGGACCAGAGACTTGACAGCGGTTTGAGGAGCCAGCTATATGCGAGGCCCTGGCGGAGTACCTTCATGTCGGCCCGCATTGGAAGGTTGTGCATTCTACTTAGTAGTGGCCCCGCTTCTCTATCAGGGAGTCAACACTTCAAGATCACTCTCGTCTTCATCACATTTAATTAATTTAAATTATTAATTTTAATAGTAAAATTAACTGTTTATACGGAGGGCCCCGAGATGTGCATATTAGTCTACTCTACTATTTATCCTTTCATCAAAACCAAAACCTTTTTAAAAAACTATTTTCTTTTACGAACCCCTCTGTTTTATTTTCTTTTTAAAACCCGATCAGTTATCTGATGAACGGTTGAGTAGGGGAAAGTGTGTTCTCTTGGAATACGATATTCGGCATTTACCCTAGAAAGCTTTACTATATACGTCAGGTTATCTGACTGTGTGTTGGTTTTAGTTTCTAAAGTAATTATCGTTTACTTTATAAATTTAAAACTTTGTAAAGAGGTTTAGAAAAAATCAGTCGTTGCCCCCAAACCAATGTTTTTGGATTGACACATCAAGTTTTTGGCACCGGGGAAATTGACAACTTTGTAAGCTACTAAAACCATACGCATCAAAGTTTTTGGCGTCGTTTCCGGGGAAGACAAAAATTTCCAAAGAAAGGCTTAAGTCACTTGACTGTTCGGTTTATTATTCTTTTTCATTTTATTTTTATTCTTCTTTATTTTTCTTTTTCATTTTTATTTCTTCTTTATTTTCAATAAATGCGGTTCTTTTAGCTTTCTTTCCAGATTTCCTTCAAGATTCACGACCTTGAAGAATTCCCGTGAAGGACGTCAAGATGATCAAGTTTATCAACTTTCATTTTGGAGGGTTTTTAATTCTGATTTATTTTCGTTTAGAGGAGGTTTGTCGTACCATGAAGATCGGCAGGTGAGTTTAATTAAATACGAAAAATGAGCTGGGTGAAATTTTTTAAAAAAATTTAAACTTAATGTTTTCGATGCTTTAAATTAGGTTTTAAAATATAAGAAGATTTTCACGAATTTTAAAACCATACTATGGAAAACCGTTTAAAATTTTAAAAATGTATTCTCTACCCTTATAACCGCCATTTTCCGTCATTTTTTCAAGCTCTCGTCTTCACTCTTAGGTATGTATAAAACTCTCCTAAACAAATTTCTTTTTCCTTTTGGTTACTTTACAAACACGCGAGTTGCATGTTTGGAACGAGTTTAATCTATGATTAGACATGTTCCACCCCGCTAGTGTTTCGACACTAGTATTCTATCCTTAGTTTTAGTATTTTATCTATTTAGTTTACTTTTATTTTAGTTTTTAGGACATGTTGAAGAGAGCTTGCTAGAATGAGGCAAAAATTTTGAGGAACTTGCAAGGCGACTGTAGGTATCAACCACGCGCCGGTTGATTCGCCACTATCAGGGGAGTATTAGTTTCTCTTGCCTCTTTCACCATTTATATACTTAAATTTTTTGCAAAATTTTAAGTGTAGAGTGGTCTGTTTTTTCTGCTTATTTTCATGCATCTAGTGGGTCATTTATTATCATTTATGGACCATCTGTTACCCTCTTAGCCGATTGATACCCGTAGCGCCACTCAAAGTCATTTAGGGCAAACTAGTATAGTCTATTAGACTTATCCAAATGGACGCTATTAGGCATCTCGCCGAACAATTCACACGAAGGGATAGTTGAAATATGACAAAATTTTAAAATCCAAAAAGCCCACTTAATATATATATATATATATAAATAAAAAAAGGGAAAAATAAGTTTTATGGCAGGTAGAAAATACCCCGAAAATTATGCTTGAAATCTATACCTTATCCTACCCGGTTGTCCCTGAGAGTTTCTTGAGCCTTATCAAGCACCACACTTACATATACACATTACTTATTGCTCGTTTTGTTTATTTGAGAGATATCCGACCTTAGTCCGACTCGGTTAGAACTTGTGTGACTTATACATTTCGAGACCGCACGCAAGGTGAGAGAGTGTGAAGATGATCAAGGCACCTAGGATACACCCATTCCATTTTCATTAGCATTTTCACATACATACCCCTCACCTAGTTACCCCTTTTGAGCCTTAGCCTTTTTCGTTTCTTCCATCACATCGAGCCACTATCATGTTTTGGCGAAGGAAGCCGGTTGAAGGCAATCAGGACACTCTTGGGCAGTCTTGGAATGAAAAGAAACAGATCAAACGTCACGGTTTCCACCGAGGAAGTTTGACAAATGAAGAAAAGATAGCCATTTAGAGTCATCATACCAAAGAATAAGCTTCAATGTAAGCAGCTGAAAAAAAAAAGTTTGAGAAATAAGTCGAAAAGCTCCACGATAAAAGGGCTTAGAGAAAGCAACTTTGTTTTAAGATTTATTTCTAGGACATTCCTGGTGGGAATTATTTGGTGGAAAACCAAACAGTTCACTAAGTAGGGGCGTCAAAGCAATTAGTCTTTGAGGAAGGAGTTACACAGGCCCATTATCCATAGATCGACATCTTCCCAACATGACTTAGCCACTACCCGATCCTGACATGACAGTAGACACCCATCCTACCCATTTTATCACTTTACCATCATCACCCGATAAAAAACCTTGTGATTCACGATTTCTCACCCATATTCAGCGGTGGAGATTTGATTTGCATACACGCCTATGACTTGTGTCGGCTTTGGTTCGGACTTGAGTGTTCACCCCCTAAAACTCACCCAAAAAGATAAACCCAAGTGTTGAGTGAACCTTGTGAGCTGGTTTAGATTTGAGCCTAATTTAGAGGATAAGTAGGCGTGTCATGCGGGTTTTATTTCCATAATAAAATAAAACAAGTGGCTTGAGGAGTTTTATATCTTGCTATTCGCCTTGGGTAAACTTTTGTTTGGTTGCTTAAGGACAAGCAACAGTCTAAGTGTGGGGTAATATGATGTGTCGTGATTTTAACATATAAAAATGCATAATTAGTCTCATAATAGGGCAGAATTAGGGTTTAAATTACTGACTTTGGCTACTTAATCGTTCCTATGCGTATGTTTTAGGAAATTGGAGCTCTACACCGAAAACAACTGATTTTCGAGTAAAAACAGCTAAGACACGGAGATTCCTGAAGATATGAGACTCGCAGCATGTTCCCTGTATGTGTGAAGACTTTTCAAGGCTCAAACGATGATAAAATCAGACACTGGAAGACAAAGTAGCAAACTTGGGAAGGAATTGAAGACTTAGATGCTGTTTCAGATGCAGCACGGCCGTGGTTATGGTCGTGCACAGTCGTGCAACTGTCCCGGGTCACCAAGTCAACATTTCCGTGTCAATAGAAGGCAAAATGTCAGATTTCTGGGTTGCACGGGCGTGCCAATACCTTGTGCACGGTCGTGCCTGCTGAAACGTTTTCCCCAAGGCTCAAACAGACAAGACTGACAGCTTTTCTGAAGAGCATGATCGTGCCAACACTTGGCACGGGCATGCACGTTCTGAAATCCGACATATTCTGCACGAACGGACTCTCCAACAGCACCTTTTGTTGAGCATGGCCGTGCTTCAACCTCTGGGACGCCCATGCTTACTTTAATTTGAATATAAACAGCAAGCTAACCTCAACCATTTGGCATCCCTTCTAGTGCTTGATTTGGCCAACTACCAAGAGTCTTCCAAAGATCTTGGGGTCTTTTGGGAGGCCTTAGGACCCTCCTAACATCCCTTAATGGTTAGGCCTCGACCTACCTTGATCAACTTGGCCAAGCACGGGATCGTAGAGTAGTTTAGGCAATAAAACATCGAGGGTCGTGAGGATAATACTAGATACATATCACTTGGAGATGGAGAGCTTGTCTATGAGCAGCCATGTTCTTGTGTTGATCGTTTATTATGGTTGTATCTTTTTATTATTCCCGAACCTGCTTTGATTTGTAGACTTTTATTATTAGTAGTAGTAGTTTATCTTTAGTTACTTTTTGTGATATCTTCTTCTAATCCTTGTTTGTTTATCTTGTGGCAGGTTTAATTGAAGATTCACTTAACTTACTTTAACTTAATTAAATAACTAGCGGTTTAACCAACTTCTGGTAGCCCCGAGCTAGATCCAAGGCGAGGAAACCGGTAGTGAGACAGATCCTTCGGGCTTCTGATATCGAAACCGGGTTATAAGCAATGGTTTCTGAAGTGGACAAGATTTGAGTGACACATTTCTGGTACTTACCAGATGGTTGAATGGTCTTCTTGGTAAAGGGTGGATTCCCTACGGGTGCATCAGTGATCTTCGGATTGCACACCTTTAAGATTATGTTCCACCTTTGTCAAGGGTTTCATTCGGCTTGGGAGGTTATGGGTTGAGTTTATTAAGTCATCAATGATTAAATCAACTTTATATTTACAAGGCCTATAAATATTAAAGTTTCATAAAGATAAATAACACAAGAATTCTATTTTAAGGTCTCGTTAGTACAAAGTTGTTAACCAATGGGGATACGAGTCACCTGAGTCAACTGTAAGAGAGATCCTTCGGTCTTCATGATTGTTAACTTACTTAGGGGATACGAGGTTACCGGGATTGACCCTAAGGAAAGATCCTTCGATACGGAACACAAGAGCTAAGGGAGGTGTACGGTGTTACAGGTCGGAAGTTAAGCCTTCAATTCAAGAAGAAGATATGTTCGAGGACCAGTAACTTGACTGCGGTTTGAGGATACCGCTATATGCGAGGCCCTGCGGAGTACCTTCATGTGGGCCCGCATTGGAAGATTGTGCATTCTACTTAGTAGTGGCCCCGCTTCTTGATACACTCTAAAATATACATATATTTATATCAATATTCCCTATACTTTAAATAATATTTGGGTTATTTTTCATTAAAAATTACATATTTGGGCTTGAGCCAACACGAGATGGACTCATTTATTTCTTGAATTATGGAGCTACTTGGGCTGATACTATATCTATTCTGGACTAGAAAAAGCGGCCCACTATATACTATATTCTTATATAACAAGTTGGGCTCAGCCCAAGACAAAAATCATGAAGTGGTGTAGGGTTTAGAGGCGGCAGGAGTGATAAAAAAGAAAAAGAAGTATATGCACGTTGGTAGAGGAGGGGGCGCAGAAGAAAAGTGAGCAGAAGTGTGAGGTATGTCGAGGAGGGCATGACACGGTTGCATGTCCGGTATCTAATGTTGAGAATCAAGAGCAGGTTGATTATGTTCAAAATACAAACTAGAATTTGTATGGTAATAATTACAATTCTGGTTGGAAGAATCATCCTGGCTTCAGTTGGAAGAGTGGAAACCCACTTGCGTTCCCACTGAGATCTCAGCGTGAGAGTTTGTTTCAGCCCCGACAGGATGTGGGCCCGAGTGGTGGAGAGAAGAAACCCGCTCTAGAGGAGATGATGGCCCAGCAGTCGCAGTTGATGACACAGTTCAAGGCTCATGATGAGAAGAGATATCAGGAGACTCATACGACATTTAGGGAGCACGAGGCTTTCATGAAGAGTCAGAGTACCACGATGCAGAATCTCGAGAGGACTGTTGGTCGGTTAGCAGATCGTCTGAATGAGAGGCAAGCTGCAGGCCTTGCAAGCAACACCGAGAAGAACCCAAAGGAGCAGGTGATGGCAGTGACCACCAGGAGTGGTAGAGGAGCAGTTGTGATTGAGCCGATAGTTGTTGTTGATTAGTTGGTCGATGAGGAGATTGAGATGGAGGTCCAAGGTAAGGTACGCCCTACTAGGCGAGTCCCAGCAAGTACCGCACAACCCCTGGAGCCTTAGAAAGAGAAAGAGGAAGTGAAGTTGAAGGAACCACCGAGAGTCTACACACCTCGTATTCCTTATCCCGGCAGATTGTTACAACAGAGTTATGAGGTGCAATATAGGAAGTTTATTGAGCTTGTCAAACAGCTCAAGGTGAACCTTCCATTCATTAAGGTGCTGCAAAAGATGCCAAAGTATGGGAAATTCCTAAAAGATCTGCTTTCCAACAAGAAGAAGTTGGAACAGCTTTCCCATGTGACACTAAGTGAAGAGTGTTCTGCTGTTATTTTAGATAAACTGCCGAAGAAGATGACCGGCCCTGGCAGTTTCACGATTCCTTGTTCGATCGGCAGTTCGTCCGTTATGAATGCCCTCGTAGATCTTGGAGCTAGCATTAATCTGATGCCATATTCTTTGTTTGCAAAGCTTGGTATAGGAGGTTTGAGGCCCACACGTATGTGCTTACAGTTAGCCGACAAATCGACAAAATACCCGCGGGGTATTATTGAGAATCTACTTGTCAAAGTAGATAAGTTTGTTTTCCCTTTCGATTTTGTCGTGCTTGATATGAAGGAAGACAACCGCATTTTGATTATTCTAGGTCGTCCCTTCCTTGCTACCTCGAGAACCCTTGTGGACATGAGTGAGGGGAAACTGAAGCTACGTGCAGGGGATGATGAAGTTGTGTTTGGGGTTGAGCATCGTACTCATGAGGATCCGTTTAAGGTCGTGGATGCTATTGGAGTTCACTTGGATCATGAACCTGAAAAGATCCGTTCAAAAGAAGTGTTGGATGTTCGTACACAATCGGTGATGCGTATTAACCATTGGTGGACTGGTTGGGGATCGAACAAGAGGGTTGAGGATGATTATGCTTATGTAGTTCATGGCCATGGTTTGAAGCATGACATTAGTAGTCCGGGTGGAGATTGTGAGGTCAAGGCAGTCTCCTTTCACCCTCCATAGGGGTGTTTGTTGTGGTTTGTTCTCGGGTGTTTACCCGGGTATACAGGTTAGTTGAGCATATCTCTAATTTTATTTTTACTCTTCTTTATTTTGAGTTTTTATATTAAAATTTGGCAAAAAAAAATATGGTGTAGAAACATCTCCCCCGTACTTAATCTCCATTCGGGGGAGATCGCTTTCGAACCATAACATTATTATTAATGGTTTGTTTCTTTGTGTTTTCCGCGATTCGCGAGCATTTGAGTTGTCATGCAGGTTATTACTTAGTTATGCTTGATCGCGCCGGCAGCTGCACATTTTTAGGATTTCCCTGTAACACCCCAACCGATGGCGGAAACATCGGGGTGCCACGTATTGATGATTGTTTCAGTAGCACATGGTATAAATTGAATTTTAAATAATTTATTCAAAACATAATATCCAAATATAAAATGATGTCTAGGAATTCAATACATAATATCAAATAACAAAACTTCAATAGCTTCAAATAAACTTCATGTTAAATCCTCATGCTAACTCAAGCCTCAGCTTCATTGTTACCTGAAACATGTTAATTTTGAAAATATTTTTGGGTCAACAAAAGTTGGTGAGAATTACATAGGTTTTTGATAAAAATGTTGTGCAATTCATGTGTCATGTCAATCTAGCCCATATGTGAGAACATACTAGAAATAAATCGAGTGCATAACCAACCCTGATGACTGTTATAATATGATACATACCATACGCTCATGGTTCACTTGAATATGTTATGCGATAACAAACACCCACGCTACCTTTGTAGGAGGCACGTATCCGGGTGGGATTGTCAGTCCAATAGATCTATCAATGTATACCGTCGGCTTGTACGGAGTTAATGATTATGCTAGAATGGTGCTTACTCTAATCATGCTCAAGACATAATGCAACATAGAAAACACATAGACACATTGATGATTGAATTGCAATAATGATGTTATGACATGTTTCACCCCAAAAATGGTGATAAATAAAAGGGGCTATGTAAAACTCACCTTAGCAAATGTTATTCTTCTTGAAAAGATGAAATAATAGTGTTGCCCAAATAATGCCAAATATCACCCTATGATAAGGTAATAAATAAGTCTAAGTCTAATTAATTTATAAGTGTATCCTAGGGTTTCGATTTGGGGATATCCAATTGTTGAATTTAAAATAAAATGTTAATTAAATAAGGGAAATTTGATAATTAAATAAAAGAAAGTCTTTTTATAAAATTTGAATTTAGAATGTTCACAATAATGTGTTTGAAGTATAAAAATAATTTTTATAAAATTATTTCCTTTAAAATAGATTTTTAAATCTATTTATTACAAATTGCCAACAATTAACTTTAATATCTAAAAATACTAAAATTAAAGTATTATTATTTTAAAAATCATATTTCTGTTCAAAATATTTAAAAATAAATTGTATAAAATTTTGGTGCAAAAATAATGAAAATTGAATTTATTATGATTTAATTATGATTAAATCTAACAAAAATTGATTAAAAATATAAAATAAATGATTTTTCAGAATTCAAAATCATTTCAGTAAAGTTTAACTTTATACAAACTCAGGATAATTTTTGTAGAATTTAATTAAATTGTTTTGATATTTTAATGGATTTTTATAAATATAATAGTATAAAATTGATTTAATTATTATAAATATTAAATAAATGAATTTTAGAAAAATAAAAATTGTAAATAAAACTTTTGACTCAGATTTAATAAATATAATTTTTTTAGAATTTATAAAATAGTTTTAATATTTAAAAACGAATTTATAAGTTTTAAATGTATAATATATATATATATAATAATGATTTGTTGTTTTAAAAATGAAAAAGAAAAGAATGGAAGGCCACAGCCGGGACTCGAACCCGGGTGCCTTTGGTTATGAGCCATGGTCACAACCACTTGGCCTAGGCCAGTGGTTGTGATGATCCCCGATTAAAAATAATTATATACGTTATGTCAAACAGAGTTTATCCCCAAATCACAAAGCACGAACCCTAGCTTCTACAATTGATCAATTCACACATCAATAGCCTAATTAATCATAGGGCTATTGATGTGTGATTGCCGATGAACATAACCCACACAAAAAATTAAACTCACAGTGTTGATTTGTGTTCGATTGCCCGGTCAAAGCCAAAAGTCAAACAGCGATTAGAATGATAATTTTCAGTGTGATTGGAAGAAGATTGAGGTTTGAGAAGAGAGTATGAGCGAGTTGTAATGATTCGTAGAAGTCCAATTTATAGAGGGGATCGATGGATCGTTTAATTGGCAAGGTTGACCACGAATTGAAGTTCATACGCGTATTATAATTAATTGGTGGTCAATTGATTTGTAATTGACGTGTATCTTAGTCAGATGAGGCCGATAATCAAATAAGTTTGCCAAATTTGGATCAATCACGAGTTATTGTGATTGATTCTTCATCACGCGTCAAGGCAGTTGACTTTCTCAAGTCAACTGTTAAGGGTTCAAGTGTGTATAAGATTAATGTGCGTCCAGGTTTATTCCAAGTTGATGGCTAGCCCAGTTGGTTAAGTGTTGATGTGGTGTGGGCTTGGGTGCGGGTTCGAACCCCGGCTCGGGCATATTATTTTTTTTGATATAATTATCACACAACCATATATATAATATATATATATATATATAGTATTAAGGTTCCAAATATTCGACAAGATAATTATATGTGAACGTAAAAGATAAAACTTGACTTTTTTTATTAATAACGATCGTGTAACATACAAGTTTAAATGCGTAATGTTACAGTCTCCCCTACTTTTAGGAACTTCGTCCCGAAGTTGGAGTTGGAGAGTCTGGTGGGAAAAGATGTGGATACTTCGACTTCATCTGGTCTTTACGTTCCCAAGTGAACTCTGGGCCTCGTTTAGATTCCCAACGAACCTTAACGATCGGAATACGACTGCGCTTGAGTTTCTTGACTCCAGTATCAACAATCTCGACGGGTTTCTCGATAATGTGCATGCTTTCATCAATTTGCACATCCTCAAGAGGAACATGAAGGTTCTCATCCGCTAAGCATTTCTTGAGATTCGAAACATGGAAGGTTGGATGAACATTGCTTAGCTCAGGTGGAAGATCAAGTTTGTAAGCCACTTTTCCAACTCTGTCAAGAATTTTGAAGGGGCCTATGTATCGAGGAGCTAGCTTTCCCTTTCTACCGAAACGAATTACTCCTTTCCAAAGGGATACCTTAAGTAGTACAAGGTCCCCAACTTGAAATTCCAAGGGTTTACGACGTTTATCAGCATAACTCTTCCGGCGACTTCTAGCCTTGAGAAGATTATCCTGAATGAGTTGAATTTTGTCTGTGGTTTCCTGGATTAGTTCGGGTCCAGTAATACGAGCTTCACCAACCTCAGTCCAACAGACAGGTGAACGACATTTCCGACCATAGAGTGCCTCAAAAGGAGCCATGTTAATGCTGGCGTGATAACTGTTGTTGTATGAAAACTCAACCAAAGGAAGATGAGAATCCCATGCGCCACCAAAATCGATGACACATGCCCTGAGCATATCCTCAAGTGTCTGGATGGTTCGTTCAGTCTGACCATCAGTTTGAGGGTGATAAGCAGTACTCAGGTTCAACTTGGTACCCAAAGCATCTTGTAGAGACTCCCAAAAGTGAGAGGTGAAACGACCATCGCGATCAGAAATAATGTCCAAAGGTATACCGTGACGACATACGATTTCACTTACGTACATCTTTGCCAACCTTTCCACAGAATACTTCTCACGAATAGGTAGGAAGTGAGCTGACTTGGTCAAACGGTCGACGATTACCCAAATACTGTCAAAACCTTTGGGTGTACGAGGGAGTTTGGTGATGAAATCCATAGCTATGCTCTCCCATTTCCAGACAGGAATCTCTGGTTGTTCAAGCATACCAGATGGTCGTTGATGTTCAGCCTTGACCTTGGAACAAGTGAGGCATTTTGCAACAAAAAGAGCAATGTCTTTCTTCATACCAGGCCACCAATAAGAATAACGAAGATCTTGGTACATCTTGTCAGCTCCAGGATGAATAGAATAATGAGACTTATGAGCCTCGTTCATGAGAAAAGTACGAAGATCATCACGGTCGGGAATCCACAGTCGATTAAGGAAATAAAGGAGACCATCGGGTTTGGTTTCAAGTTGAGTTTCAGCACCACAAGACATTTCATCGTACATGTTACCTTGAGTGACTGATGTGTGTTGAGCCTGGAGAATGCGATCTTGAAGATCAGTACGAACTCTCGCACATTGGAGTTTGACATGCTCTTTACGACTAAGTGCGTCAGCCACAACATTCGCCTTGCCAGGATGGTAGCGAATTTCGCAATCATAGTCGTTAAGTAATTCAACCCAACGTCGTTGCCTCATGTTAAGATTCTTTTGGTCGAAGACATGTTGAAGACTTTTGTGGTCCGTGAACACTACACATTTAGTCCCATAAAGATAATGTCTCCAAATCTTGAGTGCAAAGACAACAGCGCCCAATTCAAGATCATGGGTGGTATAATTCTTTTCGTGAGTCTTGAGTTGTCGAGACGCATAACCAATAACCTTTCCTCGTTGCATGAGGACACAACCAAGACCCTGGTTCGATGCATCACAGTAGACCACGAAATCATCATTACCATCAGGTAGAGGCAAGATAGGAGCTTCACAGAGTTTCAGCTTAAGAGTTTCGAATGCTTCCTCTTGCTTAGGTCCCCACTCATAGGGTTTACCCTTGTGAGTTAAGGTAGTGAGAGGAACAGCGATCTTGGAGAAATTGGCGATGAATCGACGATAATAACCAGCCAAACCAAGGAAAGAACGGACTTCCGTTGGAGTGGTAGGAACACTCCAATTCTTCACAGCTTCGATCTTTGCAGGATCAACATGAATTCCGTTCATATCAATGACATGTCCCAAAAATTGAACTTCCTTAAGCCAAAATTCACATTTTGAGAACTTGGCATACAGTTGTTCTTTCTTTAGGAGATTCAAGATAGAGTGAAGATGTTGCTCGTGATCAGATTTTGATTTAGAGTAAATCAAAATATCATCGATGAAAACGATCACGAATTTGTCGAGATAGGGTCTACAAACCCGATTCATCAAGTCCATAAATACTGCGGGAGCATTGGTCAACCCAAAAGGCATAACCATGAATTCATAGTGACCATAGCGTGTGCAAAAAGCTGTCTTGGGAATATCTTCATCGTGGACTCTAAGCTGATGATAACCAGAACGGAGATCAATCTTCGAGAAGTGGGTTGCTCCTTGAAGTTGATCGAAGAGATCGTCAATCCTAGGAAGTGGATAACGATTCTTGATGGTGAGTTTGTTGAGTTCACGGTAGTCAATACACATCCTAAGAGAACCATCCTTCTTTTTAACGAACAAGACAGGGGCTCCCCACGGAGAAGAACTAGGGCGAATGAACCCTTTATCAGAAAGTTCCTGTAATTGACTGGCAAGTTCTTGCATCTCAGAGGGTGCAAGACGATAAGGAGCTTTAGCGACAGGATTAGCACCAGGAACAAGATCAATTCGAAATTCAACTTGTCGAGCAGGAGGCAAACCAGGTAAATCCTCTGGGAAGACTTCAGGATAGTCTCGAATAATAGGAATGTCTTGGATACTTTTGCCTTTGTCCTTCTTCTCTATTACGTTAGCTAAGAAGGCTGTATACCCCTTTCGTAAGTACTTTTGGGCAGTAGTACAAGACATAAGCTTAAGCTCGCCACAGGGTTTCTCACCATAGATCTTCAAAATCTCACCAGATTCGAGAGGAATGCGTATGACTTTCTCGAAGCACAGAATTTCGGCACGATGAGTTGACAACCAGTCCATGCCTACTATAACATCAAAACTTCCAAGATGCATGGGGATGAGATCGATAGAGAAGGTATGATCGTCGAGGTTCAACAAGCAGTTACGAATAATAGAGTCGATCGAAATAGACTTCCCGTTAGCTACCTCTACCACTAAAGGTTCCTCTAGATTTGTGTGGGGTAAGTTAAGTAAAGGTTCAAACTTCAGTGACACAAATGACTTATCAGCTCCTGAATCAAATAATATGGATGCATAGTGGTTATTAATGAGGAACGTACCATTCACCACCTCGTTGTTGTCACGAGCCTGGTTAGCGTTGAGATTGTAGGCGCGACCTCGAGCACCTTGGTTCTGGTTGCGGTTATGGTTTTGGTTTTGGTTTCGGTTTTGGTTCTGGTTCTGGTTTTGGTTACGATTAGGGCAATTGTTGATGTAGTGATTAGGGCTGCCACACTCGTAGCATTGACCGCGAGCAGGCATGTTGTTTTGTTGGTTGGGAGCTGGGGTATTGTTGTTTTGGGCAGTAGGAGGGGCTCGACAGAAGTTCACCAGGTGACCATATCTTTGACACTTAGTACAAAAACGACATGGCACCTGTGCTGGATGATGGTACTTGCAAGTGTTGCACAAAGGGTGAGGTCCGGTGTATGGTTTCTTGGCTGGGTTCTGGGCAGCAGGTGGAGTAGCAGCAACCATATAGTTTCTAGCCTTGCGCTTTTTGTTGCTTGAGGTTTCAGGCTTGACTTCAATTGCAGGCTGTGGAGTGTCTTTGGCAACCGTCTTCTTAGTGCCCTTGCGGAAGAGAGTACCGTTCTTCACGTGATTATCAGTAAGAGTGGCCGCTAGACGTTTGGCCTCTTCCAAAGTTGCAGGATTCCTACCCCAAACGGTGTCCTGGATTTGCATGGGCAGACCACCGATGTACTTCTCGATGGCTACCGGCAGAGGAGTAACTTTGTGAGGTAACAATAAGCTAAGCTCATGAAAGCGGGTGTTGTAGGCAAGGTTTTCCCCACTATCTTGAGCTAAGGTGTGGAACTCATCCTCAAGCTTCTTAACTTCATTGCGAGGACAAAACTCTTCCTTCATGACCTCCTTGACTTGGTTCCATGTCATAGCAAGAGCAACTTCGGCCCCATGAGTACGCTTTTCTTCATTCCACCAAGTGAGTGCTCGTTTATGGAGAACACTCATGGCGTAACGAACTTTGATGTTGTCGGGGCATTCACTGTTGATGAAGGTATTCTCAATACCCTCAAACCATTGGAGGAGTCCTGTAGCTCCTTCTTCACCACTAAACTTTGGAGGGTTACAAGAGTTGAAATGCTTAAGGGTGCAGGCTGGGGGTCCATTACCATTGCCATTGCCGTTCCCGTTCCCATTCCCGTTGCCGTGACCATTCCCGTTGCCGTTCATTTGGATGACTTGAGCGAGTAAATTGGGAACCAGAGTTGCGATTTGCTGCGCCATTTGTTGAGAAGTGATTGCAGCCAGTTGAGCATCGACACCATTGTTGTTGTGGTTAGGAACTTGGTCATGGTTATGGTTGTCACCACCTTCTTCGTGGTTCTCACCATTGCTGTTGCGAGTGCTGTGACGAGGAGGCATGATCTGTAATAGACACAATGAAATGAATGAGATTATATAAGGAATGTAATCATTTATTCATTAATTAAAACGAATAAATGAAAACGTTGACTTATCAAAGATTCTAAATTCTAATAACATATGAAGACATGCTTTAGCCTATAAGTGAACACTCATCCCGAGAATTCCCAGGTAGGCATCCGGGTCCCTCGTCTGATTGGGATATATGCGTAATGCCAGCCTAGACAGAAGACTCAGAATACAGGCGTTCACCCTTCCAGATTGCACGTGTTCGTTATTAAAATCTAGAACTTCGACGAGATCTCAAGGGGGTTCAGGTTAAACCTGAGGATTTTGTCCTATTAATCTAATGGTGGATCAGAATTGCAGCAGACGAATAAGAGTAGTCACATGTAGGTTTAGGGTTATATAAGGCATAGGATAAGGATAGGATTAGGGAAGCAATTAGGGTTACAAGTAAAAGAAGCAAGTACTGTTTAAGTCCCTAAGGTTATAGTCTAGATTATTTCTAATAACCTAATTCCCTATAACCAAGGCTCTGATACCAATCTGTAACACCCCAACCGATGGCGGAAACATCGGGGTGCCACGTATTGATGATTGTTTCAGTAGCACATGGTATAAATTGAATTTTAAATAATTTATTCAAAACATAATATCCAAATATAAAATGATGTCTAGGAATTCAATACATAATATCAAATAACAAAACTTCAATAGCTTCAAATAAACTTCATGTTAAATCCTCATGCTAACTCAAGCCTCAGCTTCATTGTTACCTGAAACATGTTAATTTTGAAAATATTTTTGGGTCAACAAAAGTTGGTGAGAATTACATAGGTTTTTGATAAAAATGTTGTGCAATTCATGTGTCATGTCAATCTAGCCCATATGTGAGAACATACTAGAAATAAATCGAGTGCATAACCAACCCTGATGACTGTTATAATATGATACATACCATACGCTCATGGTTCACTTGAATAAGTTATGCGATAACAAACACCCACGCTACCTTTGTAGGAGGCACGTATCCGGGTGGGATTGTCAGTCCAATAGATCTATCAATGTATACCGTCGGCTTGTACGGAGTTAATGATTATGCTAGAATGGTGCTTACTCTAATCATGCTCAAGACATAATGCAACATAGAAAACACATAGACACATTGATGATTGAATTGCAATAATGATGTTATGACATGTTTCACCCCAAAAATGGTGATAAATAAAAGGGGCTATGTAAAACTCACCTTAGCAAATGTTATTCTTCTTGAAAAGATGAAATAATAGTGTTGCCCAAATAATGCCAAATATCACCCTATAATAAGGTAATAAATAAGTCTATGTCTAATTAATTTATAAGTGTATCCTAGGGTTTCGATTTGGGGATATCCAATTGTTGAATATAAAATAAAATGTTAATTAAATAAGGGAAATTTGATAATTAAATAAAAGAAAGTCTTTTTATAAAATTTGAATTTAGAATGTTCACAATAATGTGTTTGAAGTATAAAAATAATTTTTATAAAATTATTTCCTTTAAAATAGATTTTTAAATCTATTTATTACAAATTGCCAACAATTAACTTTAATATCTAAAAATACTAAAATTAAAGTATTATTATTTTAAAAATCATATTTCTGTTCTAAATATTTAAAAATAAATTGTATAAAATTTTGGTGCAAAAATAATGAAAATTGAATTTATTATGATTTAATTATGATTAAATCTAACAAAAATTGATTAAAAATATAAAATAAATGATTTTTCAGAATTAAAAATCATTTCAGTAAAGTTTAACTTTATACAAACTCAGGATAATTTTTGTAGAATTTAATAAAATTGTTTTGATATTTTAATGGATTTTTATAAATATAATAGTATATAATTGATTTAATTATTATAAATATTAAATAAATGAATTTTAGAAAAATAAAAATTGTAAATAAAACTTTTGACTCAGATTTAATAAATATAATTTTTTTAGAATTTATAAAATAGTTTTAATATTTAAAAACGAATTTATAAGTTTTAAATGTATAATATATATATATAATAATGATTTGTTGTTTTAAAAATGAAAAAGAAAAGAATGGAAGGCCACAGCCGGGACTCGAACCCGGGTGCCTTTGGTTATGAGCCATGGTCACAACCACTTGGCCTAGGCCAGTGGTTGTGATGATCCCCGATTAAAAATAATTATATACGTTATGTCAAACAGAGTTTATCCCCAAATCACAAAGCACGAACCCTAGCTTCTACAATTGATCAATTCACACATCAATAGCCTAATTAATCATAGGGCTATTGATGTGTGATTGCCGATGAACATAACCCACACAAAAAATTAAACTCACAGTGTTGATTTGTGTTCGATTGCCCGGTCAAAGCCAAAAGTCAAACAGCGATTAGAATGATAATTTTCAGTGTGATTGGAAGAAGATTGAGGTTTGAGGAGAGAGTATGAGCGAGTTGTAATGATTCGTAGAAGTCCAATTTATAGAGGGGATCGATGGATCGTTTAATTGGCAAGGTTGACCACGAATTGAAGTTCATACGCGTATTATAATTAATTGGTGGTCAATTGATTTGTAATTGACGTGTATCTTAGTCAGATGAGGCCGATAATCAAATAAGTTTGCCAAATTTGGATCAATCACGAGTTATTGTGATTGATTCTTCATCACGCGTCAAGGCAGTTGACTTTCTCAAGTCAACTGTTAAGGGTTCAAGTGTGTATAAGATTAATGTGCGTCCAGGTTTATTCCAAGTTGATGGCTAGCCCAGTTGGTTAAGTGTTGATATGGTTTGGGCTTGGGTGCGGGTTCGAACCCCGGCTCGAGCATATTATTTTTTTTGATATAATTATCACACAACCATATATATAATATATATATATATATATATATATATATATATATATATAGTATTAAGGTTCCAAATATTCGACAAGATAATTATATGTGAACGTAAAAGATAAAACTTGACGTTTTTATTAATAACGATCGTGTAACGTACAAGTTTAAATGCGTAATGTTACATTCCCCACATATCAGCTCATTTCATTTTTGTTAGGGGAGTATCAGTTTTCCTTTATTTTTTTCTAATTTTTAGTTTATGTTAGCCACTTTTGACACACATTGAGGACAATGTGCGTTTTAAGTGTGGGGATGGAGTAAATAAATAAAATTTATATTTTCAGAAAATCCAAATATATATAGGTGAAATCCCGTGCGATGCACAGGAAGACTATATCATTTATTAAGGTTTGTTTTTTAAATACCAAATCAAGAAGTCTAGCATCTGTTGCAAGCAAAGTCTGTTTACTAATGTCTGTTCCAGAGCAGTGGGTCTGTTAAGAAGATCTGTCTGAAACGGCTGCTGCTTCAAACAGCTGTTGCTAGCAATCTGCTGAAGCATCATCTGTTTGAAGCAACAGTTGTTTCAAACAAATCTCCTAAACAGACCCACTACTCTGAAACAGACCTTAGTAAACAGAATTTGCTTGCAATATATGTTTTACTTCTTGATTGGGAAAGATAATAAAACGCTCGGGTTGTTTTTCGGTTTTTGTATAGCACTATGGTACTCGTTGGATAGAAAATAAAACGCTCGTTAATTTGGTGTAGTTATTTTTTTCAAAAAAATGTCATTTAAAAAAGTTATTAACGTTTAAAAATCACGGGGGAAAGTGCATGTGCTATGCACATGAGAGAGAAAAAATAATTTAATAGTAGATGGAGTATCCATGACCCATTTAATTGACCCGATAAAATGAGCGGGAAAAATAGAAACTGTGTCCCCATATGATGACATGTGTCCCAACTTTATTTTCCTTTATATATAGTAGATATATATATATATATATATATATATACACATATATATATATTCAAAAATTAAAAAAATGAAAAAATAAAGTCTAAAAAGTAAGTAAATTTTTGAAAAATACAAAAAGAGATAATAAAAGTTTTTGCAAGTCCCGATACGATTGATTACACTCAGAATACACGCCTTAGCCATTGTAAAGCGTAAGCTGAAGGCAGGTTGATGTGGGTTTGCATTTCTTGGGGGCACGGAATTTATTTAAGTTCCGCGATAGTAAAGTAGGTCCAACTAGTCGGTTTTTAAAGTAAAATTGTTTTTTGGATTCTTATGATAGTGGAACAAACCTGATTTAGGAAGACCACTCTTGGCTTTTACCAACATCTCATTCTTACACTTGATAGTGAGGATTTGAGCCTATTTGATTATTATTATTATTATTATTATTATTATTATTATTATTATTATTATTATTATTATTATTATATTCACTTTCATTTGTTGAGTGCTACCTACATGTTGCTTGATTACAGAACTTGTGCATCATGATACATTTTTAGACCTTGGGTTTGGACTTGGCATTAGCGTGATAGAGGCATTTAGGATCACCCACATCTTAGCCTTTTCCTTTCTTTTTGTTTTTCAATTTTTTTGACCCGTTTGATATACCCTTAGTCGTCACTTTGAGCCTTTTCCCCTTTCATTTGTCTACCTATGTGCCACTTTAATTTTTTTATATCCGGTTTTGAGTTCAAGCTTAGTTTTTGAAAAAAAAAAATAGATATATTTATTATAAATGAAAAAAAAAGAGAAACAAAAATTCCCAAAAAAAAGAAAAAAAGAAAAAAGAAAAAGAAAAGATAGTTGTTCGAGTTGTATATAAATAAATTGTTGAGTTAAAAAGGAAAGAAGAAAAAAATAGAGTAATTTAGATATGGGTCAAAATTACTCATCTTAGTTATTTTTATGATTTGAGTTTATTTTTCCAGATTTTCCTCCTTATTTTATTTTTAGCCACTTTTCCCAAATATATCCTACCCTTAGCCCTTGCCTATCCATAAGTCCTCTTAATTAGTGTCGGTCCAAGCATTTAGGTGGAGATTTGATCCTTGTACAAGCCTATGTGTTTCAAGCTTCATGTTTAGTTATTGAGAGATCACTTTTATGATTGATATACATCGAGAGTTGAGTGATCTATGTTCGGGGTACTAGCTTTCTTTGGTTGGAATCTTGATGAGGAGTGAAGCTTGATTAGATAATCCCATGTTTTTAAAAATTGTATCACATTTGATCAGTTAGGCTATATGCTTCTTGACCGTTGTAAGTCTCGTGATTTCTTTGGGTCCTTAGGATTTGTGGCTTGCTTAGGCATTGCTAGATGTTAGTATTACTTGGTATAAGTGTGGGTATGATGTGTTGTTAGATATTTGCTTAGGGACAAGCAAATGAATAAGTGTGGGGATGTTTGATGCACTCTAAAATATGCATATATATTTATATCAATATTCCCTATACTATAAATAATATTTGGGTTAGTTTTCATTAAATATTACACATAAATGGTTCGAATTGGTTATTTAATGATTTTTAGTGAAAACAAGCTAAAGAGATGCATTTGAGTTAAACTTGAGATTCATTAAAATTTTAATATTTAAATGGGCCATTGGGTTAATCTCATATTTAAAATTTTGTTGTATAGGAATTAATGGGCTTGAGCAAACACGAGATGGACTCATATATTTCTTGCATTATGGAGCTACTTGGGCTGATACTATATCTATTCTGGACTAGAAAAAGCGGCCCACTATATTCTTATATAACATGTTGGGCTCAGCCAAAGCTTTGAAGAGGTGTAGGGTTTAGAGGCGGCTGCAGTGATAAAAAAGAAAAGGGTCCATCTATTGGCACCCCCTGGCTTCTATTTCAACTCCCCATGAAGCGCCTCGCTTCGGCCAAACCGTGGCGCTTCAGTCACATCAGGACAAATCATCGTACGAGGTTACATGGGAGTTTGGAAAATAAGGTGCCAAGCGCCTCGCTTTGGCCAAAGCGAGGTGCCTGGCACAGGGGGGATGAACCTGGACATTTTGATGTTGGGAGGGTTTTGGTTTGGGTTTTTTTTTGGATTTTTTTGGTTTGTTTTGAAGTGTTTTTTTTTAACTTTTTTATTTATTTAGGGTCCTTATCTATTGTAATTTTTTTAAATTTAAAAAACAACGTAATAACCCGTGTTTTTTTTAACTTTTTTATTTATTTAGGGTCTTTATCTATAGTAATTTTTTAAAATTTAAAAAACAACGTAATAACCAACTTTAACCTATTAATAAAGTGTTCAATTGTCATTGTGACTGGATAAATTATTCATGGAGAAGACCTCGTCGAAGAAAGATTGAACGAAGTAGCGAAACTCGATACGAATATGGTAGTCGATGGTCAATGTGACGTTGTTTTAGTTTAGAACATGCAAGCTTTATTTAGTTTGGAATTGAAAGGGTTGAGTGATTTTTTAATGTTTATAATCGGATATTTCATGTTTGGATCTCATTGGTTTTACTGCCTTTCCATTTATAATTTGGTGTTAGTTCATTTATTATTTATGGGTTTAAGGTTTATTAAACAATTAAACATTCAAACGGATTATACAGATTCGAAAGAAGCATTATAAACAATCAAAACAGACAAACATATAAACAAAAGATAAACTGCAAATATAATAATAAGTGTGTACATACCAATAAAAAATACAACTGAAAAAAGTCTCATGTAAAGTAAGATACTATGGCGGTGGTGGGGCCCTCGGTGCTGGGCCACCCCCTGGTTAATTGCATAACCCTATCCCCTAATGTTGTGCTAGCGCCTGTATCGCCTCGATCGTCCATTGCTGAATCTAATGTACCTGACCAATGCGGCGATCAATGTCATCGGCCATGTAACGCGCAGCAGGAGTTAGGTCATCATATATATGACGGGGTACTGCTGCTATGGTGGCGGAGGAGGTGGGGGGCCGTCATCGTCGTCAGCGTCAGCATCGTCGCCGTGACCCGCCTAGTCCGCCAGCGGAGGTACACCCAGACGCAACTCAATGTAGGCCGGTATATTATCATCAGGCATAGGAAGGGGGCGGCTCAAACGGCCTCTTGGTGCCGAGAGATCGAAACCGATGTACTCCCTTCTCGACCTCCATCAGGATCCCCATGCTCTGGGCATTAGCCTCACCGAGCTCCAGCGATGGGATATTGGGCGACAGATGAGGGTCAGTCTCTGGCGAGAGGCGCAGACGACGCGCGTTGACGGTGATGAACGCCCACGATGGAGATGTGTGCGAGCCTGGCGCTTGTGCGCACACTGAAAGTACTCCACTAGGGACGCGGGGGAACAGCCGCGAGACTGACCATCATACCAAGTCGAGGTCAGTCTTCTGAATATTCAACAAAATTAGACCCCGGTGTATAAAGTTCTTCTACGTATAGCCCCGAATACCGAATTGATACCGATCCCATACCAAACCGAGGGTCTAATTTTTTTTAATACGCAGAAGACTGGCCTCGACCTGGTATGATGGTCAGTCTTCTACATATTCAATAAAATTATCACCCGATTTATAAGGTTCTTCCATTTACTTTATCCATATTCTCTTCATCCATCTTGCAACCCTATGGAGTCTTTGGTTCCACATTGTCTTTTGTATCAAGGACGAGATCATCTACAAGATGAGCCAGGCCCTGATCCGAAAAGCCAAAGTGGACCCAAATGACGCCCTATGGTTGTATAGCCGGGTGAAGAAGTAATGGATAATTAATGGAAGAACGCTATAAATCGGGTGCTAATTTTGTAAAATATGCAGAAGACTTACCATCATACCAGGTCGAGGTCAGTCTTCTACATATTCAACAAAATTAGACCCTGGTTTATAAGGTTCTTCTGTATATAGTCCCTAATACCGAACCAATACCGATCCCATACCGAACCGAGGGTCTGATTTTGTTGAATACGTAGAAGACTGGTCTCGACCTAGTATGATGGTGAGTCTTCTGCATATTCAACAAAATTATCACCCGATTTATAATGTTCTTCCATTTACTTTATCCATATTCTCTTCGTCCATCTTGGCAACCCTATATAGTCTTTCGTTCCACATTGACCTTTGTATCAAGGACGAGATCATCTACAAGATGAGCCAGGCCCCGATCTGAAAAGCCAAGGTGGACCCAAAAGACGCCCTATGGCTGTAGAGCCGGGTGAAGAAGAAGTGGATAACTAATGGAAGAACGCCTATAAACCGGGTGCTAATTTTGTTAAATATGCAGAAGATTTGTTAAATATGCAGAAGACTGGCCATCATACCAGGTCGAGTTCAGTCTTCTACATATTCAACAAAATTAGACCCTGGTTTATAAGGTTCTTCTACATATAGCCCCGAATACTGAACCGATACCGATCCCGTACCGAACCGAGGGTGTTCGGTATCGGTATCGGTATCCACATTTAGAGGTTTTTGGTTTCGGTATTTTTGGTATCGGTACGGTACCGATACCGAACCGATATGTACCGTATGTTTTTCAGTATCTTTATCGGTATTGGGTTTTGGGAGTTTTCTGGATCGGTATTTTTGGTATCGGCATCGGTTGGTACCAATAATCGTAATAATTATAATAATAATAATAATAATAATAATAATAATAATAATAATAATAATAATAATAATCGAAATAATAATAATAATGATCTTAATAATAATAATAATAATAATAATAATTGTAATAATAATAATAATAATAATCATAATAATAATAATAATAATAATAATAATAATAATAATAATAATAATAATAATCGCAGTGTGTGTGGAGAAGAAGAGCCAAGCGAGGCGGCTCTGACCTTGCTTTGCCTTGTAAACCCAAAAACGAAGCACCTCGCTTTGGCCAAAGCGAGGTGATTCGAATAATATCTGGCCCCATCAGGCGCCTCGCTTGGTACTTCGAGGGTTTTTTTTTAAATATATTGTTTTAATTCATTTTAAATGATTTTGGTCAATTAAAATTTTTTTTTAATTCATTTCTAATAGTTTTATGTTGTATTCAATTCAAAAAAAAATTGTTCAAAGCATTTCGGTTTGTTTCTTACGCATTTGTGGTTTTCGATAGAAACATCCGAGTTTGAAGAACATTCATAAATCGTTGTACGTTATACATGGACTCTACAATCGATACCGTTTTTTTTAAATACAAATTTTGCATTTCTAATCGATACCCTGGAGTTCCAGACTCTGTTTAACACGTTTCAGTATGTGTAATTGCTCGTTTGTGGTTTTCGGTACAAACATCCGAGTTTGAAGAATATTCATAAATCGTTGTACGTCATACACAGACTATACAATCGATAGCGGTTTTTTTATAAAAATTAAAACTTTGCGTGTCTAATCAATATCCTGGAGTTCCAGACTCTATTTAACGCGTTTCGGTACGTTTTATTTCTCGTTTATGGTTTTCAGATAACACATCCCATCAATTAAACGAACTGACCGCGCGGTAATGAACCATACCGGTTTCGAATAGACCGGCCCGTTATCCACCCATACCGGTTTCGAACTGACCGCCCGGTAACGAACCGTACCGGTTTTGAACTGACCAGCCCGTTATCGATCCGTACCGGTTTCAAACAGACCGCCCGATAACGAACCGTACCGGTTTCGAACTGACCGGCCCTTTATCCATCCGTACCGGTTTTGAACTGACCGGCCCGTTATCCATCCGTATCGGTTTCGAACTGACCGGCCCGTTATCCCCCCGTACCGGTTTCGAACTGACCCGCCTGTTATCCACCCGTACCGGTTTCGAACTGACCAGCCCATTATCCACCCGTACCGGTTTCGAACTGACCGCCCGATAACAAACCGTACTGGTTTCGAACTGACGGCCCGGTAACGATCCGTACCTGTTTTGAACTCACCTCCCGTTAACGAACCTATAACAACCCAATCCCAATTACATGGGTTAACATTTACCAAGAACAATTTTTTTAATTCTCAAGAACATAAACACAATCAACACAATTATAATATTTTTAAAAATTTCAGATATCTAATCTATATCTTGTATATCCGGACTTTCATTCGGCTTCGGGAAAACTAGTTCTTTGTACGCATTGATTTAATCTTTGTATTCAGTTTCCCATTCCACGCCAGCTTCATCTCTATTAGCGATCCAAGCTGCATTCGGTGGAGGCATTGGTTATGATCCTTCAAGCGTTAAGTTGATGTAATGGCCATCAATCCAGCAAACTACTACCTTTAAAATAGGTTTTTGACAAGATTCTGGGCCTAAAAATAGAGGGAAAACTGTATCACAGCCACGAATGTCGAGTGTATGAAAAACAACACCCCACCTCTGTGCAGCGAGAAATCCCGACTTTGGAACCACCATCCAATTCTTATATGGTGCTTTTGCCACCCCTTCAAATTTTAAATTCTATACGAGACGATCATAATGTCCTTTGTTTTCTAGATCAAAGATGTACTTCCACAAGGTATGGTTATTGCGCAACTCGAGTAGCATTTCGGACCGGACAGCTAAAAACTCGTGTTGATCCAACCCTAACCCCACAGCTACCACTCGAAACCCGTAATGACCATCTGGTTTCACATCCTTTATTTTGTTTATAAATGGGTGAAACACAGATGGAATTTTATCCCCATATTTCATTACTAAGTTCTTTGTCTTTTTTGTCCGTGGAAGCAACCGGAAATCGAATTTCTCCCGAATGCTTTCCTCCTGGGACGTTGACGGTATGTAAGAGCTGTGATGGTGAGGCTGGTAAGGAATGCCAGGCTAGGACTGGGAAGGTCGTACGAGCTCCTCTTGTGATGGTATGAAAGAGCTGTATCGGGGAAAGTCAGGCTCCTGGGCAAACCCACATTCTTCATCCGGCATATGCAAGCTCTTTCTCGCAGATTGTTCTCTCTTCTGTTCTTGCTGTTTCTTGGTTGGATGACCACGGGTTTTCTTTTGCACAGCAGGCAGTTTGTTGGGGGGTAGTTGCCTGTGACGACTTATGCAAATCTGTCCAGGTAGGTTAATTGGGCAAAAATTGGTTTTGTGTCAATTGTATCCTTTAATGTTGCCCATGCCTCATCTACATTTATATCTTCGCAACCAATCATCGCAGGTTTAAAGCTTCCTCCAGAACACGTCTATCGAGAACAAATGGATTTCATGACCTGAAAACGATAACATGTGTTAGAAAGTTAAACCATGTAATAAATTATGTAGTAAAATCATATGGTCACTAGTATTAATTACCATCATCTTGTAACTTCTCGAGACGACAGGCACATGGCAAAGCACAACTTTTAAAAAGCTGGCATCCACAATTTTTATGGTGTGTGCGCATGGACGTTTGCAAACGTTCGATCTCGCTGTATATGAGGTCAAGGGCATGTTTGCTAACCTTCCGAAGTAATTTATCAAGCAATGGCTGCCGCTTGTTGTGGTTCATCGCGTTTCTTTGGCTCTGTTCAAAACCTTTTTTAATGTCTCTATATTGCTTATCAACCATATGATCGACATACTTCACAATTGACGACAACGAGCTGCGACTGCCTGGACAGTAAGTTTTTATTTTTGCATGCATGCCCTCAACTCTGTTTGCTGTGGTCTGGTGGAAGTTCAGCATTTCGTTAGTTCATGCAGACACAAACTTATGATGGTACGGGTCCAACGAATTATTATTCGTGTAGTAAAAAACCTTTGAAAAATATAACGATAACTTGTCAGGGGTGTGTATGTAAACAAGTACATATGTAATTATGTAAAAGTGCTCACGTTGACGACCCGTCTTTTCCAGATATGACTGAAATTGTGCCAAATTATATTCGTATAGATCTTTAGTCGAAGATTCACACAACCACCAAAACGTTGGCATAAATTCCTTTCACTCCTTATCCGTGAACTTATTATTGCTATTCTTGTTGATATTTTGCGAAATATGAAACGGGCAGAGATACTTGTACGCATTTGGGAAAATCTGATCACACGCGTTCATTAGCGCACGGTCCCTGTCGGTCACAATCACTCGCGGCTCAATAAAGCCTACCAGCATGTTCTTTAGCATCTCCAACAGCCAAACGTAGTTACCAACCTTCTCAGAAGATAGAAACGCATGGGCAACCGAAAATGACTGGTTTGTCGACGCCATACCCACAACCTGAACAAACGCCATATTGTACACGTTTGTTTGGTAGGTGGCGTCAATCATCAGCACATGCGGGAATGCGCACCACATAGTAAATGAATGTTTGTGAACGAAGAAAATATCTGTGAAGGCCTTCGTGGTGTCATTTGCATGCATGTAGTAGGTGAATCCTCTCTCTGACAGAAAGGATTCGAGGTGCGGCATTGCACATTTGGTACCAACTCCCTTTTCAGCTTCATCATCTGAGCCGCATTGTGTACATCTTTCAGGGTAGTCATTTTCTCCGGGTTCTTTGAAACGGGCATTCTCCAGATGTTACGCTTGGGAATGTCATTCCCAGCCATCTGCCCGACCAGTTGTCTGTCATCTACAGAAAGCCTTATAGCATACGCGTGACCCTCTAAGTGTTCAAGGGGAGTGTGGTTGTGCTCTGGGTTTTTCACCTTTAACCTCCAAACCTGTGTCCGAGCTTCAAGCACCCCTCTCAACTGAAACGGGTAGCCAATTTTTTTGCTACCCGTCTTCCTCACAAAAGCCACACTCTTATGCTCTTCCCTAAGACTGCATTGAAGTACAACCTTCACGAAAACAAGTTTATTAAAAAATAAGTTTTTTTATAACTTTTTTGAATAATAATTTATAAAAAAAGTTTATTTAGTAAAAAATAACAATACTCTTAGCAAAGGAGAAACGTAATCCTAAAGGTGTGAGACCCGAAGACCACTGGTGCACAAGTAGGGAATTAACCTTCACCAAGGATAAAACACGTGTTTTTAGTAATTAATTTATACGTTAAGTTTTTTCGTGGCTTTTTAAATAAAAATTTATAAAGTATGTATTTGTTAATATATTAAAAACAATAGTGACTAAAATATATACCTTTACACAACGATCTCCTCTTTTCTTTGATCTTTTTATAACGATTACGTAACCATTTACCATTCCCGTATCTTATACCCAGTCCACCAACTCATCACGTGTGGAAAATGTCTGATCAGTCTCAAACCAAAATTTAATCGAGTTAGATCCTTCCTCCTGATCTTCTACGTGCTTCTCCTCGCCAGTGTTGTCTTCATAGTGCATATAGTCTTGTTCTTCAAATGTGTCATCACCACCGTAGCTGTAGTAACTATAAGGACCGTAATCGGGTTGACGGGGAGAGTCATCAAAATCATACGGGTCCTTCCAGGGTGTATTTAAGTCCAGTTGCACCGTATTGTCACAGTAACAAATGCCAGACTCACCCTCCTCGACATTACTAGCCTAAACCTCATTGACATTATATGATTTTGACTCGTTGTAAGAATCACCGAAAATTAAGTCGTAATATGACATTTTACATGTTGTGGATAAAAAATTGAAATCGAATGAGTTTATAATGAAATCGATCGAATTTATAGGTAAAATCACATGGGGTCAGGCGCCTCGCTTTGGCCAAAGCGAGGCGCCTGGGTTAATTTTCCAGAGAAGCTAAGGCTTTATGTCTAATCAGGCTGCAAAGCACCTCGCTTTGGCCAAAGCGAGGTGCTTTGCAGCCTGATTAGACATAAAGCCTTAGATTCTCTTGCAAGCGAGGCGCTTTACTTAGGGGGTTTAATTAGAAGTTGGGGGGGGGGGGTTAATTAGAAAGGTCCAAAGAAAAAGAAGTATGATGTACGTTGGTAGGGAAGGGAGGCGCAGAAAGGAAGAGAAGGTGTCAGGGAGTGCACGAGAGAAAATAATAATAATAATTATAATAATAATAATAATAATTATTATTATTGTAGTAACAATCTCGAGAGTACACAAACACCAAGAACAAAACAAAATGTGAAATTCCAAGATATTGGGAGTGTGGGGAGCTCAAAGGTCACAAAGAAGAGTAGCGGTTATTGGTTTGGTATTTTTTGGCCTCGCTATGATTTTTATTTGTGAACCTTTTAAATTTGCTTTTATGTCTTTCATTATTATGGTTGGCTATATTTTATTAGGTTGTCTAAACTTGTGATAAATCTTGATTTTAGTTGATTTCTCTTGGTATTTGGCTACTCGTTTGCACTCGTTTATGTATAAAAATCTATACTTTATTGGTTTTGTTGTGATTTATTATCCGGATGATGTTTGTGTTGTATTCTTGGACACATATGTGCTTTAATTTAATTACTTGGTGTTTTTAGACTAAAAGTTGCATATTTTTATCACTTGCTTCGTGTGATGATTCGATAGGTTGACTTGTTGACTTCGGGTCTAGAAATTGCATGTTTGACATCGTTTTGGATTTGTCACCTTCCTTGAGACCGAGAGGAGATAGGTTGTGGATTTGTTAGAGTTTTTCAGAATTAGCTTAAAAGTTGCACGAGAGTGAGCTTTTTATCTTTTATCCTTTTGACCCGCTTTCCCAAACATTTGCCAATAGGGTTAGATTCACCCTTTGATACCGTTAGGTGTTTTATGATTAGTGAGACTGAGAGGAGATCTAATATTTGGGTGTGTAAACTTTTATATTTGGTGAGACCGAGAGGTTATCCATTCTTTACCCGGTGAGCTTCACACTGCTTAGGATTTCATTTATTGTTCTAGTGAGACCGAGAGGAGATCTAGATACTATAGTGTTTCCCGAGTCGGTTATATCTGTAGATCCCGGTAGTCATTCGAGTATCCATTTTCCGTTAGTTTTCAGCTTTATCATTAGGAATCCCAGTCTAGATAGCCATCCTCCCCATTTCTGATTCCTCTTTCGTGAGCGTTTACTCTTTGATATCTCGTCCTTGCTGCTTGTTTATTTCTTGTCTTATTTTATTTGTTTACTTTTTTATCGTTTTAGTTATCTGTTAGTTAAAAATCATGCTCTTTTATATAGATTAGGACTCGACAAAGGTTTAGTATCGAGGGCTGCATATCAGTGTCCACGGATTGATACTTGGTCTTATCGACTTTACTACACTACGATCGGTACACTGTCGTGTTGTGTGGTTTAGATTGGTAATTCCATTTTTAAAACCAGATTGTGAAACTTGAAATATTTATATATATAAACCACAACAATCACTTCTCTATCAGGGAGTCAACACTTCAAGATCGCTCTCGTCTTCCTCAAATTTAATTAATTTAAATTATTAATTTTAATAGTAAACTTAACTGCTTATACGGAGGGCCCGAGATGTGCATATTAGTCTAATCTACTATTTTATCCTTTTATCAAAACCAAAACCTTTTTAAAAACTATTTTCTTTTAAGAACCCCTCCACTATATTTTCTTTTTAAAACCCAATCAGTTATCTGATGAACGGTTGAGTAGGGCAAAGTGTGTTCTCTTGGAATACGATACTCGGTATTTACCCTAGCAAGCTATACTATACACGTCAGGTTCTCTGCCTATGTATTGGTTTTAGTTTCTAAAGTAATTATCGTTTACTTTATAAATTTAAAACTTTGTAAAGAGGTTTAGTAAAAATCAGTCGTTTCCCCAAACCAATGTTTTGGGATTGACACATCAAGTTTTTGGCACCGGGGAAATTGACATCTTTTTAAACTACTAAAACCATACGCATCACCACTGATCCAGCCCCTATGGTCGTGGAGCTGTCAGTTGAGGTCCCTCGCGTGGAGGAGGCACCTCTTGTTGATGTGCCGGAGCCTTCTTCCCACCCTCGCCATTTGATTCTTAGATGTATGCGCGTTATTTGCACTCTTCACTTGGTTTGTGGCATGGTCGGTACGCACAGTGGTTTGATTCGCGATCTCTATGATCGAGCAGACGAGTTAGAGGCTGATGCGCATGCTGAGGGTTATACGAGGGCCGCCATCATTGAGCACCTTACCAGCCTGCGAGCACGATTGGAGGAGGCTGAGTATGGATGTACGAAGGCCGAGAGTGGATGCGCGGAGGCTGAGCGTTAGCGAGTCGAGGCATGGAGGCATGTGGAAATCCTTGAGCATATGTTGGATGAGCTGGACCAGAGGATGAGAGCTGTTGTCGCTGCTTTTGCTGCTTCATTTCCCCCACCTCCTCAGTAGACTAGTGGTTGTTGTTTTAGTTTGTGGTTCTCGTTGTTTATCCTAGCTAGTAATAGTATCTTTTGGGTCATTTCATTTGTATGACTTGTACTGGGTCGTTGTACCCCCCCTGATTTTGTATTTTCCACTACAAAACAATGTATCGAAAACAAGTTAATGAAATGACGATGTAATGGTATATTGGTTGTACTTTATTATCTGTATATGAAATGGTTTATTGGTTGTTCTTGTTGTATGCTTGTATGGTTGTGTATAGTTATCATTGCATTTGACGGTTGTGTGGTTATTTATGTTACGGTTGTTGTGGATATCATGGTTGTTTATTCGAGCGCACATGATTGACAATATTATCGATAAATATGTGTCTCATTTTTTTTTATATATGATGTATTAGAAAGAATTCATGCCGCTCCGAAGAAACACCCGCAATACCGAGGATAGGACATTCCCAACCACGTCTGAGGACCTAGCCCGCGTGATTGCGCAAGCCATTGCGCAACACGATGCTAACCACGCAGACTACAGTGGTGGATCTGGTGGAAATGACCAATGAAGTATGAGTGATAATGAAAATGGTGAAATATCAAATTGTTGTACTTCCTATGGCCTTGTATCAATTATTGTTACCGATGATGTCTCATTATCTATGACACAGAAGTTTAAAACCCGGTACATGGTTGTTCCTACAATACTTTCATGGCTTGCAAACCATGGAATTTTCATGGGTCTAAAGGACCAAAAGGTATTTGTCGTTGGATTGAGAAGATGGAATAAGTCTTGGATAGCAGTGGATGTGCTGAGCATCAGAAGGTCAAGTATGCTACCTGCACCTTCCAGGATGAGGCGTTGACTTGGTGGAATCTGCAAGTTCAGACACTAGGTAGAGATGCTGCTTGTGGTCTCTCATGGAGTGATTTGAAGTCTATGTTGATGGATATGTACTGTCCCCAAAGTGAGCTTCAGAAGCTTGAGTCAGAGTTTTGGAATTTGTCTATGAGCGGAGCTGAGATCACCGTTTACACTACTCGTTTTCATGTGCTGTCGCGTTTGGTACCCCATATGGTCACACCGGAGTACAAAAGGGTTGAAACGTACATTTGGGGACTCCCCCTCCCCTAAGATTCGCAGTATGGTAACTGCCGCAGAACCCACCACCATCCAAGGTGTTGTCACCCTAGCTCATAGTCTTACGGATGACGTGGTACGTATGGGCGCATTGCTTAAGAAGGAAGTTGAGACCAGGAATGGTAAGAATGGTGGAAATCAGTCTGGAAAGAAACAAGAGACCGCTCAAGCATTTTTGCAACCACTACTGGTGCTGCTGAGCCTCGACGGAAGTACAATGGACCGCACCCTCTCTGCAACAAATGTAACTATTATCACGTAGGATCTTGTGATAGCATCCATTGTGATCCTTGCAAGAAGATTGGCCATCAGACTTCTCGGTGTCGTTTTAAGGCTGCTGATAACCCTGCCGGGAAACCAGGGTGTATGAATGTGGCGCTAACGATCATTCCAAGGAGAACTGCCCAAAGTTGAAGAATGAGGCTCGTGGGAGAGCTTTTGTGATTGGAGCTGGTGATTCTCGTGAGGATCCCAATGTTGTTACCAGTACGTTCCTCGTTAACAACACTTATGCTTTCGTACTTTTCGATACTGGTGCCGATTTATGTTTTGTGTCGACCGACTTTAAGCAAACCCTTGGGGTAGAATCTAGTAGGTTGGGGACACGCTGTTCTATAGAATTGGCCAACGGTAAGGTTATTGAGTCGGAAGAAGTCGTTGAAGGATGTAACTTAAATTTGGGAGATCACGATTTTAGTATAGATTTGTTGCCGATAGAGTTGGGTAGTTTTGATGTGGTAGTTGGCATAGACTGGTTGTCGAAGAACCATGCGGAGATCGTGTGCCATGAAATTATTGTCCATATTCCCCTCCCGAGTGGTGAAGTTATTTCGGTCAAAGGGGAGAATAGTCGAGCCACATTACGGATTATATCTTGCATGAAAGCCCAAAAGGTCCTTCGCAAGGGCTATTATGCATTTCTAGCACACGTGATCGAGAAGAAGTCCAAGGAGTTAAAGATTGAAGACGTCCCTATCGTGGGTGATTTTCCTAAAGTCTTTCATGAAGGATTACCTAGACTGCTGCCTCCGAGGCAAGTGGAGTTTCATATTGATTTGGTTCCTAGGGCTGCACCTATCGCCCGTTCTCCTTATCGTCTAGCGCCATCAGAGATGCAAGAGCTATCAAGTCAGTTGCAAGAATTGTTAAATAAGGGTTTTATTCGGCCAAGTTTCTCTCCGTGGGGCGCGCCCGTGTTTTTTGTGAAGAAGAAAGATGGATATTTTCGTATGTGCATAGACTACTGAGAGTTGAATAAACTCACCATCAAGAATCAGTATCCTCTCCCCAGGATTGATGATTTGTTTGATCAGTTACAAGGCTCAAGTTTCTATTCTGAGATCGGGATATCATCAGTTGCGTGTGAAAGAGGAAAGATACCTAAAACAGTTTTCAGGATGCGTTATGGTCATTTGACTTCTTAGTCATGCCGTTCGGATTGACCAACGCACCAGCGTTATGGATTTGATGAACAGAGTATGCAAGCCGTATTTGGACAAGTTCGTGATTGTCTTTATTGATGATATATTGATATATTCACGGATTCAAGAGGAGCATGAGCAATATTGGTTGATTCTTGAGCTACTTAATGGCAACAAGTTGTATCATAAGTTCTCCAGGTGTGAATTTTGGATTCGTGAAGTTCACTTTCTTGGTCATGTGGTGAATGAGAAAGGTATTCATGTCGATCCAGCAAAGATTGAGGCAATCAAGAATTGGGAGGCGCCCGAGTCACCAACAGAAGTGCGACATTTTTTTATTATCGACGATTTATTGAGAACTTCTCCAAGATAGCTCAATCTTTAACCATTTTGACTCAGAAGGATAAGAAGTTTGAATGTGGGTGATAAGCAAAAACCGGCTTTTTAGTTTTTAAAGCAAAGGTTATGCAGCACTCTGATTTTGTCTCTACCAGGAGGTACGGATGATTTTGTGGTCTACTGCGACGCTTCACACCAAGGTCTAGGGTGTGTTTTGATGCAAAGGGGAAAAGTGATTGCGTATGCCTCTCGTCAACTCTAGGTTCACGAGAAAATTACACTACACATGATTTGGAGTTAGGAGACGTAGTCTTTTCGCTCAAGATTTGGAGACATTACTTGTATGGAACAAAGTGTACTGTCTTCATGGACCACAAAAGTTTGCAACACATCTTCTATCGGAAGGATTTTAACATGAGGCAAAGAAGATGGATTGAATTGCTGAACGACTACAACTGTGAGATTAAGTATCACCTGGGAAAAGCAAACGTTGTAGCGGATGCGTTAAGTCGAAAAGAACGCATCAAATCCCTACGAGTTCGCGCACTAGGTTTGACGATTCATTCAAGTTTGACAGATCGCATTCGCGAAGCCCAACAAAAAGCACTCAAGGAAGCCAATATCAAGGAAGAAGCTTTGCATGCTATGGTTGGGTTATTGGAACCAAGGACCAACGGAATGTTGTATTTCACTAATAGGATTTTAGTTCCATTGTTAGGTGGATTGAGGGAATTGGTACTCGAAGAACCCATAAGTTGAGGTATCCGCGGGTTCATTGACAAAACCGCCGTAGGAATGGATACCTAAGCTGAGTATCGAAAACCCTCTGTTATGTTACAGCAACCTGAGACACCCGTGTTGAAGTGGGAGCAGATCTCGATGGATTTTATCACTAAGTTGCCAAAAACGTCAAACGGTCATGGCGCAATTTGGGTAATTGTGGATCGATTGACTAAGTCTGCTCACTTTTTGGCAATCAAGGGAACGGATAAACTCGACAAATTGGCAAAGCTCTAGATCAAGGAGATCGTATCTACGCACGGTATTCCAGCTTCTATCATCTTCGATCGGGATAGGCAGCTTACTTCCAGGTTTTGGCAGACTCTGAACGAAGCACTTGGTACTCGATTGAACATGAATACTGCCTACTATCCGCGGACAGACGGCCAGAGCGAAAGGACAATCCAGACTCCGGGAGATATGCTTCGTGCATGTGTGATTGACTTTAGAGGTAATTGGGATGCCCATCTACCTCTAGTTGAGTTTTTGTATAACAACAGTTATAACACTAGCATCAAAGTTGCACCGTTTGAAGCTCTTTATGGACGCAAGTGCCAATCACCGTTGTGTTGGGTAGAAATTGGGGATAAGTAATTGACAGGCCCAAAGATCATTCAGGAGACTACCGACAAAATCTTTCAAATCAAGGATCGTTTGAAAGTTGCCTGGGATAGGCAGAAAAGTTATGCAAATGTGAGAAGGAAACCTCTGGAATTTTAAGTAGGCGACAAGGTCCTACTGAAAGTTTCTCCTTGGAAAGGAGTGCCCCGATTTGGAAATCGAGGCTAGTTGAATCCAAGAGATATTGGTCCATTTGAAATCTTGGCGAGAGTTGGCCTTGTCGCGTACAATCACAAGTTGCCCAAGAATGGAGTGGAGTTCATGACACATGGAATGTGTCAAATCTCTAGAAGTGCTTATCGGATGCATCGTTGATCATTCCTCCAGAAGAGATCCAAATTGATGATCAACTCCATTTTATTGAGGACCCAGTCCAGGTCACGGACTAGAAAGTCCAGAAATTGAGGCGTAGCCGAGTTAAGCTCGTTAAAGTTCGGTGGAATTCTCGACGCGGACCCAAGTTCACTTAGGAACGCGAGGATCAAATGAAGCGTAAGTATCTCCCGGTTTCAGATAAGCCACATCGAATTTCTCGGACGAAATTTCCTCAACAGGGGGAGAATGTGACACCCGCAAACTTATCAAGTCAAAATCCGTGCACTCCCTAGTCAACATTTAACTTTCTACGCATAATAGATATCATTTTATTTACATAAGTCCCCCGAGAAAGTCTAGCAATGCCTGATCAAGTACAATTTCACTCGTATCGAGGAGCATTGGTGACACGAGTTTAAACAATTGCAATCTATTTTATAAACACATGCGTATTTGTTCATTTATTTAAATGCGTATCAAGGAATGTGTTAAAATGTATATATAGGAAATTATGACCATGTTTCCAAAAACAAAGATTTTCTAATTTACATACATATATATCGATGATCCATATATACATATACATACATATATATATATATATACATACATGCACATGAATGTGCATGAGAATGAAATTATATCATGTGAGGAACACATTTAATAAAGTTCTTACATGCAGTTTGTCTCCTCTTTAATGAACAATCTAATCCTAACTTTTGGGTTTAACTAAAAATGGTAGAACTATTAATCAACACTAGGATCTTTAGAAGATGCTTGCCCAAAATGAACCCATCACCATCACCTAGAGCCGCCACCTCCACCTTCCGTTTTCTTTTTTCTTTTTTTTCGGCCAAAGCACATCACCACCACCCTCATTCCATAGGAGTTGAGTTGCCAAATCTTGTGTCTCCTCCTCAAACTTTTGGCCCGTACCCCATATTTTATTAAGTCACCATCTAATCCATGTAAACATCATGATTATATGGACTAATATGGTATGATTTCTTAAATCACCAAGAACTATGAAAGATCCTTTTCCTAAATCAACCCCCACCTCTTTCTTCCTCTTTTCCCCAAACCGTCCCCCCCTCCCCCCGTATACCATACTAATTCTTGTTTTTTAATCCTCGACTAATCACATCAAATCCTCATTAGTCACATTATGAAAAGGTGTTAGTAGATGATCACATGTTTAGTCACATTGCAAGATGTCCATCCAACATAATCTTTTGATTTGTCATTTGATTACGATGTAAATATTTTATTTGATTAAACATCATTCTTTTTTATCTTGGGCAAACAAGGAAAGATTCTATGGAACACAAGGTTCCATGATAGTTGACTTACTTACCACATATAGAAGCCACCACCCTTTCTTTCTTATCTCTTGGCTTTCTTTCTCTCGATCTCTCTCCCTCTCTTTTCCTCTATAAATAGTGGCCTTGGTTGATCATTCATTTGTTTGTATCACCTCTCATTTTCACTTGCTAAACACATACATACACTCTTAACATCCTTCTAGTTTCCAAGCTAGCCTTGCAAGACTCAAGAGGTATGAACATCCATTCATCTTGTTATTCTTATTTTTCCACACACTAGTGTTCACCCATGTATAGAACCATACTTATCATGTGTAACAACAAAGAGAAACTAGTTACAAGAAAATGTGTAAAAACTTTTCTATATATATATGTATGCGAGTAGTATGTGTAAGTAGGTATGTATGTTTTAAGCTATGTATACATGTATGTTGAATATTCTACTTGTATTAATATGTTGGGGTATATATGTATGTATGCGAGACATGTGTGTGTACACATGTATGTGCACGCATGTATATATATATGTAGTGTGTATATGTATGACAAATTTATAAACATAAGTATTGATGTGTATGGATCTACCAAAATGCATACATATATGGGTATGTATGTGTGAGTGTAAATATCATGGGCATGAACACTTATGGTTATACATTAAAATAAATATATATAATGTAAATATATACATGTGCAAGTGTATATATATGGGTATACACATACTTAGGCTTGCGTGTGTACATATACATAAGGTCATGTAATGTTTAAAAGTAAGTATAACACATATTGTACAAGGTAATATCATGTGTTCTATAACTAAAAACATGTGTTAGAATACAAAGTTTTGAAAAGAGGTTTTCTACATGATAATACAAGCTAATTTCGAACAATATTGGAAAACTTAAGGGTCACCAATGAAGCTAAACCAACTTACCATAAAAGATTGGGTGAACCAAGAGTACCATAGACCTTTTGATAGACCTAAGATGTCCATTTATTTATAGGACGCGTAGGTCGGACTCTTTAGTTTATCAGACACTTGTATTTACTAGACATCGCACGGACTTGAGATGAGTTTCACGACCCATTTTTACTGTTTTATATTTTGGGGAAAGACATGCATTGTTTACTAGTTTTAAATGAATTCCTAGCAGACCGATATACATGAGACAATATGTTTAGAGTACTCACTAAGCCCTCGTGTAATTAGTTTACCGTGACCATTAGCTGTGGACTTAGCCATGAAACACTAGAATACATCTATTGGCTTGACACCCCCACTCTTGGTTAGTCGCTCTAACCCGGATACATACGAGAAAAAGAGTGCCTGTATTTCTTATATGACTATACATTGCCTTTATTGTGCGATGTGTGAGGCACCACACATCAAGGTTTGGTCATGGACTCATGGGTAACTGTAACACCCCGCCCCTCTCATCACCAATATTGTCCGCTTTGCCCATCCAGGTCTCACGGATTTATTTTTGGTTGCCTAAGTGGAGACTTCCCAAGAGGTTACCCATCCTGAAATTCTCCCACTTGAGCACGCTTAACTGTGGAGTTCTCCTCTCATCCACCAACATTAAGCCCCAAAACGCGTTGGTGATTTAAGAGGCAAGACATTACTTATGAACCAAGGATCTCTCCTGGCCACGACCGATGTGGGATTTTCCTGGGTGTCACATTCACCCCCTATTAGAGTCTCATCGTCCCTGATGAGGTATGCACCCACCATCCTGAACGGCACAGGAGTGGCTCTGATACCATCTGTAACACCCCGCCCCTCTCATCACCAATATTGTCCGCTTTGCCCATCCAGTGCTCACGGATTTGTTATTGGTTGCCCAAGTGGAGACTTCCCAAGAGGTCACCCATCCTGAAATTTCTCCCACTTGAGCACGCTTAACTGTGGAGTTCTCCTCTCATCCACGAACATTAAGCCCCAAAACGCGTTGGTGATTTAAGAGGCAAGACATTACTTATGAACCAAGGATCTCTCCTGGCCACGGCCGATGTGGGATTTTCCTGGGTGTCACAGTAACACCCCAACCGATGGCGGAAACATCGAGGTGTCACGTAATGATGACTGTTCAATAGCTCATGGTACTAAATGGAATTTAAATATTATTATTGATTTACAATTGTCATACAAATAGTAACATTGGCGAACTGATTACATACACTTGGTTAATATAACTAGTTCCAAAGCTCCTATGTGTTCCAAGACTTGTACAATTTCCAGTAGCATATAAAACCTGAAACATGTTAAGTTGGAAAGCTAGGGGGTAAAACTATAAATAGTTGGTGAGAATACATAGGTTTTGCATGTAATTGAAAACAGTGGTTTGCATAGTAATCATAGTTGAGTTGTTATAATGAGTAATGTAAGAATATGAGTCCGACAAGTAACAATGCGTCTTTTGTACAATCAAACCTTGTGTCGATTGAGACCTAACTTGCAAGTTAGTAAAAGTCTAACTGTTTTCAATCATCCCTGAATTTACGCGAGGGGGATGGGTTTGTCACACCTAACTCGCTATAATCTAAACAGGCGGCTTGATCAATGTTAATGATTGTACGGTGTCTTTTAGTTACAAGTAAAAATAAGTCAACAAGTTTCAACATACTGAGAATAAGTAATTGCTATTGAGTCTAAAAAGTTTAAACATGTTTCACCCCAAAAATGTAAAACAGTAAAAAGGGGCTATGTAAACTCACCTCAAGCAAAAACAAATAAGTATCCCGACGCAATGTAATGCTAGCACTATGATTCCTGAAGAACCAACCTAGATAATACAAGCAAGGTCTAAGATTACATGAATCTTAAAATTGTCTAGTGTTTCTAGGATGCACACTTAGGATTCTCGACTTAAATAGGGAATAGGGTTTTCTAAATAAGTTGTGAATTTTGAAATAATTGGAATTATGTTCGATTGAATAAAAGATCTAGGGAACTAATAAAGGTTAAAGAATGAAACCATATTTTATATTTTGCATTATATAAAACAATATTAATTTATTAAAAAAAACTAGTTAATCTGGGATTTATAAGATAAATTCAAATAAGTAAAAAAATGCAAATAATAAATAATTCTTCTTATAAAATTTTATGAGTCAAAATTAATTAAACATACTTTAATTATTTTATAATTTATCGATTAAAAATATTCAGAGTATATAAAACAAATGATAAAAATTTTTGGATAATAGATGAAAGCTAAGACTAGAGACTTTTATGAAAGTTATCAAAAACTTTATGTTTTGGAATTGACTTATATCCGATATAGATATAGTTATATAAACAAAGAAAGAAGGAAAAGAAAACGAGAAAAAATAAATAAAAAAACGTTTGGTGTGGGGATCGAACCTGAGCATTAGGCTTGGTTGATCTTAAGAGATGCCACCAAACCACTACACCACGACTAGATTGTGTTTAATGTTTGGAAATGAAAGTTTAAAAACTAAAACCTGCATGTCCCCCAAATAAGCGATACGAGCCCTAGACTACAATCCATCCAAATCGACCAAGAAATCGAATCTGTTAGCCTAATTAATCATGGGGCTTTTAAGGAACAAAGGGAATTGAGCAACAAGGATGAATAAATTACCTGGATCAAAGGAATAACGAGGATTGGCCACTGGTTATATATCTCGATGGTTCGCTCAATCCCAAAAATGCAATACTGGATCGATAATGAATGAATTGGAGGATTATTCATGTGCAGAGGGTTTCGCTAGAGGGTTATGGGTTTCGATTTATGTCCAGTTGTCACCAGAAACATCGAATTGAAGACGTTTTATGGTGAGGTTGTCACGAGTCAAAATCCTAATTATTTGGCCTTAAAAGTTGTCTGTAATTGCTCAATCAAATGGGTAATTCAGATTAGGAAAGTTATAATATGACCAAAACTCATCATTTGGAGTTTAAATTTGGTAATCTTAACTGAAGATTGAGGCCTGAATTTGGTGGAATTCTATCTTACATTACTATGAACATTACAATACAAATAAATATTGTACAATGACTAATTACAAGGAAAAAGTAAAGGAGAGGCAATCTGTACAATCAATACATATTATTAGAGCCAAATAGGAGAATATTATGGAGAAGACTTCGACTCCATATTATGGAGAAGACTTTAACTATGATTGATTTCCTTGATTTATTCTAAGTTGTTTCTAGTTGGGACTTTGTTCTTTTGTTTTGGTTAAAAAATAAAGCTTTGCAAAAAAAAAATTTGTTATTATATGAATAAAGAGGGTTAAAATATGTCATTTTATTGAGAAAAGTTTTGCATTTATTAATAAGTATGACATGTCTATTTATTAATAACTTTGACATGTCTAAAATTCATATAAATGATAAATAATAAGGTTATAAAATGAATACAAATGGGACTAAGTGAAAAAAATGGGAATTTTATTAATTCAAAAATTAGGGAAATTTACGTGATTTTACAGTCTACCCTACTTTTGGAAACTTCGTCCCAAAGTTATTAAGAACATGGGATTGAGGGTGGTTAGGTAGATGTTAGAACGATTATAGTTTGGTTGAGAGAATGACATGAATGAACTTTGAGGTTGGATGAGGATAAGAGTTGGATTATCTTTGTCTGGAATAACCAGGAGAAACAAGGGTCTAGCTAAACACTATACTTAAGTTTCAGGAATGCCAAAACAGGTACATGGAATGCTCCACTATGGGAAGACTAAGTGAACTACCAAATAAGTAGAGCTTGTTATTGGTCCGACCCCTAGTCTCATTTTCGATGTATCATTAGTGTTTATATATAAGGTGTACCGTAGCTAACCCACCACACTTTTGATACCTCGAAAACGTACTAGGTATTTACCAAAACCCTAATAGAATTTCACCCTACCTTAACGTACCTGTAAATTCATGATTACGTTCCGGACCGCAATCACCAATTTACCTTACATTAGGGTTTTGTGTCCTTCTATGACTCTAAACACACATGTAAAACACACAATGCATAATAACCTTGTGATTGAATCTTTGTATCAATGAGTCTAATGAATCTTTGTATCAAATTGCATGTTCAATGTATCCAAAAATGAGTTCAACTGTTGAGCATGCAAGAAGACCTCTACCAGTCGGTGAGTAAGAACCTCTACCGATTGTTGAGCAGGTACGATAGCCTCTATCAATCATTGAGCAGGTTATTAAAACCTCTACCGACTGTTGAGCAGGTACGATGGCCTCTACCAGTCCATGAGCAGGTTATTTAAACCTCTACCGACTGTTGAGCAAGCATGATGACCTCTACCAATCGTTGAGTAGGTTATTAAGCACTCTACCAATTGGTGAGCAGGTACTTCATCCTCTACCAGTTGTTGAATAAATGTAACAATTGTTTTCAACATATAAGTTGCAAATTGGTAATCTGTATGTAAGCAAGTTTGTAAATGCAACATGTATCAAGTATAGCATGCGAGTTGTAATTGTACTTCTCTAGACAAGGTTAATAGGTCTAGGGGTGATTATGGCAATTAGTTTATATTTAGCTATCCATGTTTTAAAGTATCATGAATAATCAAAAGTTCAAATATAGCAAATAATCAAATCCTCACGTATCACTAAGAACCAAGTTTTATGCAACAAAAAATCAAGTTTTCAATAGTCTAATTATCATGGAGTTCAATTTCATGTTCGAGGAGGTGAAGGATATGAATTTGGGTTTTGAGAGGATGATGAAAAAAAACTCGAAGTAGAATCAAGGTCGTGAAAGATGGTGAATGTGAAGATAGTTGATAAGGGTCCAATTTATAGGTTTTAAAAGGGAAACAAGTAGTAAGGTGATCATGCCGCAGCATGAATCATGGGGTTTGAATCAAGGGTTAATATTAAGTGTATGAGAAAACATGATTTTGGTCAATGCCAAAAATTGTAAAAGCTCGAACAAGCCGAAAATAGGTAAGTGACAATGGAGAATTTGGAGTAAATTTTATTCTTGTGGAAAGATTCTATTTTCAAAATTGGTTTTTTACATAAAGAAAAAGTCGTTAAATAGTACAAATTAAGTGAGCTTAGATCAGAATATTCCAATTAGTCGGAGATTTGAAACACGACATTGGGTTTTGAAGATCAAGGTTCTATTAAGTGATTTTTAATAGATTAAAACATTATATCAAAATTTCTTTGTTATGAAAATAAATAAACATTTGGATTTAGAATTTAAATTTGAGGACATCATTGGACAAAAAAATCTGTATTTTTATAGTTTGTGAAATTCCTCGGTGATGAAAATTTGAAAAGATTTAGAAATCTTTAGTTTTGTGCTAGGGTATACTCCGGTTATGGGGTTATAGTTTATGCTATGTTTAAAAATCTGAAACATGTTGAAAAAGGCAATCATATGATTTGTGTAAGGTGTTGAGAATAATCAAACATGTGGCTATTACTGTAAATTGTAAGATGAAGTGTGATTGTGAAACCCACATATGATCATGAAATTTAGGCTGATAAGTATATTATATAAGTAATGGAATGTGTGTAAAATGTAAAATTTTGAGATTTAAAGCTTAGGTTTTAATGACAGTAAGTGTAATCATTTATTGATTAAATCATCATCATCATCATCATCATACTCAGTTAATCCCACCTATAGCAAAGCTAAGCTAACGTTGACTTATCAAAGTTTCTAGGCTTTAATAATATTAGCGAAGACGTGCTTTAGCCTATAAGTGAACACTCATCCCGAGACTTCCCTGGTAGGCATGCGGGTCCCTCATATGATTCGGATTTATGCGAAATGCCAGGGCTTAGGCAGAAAACTCAGAACACATGCGTTCACCCATCCAGATTTCACATGTTCTTTATTAGATCCCAAGACTTTGACGAGATTATCAAAAACAATTCAGGCTTAAGCCTGGGGAGTTTGTCCTAATAATCTACGGATATGTAAGAATTACAATAGGAGATGAAAAGTAGACATCTTGTAGGGGTAAGGAGTGATAGAGTATAGAAACAAATAGAGTTGCAAGTAAGAAAAGCAGGTACTGGTTTAAATCCTGGGGTTATAGACTAGATTATTTTTCTAATAACCTAATTCCCTATAACCATGGCTCTGATACCAATTTGTAACACCCCAACCGATGGCGGAAACATCGAGGTGTCACGTAGTGATGACTGTTCAATAGCTCATGGTACTAAATGGAATTTGAATATTATTATTGATTTACAATTGTCATACAAATAGTAACATTGGCGAACTGATTACAAAAACTTGGTTAATATGACTAGTTTCAAAGCTCCTATGTGTTCCAAGACTTGTACAACCTCTAATAGCATATAAAACCTGAAACATGTTAAGTTGGAAAGATAGGGGGTCAACTATAAATAGTTGGTGAGAATACATAGGTTTTGCATGTAATTGAAAACAGTGGTTTGCATAGTAATCATAGTTGAGTTGTTATAATGAGTAATGTAAGAATATGAGTCCGACAAGTAACAATGCGTCTTTTGTACAATCAAACCTTGTGTCGATTGAGACCTAACTTACATGTCGATTGAGACCTAACTTGCAAGTTAGTAAAAGTGTAACTGTTTTCGATCATCCCTGAATTTATGTGGGGGGATGGGTTTGTCAGACCTATAGCGCTATAATCTTAACAGGCGGCTTAATCATTGTTAATGATTGTACTGTGTCTTTTGGCTACAAGTCAAAATGAGTCAACAGTTTCAACATACTGAGAATAAGTAATTGCTATTGAGTCTAAAATGTTTAAACATGTTTCACCCCAAAAATGTAAAATAGTAAAAATGGGCTATGTAAACTCACCTCAAGCAAACAAATAAGTATCCAGACGTAATGTAATGCTAGCACTCTGATTCCCGAAGAACCAACCTAGATAATACAAGCAAGGTCTAAGATTACATGCATCTTAAAATAGTCTAGTGTTTCTAGGATGGACACTTAGGAGTCTCGACTTAATTGGGGAATAGGGTTTTCTAAATAAGTTGTGAATTTTGAAATAATTGGAATTATGTTCGATTGAATAAAAGATCTAGGGAACTAATAAAGGTTAAAGAATGAACCGTATTTTCTATTTTTCATTATATAAAACAATACTAATTTATTAAAAAAAACTAGTTAATCTGGAATTTATAAGATAAATTCAAATAAGTAAAAAAAGTCAAATAATAAATAATTCTTCTTATAAAATTTTGCGAGTTAAACTTAATTAAAACATACTTTAATTATTTTATAATTTATCGATTAAAAATATTTAGAGTATATAAAACAAATAATAAAAATTTTTAGATAATAGATGAAAGCTAAGACTGGAGACTTTTATGAAAGTTATCAAAAAATTTATGTTTTGGAATTGACTTATATCGGATAAAGATGTAGTTATATAAACAAAGAAAGAAGGAAAAGAAAAAAAGAAAAAAAATTAAAAAAACGTTTGGTGTGGGGATCGAACCTGAGCATTAGGCTGGGTTGATCTTAACCGATGCAACCCAACAACTACACCATGACTAGATTTTGTTTAATGTTTGGAAATGAAGTTTATAAACTAAAACCTGCAAGTCCCCCAAATAAGCCATACGAGCCCTAGACTACAATCCATCCAAATCGACCATGAAATCGAATCTGTTAGCCTAGTTAATCTTGGGGCTTTTAAGGAACAAAGGGAATCGAGCAACAAGGATGAATAAATTACCTAGATCGAAGGAAAAACGAGGGTTGGCCACTGGTTATAAATCTCTATGGGTTGCTCAATCCCAAAAAGGCAATACAGAATCGACAATGAACGAATTAGAGGATTATTCATGTGCAGAGGTTTTCGCAAGAGGGTTACGGGTTTCGATTTATGTCGAGTTGTAACCAAAAACATCGAATTGAAGGCGTTTTATGGTGAGGTTGTCACGAGTCAAAATCCTAATTATTTGGCCTTAAAAGTTGTCTGTAATTGCTCAGTCAAATGAGTAATTCAAATTAGAAAAGTTATAATATGACCAAAACTCATCATTTGGAGTTTAAATTTGGTAATCTTGACCGAAGATTGAGGCCTGGATTTGGTGGAATTCTATCTTACATTACTATGAACATTACAATACAAATAAATAGTGTACAATGACTAATTACAAGGAAAAAGTAAAGGAGAGATAATCTGTACAGTCAATACATATTATTAGAGTCAAATAGGAGAATATTATGGAGAGGACTTTGACTAGATATTATGGAGAAGACTTTTACTATGATTGATTTCCTTGATTTATTCTAAGTTGTTTCTAGTTGGGACTTTGTTCTTTTGTTTTGGTTTAACAATTAAGCTTTGCAAAAAAAAAAATGTTATTATAAGAATGAAGAGGGATAAAATATGTCATTTTATTGAGAAAAGTTTTGTATTTATTAATAAGTTCGACATGTCTATTTATTAATAACTTTGACATGTCTAAAATTTTTAAACATGATAATTAATAAGGTTATAAAATGAATACAAATGGGACTAAGTGAAAAAAAATGGGAATTTTATTAATTCAAAAATGTTAGGACAAAAAGGATTGGTGAAACCACTTTTGTAAACCTTAGTCTAATTCACTTCTGTCAAAATATCTTAAGTAATGAACTACTGAAGAAAGAAGACTAAAAGTACTGAAGAAGGATTCAACAAGTACTGAAGAAGAAGTATCAGAAGTTCTGAAGTCTAACCAGACAATTCACTGAAGGACTACTGAAGACAAACTACTCATCAGTAGTTTGTCATTCATCAGCTCTTGTAAAGAATCTTTCTCACCGACTTATGTTTCAGTAGTTTATTAGTTTAGTATTACTTTATCCTTTTGTACAAGTTCCAAGAATGCAACTTGTTGCAATTTGTTTCTGACTTGCTTTTTGGAAAGGTTCATGCATATGTAAAGTCTATAAATAGATGGGTTCAGCCCTGTGTTTTAGATATTGATTTTGATATACACAGAAATCCTTCAAAGCTTATTATTGTTCTTATTGTTCTTTCCATTTCATTTACTGAGAATCTGTTTAAGTATTCATTCTCATTCAATACTTAGATTCTCACTAAATACTTGTCTTTAGTTTTCAAACATCCAGGAGGAGTAATAACTTATGTTGATAGTGTAACTTTACTTATGTCCGCTGTGCAAATCTGATTGAACTTGCTAAACACATAAGTGTTCACAAGCAAGGAATACATCAAGAGCATTTCTGATCCAACAATTGGTATCAGAGCACTGGTTTATCTGATCACATATCAATCTAACACATTGAGAATCAGATACAGGCTCTAATTGATATTCAATAAAGGATTAAAAGTTCACTTTATCAAACATCCATCACTTTAAGAGATATTTGACAAATCAATACTCTTTAAATGGATCCTCATAATACTGGTTCTGCCAATAAACCTGCTATGCTAGTAAGAAATGAATACAATATCTGGCAAAGGAGAATGGCACATACATTATCACAGACCAACACTGGTTGCTGGAAATCTGTGATATATGGTCCTCATAAACTAGTAAATATCAATCTTGAAACTAAAGAAGAAATACCAAAAGACCCAAAAGACTATACAGATGATGATTTCCTAAAACTTGAGCTTGATGCTAAAGCTTTCTCTATGTTGGCAATGGCACTCCCAAATGAAATCTACTCTAGACTATTACATTGTGATAGTGCCAAAGAGCTTTGGGACTGCCTAAAAGAACAGTTTGGAGGAACTGAAGAGGTGATTGCCAACACTAGAGAAATCTTGGCTCAACAGTATGAAACTTTTGATCACATTAATGGGGAATCTTTAACTCAACAATTTGAAAGATTCTCCTCATTAATATCTGAGCTAAAATTAAATGGTCAGACCTATACAACTGTATCTATGCTTCATAGATTTTTAAGGTCTTTACCAGAAAAATGGGAAACATATTCTATAGTCTTAAGATCTTCACCAGACTTTAGCTCCCTCACTCTTACAAAATTACATGGGAGATTATTAACTTTTGAAAGAGAAATTGATCAAAAGAAGAAATTACAAAGTTCTGGTAAAACTGCTGATGACTATCTACCAGGTAGTACAACACTATTGGGACAAGATTCACCTACTTGTTCAAATAGTTTTGGATCTTTTGACCACATTGACATAACTGCTGGGATCTCATCTAAAAGATCATTCCCAGGTTATGACAATAAAGAAAACAGTCAAAATGCTGATAACATGTGTTTTATCATGGATGATTTAAAAAATTTCAGCAATGCTGACTTAGAAGAAATGGACATCTTACACCAACTAGCCATGTTAAGTATCAAAACAAACAAATTTTACAAAAGGTCAGGAAGGAAATTTTCAGGACTTAACAGTTCTACAAAAATTGGTTTTGACAAATCTAAACTTAGATGTCACAAGTGTCAGAATTTGGGACACTTTGCTCTATAGAGTGTAGAAGCTCTAGCTACAACCAATCTCAGTCTGGAAATCTGTATAACCCTAGTTATAATAGGAATAATGGAACACAGGGGAGTGCACATTTTGTACAGGCACAAGCTCCACAAGTCCAATATGTGCCACAAGTACAATATGTACAGATGCCTGCTCAACAGATGCAGAGCCAACAATCAATCCCTCCCATTCCAGCTGCTCAACAACCTCCATAGACTCAGCAACCCTCACAACAAAGCTTGTTCACCTCAGGGTATGTTGACTGGAGCAGTCTTCCTTTTGACACTACAAAGTGTAATCTTGATGCAGACAACAAAATGTTTGACATCAACTGGGGAGAACCTGATAATGGTAGAAAGAATTTTGCCTTAATGGCATTTGAGGGCTGCACCTCAAAATCTGCCTTGTCTCAGGTATCAAAAGAATCTTTAACAAAACTTTGTTCAACTTCATGTAAAGAATCTTTTGCTCTCATAAGAGAGACCAATGTCACTTACAAGGCAAAGCAAATGACTCTGAGAGAAAATTCACTCAGATGAAATGTGATTTAGAAAGAAAACTTGCTGCAAAGGCAAAAGAAAATTCTAAATTAACTAAAAATGTTATTGAAACCCAAGCACAACTTAAAATCATGATTGATGACCTAGGAAATGTCAGAAAAGAGCTTGCTGACACCAAGGTCACTTGTGAAAAATGGGTAGAATCTTGTAAGGGGTACCAACTGTTGCTAAACAAACAAAGTGCTTCAAATGTTAGGTTTGGCATAGGGTACAATCAAACTGAAACACCAATAGATTTTCCCCCAAAACTACTGGAGATGGGAGAAAAATTGTTTCAGGTGAAACTTCTGAAGAGAAAGAATGCACATCTTTCAATGAAAACTTTCTAAAAACTCACAAAGAAAGTTCTTCAGAAGTACTGATAAAATCTGACCTTAAGCCATCAGTAGTCTCATCTACATCAGGAGTTGAGTACCTGAAAACTACTGATGACCTAAAACCAATAAAAACAGTCAGAAATTTGCCTTTAAATGAAAAAGAAAAGGCAAAAGAATGTGAAATCTGTGGTTTGTTTAACCACGAGACAAAATTTTCGAGATATAGAAAAGGAATCTAGTACAACAAGAAAATTTCACAACTGGTTGTGGGAAAACAAATCAAAAATGATTTTAAAGAAACTTTTTCTCCCAGGAAACAACAACCAGCAAAGACCTTTTCTCAGAAAAAGATGAAATCTCAACAAAAATCTTTTTCTCAAAATTCTCTTTCAGTAGTTAGACCTGCATCATCAGCAGTTTCACAAACTGCTGAGATAAAAGATCTCATGAACATGGTACAACTACTAATGACCAGGGTTGATGGTGGTCCTCAAAAGGATACCACCATTACTCTTAATGAAAAATCCATTGCCAAAAAGACATGGATTCCTCAACCTGGTCAAGAACAAACTGTTAATGTTCTCAAGAACAAACCCAAAGCCAAACTGGCTTGGGTTCCTAAATCTAACTAATTTGCTACTTTGTGCAGAGGGTTTCCAGAGGCTTAAATAGCATTTGGTATGTGGACAGTGGAGGCTCAATGCACATGAGAGGATGGAGATACCTGATAAACAATTTTATCAGTCAAAGAGAAGGATCTGTATCCTTTGGGAACAATACCAAGGGATATGTGCTAGGACATGGCAATGTCTCCTCTGGCAAAATTCAGTTTGACAAGGTCAATCTGGTTGAAAACCTTGAGTACAACTTGCTAAGTGTGTCTCAAATGTGTGATAAAGGATATTCTTCCTTCTTCACAAAGACAGCATGCAAGATCATATCACCAGAAGGCCAGAAGTTGATAGAGAAGATCATTGAAGATCATACTTTGTTGATAGCCAAAAGATGTGGCAATGTCTATGTAGTCGACATTGAAAAGGACAAAGTACTGAACAACACTGCCTGTTTCTTCTCAAAGGCATCAACTTCAGAGACTGATCTCTAGCACAGGAGACTTGTTCATATGAACTTTAAAACCATAAATAAAGTCACAAAAATGGGCTTGGTCAGAGGTCTACCTTTGAAAGTATATCAGTGTCAAGAACACTATGTATCCTGTTTAAAGGGAAAGCAACATAAGTCCTCCTATAAGTCTATTGAAGAATCAAAAACTACTGCATGTCTTCAACTACTCCATATGGACTTATTTGGGCCTGTAAAAATCATGAGCCTTGGTAAGAAGATGTACTGCTTGGTCATCATTGATGACTATTCAAGATTCACATGGGTATTCTTCTTATTCTCCAAGGATAAGGCAGCTGAAATCATCAAGTTCTTCATTCTACAAGTAGAGAAACAATATTCTCTATCTGTCAAAGCCATTAGAAGTGATAATGGGACAGAGTTCAGGAACAAAACTCTGGATGAATTCTATTTGTCTAAAGTGATTATTAGACAATTCAGTGTTCCTAGAACTCCTGAACAAAATGGTGTGGTAGAAAGGAAGAACAGAACTTTAATTGAAGCAGCAAGAACAATGTTAGCTGATTCAGGCCTACCATTGTATTTCTGGGCTGAAGCAGTTAACACTGCATGTTATGTTCAAAATAGAGTCCTTGTCAACAAGAGACACTCCAAGACTGCCTATGAAGTTCTTCATGGCATAAAGCCCCTTATCTCCTTTTTCAGGGCTTTTGGATGTCAATGTTTCATTCTAAACATTAAAGACTCTATTTCAAAGTTTGCTGCTAAAGTTGATTCAGGTTATTTTCTTGGTTACTCTTCCACTAGAAAAGCCTACAAGGTTTTTAACTCAAGAACCAAGATAGTAGAAGAAACACTGAATGTCAAGTTAAATGAGTCAAAACACACTCTTATTTCAGCACATCCTGCTGAACTCTTTGACCTTGACAGCTTCCATTTCGGACCTAAAAAAACTGTTACTTCATCTAAACCTACTTATTATGGTGATCAGAGGTTTGATGATGAGGATCCAGCACCATGGACTCCTAATGCAGTCATTAAGTCAACTTTTAAACCATCAGAAGTTTCACAAACTTCTGATTCAACAACTGCTGATGTACAAACTCAAACATCTGCTTCAGCTCCTACAACTACTAACATGTTCAAACAGCTGAACCAGATATTATTAACCTCAGTGGTTTGTTTGATGAAGTACAAGAGCCACCTACACCTGTCAGTGGTTTACAACAACTGATTGAACACAAAGATCATCCACTTGAACAAATCATGGGTGATATTGCATCAGGTGTTCTCACAAGAAACCAGCTTTCCAACTTTTGCTTCTTCTCAGCATTCATTTCTCAGTTGGAACCTAAAAGTACCAAGAAGCCCTCAAAGACAACAATTGGGTGCAAGCAATTCAAGATGAGTTGCTTCAATTCAAAAAGCAATAGGTTTGGGAAATCTGTCCCTTCCATCAAACAAGCAACCAATTGGCACAAGATGGGTTTTTAGGAACAAACAAGATGAGGCTGGTATGATTATAAAGAACAAGGCAAGACTGGTAGTACAAGGCTACTCTCCAGAAGAAGGAATTGATTATGATGAAACCTTTGCTCCAGTTGCAAGGCTTGAAGCCATCAGGTTATTTCTGGCCTATGCCATTTCCATCAAAATTAAAGTTTTTCAAATGGACGTTTAAAGTGCATTTTTGTATGGAAAAATCAAAGAGGAAGTGTATGTCTGTCAGCCACCTGGGTTTGAGGATCCTTCTCATCCTGAGTGGGTGTACAAGCTAGACAAAGCTCTTTATGGGCTAAAACACGCTCCAAGAGCATGGTATGAAACACTTTCTAACTTTTTGCTCACAAATAACTTCACAAGAGGCTCCATTGATAAAACTCTTTTCATTAAAACTGTTGGAAATCATGTCTTACTTTATCAAATTTATGTTGATGATATAATATTTGGTTCAACAAATACAAAACTGTGTGATGAATTTAAGAAACTCATGCAATCAAAATTTGAGATGAGTACAATGGGAGAACTGCAGTACTTTCTGGGACTACATATTAAACAACAAATAAATGGAACATTTATACATCAATCTAAATATGTTAAAGAATTATTGAACAAATTTTCTTTACAAGACTGTAAATCATGTTCCACTCCCATGACACCAACTACACAAGTTGAACCAGATGATCAAGGAAAACAGGTTGATCAAACCATGTATAGATGTATGATAGGTTCCCTTTTATATCTAACTGCTTCTAGACCAGATATTATGTTTTCAACATGTGTCTATGCTAGATATCAATCAGCTCCTAGGGAATCACACCTCATTGCAGTCAAAACAATCTTCAGATATCTGAAAGGAACTCCTACACTTGGAATTTGGTATCCTGCTTCAAGCAATACCAAGTTATCAGCTTTTTCAGATAGTGACTATGCAGGGTGCAAAATGTCAAGAAAATCAACATCTGGTGGTTGTCAATTCTTGGGAAACTGTCTAGTGTCCTGGCAATCAAAGAAACAAACATCTGTTGCAACTTCAACTGCTGAAGCTGAATACATTGCAGCTGCAAGTTGTACATCACAGATACAATGGCTCCAATATCAACTTCTTGATTATGGAATCAAAGAGACCAAGACACCATTTCTAGAAGACAGCAAATCTGCCATTAGCATCATTCAAAATCCTGTTCAGTTCTCAAAAACTAAACATATTGAAATCAGGTATCATTTCATAAGGGATTGCTATGAAAAAGGCAAGATTGAAGTGAAGCATGTAACAACAGCTAATCAAATAGCTGACATATTCACTAAACCCCTTGACACATCAACTTTTCAGAAGTTAGTATCCATGCTTGGGATGCTAAATTTGTAAGTGTTTCTTTTTTACTTTTCTGCACATATTTCATTTTTCACTTTCATTTGTTTTTAGTCTAAAAACTTCTGAAAAACAAAAAGAGAGAAACTACTGATGAACAAACCATCAGTATGGGAATATTTTCTGAAAAATGATTAACTGATAAAATGAACTTCAGAAGTTATGAATAAAGTGTTTATAAAACATTCTCATCAGTTGTTAACAAACTACTGAAGAGAAAATGGAAACTACTGATGATAGTTGTTCTTCATCAGCAGTTTGGTCAATAAGGGTAAATCAGACTTTTCCCACATCAGAAGTTTGACCTAAGGCGTTTATAAACTTCTGATAAACACCTTTTCCAACACTTATCCTTTCAAAAAGCAAAAATTACCTCCTTTTCTCTCAAAAAGCTCTCAAACCCTTAACCTGCAAAAACACTGTTCGATCCACACATATACAAACCACATGGCACTAATACTGAAACAGGGACACAATCAAAGAGGCTAATTCGAGAAACATGAAGCCTGGTCCCAATACGACGAAATCATTGATTTAGTCGTTAAATCCCAATACTTTACTGCCCTCACCATTGATCCTCCAATCCACACTGAAACTCTAAATGAGTTTTGGGCAAATGCAGAGACGGTGACGGTGAATGATAAGGTAATCTCCCTTAACTCAACCATCCAAGGGAGAAGAATGGCAATCACACCAGCAACTTTGCGGATTAGACTAGGTCTAGATGATGTTGGTGCCCCAGATCAATTTCCAAACTCTGAAATTCATCTAACCACGACACAGTGTGGTTACCAAGGTACTCTCTCACATGCTACTATTATTAAGAAATATTTTGAACCTAAGTATAAACTTCTGTTTCACTATATAATAATGTGTTTGAGTCCAAAAACTGGATCATATGATCAGATGCCCTCTACTTTTCAACCTATTTTTCATTCCATTGTGAATGAAACAAAATTCAGGGCATCAGCACTTTTCTTTAATGAGTTGGTGTTACATCATCTCAATTCGAAAAAGAAGTTTTTTTTATATCCAAGATTTATTATGCAATGCATAATAAAGGAACTTGGAGAAGATGTGCTTGTGGGTCAAACAACTGTTTTAAACCCTTTAACCTCAAAAGCATACTCTAGGCACAATAAACCGGCCACCTGGCCAGAAGATGACCAAGGGGAACAAACAACAGTCCCCAAGGAACCCTCATCTTCCAAACCTTCACCCAAAAAGGCCAAGAAACCAAAACAGCAAAAACAAAAACCCACCAGCCTGAAAAGAAAGGCAGTTCAGGAGGTTGAGATGCCTGAACTTGCTAATGTGCAATCTGCAATTGATAAAGATGTGACTGAAACATCCTCTCAGTCTCATCCATCTCAAACCCCCACTAGAGCACCAATCACCATCTTATTCAAAAGAAAGAAATTTAAGAAAACAATCCCCATAGACACTTCTGTGACACCCGGCAAATTCTGGTTAACAACGTTGTCTAGATGAAAGTCTACCTTAGCGAGTCACGCGTATATTGTACTTAACTGGGTTAGTTAAGTCGGGTTATGGTTCGGGAACTATCGGTTTAGTCTAGAGGATCATTGGATGTTGGTCTAGAGGTTCATTAGATGTCGGTCCTTAACCAAGTGTACAAACGGTGACGATTTGTAGGATCGTCAGGGCATACGGAACATACAAGTCTCGAGTCCCGGGAATTGGTGAACGAGTGTGAATATGTGTATTTACAAGTGTTATGTGTTTACAATCATTATGTGACTTGTCGGTACGTGAATATGTGTTAACATATGTTAAAACGGGGTTTAACGCGCAAAACACACGGAACAGGCCCCTATAGGCGATTAGGATAGCCCAATCGCCTATAGGAGGGGCGACTGGGGGACCTTAGGGGCGATTAGGGACCAATTGCATGACTGTTCATGCGATTTGGCCCTAATTGCATGAACTTACATGCGATTAGGCTTCCTAATCGTGTGTAAGGGCTGCATAATCGCGTGTTACGTGCTGGACGACTAAAAACGACTATAAATACCATACTTGACCTCATAAACTTCATTATACAAACCCTAGTCGTCTCATAACCTGCCCCAACGCACACACAACCCCTGGAACACGATTTTTGATCAAAACACAAGGTTTCAAGCTTAATCCATCATTCTTTCACAAATCTAAGGTTTGGTTTCCATCCATGAATCTTTATAAACGTTTTCATTCAATCCCTAATGGTCCAGACCTGTTCTAAAACGGAAAAGCTTTCTGAAAATCGTTAATAAGTATTGATAATCGGATTCTAACTAGTATACTTGTGTTATGTGTGTTTATGATTAGAAAGCTACGGTTTTTATGATTCAAGATGAATGAATGACATGTTATTATTGTTAGATCAGAATAATATTGATGTTATGATTATGAAATGAGTAATTGATTATTAGGATGATAGTTACGCATGTGAGTGTGATGATTGCATGCTATGTGGATGGTGTTTGGATTACGTGATTGCATGCAGGGCTGATAATACGAGGCAAAACGAAGGGTTTTAGTTGAAACATCTTTAGAATAGTGTTTGGGATGATATTGGGTGGTTACACACGTTCTGGATCTGATTTGGAGCGTTAAACGCGCGAAAAACTGGAACAGCAAGGTTACAGGCGATTAGCAATCCTAATCGCCTATGTTAGAGGCGATTAGGAGGCCAATCGCCAGTCTTTCATGCGATTAGGGCCTAATTGCTAGTACTTACATGCGATTAGCCCTAATTGCTAGTTTTTACATGCAATCAGCCCTAATTGCTAGTTTTTACATGCAATCAGCCCTAATTGCTAGTTTTTACATGCAATCAGCCCTAATTGCTAGTTTTTATATGCAATCAGCCCTAATTGCTAGTTTTTATATGCAATCAGTCCTAAATGCTAGTTTACTTTTCCTAATCGCGTGTACTGCTGTGTAAGTGTAAATTAGCATTCCGAGACCCGATTTGACATGTAGTAACATGCTAGGAACCCCGTAACATATCTAATAACTTGGTAACATATGTTTGAATGTAATTCGGTGATACGTGAACTATGTGCTATAACTTGTTGTGCGTTAACGTATGTTAAGTGTGATTGCATGATTGTCTGTTTGAGAGCGTAAACATAACACGGGGAGTCTCGGGTCACCAATGGGATGTCGAGTCTTGTACTTTGGGTCAGTTAAACAGTCACGGTGTTTTCAAACGAACTTGGTTATGGTCTGGACATCTAGGGACTAATTAACCTGCGGGTTATTAGTCTAAGTACTTGTAACTGTCATATGTTAGGTCGCCGCTTTACGGGACTAGCATAGCAGCTGAGTTTACTCGGGTTAAGGAGTAACGCAACTTAAGGTGAGTTTACGGCCCCTCTTTTAAACTGGTTTCATACTTTCGGGGGAGAAAACATGTGTTAAAACTATTATTTGGTAACTACTGTCATACTATGGGTTTCTATTGTGTACTACACGATCTTTGGAAGTCCCGGGGGGAACCATGAATGTGCGGGTTTGCACAACGGGGAAATGTGAATAGCGCTATTGGGAGTGACCAACCCCGCTCGTCGGCTTGGAGGGCCGGGCGAGTGCATATTGTCTCAAACAGGAACAACAGGAACAACTGGTTTACTTTTCGGGCACAACATCTGGTATGCGTGTTAGTAATGGTTTTCCAATCGTGGTAGTAACAAAACGTACGCCTAGCTAGCGTATACTGGTTTTCGATTTGTTATAGTATGGACAGGTGGACTTTGTACTTGGATTACAAAACCTGTAAACTCACCAGCATTTTTGTGCTGACGTAAACTTTTACATGTTTTCTCTGGTCGCTAAGGTAGCACAATGGAACTAGGGCGCACGCGTCTGCACGGCGTCTAGCTAGAGTTGCATGATTTTACAAACGTTGAACATTGGTTTATTATTGAATAATTATTTTGAATAAGCTTCCGCTGTAAACGGGGATTTTAAACATTGTTTTGAAATTGCATTATGTTCATGTTAGACTTGTTTATTGTGATCGTTGGTTTGGATCCTGGTTTGTCATGCGCCTCGCGGTAAAACTCCGCAAGTGGATTTTGAGGGTGTGACAGATTGGTATCAGAGCCAATGGTTATAGTGAACTAGGACTGCATGTAGAGTCTAGTCTATAGCCGAGTCGCACACACTAGACGATCACATGGTACTAAACATTATGGTGGTTTACGTATGGTCTTGTCGGGGTGTCTCTAAATCGTTTGGTCTTTCTACGTTACATCATCCGTTCTATCTTAGGTCGGATTACTTACTTTCTAGGCAGTGTAGTATATTGGGGTAACTCGTATGCTCTTGAGATTTGTCCAAGGCTTGGACATCTCCCTTCTATACTCCAATAGAAGCACTTGTTATAATCTACCGTAGTATTACGGTGTATAGCTAAGAGTCTATGTTCGGTGATTTGAACTTTGAACTAGGAGAACACTTGGAGGACCATGTAGAGCGGTTTATCATTTTGGGTGCACACAAAATCATAAACCGAAATGCATGGAAGCCCTAGTGAGCTCTGGGTTTGAGGGGATTGTCCTGGATGGGATCTAGCTTTGATCTTGTGAACATTAGTGGTTATCTTTATCTGCGAAACTAAATTTTCTCGTTCTTTCTGCCAAAATCATGTCTGGAGTACGAGGAGGACGTGGAGGTGGTCGCAATGGTGGACGTGGTGGTGGACGCGGTGGTGCTGGTGGTCGTGGAGGTATTAATCTATCGCAGGCTGATCTGAACAACTTGCTCCAAGCTGCCTTTCAGTTAGGGCACAATGGTGGTGGTAAGTTGATTTATCCATTTTCCTTGCCTCATTGGTGAACCTTGGTTACATTCTTCGTGGTTTCTCATACGTCTTATTTCAGGTGGTCCTGTTAACCCACCCCCACCCATGTGTACCTACAAGATGTTCCGGGACTGTAAGCCCCAGGAATTCTCTGGCACTGAGGGTGCGGTGAGCTTACTTAGGTGGCTGGAGAAAGTGGAGTCAGTGTTTCTTATGTGTAACTGTCTCCCAGAAGATCGTGTTAAGTATGCTGCTGCGTTATTCCAGGATGTTGCTCTGACTTGGTGGAATAACAACACCCAGAATATGGGTATTGGGGAGGCATATGCTATGCCATGGGAGAATTTCGTGCAGTTGCTGAAGCGTGAATACTGTCCGAGGGAAGAGGTGCAGAAGCTAGAGCACGAGGTGTGGAACCTCAAGATGTCTGGGTCTGAAATTGAGAAGTATACTGTGAGGCGTAACGAATTGGCAGTGCTGTGTCCTGATCTGCATGTGCCAGAGTACAGGAGGATTGAACATTATGTCTCGGGGTTAGTACCGGAAATTTCAGGGTTAGTGGCTGCGGGAAATCATCCTACGTATGCAGAAGTAGTCCGATCGGCTCATAGGATGACCAACTTAAAGGTGAATGAGGGTATTTTGCCTGCTAAGGGTTCGACTGTTAAGGCCCCAGAGAACAACAAGCGCAAGTGGGAAAATGACGGGAAGGGATCTGGGTCAGCACAGCAGAATAAGAGGTTCGATAATGGGGGTTCTTCTTCTTCTTCAGGTAACAAACAGGGTGGTTATGCGGGGAAACTACCCAAATGTAACAAGTGTGGACGTCACCATCAAGGGAACTGCGACAGTAATCGTTGCCATCGCTGTCAGCGAATTGGGCATTATACTAAAGATTGTCGGGCTACACTTCCATCGACCCAGGCCCCAAGTAATACCCCGGCTCCTGCTGCTCAAGGAGCTACGGGAAAACAAGGATGTTACAATTGTGGAGAGACTGGGCATTACAAGAAGGATTGCCCAAAACTGAAGCAGGGTGGAAACAACGGTAATGGGAACAACGGGGGCGGTGGCAGGAATGCACGTGCCTTCGTCATTGGAGCCGCTGAGGCTAGACAGGACCCTGACACAGTCACCGGTACGTTCCTTCTCAATAATCGTTCTGTTAGTGTGTTATTTGATTCTGGTGCCGACAAGAGTTTTGTATCCATGAATGTTAGTCGACTGCTAGATGTAGTACCCGTACCATTAGAGACCAAGTATATTATTGAGTTGGCTGACGGTAAAAAGATTGAAGCTACTAGTGTCTTTCGGGAGTGTCAATTAGAGTTGTCGGGTTTATCGTTCCCCATCGACCTTATGCCGGTACCATTGGGTAGTTTTGACGTTGTGGTAGGAATGGATTGGTTGTCTTTGTATCGCGCGGAGATTGTCTGTTACGATAAGGTTATTCGGATTCCTCTCCCTGATGGAGAATTCCTTTCTGTGTACGGTATCAAGGGTGGTGTTCCGCTAAACATCATCTCTAGCATGAAAGCCCTTAAGTGTCTTCGAAAGGGTTATCCAGCCGTTTTGGCACTTTTATCTGTTTCCTCTGGTGATGAGAAGAAGATCGACGATATTCCAGTTGTACGCGACCCGATGATTTATCTGGTCTTCCTCCTCATCGTCAAGTCGAGTTCGGTATTGATCTTGTACCAGGGGCTGCTCCTATTGCTCGGGCCCCCTACCGTCTTGCACCTCCCGAGATGCAGGAATTGTCTAGTCAGTTACAGGAACTCTTGGACAAGGGTTTCATCAAACCAAGTTCTTCCCCTTGGGAAGCCCCGATTCTATTTGTTAAGAAGAAGGATGGAAGTTTCCGATTGTGTGTGGACTACAGAGAACTGAACAAATTGACCGTCAAGAACCGTTATCCTCTTCCACGTATTGATGATCTATTCGACCAGCTCCAGGGTTCTAGTTATTATTCCAAGATTGACTTGAGGTCCGGTTATCACCAGCTGCGCGTCAGGGAGGCTGACGTTGCAAAGACTGCCTTTCGAACACGTTATGGCCATTTCGAATTTTTGGTCATGCCTTTCGGTCTCACGAACGCACCGGCGGTTTTCATGGACTTGATGAACCGCGTCTGTAAACCGTATCTTGACAAATTCGTCATTGTGTTTATTGATGACATTCTGATCTACTCTAAGAGCGAGACCGAACACGAGGAACATCTGCGGTTAGTTTTGGAACTCTTGCGACGGGAACAACTTTACGCCAAATTCTCAAAGTGTGACATTTGGTTACGCGAAGTTCAGTTCCTAGGACATGTGGTTAATGAACTAGGAATTCATGTCGATCCAGCTAAGATCGAAGCGATCAAGGACTGGGGAGCACCAAAGACGCCAACTGAGGTGCGGCAATTCCTAGGCCTTGCGGGCTACTATCGTCGTTTCATTCAGGGGTTCTCGAAGATCGCTCAACCCCTCACCACTCTTACCCAGAAGGATAGGAAATTCGACTGGGGTGAACCACAAGAGTCGGCGTTTCAAGAACTGAAGTCCAAACTATGTTCTGCTCCTATTTTGTCCTTACCTGAAGGTCCTGATGATTTTGTTGTTTACTGTGATGCTTCTATTCATGGTCTCGGTTGCGTGTTGATGCAACGCGAGAAAGTGATCGCGTATGCTTCTCGTCAACTCAAGGTGCACGTGAAGAACTACACCACCCATGACTTGGAGTTGGGTGCCGTGGTTTTCGCGTTGAAAATTTGGAGACATTACTTGTACGGTACCAAATGCACCATCTACACCGATCACAAGAGTCTCCAACATATTTTTGACCAACAACATTTGAACATACGACAGCGTCGTTGGATTGAACTTCTGAACGACTATGATTGTGCTATTAAGTACCATCCTGGCAAGGCGAATGTTGTAGCAGACGCCTTGAGCAGGAAGGAATCAACTAAACCTCGTCGCGTTCGGGCATTGCAACTCACCATTCATTCATCCCTACCTGATCAACTCCGTTCTGCCCAGTTAGAAGCTTTGAAGGAGGAAAACCTTAAAGCTGAAACTATGCACGGTGCCGACAAGCACCTCGAGCGAAGGCCTGATGGCCTGCACTATTTCACAGAACGTATATTGGTTCCTTTATTCGGGGGACTACGGGAGCTTGTCCTTGATGAAGCTCATAAGTCCCGGTATTCTATTCATCCTGGTTCGGATAAGATGTACCAAGATCTGAAGGTGCTTTACTGGTGGCCAAACATGAGGTCGGACATAGCCTCATATGTGAGCAAATGTTTGACCTGTGCTAAGGTCAAGGTGGAATACCAAAAACCGTCGAGTCTCTTGCAACAACCTGAAATTCCGGAATGGAAATGGGAACGGATTACCATGTATTTTGTCACACAACTTCCTAAATCACCAAGCGGGAATGACAAGATATGGGTGATTGTCGATCGGTTGACGAAATCAGCCCATTTCCTTGCTATTAAGGAGACCGACACCATGGATCGTTTGGCTCGACTTTATTTGAAGGAAGTTGTCTCTAAACACGGGATGCCAGTTTCTATTATCTCGGATCGTGACTCCCATTTTACTTCTCACTTCTGGAAGTCTTTGCACAAGGCTTTGGGTACCCAACTAGACATGAGTACAGCTTATCATCCACAGACTGACGGTTAGAGTGAGCGCACGATTCAAACTTTAGAAGACATGCTGCGGGCATGTGTGATCGATTTTGGCAAGGGTTGGGAAGCTCATCTACCGTTAGTAGAATTCTCGTACAATAACAGTTATCACACGAGCATCAAGGCGGCTCCGTTCGAGGCACTGTACGGACGGAAATACCGCTCTCCTCTTTGTTGGGCTGAAGTGGGTGAGAGTCAACTCACTGGGCCTGAACTAGTGTACGAAACTTCGGAAAAGATCGTACAGATTCGTAACCGGTTGGCAGCGGCACGGGACCGGCAAAAGAGTTATGCCGATCAGCATCGCAAACCATTGGAATTCCAAGTCAATGACAAAGTACTTCTAAAAGTCTCACCGTGGAAGGGCGTCATACGCTTTGGGAAGCGTGGCAAACTCAACCGACGGTATGTCGGACCATTTACGATCCTGGAACGGATTGGACCGGTGGCATATCGTCTTGATTTACCGACGGAGCTCGGTAACGTACATAACGTCTTCCACGTGTCAAACTTGAAGAAGTGTCTGGCTGACGAGTCTCTTATCGTTCCACTGGAAGAGATCAAGGTTGATGATCGTCTTCGGATTGTGGAAGAACCTGTGGAGATTCTGGATTACAAGATTCGTAGCCTACGTCACAGCAAGATTCGTATCGTTAAGGTTCGGTGGAACTCGAACCGGGGACCAGAGTACACGTGGGAACGGGAGGATCAGATGAAGTCTAAGTATCCTCATCTCTTTCCTAAGGAAGCGTTCGAGACGAGACATGTCTCTTCTGCAGCTGAATGAATCTCGGGGCGAGATTCCTTTTAACGTGGGGATGATGTGACAACTCGGGTAAATCTCTCTTTTGGTTTCTATCTTTTGTTTATCCCCTTCGTTATTTCTTTTGTTCTTTTGGTACTTGTGCAATTTTCCTGACGAAAATTCTTTTAACGTGGGGATGATGTGACACCCGGCAAATTCTGGTTAACAACGTTGTCTAGATGAAAGTCTTCCTTAGCGAGTCACGCGTATATTGTACTTAACTGGGTTAGTTAAGTCGGGTTATGGTTCGGGAACTATCGGTTTAGTCTAGAGGATCATTGGATGTTGGTCTAGAGGTTCATTAGATGTCGGTCCTTAACCAAGTGTACAAACGGTGACGATTTGTAGGATCGTCAGGGCATACGGAACATACAAGTCTCGAGTCCCGGGAATTGGTGAACGAGTGTGAATATGTGTATTTACAAGTGTTATGTGTTTACAATCATTATGTGACTTGTCGGTACGTGAATATGTGTTAACATATGTTAAAACGGGGTTTAACGCGCAAAACACACGGAACAGGCCCCTATAGGCGATTAGGATAGCCCAATCGCCTATAGGAGGGGCGACTGGGGGACCTTAGGGGCGATTAGGGACCAATTGCATGACTGTTCATGCGATTTGGCCCTAATTGCATGAACTTACATGCGATTAGGCTTCCTAATCGTGTGTAAGGGCTGCATAATCGCGTGTTACGTGCTGGACGACTAAAAACGACTATAAATACCATACTTGACCTCATAAACTTCATTATACAAACCCTAGTCGTCTCATAACCTGCCCCAACGCACACACAACCCCTGGAACACGATTTTTGATCAAAACACAAGGTTTCAAGCTTAATCCATCATTCTTTCACAAATCTAAGGTTTGGTTTCCATCCATGAATCTTTATAAACGTTTTCATTCAATCCCTAATGGTCCAGACCTGTTCTAAAACGGAAAAGCTTTCTGAAAATCGTTAATAAGTATTGATAATCGGATTCTAACTAGTATACTTGTGTTATGTGTGTTTATGATTAGAAAGCTACGGTTTTTATGATTCAAGATGAATGAATGACATGTTATTATTGTTAGATCAGAATAATATTGATGTTATGATTATGAAATCTGAGTAATTGATTATTAGGATGATAGTTACGCATGTTAGTGTGATGATTGCATGCTATATGAATGGTGTTTGGATTACGTGATTGCATGCAGGGCTGATAATACGAGGCAAAACGAAGGGTTTTAGTTGAAACATGTTTAGAATAGTGTTTGGGATGATATTGGGTGGTTACACACGTTCTGGATCTGATTTGGAGCGTTAAACGCGCGAAAAACTGGAACAGCAAGGTTACAGGCGATTAGCAATCCTAATCGCCTATGTTAGAGGCGATTAGGAGGCCAATCGCCAGTCTTTCATGCGATTAGGGCCTAATCGCTAGTACTTACATGCGATTAGCCCTAATTGCTAGTTTTTACATGCAATCAGCCCTAATTGCTAGTTTTTACATGCAATCAGCCCTAATTGCTAGTTTTTACATGCAATCAGCCCTAATTGCTAGTTTTTATATGCAATCAGCCCTAATTGCTAGTTTTTATATGCAATCAGTCCTAAATGCTAGTTTACTTTTCCTAATCGCGTGTACTGCTGTGTAAGTGTAAATTAGCATTCCGAGACCCGATTTGACATGTAGTAACATGCTAGGAACCCCGTAACATATCTAATAACTTGGTAACATATGTTTGGATGTAATTCGGTGATACGTGAACTATGTGCTATAACTTGTTGTGCGTTAATGTATGTTAAGTGTGATTGCATGATTGTCTGTTTGAGAGCGTAAACATAACACGGGGAGTCTCGGGTCACCAATGGGATGTCGAGTCTTGTACTTTGGGTCAGTTAAACAGTCACGGTGTTTTCAAACGAACTTGGTTATGGTCTGGACATCTAGGGACTAATTAACCTGCGGGTTATTAGTCTAAGTACTTGTAACTGTCATATGTTAGGTCGCCGCTTTACGGGACTAGCATAGCAGCTGAGTTTACTCGGGTTAAGGAGTAACGCAACTTAAGGTGAGTTTACGGCCCCTCTTTTAAACTGGTTTCATACTTTCGGGGGAGAAAACATGTGTTAAAACTATTATTTGGTAACTACTGTCATACTATAGGTTTCTATTGTGTACTACACGATCTTTGGAAGTCCCAGGGGGAACCATGAATGTGCGGGTTTGCACAACGGGGAAATGTGAATAGCGCTATTGGGAGTGACCAACCCCGCTCGTCGGCTTGGAGGGCCGGGCGAGTGCATATTGTCTCAAACAGGAACAACAGGAACAACTGGTTTACTTTTCGGGCACAACATCTGGTATGCGTGTTAGTAATGGTTTTCCAATCGTGGTAGTAACAAAACGTACGCCTAGCTAGCGTATACTGGTTTTCGATTTGTTATAGTATGGACAGGTGGACTTTGTACTTGGATTACAAAACCTGTAAACTCACCAGCATTTTTGTGCTGACGTAAACTTTTACATGTTTTCTCAGGTCGCTAAGGTAGCACAATGGAACTAGGGCGCACGCGTCTGCACGGCGTCTAGCTAGAGTTGCATGATTTTACAAACGTTGAACATTGGTTTATTATTGAATAATTATTTTGAATAAGCTTCCGCTGTAAACTGGGATTTTAAACATTGTTTTGAAATTGCATTATGTTCATGTTAGACTTGTTTATTGTGATCGTTGGTTTGGATCCTAGTTTGTCATGCGCCTCGCGGTAAAACTCCGCAAGTGGATTTTGAGGGTGTGACAACTTCTTTTGAAACTTCTGAACCCATAGACCAAACTACTGAACCAGCACCATAACTTTCTGAACCTGAGGCCCTTGAAATTTCCAAATTTCTCTCTGGGCTGAAAGAGAACATCCCATCAGAACATGTCAGTCCCCAACAACCACATCAAACAGGGGACATACCTTCAGAACTTGATATGGATGTGGATGTCCATAGCCCTAACCCAAGAGATGAGGATGAACCAGGGTTCTAAGCCCAAACTTAGAGACTTTAGGTACATTTGAGGCTGCTACTACTCAAATACTACTCAGTGGTGAATCTGAGGATAGAAGTAACATAGCTAAGACCTCATTTGTGGCAACTACTGATGAAGGTTTAATACCTGAGGTAGGAAATCCTCTGAACCAAGTAAAAGAGGTACATGAGACAACTGAGTTGGGCTCAGCTCATGATGTAACTGATACTGTCCTCATTGAGGATGTAATCAGGGATTCAGATGATTCCATTGATTTGGATGATGATTCACATTCCACTAAACATGAATTGACGGCTGCTAGTGAAGGTCCTGCACCTGGTGTATCTAAGCTCAAAGAGTTGGTCACACCAGATCAGGTTAAAGACCACTTGATCCCTGATTCCCTTAAAGTGGCATCTTCTGTACAACATGAAGATCACCCCAAAACACACCCCTCACTAAATATGCCTACACAATTCCCTGGGTCAACAAGCATAGATCTGAACCAACTATGCAGCCCAGATGGTCCCCTATATCAGATGATGAACAACCTTAATGCCAATCACCTCAAAACATTCACAGCTGCTTTGGAGCTGTCAACCAAAAACCAATTTGAGGTGATCAAAACCAAGATGAATGATCTATCCAACAAAATTGACCACAACTCAAGACAGATTGCCAAGCTCACTGGTACAACTTCTCAACCTTCTAAGCTTCCAGAAGTGGATGAAGCCAAAAAGGGGGAGAAGATTAAGGAACCAAGGGAGTCACTAGAAGCCAGAATAAAGGCAAGATTGGCTCTACAAAAAAGAGAGCTCCAAGAGAAAGCCAGAAAACAAAGAGAAGATCAACAAAGGCTTATCTTTGGAACTGAAGTTGAAGCTGAAACTTCCCAAGGCCATATTGAAGAAACTTCTGATGAAACTTCTAATGATTCAGAAAATACTGAAGATAATCCTTCAGTAGTTGACACTCCTGTCAACACATCAGAAGTTAACGCTTCCAACATACAACCAACAGAAGAGCCTTCCAAACCAACTGAACAACAACAACCAACTCCTATTCCAAGGCCCACAACTCCCACAATGACTGTGCTAAACCCTTCTCCAATCTCAGAATCAAAAGAACTACTTGAGAAGAGTTTAATTGCAGCCCAAAGAAAGGCTAAGGAAGATGAGGTCTGGAATATTTTGGAAGCAAGGGAAGACTTAAGCCTCAATGAAAAGTTACAAGCATATGAAGCAGAGTTGAATAGGCAAGCTAAAACAGAGAGAGTTGCTGAAGAAGACAAAAGACAACAACTGGTGTCCTTTATAACAAAGAACAGCAAAACAAAAGCCTTTTCACTCAAAATGCTCTCTATGGATGAGCTAACCAAAAGAGCTCAACTTGTTGCTGATAAACTTGCAACAGAGAAAGCAGAAAAGCCAAGAGAGCTGAGATGATTGAAGAACTGGTAGCAAATGATTATGGTTCAAAAGCCTTAGTGTCAAAATGGAAAGAAGACAGATTATTAGACACTTACAAGAAATACAAGGCTGCAAAGACTGCAAATCCAGAGAAGTTCAAAACTTTTGAAGTATCAACTTCTTGTGTTAAAAGACCAGCTACCAAGAAGAAGAAGACAAAGGACAATACAAAGACTGACTTCAAGATGGTACTGCTAGAAGGGAACACAGTAGTCCATGGAGACTTTGATATTGAAGAAAAACCTCTGATAACACAATTCAGGGATCCTTCAACTTTTTCTTACCAAATCCAGAAGACTATCACAGACAGACTACACACTAAGGTAGAACTGAACATCATTTACCCACTTTCAAACTACCTGATGTGATGCAAAAGGAAGATAGAAGTGAATCCCACCTGAGAGTCACTGAAATAGTGAATATCCAACACTCAGGAACATCCCAGGGATCCAGCATGGTTCCCTATGCTTTAGATTTTGACAAGTCTAAAGTAATGATCATCAGATGGTCCTTTACTGATGACAACTCGGTATTAGTGACAAGGAGAGATCTTACAAGCAAGGCCTACAAGTCCATGAATGAACTGAAGAAACTATCAACTTAGGACTTGCTTACAATTCAACATCTGGAACCTCAAAGGGGATCTTTCACTGATGAACAGCTTAATCAATTGAAGAATTCCATGTTCAAGGAGATATGGAAGATTGTGAATGACAGAAGAAGACAATAAAGAATTAGAAAAGGTTTTGGCTTCATCAATCCAGGGGGAGATTGTTAGGACAAAAAGGATTGGTGAAACCACTTTTGTAAACCTTAGTCTAATTCACTTCTGTCAAAATATCCTAAGTATACAACTACTGAAGAAAGAAGACTAAAAGTACTGAAGAAGGATTCAACAAGTACTGAAGAAGTATCAGAAGTTTTGAAGTCTAACCAGACAGTTCACTGAAGAACTACTGAAGACAAACTACTCATCAGTAGTTTGTCATTCATCAGCTCTTTGTAAAGAATCTTTCTCACTGACTTATGTTTCAGTAGTTTATTAGTTTAGTATTACTTTATCTTTTTGTACAAGTTCCAAGAATGCAACTTGTTGCAACTTGTTTCTGACTTGCTTTTTGGTAAGGTTCATGCATATGTAAACTCTATAAATAGATGGGTTCAGCCCTCTGTTTTAGATATTGATTTTGATATATACAGAAATCCTTCAAAGCTTATTATTGTTCTTATTGTTCTTTCCATTTCATTTACTAAGAATCTGTTTAAGTATTCATTCTCATTCAATACTAAGATTCTCACTAAATACTTGTCTTTAGTTTTCAAACATCCAGTGGGAGTAATAACTCCTGTTGATAGTGTAACTTTACTTATTTCCACTGTGCAAATCTAATTGAACTTGCTAAACACATAAATGTTCACTAGAAAGCAATACATCAAGAGCATTTCTGATCCAACAAAAAATTAGGGAAATTTACGTGATGTTATATCATGATCGTTTATTATCATCATTGTTTAGCTAGACAATGATGGATCATTCATGGATTTCATTAAACTTTACATTTTCAACTTTTTCAAACATGTGAACTCACCAACTTTATGTTGACAAAGTTTTTATGCATGTTTTTCAGGTAACTAATGTCACACCCTCAAATTTCCACTGCGCGGTTTATACCGCGAGGCGCATGACATACCAGGATCCCATAGCCATAAGTCATATGAACGAACTCTAAATGCCCAAACCATTTAGTTCGTTTTCAAAAAAATCAAGTTTAGTTAAGCTGCCGAAGCGAAAACCAAATTTAAACCCTTTCAAAAAAACCTTGCGCAAAACATCGCGCCCAAATTAAAACCATGTGAAGGAAAATGTAAAAGCATAATTTGTAATTTAGGTGTATGCCCAAGACCCCAAATGCAGTGAAGTGTGCAGTGCTTTCTAATCGTGGCACCGGAAGCTAACTACCTGCAAAAGCATGTATATCGTGGGTCAACAAACAATGTTGGTGAGTTCACAAAGTAAAGAAAGTGAGTAAGTAAATGCGATGGTTTCCAAAAACCACGTAACCAAGTAAAAACATAGGTCCCTAAGACCCAAAAGTTCAAGTGTTATCAGTTTAATCATGTCAGGGGTAGCTAACCCACTCATTGCAACTAAACAGGAGATTATTGGGAACCTTCAAAAATGTGTTAACATATGTTAAACTGCCTTAGGAACTAGTGTCTATCAACACTTTCATAACAGATGTGGTCAGAAGTTCATGCCCATGCCTCCAGCATCAAACATGAGGTTGCTGCACAACCTACTAGCGCTATCAACTAATACCCCGTTCACCTCCAGCGATTAACCCAATAATATGCAAGGACTTTCCAAATGATAGAGTGTTTAGTTCACAAAGGACCAATAAGTTTTAAACTGATCAAAACCCGATCCACACAAGGAATCATAAACTCAACCCACACAAGGAGTCAAAACCCGAGTAGTCCCAAACTGGACTAGAAAACGTTTACCAAAGTTGTCTGAAACCCGAGACGCTTGCTTTTGAGAAAAAGTAGTGAAACTCACCTTAGTATGCAAGCAAATAAATCCAAACTCCAAGGTAGGCTGTGCTACCGACTCCCTAGTACATGTGTCACTAAGTAAGTATATGTGTAATACCATTACACCATATAACCCGTTTGTCCAAGACGTTTAAATGTTCAAAAGCATGTAGGTGACACCTAGTGATTCTACATGCATAAGTAAACCCTACGGACCCATTGGTGAATATGTTGGTTACAATTAGTTTTACACTCCATATGCGGCTAATACAAGTGCCCATTCAATTACATATCAAATACATACCACCTAGGACTTCAATTAGTCACGTAAACACATAATACACAATCTGCGTTTTTAGGATAGATTGTGCGTCACCAAAACTAATTTATTTAAAATACAAAATCAGTGAGTTAAACTCCCAAATTTTAACTGAATATTCTATGGGATTCATTTAACAACCTATATTTTTTTTGTCTCAAAACTAAACACAAAAATTATTAAAATTTGTTCAACACAGCTATATTCAAAAAACTTTTACAACAGGTCAGTTTAGTAGAAAAATTCCCAAAAATTGTGTATTCATCCAAACGGAATAAATCCACTTGGAAAACCCAAATTATTCCAATGTTAATCTTCTGTAAAAATTTCATAACTTAATTCTTTATAAAACTCGAGTTATGATGGTTTGAAGTCGACTCAGTTTGTTAACCCGAAATTCTGATATGCCCTATTTTCAAAGAAAATTCCAAAAACGACTCAAACGACGTACGAATCACTCGATTTTACCCATTATGAAAAGTTAAGGCCATGTATGATTTAACCATTCAAAGAAAACATCAAAACCATCATGTTAAAGCCACGTAACAGACCCTACAAGTTAACCTAAACATTCAGTCCAGATTTTAATCATACATAAACCTTTATTTAAACAACTCACGTGTGCGTATAATCGATCAGCAATCATCAACAATCATTTAAAAACATTCCTAAGACCTATTAAGATCAGAATCTATCATAATACAAGCAAAAATCATAATATGTAAGGACTTTTCAGTGATAGAGTGCTTAGTTCACAAAGGACTAATAAGTTTTAAACAGATCAAAGTGCAATCCACCCGAGGATTCGTATCAGACACTCCCAAAGAGTCAATGTCTAAGTAGTCCCGAACCAGAGTAGAAAACGTTTAACAAAGTTGTCTCAACCTGAGACGCATGCTTTTGAGAAAAGTAGTGAAACTCACCTTAGTATGCAAGCAAGTAAATTCAAACTTCCAAAGTAGGGTGTGCTACCGACTCCCTATTATATGTGTCACTAAGTGAGTATATGTGTAATATCATTACACCATATAACCCGTTTGTCCCAGACGTTTAAATGTTCAAAACCGTGTAAGTGACACCTAGCGATTCTACATGCATAAGTAAACCCTACGAACCCGTTGGTGAATATGTTGGTTATCATTGGTTTTACACTTCATATGAATCTCATATAAGTGTCCATTCAAGTACATGTCAAATACATACCACATAGAACTCCAATTAGTCACATAAACTCACAATACACAATATGTGTTTTTAGGACAGATTATGCGCCATGAAAACTAATTTATTAAAGATACTTATCCAGTGAGTTAGACTCCCAAAATTTCACTAAATATTCTAGGGGTTCTACTGGACAAATACATATTTTTAGTTTGTGATAAAACCTTGTACAAAAATTATGAAAAATCACGCAACACAGCTACGTTCAGAAAATACACACAACAGATCAGTTTAATAGAAAATTTTCTAAAAATCGCATATTCATCCAAACGGCATGAATCAACTTGGAAAAGCCAAATTATTCCAATGTGAATCTACTGTCCAAATTTCATAACTTAATTCCTTTTAAAACTCGAGTTATGATTGTTTAAATTCGACTCAGTTTGTTAATCCGAAAATAAGATATGACCTTTAATCAAAGAAAATTCCAAACACATATCAAACGACATCCAAATCAGATGATTTTGCCCATTTTAAAAAGCTAAGACCATGTATAATCCATTCATGCAAAGAATCGATGAAAACAATTACTTGCAAGCCACATAATAGACTGTACAAGTAGACATTCAGATTCTGTCCAGTTTCTAATCATGCAATATTATCAATTATATCAAACCCTAGTTGCATATTATCAATCAATAACACCTAATAATCATCATACAACATTAAAAAAAGCCACATCTGATCAAAACCCTAATGATACATCATAAACATCATTATTCATAAACCCTAGGAGTCTAAAACATTAAGAACATGCATAATCATGCAGCCTATCAATTACTAATCGCATAAGATTATGTTTATCCCATTCAATCTTTATAAACCTCAAGTTTTAATCTTTATGAAAACATTTCAGACCTGGACAAACTTAGTTATAAGGTTTTATAACATATTAAGGAAGATTAAAACACAAAAGATTGAATGTTATACCGCAAGCTCTTCAAAACAATCAACCGAATGCTCTCCAAGTTTCCTGATCGATGTTCTTGCGCCTTAGCAGGTGTTAGGGGTTGATATTTTTGTAAAAGGGCAGTAGGGGGCGATTAGGGTTTGAGTTTAGGGGATACAAGAGGCTTAAGGTTGCTTAAATACTAGTTTAAGTCAGTTTGTGATGTCTGGCACCCGCGCGCGGCCGCTCGGAGCCTGTGGGCGGCCGCTCACAGCTCCCCGGCCCGTGTTGTGTGGCCCAATTCGTCGTACAACGTGTTTTTATCGATGTTTTTGCTATTTTAGACCATAATAAGTGTAACCCCATGTGTTAAGACCCCAACCATCCTAATGGTCCACCTATTATGATTTTTATTAACGTATTCGGTTTAAGTTCACGTAATCACATACGGTTTGCACATAGTTTCACAGAGTATCATAGAAGCATATAATTGCAATCAATCTCAATCAATTAATTTACAATTATTTAATTTCATTGTTCACCAACGTCCGAGGTTTACTACTCATGTATACAGTCTGGTAATTCCCCGAATTACCACTTCATGCAGTTAATAACCTATAACTATGCAACGTGTGACCTATCTAGCTAACCCTAGTTAAGTAGAATGCAAGGAATGTAACTAGAGTTTAGTTAAAGTTAGAACCTGAAATTGCGGGGTATCACAACTAAGCTATGGATGGAACTTGGGATATGATTGGGCATTCATTCACAACTGTCATCTTTTGTGTTTAAAAACTTATGATCTTGTGAATCGTTTTAAACAATATTTTGTGATGGTTGTTCTTGTTGAACAAACTTTGTACTTTTAGATAATAAGTTATTTTGAATGTTTGCTCGAATCTTGTTTTTGAAACCTTTCATGTTGCATTCTCATGTTTCCGCCTAGGCGGGGTGTGATAGTTCGTTTGCTAAAACGAGTGTAGAAGGTGACCCACAATTACTCACACAGCTATAAGAACTAAGGGTTTATTTTTAGCAGAATAGACTTTGCGATTTAAAAATGGATAACGGAGAAACTTGATGCCCGCTTACCCACTATCAGAATGTAACTTTCTTTGTTTATAAATGAAATTAAATCTTTTATTTAATTTTTTTTCATTCTATGTGGTTTTTAAACTAGCATTTGACCCCGCGCTTCGCGGGGGGGTCGTAGGTGGATACTTGCGAGAATTTATTTGTTATTTGATATATCAATGAATTAATATTAGACCATTTAAACTTTAATCTAAGAAAAAGCAAGCAACTTGGTTGGGTAAACATGTTTAGTGTAAAGTTAAAAGTTAGCTTTAACTTCAATAGGTTGGAAAAAAAGATAACTAAATTTGTTACATGGTGTATTTAATGTTTTATATAGACAATGCAAGCTTTAATCAAAACGACGTTGCAGCAGGGACACTGTGAAAGTTCGATCAGTATCTCACACTAAGACAAAGGATAAAGAAAACCAAATAAAGAGTCGTACATTAACCAAAATAATATCTACATGTGTTATGTTCACTGTTGCTGCATCTCGACTCTAAACATCGAAACGTAATGATGCAAAAACACAATAATTTAAATAAATCGTGATCGTACATGTGGTATAAACCGTGTGGAAAAAATTCACACCAAAATACCTATAAAAATAAGTGATGGGATTGGGTACCGAATACACTATTCCGCATACCCAAACCCAACACAACACAACATCACCGCGCGGATAAAAGCATATGCGCAGGAAGAGGTCAAAACACATTAATGACCGGTCAATGGTCAAGTCTCGGTCAAGGCGGATATCATGCATGGTCAACAGCCATGCATAAATCACGTCGACTCAATATTAAAGGCGGTACAATGTTCCATCATTCCCATTAATTTAGCTTTCCTTATTTCACCACACTAACACAACTAAGGGTGATGGAGACAACCTAACCACGGTTAGGACTTGGGTAATGATTGCATACGGACTCTCCTATAAAAGGGGTCACATCCCCAATAGGAGAGGACACTTTCTACCGACCTGGAGAGCTATCACACTTGATAGTATCCCCATTCACCCCGTTTTTGTTATAAATAACTAACTAGTGTAGTCGTCTCCACACCCGCATATTCACCCTTGTTTGCAGGTTCCTCCATCCGTAGCTTCTAGTGAAGGATCAACCCTGTAGATACTCATAGTCTTATCATCCCTAACCGGTGGTGAGATTATTTGTTTCTTCATTGGCGCCATCCCTTATGGTTTTAACCAATCTTTCAAACTAGCAACATCGCTTTCTCAAAGGATGCAAACAATAACAATGCTGAAGTAGATGCCACAATTAACGATGAAATCCAGGACGTTACACCAAACACCATCACGAAGAATGTGGCTCAGAAGCAACCGGTTTCGACATTCCAGTTCCCCCCAAACAAGGGAGGATCTACTGGAGGCAAGAGGAAACAAGATAACCTATCTCCGGTTGACCCGGACGAATGGTTGGCTCAACAAAATACAAAGACGATTGCTGAATACCAGAAGATGGTAATGAATCAAGCTAAACTGAACATCCAAAAGGCGTTAAGTTTCGATACAAGGGAGGAAGATTCAGAATCTCCTTGTGAAAACAACAATGGCCGTCCCACTAAGGGACCTCGTCAGGCGGTGTGTGGTAGAGGCCGTGGTAGAAATACTCATGGTCAGGACCCTGCCAACCTGAATGAGGAACCAGACGGCTACGAATCAGAAAATGAGGTGCATCATGATCCTAGTAAAAAACAGAATCCCAAATCTGTTGCCAGCAGTCTGGCACCCAAAGATGATGACCTCTATAAGCCATACAGGCCGAAGACTTTTGCCGAAAGATCAAAATTCTATGCGCGTATTGCACTAGCACCGATGCCCCAAGAGTGCAAGCTACCAAGCACCATCGGGAAATACGACGGTTTGCGCGATCCAGACGATCACTTGCATGCTTTTGATGGCGCAGGCAGCTCCAAGCTGTGGCCGGTGCAAGCCTGGTGCCATCTGTTCGTACAAACATTAACAGGGGCAGCCAGAGTCTGGTATGAAAGCCTGCCTGTAGGAAGTCTGGGGGACTTCGACGATCTAATAAGAAAATTCAAGAACCACTTCTCACATCTGCGCAAACACAAGAAGGACAAGGCTCACATTCTCTTGTGCACGCGCCACGAGAATGAATCTATAGAAGATTACATCGTCAGATATAACAAGGAAGCCCTTCAGCTAGGATGCGGAGAAGAACTTACCCGCGCAGCATTCATACATGGGGTAAGAAATGACGATCTGATGAAGTGCCTAATAGGAAAAGATGGTGTGCCGCAAGCTTGGGATGAAGTAATCGAAGCTGCTAAAGTGTTTGCATCTTCCGAACGATCTTTTCATCGAAACAAAAACATGCACCAAAGTAGCAGTCACCATCCATCATCAAACAACAGAGGGAAAGGCAAACAGTCTGTCTGGTCAAGAATCTCAGGCACAACGGAGGAAGGAAAATACTCCTCCGCGCAAGACACACGGAACATGCTTAGCTCGAGGGGGTCCCGTGATCACAAAGGACACTCAAAGAAGAATTATGAGAGGACACCACTGTCCAAACGCCATCTGAGGTGCTAAAAACTGAACAAATTCAATTTCCGAAACCACAAGAACTCCGAGGTGACAGACGGAACGTGGACAGATCAAAGTATTGTGAGTATCATGAAGACCACGGACATATGACAGAACCCTGTTATAGTCTAAAGATGGAAATAGAAAACGCCATAAAGTCAGGGCAGTTAACGCACCTCGTGAAGAACATGCGAAGAAAGTAGAGGGACAACACGGAAGGAGGTGAACCCTCTCAGAAAAAGATACGCAATCTAAATGCGCATCACGTGTATAGCACATCGCACAATACATGCAACATGATCCATAGAAACGCAAGCCACAAGCGCACCTTTATGGAGGCAAGAGATGATTCATGGAAAGAAGAACAAGTGATTATGCCAAGAGTAAAGGGCGAGGCTTCTTCCACAGCTCCATTGATCATCACAGGCGTTGTTGGCCATTATCGAACAAGATATATGTTCTTGGACAATGGCAGCAGCACCGATATTATGTACCAGCAATGTTTCGACCAGCTGGACGATGACGACAAAAGAAGAATAACACCAGCAACAGAGCCAATTTCAGCCTTTATCCATGAAACAATTTACCCACTAGGTACGCTCACTTTCCCAGTAACACTCTCAAATGGAAAGCACTCACGCACCAAAACGTGCGACTTTACAGTTCTTCCCATTAATTCTTCACATGATATCCTACTGGGGCGAGAAGGATTGGCAAAGTTCAACTGCAACGCATCCACGCCACATCAGATGGCAGGTTTCCCTACGCACACAGGAGTCGCATTTATTCGAGGAAACAAAACATGTCATACAACAGAAGCGCTGAGGCCTTCAAAGCAAACAAAACCAACTGTCAGAACCGAACCGGAAAAATGGGTCATTAACCCTACATTCCCGGAACAGACAGTTGTCATCGGCCATGAAATCTCTGACCCCATTCGCACTCACTTAAAGCAGCTGCTAACGAAGAATATGGACATCTTTGCTTTGAAACCATCAGACATGGTTGGGGTCCCGCGACACATCGCAGAGCACAAGCTTAACGTCTACAAAAACGCCGAGCCAATCGCCCAGAAAAAGCACAGCATGGGGCCAGAGAAAACAAAGGCGATGAATGAATAAGTGATGGAACTCTTGAAGGCCGGTATCCTCCGCAAGAGCAAATACAAAACTTGGGTGGCAAACCCAGTCATGGTAGGAAAATCCAATTGCACCTGGTGCATGTGTGTCGATTACAAGGACCTAAACAAGGCTTGCCCAAAAGATTGTTACCCACTACCTGAAATTGACCTGAAAGTCGATTCCTTGGCACCCTACAAGTTTAAATGCATCTTGGACGCTTATAAGGGCTATCATCAAATTCAGATGGCCAAAGAAGACGAAGACAAGACAGCATTCCGCACAGACATGGGCACCTTCTGCTACACCAAGATGCCGTTTGGGCTAAAAAACGCAGCGGCAACATATCAACGCTTAATGGATGGCGCATTTGTAAAACAAATCGGTGTAAATTTGGAGGTGTACATTGATGACCTGGTGATAAAAAGCAGAGAAGAGGACCAGATGTTACTTGACATTCAGAAAACCTTTGATCAATTGCGCAGTGTGCGGATGAAACTCAACCCGGGAAAATGTTCCTTTGGGATGGAAGAGGGAAAGTTCCTCGTAGTCATTGTAACAAAAGACGGTTTCCGCCCCAACCCAGATAAAGTTCAAGCAATCGAGCGAATGTTGTCCCCATCTTTCGCCAAAGAAGTTCAAACTCTGATGGGACAACTTGTAGCTTTGAACAGATTTCTATCAAACTACGCGTCTAAATCTTTCCCCTTCGTGGACACGCTCAAAAATTACCTGAAGAAATTAAACTTCCACTGGACGGAAGAGGCGGAAGCTGCGTTTCAAGACATGAAGAAGTGTTTGAGCAACCTGCCAACACTCATCGCTCCGCCACAAAAAGAACCACTCACCCTATACATGTCTGTCACCGATAAGGCAGTAGGTGCAGTGCTCATGGTCGATCGAAAAGGGGTACAAACCCCAATATATTATGTCAGCCGTATGCTGCTTGACTTGGAAACCCGCTACTCAACATTGGAAAAGCTGGTCCTCACGTTAGTTCATGCTTCGAGAAGACTGCGCAGATATTTCCAAGGGCATCCAATCAATGTCCTCACAGATTTCCGCATCAACGACATCTTGCGCAAACCAGAACTCTCTGGACGTTTGGCCAAATGGGCAATAGAACTGGGTGAACATTCAATCTCATACAAAGCAAGACCTTCTTTCAAGGGACAAATCCTTGCAGATTTCATAGCGGAAGTCCCAGCAGACAAAGTTGAAGAATGCGCCAAAGAGACATTATCAAAGTCAACTCCGCCCGATGAGACTCAAATATGGAAGCTATTCACTGACGGCGCTTTATGACGAAGGGGCCGGCGCAGGCTTACGCCTGATAACCCCGGAAGGGAAAGAATACACCTATGCAATTCGGCTCGACTTCCAAACAACCAACAACGAGGCAGAATATGAAGCATTGATCGCAGGCCTAGGCATTGCCAAAAAGATGGGCGCTCAATACATCGAAGCCCATGTTGATTCAATGTTAGTCGCCAATCACATCGATAGCTCCTATGAAGCCAGAGAGCCGTCCATGATTTTATACATGCAGCATACCAAGGAGTTGATGAATAGTTTCCTCCACTGCAAAGTAACTCACGTGCGCAGAAGCTAGAACAAGCCAGCGGACGCTTTAAGCAAAATGGCGTCAACCGCATTTGATCATAGGCGAAAGACGTACGAGTTGAGGTACTGACCAAACCGTCTGTTCTGTCAAAACAAGTAAATGTGATTCAGACAAGAAAAGAATCTTGGATCACCCCGATAATGGCCTTCCTGACTAAAGGCATCCTCCCATCGAACAAGGCGGAAGCAAGGAAGCTACAACACAAAGCCTTGCACTATGAGGTCAACGATGGCATCTTATACCGGCGGTCTTATCTTGGACCATTAATCAGATGTGTAGATTCCGCAGAGGCCACATATTTAATAAAAGATATTCACGAAGGCACATGCGGATTACACGCGGGGCCTTGAATGGTCATGGCCAAACTTATGAACGCTGGATACTTTTGGCCCGGAATGCACCTCGACGCGGTAAGAGAGTTGCGCAAATGTGATGCATGCTAGCGGCATGCGCCCGGCACACTTAGACCAAAGAACAACTTGATACCAGTTACCACAGCATGGCCATTCCAAAAATGGGCCATCGATCTTGTGGGACCTTTCCCTACGGCGCCAGGCAACGTCAAATATTTAGTGGTCGCTATTGATTACTTCACTAAATGTGTGGAAGAGAAGACGTTAGCCACAATTGATGGGCGCAAAATCAAGAAATTTATATGGGAATTTATCATTTGCAGATTTGGTCTACCACTGGAAATTGTAAGCGACAATGGAACGCGGTTTGCGGATCAACACTTACAAGAATGGCTCTCTTCAATGAAAATCAAACAGATATTTACTTCCGTAGCGCATCCTCAAGGCAATGGCCAGGTAGAGCGCGCAAACAGAAGTATCGTTGAAGGCATTAAAACACGCCTGGGAACGAGACGCAGCGGATGGGTAGTTGAATTACCTCATGTCCTTTGGGCTCACCGCACGCTTTCCAAAACAAGCACTGGGGAAACACCGTTCAGCCTAACATACGGAACTGAAGCGGTAATCCCAACAGAGGTCACGAATCCGTCCCCAAGAGTTTTGCTCGCGCAAACAACTGACAATGATAAAGAGTTGAGAATGAATCTAGACTTTCTAGATGAACGCCGAGATTTGGCCTGTGTCCGAGAAGCCTCGTACAAGAGACAGTTAGAAAAATACTACAATGTGCAAGTCAAAGAACAAGCTTTCCGCGTTGGCGATTTCGTTTTCCGCAATAATGAAGCTTCAAATGCGAAAAAACCAAGGAAGCTTGCTCCAACTTGGGAAGGACCTTACAAAATCCAAGGGGTATTGGGAAAAGGAGCATACGCTCTAGAACGCCTAGATGTTTCGCCAATACCACGTACTTGGAATGCAGCGCAACTACGTATATGCTACATGTAATCTGCTATTTCATGATTTTGTAATAAGGACTTTATGTCCAACATCATTTATATTACAAAAAGCATTTATCATACAAGCCATTGATCAACAGTACAATCTACACACCTAATACGTAGATTATTGTTACATATACAAAAAAGGGGGTCAGCACAAAAACAAATTACACCCCATAGACATGATGATTCAACAGCAATTTCAAAAGACTTTACTTGTACACATAAGGACTTCAACATACTGGAAAGACACCTTAACCCCTAACCTTCTTGGTTTTAGCCTTATTTACAACCCCTAGCTCTGACAACTTCTTCATCTTCAACGGCTTCCCATCAGAAGTACCTTGATCGTCCAAGTTATCAGGTCGCATGTCTTCTTGGGACAACAGGTATTCACAATATTCTGCTAGACGATCAAGAGCACCAATTGAGGACCGATCACGACTAGGATGCCGTGATAGCTTCATCATCCCCTGCATTGCTAATCTTTCCATGACACCAAGATTGTTGTTGGAGGAGTTAGTCGCCATTTTTCCAGAGAGAATGGTGTAAGTTTTTAAAACAGAAGAATAATGGTGAAGATGAAAGCTACACTTACTATATATAGAAGAGAGAGGTTATGGCCATTAATTACAATTAATGGTAACCACTCAATTACCCTAGGGAAGTGTGACAGTCGCCCTGACAATCGCCGGCACAACCATCACATCAATCATGAGGTAGTCTGACAGGCCCTGGTGTCAGGAAGTAAAGATGACATCATCAAATGATTAGCATACACCTAAAGGACGCGTTGCATTAAGTTCTACAATAAGAAAAGTGAAATAAATTGTTCATCAGAAACGTTACACACAAAGACAAGGAAGCAAATAAATTATTCAACCAACGTTCAAATACTGAGATATATCCTCAGCATTAGCACTGTCTACACGCTTGTCACTAGCCGCAGATGATGTCCCGGCCCCACCATCAGTAGCCACTACTTTGGCCTTCCTTCTCTTTGCGCCTTTTCAGCAAGTTCCACACCAAGGCGATCGGATTTGATAAAATAGTTGCGTAATTCACCTGCGGGATCATCAGTCTTCACACAAGCCTCCAACAGGTCGAATACTTCAAATTTCAGATGCTCATAATCGTCGTAGGCCTTCAGCAAATCATCATCATACGACTCGTTCTCGTACGGATCAGCCTCCTTCTTCTTGCCATCCGCATGATGGCAAAAGCCTTCGCAGAAACCAAGTTTCAACCCCTGCTTCACGGAGGAGCTGGAAATGCGGGCAATTACCTTTGTCAGCGCAGGATCATTCCAGACACGCTTAAATATCTGCATAACAGAAAATGTCACATCAAAAGTTGAATAAGTCAGTAACCAGTTATGTAAAAGGGGGACTTCTAGCATACTCCAGCGACACCATCGCTCATCAACCAAGCTATCCTCTCATTAGCAGCAACAGCCATGTCAGTGGCTTGTCCAAACAAAGCTTGCACTTTGTCCAACTCCATCTTCGCCTGTGTACAAGAAGACTCCGCCAAAGCTTTTTCTTCCTGGTACTTGGAATTCTCTAATACTAAATCTTTTATCTTGGCCTTTGATGTGTGTAAATGTATATATAAAAATAACACAAGCTTTAATTAAAACGACTCACCTAAAAACTACACACGCACGGCAAGTGTACCGGTCGCAAAGCAGTAAACAGATAAGACCGAGTATCGAACCCAAAGACACGAATGCAACTCTAGATCACAACCTCTACCGAATACTACCCTAAATAAATATATACTTAAATGGGGGGTATTTTAAACTACTAATTATAAACTTAGAAGAAACTAAATTAAAATAACCTCAACTTCGTATACGAACCTAGGAGCTTGGAGAAATCAGATAGGAAGAAGGCTGGTTACTTAGGTAAAATCCCTAGACACTAGCAATAAATCCTGAATCTGGTAATTAACTTGAAACCCTATTCTTATCTAACAAACCTACTGTCAAGGATGGCTCACTAGACTTAAGGCGGGACAGGTGTAGAAATGCTAAGATGGATCTGGATCGCCCTAGCGTACCAAAATCCCACAGAAATCAGATTACAATCTCTCCTGGACCGAAACCTTCTAACTATGAAGCAGACTTAAACTCTACTGAAGAAAACCTAGGAAAACTCTAAACATGGACAAGTAGCGACTCCCGCCCTAGCGCTTGTCAACTACCGAACAATGCCTAGTTAGTTACCTAGCAATCTCGAGTTAGATTTCTCACTCTCAAGAATGGACTGCAGGTCTTAGTTAATTTATCATATTTGTTTGTTATACTTGTGTCGTACTCCAACTCCAAATACTAGCACGCTAACCTAAGTTGACGAACTAGATTGATTTCAAGACCTAGGGGGTATCTCTACATGCCTAGCTCCACAAAACCAATAAACAAACTTCAGATAAAAATAACACCAACACACATATATCAAATCCAACAATAAAATTAAAATCATGTAATTCTACACATCAAAATTAAGAACCAAAAACATTAAATACTGCAAATAACGTGTCTAGTTCATAAACCTAAGCAACCATAAAAGTCTAGCTACTCATAATATTTAGAAACATAAATTCAAAGTTTATAATAAAAACAATTTCATCATGTCTATAAAAATATAGAGCGAAAACTAAACCAAAGCTCCTTTAGCTCCTCTGGTCAATCACCACAACTTCTCTTCGAATGAATCTCTTCTTGGCGGCTACTGTTATTTTTCGATAATATCTCCCTCCAAGAATGTTGATGTCCACTTAATATATATCCATTCCGTTTTAACTTGCTGCCCACTCTGTCTCGACCTCCTCCCAAATAATAATTGTGCCCTCCAAATATTTGGTTTGGGCCCAAAGGCTCGTGAATTTTGTAAGTCACAATTTAGTTTTCTTTCTTTTTTTTATTAATATATTATTATTATTATTATATAGTGGTATAACTTCGTGCTCTTGACTCGGGTGTTCACGACTTGATCATATCGTTTACGCTCCAACGTCCATTTGAATACCTACCAAAATATAAAATAAATAAATAAACACTAAAACTGACTTAAGACCAATAAAAATATATAAAAACCTATACTAAATAAAATAGATCGTTACAAGCCTAAAACTAATAAAAACACTATCTAAACGACTCAAAAATTGTACAAACTCTACACAGGAAATAGATGTATTTGACAATACATCAAATATCCCCACACTTATCTCTTTTTCGTCCCTGAAAAAAAAATTATGCTATGGAATCATAATCAAATAATCTGGCCTCAAAACATAGGTTACTTTAATTTTAAAAATCTGATCACGTGCCAACTGCGATTGCAGGTATACTTGTCCTCTTAAACTCAACCGCCGGTTTCTAAGCCCCTTATCATGTTAATTTAATTTTAAGTTCCTTTAGTCTACCTAGGGTCTCACACTAAAGAAGCCATAGTTTCACCTAATCCCGCCTCAAGCTTATGAAACAAATGGAACAACCAATTGACTATTCCTAACCGTTTTATGTAGAAAACCCGGAGAATTTAAAATCATTTGTCTCTGTTTTTTTTTTTTCATCTCAGCATACTTAACTCAGAGGGTGTGACCAATCCAAGTCGCTATTCCAGTGGCCATGCACCTTAAGCTTCAGCATTTTCGCTTTGATTTCTAATTAATTCTTGAGCTTTTTTTTCAGACAATCCTAGAGGGAGTCGAGTCCGAAGTCATTATCCCTAGAAACGACACCATTGGTCTTGCCCTTATTTTATATCCAGCTCTTTTTTTTCAACTTTTGATTAGAAATTCTAACGGTTTTAAACTTATAACGGTATTCCTTATACTATTATTGGCGGTTTCAGCTTCCCCATTTTTTCCTAGATGAGAACCCACAAGGTATCCTAATATATTTAGGTGTATTCGTTCAAAAGAAACTTTTCTACCGACTGGGCCTACCCACACATCCCAAGTCAACACGCTTTCGATTATTTATTCTTTTAATACATATAATATTTGAAAACCAGACACTTGATTTTATCTATCATTTCCCATATTTTATAAGGGATATTTTTTTCTTTTTTTTTTTCAATTTTTTTTTCAGTTTTTTTTTTCACTCAAAACGACTCTATATACAGACTAAACGACAGTTTCCCATCCCCACACTTAAACTCTACATTGTCCTCAATGTAGGAATAGAAAATGACTCAAAACAAAAAAAAATCCGAATACAAAAATAAAAAGACGAGGGCAAATTGAAAAGGACTTAGCTGGTTAATTTTTCTTCGTAAGCTTTAGCACTCTTGTCCAATCCAACTCGATCGTATAGCATTTTGGTCGCGATCGGCTCTGACAACTCGTAAACTCTGGGCTTGCCTTGACAAATGATAAACAACTTTGGAATCACCCGAATGGAGATTGAGTACGGGTGGTGCAATCCAAACCTAAGCAAAACAAAATAAACAAAACCCGAGCATAATACCGAACCACACAAAAATAAAAAGACTCAAACTACTAAGTTGGACTCATAATATAACAACAAACAAGAAGACGTACCTGCTTGGCAAAATGGCGGTGAATGGTGGGAGAACCAAATGGGTAGAAAAGAATAAAATCTGGTTCTCGCTCAACGTGAAGGACACTGGTGATCACAACACGCGTTGCATGTGAAAAAAAATATAACTTTCCGGGGTAATAGCTGGTCGCATGAGGCGAACAGGTCAGCCCAAACTCCTCACATTACGTTAAAAGTCTTTTTTCAGAGAAAGTTAATTAACTTTTTTTTTTTAGAAAAATTCTCTTATTACCAAACCTTTACCAAAACTCCCACTCATAAAATATATATAAAGATAATACAGGGGATCCGCTCATAATGAAATTTCCTCTACCTAAGCAAACACGCAAACCTGCAAAAAGACTCAAAGACACAAAAAACAAAGATAAAATAGAAATATAAAAACCTATGAACCACTACCGAAGGACGGACCACAAATAAAAAAAAATGAAAAGCTAGAAAAGAAAAAAAAATAAATAAGTAGGTATAAATATAAATTTACAAACTCTACAGAGCCTCCCCACACTTAAACTTAATCAGGGGGCTTTTCTTTTATCTGGACCCGATCCAACCCGTTTAATTCCACCCGGTCCATATTATTTATCAAAATTACTTTAGTGGAATTGAAAAATATTTTATCGAATTTAAATGGGTTGGGCCACCAATATTTAAATTTACCTGGACCAAACCTGATTCTTGGCATGTAATGAGGGGACTTGTTGTCTTTGCAACTCTTGACCCTCACCCTGTGTCGGTCCAGGTGCCTCTTCGCCTTCTCCCGTGGTGGTGGCCATGGCGGTGGCACTAGTAGCAGTGTAATATCCAATGCTTGCACGGGCCGGCTATGGTGTTCTTCTTCTTCCACCACTGCTTCTTTCTCATCTTCCGTGTTTGGTGACACTTGTTTAAAATCTTTGTCCACTTCTGGGGTTGACAAATCAACCAACTCGTCACCAAACTCTTCTTCCTCATCAGCTGCTTCTTCAAGCAGGTCAGTGGTGTCTTCCTCTTCCACCACTTCTTCCTCAGCCTCCCTCCAAACATCTGCCCCCCAAGGATATGCTGTTGAACACGAGATCTGGCAAGGCTGCTCATCCTGCTGAACCAAAGGTGGGACTAAGGCGTCCATTATGGTCTCTGGCTCTAACCCTGAATCCTGCAAAATATCATCCTCACAAGACAAGTGTAAAGAATCATATGGGTCAGTTAAATCATGCACAGAATCAGATGAGTAAGGACAAACAGTTTCAGCAACTGGCCTAATACAATCAGGTAATGTAGGTGTTACCATCTTGTCTGGATCATCATATGTGAAATAAACCTGCTGAACTGGAGGTGGGACTTCAACGTCCATTATGGTCTTCAGTTCATCCACCTGAGCCTGTATACTTTCAAGTGCCGCATCTTGTTCCCTCAAATAGTCGGTGCGCATGGATAGCAAAGAACTCATATCCTCGAGCATGAGCTGGTGATTAGCAAGGAAGGTGTCACGCTTAGCAAGAAGGGCGGCAAAGTCGGGCCTAATGTGAGACGAGACATCCTGATAACCGGGATGTGGATACAAATGTTGGCTAGGTGGATACTCTGACGAGCTACCACCATGCCTTTCCTCATACATCTCAGCTTGTAGATAATCATGCCAACTTTTTATTCTATCTAGTGACTCAGATGGTGCAGGGTTAAACCACCGGTTAGCCTGTGGGTATGAAGGCTGGTATGACTGATATGGCTGCGGCTGTAAATACGTGTTAGAATAATAATCCGTGGAATACCCCGATGAACATGAATGAGGGCATCTTATGGTAAAATGGGGTCCTCCGCAGATCTCGCACATGATAAAAAAATTATATATTACGAATAAAAAATAATAATAAGAAGAAAAAAAATAAAAACAATAATTATTCACAAAATAGTAGACCAGAAACGGATCGGATAATTCTCAAGAGTGCCAATTGCGTCCCCGGCAACGGCGCCAAAAACTTGATGTGTGTAAATGTATATATAAAAATAACACAAGCTTTAATTAAAACGACTCACCTAAAAACTACACACGCACGGCAAGTGTACCGGTCGCAAAGCAGTAAACAGATAAGACCGAGTATCGAACCCAAAGACACGAATGCAACTCTAGATCACAACCTCTACCGAATACTAGCCTAAATAAATATATACTTAAATGGGGGGGGTATTTTAAACTACTAATTATAAACTTAGAAGAAACTAAATTAAAATAACCTCAACTTCGTATACGAACCTAGGAGCTTGGAGAAATCAGATAGGAAGAAGGCTGGTTACTTAGGTAAAATCCCTAGACACTAGCAATAAATCCTGAATTTGGTAATTAACTTGAAACCCTATTCTTATCTAACAAACCTACTGTCAAGGATGGCTCACTAGACTTAAGGCGGGACAGGTGTAGAAATGCTAAGATGGATCTGGATCGCCCTAGCGTACCAAAATCCCACAGAAATCAGATTACAATCTCTCCTGGACCGAAACCTTCTAACTATGAAGCAGACTTAAACTCTACTGAAGAAAACCTAGAAAAACTCTAAACACGGACAAGTAGCGACTCCCGCCCTAGCGCTTGTCAACTACCGAACAATGCCTAGTTAGTTACCTAGCAATCTCGAGTTAGATTTCTCACCCTCAAGAATGGACTGCACGTCTTAGTTAATTTATTATATTAGTTTGTTATACTTGTGTCGTACTCCAACTTCAAATACTAGCACGCTAACCTAAGTTGACGAACTAGATTGATTTCAAGACCTAGGGGGTATCTCTACATGCCTAGCTCCACAAAACCAATAAACAAACTTCAAATAAAAATAACACCAACACACATATATCAAATCCAACAATAAAATTAAAATCATGTAATTCTACACATCAAAATTAAGAACCAAAAACATTAAATACTGCAAATAACGTGTCTAATTCATAAACCTAAGCAACCATAAAAGTCTAGCTACTCATAATATTTAGAAACATAAATTCAAAGTTTATAAAAAAAAAACAATTTCATCATGTCTATAAAAATATAGAGCGAAAACTAAACCAAACCCGAGGCTCCTTGAATATTAATCTTTAACGTGCCCGGGACCTTCTCTCCTCCAAAGCTCCTTTAGCTCCTCTGGTCGATCACCACAACTTCTCTTCGAATGAATCTCTTCTTGGCGGCTACTGTTATTTTTCGATAATATCTCCCTCCAAGAATGTTGATGTCCACTTAATGTATATCCATTCCCTTTTAACTTGCTGCCCACTCTGTCTCGACCTCTTCCCAAATAATAATTGTGCCCTCCAAATATTGGGTTTGGGCCCAAAGGCTCGTGACTTTTGTAAGTCACAATTTAGTTTTCTTTCTTTTTTTTTATTAATATATTATTATTATTATTATTATTATATAGTGGTATAACTTCGTGCTCTTGACTCGGGTGTTCACGACTTGATCATATCGTTTACGCTCCAACGTCCATTTGAATACCTACCAAAATATAAAATAAATAAATAAACACTAAAACTGGCTTAAGACCAATAAAAATCTATAAAAACCTATAATAAATAAAATAGACCGTTACAAGCCTAAAACTAATAAAAACACTATCTAAACGACTCAAAAATTGTACAAACTTTACACAGGAAATAGATGTATTTTACAATACATCAGCCTTCGCATCAGACAACGAGGTGGTCGCCTTGAGAAGCTCATCATGCTGAACATTGTACTTCTGGATAGTATCGGCAAGTTCCGCCTGCTTCTCTCCATTAGATTTCTGGCTTTGCTCCATCTCTTTCTTCAAATGAGCATTCTCAAGCTTCAAATTCTCAATAGTGGATCGCAACAGCTCAGTTTCCTGATTTGTCCTGTTACAAGCAGCGGACCAGGCCTGGGAGGCTTTAGCTTTATCTTTCTTTACCTTCTCCATTTCTTCTACAGCATCACGGGCCACTTTCTTGTGATGCTCAATCTCTGACCGAATCTCATAACGAGCACGTTGAAATTCTTCTTCGCGCCCCAGCAAACTGGCTTCTGAATCCTTTAGATTTTGATAATCCCGCTGGAATTCATTTTTGCGCCTAATAAGAGATCCAAGGCCACTCATACCCAATGAGAGATTCATCGCCATGTCAATAAACAAAGAACGCCGATCCACACTATCTTGATAATTGCGCTCGGCAGGAGGAACGGATAGCATGACAAACTCCTGCGCATCAAGCGCATTCGTAAATCGAGTTGTGTCAAGAATGTCCCAACGCGGCTGATATGGCCTCGGCGAATCAGCTTGACGCGATGAATGCATTCTTTGCCGGTGACCGGTCCGACCGGAATTATCACCAACACCTGCAGAAGCATCAGTATAAACCACAGTAGAGTCCACTACTGTGCGCACAAAGCTGGAAGGGTTCTCACCAACAACTTCATCTCCCTTCCCTTTCTCCAGCGCAACCTCAAATCCCTGCGATGAACTTGGCTCGTGCACTTGCTTTAGTGATGGATCAGGGCAGTCAATATTCAAAGTTGGAGTTTCAGACTCATCCACCTTCTTTCCCGCATCCTTCTCTTATCAATCACCAAGTCATCTGGGGTGGGCTCAACCTGTGGTGTCATATTCTCCCCTACAACCATCTCAGTTGTATCCGTTGTCATATCCGCAGTCACACCAACATTTTCAACAGGCTGGTCAGACGGAGACACCTTCTCCAACCCTATAGTGGACTGCTTCATGCGAGATTCTGCAAAAGGATGTTGTTCTACATAAAATGCTATTCACAATATTACAGCATATTTATTACTAAATACGCAAAAAGGGAAACAAAAATATAAATACCAGACAAGTGCCTCAACGTCTTCATTGGAAGATTCTCACGTACTGGCGGAGGCTTCACAGGAATCTCAAGCTTATCACTCGTTGGCCAAGACAATGGCTTGAAAACATCAATCGGAACCGCCGTAATAGGCTCTGGACGAGACATACTACCCGCGGCTCCCGAAGAATGAGGGATCTGAACTTGTTTCTTATTCAACTCGGTAACCCTCTGCTGGTATAACTCTTCGGTGACATTCTCCGACTGGCGGATAGGATATGAGCTTTTAGCGCGTTTATGCTCTAACTCCGAGTCCGACTCGGTTAATTCTTCATCTACCTCCTCAACAACAATGGGAACAACCGGTGGTTTGGTCTTCTTACTTGCAATGGCACGCTTCCTAGATGTACCCGTGCCTGGCGCAGAAATCACATCTGTATACATTAAACTATGCGTAAGGAGTAAATACAGGAGTTATAAGGACTAACCAACGGATTTCTTGCACTCCGAAGTAACTTCCTCAACATCAATTACGGTATTTCTGCGGAGTTGTATACCCGCACCTACCACGAAGAATGCGCTAAATCAGTACGCAGGATGCGTACCTACTGCGCTTCCTTCGCGCACAAAAGAAACTTATCAATAATAAAAGAGATGGACGGGATGCATAACCTGTTCTAACATATTGCTTCGGAGGATCAACAAGATTTGGAAACAGAAAATTCCCACTAACTCTCTCAGATAACCGCTGCGCACCTACGACAGTTGGAGAGTACAACACTTTCGCCTCACCACGTTTGGCAAATAATTCAAACAGAGCAACACCTGGACACAATTGAAAAGCATGAACACTAATACAAGAAAGGATATAAACAACAAACCAGGAACGATCTTATTACCTTCTGGAGGATTCGGATCATGGCCTTCAGGGTAGATAAGACTAATTCCCAACAAGTTCAAAGCACTTTTCTGGACATTCGTCCATCATCAACGGAGTAGCATGATCACAGAGTGACTTATACCAATCTTGCTCTTTGATTCCCGCCATTGGAGGGAATTCAGCAATCTTTTCCTTTAAGCCTACCATCATCCATTGAAAAGGAGCAGGAATAACACCATGGTTGATATAGAAAAACTTATCCTTCCACTCATACATGGACTTCACTTTCTCCGACACAAGTTGCTTCACCTTCCGGCGAATGCCTAAGCTATACCAACCGCTACCACCACGGGCTGCTTCAAGAATATAAAATACATTCAGCCTCTCAAACGTAGCTTCAATCTCCAAAGCTCTGCATGTGGCCTCAAAATGAAGCAGACGGCACCACCCATAAGGGGTCAATTGTGTAGGGTGAATGCCATATTTCAACAAAGCATCCACCACAAATTTGGTAGCTGGTAGACGAAAACAGCATTTAGTAAAAGCTGCTGCATACAACGCTATCTTCCCAGGAGGTGCTTTTAAAGCAGTCTTTCCTTCGGCTGGAAGCTCTGGCTCCCATTCAGGCAAAATGCCATATTGATCAAGGAAAGTCAAATATGAGGGTTTGTCCCACTTAATAGTGGTAGCCTCTATACTTTTGGATGATTCTTTTCCTAGATCTTTGACAGAATCTGACGTCTTACTAGATTCTTGAACATCTTGTGACTCTTGAGACATGGTTAAAGAAATAATGATGTTGGGGAAGCAGAGACGTTGAAGAAGAATTCAAATTTTGAAATAGTTGGAAATGGGAAAAGCCATAATTAAAATTCAATATATAGGCTTTGCAATTAATACAGCTGACGTCATGCTGAGAGGGATAGCCAGACTTTTTCGAGGATAAGTCTAATAGGGAGGCGACATGTGTACACCTGAAGACAAACAGACGTCACACGCGCCCTACGCGCCCACTCGCCTGACAACCGCCACTCAACGTGCCTGCACACGTCTCAAACTACAACGAGTCACGTCAGGCCCACTCGCCATATAGGCCACAAGTTTCGCAGATCATGGAGAACTGCCATGTGTCCATAGCAAATTACTGACGTGTCCCACAGCTGCGGAATTTTGACATAAATTCCTACCACCCGTTCTCCGCATAAAATTCTCCGCAACCAAAAAACAATCAACAACCACATATTCGCAAGTTACCATGAAGGACAAGCTCCCATCAACAACACACATCTTATAAGTCCAGCGTCCCTCCCATCTTATCATAACTTCTCAGATAAGAGGCACACTGGACTGGGGGGACTTGATGGGATTGGGTACCGAATACACTATTCCGCATACCCAAACCCGGCACAACATCACCGCGCGGATAAAAGCCTATGCACAGGAAGTGGTCAAAACACATTAATGACCGGTCAATGGTCAAGTCTCGGTGAAGGCGGATATCATGCATGGTCAACAACCATGCATAAATCACGTAGACTCAATATTAAAGGCGGTACAATGTTCCATCATTCCCATTAATTTAGCTTTCCTTATTTCACCACACTAACACAACTAAGGGTGATGGAGACAACCTAACCACGGTTAGGACTTGGGTAATGGTGGCATACGGACTCTCCTATAAAAGGGGTCACATCCCCAATAGGAGAAGACACTTTCTACTGACCTGGAGAGCTATCACACTTGATAGTATCCCCCATTCACCCCGTTTTTGTTATAAACAACTACCTAGTGTAGTCGTCTCCACACCCGCATATTCACCCTTGTTTGCAGGTTCCTCCATCCGTAGCTGCTAGTAAAGGATCAACCCTGTAGATACTCATAATCTTATCATCCCTAACTGGTGGTAAGATTAGTTGTTTCTTCAATAAGCATGTAATTAATTATGTGTCGTAACACGGAGTTTTTAAACTAAAAATAACCTACAAGTAATATAATATATATATATATATATATGTATGTATAATGTATAGTATATAATAAAAAATCATAAAATAAAATAGAATATGAACCACTACGTAATTAGAAATGTAAATGTTAGTTGATTGGTGTTTTAAATCTAAAATAACCTAAAATAATATATAATAAAATAATAAAGAAAGCTTAAAATAAAAATAAAATAGTGTAAAGTTTAGACCAATAGAGAATTAGAACTGTATACAAATTGTAAATGTTAGTATTAGGAATAGGAATGTCTTGTTATTATTATTACAAGTAGAAATTCCCTCAATGTAGTAGGAAAAATATGAATATATAATAAAAAAAATTGTATTTACAATGATATTAGGTTTAATTATACAAAAAGTTGTCTCCCAAATTGATATTTAACGTGTGTTTTACTCAATCGCCAACCATAAAAATGACGATCAATACTAATACCAGTTTTGTTCGGACAATATTGGTTCAGTTCGTTATGACACCAGTACAAATGCTAAAGAAAAATAAAATTAGGTGATATATTAAATTATCAAAACTGGAAACCTTAAAATGAATACGAGCATCGGTACCGATGTTGTACAATCGCTATCGTTGAAGTTCGGTATTAGCAGTAATGGTTTTACCGAACCGAAAACCATAAAAAGGAAAATTTGTGCTAGTATTGAAGTTCGGTTGGTATCGGTTTAACTTGCTCAATGGATTGGTGTCATATGGCACCAAGCTATTAGTCCACGTGGCTTCAAATTTCTTTTTTTTTTTTTTTTTACGTTTTTTAATGGTTCAGGGTTTAAGCTTTTGTTTTTTTTCTTTTCTTTTTAACATTTTAAACGGGTTAGGGTTTAAGGTTTAGGCGCCGCCGTACTAATGATCAATGTTAAATTATCAAAACTGGAAACCTTAAAATGAATACGAGCATCGGTACCGATGTTGTACAATCGCTATCGTTGAAGTTCGGTATTAGCAGTAATGGTTTTACCGAACCGAAAACCATAAAAAGGAAAATTTGTGCTAGTATTGAAGTTCGGTTGGTATCGGTTTAACTTGCTCAATGGATTGGTGTCATATGGCACCAAGCTATTAGTCCACGTGGCTTCAAATTTCTTTTTTTTTTTTTTTTTACGTTTTTTAATGGTTCAAGGTTTAAGCTTTTGTTTTTTTTCTTTTCTTTTTAACATTTTAAACGGGTTAGGGTTTAAGGTTTAGGCGCCGCCGTACTAATGATCAATGTTTTAACGGTACAAATTTGAGCTTTGCCGGCTTTTTCTCCTTTTTACCTTTTTAGTTGCATTAATGTAAAAATTGGAAAGATAAAAATAAAAGGAAATGATACATTTATCATCAACGAAATATACCATTCATTAGTATGCTGCACGTATGAAACCTAGCTTGCAAGATTTTGAGCAGCTCCTGTGACAACTTTCGTTTTCACCTTCATTTCAAAAACATATTGACTTCGGTAAAATCAACTTTTAATCGGACTGCACGTGAAATCCAACCCCTCTCTCCCACTTTTCCTCTACGCCACAAGTCGCAAAAATTTATTATTTTTATTTCCTTAAATCTCTCTTTCTCTCTCTCTCTCTCTCTCTCTCTCTCTCTCTCTCTATATATATATATATATATATATATATATAACCTACCTTTCGTGAAAAAACCGTAAGAACCCCGACGTAAAAGTTCAATTTTAAAATTGTTTTTACATACCGATGTAAAAATGGGTAACCCCACCATAAAAAAAGAAAAAGAAAACTACGATGGGTTTACAGCGGTGTAAAGATCTGAGCTCACTAATGTTTGTCTTTTTTCAAAAGATAATATTCCCTTTGATATTTTATTCAACTTTAATTTTCAACCACAAATTTCTTTTTGATTAAAATATGTTTGTGGTTATAAAGTGAGTTTATTAGTTCTTTCACGAAAGTGAGGTTCTCGTTTTACTCTTTCCCTATATATATATATATATATATATATATATATATATATATATATATATATATATATATATATCTAGGGATCATACGAGAACCAACTTTAGGGAGACAACCAGAGAACCATTGTCAACACAAACAAAAAAAACCTAAAAACCCCACCTTCACCCCCTAAAAACCTAAACCCACCCACCTCACTCCCTAGAAACCTAAACCCCCCATCCCCCACACCGCCCCAACCCCCCCCCCCCCCCCCAATTGTGAAATGCACATGTGCAGCTAACCCCACACCCCCCAAAAACCAAAACGCTCCATCGCATCCCCCCCCCCCAAAAAAAAAAAAAAAAGATACCCCCTCTTCCACCATACCAAAAAACTAAACCCTAAAGCTAAACCCATTAAAAAGCTTAACTATAATAGTGAAATGCACATGTGCATGTAGTACAATTATCTTATTTTATAGTTTTATATAGGGGTTTTTTTAAGTTTATTCACCAACAACCTCAAAAAACCTAACCCCATTCCCATCATACCTAAAAACTAAACCATAAAGCTAAACCCATGAAAAAAAAACCTAACTATAAAAGTGAAATGCACTGCGCGTTTATTTAAAGATCATTGAATAAATTTTTTTCCACCATATATATCATATCACGTCAATTTAAATGATCATTTCATTATGGCAATTGATAATTTATTCAAAAGTGTACTCTAATAGTGAAATGCACATGTGCATACGGTATATGACGTAATTATGACGTAAAAAAGACCATTTTTTGTTTTTTTTTATTTTTTTATTTTTTTCAGAAAGATTAACACTAAAAAAACATTTTGGTGTTTTTACTTTTTTTATTTTTTTATTTTTTTATTTTTTTATTTTTTTAGGTTATATAATTTTTTTATTATTTTTTTTTATTTTTTGGTGGAGGGGTTTTTGTGTTCACACTTGGTTCTTTGGTTCTCTCCTTAAATAGTGGTTCTCAAATGATCCAAATCATATATATATATATATATATATATATATATATATATATATATATATATATTCTAAGAGAACCAATCTCTATTTGAAAATTGGAAGAACCATTCTAGAACACACATTTCATATAAAGGCAAAAAATATTTTTTTTTTCTTTAAGGCACATTTTTATGAAAGAAAAAAAAAATTATTTTTTTTTATTTTTTTTCCATTTAATTACATATATAACTAAATTATATTAAAAACAGTTGTACATATGTGTATATAGCATTTTCAGCTATAAATATTTGTATATTTCAGTTATACATATGTGTATATTGAAAAAAAAATTCCTGCATAAAAAGCAAAAGCAAAAAAAAAAAAAATTGTTTTTTTTTTTGCCTTAAAGAAATGCGTGGTCCAGAATGGTTCTCTCAGTTCTCAATTTGGCCAAAGTTTATCATTTGAACCAAATCCTATATATATATATATATATATATATATATATATAAAACCAGATTTATACCCTGGGAACGTCCTGGGGTCGAGAAATCTAATATGACATATTAATTTTACATATGAAATATAATGATGCGATTTACAGTTAGATTCAAGAAAGATTCGGGTAGCACCTAACCTAAAACAATTAACAATGTATCTCCAATGTTAACGCCTAACTTTAAGCAATGTATAACTTTAATATTAAAACCTAACCTAAAACAATGTATAACTCCAATGCTACCACCTGTTGTAAATGAAATTCATATTTACTGGTTTGAACATAATTAATGACTTGCCAATGTTAGGATTCGATCTCTCGATCAACACACCAAACACAAACAATACTGCAAGAGAAAATATAAACGAAAACGAGAACACAAGGTTTACGTGGTTCTGTCGGCTGACCTACGTCCACGGGCTGCAACCAGGATATTTTATTATTGCTTTCTGCCTGACTCGTGATGAGGAATTACAAGTACAAGATGCCTATTTATAATTATAGATTAGGGTTTACTACTTAATCCCCATGAAAACTAATAATGGGCTAATTAAATAAAACAGGCCAAGTCTCCAATTTAATTAGTCTGCCACTTAATTGTTTTCTAATCCGAGCCCAAATCAAGTCTCCACAAAACCCAACAGCCTATACATGATTAATGAATAACCTGAACACTTTGTGTGCTTTTTTTTTGTATGAACAAAACCCCACAAAAAAATAGGCGTTTTTTCTCCGTTTTTTATATAGTACTATGGTACTCGTTAGAAAGATAATAAAACACTTGTTAATTTTGTGTAATTTTTGTTCTTTAAAAAATCACATATATAAAAGATATTAATATTTAAAAATTATGGGTGGAAACATAAGAGAGAAAAATTCAATTTTGTTTTAATTTTTTTTTTCTTAAAATCACTCAATGCCACATGGCATCCTACATGACACTCTCAAAGAGGAGAATGGCTATATGAGTGTCATGTAGGATTTAGCCCTTTGAAATATATATTTACTAGATTATACCCCGGGAGCATCCCGGGTTTAAGAAATCTAATATGACACATCGATTTTACATATGAAATACACTGATGTATAACTGTAATATTAATATCTAACCTAAAACAATGTACAACTCCAATGCTAACACCCAATCTAAAACAATGTAGAACTCCAATGTAACTCTAATATTAACATCTATCTTAAATACTAAACAAATGTGTAGATGCGTTTTGCGACTAGTGATTGGATACTAACATATGTTAAATTGTGCTGACTGGTCGAAGGTATGATAAAGTGGGCGAAGGTAGACATATATGGGCGAAGATAGAAGGCTTTTGGGCGAAGGTAGAAATGGAAGCTGATCTGATACACATTCGTACCTTGTACTGGGCGAATGTGGAAGACTTCCACATTCGACCACAGTAAAGGGGCGAATGTGCAGAGTCTATATATAGTTTTTGTGTTTTTGTGAATGTAAGGGAGTTATTAGTTGTGTGTGTTTTGAGGTTAGGTTCCAGGTTAGATTGAAAGTGTCTGTATTTGATCTAGATTAACTGAATTGTGATTGTAATCAAGTTTATGCAAAAGTTAATCTATGAAAAGCTTTGAAAATGATATTGATTATGTTTTGATTTGAGTTTCTATCAGTTTGTTCAAAGCTAGGGTTTCCGCACCTGGTTTTGTAACTTGTATGATCAAATAATCCTGTTTTAGTCAAAATCTTTCGCTTACAAAGTGGTATCAGAGCCATACGGATCATACAACAACAAATTTGATTAACTCAGAGCTGATTTGGACATATTTTTGATCAAAATACATCTGTTTTTGCATGAAAATGGTTTTTGAGTGTTTTTGATTGATTTGAAGTTGATTTTGTGGTTAAAATCTAAAATTCCAAGTATTAAAGTTGCTCCAAATCAATTCCAAATCATAACCTGATTAAGATCATTCAAATCCACAAACTTTTGAAAATCAGAGATCAAAATAACCGTTTTTCAAAGTGTAACCGTTTTTCAAATCTGAAAATTTCTGAAAATGGTCGAACCTGGAACCTAGTGGGCGAACGTGAGTTGTGTTTGGTCGATCTTAGGTTATTTTGGGCGAACCTGGAAATTGTTTGTTTGAAGTTTTCACTTTCGAGTCACATTTCCACATTCGGTTGATAAAACGGGCGAACCTAGATTCATACTGGGCGAACCTAGAATTTTCTGGACGAACGTGGATAAGTGTTAGTGTGTTTTTACATTCTGGAGAGTCTTTACCTTCGAGTGGTACTGTTTGGGCGAACCTACATCAGAAGGGACGAAAGTGAATATTTTGGGCGAACCTAGACTTAGTTTTTGGAAAATTTTCTAAGTGTTGAATTTTTCGAAGTTCGTGATCATGTGGAATTTTCCGACTACTCCGAGACCAGCAACGACACAACCACAACAGCAAGTGATGGACCCATGGACGGTGGCAGCACAAAAGACGAGCACACAGTCTTCGCAACCGATTAACTACATGGCAATGACGAGTTCGATGCCTCAAAGCATAGCACCTCCTGCACCACAACCTGACTACTAGGGAGTAGCAGCAGCGGTGGTAAACACTCAAACTACAAATGCTATTTCTACATTGATTAACGATTTGTCTTCAGGTAGCGGGAATCGGCCACCGAAGCTCATGGAGATACAAGAATACAATCAGTGGCAGAACAAGTTCAAGATTCACTTGGAAGGCATGGGAGTGGAGGGAGCAGAGGCATGGAGTATGATTGCTAAAGGTTACACAACACCGATTTTGGAGAATACAGGTGAAATAATTCCGTTGGAAAGCTTAACTGAGGATGAGAAAAAGAAATATGTGGTGGAAAAGAAAGCCTTTTCCCAATTGACTCAGGCAATCACAAATGATCTACTGCATCAATTTGGAACTTGTACAACGTCTAAGCAATTGTGGGATGTGCTTAAGAGGAGGCATGATGGGAATGAGAAAACTAGAAGTTTGAGGATGGATGAATTGAGAAAGGAGTTTGAGAATTTTTCTTATATTGGAAATGAAACTTTAAAAGAATTAACTCCTAGATATAGTCATTTGCTAACTGAATTGTCTAGTTATGGTATACAGATTCCTATGAAGAATTTGGTGGATAAGTTTGCAGATGCTCTACCACCTTACTGGGATCAGCATGTGGAAGTTCTCAGGGAGAAGGATGCATATCAATACTGGACTATTCAAGAGTTTATACAGAAGCTGGAAAACAAGGAAATGGAAGAGAAGAGGAAAGCTAGAAGAGCACAGGTTCCTCAGAATCCTAGTTTATACTTTGGAGGCACTTCAGTTCCTGTGAGTAACTCAAGTTCAGGAGGGATAGTTACACCACATGTTGCTTGCATTTCCAATGTTATGGAATCACCAAAACCTACCATCAATTACATGGCACAAACTTCATCCTACTCACAACCATCATACACACAACCACCACCACAACAACAATACAACAATTCCTACATTTCACCATTCTCCCCAATGCAACAAGCATCTTTCTATACTGCTAGCCAATCTCAACAACCAATGAACCAAGTTACTCAACCTAATCAACAACAAGTGGTTTTGGAGACTTCTAACTTGGGCAATGTGACAGTGGAAATTGCTCAACAACATATTGCACTAGTCTCAGCAATGGTTTCATCCTACAATGGACTTGTTGCTAGTCAAATTGGGAATAACAATTTAACCAATGAAGATTATGCACAGATCGACAAGGAAGAGATGGAACTCATTGATATCCAATGGGCTTTTGCAAGCATCATGAGAAGAGCAACGGAGTTTATTGAAAAGACAGGTAGAACAGATTTGGGAACTTCTCCTAACACTACCTACGGGTTCAACAAGGAGAAAGTTACTTGTTTTAACTGTGGAGAAAGAGGTCACTTTAAACGTGAATGCACCCAGCCACCAAAACAAGGTAATAGAAACCCATTCAATGCAAGCTACCAGAATCGTCAACAACAAAACCAAAACCGAGTTCTTACCAAAACAACAACAATTACCAAAACCGTCAAAATAACTCTAACAACAACCAAAACAGACAACCTAACACATCAAACCAGATCCAAAACCAATCTCCTAACAACACTACCCGAACAGTTATACCGATCACTACACCGAATGAGACACAACAGAACACGAGTCAGAATCAAGCATTGATGACTCAACAAGATGAAAGGTTTGATTGGTCGGGATTGCAAATAGGAGTGGAAGAAATTACTACTGGTGGAAATGTGGCTTGCGTTGCTTGCAAGGTTGATATTGAAGAGTCGGTGATGGTAGATGAAAAGAAAGAAACTGAGTGTGAAAGTGATGAGTCCGAGGCTGAGATGGATGTGGAGAATGAACCTGTTGAGGTTAAGGTTGAGAAAGCTAATTCTGGAGTGGTGATTGATACTGTTTCTGATGTTCCTGAGGAGTGTGAATCGGTTTATTCTGATTCAGACAGTGAATTGGATATGGAAGCAAGTGTTACATCACTAGATGATGACATAGATCAGTTGCTAGCAGAAGCGGATTTTCTGATGACAAGGAAGTCGTGCATTGCTGATGATGCTTTCACCAAGATTGACTATTCCAAATTCTTTACTGGAAAGGAAGCTCATTTCGCATTGATGGCCATGACTGATCCGCCAAAACCTGTAAGTTCTGAGTCTAGCACTGATATTAAAAGTGATAAATATTGCGGCACATGTGATAGATTGACTGAGGAGAATAAACAACTCCGAATTCAACGTGATAGTGCTATCATAAACAGTCAATCTACTCGCAAAGAGTTGAATGCTTTCAACAAGGTATTAGATGGCTACAAAAAGGACATTTCCGACTTGAAAAATACTTTATCATTAAAACAATTGGCAATTAACAACTATATCAATGAAATTGAAAATACCAAGTTGGAAATGGCAGCCATAAAATGCTTTGCTGAGAAAGTAACAAAAAGTTGGAAAGTTATAAGCACATTGCTTATGTGGTAGACGACATCATAGATGATAACACCACTAATTACAAGTCTGTGCCATCTCCGGTGCTTTTTGAAAATCATAATTATCACCAAGTTATACCGGAGAGCTCGGTAAAATCAGACTCATCATCGGAAATTGAATCTAATACCTCAAGTATTGGTGATCCTAATTCTGATGTGAGACCGATTTTAGGCTTGAATGATGAGGGTGTTTATGCTGAAAGTGTGGATTCAGACTCAGAGAATGATGATACTGGTAATGACCAAACTGTTAATGCATGTGAAATTCCAAAAGAAAATCACATCATTACTACTGAACCAGTTTCACCATCTCAACATGTGCATCCGATGGCAAATGCTCATCGTGAGAAAAAGTCTGAAAAGAATGTGTTTAAAAAGGACCTTGAGAATGAACCATGTGACAAACCTGTCAAGGTGTTTTATCGGATGGAAGGATCTGATAAAATCATCTCTGATGAGGAATTTCCAATCAAAAATGCTAACTATGCTAAAATAGAAAAGATTTGGCAAGAAAGCACAATTTGGTTCCCAAAACATGAGAGAACAAATGAGATTCCACCAGCAATTTTAAAGAAATTGTATTTGGATGTTCCTCAAGAACCAAAGGTCCATGTCACAGAGTTCATCCGACCAAATGACAGAGCTAATGGTTTTCATGAGCCTACCTACTCAAAAGGGCCACTCCCTGAGAGTTTGAGGAATCAACAGTACAATGATCAATATCCTGTTAGATCATTTGCTCAACCAAATGCTCAATATGTTTTTGAAGAATACCGAAAATGCTTTAAATGTGGGGAACGTGGGCATTTACTTGCTCAATGTCCATATGTAAGGCATAAAAGACATGAGGTTGAAGTGAGAAATTCCATGAGAAAACCGATTGATCATTATGTTTCACCACACAGACGAGTTGTTCCTCAACAACAACAGTTTTATAATCAAAACAATTTTCATCAAATAAGGAACAATCGTCCAATTCAATATGATCAAAGAAATCGGATTGCTATGGAACAATCATGGAGGAAGCCTGTGGTGAACGAAACAATTGATAGGCAAAAGGTTCCACAAAAACCGATTGTCAAATCAAATGTTGGACCTAAGTCTGTTAACTCAAATAAGGTAACCAAGAATGTTACGTTTGTTAACAATGTTCAGAAACCGACTGAGAAACCAACATCTCAGATTCGCATTCTTAAAAGATCTGAACAATCTTGGTCACCCAATGGTACTCCAGGAGCTTCTACTTCTAAGGTCAATGAGAAAAAGGAAACTGTTTTGAACAATCAGAAAAAGATTGATCCAAAACAAAAAGTTGTTGAAAATGTGAATGAGAATGTTTCTTTGAAAACTGATGTTCAAAGGCCCAAGACTCAGGCTTGGGTCCCCCGAAAGAACTAAATGATTTACTTTTTGTGTGTAGGGAGCTTCAGCTGGCCCTATTAGCAGTCTTTGGATTGTTGATAGTGGAGCTTCAGGCCACATGACAGGGGATCTCGCATTGCTGTTTGACGTGAAAAACATCAATGGAGGGTATGTCGCATTCGCTGGAAACAAAGGTGGATATATCACAATGGAGGGGAGCGTGAGTAATGGGATAGTGAGCTTTGAGCGGATATCTTATGTGAAGCAGATAGATTATAATCTGCTGAGTGTCAGTCAAATATGTGATAAACAATTTTCTGTGCATTTTGATGACAAATCCTGCTATATTCTCAAACCGGGCTTCAAAATTCCAAAGGAGTGGATAATGTTGATGGCACCTCGCGTCAACAATCTCTATATTCTTGATATGTCCAAGGCGATGACATCACAGGGGCAAATAACATGTTTTCTATCCAAAGCGACTGAGAAAGAATCGACAATGTGGCACCGAAGAATGGGGCATATTCATCTGAGAAAAATGAATCAACTTGTGAAAAATGGACTTGTCGATGGAGTAAACGTGAAACATTTCCATCTGAATGACAAGTGTGTGAGCTGTAAGAAGGGGAAGCAACACAAACAGGCCCACAAAGTGAAGAAAGTCAACTCTGTTGAGATGCCACTTGAGCGACTGCACATGGACCTATTCGGACCGGTCAAGCGCAAAAGTCATCTTGGAGAGCTTTATTGTTTAGTTGTCACTGATGACTACTCACGATTTTCATGGGTGATGTGTTTGCAAAACAAAAGCGACACCTTTAACAACTTGAAAGTTCTGTTCACTCGATTGGAGAATCTCTACAATGTGAAGATAAAGAGAATTTGGAGTGATAATGGGACGGAGTTCAAAAATGCTAAGATGGTTGAACTTTGTGAAAGCAAAGGGATACATCATGAATATTCGGCTCCGTACACCCCACAACAGAACGGTGTTGCTGAACGAAAGAATAGGACTCTAATTGAAGCGGCTAGAACAATGCTTGCTGATTCAAATCTTCCGGTAATGTTCTGGAACGAGGCGATTTATGCAGCAAATTATACACTAAATCGGGTTCTAACAGTGAAGAAGTTTGGAAAAACATCTTATGAACTGTTACACCGACGAAAGCCAAACTTAGAGTATCTAGAACCTTTCGGGGCGCCATGCACAATGTTGAATCCAGGTGAGAAGTTTAGTCCTAAAGCTGAGGAGGGATATTTTGTTGGATATGCAACCCCGCTCAAACGGGTATTCAACAAGCGAACTCGTCAAGTGGAGGATCGGGCTAACGTGGAAGTTCAACGATATACTCAAAATTTGCAAGGCACGGGTCCTGATTGGATGTTTGATTACAAAGACTTCTTTGAATCATTCAACCTAGATAGCTTGGTTGAAGAAGCTGTTATCAGATTACTTTACGAGTGTGAAAACGCAACGACTTCATCGTTGGTGCGTCCAATCACCGTGAACCCCCTACCAGCTTCTAATGATACCAATGCTCCTATACAAGAGGAAGATGTGTTTCAAGAGGCTTCAACTTCATTAGACTCTTCAGAATCTGAAGTTGAACAATTTGAAGAAGTCATTCTTGAACATGCAGAAGAACCAGAGGCAATGCCAGTGAATCCAACTCCAACTCCAGATGTTGCTTCATCATCAAACACGGGTCATGATCTGGATGTTGTAGAAAACTTGACTGCTCAGACGGGAGTTATTGTACCTGATTATCTGGAATCTCGGATTCATCGTATTCACCCGCTGGAGCAAGTTATCGGTGATCCTGGAAGCGGTGTTATGACCAGAGGGCAGCTGAGAAGTGTTAACTCGCCAGAGAGTTTTGGTGCTTTAGCATTATATGCCAAAATTCAAAAATCTGGTAGTCAAAATGATTGGTCGTTTGCGTGTTATGTGTCGCAGGTAGAGCCAAGGACATACAAGGACGCTTTGAATGAAGATGCCTGGGTTGAAGCCATGCAGGAGGAGTTATTACAATTCCAGAAATTGGGAGTTTGGACGCTCACGGATTTGCCGCCGGGAAGGAAGAAAATAGGCACTAAATGGGTGTTTAAGTGCAAGAAGGATGATCGTGGGGTTATTGTTCGTAACAAAGCCAGATTGGTCGTGCAGGGTTTCCATCAAATCGAAGGGATTGATTATAACGAAATCTATGCACCAGTAGCACGGATTGAAGCTATTCGGATGTTCCTTGCGTTTGCTTCATACAAGAAATTCAAAGTTTATCAAATGGACGTCAAGAGCGCATTTTTGTACGGGAAAGTCAAGGAAGAGGTTTATGTCGGGCAGCCACCAGGCTTTGAGGACCCAATCCACCGGGATAAGGTCTACGTGCTGAACAAAGCTCTATATGGTTTGCACCAGGCTCCGAGACAGTGGTACGAGGAGCTAAGTACATACCTCATCTCCAAAGGATTCAAGCGCGGCCTCGTCGATTGCACCCTCTTCACGAAGAAGACGGGAGATGATTTGCTTCTAGTACAGATTTACGTTGATGATATAATATTTGGTTCAACTAACGAGCTTTTATGCAGGGAATTCGAAACAGTCATGCAAGAAAAGTTTGAAATGAGCGCAATGGGGGAGATGCAGTTTTTCCTCGGCTTGCAGGTGGACCAAAGACCCGACGGGATCTTCATTCACCAGACGAAATACGTATCCGACATCTTGAGCCGATTTCAGATGGAGGATTCTAAGCCAATGGATACCCCGATTCAACCCAATCACGGGATTGGAGTGGACGCTAAGGGGGAGCTGACGGACCCATTTACATACAGAGCAATCATCGGATCTCTGATGTATTTGACAGCGTCTCGACCAGATATTATGTATGCAACGTGTCTCTGTGCTCACTATCAATCGAAGCCGAAACAAAGTGATCTGACGGCGGTCAAGCGTATCCTTCGATATCTGAAGGGTTGTCCCTCAAAAGGACTTTGGTACCCTAATGATGATGATATTGATTTTATTGCTTTTAGTGATGCAGATTGGGGCGGCTGTGACAAAGATAGCAAATCTACTACAGCTGGTTGCCAGTTTTTAGGGAGCAGGTTAATTACCTGGCAGTGCAAGAAACAGACTTCCGTGGCGCTGTCTACCTGTGAAGCCGAGTACATTGCAGCCTCGAGTTGCTGTTCGCAAGTACTCTGGATCCAACAACAGATGGTGGATTACGGTTTGCAGTTTCTTAAAACCCCTATACACTGAGACAACGAAGCCGCAATTGCATTAACTAAAAATACTGAAAATCATTCTAAAGCGAAACATATCCGGATTAAATATCATTTTATCCGTGATTGTTACGCTAAGGAATTGATAGATATGGTCAAAATCCATACTGACTACCAACGTGCAGATTTGTTTACAAAAGCTTTTGACAGATCCCGCTTTGAATATCTTTTAAAAGTAAACAATATAAAAGAAAAACAGGACTAATCGGCACCTCGGTTTATCGCTTTTTAGTTTTAGTTTTTATTTTTAAAATTTTGCTAATTGGGAATTTCTCTTTGCTAATTGGGAATTTCTCTTTTCTATCATAATCCTCAAAGAAGTTGATGCTTTCGAGGGGATTGTTTAATCCTCAAAGAAGTTGATGCTTTCAAGTGGATTGTTTCTTTCAAATTTTTGTTTTGTTTTTCAGAAAAATTAAAAACCCAAAAATATGTTTTTTTAGGGGGAGTCATTTTATCAGAAAAACCAAAAACATTGAAAAATTTCAAAACGACCTAAAAATTAGAAAAACCAAAATGATTTCCTGGATAAAAAGAGGAAATGATAGTACATCAGTGCGGATCTGACACAGGCTAAAGAATTGTATAGTATAATGAGGCGTATGTTGATTACGTGTGATATGCTGATAGGCTTCGTAGACTAAATATTGCGTGCATTAGTGATACAAACATAACAAACTACGCGTTCGTGGCTAAACACCTCATGGGCATATGGTCTTAGTACTGTAATTTCGTTTGATAGCATTGCCAAAATCTGAGGTTTCGGGTTGTTATGTTATGGTTATCCGGGATATTCTGATTAAACTTCTGTCGTATTGATTTACGGACCTAGTTTCATCAGAATATTTGCAAAAAGAGCTTATTGCCAAAACCGAAAGTTACCGAATTGAGGAACTTTATGTTTTATTGATCAAAGATCATTATTACATCGTATTGACTTTCTGATGCAAATCAGTGGTTAATATCAGCCTCAACCTAGTGTATACGCACATGTTACTTTGCTGCATTCATTTGCTGACCTGTACACCTCTGTGCTATATACTTTGTAAATTTTACGGATAACTCTGGCATAATCACGCGTTACGATGAAGCTTTGTGCAATTACTTGATACGGGAGTATGTCGTGTGTGTGGGCACCACAATGTGTTAGTCTAATACACCTAACTCGTATCATTTTAAAGCATTGCGTAATTGTCTGCATGTGAGCTTACGTGGACCACAATATTAGCAATTGCCCTGTCACATATTGTTTCTAATGATAATATTAAAACAATCAGATCAACGATGTGATCAGATTTCTCAGAAAACTGATATGATCCTCTTACCGGATATCACAAAATGTTTACTGCTTTCATTTACTTTGATGCATTTTACTTTGTTGAATTTTACTTTTATTGTCAAAAAGATACAAAATCCAAAAAGATTTTAGGTGTGTTTTGATAAAATTTCAGAAAACCCAAAATTTTTGCATTTCTGCTTTATTTTTGATAACCGGGGATGTTTGATGGTCAATTTCTGAGATTTGATAACACCATCTGGGCTTTGTATCATTCAAAAAGTGAAAATTTGAGTTTTGGAAGTTTAACAGATTGCAAAATGTTGAACGGGATTCGAATTCGTGATTTGGTAAAATTTTCAGATTTTTCCATTTCACATTCGCCCCTTAATTGGGTCGAATGTGGAAAAATCTTTCTTTCGACCGTTACACATTGGACGAATGTGGGAATTTCATTACAAAATTTTACCTTCGGGTAATAGTTTCACCTTCGGGTCATTAATTTGGGGCGAAGGTGGAATATCCTTACATTCGCCCACTATAAACGGGCGAAGGTGGCTACTCTATATATACAAGTTTCAGATTCGAACCCTCATTCACAAATTTTTTCAGAATTTTTCTTCAATACCAAACCTTGTTGCTTGGATTCCTTTTTCTTGTGCATTTGATTCCCTATCATCTACTGATCATTTCTATACTAAATTCACAGGTAATGGAGCCCTAACGAGATCAGAATCATCGTTTTTATAACCGGACTTAGGGTTTAATATTTGGGGGTCTTAGAGTGTTTCTTAGAGTTTGTTTTTGATTGTATTTCAATCCTCATCAGTTTTAGGGGGAGAATTATCCAGGAATTAGGATAACAACAACAATAGATGGTTAATTGATCATTTGAAACAGTCGTGACCCTAATTCTTTAATAAAACTGATGAAAATTGAAATTTAGGAACAATTGATGATGGACGAGTGTTGATCGGCCATATTAGAACACATCCTAATCAAAATCACATGTTAAAAACAAAGTTGTAAAATTTTCAAATTTTGGGGATGAACAGGTTCACCTTCGGGTCTATAAACGGGCGAAAGTGAAGTGTTTTTGGGCGAATGTACATTAAAATGGGCGAATGTATTTTTAACTCAATATTTTTTTCACATTCGACCAAAATGTTCTACATTCGACCAGAAGAATTCACATTCGTCCAGATCAAAAGGGGCGAATGTGGAACTTTAAAACCTTAAAATTTTGAATTTTTGTCATTTTTGTATTTTGACGTTTGTTTCTGTTTTTGATATGCAGATGGCTGACCAGACTGAGAACATTGAGACTCCAGTGGAGAATATCGTTTCAGAACCAGTTCCAGAGAATATTCAGGAAGGAGAGTCGTCAAGTACAAGCAGTTGGTTGTTTGAGAAAACACATAACTGTTGTGCTTATCTTGGCGATGTGGAAAAGAATGTAGAGTTTACTAGAATCATTGAATTCTTGAGGAGGAGCAGAGTTGTCTATGCTTTAGCTACTCCGACTATCATTTACAAAGATATCATTGAAGACTTCTACAAGAATGCGAAGTATGACTTCTGGGATAATCAGACAATCATTAGAAGCAAGATACAAGACTTGGAGATGTTTATTACAGAGTCTGATATTAGAGAAGCACTCCAGATAAAGTTCGAGGTCAGTGAGGATCCCAGAGAATTGTCGTGGACTGAACAGAAGGCTTGTTTCTTAAGAATGAAGTACAAAGGTCCGATCACTGATGGATCTATGTATAAAGGGAAGCTGAGTGTGCAGTTCAAGTACTTTGCACATGTCATTATCCACGTATTTGGATGTGTGAGCGGTGGTTATGATGTGATGAGGAAAAGTCTAAGTTCGATGATGGTTGCGTTGACTCTCAACAAACCATTCAACGTATCTGGGATGATACTGGATCATATGCTTGAGATGTTAAAGGGTGTGAAGAAGAAGCAATTCATGCTATATCCGAGATTTCTCATGATGATTTTTTACCACAAGTATCCAGAATTGAAGAAGGATCCAACTATGATCCTAGGTCAAGATCACATGAACATTCGTACTTTGGTGAGAATGAAAGGATATAAGGGTGTTCCAGACAATGAAAAGCCACCTCACAGGAGACTCTTTGGAGCTTTGGCTAGTCAGGATTATACTGATCCTGGCAAGAACAGAGCAAGACATGATGACAGTGATTCTGATAATGATGATCCCTTGGTGTATGTTGATGCAAGCACTAAGAGGAAGAGACAGGTAGTTAATCCCGGAGCCAAAGGGAAGGGTAAGGGAAAGACTGATCAAGGAAGTTCTAAGCAACAGGAGGTGAGAAAGAAATCAACTGCAAAGAAAGGTACTGGTTTGGTGGATGATGAATCAGTGGATTCAGAGGAAACTGAGGTAGATGAACGATGGGATTCTGATGCTGAGAATGTTAGGACCACCAAACGTAAGGCCACTATGGTTGGTGAGTCTGAATCTTTAAACAAATCGATTGAGGAAGCTGAGAAAAGTAAGAAATCATTGAATGTTGAAGATGAAGGCTTAGGTGTTGACTTGGATGAGTTGAATACTGGAGAGACTGTGGTTGTAAACTTGCCCAAAACCAAGCACAAGACCATGTCTAAGAAGACAAGCACTAAACAGTTGAGAGAGAAAGAACTAGCACAACTGTTGAAAGGAAAAAGAGTACCCGATGCTGGTACATCATCAAAGCTATCTTCACCGGTCACCAAAAAGCAAAAGAAATCTAAAGAGGCAGAGACTATATCAGCTGATCAACTAAATGTTGCACTGGACAATGTACTTGACATGTTCAGAAAGCCTCAGAAAGAAAAGGAAGTTGAGCCATCTAGATCCAAATCCAAGAAGGTCAGTGTGGATGATGATGTGATGAAACAGGTGAACAAGAAAGTGGATGATATGATGAAGATGATTGTGGCTCAACAAGCTGAAATAGCCAAGTTTAAGCAGAATGAAGAGAAAATGCTTCAGATTGTGGTTGCTTCTAAATCAAATCAAGATGAGATTAATGAGAAGGTTAAGAAGCTTGAAGCAAAGAATAAGAAGCTTGAAGGTAAATGTTCAAGAAACAAGAACAGGATAAAGTTGATTAAAGAAGACAACAAAGAACTAAGGGCTGAGAACAAACGCCTTAGTGATTTGATTGAAGATTTGTACAATGTTGCACCCAAGTTGAAGGAGGGTGAAGAAGATAAAGAAGAAGAAGAAGAAGAAGAGAAAGTTGACTATGAAGAGTCTGAATCGGATGAAGAAAAAGATGATGATGAGGATGATGAAGAGTCAGATAAAAATGATGATGAGGATGATAATGATGATGATGATAATGCAGAAAGGTCTGAGAGACAGAAAGAGGATGATAGTGATAGTGATGATGATGATGGAGGAGATGATACTTCAAAGTTTACATTTGAAGAAAGAACATCCAAAAAGAAGAGTACTGGAGAATCAAGTTCAAAGAAAAAGAAAGGTGAGAACGTTGATTCAGATGAAAGTATCTTCTGGAATGAGAAGGTGAGGTCTTTATCAGATGATGCTAAACAAGTGTATAAAGACATGTTGGAAAGAAGAGAATGGACCATTGAGTTCACAGGATGTTTCGCTGAAATATTCCAAACTGATGATTTGAGATATGAATTGGAATACGAAGATCCTGATCTTGAAGAAGGTGAAGTACCTGCTTCTGTGGCAAAGGAAATTCTAGATGGACTTGCACAGAGGGTAGGGAAAACATTTGAGGAGTTTATAGTAGATGAGTCGATTCCAGATATTTCTGAAAAGGATATTGGAAGTCACTCAGATGATAAGAATACTCCTGAGATGGATGAAGTGGAAGTTGAAGACATATCTCATGAAGAATTTCCTCAGTACTTCAGAGAAACAGATAAAGATGAGATATTTCCTGATTTCACTGAGACACCAAACAATTCGGCGAAGAAGAAGGCACAGCAAAGAAGTGCAGAGTTTGTGGAGAAGGTGTTTGGTGCTGATAAGCAAGAATCTTCAAATCAATCTGATGAATTGAAGAGTTACTTGAAGAAATTGAGAAAAATGGATGAAAACCGACCGAAGCCTGAAGCTCAAGGAAACTTCTATAGATTTCACAATGCCAAGTTCAAAGGCAGAGCTCTCGGGTGGACATATTTGGGCAGGCTGAAGTGCATAGCTGCTAAATGGGAAACAGGGATCTTGTATTTTAACAGATTCATTGACTTGCTAACTCTACCGTACTGGGCGGTCAGAGATCTATGCAGATTCCCTATGTCTGGTGCTTCAGTAAGCGGTACTCATGTCGGTTGGTGTGCAGACAAGCTGGTTTGGGAAAGTAGAACAAGATGGAATAGATTCAAGCCTCAATATCCCCGAAGAAAAGTTCATATGGATATTGATCCTTAAACCAATCTGAAACGGGTTACTTTGATATACAAGGCACCTGAAGTGATGAGAAAAATACCTTTGATGCCCATGCCACAACATTTCAGTGCTGATTTTATTTTCTGGTATTATGATTGGAGGAAAGCTGAAGCGGTGATAGTGTTGAGAGACGGGAAGGACAAATACAAGCATGTTCATGTATTTGATCCGATGTGGTTGATTAATTGTACTTTTGAAGACATCATCATGCTTTTCTATAATCCGATTTACTTTGAGCCGAAAGACGCTGATCAAGCAAGAAAGTATACTCAAGTGGTTGGAGTTTGCTTTGCTTATGATATTAATGCAGGGAGTAATCTGGAGAATAAACTTGGCAAGACGGTGAAGATGGCAAATGTGTCGAAACCAGTGAAGAGAACGTTTGAGCCTGTAATGACCAATGAGCAGAAGAAACAGCTCAGAATTAAGCTGATGAACAAAGCCATGGACGAAAAGAGAAGACAATCCAATCAATAGTCGAGGGGGAGTTTGTAGATGCGTTTTGCGACTAGTGATTGGATACTAACATATGTTAAATTGTGCTGACTGGTCGAAGGTATGATAAAGTGGGCGAAGGTAGACATATATGGGCGAAGATAGAAGGCTTTTGGGCGAAGGTAGAAATGGAAGCTGATCTGATACACATTCGTACCTTGTACTGGGCGAATATGGAAGACTTCCACATTCGACCACAGTAAAGGGGCGAATGTGCAGAGTCTATATATAGTTTTTGTGTTTTTGTGAATGTAAGGGAGTTATTAGTTGTGTGTGTTTTGAGGTCAGGTTCCAGGTTAGATTGAAAGTGTCTGTATTTGATCTAGATTAACTGAATTGTGATTGTAATCAAGTTTATGCAAAAGTTAATCTATGAAAAGCTTTGAAAATGATATTGATTGTGTTTTGATTTGAGTTTCTATCAGTTTGTTCAAAGCTAGGGTTTCCGCACCTGGTTTTGTAACTTGTATGATCAAATAATCCTGTTTTAGTCAAAATCTTTCGCTTACAAAATGTACAACTCTAACATACTAATATTGATACCTAACCTAAAAAAATGTATAACTCTATTAACCTATTCGGCTCTAGTTTAAAATAGAATTCACATTTACTGGTTTGAACATAATTATTGACTTGCCTATACATGATTAATGAATTACCTGAACACGTGTTTTTTTTCTTGTATGAACAATACCCCATAAAAAATAGTCGTTTTTTTCTCCATTTTTCTATAGCACTATGGAACTTGTTGAAAAGATAATAAAACGCTCGTTAATTTTGTATAATTTTTTTCATTAAGAAAATCTTATAGATAAAAGATATTAACGTTTAAAAATTATAGGAGAAAACATGAGAGAGAAAAATCTAATTTTTTTTTTTAATTTTTTTTCCTAAAAATATTTAATGCCACATGGCATCATACATGGCACTCTCAAAGGAGAGAATGACTATATGAGTGTCATGTAGGATTTGAGGATTTCAATTATATAATAGATTTATTTATATTATGTATATATATATATATATATATCACCATTTAGGGAGAGAACCAATGAACCAATGTGAATAGGTGGCGTTTTTGTAAATATTAAGTATGTCTACAAAAACCCCTCCATCAAAAAATAATAAAAATAAATTATATAACCTAAAAAATAAAAAAAGGTAAAAACACCAAAATGATTATTTAGTACTAATGTTTCGAAAAAGAAAATAAAAAATAACAAAATACAAAAAATGTCTGATATTACGTCATATGGTGTCATTCCTGATGCACATGTGCATTTCGCTTCAAAAATATACTGTATGCACATGTGGATTTCACTATTAGATTATACTTTTAAATAAATTATCAATTTCCATAATTAGCTGATCATTCAATGGACGCAATATGATATATAAGGAGTAAATTTTTTTATTTAATGATCATTAAATAGACGCAAAGTAAGATAAAATACACTCTAACTCCTCAATTGCGTAGTCATGCATATTATAACATAAATTGAAAATAATACAACTGTAGGACAACATATATGGATAAATTTAAAACAACTATATATAAGAACTATAAAATAAGAAACGTGTACTGCATGCACATGGGCATTTCACTAATATAGTTAGGTTTTTGAGTGGTTTTGCTTTAGGGCTTAGTATTTAGGTATGGTGGGATGAGGGTTAGGTTTTTTTTTTGGGGGGGGGGGGGATGGGTTGGTGGGTTTAGGTTTTTGGGTGGTGGGGAGTTTAATTATAATTATGCAAATGTGTACATGTCAATTTCCTTATTATGCAAATTTACATATGCTAAAATAATAATCACAAACATAATCAACCGCCATATAAGACCACCCACAATATACATATGTGCATGCATCATCCTTCAAAAAACAAACTTTTTTGTACTCATCTGTTTTTATTATACAATTATATGTAACTTCTACCAAACCCTCAACACAATAAAACAAATGATAACAGAAAAAAATATCCATATTACAAACCAATCATGTTACCACTAACCACCTACCTACAAACTTCTAATTATCTCACAACCTTACGCTCACCAACAGTGTCCCCTTCAATAGCTTATTTGTCCATTTTCGTGTTCTTCCCTTTTTACTTATCTTCTTACAACACTCTTCACACCTCATTGATGCCTCATCTAACATCTCCCTTATTTTTTCATCCGTCAACCTGAACATCGTATACTTCTCAAATTTATCACATTGTTCGTGTATTTAAACAACTAATAATTGACATTTATTAGTTAACATGAAAAATATACATATATGCACATGTGCATATATATCTAAATTGCTTAAATAAATAATAACGACTTCATGATCAATGATTATGTCATCATCCCCAATTGCATCTGGCAGCTTTTTTGACCATTTCTCCATCAATTCTAAGACAAAAGTTACATTATTTGATTTTTTGCCCATTCTATAACTACAAATAATAAAACAACACATAAGAAAACCAAAATTTCAATCTTAATGCACATGTGCATTAACGTTACTTTTTTCATTACCACATAACATATGCACATGTGCGTTAGAATGCATGATCATAATGATATCAGTATAAATGCACATGTGCATTAACATTACTTTTATCAGTAGCAACTACGTTATGCACATGTGCATTAACATTCTTAATTTACATGTAGATCTCAAGAAATGGCATCTCTTTAACATGCATAATAAAACAGATAAATATAGAAAAAACATACCTAAATTAAATGCACAATTGTAAAAAAAAAAAAAAAAAAGCAAAACATAAGAAGATTTGTCAAAAAAAAAAAAAAATCAACACAACTTACATAATTAAATGACAAATATGCAAACACTGTCAAGATATCCGGATACCTAGCTAGTTCGTGTTCGGTATGCAATTAAAACATAACACAATTTTGTTTCTAGGATACAAACTTTATTCCTGACAATTTCTCAAGAACCAAGCATAATCTATAATTCAAAGGATGTCTATAACACTACTCATTGAAGAAACAAAGGATTCAACCCATTGAACACAACTAATCGAACAACCTTACGTTTATGATCGCCTGATTTAGCCTTACGATACTCAATTACTCGTTATTTACATAACTACATCCTCCAATTAGGTTTACTGTTTAAACGAAACAGAAATAAACAACTAATCAAACTACCTTCCATTGAAGAACACCTGATTGAGACTTACGATACAAAATAACCCCTCGAATTCTGATGTAATTCGGATCGTAATGTACTGGACATGGTTGAAGCATAGCGATGAACTTTTTGGATCCACAACAACATCCTTCATCTTTGATTTCTGATGATGTTTCTCTTTGATTACTGATGAAGCTTTGGTGATGGGCGATGAAGATGAAGGTTACAGATGAGACTTGTATAACAAAATAAAAGCACGCATAAAAATGTAAAAACTGATAAAAGACCAATACAAATTAACATTAGACGTAATAAGAATTGATATGTTACTATTGCATACGTAAAAGGATTGATATAGTAAGTATTGACATGTGTAATTATTTATAAAAAAAACATTACAAATCAACATTAAAAAATGATAAAAACGATCATTACAGTCGACAATAAAACGTTTCATACAAAAAAAATAATTATTTTAAAAAAAATGATCAGCTTCCTCTTTAATATAGCGGGAATTTTTATTCTTCATAATCGCTTCGTCTTTTACACAAAAATCTCTTCACCTACGAAGAAAATCAATTCATCAGTTTCGACAAAAAAATGTTTGGCGTCCATTACAGACGTGTGTTGCATGTGTTACAGACGTGTTGTTGCATGTGTTACAAACGTGTTGTTGCATGTGTTAACATATGAAACACGGTCTCCTATAGTGAAAGACAAAATCCATATGATTTTACTTTTTAAAATTCACTACTTTTTTATTCAAAAATCATATTAATAATAATAACATATGAAAAAAAGGTTGGTTGATTCTAAACCTACGTGTTAACGTAGGTTATCAATGTCTTAACGTACATTATCCACTATTGTATAGCCCAATTTGGATGCCTTAGGCACACAAAAATTAGACAAACTATAAAAATTTTTAGAACTGTAAATACTATTTAGTATCACCTGGTTGATAATTAATGACCCGATTCTTAAAATTTAATTGATACCCCTTAGAAAGGTCGTTCTTTTAAAAATGAAACTAAATTAAAGAGTGAGCCTAATAGATTAAAAAACTATTTATTATTAATATGTTTATAGCCCAGTTGTTAATAAAAAAACAATCTTCAAAGAATATGCCTACACAACTAAAAACAAAGGAAAAACATAACAAAAAAATAATAATAAAATAAACCCTAACAAATAAGACTCTTTTAGAATTTAGGAAGCCTAAATCAAACAACATTGTAGAAGAAATTATAAAAAAAAAAAAAAAGCTTTAAGTCAAACAAAAAATAAACAAAACAACCGTAAAACCTTCTTACTTGTTTGGTGAAGATATTTTCATGAATATATTTTAGTGAAGAGAGTGTCTGCATTCAAATTATAACTATTATTAATATTGAAAGATATATATATATATATATATATATATATATATATATATATATATATATATGAAACCTCAAAAAAGAAACCTTCAACTAACCAGATCTGAGCCATCAACATTCTCCACCGGACCCTTAAAAGAAACCTCCATCACCACCGCCACCGCCACCGCCACCGCCACAGGGATCGACCTTCTCATCTTCATCTTCATAAAAAAAAAGCACAGATCTCGTAGATCTGACGAGTACTAACTGTTTCGGTCATACGACACATGCCCACCCCGCCATCTTCATAAGGAAGGAAATTACATGTCTTAGATGATTTAATCATCTAATATTAACTGCTTCACCTTTGGCTAAGCAACAATTCCTTTCGATTAGAAAGGAAGTTCTTTTGAACTGCAACCAAAACGAAGAAATACCTCCAATAAAAACATACAAGCTAACTAAAACTAAGATAAAAAACAACACCGAATAGCCTACTCTTATACATAGACGTAAAAATCAATTGGCCAATAGAGAAAGAAAGTAGGTGGGTGGGTGTCCAACAGAGAAAGGAAGTATGTAGCTATTTTATCACCAAAACATGATGTGTCAGAAACAACTTTAGGGTGTATAAGGTTTGACTACCGAATTCATCAGAACACGATAATGAACTTCATCATCCATTTCAGCGGTATTCATACACTTCCAAAATGTAGTAGCCTGTATCAATAGAAGGTTAGTGTGCGAATATGTGACACCCGAGAAACTCGGGTTAATAACTTTCGTCAAACTAGTAAGTTTACCTTAGCGAGTCATGCATATTACCTACGTAACTAGGTCGGTTGAGTCGTTATGATCGTTCGGGAATCATCAGGAGTCGTTACAATAATCCACGGGATCGTTGGGAGTCGGTCCATAACCATGTAAACAAGGATTGGTGATTTGTAGAATCATCGGGTTAATGTACACACGCAAGTCTCGAGTCCCTTGAATTGGTGAACGAATGTGAACGTGTTAGTTATCGTGCATTATGTGTTTATAATCATTATGTGACTTGTCGGTATGTGAATACGTGCTTATATGTGTTAAAATAGTGTTTAACGCACCAAAAACCCAAAATCACCATGCTGTATGTGATTAGAAGCTTTATAGGCGAGTAGGAACTTTATAAGCGATTAGGCCTAATTGCATGAATTTTCAGGCGATTAGACACCCTAATCGCCTATAACAGCTGTGTACTCGCCTGATATGTGCCTAACGACTAGAAACGCCTATAAATACCACCCTTATGCTCCAAAACATCATTTGTGCAACCCTAACTCACCCCAAAGCTATTCCACACCATAAGCAACTTCTGGAACACATATATACCTTAAAATCCATCCTTTCAAGCTTATAAATCATTCTTTAGCAAAATCCAAGGTGTGTTATCCATCCTAAACCTTTGTAAAGTTGTTATAATGATCCCTAAAGGTCCAGACCTGGTTTTATAATGTTCGTGTCTTTGAAAATCCTTAAAAATCAGTTGTTAAACAAGTCTAATCTTTTATCATGTGTTCTATGTGGTGTATTCATGCAAGATATGATTTTTATGATTAAAACATGAGGATTATTGTGTGTTTGATATATTTCTGAGATAAATAGGTTGTTAGCATGATTGTTGATGAGTTTGGAGGTTCATAGTTGTGTATTGTTGATAATAGGCGTTTTGACCCGTTTGAATGATTTTGAAGGATTAAAGATGATATGATGTGTTTTGTTGATTGCATGAGGTTAGGGTTCGTTCTAGAAGCATGTAGGAACAGTAGGAGGTTGTTGTATAACATTGTTATGTGATGAAATCTGGATAATTGCTGTTTAGAGTAAGTTTTGCATGTTGATGTGATGTTTTCATGATAATATTGCCATTTTGGGATATGTTTGCAATTAGGGCTAATAGATTGATGACAAATTGGGGGTTTTTACTTGGGATGGATTGTTTAATGACTGCAGTTTGATATTGGGTGTTTGTACATGTTTCGGATCTGATTTGGATGGTTAAACGCGCGAAATGAGGCTTCATGCTGCAGGGGGCGATTAGGGCATTGTAATCGCCCATATTTCAGGCAATTAGACCCTAATCGCATACATACTGGGGCGAGTAGCCCCCTATCCCCATACACTTCATGTGATTACAACTCCTAATTACCTGTTGACCATCCTAATCACTAGTTGACTTTTCTAATTGCATGTTTGATTCCTATTCGTGTGTTTTGCTGTTGTAAGTGTATTTTGACATCCCGGAACATAAATTACCTACGTAATGCATATTACCTACGTAACTAGGTCGGTTGAGTCATTATGATGGTTCGGGAATCATCAGGAGTCGTTACAATAATCCACGGGATCGTTGGGAGTCGGTCCATAACCATGTAAACAAGGATTGGTGATTTGTAGAATCATCGGGTTAATGTACACACGCAAGTCTCGAGTCCCTTGAATTGGTGAACGAATGTGAACGTGTTAGTTATCGTGCATTATGTGTTTATAATCATTATGTGACTTGTCGGTATGTGAATACGTGCTTATATGTGTTAAAATAGTGTTTAACGCACCAAAAACCCAAAATCACCATGCTGTATGTGATTAGAAGCTTTATAGGCGAGTAGGAACTTTATAAGCGATTAGGCCTAATTGCATGAATTTTCAGGCGATTAGACACCCTAATCGCCTATAACAGCTGTGTACTCGCCTGATATGTGCCTAACGACTAGAAACGCCTATAAATACCACCCTTATGCTCCAAAACATCATTTGTGCAACCCTAACTCACCCCAAAGCTATTCCACACCATAAGCAACTTCTGGAACACATATATACCTTAAAATCCATCCTTTCAAGCTTATAAATCATTCTTTAGCAAAATCCAAGGTGTGTTATCCATCCTAAACCTTTGTAAAGTTGTTATAATGATCCCTAAAGGTCCAGACCTGGTTTTATAATGTTCGTGTCTTTGAAAATCCTTAAAAATCAGTTGTTAAACAAGTCTAATCTTTTATCATGTGTTCTATGTGGTGTATTCATGCAAGATATGATTTTTATGATTAAAACATGAGGATTATTGTGTGTTTGATATATTTCTGAGATAAATAGGTTGTTAGCATGATTGTTGATGAGTTTGGAGGTTCATAGTTGTGTATTGTTGATAATAGGCGTTTTGACCCGTTTGAATGATTTTGAAGGATTAAGGATGATATGATGTGTTTTGTTGATTGCATGAGGTTAGGGTTCGTTCTAGAAGCATGTAGGAACAGTAGGAGGTTGTTGTATAACATTGTTATGTGATGAAATCTGGATAATTGCTGTTTAGAGTAAGTTTTGGATGTTGATGTGATGTTTTCATGATAATATTGCCATTTTGGGATATGTTTGCAATTAGGGCTAATAGATTGATGACAAATTAGGGGTTTTTACTTGGGATGGATTGTTTGATGACTGCAGTTTGATATTGGGTGTTTGTACATGTTTCGGATCTGATTTGGATGGTTAAACGCGCGAAATGAGGCTTCATGCTGCAGGGGGCGATTAGGGCATTGTAATCGCCCATATTTCAGGCAATTAGACCCTAATCGCATACATACTGGGGCGAGTAGCCCCCTATCCACATACACTTCATGTGATTACAACTCCTAATTACCTGTTGACCATCCTAATCACTAGTTGACTTTTCTAATTGCATGTTTGATTCCTAATCGTGTGTTTTGCTGTTGTAAGTGTATTTTGACATCCCGGAACATAAATTGACACCTAGGAACATGTTAGGAACCCCGTGACATGTCTAATAACATGATAACACGTGTTCGGACTTGTTTATGCGTTAATTGGACTGTATGCTAGATTTGGTGAACTTTTAGGCGTGTTAAGTGCATAGTTGCGTATGATTACTTGATCTCTTGTTCTTGGCTAACACGTGGGATGTCGGATCACCAATGGGATGTCGGGTCTTGTCTGGTATGGTCTAGTCTTCAGTCAAACATATTTTCAAATGTATAATGGTTATGGTCTGGACACTTGGGGACTAGTTGACCTGCAGGTTAATAGTTCGGGTACTCATATGTATTCAATGATAGGTTGCCGATACTAGGGACTGTCATTTGCATTATCTGTGATTTTGTAGAGGAACGCAATCTAAGGTGAGTTTCACGGCCCCTCTTTCTGTGTTTACATTTTCGGGGGAGAAACATGCTACGTGTTTGTATTTTACTTATCATGTTATTCTAGGGTTATCTTTCGTTACTATGAGATTCGTTGAGTCCCAGTTCATGTGGCCAACAAAGTGATAGTTCGTTTAGCCGGGTATACGGTAGTTCATTAGCCATTAACATGGCAGTCCATTAGCCATGGATACAGTAGTTCGTTAGTCGTGGATGCGGTAGTTCGTTAGCCGTGGTTATGGTAGTTCGTTGGGTGGTTCGTGTGACGTATCGTCATAGTAAGGTTCACACGCCTACCTAGTGTCTTCATATCATTGTAGTAACATGATGGCGTTTTCAAAACTCATGAAACATTTTACATAAAACCTGTGAACTCACCAGCATTATGTGCTGACGTCTTTAGCATGTTTTCTCAGGTCGCTAAGGTAGCAGCAATCGGATTAAGCGCACGGAGTCGCACTTGCGTCTAGGATCATGTTGGATATCAAAACTTTAAACTTACGTTTTATCTTTGTCTGGTTTTGTAAACTTGACCTTGCTTTCGCTGTATTTTGAATCACGGTTTTTGGATTATTGCATGGTTTGTTCTATGTAACTTTTTACATATAGTTGTCGTTTATTGTGACCGTTGACTTGGATCCTGGTGTGTCACACGCCTCGCAGTAAAACCCCGCATGTAGAATTTAAGGGTGTGACAGAATAAAGAGGTTAGAAAAAATAGGAAGAAAAACAATCACCACAATTAGTATCAATTAAAAACTCATAGTGTGACAGTTCAACCAACAATCATATATTAAGACTATTTGGTTAATGTAAATTATATGTAGAAATTATAACAAAGAGACAATGACATACCTGCAACTATTTGTACACTAAGTTGTAAAGTTAAACCACTTAAAAAGTAGCAGATAACCACCATTGCCCTTCCTATCTCAATTGTATTTGCTTGTCATATGTTTGAATTATGCAAGAACCTGGGAAGCTACATCAGAAAATTTTAGAAGGAAATTAAAATAAGATATAGCTATAGGATTCTCTAAAATGTAAACTAAACTCGTCTACATTCAGTTTCATAGTTATCAAAAGCGATCGCCTTGACCGCCTAGGTGACCAATTTCCTACAAGCCATCATATCCCTCTTTTCCCGCCTAGATAAAAAAAAGCCACACTCTGATTTTTAAAAACGTAATTCTCTGACCAATATTATCAACCAATACTTACCAATTTATATAGATATATACAAATCTCAATCAAATCTTTTTTTAATATATTTGATTTTAAAACACTTGTAGATATTGAGTTATTCTTCAACATATAAACACCTCAACTCATTGATTTACCACCAACTGAAGAGTAAACACAAATGACAGCATAGTTTTAATTCTACATTTTGTTTTGAAACAGGTGATGCTTTTAGTTTTGAAACAGTTTCCTCTATACCAACCATTGCAGTGTAAAAAAATATAACATCTAAATCTATGCCAACTAACAAGTGATGCTTTTAGTTTTGAATAAGTTTCCTTCCAAATTTTAGGATTTTATCACTTTTGGCAGTTCTAATCATTTAAAACCCCTATAACATTGTTCATATGGCAGTAAAAGTGTAGAATGTGTAACCTCACGAATTTTTCCATTTATTTTGCATTAAAGTATTTCCCGATCCATGATATAAAGTCTAATTTATTTCTAAGATGCTTTTAGTTTTGAAACAGTTTCCTCTATACCAACCATTGCAGTGTAAAAAAATATAACATCTAAATCTATGCCAACTAACAAGTGATGCTTTTAGTTTTGAATAAGTTTCCTTCCAAATTTTAGGATTTTATCACTTTTGGCAGTTCTAATCATTTAAAACCCCTATAACATTGTTCATATGGCAGTAAAAGTGTAGAATGTGTAACCTCACGAATTTTTCCATTTATTTTGCATTAAAGTATTTCCCGATCCATGATATAAAGTCTAATTTATTTCTAAGTATTCTTATCTTTATCCGTGCACTCTATTTTTCTAAGTTCCTTTTATCATTGTACTTGAAAAAAAAAAATCTTCAATCATGACATATGTCCTATCCTAATTCTATTTATAAAATCGTCATTTTATAAGACGGCGTTTTTTTTTATTTTCTAATTCAAACTAATGATTTTTTTTTTTTAAAATAAAGCCTTGAGTCAAATAGTCAAAGTCCTGGTCAAAGTCCTAGTCAAAGTCTTAGTCAAACAGTCAAAGTCCTAGTCAAATAGTCAATTCATCATAAAACCTTACTTTATGGTGTTGACCAATTTTAATGGCTAATTGAATCCAAAACTAGTATAAAAAACCCACCTATGAACCATTACACTTGCCAGCTCTAAATCGATTGTTTCAATCCGATTAAACTTTCCCTCATACTTTTCTTCTATAGTCTATTACTTCTACAATTGAAGCTTTGATTATAAGCTCTTGTAATTGGCAACTTTGGGGCTACACATATTTTTTTCTCGAGACTTAATACTTTGCTAAGGTGAGTTTACGTAACCATGTTTATGCAATTCTTTATACTTGCAACATTACACTTAAGCAATTCTACATGCATGTCTAGTTGTAAACTTTAATGCCTCATGATTTAGGCAACAACAACAGTTTCAACATTACATAATCATTAGCTATGGCAAGCCGGCGATACTCAATAATAGATCTATTGGATTGACAATCCCACCTGGATACGTGTACCTCCTACATAGGTAGCGTGGGTGATTGTTATCGTTCCAACATATTATTAAGGTGAACCGTGGATGACGGAATGGACCTAAACTAGTCGGAGGTTTGATTATGTCGATTCAACATTTCATGTTTATTCATGTAGACTTAAACTTACGATAGACATATGAATTGCTAAACTTTTATATTTAAACTTAATTGCTTGACATGGCTTATGTATTCTCACCAACTTTTAGTTGACCCCCCCCCCCCCCCATTTTTTCCAAACTCAACAGGAAATATTGTTGCTTGAAGTCTAGAGCTAGCATGAGGAGATATTTGAAGTTTTAAGATTGTTTGATTATTTGATGTAGACTTTAATGTAATTCAATATTGTAAAGAAATAAAGGATTATTTAAACTTATGTACTACCATGAGCTACTGAACAATCATCAATACGTGACATCCCGATGTTTCCGCCATCGGTTGGGGTGTTACAGATTGGTATCAGAGCCTTGGTTATAGGGAATTAGGTTATTAGAAAATAATCTAGACTATAACCTTAGGGATTTAAAACAGTACTTGCTTCTCTTACTTGTAACCCTAATTGCTTCCTTAATCTTATCCCTATCCTATACCTTATACAAGCCTTACAAGTAACTACTCTTATTCGTCGGTTGCAATCCTAATCCACCATTAGATTAATAGGACAAAATCCTCAGGTTTAGCCTGAACCACCTTGAGATCTCGTCGAAGTTCTAGATTTTGATATCGAACACGTGCAATCTGGAAGGGTGAACGCCTGTATTCTGAGTCTTTTGTCTAGGCTGGCATTGCGCATATATCCCAATCAGACGAGGGACCCGGATGCCTACCTGGGAATTCTCGGGATGAGTATTCACTTATAGGCTAAAGCATGTCTTCATTATGTTATTAGAATCTAGAATCTTTGATAAGTAAACGTTTTCGTTTATTCGTTTTAATTAATGAATAAATGATTACACTCACTTTCCTTAAACTAAGCTCTAAAATCTCAAAAGTTTACAGCTTAAATCAATCTCATTTCATAACCATCTATGGATTTCACAATCACACTTCACCTTACCATCTTAGCCACTTTTTAAATATTCAACACCCTACCCAAATCATATTATTTCATTTCTCCACATGTTACTTATTTTAAAAAAAAGAACTATAACCTCATACCTTAGCACAAACTAAAGATTTCTAAATCTTGTTGTATTTTCATTACCTAGTAACTTTACAAAGTACATATTTTTTTTGTCAAAAGATGTCCTCGAACTTAAATTCATTTTTTTTATTAACGTAACAAACGATTTTCTATATAATGCTTTAAACTATTAAAAATCACTAATAGAACCTTGATCTTCAAAACCTAATGTCATGTTTGAAATCTCCAACTAACGGTAATATTTTAATCAAAGCCGACTTAGCTTGTACTATTTAACAACTTTTGCTTTATGTACAAAACCAATTTTGAAAATAATTTTTTTTTAATCCATAGGAATAATATCTAGTCTCTAAATTCTCCATCGACACTCACTCATTTTCAACTTGTTCAAATTTTTACAATATTTGGCATATACCACAATCATGTTTTCTTATACACTTGATTATAATCTTTAATCCAAACCCCACAAGTTACACTGCTACATAATCTCCTTACTATAAAATAAACTCCTTATCAACCATCTTCACATTCACTATCTCTCGCAACCTTGATTCTGTTTCGAGATTTTTCATCATTTCCCCAAGAACTAAATTCATATCCTTCACCTTCTCAAACATGAGCTAGTTACCCATGATAACCAAACTATTGAAACTTGATTGTGTGTTGCATCAAACATAATCCTTAGTTATACATGAGGATTCGACTATCTACCATATTTGAACATTTGAAACTAGAATTCATGGAATATAAACTATTTACTATAGACACACCTAGAGTCATTAACCTTGTCTAGGGCAACTCTATTACAACTCACATGCTATACTTGATACTTGATTGCTTACATGTACATATTATCAATTTGCAATTTATGTGTGTGTGTAAATTGGTACACTTAATCAAACAACTGATAGAGGATGAAGTACTTGCTCAACAGTTAGTAGAGTACCAAATAACCTACTCAACGATTGGTAGAGGTCGTCATGCTTGCTCAACAGTCAGTAGAGGCCCTACAACCTGCTCAACGACTGGTAGAGGCTATCGTACCTGCTCAACAATCGGTAGAGGTTCTTACTCACTGACTGGTAGAAGTCTTTTTCCTGCTCAACAGTTGGACTTACTTTTGGATACATTGTATACAATTTAATCACAAGGTTATTTTGCATTACTTACATGTGTGTTTAGAGTCATAGAAGGACACAAGACCCTAATGTAAGGTAAATTGGTGATTGCGGTCCGGAACGTAATCATGAATTTACAGGTACGTTAAGGTGGTGTGAAATTCTATCAAGGTTTTCGGTAGAGAAACTAATTATAAACTCTAGTTACCTAGTAGTTCATTTAGCCTTTCTATAGTCCATTAACTCATGCATTTCTCTTAGGATTTCTAAAACTTAAGATTCTTATTCACCTTGCGATTCCAAGACACACCTAATCCTACCCATAAAACTCACAGATAACAAACCTCTTATCCAAATTATTCGAAAGCAGATTATTCTATAAATTCATGTCGTGCCTTAACCCAAAATTTTCAAAACCACGGCTGCCTTAATTTCTACCCAACCATCCTCAAACCTGTGTTTTTAAATAACTTCGGGACGAAGTTTCCAAAAGTAAGGGAGACTGTAACCTCACGAATTTTTCTATTTATTTTGCATTAAAGTATTTCCCGATCCATGATATAAAGTCTAATTTATTTCTAAGTATTCTTATCTTTATCCGTGCACTCTATTTTTCTAAGTTCCTTTTATCATTGTACTTGAAAAAAAAATCTTCAATCATGACATATGTCCTATCCTAATTCTATTTATAAAATTGTCATTTTATAAGACGGTGTTTTTTTATATTTTCTAATTCAAACTAATGATTTTTTTTTATTTTTTTAAATAAAGCCTTGAGTCAAATAGTCAAAGTCCTAGTCAAAGTCTTAGTCAAACAGTCAAAGTCCTGGTCAAATAGTCAATTCATCATAAAACCTTACTTTATGGTGTTGACCAATTTTAATGGCTAATTGAATCCAAAACTAGTATAAAAACCCACCTATGAACCATTACACTTGCCAGCTCTAAATCGATTGTTTCAATCCGATTAAACTTTCCCTCATACTTTTCTTCTATAGTCTATTACTTCTACAATTGAAGCTTTGATTATAAGCTCTTGTAATTGGCAACTTTGGGGCTACACATATTTTTTTCTCCAGACTTAATACTTTGCTAAGGTGAGTTTACGTAACCATGTTTATGCAATTCTTTATACTTGCAACATTACACTTAAGCAATTCTACATGCATGTCTAGTTGTAAACTTTAATGCCTCATGATTTAGACAACAACAATAGTTTCAACGAGTTTCAACATTACATAATCATTAGCTATGGCCAAGCCGGCGATACTCAATAATAGATCTATTGGATTGACAATCCCACCTGGATACGTGTACCTCCTACATAGGTAGCGTGGGTGATTGTTATCGTTCCAACATATTATTAAGGTGAACTGTGGATGACGGGATGGACCTAAACTAGTCGGAGGTTTGATTATGTCGATTCAACATTTCATGTTTATTCATGTAGACTTAAACTTACGATAGACATATGAATTGCTAAACTTTTATATTTAAACTTAATTGCTTGACATGGCTTATGTATTCTCACCAACTTTTAGTTGACCCCCCCCCCCCCATTTTTTCCAAACTCAACAGGAAATATTGATGCTTGAAGTCTAGAGCTAGCATGAGGAGATATTTGAAGTTTTAAGCTTGTTTGATTTTTTGATGTAGACTTTAATGTAATTCAATATTGTAAAGAAATAAAGGATTATTTAAACTTATGTACTACCATGAGCTACTGAACAATCATCAATACGTGACATCCCGATGTTTCCGCCATCGGTTGGGGTGTTACAGAATGGGAGGCTCATACAGGTTAGGTTAACATATAAAAACAGTATTTTAATATGGGTGGGTCTTGTTGGTTGGTCAGGTTGACCTACAAACACTTTTCGACCAATTAGAGTTGACTTGTTCTAACCTTACAAAACCAAATATGGGATGTTGAAACCAACAGGCTTGAATACATCAGCTAGAGAATATGTCAGCTAGACATGGTTCAAACTCACATTCGCTTTAGAGCTCTTCATCCTACAACACACAAAAAAAGTCATTCACAAATTAAAAAAAAAATTATATGCAAGTCAAATGTGGATCATTTGTCCAAACACTAGGTCACTACTACGCTTGTCTGGTGTCTGTCATCATGAACCTGGTGTTCTTTGGTGGATCGTTTTACAGGCCCATGTCCAAGAATTCAAAATCATCAATTAATAGTTGATTCTAATATAAATCCATCTGTAAATTTTAGAAAAAAATGGCGAATTGATAAATTTAACATTCCATAAACCTTTGTTTTACTAACATGAGGTCGATTTCTTTTGGGCAGAACCGTCATAAGACCATCAGCTTATCAGTGTTGTTAGCCACCCTAATATGTATCGGTTAATGACACCTAATGAAGTTCAACTTCAATTAACCAAGTTAATATGCAAAAATAGTGAACCAGTTATCATTGTACAAGAAGTAAAAGCAGGTCTCCCCAACCTGTACCAACCAAGCGTAGTGTAGCTTGAGATCCAATATAGCCATCCCTTAAGGATACCATAACATAAGTACTCCTTTTTTCGTGTCATGAGAACCTCAAAGAACAATATTGCAAAATTGGGGCAAGTTGTTCTTTTAAGATATGATCAGTTTTTGCCTATTAATACATTCAAAGTTAAACATGTCTGAATATTAAATCAACTTCCGCCTACAAAAAGGACTATCAAATGTTAATTAATGGGATCCTACCATATATGTCTCGGACCATCTTTTTGCAGTTTTGTAGATTGTTTTGCAGACGACAACTGTTTTCATCATTCTCCAACACCTACACAAAAACAAAACAAAAGAAAATCACTTATAAAACATACATCTTAATAAAAAAGAGGATCCGGTCATTGGTCACTAACCACATTATCGTAGTAAAAAATTAATCACTTACACCATTACTTTTGAGTCAGAACTTGATGCAAAAGCACAAGAAGATTGCTATATTACTTCTATTGACATAATTATTACTTTGAATGATCATGCTTGCTAAATATTTGGTTCTGAAATATATCTAACGTTCTCAAAATCTTTAGAAGCTTTCACAGGACAAAAAAGATAATTTAAAAGAACCCTTAAAAAGTAATAAATAGAAGTGTGACACCCGGCATGTTCGGCTTAAACATATTAGTAACATCTAAGTCTACCTTAGCGAGAAACGTTTATAAACAAACTTAACTGGATTAGTTGAGTCGGGTCAAGTTAGGATTGTCCAGGGTACAATGATCTGGAGGATCATTGGGAGTCACTTTGGTAATACACTAGTACCGGGTTCCGTTGTTGGTGACATTACATGAACTAATTAAGTATATGTGTAGATTATGGGTCGTGTGGTGGATTATATACATAGATGTGTTTAAATGATGTGTAAATGATTATCTGTGCTTAAATGTGTTAAATATAGACTAAGGATGCATGCTTATGTGTTAAGATGTGTTAGAATGCGTTAAACACGACAAACTGGAAAACTAGTTAAAAAGGGATTCTGGTTCGACCACTTCGAGTGGTCGAAGGAGAAGAAAAGTGTCTGGTTCGACCCATGTAAGTGGGTGAACCAGGGAAGTGGAATTTAAGGAATTCCCTTCGACCAAACAGGTCTCATTCGACCCTGTGAAAGGGGCGAAGGAGACCACCTTCGACCAATGAATTGGGGCGAAGGAGGATTAGTATAAATACCAACCTTTGTCATTTTTCATCATTTCACAAACCCTAACCGTCCCAAAACGCTCTCAAACGATCTTAAACACTAAGGAAGGAGTTTTCGCTCTTCTTTTTCATAATCTAACCCATCTACAACATCTAAACAAGAATCCAAGGTGTGTTCATAATCCTAAATCTTTTAAAAGCATTTTGATTCGTTTTCATCTAACCCTAATTATCCGGATCTGTTCTAAGGGTGTTTTTATGATTAAAAACCTTTTAAACATCTTTCTAAATCAAAACATGATCATTTAACATAGGTTTCATAATGAATAACATGTGTAAATTGTGTGTTATGTGGTGTTATGTGTTTTTCACTGATTTGCTGCTATATCTATGATAGAAACATGATATAGGATTGTTGTTAATGGGGGGAATATTGTTGTCTAGGGTTAGGAATGGATATAATCTTATTTGGGGGTTTTATTGGATTAATACTTAATGTATGAATATTTATAATTAATAGAATGAATAAGAAAGATCTGATAATCGACAAACTGAGTATTTTAAGCTAAACATGAATCGATTTCAAAAGTTTCCAAATTGGGTAAATAACTCATGCATGAAAGTGATGTTTCCATAATCTTTAACATTTTGGGAAAGGGCTGAAACGGACGTATTATCGGGGGAAATCGATGGGGTTTTGTAGGGATAAGTTATCCATGCTTGACTGCTGTGTTTAATGATGTTTCGGGTCGTTTTGAATGTGTTTGAAGTGTTTTTAGTAAAAACTATGCAACAGGGGCGAACCTGGCCTCCTTCGACCAGTCGATGGTGCGAAGGAGGGATCAAGGGTCGAACCTGGGTTTTTATTTGGACGAATGAGATAAAACGGGCGAAGGAAGCATCAAACGGTCGAACGAGATGTAAAAAGGTGAGAAGGAGACAAAAAGGTCCGAAGGAGACAAAAAGGTGCGAAGGAGACTTAAAACTGACTGGTTCGACCGTTCTGATGCAAAAATGAGCTTTTTGATACAAACTAAGTGTTTTATGCTTGAACCTTGTGTGTAATCTATGTGTACTTGATTAGTTAGGGTAATGGGTCACCAACGGGATGTCGGGTCGGTCTAGTGTGTCGGTTAAACATTTAAACACGTCTTAAAACATACTTGGTTATGATCTGGACAATCGGGGACTAGATAACCTTATGGTTATTAGTCGGAATACTTATGTGAACATTTTGATAGATCTCCGGTAGAGGGATTATCAAGGACTAAACATCTTTACTTATATTTGAAGAACGCTACTTGAGGTGAGTTCACGGCCCCACTTTTACTACTTTAACTCTTGGGGGAGAAAACATGCGCTAAACGGTTTTGGTAACATATGTCATACTATGGTTTTAACTTTATATTGCTATACGATCTTTTGGAAAGTCCCGGGGGAAACCATGAATGTGCGGGGTTGCACAATGGGGGAAATGTGGATAGATCTATTGGGCGTGACGTGCCCCCCTCGTCGGCTTGGAGGGCCGGGCGGGTGCATATTGTCTCGAACAGGTACATTGGTATCATGCTGAACATACGGGCTGCTTAAACATGCTGAACTTTGCTAAACGTGTCTAGTAATGGTTTCCAATCGTAGTAGTAATGAAACATACGCCTAGCTAGCGTACTTGGTAACATTGATATAGTATGGACATGGTAACACTTTGGTAACATTTTTGAACAAACCTGTGAACTCACCAGCATTATATGCTGACATCTTTTTGGCATGTTTTTCTCAGGTCACTAAGGTAGCAATGAACGGAACTAGGCGCACGGGTCTGCATTGGCGTCTAGATTTAGTGCACATTTTGTAATAAAAGTATTTTGAACAACTTTTGAGAAGATAGCATAGTTGATTAAATGCTACTGAAACGCTTCCGCTGGTTAAATAAATGGTTATGTCTGTTTACGTTTTTCATATAGAGTTGTTTATTGTGATCGTTGACTTGGATCCTGGTTTGTCATGCGCCTCGCGGTAAAACCCCGGAAGTGGAAATTTGAGGGTGTGACAGATTGGTATCAGAGCCAATGGTTATAGTGAACTAGGACTGCATGTAGAGTCTGGTCTATAGCCGAGTCGCACACACTAGACGGTCACATACTTTGGGTCTATTAATGGGGTATGTACTAACGTTGTCGGGGTGTCCTTACATCATCATCATGCTTCTCCGTTACATCATCCGTTTTTATTTGGGTTCTTACCTACTCTTGTCTTCTTCTTCTGGACTGAAGGAGGAGGGGTTGATTTGTTGGTTCTAGCACACACATGCCTTCTTACACTTGCACCTATTGCCACATAGGCGACAAGGTTCGGTGACTAGGGTCTAGATTAGGGGTACATTTGGAGGACCATGTAGAGCAGTTTATCATTTCGGGTGCACACGAAATAATAAACTGGAATGCATGAAAATCCTGATGGACTTCGAGTTTGGATGTATAGTCCTGAATTTGTCCCTAGGTTAACTCTTGTAAATTTCTAGTGGTTGACACTGGAAGTGAATCTGAATCCCTCGATTTCTTGATTTGTTAGATCATGTCTGGTGCTCGCGGTGGTGGACGTCGTGGTGGCGGCGGTGGTCGTGGGAACATCAACATGACCCACGCTGAACTGAACAACTTGCTCCAGCAGCAAGTGAACATGGCTATGGCTAATTTCCAGGCTGGAATTAATGCCATGGGTGGTGAGTTGATTTCTGTCGACCTTGCCTCATTTTTGGGTTTCGTGTCGTTTCGTTTGTGTTTTACTCGTGTACCGTGTTACAGGTGTTGGTGCCAATCCACCCCCACCTCAGTGCTCTTATAAGAAGTTTAGGGACTGTCAGCCCCATAACTTCGCTGGAACTGAGGGAGCGGTGGGACTGCTCCGATGGCTGGAGAAGGTGGAATCTGTGTTTGTTATGTGTAACTGTCCTACTGGGGACCGAGTGAAGTATGCTACTGCGACATTTGAGGGGCCTGCATTGTCGTGGTGGAATGCTACTACTCAGAACGTGGGATTGGGGGAGGCTATTGCTATGCCTTGGGCGGAGTTTGTGCAGCTTTTGACAGGTGAGTACTGTCCGAGAGAGGAGATACAGAAGTTGGAGCATGAAGTCTGGAGTTACAAGATGGTGGGGTCGGAGATTGAGGAATATACTGTGAGGAGGAACGAGCTGGCGGTGTTGTGTCCTGACTTACACACACCCGAATACAGGAGGATCGAGCACTATGTGTCTGGACTGGTGCCCGAGATTGCTGGGTTGGTGGCTGCTGGGAATCTTCCCACTATTGCTGAAGTTGTCCGATCAGCTCATCGGATGACTAACCTGAAGGTGGCGGAAGGCGTTTTGCCACCCAAGGGTGCTACTGTGAAAGCTGCTGAGGGGAACAAGAGGAAGTGGGAGAGTGTGGGGAAGAGTGTAGTTCCAGCTCAGCCGGCGAAGAAGTTTGATACATCTGGGTCTTCTTCTAGGTCGAAGACGAATGGGTATGTTGGGAAGCATCCCAAGTGCAACAAGTGTGGTTTTCATCATTCTGGAAGTTGTGATAGGGCTCGTTGTCATCGGTGCCATCAGTTGGGGCACCATGCTAAGGATTGCAAGGTGGCGCTCACCCCAACTCAGACTCCTGCGGCTGCTCCTGCTCCTGCTCCTGCTGCTCAGGGGACTCAGGGGAGGCAGGGGTGTTATAACTGTGGTGACACGGGACATTTCAAGCGTGACTGTCCCAAACTGAAGCAGGGCGATAATGGGAGGGGCGGAAATGGTAACGGGAACAATGGCGGCGGAGGCAGGACTGCACGTGCTTTCGTCATTGGATCTGCAGAGGCTAGGCATGATCCAGACACAGTTACCGCTACGTTACTTCTTAATGATCGCTATGTTTCTGTCTTGTTTGATTCTGGTGCCGATAAGAGTTTCGTATCTTTGGATATTAGTCGATTGCTAGATATAGTACCCACACCTTTAGAGGCTAAGTACTTAATAGAATTGGCTGATGGTAAGAAAATTGAAGCGACACACACCCTTAGGGAATGTCGCTTGGAACTGTCGGGTTTGTCTTTCCCCATTGACCTTATGCCGGTACCTCTGTGTAGTTTTGATGTCGTGGTTGGCATGGATTGGTTATCGTTGTATCGCGCGGAGATCGTTTGTTTTGACAAGGTTATTCGGATCCCTCTCCCTGATGGAGAGATTCTTTCGGTTCGTGGCGAGAAAAGCGGTGCTCCGCTGAGTATCATTTCTAGCATGAAAGCCTGTAAGTATCTTCGGAAGGGCTGTTTGGCCATTCTGGCACTTGTTAACGTTTCTACTGACGATGAGATGAAGATCGAGGATATCCCAGTGGTTCGTGACTTCTCTTATGTGTTTCCTGATGATTTACCTGGTCTTGCTCCCCATCGTCAGGTTGAGTTTGGTATTGATCTCACTCCGGGCGCAGCTCATATTGCCCGAGCTCCATATCGTCTTGCACCTCCCGAGATGCAAGAGTTGTCCAGCCAGTTACAGGAACTCTTGGAAAACGGTTTCATTCGACCGAGTTCTTCCCCCTGGGGAGCTCCTATTTTGTTTGTGAAGAAGAAGGACGGAAGTCTTCGTATGTGTATCGATTATCGCGAGCTGAACAAAGTGACCATCAAGAATCGTTATCCTCTTCCTCGCATTGATGATCTCTTTGACCAGCTTCAGGGCTCTAGCTAGCTACTATTCGAAGATTGATTTGCGGTCCGGTTATCACCAGTTGCGCGTCAGGGAAGCAGACATTCAGAAGACTGCTTTTCGCACTCGTTATGGCCATTTTGAGTTCTTGGTCATGCCTTTTGGTCTCACTAACGCACCGGCGGTGTTCATGGATTTGATGAACCGCGTTTACAAGCCTTACCTTGATAAGTTCGTCATCGTGTTCATTGACGATATTCTGATTTACTCCAAGAACAAGGCGGATCATGAGGAACATCTGCGGTTGGTCTTGGAACTTTTGAGACAGGAGCAGTTGTATGCTAAGTTCTCGAAGTGTGATTTTTGGTTGCGTGAAGTTCAATTCCTAGGACATGTGGTGAATGAACTGGGAATTCATGTCGATCCGGCTAAGATCGAAGCTATTAAAGACTGGGAAGCACCAAAGACGCCATCTGAGGTGCGGCAATTCCTAGGTCTTGCGGGTTATTATCGTCGTTTCATTGAGGGATTTTCGAAGATCGCTCAACCCCTCACTTCTCTTACCCAGAAGGACCGAAAGTTCGACTAGGATGAACCACAAGAATCAGCATTTCAGATGCTGAAGCTTAAACTTTGTTCTGCACCTATCTTATCCTTGCCGGAAGGCACTGATGATTTCGTTGTGTACTGTGATGCTTCTATTCGTGGTCTCGGTTGCGTGTTGATGCAGCGCGGGAAGGTTATTGCTTATGCTTCTCGCCAACTCAAAGTTCATGAGAAGAATTACACTACTCATGACTTGGAACTGGGTGCGGTGGTCTTTGCGTTGAAAATCTGGAGACATTACTTGTACGGTACCAAGTGTGAAGTATATACCGATCACAAGAGTCTTCAGCATATTTTCGACCAGAAGGTCATGCGGCAGCGTCGCTGGGTTGAACTCCTGAACGATTATGACTGTGCCATCAAATACCATCCTGGCAAAGCGAACGTTGTGGCGGACGCCTTGAGCAGGAAGGAGTCTGCGAACCCTCGCCGTGTTCGAGCCTTACAGCTCACCATTCATTCGTCGTTGCCTGACCGAATCCGTTCTGCACAGTTGGAAGCCTTGAAGGAGGAAAACCTTAAGGCTGAAACGATGCACGGTGCTGACAAGCATCTAGAGCTCAGGACTGATGGCTTACACTATTTCGCGGGACGTGTTTGGGTCCCATTGTTCGGGGGATTGCGCGAGCTTGTTCTGGATGAAGCTCACAAATCCCGGTATTCTATTCACCCTGGCTCCGATAAGATGTATCAGGACTTGAAGATACTTTATTGGTGGCCGAACATGAAAGCTGACATAGCTTCTTACGTCAGCAAATGTTTGACTTGTGCTAAAGTCAAGGTGGAGTATCAGAGGCCGTCTGGTTTCCTACAACAACCAGAGGTTCCAGAATGGAAGTGGGAACGAATCACGATGGATTTTGTCACCAAGCTGCCAAGGTCACCTAGTGGTTACGATATGATTTGGGTGATTGTTGACCGGCTGACAAAATCGGCACGTTTTATACCTATTAAGGAAACCGATGGACTCGAGCGGTTAGCTTGACTTTACCTTAAGGAGGTGGTTGCTCGGCATGGGGTGCCTGTTTCTATTATCTCGGATCGTGATTCTCGTTTCGCTTCGCGTTTCTGGAAGGCTCTGCACAAGGCTTTAGGTACTCAGTTGGATATGAGTATGGCTTATCATCCGCAAACTGATGGACAGAGTGAGCGGACGATTCAAACCTTGGAAGACATGCTTCGAGCGTGTGTTATCGATTTTGGCAAAAGTTGGGAGATCCACCTGCCGTTAGTGGAGTTCTCCTACAACAACAGCTATCACTCTAGCATCAAGGCAGCTCCGTTCGAGGCTTTTTACGGACGGAAATGTCGATCACCACTTTGTTGGGCCGAGGTGGGCGAGAGTCAGCTCACTGGTCCGGCCCGTGTACGAAACTTCGGAGAAAATCGTACAGATCCGTCAACGTTTGGCTGCTGCACGGGATCGTCAGAAGAGTTATGCCGATCGACGTCGAAAACCTTTAGAGTTCCAAGTTGGGGACAAGGTACTTCTGAAAGTTTCACCATGGAAGGGCGTCATACGCTTTGGAAAGCGTGGCAAGCTTAACCCTCGTTATGTCAGACCGTTCGCAATCTTGGATCGGATTGGACCGGTGGCATACAGACTTGACTTACCGGCGGAGCTCGGTAGTGTACACAACGTCTTCCATGTGTCTAACTTGAAGAAGTGTTTGGCTGATGAATCTCTCATTGTACCACTGGAAGAGATCAAGGTTGATGATCGTCTTCGCATTGTGGAGGAACCTGTCGAGATTCTCGACTACAAGATTCGTAGCCTTCGTCGGAGTAAAATCCGCATCGTTAAAGTCCGTTGGAACTCAAACCGTGGACTGGAGTTCACATGGGAACGGGAGGATCAGATGAAATCTAAGTATCCTCATCTTTTTCCGAAGCGCGCGTTTGAATCGAGGCATGTTACTGCTGAAGCGGAATGAATCTCGGGTCGAGATTCCTTTCAACGTGGGGATGATGTGACATCCGATAAGTTTCTTTTCATTTTGTTCTTTTCATTTCTTTCTTTTTGGGCTTTGCACAATTTTCGGGACGAAAATTCTTTCAACGTGGGGATGATGTGACACCCGGCATGTTCGGCTTAAACATATTAGTAACATCTAAGTCTACCTTAGCGAGAAACGTTTATAAACAAACTTAACTGGATTAGTTGAGTCGGGTCAAGTTAGGATTGTCCAGGGTACAATGATCTGGAAGATCATTGGGAGTCACTTTTGTAATACACTAGTACCGGGTTCCGTTGTTGGTGACATTACATGAACTAATTAAGTATATGTGTAGATTATGGGTCGTGTGGTGGATTATATACATAGATGTGTTTAAATGATGTGTAAATGATTATCTGTGCTTAAATGTGTTAAATATAGACTAAGGATGCATGCTTATGTGTTAAGATGTGTTAGAATGTGTTAAACACGACAAACTGGAAAACTAGTTAAAAAGGGATTCTGGTTCGACCACTTCGAGTGGTCGAAGGAGAAGAAAAGTGTCTTGTTCGACCCATGTAAGTGGGCGAACCAGGGAAGTGGAATTTAAGGAATTCCCTTCGACCAAACAGGTCTCATTCGACCCTGTGAAAGGGGCGAAGGAGACCACCTTCGACCAATGAATTGGGGCGAAGGAGGATTAGTATAAATACCAACCTTTGTCATTTTTCATCATTTCACAAACCCTAACCGTCCCAAAACGCTCTCAAACGATCTTAAACACTAAGGAAGGAGTTTTTGCTCTTCTTTCTCATAATCTAACCCATCTACAACATCTAAACAAGAATCCAAGGTGTGTTCATAATCCTAAATCTTTTAAAAGCATTTTGATTCGTTTTCATCTAACCCTAATTGTCCGGATTTGTTCTAAGGGTGTTTTTATGATTAAAAACCTTTTAAACATCTTTCTAAATCAAAACATGATCATTTAACATAGGTTTCATAATGAATAACATGTGTAAATTGTGTGTTATGTGGTGTTATGTGTTTTTCACTGATTTGCTGCTATTACTATGACAGAAACATGATATAGGATTGTTGTTAATGGGGGGAATATTGTTGTCTAGGGTTAGGAATGGATATAATCTTATTTGGGGGTTTTATTGGATTAATACTTGATGTATGAATATTTATGATTAATAGAATGAATAAGAAAGATTGGATAATCGACAAACTGAGTATTTTAAGCTAAACATGAATCGATTTCAAAAGTTTCCAAATTGGGTAAATACCTCATGCATGAAAGTGATGTTTCCATAATCTTTACCATTTTGGGAAAGGGCTGAAACGGACGTATTATCGGGGGAAATCGATGGGGTTTTGTAGGGATAAGTTATCCATGCTTGACTGCTGTGTTTAATGATGTTTCGGGTCGTTTTGAATGTGTTTGAAGTGTTTTTAGGAAAAACTATGCAACAGGGGCGAACCTGGCCTCCTTCGACCAGTCGATGGTGCGAAGGAGGGATCCAGGGTCGAACCTGGGTTTTTATTTGGACGAATGAGATAAAACGGGCGAAGGAAGCATCAAACGGTCGAACGAGATGTAAAAAGGTGCGAAGGAGACAAAAAGGTGCGAAGGAGACAAAAAGGTGCGAAGGAGACTTAAAACTGACTGGTTCGACCGTTCTGATGCAGAAATGAGATTTTTGATACAAACTAAGTGTTTTATGCTTGAACCTTGTGTGTAATCTATGTGTACTTGATTAGTTAGGGTAATGGGTCACCAACGGGATGTCGGGTCGGTCTAGTGTGTCGGTTAAACATTTAAACACGTCTTAAAACATACTTGGTTATGATCTGGACAATCGGGGATTAGATAACCTTATGGTTATTAGTCGGAATACTTATGTGAACATTTTGATAGATCTCCGGTAGAGGGATTATCAAGGACTAAACATCTTTACTTATATTTGAAGAACGCTACTTGAGGTGAGTTCACGGCCCCACTTTTACTGCTTTAACTCTTGGGGGAGAAAACATGCGCTAAACGGTTTTGGTAACATATGTCATACTATGGTTTTAACTTTATATTGCTATACGATCTTTTGGAAAGTCCCGGGGGAAACCATGAATGTGCGGGGTTGCACAACGGGGGAAATGTGGATAGATCTATTGGGCGTGACCTGCCCCACTCGTCGGCTTGGAGGGCCGGGCGGGTGCATATTGTCTCGAACAGGTACATTGGTATCATGCTGAACATACGGGCTGCTTAAACATGCTGAACTTTGCTAAACGTGTCTAGTAATGGTTTCCAATCGTAGTAGTAATGAAACATACGCCTAGATAGCGTACTTGGTAACATTGATATAGTATGGACATGGTAACACTTTGGTAACATTTTTGAACAAACTTGTGAACTCACCAGCATTATATGCTGACATCTTTTTGGCATGTTTTTCTCAGGTCGCTAAGGTAGCAATGAACGGAACTAGGCGCACGGGTCTGCATTGGCGTCTAGATTTAGTGCACATTTTGTAATAAAAGTATTTTGAACAACTTTTGAGAAGATAGCATAGTTGATTAAATGCTACTGAAACGCTTCCGCTGGTTAAATTAATGGCTATGTCTGTTTACGTTTTTCATATAGAATTGTTTATTGTGATCGTTGACTTGGATCCTGGTTTGTCATGCGCCTCGCAGTAAAACCTCGCAAGTGGAAATTTGAGGGTGTGACAAGAAGCCTTTCATGTTGATTTTATTTTTTAGAAATCATTTTCCACAAATAGATGTCTCTCAAAGTATCGCAAACGAATACCATTGTTCCCTATTGTACTTGCAAGAGCATGTTGGACTTTCATTAAGTTTTTATGCATACCTCTTTGTCAATGAGATCAATTAAGAGTCACACGACAATCAAAATCACCTTCTCACAGCTCCTTCCAGAAGCCACTAACAACAAAAAAAAATCACAAAACTTACTAAACATAAAATCAGATAATTACGTAATATTTTTATCTATTCATGAATATGTTTTTTCAGTTCATGAAAGCATTACGTAATTATGTGTTTTTCATTACGTAATTAGGAAGAATAGATTACGTAATTATGTCACTCAAAATATATGTCTTTATCATTCATTACGCAATTAGTTTTATATATAACTGTATTATACATTACGTAATTATTATTACGTAATTTTCATTACCTAATTATGATGTACTTCGCACGCTTTTGTTACTTTTTACGATAATCGCCCCCTATATATATATATATATATATATATATATATATATATATATATATAAGGGGAAAGTTAATTTGAGAACACATATTTCGTGTGAACCGTGGGAACGGCATCTTAAGCCATTCAAATTAAAAAAAAAATTATACTTATCTTTATTACTAAAATACAATCTCAAAAACACAATTTACGCGTAAAAATTAAAAAAAATACGGAAATAAATTGCTTTTACACATGTGTAAATTTATTGTTTATACATGTGTAAACTGTTTCATTTACATATTTGTAAAAAGTGAATTTGAAAGTGTTTTGGCAAGAAAAGATGAGTTATTTGTAAACAAAATTCATTTATTGATGTTGTATTTTGATTATAATGAGGTTTGTATTAAAAAATTTGATTTTGGTTGATTTTTTTACTTGTTCTCACAATATTTAGAGTTCTCAAGATGACCCTCATCTATACTATATTAATAAGCGTATTGCATGGGCAAGATGGTAATTTACAAAATATCTTAAACTTTCAATATGTACAAATTGTAAAGCATAAAATACAATACTAAAAGCATTAAATTCACAACCCTAATTCAATCACCCTCAATATCTATCCATGTCCAGGAGGGGGAGATTCAAAATTCAAAATCTACTTGCCCCTCATACTCTGTCAAGAAACTATCGATTGAATCAAAACCCTAACATCCCCAAAACCTTCAATTGAATTTGAACCCTAGAATAACTGGTATTGTTCAGATCTGATTGTTTTTTATTCATAAGTGCGACTAATGAGATCTAGCCAAGATGGTGAGGTTTTTGCAAAATAATCATTTTTTTCATATCTGAGTACATTTTGGTTAGTTATCTCATATCTACCGTTGGTGTTAACATTTTTATTTGTTTAAGTTATTAAGGATGATTGTGTTATTGTGTATATAAAGACGGAGGGCTGAAGACCGATGAAGACGGAGAGCGGTGAGTCGAAGTAAGAGGCGTTGATTCTCCTGCAGAATAAGTTGATTACGCCATTCAAGTTGTTAAAAACCCATAGTAGAAACCCTAAAATCCATTTCCACTGCTCATCTTCATATGACAATTGTAAGTTTCTGTTATTTAATCGGATTTATATACTTTTTGCTTCTACTATTAAATGGTTAACTAATACAGTAATTAAAAATAAAGGAAGGTGACGTTTGACTTATGTGAATGTGGTGATTGAAAATAACCATGGTGTGAACTCAAGGTTATTTGGATCTAAAGAAAAATAAATTATTATGAATAATAAAGTAACTACAAAAGAATAGTTGGATCTAAATAACAATAAATTATTATAAGTTTGGACAACCATTACTTGAATATGTCTATAAACATCGGATTGCTTTTGATTGTTTCAACTATAAATCGTCTACACATTCATTTATTCATGAATTTGTGTAGTTCTTGACCTGACAATTGGATTGACTATTTAAATTCATTGATCCTATTTTGCAGAAGAAGATAACCTAATGCTGATGACACAAAGGTATTTGACTCTTGATAGCTCTGTTATTGTGTTGCTAAAGTGGTAAGTTATATATGGGGGAAATAGTTTAAACACATTGTAATGGAAATTTAGTGAAATTGGCCAAACCGGCCAAACATGTTGTTATTCTATTCCCTTTTATATGTTTTTATCTTATAGTATTCTTCTTTTGTTTTCTTTCATTGTTATATACTTTCTTATTGGGTGCTCCTATATGGCAGTGACACGGTGTAACACCCCGGTTCGAGGCCCAGAATTTTTCGCGACTAAAGATAGTATAATGAATAAATATTATTAAATGCGAGTGAGGTTTACGGGTCCGATCCTATACGCGATATTATTTAATTATTAAAGTGGTGATTACTCACCACTTTGGACACTTGTCCCCATCTCTTTTGTTGGCTTGTATAAGAAGACACACACACTCATATACCTCTTTTATAAAAACCCTCCTCCCCTCACTTGTCATGTATACATAAACACACATACGCAGACTCAACCATACACCAACACACCCACACCATACTGTTAGATTCAAAGGGAAAGAGAGCTAGAGAGAGAAGCCGGTGATAAAGAGAGAGATCGGTTGATCTCCGTCGTCCACGGTGGAGCCATAGCGGAACTATGTCGGCCCTACTATCTCTGCAACCACATACCCGACCAACACAGATCTGTTAGAATGAGAGAAAGAGAGAGAAGGACTTGAGAGCAACCTAAGAGAAAGATGGAGATCGAACGGGAGGGAGAGAGAGAGACACAAAGGAGAAAGGGAAACCGAAGGGTGTTCGGTTACTGGTCACGACGGTACAGCCCCTCTCTCCGGCAACGGTTGGGTTAACCCTTCGTCTCCCCAATAATTGAGGATAGATGATGGATAGATAGGTAATTTGGTTATAGAAGGTGAAGTTAATGATTATTGTTAATAATAGCAGTGGAGGCACTAAGGATGAAGACAAGGGTTGTAAAAGTGTTGGTCAACAGATCAGATAGTGCAGTCAACAAGAGGGATTTGGAAGAACCTGGCATGTAATGGATAGACAGGCTCGAGGCATTGGAATCATTGTGTGACGACAGGTGAGTTTCGTGTACCATTCCCCTTTTTGTGTTTTATAAACGTTTTGGGGTGAATACATGCGTGTGTGTGTTTTAACTACTTGATCTGGCAAGATACTAGCTGTCAGATATTACATTGACACTCATTAACCAGGGGTTGGGCCACATAATATGTGGGTAGTACTATTTGGGGAAAACCCCCATACACAGTGGATCCGGAAGCCCGAAAAACCCTCCACTGAGGTCCACGGGGCCGTTGTGACATGTATTTGCCAAGAGAATCCATAATGGCAGAAGATGGATTCAGCGTATAGGTTTGAGGTGTCGCTTGTACATCACTATGTGTAAACTGTGTGAATTTGCAAACTTGTTTACGAAAGATAAAACTATTTTGGATCCATTTGATTACTTACACGAACTCACCAGTATAATTACTGACCCAACTTTTTTTTAAGCATATGTTCAGGTACTACATTTGGATAAATGTGAAGCATTCGGAATATGATTATGTGATGCGGATTAGAGGTGATGATTATAGAGATTCGGACTATAAGAGTTGCATATTAGAGTTCTAAAGCTAAGCGCATATAGAGAATGGTTCGATTAGTGGAGTACACCCCGCAGCTACTTCAACGACCGTCGCGTTTCGTCCTTGTAATAAATATTAATTTATTTTATATATGATTTGTATTATTTCGGGAACTAGAGATTGTATAAACATTTATAATAGTCGTTGGTTGCTTCCGTTGTGCAATTTTGGTATCAACTGCATCCCAAACCGACACCTCTTGGGTCGGGTTGTTACAGTTGGTATCAGAGCAACGATAGTAGCAAAACAGGATATCTCCAGATATCCTATACCACAGCAAGACGACTTAAAGAACTTAGCATTTTAAGGCTCTAAAAACTACCTAGCTAGGAAATGATTTAGAATTACCTAAGACTAATCAGAAAAGCCGCGGAATAAGTCAAAAACCAGAGTACCTGAACACACTAGAATGCTTGCATGGATTTAGAACCGACTTAACTAGTATACGAGTATTGTTTGGCACTTGAATTATGACTACAACGGAGATTACTAGAATAATCTCGTGAGGTAAATTGACAATTACACTTGACGTCATGTAATTGTGAATTTACAGGCACGTAAAAGTTCTAAGAAATCCGAGGAGTCGCCAAGATCAGAAATGTCAACCAGGGTGACCATAGACATGTGAGAAAATAGATGATGAAAAAGTCACGAACAAATGTGTGAAATACTTATGAGACCATAACAAAGTATTTGGACTAGTCTACTTGGGACGACTTAGTGAGTCACGATAATGGACTATGTTAGAAATGTAAACAAGGATGCGATAGGCTTGCGTACCCATAGTAAAGCATTAAAACTAGATACATTTAATGCAACTTTGCGCAAACGAATAGGTGACGTGCTTATGTGATTATAAAGGTTTTGAAACTTGGTACAAATTGGTGTACTTTTATAAGTATATATAGAAACTATATGAGTGTTGTTAATTGTAAATTACTTTTGTAACCAAGTTATGAAGCTAACCATGAAAGCTAGGTATCTCGCCAAAACTTAGCGCTACAATTTGAAAGAAATTGAAGTATCGAGGAGAAACTTGATCAACCCAGCAAATGGATACCACTAATCCGATAGGTTTTGCTTCATACCAGATAGTTATCGCTTATTATATGCTTTGTGTGCTTACAAAAGTTGAACTTTGCGTTAATACCTCTTTACCAACTAGACCAAAGTTAGAAATTAAACCATTGGAATTCTAGATCATTAGTTCGGACTTGATCGATATCGATTTCTACAGATGTAAGTTAGTATTGTGTATTGGATTAGTAACCATATAACAGGTTGTAGAATTGATCCAGGAATATCAAATCAGAGCGGTAGTAATCGAGGATCAAGAATGTATCAAGATGAATTTCGATCCACCTAGCAAATGGATAATCCGATAAGTTTGTCTTCTAACCAAATAGTTAGTGACGATTATATGGTCTATTGTGGTGTGCGGGCGTATATATAGGTGGAAATTTTGTGTTACCAACTATACCAAAGATAAAAAGACTAAAACAATGATTACTAGGTTCCTTTATTCGGATTTAAGTTAAATATTGGATTCTATGAATTTTAGTCATGAATAGAGTATTGGATTTGTAATCACATGACAAGTTTTAAGGATTTCAGATTCTCAACCGGAAAGGCGATAACTTAGGTTCGAGAATCTGTCAACCATCACGACTATATAACTTTTGCTAACTAAGGGAGTAGGATTGACTACCACTTGAGGTAAACAAAAGATTTAATACATGCTTACCTTAATCCCCTGTGTTGTATCTAGACTAGTGTCAGAATCTTTTTAACCATTTAGAATAAGAACTAGTTATTTGTATGAAACTCGTTAGAATTATATAGGTAGGCCCTAACGGGGGGAGTGGATGTGTTCGAAATAACCGTCATAAGGAATATTTGATAAAAATAAGAGAGCATCGTCAAGGTTAGTAGGAAGAATTTACATGAATAGAAAAAAAAATCGATCATACGAGAATATAAGAGTTAGGATTCTAAATAAAAGTTATGTGCCATGGATATGGTTAAGATCATGGTAGCGTGTTTAGATGGTGACTTTTCCATGATTCTTAACAATTCGTCACCACATCCTATGTAACATCGCAAAAATTTTTGTACAATAAATAAATAAATAAATATAAAACATAATAATAATAATGATAATATTCAAAGTATTGGGTATTTAGTTTAAACCCAAACATTTGACCAAACCCACCAACATACTACCCTTCCCTGAGCCCATTACAGCTCTGGCCCAAACAGACCACCAAGGGCCCAAACCACCAGGCCCAACCCCTTCTTCTTTCCCTTCGCTGTTTCAAAAAAAAAAAAGAAATATATAGGTGTTTCTGCTGGGGTTCGAACCGGAGCCGAGCAGGAACAAACACACCCACAAACCAACTGGGCCACAGCTAATCTTATGATTTATCCCAATTCAAATTGTATATAAGGCCTTTTTAACTTCTGCTACTGTTCGCTGCTATGAACAAGCCGCGCGAACTGCTACCATTTTTTTTACATTTGACTTTAAATTGAACACGAATTTGGAAACAATTGAATAGATGGTTCATGTTATGGAATTAACAAGATAATGCACGTAATCTGTAACATCGAAAAATTTTCCCCAAAATTTTAATACATAAAAAGCCCTTATATATATATATATATATATTTTATTACACCTTTATCATTAATATTATACAAATGTGCCTAAGTCTTTATTTATCCTAACTCACAACTTATATACATACATAAATGTATATAAATAATAATAATAATAATAATATGATTCTAAATTTTTTTTTTCACATACAAGATTTTTTTTTTAAATAAAGCCTTGAGTCAAATAGTCAAAGTAATAGTCAAAGTCTTAGTCAAATAGTCAATTCATCATAAAACCTTACTTTATGGTGTTGACCAATTTTAATGGCTAATTGAATCCAAAACTAGTATAAAAACCCACCTATGACCCATTATACTTTGCACCTCTAAATCGATTGTTTCAATCCGATTAAACTTTCCCTCATACCTTTCTTCTATAGTCTATTACTTCTACAATTGAAGCTTAGATTATAAGCTCTTGTAATTGGCGAATTGGAAGCTTGATATTCTTTCTTTTTCGTTTTCTTCAATTTGGACTAGCTACGTTGTTGAGTCTTTGGGATTCGCCTCGCATACATTCACAACACATTATTCTATTTTTTTTCACGAGACATAACATTTTGCTAAGGTGAGTTTTACATAGCCCCTTTTCTATTTATCACCATTTTTGGGGTGAAACATGTTACAACATAATTTATGCAATTCAAACATCAATGTGTCTATGTGTTTTTCTAAGTTGCATTATGTCTTGAACATGACTAGGGTAAGCACAATTCTAGCATAAACATTCATCAGCCAAACGGTATACATTGATAGATCTATTGGACTGACAATCCCACCCGGATACGTGCCTCCTACAAAGGTTGCGTAGGTGTTTGTTACTGCAATATAAACGAGTGAACCATGAGCGTATGGGATGTACCACAATACAACAGTCACAATGGTTGATTATGCACTCGATTTACTTCTAGTATGCTTTCACATATGGACTAGATTGCCATGACACATGAATTGCACAACAATTTTATTCGATTATCAAAACCTATGTAATTCTCACCCACTTTTGTTGACCCAAAATATTTTCAACTTAACATGTTTCAGGTTCTACTTGCTTGAAGATTTGAATTAATGCTTGAAGATGTGTGCATAGTTTTATTCAATTTGATGTACGAATTCTTGTAGAACAATTGTATGTAATTTATTTAAATCATTTAATGAAATTTATTATTCGCCATGAGCTACTGAACAATCATCAATACGTGACACCTCGATGTTTCCGCCATCGGTTGGGGTGTTACAGATTGGTATCAGAGCCTTGGTTATAGGGAATTAGGTTATTAGAAAAAAAAAATAATCTAGTCTATAACCATAGGAATATAACCAGTATTTGCTCCTTTTACTTGCTATTCTCTATCTCACTCCTACTTCTTATCCCTACTTCAACCCCTACAAGAAGATTGCTCTCCATCACAAGATCTACTCTTAGACTAATAGGACAATCCTCAGGTTTAGCCTGAACCACCTTGAGATCTCGTCGAAGTTCTAGATTTTAATAACGAACACGTGCAATCTGGAAGGGTGAACGCCTGTATTCTGAGTTTTCTGTCTAGGACTGGCATTGCGCATATATCCCAATCAGACGAGGGACCCGGATGCCTACCTGGGAATTCTCGGGATGAGTGTTCACTTATAGGCTAAAGCATGTCTTCACTATGTTATTAGAATCTAGAAGATTTGATAAGTCAACGTTTTCGTTTATTCGTTTTAATTAATGAATAAATGATTACACTCACCTTCCTTAAACTAAGCTCAAAAATCTCAAAATTTTACAGCTTAAATCAATCTCATTTCATAACCATCCATGGATTTCACAATCACACTTCACCTTACCATCTTAGCCACTTTTTAAATATTCAACACCCTACCCAAATCATATAATCTCCATACTATAAAATAAACTCTTTATCAACTATCTTCACATTCACTATCTCTCACAACTTTGATTCTGCTTCAAGAATTTTTCATCATCCTCTCAAGAACTAAATTCATATCCTTCACCTTCTCACACATGAGCTAGTTACCCATGATAACCAAACTATTGAAACTTGATTGTGTGTTGCATCAAACATAATCCTTAGTTATACATGAGGATTCGACTATTTGCCTTATTTGAACATTTGAAACTAGAATTCATGGAATATAAAGTATTTACTATAGACACACCTAGAGTCATTAACCATATCTAGGGCAACTCTATTACAACTCATATGATGTGCTTGTTATACTTGTTGCATAAACATGTTATCAATTTGCAATCTATGTGCTGCACTTAATAGAGGTCATCATGCATTTTCAACAGTCGGGAGAGGCCCTACACCCTGCTCCACGACTGGTGAAGGCTATCGAACCTACTCAACGATTGGTAGAGGTCATTATGCCTTTTCAACAGTCGGGAGAGGCCCTACCACCTACTCCACGACTGGTGGAGCCTATCGGACCTGCTCAACAATCGGTGGAGACATAGAAGGACGCAAAACTTTAATGTAAGGTAAATTGGTGATTGCGGTCCGGAACGTAATCATGAATTTACAGGTACATTAAGGTAGTGTGAAATTCTATCAACGTTATAAACTCTAGTTGTCTGGTAGTTCATCAACCCACACAAAACACGAGACAGTTTATTCTATTCATGTCATGCTATAACCCAAATCACAACTATTTTTATTCTTACCCAAATCACCTTCAACCCTATGTTTTTAATAAACTTCGGGATGAAGTTTCCAAAAGTAGGGGAGACTGTAACATCGCAAAATTTTCCCCAAAATTTTAATACATAAAAAGCCCTTATATATATATATATATATATATATATATATATATATATATATATATATATTTTATTACACCTTTATCATTAATATTATACAAATGTGCCTAAGTCTTTATTTATCCTAACTCACAACTTATATACATACATAAATGTATATAAATAATAATAATAATAATATGATTCTAAATTTTTTTTTTTCACATACAAGATTTTTTTTTTTTAAATAAAGCCTTGAGTCAAATAGTCAAAGTAATAGTCAAAGTCTTAGTCAAATAGTCAATTCATCATAAAACCTTACTTTATGGTGTTGACCAATTTTAATGGCTAATTGAATCCAAAACTAGTATAAAAACCCACCTATGACCCATTATACTTTGCACCTCTAAATCGATTGTTTCAATCCGATTAAACTTTCCCTCATACCTTTCTTCTATAGTCTATTACTTCTACAATTGAAGCTTTGATTATAAGCTCTTGTAATTGGCGAATTGGAAGCTTGATATTCTTTCTTTTTCGTTTTCTTCAATTTGGACTAGCTACGTTGTTGAGTCTTTGGGATTCGCCTCGCATACATTCACAACACATTATTCTACTTTTTTTCACGAGACATAACATTTTGCTAAGGTGAGTTTTACATAGCCCCTTTTCTATTTATCACCATTTTTGGGGTGAAACATGTTACAACATCATTTATGCAATTCAAACATCAATGTGTCTATGTGTTTTTCTAAGTTGCATTGTGTCTTGAACATGACTAGGGTAAGCACAATTCTAGCATAAACATTCATCAGCCAAACGGTATACATTGATAGATCTATTGGACTGACAATCCCAACCGGATACGTGCCTCCTACAAAGGTTGCGTAGGTGTTTGTTACTGCAATATAAACGAGTGAACCATGAGTGTATGGGATGTACCACAATACAACAGTCACAATGGTTGATTATGCACTCGATTTACTTCTAGTATGCTTTCACATATGGACTAGATTGCCATGACACATGAATTGCACAACAATTTTATTCGATTATCAAAACCTATGTAATTCTCACCAACTTTTGTTGACCCAAAATATTTTCAACTTAACATGTTTCAGGTTCTACTTGCTTGAAGATTTGAATTAATGCTTGAAGATGTGTGCATAGTTTTATTCAATTTGATGTACGAATTCTTGTAGAACAATTGTATGTAATTTATTTAAATCATTTAATGAAATTTATTATTCGCCATGAGCTACTGAACAATCATCAATACGTGACACCTCGATGTTTCGGCCATCGGTTGGGGTGTTACATAATCTACTCGTCAATTAACAATCAATTGCTTCGAATTTTGATTAATAACACGTCAACATTCAATTCGTGGTCAACGATTACCATTTCGAGCATCCGAGCCATTATACTATAAATTGAACGTTGCTGGACCATCTCAACTCGCCGAACAATCTCTCTAAACCTCCAATTTCTATTAACTATCCTCTGTTCTTGGTGAATAATCGCGTTTTGACTTTATTGGTTGACTGAGCAATCGTATACAATCAAACATTGTAAGTGTGAATCTTGTTACGGGTTTCAATTATCGGAACTTACACAACATTAACCCCATGATTAATTGGGTTAATGTTGTGTGATTGTATTGATTTCAAAGCTAGGGCTCGTAAATGATGAATTGGGGAAGAACATGAAATTGCGTATAACTATAAATATTAAGCGAACAGAAACCAAACACAACCACTGGTCTAGACCAAGTGGTTGTGCTTGGTGTCCTTGGACCGGCCCACGAGGGTTCGATCCTCGGCAGCAGCAGGCCTTTTCTTTTTTGTTTATTTTTTTTCAAACTTTAATTATACAATACTTATATATTATAAATTCATTTTAAAATATTAAAACACTTTTAAAAATAATACAAAAATTACATTATGTTAAACTAGTGAAAAGGTTTAACCCACAATTTTTAGTTTTCAAAAATTCATTTATTTAATATATTTAATAATTAAATCAATTTTATTCCATTATATTTATAAAAGTCTATTAAAATATCAAAACAATTTTATAAATTTCCACAAAAATTATTCTGAGTTTTTATAACAATAAACTTTTCTGAAATGATTTTTATTTCAGAAAAATCATTTATTTAATATTTTTAATCAATTTTTCTTAGTTTTAATCATAATTAAATCATAATAAATCCAATTTTTAATATTTTTGCACCAAAATTTTATACAAATTATTTCTGAGTATTTAGAACAGAGATATTAATTTTAAACTAAAAAATTCTTTAATTTTAATATTTTTAAATATTAAAGTTAAATTTTGACAATTTGTTATAAATAGAATTTAATATTCCATTTTAAAGAAAATAATTTTCCAAAAATTATTTTTATACTTTAAACACATTATTGTGACCATCTTAAATTTAAATTTCATAAAAAGCTTTTTGTTTATTTACTTACTAATATTCTCTCAATTATCAAATATTTTTAATATTAATCAAACGAGCATTTATCCCCAAATTCGAAGCCCTAGAACTTATACATTTGTAGACTAGATAGACTTAGACATATTTATTACCTTATTATAGGGTGATACTTGACACATTTGGGCCACACCACTATTCAATTTTTCAACAGATATAACATTTTGCTAAGGTGAGTTTTACATAGCCCTTTTTCTATTTATCACCATTTTTGGGGTGAAACATGTTACAACATCATTTATGCAATTCAATCATCAATGTGTCTATGTGTTTTTCTATGTTGCATTATGTCTTGAACAAGACTAGGGTAAGCACAATACTAGCATAACATTGATCAACCGACGGTATACATTGATAGATCTATTGGACTGACAATCCCACCCGGATACGTGCCTCCTACAAAGGTAGCGTGGGTGTTTGTTACTGCAATATAAACGAATGAACCATGAGCGTATGGGATGTACCACAATACAACAGTCACAATGGTTGATTATGCACTCGATTTACTTCTAGTATGCTTTCACATATGGACTAGATTGCCATGACACATGAATTGCACAACAATTTTATTCGATTATCAAAACCTATGTAATTCTCACCAACTTTTGTTGACCCAAAATATTTTCAACTTAACATGTTTCAGGTTCTACTTGCTTGAAGATTTGAGTTAATGCTTGAAGATGTGTGCATAGTTTTATTCAAATTGATGTATGAATTCTTGTAGAACCATTGTATGTAATTTATCTAAATCATATAATGAGAATTATTATTTACCATGAGCTACTGAACAATCATCAATACGTGACATCCCGATGTTTCCGCCATCGGTTGGGGTGTTACATCCTACACCACGTACCATAGAAAATTTTAAAGGCTTAAGAAATTTGACAAGACACGGATGATGTAAATAGAATTAACCACAGTATTAGGCATAAAAGTTGCAGAAGTAGCATACAAACCTTAAAACATAGTTTTATATAAGACCCCATTTTAGTCAACTTAGATTAAACAAAGTTCCTAAGGACTAAAAATTCTTAGATTACACATAGAATTTGTCGATAAGGTATGTTTCCGGGAACATTTTCTATCGGGTTTTTGGGAAGATTTTCAGTACGTTTACAAGACATCATTGGTGTGGTGAGTTAGCTGCGGTACACCCTATATATAAACACCAATGATGCATCGTAAACAAGACTAGAAATCAAACCAAAAACAAATCTTAATCTTTGAAATTCTAGTACATTTTCGAGGTTATCAAAGGTGTGGTGGGTTAGCTGCGGTACACCCTATATATAAACACCTACGGTACATCAAAAATGGGACTTGGAATTGAATTGAGGATAAACCCTAGCATGTCAATAATTAAACCATTGGTTCAGATCTAAACCTTAGACATTGTGCTTGATTCGAACTTCTATTCCTAGAGTTTAGTGATAGACTCTCTAAGGTTCTGACCATCCATTTGATCTCAAGAAATCTTGACACCTCGTATATGTTGCATCGATACCCAAGACTTGAAAATGGAAGTTGTTTGTGAAAACACATTTGAGATAGATAAGTATGTGTTAACAAGAAAAGTAAATACAAATACATCAAACCCTATACATGATGTTACGAAAGGATTCAAGAACGTAGTATGAGGTTTAATATGAAATCATCATGAACATGGATTTGTTATGAAAAGATTAAATATAAACCAGTGTCTAAACCTGAAAGTTGAATCCGAGTATGGAATATACTGGATATGCAATGGTATATAGCCAGAAAATAATTCCGAGGACGGAATTCCATTAACGGGGGGAGAATGTAACACCCCGGTTCGAGGCCAGAATTTTTCGCGACTAAAGATAGTATAATGAATAAATATTATTATACGCGAGTGAGGTTTACGGGTCTGATCCTATACGCGATATTATTTAATTATTAAAGTGATGATTACTCACCACTTTGGACACTTGTCCCCATCTCTTTTGTTGGCTTGTATAAGAAGACACACACACTCATATACCACTTTTATAAAAACCCTCCTACCCTCACTTGTCATGTATACATAAACACACATACGCAGACTCAACCATACACCAACACACCTACACCATAATGTTAGATTCAAAGGAAAGAGAGCTAGAGAGAGAAGTCGGTGATAAAGAGAGAGATGGTTGACCTCCGTCGTCCACGGTGGAGTCATGGTAGAGCTATGTCGGCCCTGCTATATCTGCAACCACATACCCGACCCACACAGATCTGTTAGAATGAGAGAAAGAGAGAGAAGGACTTGAGAGCAACCGATAGAAGAGAAAGATGGAGATCGAACGGGAGGGAGAGAGAGACACACAAAGGAGAAAGGGAAACTGAAGGGTGTTCGGTTACTGGTCACGACGGTACAGCCCCTCTCTCCGGCAACGGTTGGGTTAACCCTTCGTCTCCCCAATAATTGAGGAAAGATGATGGATAGATGCGTAATTTGGTTATAGAAGGTGAAGTTAATGATTATTGTTAATAATAGTAGTGGAGGCACTAAGGATGAACACAAGGGTTGCATAAGTGCTGGTCAACACCAGCCTTAAGCTGGTCAACAGATCAGATAGTGCAGTCAACAAGAGGGATTCCGAAGGACCTGGCATGTAACGGATGGACAGGCTCGAGGCATTGGAATCATTGTGTGACGACAGGTGAGTTTCGTGTACCATTCTCCTTTTTGTGTTTTATAAACGCTTTGGGGTGAATACATGCTTGTGTGTGTTTTAACTACTTGATGTGGCAAGATATTAGCTGTCGGATATTACATTGACACTCATTAACCCAGGGGTTGGGCCACTTAATATGTGGGTAGTACTACTTGGGGAAACCCCCACACACAGTGGATCCGGAAGCCCGGAAAACCCTCCACTAAGGTCCACGGGGCCGTTGTGACATGTATTTTGCCAGGAGAATCCATAATGGCAGAAGATGGATTCAGTGTATAGGTTTGAGGTGTCGCTTGTACATCACTATGTGTAAACTGTGTGAATTTGCAAACTTGTTTACGAAAGATAAAACTATTTTGGATCCATTTGATTACTTACACGAACTCACGAGTATAATTACTGACCCAACTCTTTTTAAGCATGTGTTCAGGTACTATATTTGGATAAATGTGAAGCATTTGGAATAGGATTATGTGATGCGGATTAGAGGTGATGATTGTAGAGATTCGGACTATAAGAGTTGCATATTAGAGTTCTAAAGCTAAGCGCATATAGAGAATGGTTCGATTAGTGGAGTACACCCCACGGCTGCTTTGACGACCGTCGCGTTTCATCCTTGTAATAGATATTAATTTATTTTATATATGATTTGTATTATTTAGGGAACGAGATTGTATAAACATTTATAATAGTCGTTGGTTGCTTCAATTGTGCAATTTTGGTATCAACTGCATCCCAAACCGACACCCCCTTGGGTCGGGTTGTTACACACGGCTTGAATTGCAAGAGTATTTGCTAATGAAGTGTCCCGAAAAATTGATGCTAATGTGTTGCAACTACTATGGATAAAACGGTTTACCGTTTATGGATGTCGAGCAACAAAATTCGATAAATGGTTTACGGAGGTAAAATATTAAAAGATGTGTCGTATTTGTTTTCCAGTTCCAAACGTCACATTATCATTTGTTTGTATTTGGTAACCTTTAATCGTTTAGTTTTTTTATGGTGTATTAGAAAATATCATTCTAAAGCTATTTCTTTTAGTTTGATCCATTTAAGCTAATTCATATCTGCCTATTCATAATTATTTGGTCGTATTACAACCTCTAGAAATGGAAAATAGTTTCAAACCTTGTGGTTGTTTTTAGCTTTTATTATTGTGAATTATCTTTGTGGCATGTTACCATGAGACCTGGAATGCCTCTTACAGATTTATGGAAGTTGAATATAAATCAGGAGAGAAGGTGAAAAAGTTCTTTCATTTGGTTTACATGAAAATCCAGCCAGCTCTTTGGTATGTTTCAAACGGTGAAAATGGAGAAAGCGGGCAGAGGGTACACACTTATGAAAGAGTGCAGCTTCAGAGTTGGTCTGCCCACAATAATTTTCTAAAATGGTGAAAGACTACAATGGGAAATAGTCTTGCTGAAACTGCCATATGGTGTGCTCAGACAGCTCACTTCAACAGTGCTCTGGTACATCTCCTATAAAGTTACACCTTTATTGTTGCAATAGGGTCAGAAAATGGTCTGGTGGTCTAGGGATTGAACTAATCCACAAAATCTCCTATGTTGCATTTAATTAGCTTTAGTGTTACGAATTTAAAATAGGCTCAAATATACTACTTTTAACTGAATATGTTGAGAAACATGTATTTGTATTTGATGCTATGATGAATGAAAATGTAACGAATGTTAACGTGGGTATATAAAACGGTGTCTTCATCTTCACATTGCACTCTTTATGATATTTTGGCTACTAATTCTATTCTTTATGATCAGATATATGTGGATTTATTTATGCAAGATGAAAATACAATTCAACACACAACAAAAATTGGTATGCTGGTAATGAAGCCAAGAATAAAAAGCAAAGACAATGGGAAAATGATTGCAATTTTTTTGAAGGCATGGGGCAAGACACGTACCACAACCAAAGGGGCAAAACAGAGCAACTTTTTTATAAGTAGGATCCAAAAACCTATGGATTTATGCATATAGACTTTTTGTAAGGCTATATGTAGTGGAGAGGCATTATGGGGCGTTATGGGGAATAAAATATTATAAAGTAATATAAGGGGCTTTATGGGGCGTTATGAGAAAAGAGGTGTAGTAGGTGAGAGGCGTTATGGGGATTAAAATATTATTATTTGATTGGATGTGTTATTATTTGATTGGGTGTAGAAGAGGGTATGAAAACTGATTAAAAAATATATATATAAAATTGATTTCTTCATTGACAACGCCCGTCATGTATATAAAGTCACTCCCCCATAATGCCCCATAACGCCCAAGGGGGCGGTGTAGGGGGCGTTATGGGGCGTTATAATCACAATGCCCACCCCCAAAGCGCTCCACTACGTATGCACTAATACGCATGCCTCATGCACCTGAATAACAAACAACAGTTCTTTTTGTTTTTAATTAGGATGCCATCTTAAATAGACTTTTGTAATTATTTGTAATGGTGAAGGTACAGTTAAGGAGTCGTCGCAACATGCAAGGCCTAACCTACATTGACCCATCGATAGGTGACAATTCATGACATGACCGAAACATGACAAAAACTAATCAAGTTTGGGGATGCCATTTCAAGGCAGTTTAATGAACAAGTCATTGACCTATACCGGGTCAGGAGATGATTAATTTTACAAGTTATGCAAGATCCAATATTTTTTTGCTTCTACTTTGTTTTCTCTAATTCTTGATTCTCTTTTTATACATTACAACGTGTCATACTCATATTCTCAAGATGTTTGGTTGGTTCTTTATTCATGCATACAAGCGAAATGATTAGTGTGATGGTCGGTTTTTCGCGTTATCAAATGACATTTTTGTTAAACTTGGTTCAATAATCATGTGTGAAAAAAATAAATAAATAATAAGAATTGCCTTAAGGCTAATGACATAGATACCCCACACGGATTTTACTAACTTGAAAACTTTAGAAGAAAAACAATAAGATAATCTTACGAGAGGATTGATAAACTAACGAAAACGAGTACCGCATTACAAATTACCGACGCCGCAGCATCGCGCGGGTCTCCTGCTAGTATGTGTGTGTGTATATATATATATATATTATAAGGTTATATTGTAAACCCTTGTTATATGGTAAACTCTGGAAACTCTAACTTCCCGACTTTTTTTATATGAAAATTTTAGGGTATGTAATATACATGATTTTAAGCATTTTGGGCCAAAAAAATCAAAAAAGTGTCGAGCCGATTTTTTTTTTTTAAATAAAAAACCGTCTTTGGGTAACAAATGGTTAACACGTGTTAGTTTCGCTTAACATGTGTTAGTCGAAAGTTTATTTTTTTTTTTTAAAAGTACTCGGCGTTTTTTTGATTTTTTTGGCTCAAAATGCTTAAAATCATGTATATTACTTGCCCTATTTTTTTCAAAAAAAAAAAATTGGGAAGTCAGAGTTTCCAGAGTTTACCGTCTAAGGATGGGTTTCCACATTATCCTTACCCTATATATATATATATATATATATATATATATATATATATATATACACACACAAGGCTAAGTATCTGTAGAAAACCCATGTTTTTTGAGTAAACCCTAGGAAACCCTACTTCCCGAGCTTTTTATATTTGAAAATTTTAGGACATGTAATATACATGTTTTTAATAGTTTTGAGCTAAAAAAAATAAAAAATAAAAACGCCGATCGTTTTTTTAAAATAAATAAGTTGTGCATCGTAACATATGTTTACACTGGTAACATACGTTATGATGCAAAACTTATTTATTTCTTTTTAAAAAAACGATCGGCGCTTTTTTAATTTTTTTGGCTCAAAACTCTTAAAAAATACATATGACATACCCTAAAATTTTCAAACAAAAAAAAACTCGGAAAGTAGGTTTTTCTAGGGGTTTTCTAGAGTTTGCCCTATATATATATATATATATATATATATATAATATATATATATGTATCCCGGTGCAAAAATTTTGTCAATTCATATAAGAATTGTCTATCCCGGAAAGCACCCGGAGGATAATCTAGTTATCAAAATATACACTAACCGGGTTTGAGTGTTATATATATATATATATATATATATATATATATATATATATATATATATATAAAGTTTTATACACTAGTCGGCGCTTTTTTTATTTTTGTTTTTTTTGCTCAAAACTTTCAAAAACATGTTTGTTACATCATGTAATTTTTTGAAAACGAAAAAAAGTTTTGTAACTTGAGTTTTCATAGGTTTTTAACTTTTTTTTAACTCAATGGGGTTTTCAGTTTATACTTTCCATATATATATATACACACACTAGTGGGAAACCCGCGCATTGCAGCGGCGACGACGACAATTTATAATGCATCACTTGTTTTCTATTATTTATTAACCATTTCGGGATATATAGTACGTTTGTCTGCTGCAGAACAGGCCGTGTTACAGCAGCTCTGCAGCTCTGTTTCGCTTTTTGTCCTATCGGGTTCAGCAGATTCTTGGTGTCACACCCTCAAATTCCACGTGCGGGGTTTTACCGCGAGGCGCGTGACACACCAGGATCTCAGTCAACGATCACAATAAACATACAACAAACATGCATTCATATATATTTTTAAAATCAAAATATCATGCTTTGAGCCGTAAACCAGCAGCGGAAGCATTCTTGTTTACAACCAAAAGACATATCATTGTTTATAAAACATTGTTTAATATGCTTCAAAATATTAGACGCTGTGCATGACTCCGTGCGCCTAGCCCATTGACTGCTACCTTAGCGACCTGAGAAAACATGCCAAAATGTCAACATATAATGCTGGTGAGTTCACAGGTTTTCTTTTATAAAAGTGTTGTCACAAGTTCACAAAGATCATTCCCGTTAATACTATGTCATAAGAACGTTAGCTAGACGTTAAGTGTTTTTACTACTACGGTTGGGAACCCATTACTAAACATGAACCAAAAGATGATACCAGCCCAGATGACTGGGCTACCGATGCCTCGGTAACCCGACAGGTAGAGACAATATGCACCCGCCCGGCCCCGCCGTCGAGTGGGGTTTGTGAGGCCCAATAGATCTATCCACATTTCCCTCGTTGTGCGTTCCAGCACATTCATGGTTTCCCCCTAGGACTTTCCATAAAAGCCGTATAGTAACATAAAGTACCCCGAAAGCAAAACAGTAAAAGTGGGGCTGTGAAACTCACCTCGATTTGCGTTACTTGAAAACAGTTAAGTAATTATGCTATGATAGCCCCAAATAGCGGCGACCTATCATAAGATGTGTATAAGTATCCGGACTAATAACCCGCAGGTTAACTAGTCCCCGAATGTCCAGACCGTGACCATAAACGTTTGAAAACATCTTTAACTGTTAAACCGACCGTGCCAGACAAGACCCGACATCCCATTGGTGACCCGACATCCCACGTGTTAGGTAAATACAAGACATCATGCGACATATGCAATTAAACACTTAATACGCGCAATAGTTCACCTAGTCTAGCATAATGTCCGATTAACGCGTAAACAGGTCCGAACACGTGTTACTAAGTCATTGGGTGCATCCCGGGGTTCCTATCATGTTCTTAGGCGTCAAATCATGTTCTGGGATGTTAAAATATACATACAGCAGCATTATACGTGATTAGGAATCAAACTAGCATTTAGGATTATAATCACTAGTAAAAGTAGCATTTAGGATTGTAATCACTAGTAAAAGTAGCATTTAGGATTGTAATCACTAGTAAAAGTAGCATTTAGGAATCAAACTAGCATTTAGGATTGTAATCACTAGTAAAAGTAGCATTTAGGAATCAAACTAGCATTTAGGATTGTAATCACTAGTGCTTGGGGCGAATAGGATTGCATTCGCCTGAACATTAGGCGATTAGGGCCCTACTCGCATGAAGCCTCATGCGAATAGGATCCTACTCGCCTCTGCAGCTCTGTAGTGCAATTTCGCGTGCCGAACACTCCAAATCAGATCCGAAACATGTAAAAACACCCAATATCAAAACTAAACTATTAACCAAGCCTTTCCAAGCAAAAACCCCCAATTTATCTCTGTTCTAACGGGCTCGGTGCGATTATTTCCAAAAATGGCAAATACTAGGTTTCATTAACTAACCTTATCTTTCCCTATATGGAAACAATCAGATTTCATCTCCTACAAGTTGCAATTCATCATCTCTATGTTATATCATCATCCTAGCATGATTTCTAACCATAAACAAGCAATGAATAACATCATACATCCTATTCTTCAAGAATTACCCAAATGGGTCAAAATGCATACTTGCACCTAAACATCATAACAAGGGCTTAAACTTATAGATAATCATCCTAACAACACCTATACATCAGAAGTACACAAATTCATGGAAACATTCATGTTATAATCACCAACAATCATCATATGCACAAATACTTCACATATAGCAAGTATTATGGTGTAGACTTGTTTTAGAACTCTTTTCAAAGGGTTTTAAAGACACAAACTTAGCAAAACAAGGTCTGGACTTTTGGGGAACCAAAACAACAACTTTACAAAGGTGTAGGATGAAGAACACACCTTGGATTTTATCAAAGAAGGGTGTATAAGCTTGGTGATGGTGTGTTTTGAGGCAAAGCAAGTTCCAGAGGTGTTTCAAGGTGTGTGGGAGGCTTAGGATCAGTTAGGGTTGCACAAATGGTGTTTGGGGAGTCAAGGGTTCTATTTATAGGTGTTTTGACCCGTGTTCAGCAGTATAGGCGAGTAGCAGGTCCCTTCAGGCGATTGGGGCTCCTACTCGCCTCTATTCAGGCGAGTAGGGCCCCTACTCGCCCCAACATCATCCTACTCGCCTAAGATATAGGCGATTAGGGGTCTCCCCAGCTCCTAATCGCCTCTGTGATGCTGGAACGGGTTTTTGGAGCGTTAAACACTATTTTAACATATATAAACACGTATTCACATACCGATAAGTCACATAATGATTTCAAACATATAATGCACAATAACTAACACGTTTACATCCGTTCACCAATTCCCGGGACTCGAGACTCGTGTGTGCGTTAAACCCGGCGATTCCACGAATCACCAATCCTTGTACACATGGTTATGGACCGACTCCCGATGACCCCACGGATCATCGTAACGACTCCCAATGATTCCCAGAATCATCATACCGACTCGACTGGCCCCGTTAAGTACGTAATATGCATGACTCGCTAAGGTAGACTTACTAGTTTAGTCAACGTTACTAAGCTGAGTTTGCCGGGTGTCACACTTGGGGCTGGGTTTCGGATTCAGGACCTATGTTTACTGCTGCTGATGTAAGGAGAAGACTGCAACACTGTAGATTTGTTTAGGCGGAATTTATTCTGCAGAGAAACTCTTGGGTCCCTTTGAAGACGTTGATACTTGCTTGGCGTGCGGACCTGGATAGACTTCCTACAAGGCTTAATCTACTTAGAAGGAACATTAATATCGGATCAGATTTATGCCTGATTTGTGGTGAGGTTGCTGAGTCCACGGAACATCTGTTTGTTTCGTGTGGTTTCGCGCAGATCATTTGGCAGCTTGTGGCACAATGGTGTAAGTTCGGTTCGCTTTACCTATTCCATTTCAGAGATATCTTGAAACTGCATCAACACATGGGAGGCTCGAAGAGTAAGAAGAAGGCGTTTTATGCTATTTGCCTAACTACTACTTGGTGCTTATGGAAACACAGGAACGGGGTGGTCTTTAACAACATTCAGGTTCAGCTTTCAAAGGTTTTTGGTGATATTAAGGCGACAAGCTTTTTCTGGGTTAAGGCGAGGGCTAAAAAATTGGGGTTGGATTGGAACGTTTGGTGTAATTTTGATCTTTCTAGAATAGATTGGTGACTATAGTAAATCTTGGTGTAATCATGTTTGTACGGTGTATTGCTAGTATTCCGCTATCATGGGTGAATAAAGTTATTTTGTTGATCGTTCAAAAAAAAGTACGTTTGTCGGTTGTCTTACTCGTATATGTCAATTTGTTTCCTTATTCATTTTCTATTTTTTATCTCCGTTAACTCTTTTACGATAATTATTAGAGAAAATCAAGGTACGGCCATTAATGGAGGACCAAGTTGATAATTAATATATATCTTAATACAAATTATTAACAGGGCTTAAGAGTACTCAAAAGACTATTAGATACTTGGAGGAGTGGTGAAAGCGATGATAGCTTTCTTGTTATTATCATAGTAATGGCCTATAGGCTATAGGTAGGATAGGGATGTTGTGCATGAGAGGTCCGGACATAGTTGTCATCCCTAAATGCATCTCCAGACATAAGGGCAACTTGAATTTTCAATATACATTTCTTAAGGTTTCATGTTTTCTTGGCTACCTATTATTTCACAATTTTATATAATATAATTATAACATGCAATTTAAATGAATATTGATTCCTAAAACAGCTTTAATGCGACATCATGTACCTGAATTTGAATTTTATTGCACCCAATAAAGGGTTTAGGACCAACAATATATCCAAGTCTCTAACCCCAAGGTAGATATAGATTGATGACATTTTTAGTTCGCTCACCAGAACATAAAAGATTAAGCATTTACATGTAAACAAAAATACATTTACACTTTTAAGTACAAGAACTCTAATGAAATTTAATAATAAGGTAGCAACCATACATCTGATATCTTAATACATAATACATGCATTCTAATATATCTGCTCCACAACGAAAACAAAAAAAGAAGTTTATTCCAATGTAGTATTTACACGTTGTGAGACAAAAAGCCTAGTGATAATTACTATACATAACGATTTAAGTCAAATATTTGCTCAATGGGGGACTTTTTAGAATGTGAAATGCATATCAAGAATCTGAGAGACCAAAATAGGATCACGCTCATTCAGCACAAAAATATATATATATATATATATATATATATATATATATATATATATATATATATATATAATAAGCAAAAGGCTTAGTGCATAGCTGGCTCCAAATATGTAGTTTTCTGCTGCATTTTCTTCAGGTATATCAATAACAAAGCTCTTGAAGTATAAAACTGGACAACATTTTCAAATTTCATGAAATCATAGACATTTTTTACCCCTATTAAAGCATTGTTGCATTGGGCAAACCATTTCAACAGTCTGCACTCTTTCACCATTTCTACCATCCGAAAAGAATCAAATCCCTGATTTAATAAGCAAGAATTAGCTATTGTCTTATAACAATACCATTATCAAAAACCATTTGTCAAAAAAAAAAAATTGTAAAATAATTAATGAGATGCAACCATTAAGTCAAATATAGGACTGAATTAAGTAAATTAGCAAAAGACAAATACAATTACTGAATTACGTGAAGTAATCCTATGAAAACATCTTGATAACGAGTTTACGTCAACCCGCACATTACAGCGGGATGTTGATTATAAATGTCTTTGGTATCAATATATGAGATGTGAAAATTGGTAAGATTTTGCAAAATATTCTTTTCGTTTTGCTTTATCCTCGGCTTACAACATCACACTAAAGCATTTATTTTGTAAATTATTATATATTAATAATCAGACTAAATGAATAGTGACACAAAAAGAATTGTAAAAATATTAATATTTTATTTATATTATTATTTTATTTAAAAACTTTATTATATTATATACTATTATTTACTATTAATATATTATACCGATCCTGACAATACCGATACCGATAATACCGAAACCGAAAATCCATAAATATGGGTACCGATAGGGGTGTTCAAAACCGGATATCCAAAAATTCGGATATCCGAATTTCGGATATCCGAAATTTTCGGATAGTTGATTTCACTATCCGAAATTTCGGATATCCGATCGGATAGTGAATCGGATATCCAAATATCCGATTTTATTATAAAATATTTTATTTTATATGTTTTATATATAAATTTATGATATTTTGGATAGTTTCGGATATTTTTCGGATACTTCGGATATTTTCGGATATATTTTCGGATATTTTTTGGATATTTTTCGGATATTTTCGGATATTTCGGATATTTCGGATATTTTCGGATAATTTTCGGATATTTGCGGATATTTTCGGATATTTGGATATTTCGGATATCCGATAAATTTTTTTTATAAATTTTCGGATATTTTCGGATATCCGAATATCCGAAAATTTTCAAAATCACTATCCGAATCCGAATCCGAAAATTCGGATATCCGAATTTCGGATATCCGAAATTTCGGATATCCGGTTTTTCGGGTAGTTTCGGATTCGGATATCGGATATTTCGGATCGGAATTTCGGATTCGGATATTTTTGAACACCCCTAGGTACTGATACCGATCCCGAAACCACTCGGTTCGGTATCGGTTCGGTACGGTATCGGGATCGGGACGGGATAGGATCGGTATTCGGCCTTGTATGCTCATCCCTAATTAATATATTATATACTATTATTTTATTCAAAAACTTTACGGTATCGGTACGGTACCGGTATGGTATCGGTATTTTACCTTAAAATACCGATCCCGTACCGATACCGATAATACCAAAACCGAAAATCCATAAATATGGGTACCGATACCGATCCCGAAACCACTCGGTTCGGTATCGGTTCGGTACGGTATCGGGATCGGGACGGAATGGGATCAGTATTCGGCCTTGTATGCTCATCCCTAATTAATATATTATATACTATTATTTTATTCGTATTATTTTATTAAAAAAATTTATTATATTATATACTATTAATATAAATAACATAATCTTATGTAATTTCGTTACAAATTTCATGTGTTACCTTATGTGTAGATTTCTTTTTTTTTTTTTAACCTTTACAACCAAAATGGAATCTCGATTGTATAATTCATTGATTGATTAACACCTCATCTAAATCACGATTGTAAAACGCGCAACGCGCGTAATGTCACACCCTCAAATTTCCACCTGCGGAGTTCTACCGCGAGGCGTGTGACACACCAGGATCCAAGTCAACGGTCACAATAAACGATGTCTAAATATAAAAACATACGTAAACGAGAACCATGCATAAGTTTAAAACCAACATTCAAACAGTGCGGAAGCATTTAAAGTTTACAAAAGTCATGCATAAGTAAACATAAGTTCAAAAGTTCATGATTCCAAAACGTGCGAATGAGACCCTAGACGCGAGACGACTCCAGTGCGACCTCGTGCGCCTATCCGACAGCTGCTACCTTAGCGACCTGAGAAAACATGCTAAAAGAGTCAACATATAATGCTGGTGAGTTCACAGGTTTTAATTAAACGTTTAAAGTGTTCCTTCGAAAACCGTTACCATCACAGTTACTACTATGCTTATGAGAACGCCAGCCAGGCGCAGAATGAGATACTCATACGGGTGAAACCATTACTGACTGAGCCGTGTGTTACCCTTAGTTTCCTATGGGCTACCGTCATCGCCGGTAGACCTTGTTTTGTTAGAGACAATATGCACCCGCCCGGTCCAACCGTCGAGTGGGGTTTGTCAGTTCCCAATAGCGCTATCCATATTTCCCCGCCATATACCCATGTTAGTGGTTTCTAGGGATTTTCGATGAACCGTATAGTACGATAAGTGAGCTATAGTATAACGTGATAAAGAGTCATGAGCCATAAGAGTTTAACAAGTCATAAGTCATAAAAGAGTTTTAAGCATGTTTCTCCCCCGAAAACATAAACAGTAAAATGTGGGGCCGTGAACTCACCTTAAGTTGCGTATTCCGTTTAAGAGTAAACCGTATGCGTGATATGAGTAAACCGTCTGTAAGATATGATAGCCCCAACTATTGGCGACCTATCATAAGATATGTGTCAAGTTAGACTAATAACCCATCGGGTTCATTAGTCCCTAAGTCCAGTCCATGACCATTATGTGTCCGAAAAACATGTTTAACCGACAACCAGACTACGCAAGACAAGACTCGACATCCCATTGGTGACCCGACATTCCACGTGTTAGATAAATACAAGACATCATGCCACATATGCAATTAAACACTTAATACGCGCAGCAGTTCACCTAGTCTAGCATAATGTCCGATTAACGCATAAACAGGTCCGAATACGTGTTACTAAGTCATTGGGTGAATCCCGGGGTTCCTATCATGTTCCTAGGCGTCAAATCATAATCCGGGATGTTAAAATATACATACAGCAGCATTACACGCGATTAGGAATCAAACTAGCATTTAGGAAAAGTCAACATGTGATTAGGGTTGGTCAACAGGCGATCAGTGTGCTAATCGCCTATATGGTCAAGCGATCAGGATGCCAATCGCCCCTTATGGGGCCTAATCGCCTATAGCAGCATGCGATTAGGATGCTAATCGCCTGCTGCAGCTGTACAATGAAATTTCGCGCGTTTAACGCTCCAAATCAGATCCGAAACATGTAAAAACATCCAATAATCATCCTAACACTTTAACAAACATATTTCAAGCAAAACCCCTAAGTTTTCATCATTCTAACAGTCCCGAATGCGAGCGTTTTCCCAAAATAGCAACTTAGCATGAAAACATCACATCCACATGCAAGAACTTGCCCTAAATAGCAAATATCCAGATTAAATCACATAACCACGTTGTCCGATAGCATCCTATTGTTCTAGCATCATCCTATAACAAACCCTAACATCACACACTCAACAACATACCTCATATCATCCTTAATCATCCAAAATCCTTCAAATGGGTCAAAACATCAAGTATCAACAATACACCACCAAAACCATTCAAACTCCTAGGATATCATTATACTAACTTGTAACAGCAATAAACATCATAATAACACAAGAACAACCATGATTCAATCCTAAAAATCCTATCTTTAAACACATATAACACATATAACACATGTAAAGGTGTGGGTTTGTTTAAAAACGGTTTTAAATGGATTTTCAAAGATAAAAACATTTATAAGTCAGGTCTGGACGTTTAGGGAGTAAAACATAATCATTTAAAGGTTTGGGTTTGAAGAACACACCTTGTAATCAAGAGGTGATGATGGAATAAGCTTGAAAATGGTTGTTTTGATGCAAAAAACGAGTTCCAGAGGGTGTTTGTGTGTTGGGTTATGTTATGGGACGGCTAGGGTTGCACAAATGATGTTTTGGAGGTCAAGGGTGGTATTTATAGGCGTTTTTAGTCGTTCGGCACGTATCACGCGAGTATGCAGTTTTATACGCGATTAGGGAGCCTAATCGCATGACAGTTCATGCGATTGGGGCCTAATCGCATGAATAGTCATGTGATTAGCCCCTACTTGCCTATAATCACCCTCCAATCGCCCCAATATTGGCGATTAGGCTATTCCCCATAAGCCTAATCGCCTGTAACCTCTGTGTTCGTGTGTTTTGCGCGTTAAACCCCGTTTTAACACATGTTAGCACATATTCACATACCGACAAGCCACATAATGATTGTAAACATATAATGCATGATAAATGACACGTTCCCGCCCGATCACCAATTCCCGGGACCCGAGACTTGCGTATGTTAAAACCCTAATGATGTGCGATTTGACTCGACCGACCTTGTTATGTGTAACGTATGCGCGACTCGCTAAGGTAGACTTACTAAGTTTTCAAAAGTTAGTTACCGAAAGTTGCCGGGTGTCACATCATCCCCCTGTTGAAAGAATTTTCGTCCCGAAAATTTCCCGAAGTCGAGGAGAGAAAACAAATAAGAAGAAAAAATTTTCCGGGTCGTCACATCATCCCCCTGTTGAAAGGAATCTCGTCCCGAGATTCTTTCGGCTTCAACAGTAATGAGTGTCGACCTCTGCGCCCAAGTAACGTTTCCCCAAAATACAACAAGTGAAGGTCATGAATCAAACGTGCCAGTAACAACCGGGAAACCACTTTCCCCAAATGTGAGTATGAGACAAGAGACCCCCGATGAAAGCCTACTGGAGCCTACTATGATCGGTATAACTAACCCACCGGTACCGTCCAAGTAGCATCCCCAAAGGACCCTCATCGACCCAAAGAATGAGAAACAGCGACCAAACCACAAAGAAAACACCCGAAACACGAACGCACAACAATGCGGATAAAAGTAAAACCAAAGCGTAACAAGAGATAAGAGAGAATACGTACGGGTAACAGTGTCTGGGTCCACCTGGTTCTCCCTAGCACCGATAACATAAGCGTGAGCACGAGTAAGCCGGCCACCGCCTTCCTTGTCCCCATCCTTCCCTGCAGTCCCTGTGCCTCCTTGATTCAACTTGGGACAGCTTCGCTTGAAGTGCCCCGCTTCCCCACAATGAAAGCAACCCTGGTTCCCCTGTGGAGCAGGGGTAGTAATAGCAGTAGTCTGAGTCGTCCTGGAAAGGTTGACCCTGCAATCCTTGGCATGATGCCCCTGTTTCTGACAACGCTCACAGCGAAAACTCTCACAAGTACCATAGTGATGAAACCCACAACGTCCACACTTAGGGCTTTTCCCAGCATAGCCCCCCTGTTTCTGGTCCGATGCTGACCCAGAAACTTCAGTCTTCTTCGCTGCCGGTTGTCGCTGAGTCCCCGATGAACCCTTATCCACGCTTTCCCACTTCCTCTTGTTCTCAGCCGGCGCCTTCACAGAAGAGCCCCTAGGAGGCAAGACACCCTCAGAAATCTTCAAGTTGGTCATCTTAGTAGCTGACCGCACAGCCTCTGACATAGTAGCAGGATCCCTAGCAGACACCAATCCCGCAATCTCTGGCACCAAACCCGCAAGATACTGCTCTATCCTCCTATACTCCGGTGTAGACAAACCTGGACACATCACTGCTAGCTCGTTGTGCTTGATCGTGTACTCCTCAACCTCAGAACCAACCATCTTAAGATTCCCATATTCCTGTTCCAACCTCTTAATCTCCTCACGCGGGCAATACTCATCCTTCAACCTACGCACAAAATCTGCCCAAGGCATGGCGTTGGCCTCCCCAAGACCAAGTGTCTGTGTGACGCAGTTCCACCACGTTAGGGCGGCTCCTACAAAAGTCCCCGAAGCAAACTTCACCCAATCCACCGCTGGAGTCTCACATAAAGCAAACACCGACTCCGTCTTCTCCAACCACCTGAGTAACTCCACAGCTCCCTCCGTACCCTAGAAGCTGAGAGGCTGACAATCCTTAAACCGCTTATAGGCAACACCCGCCTGAACCGGAGGAACAGTAGCACCCATAAAAGTCTGCTGGGCTGCCTGAAAAGCAGCTAGTGCAACGCCCAACTGTTGCTGCATCATCTCATTGAGTTCCTCATGCGTCATAGTGATGTTACCACCACCTCTACCCCCACCACGGCGTCCACCTCCGCCACCACGACGTCCACCTGCACGTCCACCAGCGCGACCAGACATGTTCTGCCAAAACATGAGACGAGACACTCAGTACCACTAACAAATCAAGCTACAAGTGACCAAACGAACTCAGAATGCGGTTCCAGCATGACCGTTAGTCCGAACACAGAGTCCACCAAGATTTTCATGCATTTCGATTTATGATTTCGTGTGCACCCGAAATAACAAATCGCTCTACATGGTCCCCTAGGCGTGCTCCGAGCTAGAACTTCAAGTCACCCGATAACCACATCTCAGAATGATATAACTAACTCAAAAGATCGATAAATAAGTCCCCTCGGCTGTAATCCAGAGAAAAAAAAAATAAAGTGAAGCTAAAAATAGCCAAGAATGAGATAAGTAATGTGACACTGTATGGTAAGGAGACCGACGCCCCGACAAGGTTAGTATGTTTGCCCAAAAGACACGACTCAAATGTATGTGACCGTCTAGTGTGTGAGACTCGGCTATAGTCTAGACTCTACATGCAGTCCTAGTTCACTATAACCATTGGCTCTGATACCAATCTGTCACACCCTCAAATTTCCACCTGCGGAGTTCTACCGCGAGGCGTGTGACACACCAGGATCCAAGTCAACGGTCACAATAAACGATGTCTAAATATAAAAACATACGTAAACGAGAACCATGCATAAGTTTAAAACCAACATTCAAACAGTGCGGAAGCATTTAAAGTTTACAAAAGTCATGCATAAGTAAACATAAGTTCAAAAGTTCATGATTCCAAAACGTGCGAATGAGACCCTAGACGCGAGACGACTCCAGTGCGACCTCGTGCGCCTATCCGACAGCTGCTACCTTAGCGACCTGAGAAAACATGCTAAAAGAGTCAACATATAATGCTGGTGAGTTCACAGGTTTTAATTAAACGTTTAAAGTGTTCCTTCGAAAACCGTTACCATCACAGTTACTACTATGCTTATGAGAACGCCAGCCAGGCGCAGAATGAGATACTCATACGGGTGAAACCATTACTGACTGAGCCGTGTGTTACCCTTAGTTTCCTATGGGCTACCGTCATCGCCGGTAGACCTTGTTTTGTTAGAGACAATATGCACCCGCCCGGTCCAACCGTCGAGTGGGGTTTGTCAGTTCCCAATAGCGCTATCCATATTTCCCCGCCATATACCCATGTTAGTGGTTTCTAGGGATTTTCGATGAACCGTATAGTACGATAAGTGAGCTATAGTATAACGTGATAAAGAGTCATGAGCCATAAGAGTTTAACAAGTCATAAGTCATAAAAGAGTTTTAAGCATGTTTCTCCCCCGAAAACATAAACAGTAAAATGTGGGGCCGTGAACTCACCTTAAGTTGCGTATTCCGTTTAAGAGTAAACCGTATGCGTGATATGAGTAAACCGTCTGTAAGATATGATAGCCCCAACTATTGGCGACCTATCATAAGATATGTGTCAAGTTAGACTAATAACCCATCGGGTTCATTAGTCCCTAAGTCCAGTCCATGACCATTATGTGTCCGAAAAACATGTTTAACCGACAACCAGACTACGCAAGACAAGACTCGACATCCCATTGGTGACCCGACATTCCACGTGTTAGATAAATACAAGACATCATGCCACATATGCAATTAAACACTTAATACGCGCAGCAGTTCACCTAGTCTAGCATAATGTCCGATTAACGCATAAACAGGTCCGAATACGTGTTACTAAGTCATTGGGTGAATCCCGGGGTTCCTATCATGTTCCTAGGCGTCAAATCATGTTCCGGGATGTTAAAATATACATACAGCAGCATTACACGCGATTAGGAATCAAACTAGCATTTAGGAAAAGTCAACATGTGATTAGGGTTGGTCAACAGGCGATCAGTGTGCTAATCGCCTATATGGTCAAGCGATCAGGATGCCAATCGCCCCTTATGGGGCCTAATCGCCTATAGCAGCATGCGATTAGGATGCTAATCGCCTGCTGCAGCTGTACAATGAAATTTCGCGCGTTTAACGCTCCAAATCAGATCCGAAACATGTAAAAACATCCAATAATCATCCTAACACTTTAACAAACATATTTCAAGCAAAACCCCTAAGTTTTCATCATTCTAACAGTCCCGAATGCGAGCGTTTTCCCAAAATAGCAACTTAGCATGAAAACATCACATCCACATGCAAGAACTTGCCCTAAATAGCAAATATCCAGATTAAATCACATAACCACGTTGTCCGATAGCATCCTATTGTTCTAGCATCATCCTATAACAAACCCTAACATCACACACTCAACAACATACCTCATATCATCCTTAATCATCCAAAATCCTTCAAATGGGTCAAAACATCAAGTATCAACAATACACCACCAAAACCATTCAAACTCCTAGGATATCATTATACTAACTTGTAACAGCAATAAACATCATAATAACACAAGAACAACCATGATTCAATCCTAAAAATCCTATCTTTAAACACATATAACACATATAACACATGTAAAGGTGTGGGTTTGTTTAAAAACGGTTTTAAATGGATTTTCAAAGATAAAAACATTTATAAGTCAGGTCTGGACGTTTAGGGAGTAAAACATAATCATTTAAAGGTTTGGGTTTGAAGAACACACCTTGTAATCAAGAGGTGATGATGGAATAAGCTTGAAAATGGTTGTTTTGATGCAAAAACGAGTTCCAGAGGGTGTTTGTGTGTTGGGTTATGTTATGGGACGGCTAGGGTTGCACAAATGATGTTTTGGAGGTCAAGGGTGGTATTTATAGGCGTTTTTAGTCGTTCGGCACGTATCACGCGAGTATGCAGTTTTATACGCGATTAGGGAGCCTAATCGCATGACAGTTCATGCGATTGGGGCCTAATCGCATGAATAGTCATGTGATTAGCCCCTACTTGCCTATAATCACCCTCCAATCGCCCCAATATTGGCGATTAGGCTATTCCCCATAAGCCTAATCGCCTGTAACCTCTGTGTTCGTGTGTTTTGCGCGTTAAACCCCGTTTTAACACATGTTAGCACATATTCACATACCGACAAGCCACATAATGATTGTAAACATATAATGCATGATAAATGACACGTTCCCGCCCGATCACCAATTCCCGGGACCCGAGACTTGCGTATGTTAAAACCCTAATGATGTGCGATTTGACTCGACCGACCTTGTTATGTGTAACGTATGCGCGACTCGCTAAGGTAGACTTACTAAGTTTTCAAAAGTTAGTTACCGAAAGTTGCCGGGTGTCACATCATCCCCCTGTTGAAAGAATTTTCGTCCCGAAAATTTCCCGAAGTCGAGGAGAGAAAACAAATAAGAAGAAAAAATTTTCCGGGTCGTCACATCATCCCCCTGTTGAAAGGAATCTCGTCCCGAGATTCTTTCGGCTTCAACAGTAATGAGTGTCGACCTCTGCGCCCAAGTAACGTTTCCCCAAAATACAACAAGTGAAGGTCATGAATCAAACGTGCCAGTAACAACCGGGAAACCACTTTCCCCAAATGTGAGTATGAGACAAGAGACCCCCGATGAAAGCCTACTGGAGCCTACTATGATCGGTATAACTAACCCACCGGTACCGTCCAAGTAGCATCCCCAAAGGACCCTCATCGACCCAAAGAATGAGAAACAGCGACCAAACCACAAAGAAAACACCCGAAACACGAACGCACAACAATGCGGATAAAAGTAAAACCAAAGCGTAACAAGAGATAAGAGAGAATACGTACGGGTAACAGTGTCTGGGTCCACCTGGTTCTCCCTAGCACCGATAACATAAGCGTGAGCACGAGTAAGCCGGCCACCGCCTTCCTTGTCCCCATCCTTCCCTGCAGTCCCTGTGCCTCCTTGATTCAACTTGGGACAGCTTCGCTTGAAGTGCCCCGCTTCCCCACAATGAAAGCAACCCTGGTTCCCCTGTGGAGCAGGGGTAGTAATAGCAGTAGTCTGAGTCGTCCTGGAAAGGTTGACCCTGCAATCCTTGGCATGATGCCCCTGTTTCTGACAACGCTCACAGCGAAAACTCTCACAAGTACCATAGTGATGAAACCCACAACGTCCACACTTAGGGCTTTTCCCAGCATAGCCCCCCTGTTTCTGGTCCGATGCTGACCCAGAAACTTCAGTCTTCTTCGCTGCCGGTTGTCGCTGAGTCCCCGATGAACCCTTATCCACGCTTTCCCACTTCCTCTTTTTCTCAGCCGGCGCCTTCACAGAAGAGCCCCTAGGAGGCAAGACACCCTCAGAAATCTTCAAGTTGGTCATCTTAGTAGCTGACCGCACAGCCTCTGACATAGTAGCAGGATCCCTAGCAGACACCAATCCCGCAATCTCTGGCACCAAACCCGCAAGATACTGCTCTATCCTCCTATACTCCGGTGTAGACAAACCTGGACACATCACTGCTAGCTCGTTGTGCCTGATCGTGTACTCCTCAACCTCAGAACCAACCATCTTAAGATTCCCATATTCCTGTTCCAACCTCTTAATCTCCTCACGCGGGCAATACTCATCCTTCAACCTACGCACAAAATCTGCCCAAGGCATGGCGTTGGCCTCCCCAAGACCAAGTGTCTGTGTGACGCAGTTCCACCACGTCAGGGCGGCTCCTACAAAAGTCCCCGAAGCAAACTTCACCCAATCCACCGCTGGAGTCTCACATAAAGCAAACACCGACTCCGTCTTCTCCAACCACCTGAGTAACTCCACAGCTCCCTCCGTACCCTAGAAGCTGAGAGGCTGACAATCCTTAAACCGCTTATAGGCAACACCCGCCTGAACCGGAGGAACAGTAGCACCCATAAAAGTCTGCTGGGCTGCCTGAAAAGCAGCTAGTGCAACGCCCAACTGTTGCTGCATCATCTCATTGAGTTCCTCATGCGTCATAGTGATGTTACCACCACCTCTACCCCCACCACGGCGTCCACCTCCGCCACCACGGCGTCCACCTGCACGTCCACCAGCGCGACCAGACATGTTCTGCCAAAACATGAGACGAGACACTCAGTACCACTAACAAATCAAGCTACAAGTGACCAAACGAACTCAGAATGCGGTTCCAGCATGACCGTTAGTCCGAACACAGAGTCCACCAAGATTTTCATGCATTTCGATTTATGATTTCGTGTGCACCCGAAATAACAAATCGCTCTACATGGTCCCCTAGGCGTGCTCCGAGCTAGAACTTCAAGTCACCCGATAACCACATCTCAGAATGATATAACTAACTCAAAAGATCGATAAATAAGTCCCCTCGGCTGTAATCCAGAGAAAAAAAAAATAAAGTGAAGCTAAAAATAGCCAAGAATGAGATAAGTAATGTGACACTGTATGGTAAGGAGACCGACGCCCCGACAAGGTTAGTATGTTTGCCCAAAAGACACGACTCAAATGTATGTGACCGTCTAGTGTGTGAGACTCGGCTATAGTCTAGACTCTACATGCAGTCCTAGTTCACTATAACCATTGGCTCTGATACCAATCTGTCACACCCTCAAATTTCCACCTGCGGAGTTCTACCGCGAGGCGTGTGACACACCAGGATCCAAGTCAACGGTCACAATAAACGATGTCTAAATATAAAAACATACGTAAACGAGAACCATGCATAAGTTTAAAACCAACATTCAAACAGTGCGGAAGCATTTAAAGTTTACAAAAGTCATGCATAAGTAAACATAAGTTCAAAAGTTCATGATTCCAAAACGTGCGAATGAGACCCTAGACGCGAGACGACTCCAGTGCGACCTCGTGCGCCTATCCGACAGCTGCTACCTTAGCGACCTGAGAAAACATGCTAAAAGAGTCAACATATAATGCTGGTGAGTTCACAGGTTTTAATTAAACGTTTAAAGTGTTCCTTCGAAAACCGTTACCATCACAGTTACTACTATGCTTATGAGAACGCCAGCCAGGCGCAGAATGAGATACTCATACGGGTGAAACCATTACTGACTGAGCCGTGTGTTACCCTTAGTTTCCTATGGGCTACCGTCATCGCCGGTAGACCTTGTTTTGTTAGAGACAATATGCACCCGCCCGGTCCAACCGTCGAGTGGGGTTTGTCAGTTCCCAATAGCGCTATCCATATTTCCCCGCCATATACCCATGTTAGTGGTTTCTAGGGATTTTCGATGAACCGTATAGTACGATAAGTGAGCTATAGTATAACGTGATAAAGAGTCATGAGCCATAAGAGTTTAACAAGTCATAAGTCATAAAAGAGTTTTAAGCATGTTTCTCCCCCGAAAACATAAACAGTAAAATGTGGGGCCGTGAACTCACCTTAAGTTGCGTATTCCGTTTAAGAGTAAACCGTATGCGTGATATGAGTAAACCGTCTGTAAGATATGATAGCCCCAACTATTGGCGACCTATCATAAGATATGTGTCAAGTTAGACTAATAACCCATCGGGTTCATTAGTCCCTAAGTCCAGTCCATGACCATTATGTGTCCGAAAAACATGTTTAACCGACAACCAGACTACGCAAGACAAGACTCGACATCCCATTGGTGACCCGACATTCCACGTGTTAGATAAATACAAGACATCATGCCACATATGCAATTAAACACTTAATACGCGCAGCAGTTCACCTAGTCTAGCATAATGTCCGATTAACGCATAAACAGGTCCGAATACGTGTTACTAAGTCATTGGGTGAATCCCGGGGTTCCTATCATGTTCCTAGGCGTCAAATCATGTTCCGGGATGTTAAAATATACATACAGCAGCATTACACGCGATTAGGAATCAAACTAGCATTTAGGAAAAGTCAACATGTGATTAGGGTTGGTCAACAGGCGATCAGTGTGCTAATCGCCTATATGGTCAAGCGATCAGGATGCCAATCGCCCCTTATGGGGCCTAATCGCCTATAGCAGCATGCGATTAGGATGCTAATCGCCTGCTGCAGCTGTACAATGAAATTTCGCGCGTTTAACGCTCCAAATCAGATCTGAAACATGTAAAAACATCCAATAATCATCCTAACACTTTAACAAACATATTTCAAGCAAAACCCCTAAGTTTTCATCATTCTAACAGTCCCGAATGCGAGCGTTTTCCCAAAATAGCAACTTAGCATGAAAACATCACATCCACATGCAAGAACTTGCCCTAAATAGCAAATATCCAGATTAAATCACATAACCACGTTGTCCGATAGCATCCTATTGTTCTAGCATCATCCTATAACAAACCCTAACATCACACACTCAACAACATACCTCATATCATCCTTAATCATCCAAAATCCTTCAAATGGGTCAAAACATCAAGTATCAACAATACACCACCAAAACCATTCAAACTCCTAGGATATCATTATACTAACTTGTAACAGCAATAAACATCATAATAACACAAGAACAACCATGATTCAATCCTAAAAATCCTATCTTTAAACACATATAACACATATAACACATGTAAAGGTGTGGGTTTGTTTAAAAACGGTTTTAAATGGATTTTCAAAGATAAAAACATTTATAAGTCAGGTCTGGACGTTTAGGGAGTAAAACATAATCATTTAAAGGTTTGGGTTTGAAGAACACACCTTGTAATCAAGAGGTGATGATGGAATAAGCTTGAAAATGGTTGTTTTGATGCAAAAACGAGTTCTAGAGGGTGTTTGTGTGTTGGGTTATGTTATGGGACGGCTAGGGTTGCACAAATGATGTTTTGGAGGTCAAGGGTGGTATTTATAGGCGTTTTTAGTCGTTCGGCACGTATCACGCGAGTATGCAGTTTTATACGCGATTAGGGAGCCTAATCGCATGACAGTTCATGCGATTGGGGCCTAATCGCATGAAAAGTCATGTGATTAGCCCCTACTCGCCTATAATCACCCTCCAATCGCCCCAATATTGGCGATTAGGCTATTCCCCATAAGCCTAATCGCCTGTAACCTCTGTGTTCGTGTGTTTTGCGCGTTAAACCCCGTTTTAACACATGTTAGCACATATTCACATACCGACAAGCCACATAATGATTGTAAACATATAATGCATGATAAATGACACGTTCCCGCCCGATCACCAATTCCCGGGACCCGAGACTTGCGTATGTTAAAACCCTAATGATGTGCGATTTGACTCGACCGACCTTGTTATGTGTAACGTATGCGCGACTCGCTAAGGTAGACTTACTAAGTTTTCAAAAGTTAGTTACCGAAAGTTGCCGGGTGTCACACGTAATTTTATACAACTAGTTTTTCTAAAAAATGAAATCAACACATAACAAAACTTAGTCATGCTATATTCCTATATCCATTAATTTTTTTACATAGATCTACTTCATCTTGTTTTTCCAAATTAATTTGATTATGTAATGCATTAAATTACTAGACCAAAAGTTAATGGCATCATTGTTTATCAAAAAGAAATATGAATCCAAGATCTTGTTATTTTCCATATGATTCCATTTCCTATAACTATTACTTAGAATCTTTACTTAAAGTGGTTTCTCGTTTTTGTTTTGAATGGTTAAATGTTAAGCACTTTTATTTATTTACATATAAAATTGTATGGTAACCACAAGATGTATACATCAGAACACCAAAACAATAACGAAACTTACTTTAAATAGCTGAACATTGGCATTGCGTTGGCTATGACAAAAAAAAATTAGAGTGTTATAAACATACATAAGGGTGAATTAAGGCACATAAATAAAACATATCATCTTTGGGTATAAATTTAATTCTAATTCTAAGTCATTATTTCATTTGGTTTGTGATAACAGGTAAAAGGGGATTTATCTAATAAATTCAGTAATTAACCATGCCCCACAAAAAGAATACATTTAATGTTTTTTTAGATTTTAAGTTTTATTTTACCGACCAAAACCGAATCTTTGTCAGATGAAGATCATCACCCTAGAAAACACATAAATAATTTTTTTTCTTGGAAAACAACACAAACCAAAACAATTTTGTTGGAAAAAGCAAATTGATCATTAATGCTTCATACTCTGTAACGATTAACATGAATCCCCATATGTAATGCTTCATACTCTGTAAACATGAAAACACATACGTTGTTCATATCGTAGAAACAAATAGCTGAACAATAATAATAATAATAATAATAATAATAATAATAATAATAATAATAATAATAATAAAGAGGGAGAGAGATCGGCGAGAGAGGAAACAACAAAATTTACCGGTGGTGGTGAAAATAGCGGTGGTTGGTCTGGCCTGGTTTATATGTATTGGGGTAGAATATGTGAGTGACGTAAATTGTGTTGGAAATAAAGAAATGACGGTTGAAGGCGGAAACGATAAAAAAACGACAGCTGAGATTTTCTTTCACAGTAGATTGAATGCGGGAGGGAATAAACAAAAGAAACGGAATGATGACGGAAAAAAAAGAAAACGAAGTGAAGGATGCCGTTAAGTTGCATTTTGTATATATATATATATAATATCTTCTCATATAATGTTTTCGCTTTATTTAGAACATAAATGGCAACCCTTCTTTTCCACAATAGTTATGTTAAATTGTAAAATTTTCGAGAAAGATTGCTGGTCTTGGGATATGCAGGTTTGTTTTTATATTTATGATGGTCATTATGTAAAGACTGGTAAATTGATTAAAAGAAGATTACCTGTGCAAGAATGAAGACAATGTTACTCCAAATTTCAGCAAGAGCTTAAATGTATTTTGCACTAAAAGCCCAGCCACGACCTCCTATTAAATAATTCAAAATGTTAGCCACCAATGTACACAAAACAACTAAGTTTAATGGATGTAATATGTGTTGCATACATGATGGGCATATATCAATTCTTTTCACCTTCCAGCTTTGACTCGTGTATGAAAACAACATAGAAACCATAAACTAAAATCAAAAAGAAAAAAATAAACAGTGGTAGAAACCTTAATATCAACAAAAGGTAACTACATAAAAGACACCAAATCAACCGGTGTATTCGGGATCGGGATTGGTTTTTGAAAGTTTTTGGTTTCAGTATTATTAGAATCGGTATCAGTACAGTACCGATCCTGTCCCGAGCTCACCCCTACGCCAGTGCCTGCAACATAGTGGAAAAATAGTGAATGAAAAATAACAGTTTTTTAGGCAAATTAAAAAAGCATAAGAGTATAAAATATAATTGGGTTGATTTAGTTTATGTTTAATACCTAGTGGGCCAAACAGGGAAAACAAGAATATTTAGATTAAAAGAAAAAGGGTAAGTTTAAAGCTAACAAAACAACTTTTGGTGGATAAAGTTTGGTAGTAATTCTTGCACTCCTGGATCATCAATTATGACATATACGGTTTGAATCGCAACTTCGTTTGTTATCAGAATGGAGCCATTGTCATTGTGTTTTTTATGTGAGGCCCGTTCAACTATCCTCTTGTGAGTGATTCTTAGGGTGTGTGTAGTGGCCTCGTTGTGGGGCGTTTTAAGCCTCCATAGCGTCGGGAACACCGCCCCCTCCGGCGCTATGGGGCGTTTTAGAGTTGAGTTGGTTGTGACCATAACGGCGCTATGGATTGAATTTGGGAGGTTGTTGATGTTCATGACCGTTGTCAAACGGTCCAAAACATTAAATTTTTTTTTTTTTTTAATATACAAAATCCCTCTCTATATATATACAAATACAACACAAACAACTCACACCAAACAAAACCAAATACAAACCTAAAACCAAACCTATGGCAGCGTGGACGAATCAAGAGCAACTCGAGTTGGTGCGCGCGTGGATGAACGTTAAGGAGATCCTGCCAGCCAATAGGGAGTCTTTTTGGCGCAATGTGTTGGTCAAGTTCAACCAAATCACCGGAATGAACCACCGTACCGTTGATCAGATCACCAATAAGTGGTCTGCTATACGAAATAACGTTAACAGATGGCATGGAGTCTATGAAGCGACGATGCAGGCGCACCCTGGGGTTAGCGAACAGATGGCAATTCAGTTGACACACGACGCCTATCGTCAACAATACGACAGCGACTTCTCCATCACCAATCTTTTGTCGTGGTCTCTGATGCGTTTTCACTATGTTTAATTTTTAATGTTTAGGCTTTATTTTCTTATCCTGAGAGGTTGTAACGTTTAATGTTATGTTTTATGTTTAGTGTTGTATTTGTAATGTTTAAGGTTTTAGTTTTTAAAGTTTTATTTTAAATTTAAACCATTACAATCCTAAATTACTTATTACAAACAGAATTCCTAATCCTAAACTACTTATTAAAACGTTACATAAACACATAATATAATCCTAAACCTCCCACTCGAGTGTGTAGTACTCGGGGGATACGGAACGTGAGCTGTCCCGTCCATCGGATCTTGCATCCGAGGGGAAATAGTAGTACTCACGAGGAGGGGTAGGCATGCTCCAAAGGCGCTCCTCCTCCTCAACTTCCCTAAGGGCTTCCAAGTCCTCCGGAGTTGGGTCCCCATATTCACGGGGTGGGGTGGTCTGGTGGTGGTGGGTGGGGGTATTCTGGGGGGTGGGGATAGGTTGGTGGTAGGGGTGGGGGTATTCTGGGAGGTGGGGATAGGTTGGTGGTAGGGGGTGGGGATAGCAGCAGCAATTCGGGGGGTGGGGGCTGATAACATCAGTCGGTCCATTTCATTAATAGCCATGGTATAATCTATGGCCCAGGCCCATTCTTCATCCGTGAAGTCATCATCGACTTCAGGATGAGGAAAGGTTGGTGGTGCCGCAGCAGGAGGAGGAGGGGAATATAACCAATGTTGTGGAGGAGGAGGAGGAAGAAGAAGAGGTTGTGGAGGAGGAGGAGAGGAGGTGAATGGTAGTCTCCGGGGCCGGCCCCGTCCCCGGACCCGGCGAGCGTACTGCCGGACATTAGAAGGTCCGGCAGCTCCTGGTTGAAAACCGCCCATATTATTCATTGTGTTCAGGATGAGGAAAGGATGAGGAAGAGGGAAGAGGTGTGACTGAGATTTGGGAGGAGGGGGGTATTTATAGGTGTGACTGAGATTTGGTGGGAGGGGGGGAGTTTGAAATTCAAACTTTGAAATTTAAACGTTTGGGGGGGAAGTTTGAAATTCAAACGGTTTGGAACAGTAACCGTTTGAAATTCAATTTTTTTTATTAAATATTATTTTTTAATATTAAATATTTTTTTATTATTTTATTAATTTAATAAACTTTCAGTTTAATTTTTTTTTATTATTATTTTTATGTTTAATGAAATATTATTAACTATTTAATATTTTTATTTAAATAAAAAACAATAATTAACCAATCATTACCAATCATTTATAACCCCCTCATAACCCCCTTCCCACTACACCCTCTTTTTCCATAACCCCTACATAACTCCCCTTCTGTTACTTTTTAATATTTTAATACCATAACCCCCATACACCCTTATATCTTTTGGTATGTAGATATCAAAGGTACAAGCAAATTGAAAGGAACACAAGGCAATACGAGACAATTACATTCTCCAAAGTGATGACAACCATCAAGAACATAACCATCTAAGTAGTTGATACTTAAACTAAATCTTCACACATGCTCTAAAACTTGTGGGTCGACATGTGACCAAGAATCATGCACTTTTTACTCAGCTGAACAGAAAGGTGCTTGTGAACCAGCTATCAATCTTTCTAGACGATTCTTCAAATATACTAAACAAATATTACAAATAATGTCAGGATTTAGAATTCTGACCATAATGACTCGATGTAAAACAAAGTAATGTATTGTAAAATAGTCACAGATAGTGGTGCTATGATGAACATCTTTTAATTTGAATGATTTATGTGGAATTTGTTTTCTTGTATTTGGTGGGCTAGAATAATTTCACATTCCAGCATTTTCATCCATAGAAAATGAAATTTCATCAAGATAAACAAATTCTTTTCATTAGAAGGTTCATCAGATTTTGATCAAAAGTCGGCACTTGACCTAGAGGTTACTTCAAAGCCGTTTAGTGACAACACAGCTGCATGCATATGAAACTAAAATTAGATGTTTGGATGGTAGATAACAAGTTTCTTTCAAATAAATAAAAAGATACAAACATTCATAACACTACGGATGTTCGACCCTAATACTCATTGATCAAATTTCCCAGATTCACTGGTTTCTAGCAACTATTACATGATCAATGAGCAGTTAAACAAACAAAAAAAACTTCAAACAAAATTTTTATCTTTCTTTTAGCATGACCTTTAGACTATCCGGAGTGGGTTGGGGGGGGGGGGGGATGAAGCGCCATGTGGCACTTGCGGGACCCTTATTGGGGGGGGAGGGGGGGGGGAATTGTGGGGAGTGGAAGGGGGGGGGGGGGGAGGAAATAATATTATATTGTGTTAAAGTTAAGAAAAAAAAACTGACCAATCATGAAGTGCCACGTGTCCAAGCCATTTGCCCCACGCCGGTGCCTTCCCCCCCCCCCCCCCCCTCCCGCCCTCCTCCACGCCATAGCGGCGGTGGTGTCCCACCCCCCCCCCCCTTCCCGCCCCTCTCCCGCCCCCACTCCGGACAGTCTTAATCCACTAACACTTATGAATGCAAATACATTCTTTTTGGTTGACTAAAAAAATATGTTGACAGTTTCCAGTTTTTCAAAGCTTTAAACCCCAACATTTTCTAATTATCAAAATAACAGCACAATAATTAGTCTTAAGTTCTAACCACTAACCTGGAAAATAATCAGATCATACCATACACATTCAGCCAACTTTGCATTATAAAGCAAATAAAAAATACAGTCTTATGAAATTCATCTCTGTAAATGAACAACTAAAATAATTTTAATAGGAAAAATGGTGAAATCGTGTACCTCAAAGCCGGTTGTGCAGCCACCATAAAACTATCATCAATTTTCACCCTAGTAAAAACAAAAACTAATTAATGATCTCTGCTCCAGTTTCTCGTATCTCTTCTGAGGCTACAGCCTGACCAACCAATACATTAACCGAGAAAAAAACCTGTTAACAAACAAAAAAAGGTAATGGCTAATTAAAAAACTTGTTAATAACTAATTAATGATCTCTGCTCCAGTTTGACCAGCTTGAAAGGCGTTGACCAGTCCTAACCATGACAGGATCATCTCCACACGCACTCCAAGTACACCCTAGGACCACCACCATTGTCAACAATTGTGAATCATTAACTCAGTCATGAACAGCCAATGGAAACCGAATTTGCGACCATAAGACTCAAAACATACCTGGACCAAAGCCTTATGTGTGTAGATCGGTGGACCTCTGATTACGCTGCTAGGGTTTGTCAAGAAGCGTTTGAAGAGATTAGAGGGAAAGAACGAATTTGGGATTGCAGAGAGGGTTGAAAGCGGCTGAAATAATTTAGGGTTTTTTAGAGAAATGTTAGAAATATTATATAGGATCCAGAAGGGGTAAACGGGTCAACATGATCCGATTCAAGATCAGGCGCCTTCAACACTGCATTAAGAGTTTTGTGTTTTAAAAAGTTGTACAATAAGCATACTATGCTTGTACATGTTGAAACTTAGGTGAAATTACCATCTTATCCTTCTAATATGCTTTATAATATAGTGTATCTATAATCTATATAACTTATGATAAAAAAAATTGAAGATTGATTAGTTGTCATTCAATAAAGGCCTAAGAAAGCCATTTTAATGACATGGCGTTCAAGGAGGCATTCTCCTCCTTGAGTGTGTCATGTGACATGCCATGTGGCAAATAAAAAAAATAAATAATAATATAAAACTTAATCTACTAAATTTAAAATGAGTTATTTTAGGAAAAAGAATTTAAAAACAAATTTAAAATTTTCACTCTTATGTTTCCCCCCATAATTTTTAAACGTTAATATTTTTTATATACGAATTTTTTTAAAGAAAAAAATTACACCAAATTAACGAGCGTTTTATTATCTTTCCAACGAGTACCATAGTGCTATATAAAAAACGGAGAAAAAAACGACTATTTTTTTGGGGTTTCGTTCATACAGGAAAAAAAACACAAAGTGTTCAGGTTATTTATTAATAATGTTTTTTCTTTTAAACCAGGTTCTTATCTACGATGTTGAAACTCAGCCCAATCGTCATGCTTTCATTGGAATTTACTCTTCTAAAGATGCATAGGTATACTTCATCAAGAGAAGCTGAGAGAAAGAATCGCGCAACACTACAACACATGGTGTCACCTTATAGCAAGGTTATTTTTTTATTTATTTAATTACAAGACTAATAATTATTATTATTAGTATTAGTATTAGTATTATTAGAATTGTTATATTTTTCAACCCTAGGACGCTCCCGGGGTAAAAGCTAGTGTGTGTGTGTGTGTGTGTGTGTGTGTGTGTGTGTGTGTGTGTGTGTGTGTGTGTGTGTGTATATATATATATATATATATATAGGAAGTATATGGAAGAAACCCTCCTTAGATGAAAAACTATAGGAAACCCATCCCTTGGCCCATGTTGTGCCACATCATCAATGACAATCTCACCCTATATTATATTGCGAAGGGCATAATGAACAATTTAACTCTACCCCTTATCTCTCTCCATATATATATGTTTCCCCTCACTCTCTCTATTCATATTATTTTGAAATTCAAATCAGATCACCCTCCTCTGTCTACCCTCCCCTTTCTCTATCTCTCTCTAGAACCACCACCGCCACCTAACACATTGATAAAGATCAGATCACCCTTTTCTCTCTCTTCATTTTTTTTTTCAAACTCAGATTCAAACTCTCAATCCCCTCTCTCTCTACCCCCTCTCTCCATGATAATGAACCAGCAACTGATCTACCTCATCAGAGGTAACAGATCTAGAGATACCAGATTTGCTCCATCAGGTACCGTCTAAAAAGTATCATCTATTGCACTGTGTTTGTTCGATTTTGATTTCTTTTTTTCAATCATAGATGTGCTTCATTTTATTTCTGTATATTTTTCCATGTGTTCAACTTTTAGATACTATCATGATTTTTATGGATAAAAATGTGTATAAACTTCTAGAAAGTGGATAAAGATGTTTTTTTTATTATTTTTCGTTGATCTAACATTTAGATACAATCATGATTTTTTGGATAAACATGTTTCTTTTGTTTTTTTTTCTTAGATCTGTTTTCCTTTTTTTTTTCGAAAAGGTAGAATTTTTGGTCCAACATTTAGATACGATCTGTTTTCTGGCAATTTATTAATCCGTTTATTTTTCTTTTAATATTTGTTACTAAGATTTTACCAAGATTTTCGAAATCGAAAGCATATTGTTTATGTTAGATTTTTATTGGATTGGGTTTTGGCTTTTGCTAGAATAATAATAATAACAGTTTTGGGGATAGTTTTTCTTCGCATACCAAGTGTTCGATCAAATGCTTGAATGAAAAAAAAACTTATGCTAAATTTTTTTTTATTTTATTATTATTATTATTTTGTTTATGTTAGATTTTTATTAGATTGAGGACATGAGGTTGATAGATCACATGTGATTGATGAATAATTTTGTAGTCTTGTTTATGTTATTATATGCTAACACATGTTATCTGTTCCAGTGTTGGTTTTTACAAGTAGGCTATTGGAACAAGGCGGCGTTGGTGATGTGGCTGTGGTAAGTGATGTTTTTTTTTATAAAGATTATAATTTTTTAATCTTTTGGGAATAGGGGTTTTAAATAATTTTGGTATTCTGTTTAATAATTTTTTGGCAAGCGAAATTGTTATGAACTCGTATAGGTTACATGTCTATTTTTTGCGGTCCGAGTCTTGTATGCTCACACAAGTTAGTGATGCTAACACATGCTAGTATATGCCCAACTAACAGGTGTTAGGGTCCATATGACATACGTTATTTTTCAGTAAACATGTGTTTTAGAATATGCTAACACATGCTGCTGATGTCTTTTATTAAATTATATTTTTCATGCTAACACATGCTGCTGGTATATGGATTTGGATTGGTTCTGATTTGATTTTTTAAATTCATTATTTCATGCTAACACATGCTGCTGGTATATGGCATTGCAGATTTTAGTGTTGTTTATACACATGTTAGTGATGCTAACACATGCTAGTATATGCCTAACTAACATGTGTTAGGGTTCATATGACATACGTTAGTATATGCCCAACTAACATGTGTTAGGGTTCATATGACGTACGTATTTTCAGTGATGTCTCATTATGTGTTTTAGAGAGCCCAACTAACACGTGTTATTATCTTTTTATAGGTGAAGAGATGTTTTTGTGTTAAAGATGAAGATAGGTATCAAGAACGAAGCATAGCTAGATCTTTTTTATGTTGTTATGATAGTTTTTTTTTTTTTTTTTTTTTGAAAATTCACAAATAATTATTTATGTATAAATATGCATCGCCTCCAACCACTAGAAGAACCACCATCATCATCAAACTAACCTTCTGTTAAAAACAGAGCATCGAAGACGGAGGTGACAGAGGGCATCGATTCCCCAACACAGATCTGTGTTTTCAAAAACATAATATTGGATGGAGGAAAAGGGAACGACGACGTTTCAGGTTCGGTTTTGAGTTTTTGTTGTTGTTGTTATTATTATTATTATTATTATTATTATTATTATTATTATTATTATTATTATTATTATTATTATTATTAACAGCCATTAGTATTGGTGGATAAAAATAAAAACAAAACAGATCGGTCGGTTTACGGTGGCTCTGGCGAAAGCAAAAGAAAACAGATCCGGTGAATGGGCCTATTAAAAATGATCTCATAGCCCATAGACCTATTATTAATATTATATAATAATATAACTTTTGTTTGCTCCAACTAAATGCTATTATTAATCAGAGGTGTAATTAAATAGACAGGTTTGGCTCAATTGACTTCTTATATGTTCTCCCCCATTCGCCTATTTGTCTTTTAGATTTTCCAAGTTAAATAAGTTTTTCTAAAAGGATAAAAACAAAGAAGCGCATCTAGTTTATAATAAAACAGAGCATATATGCAGCCGTTTTTTTTATGTTTTGTTATAAGAATTTTGGTTATTTATTATTATTAATATGAAGATGGGGAGAATATAAATGGAGACGACGACTGGTTTTAGGAGTTGATAAAGAGACAACATCTTTTTAAAGTTAATAGAAATTTTGTCGTTTAAAGCCCCTTTGAAACTGTGGTCCAATCTTGTATACTTGAGGTTGATAGATCACATGTGATTGGTGAATAAATTTGTAGTCTTTTTTATGTTAGTATATGCTAACACAGGTTAGTAATGCCCCATTATGTGTTCCAGTATTGGTTTTCATGAGTAGGCTATTGGACAAGGCAACGTTGGTGATGTGGCTGTGGTAAGTGATGTTTTTTTATAAAGATTATAAAGTTTTAATCTTTTGGTGAGTAGGGTGTTTAAATAATTTTTGTATTCTGTTTAATAAATTTTTGGCAAGTGAAATTGTTATGAACTCGTATAGGATACATGTCTATTTTTTGCGGTCCGAGTCTTGTATGCTCACACACGTTAGTGATGCTAACACATGCTAGTATATACCCAACTAATAGTTGTTAGGGTCCATATGACATACGTTATTTTCAGTAAAACAAATGTTTTTGAATATGCTAACACATGCTACTGATGTCTTTTATTATATTATATATTTCATGAATATGAGGATAATTTTTTGGTATATGGATTTGGATTGGCACTGCAGATTTGGTGTTTGTTTATACACATGTTAGTGATGCTAACACATGCTAGTATATGCCTAACTAACATGTGTTAGGGTTCATATGACATACGTTATTTCAGTAAAACATATGTTTTTAGAATACACTACACATGTTAGGGATGTCTCATTATATGTTTCGGAGAGCCCAACTAACACATGTTATATTTTTTTTGTAAGCGAAGAGATGTTTTGTGTTAAAGATGAAGATGGGTATCAAGAACGAAGCATAGCTAGATCATTTTTATGTTGCTATGATAGTTTTTTTATCATTCACAAATAATTATGTATGTATGAAAACTTTTTTGATACATTTTTAGTATTGATTGTAATGATCGTTTTTATCATTTATTAAATAAATACACATTTTATGTGATCTTTTATTATGTTCTTTTAGTATATGCCTGGTAACACATGTTAGCGATGTCTCACATGAGGTCAGAATTTTGCATCACAACACTAACGTATGTTAATTTTTCGTGCTGGAGAAAGTGCCATAAAGTAGGAGAGAGGTGACTTGACAAGTGTCAAATCAACCTTTTTAAACCTAGGATTCGGAAAATTAAATTGGCCCACTTGCTTTAATGACTCATTTGCCCTTGATCTCATTACTACCACACAAATGCAAGTGGCTTTCTATTATTATAAACAATTAATTAAGAACCATTGATCAAGTTTGATCAATGGTCACCATAGAGTTTATAAGGTTTTTCATGAAGATGGGGTTTCCTTTTTATCCATCCCACATATATATATATATATATATATATATATATATATATATATAGGGTGTGGTTCTATATAAAACCCTTATTAACTAGAAAACCTTGGAAACCCAATCTCAACCATTCATTTGATTAGATCAATGGCTTAGATCAAGTGTGGTGACTTTATGGTGAGAGAAACAATATAATATTAGAGAAGAGTACAAATAAAGGCATTTTAGGTAAATTGTATATAACACACCCTCTTTCTCTCTCTCTATCAATCAACGTCTGTCACCACCACTCCCCTACACTGTATACTATCCTGCCTAAAATCAACCAAGACCATTATACTCTCTCTTTGTCTCTCTGATTCTTCCCCACAACAACCAAATCAATCATCCTCAAAAGTGAAAACCAAGTTTCTTCTCAACATCACCATTCTCTCTGTTGGGTTCCCCTGTTTTGATCACAATATACCGTCGTCCTCATCATCAATCCATAGCCTGATCATCATCATCAAACCTTCCTCTATGAAGTCGACCTTCCGTATGTAACACCCCAACCGATGGCGGAAACATCGGGATGTCACGTATTGATGATTGTTCAATAGATCATGGTGTATAATAAATTTCATTAAATGATTTAAATAATTTACATACAATTGTTCTACAAGAATTTGTACATCAAGATGAATAATACTATGCACACATCTTCAAGCATTAACTCAAATCTTCAAGCAAGTAGAACCTAAAACATGTTAAGTTTGAAAATATTTTGGGTCAACAAAAGTTGGTGAGAATACATAGGTTTTTGAATATAATTGATAACAATAATTTGTACAACATTCACAGTTGTATGATGATAGAGTATGATTCCGACATGTAACAATGCGTCTTTGTACAACCAAACCTTGTGTCGACTGATGACTAACTCGCAAGTTAGTTAAATGTTGTTACTGTTATCGATCATCCCTGAATTTATGCGGGGGGATGGGTTTGTCAGACCTATAGTGCTATAATCTAAACAGGCGGCTTGATCAATGTTAATGATTGTACTGTGTCTTTTTGTTACAGTCAAATGATAGAATGAATAAATGATAGTGTAATTGAATCACAAGTTTCAACAATGTAAGAATGAGTAAATGATAGAGTATAAAATGTTTAAACATGTTTCACCCCAAAATGTAAAACAGAAAAAGGGGCTATGTAAACTCACCTTAGCAAAATGTTATGTCTCATGACAAATAGAATATTGTGTTGCCCAAACAATGCCAAGTATTACCCTATAATCAAGGTAATAAATATGTTTAAGTCTATCTAGTCTCCAATTATATTCTAGGGCTTCGAATTGGGGATAAGTGCTTGTTTGATTAATAATTAAAATGCTTGATAATTGAGAGAAATTTGATAAATAAATAATCAAAAGTCTTTTTATAAAATTTAAATCAAAGATGGTCACAATAATGAGTTTAAAGTATAAAAATAATTTTTATAAAATTATTTTCTTAAAAATAGAATATTAAATCTATTTATTTCAAATTGTCAAAATTTAACTTTAATATTTAAAAAATACTAAAATTAAAGAATTTTTTTTGGTTAAAAATTATATTTCTGTTCCAAATAATCAGAAATAATTTATATAAAATTTTGGTGCAAAAATATTGAAAAATGAATTTATTATGATTTATTTATGATTAAAACTAACAAAAATTGATTAAAAATATTAAATAAATGATTTTTCAGAAATAAAAATCATTTCAGAAAAGTTTATTGTTATAAAAACTCAGAATAATTTTTGTGGAAATTTATAAGATCGTTTTGATATTTTTATAGAATTTTATAAATAAATTAGAATAAACTTGAATTATTTGTTGTGCTCTGGATCTTATAAAATTTCGGCAGAGATTCCTCTATTTTTATACAATCCAGACAACACAAGTTGTCTATAGTTTACCCATAAATCATTTACAAATACATATCGTTCAATATATTTATCCGTATTTCCATCGAACGAGACTTTATACATTTCGCCATTTTATATAAATTATACTTGTATAATTATGTACATCATAATTTATATATAAGTATATATAGATATAATTATATAATATAGTCCAACAGTCCAGTCCAATATACAATATTATCAAATCCGTCTTTAATATACAATATTACTTATTATATAATCAATGTCGGTTCGTTTCGTGAGTCACGATAGTTTCGTATCTATAATATATATATATATATACACTTATATATATATATATGTAGTAATGATAATAGCAACAAATCAAGATAATATACCGTATAATATATGCATGCATGTCCGATGTTGACCAGATCTGACCGAACTCGTTCCGAGCCAGATCTGACCAAAAACACTTCTAACCGCGCTCCAAATCTGATCCATCTTCTAATCCTTTACACCCGGGACCCAAACCCGAGCACCAAACTGAACCCGAACATCCTTATCATCATCAACAAGCAACATGCCTACCAAGATCTATTAACATAACCAAGATCTGGCCCGAACCCGAGCCCTATCAGACCCGGATCTGACCGAGCACCACTCGAAACCAACATGCATCCCCAATCCAACTCGAACACCCATCGGATATGTCAACCAACGAACTACTACCAGCTCCAGAACCTGACCCGAGCTGAACAACAACCATAACCATAACGTGACCTAGACCCGAGCCCCATCGGACCCGAGCCGGAGCCGAACACCACCATCATTAGCCATAAGCCACCACCAACAACAACCATGGCCACCATCGGCCACCACAACAGACCCGCAACCATAACCTAGGCCGAACCCACCCAAACGCCGTCGCCATCACCTCCGAGCACCACCACCACAGCTCGAACTCAACAAAACCACCACTACCTCAGCCCAAATCGGGCTCTACCGGACCACCACGTCGCCGCCGCCCCCACTCTGCCCCTTTATGGGCTTTCTGAAGCCACGCCGCCGCCGCCACCTGTAACTATGGTGGGTCGGCCGGCTTGTTTATAGAGGGAGACGAAGGAGAGACGAGAGAGAGAGTTGGAGAGAGAGAGAGTTACCTTAGAGAGAGAGAGAGAGAGGTCTTGAGAGGATTTTTGGGTGTTCATCTTTGATGTAGGTTGAGAAATGAAGAAGAAGAAGGGGATAAAGCCCTTTTATAGCTAGGGTTTAGAGTTAGGTAGGTAGATACCGCGTTTCGAACCCGTAATCTCCCGAAACGTCTCGGTTCATATCTAGGCTCAATAATTAATTATAAGAATTAGTCGGTTTTATTCGTAATCCTAAATAATGTTAAACCGAGCAAAAATAAAATTAATATCGGTATCCCACGCGTTCTTTCGGAGCGTCCGTTAGAATCGCGTTATCCTAACCGGTTACCGTTTCCTCCATTTAAAAGACCCGATAGCTTTCGATATTAAACAGATAATATTATTTATAATAAATAATAAATCCGAAAGCATATATGCGGTTAAAACCACGCATTTCGATGTCCGGTTCTCATATCGGTTACTCTCCGCGTTCTCCAACGCTACGTTTTAGTCCGTTCTTCAAGCCGATTTCACATCCGATCGCTTCAACAACAACTACGTGCCGTATTTATACGCAATAACTCTAAGTTTGTCCATACAGACGAATTCTTATCGATACCAGTTCGTTGGCGTTAAGATGCGCCGTCTTTCTTTAGAACATCTAGACGTCCACGAACTTCACGAAAGACATTTGTTGGACTCGTAACAACTTAACTTAATCAAAATCAACCTTAGTATATGCGAAGCATATAGGGATCATGATCAAGATCCAGTCAACGGTTGACCGAATTTTACCGGTTGTCACATTCTCACCTCGTTTAAAAAATTTCGTCCCCGAAATTTTCGTTATGTCACTACTAACTTCGGTTCGGACAGTAATAAACGAGAATACTTTAACTTCGCTTGATCTCCTCTTTCCAAGTAGACTCTAGTCCACGACTAGAATTCCATCCGACCTTGTCCAGTCTTGATATTACTTTATCTCCATATCTGGACTTTCCAGTCCGTAATCTCAACAGGTTCCTTGACAAAACGCAATTTGTCATCGACATTAATCTCCTCTGGCGGTATCACAAGCGCCTCGCCAGACAAAACACTCCTTCAAATTACAACGTGAAATACATCACCGCTCCAGGAAGCTCTTGTTGTAACTTAAGTCAATACGTAACTAAGCCTACCCTTGCTAAGATCTCAATCTGTCCAATGCAGCGAGGGATAAGCTTTCCTTGCCTACCAAACTTATTAACGCTTTTCCAAAGCGATACTTCTAATATAAACCGCTATCTCGCCTTCCATTTTTGGTCACCAATAATGCACTTTCAAATCCTCATACATATTGCCAATCCCAGGTGAACCGAATACTCTGACTTTCAAGTCTCATCCATAACCAATTCACGCATACACCCATATATCGAATCCAAACACAATCCAATAGGTACACAACCTCGACAACTTTCAGACTCCAATCTCTTACCCTTTAGTACAATCATTCACTCTTCAGATTTCTCTTCCTTCCAAGCTTCTTGTCGTGCTTTCCTGACTTGAGCTATAAGGCTCATAAGGATTTTCAAACCAGAAACACAAACACGTGATGGTTTAACCTCTTTCCTTTCTACTTAAAGCATCGACTACAAGGCTCACTTTTCCCAAAATAACAACAAATTTCACAATCACAATCGTTGAGTAGCTTAACCCATCTTTGCTACCTCATAATAAGCTCTTCTTGATCAAAACTATGTTGAAGACTTCTATGATCTGTAAAGATCGTACACTAAGTACCATAAAGATAGTGTCTCCAAATCCTGAGCGCCAAAATCACATCTCCAATCTCCAAGTCGTGTGTCTTGTAATTCACTTTGAGCACTTTTAGTTATCTTGAAGCATAAGCTTGCATCAACACGCAACCTAAGCCCTAATGTGAATCATTACAGTACACCACATAGCCAACGTTTCCATCGGGAAAAGACAGTGTTGGCGCACTACACAACTTTTTCTTTAACATCTGAAAGGCTTCCTCTTGCTTTTCAATCCCTTTATACTTGCGTCCTTTTTGGATTAATAACGTCAAAGGCTGCGCCATCTTGGGAAAATTACCGACGAATTGGCGGTAATATCCAGCAAAACCCAAAAATTTGCGTATCTCTACGGGAGATTTAGGCACATTCAACTCCTTGATTGCCTCTATCTTCACTGGGTCCACTTGAATGTCTTTCTCACTTGTGACATGACCCGCGGAATGAACTTCACACATCCTGAATTCACACCTTGCGATCTTCGCTAATAACTTCCCGTTTTCCAATAATTCTCAAATAAGTCTCAAGTGTTGTTTGTGATCCTTTCTAGTTCGTGTATAAATAAGCATAGCGTCGATGTATACTTATAACGAACTTATTTGAACATGGTTTACGAACCCTATTCATAAGATCATAAACATTGCCGGTACGTTCGCTAAACCAAACGGCATCACTAGAAACTCATAATCATCGCATCGCGTCTTGAAAGCGGTCTTCGAAGTATCCTCCTTCACAATCTTCAGCTGATGATGACCAATTCTAAGGTCAATCCTTGAATAAAGGCTCGATCCTCATAACTGATCGAATAAACCATCAATTCCGGGCAATGAGTATCGATTTCTAATAGTGAGTTTGTTCAACTCCCTATAACCAATACACGTTCTAACCATTCCGTCCTTCTCCTTTGACGAACAACCCTAGTGCTCATCACTTGATCCTTGGGAAGCATAACTTGATATACTGAAACCTTCTTCTCCAACAATTCTTGCAATTGATTCGAAGGCTCTTGCATTTCTGGAGGTGTTAGTCGATAAGGAAACTTAGCAACTAATGCGACACCGAGCACAAGATCTATTTGAAATTCCAACTGCCTTGAAGGCGACATACCAGGCAAATAATCTTCTGAAAAAAAAAAACTTCGGGATGTTCTCAACTGCCGGAATTTCCTCAAATTCCTTTCTCCCAGCCTTAGTGTTAACAACATAGGCTATAAATGCAGAGTATCCTTTCCGCAGGAGCTTTGCGCCTTCATTACATTATCCATCTTTAACGACTTTTCTCTAAGTCACCGCGTATGACCAAAATCTCATTGTCCGATACTGGAATACGGACCAATCTTCCATGACATATGACCTCCGCTCGATTCTCAGATAACCACTCCATTCCTTTATGATAGTTTGTCGAGAGCCACCAACACTAACGGTGAGAAGCGTAAAACACAATCAAAATATATAACCAGGTTCCTCTACATGAACCTCGGAAGCTCAAGAAACAAGATCATCGAAATCTTAGAATGGTTTACTAAAACCGGAATCGCAATAATACGAACAGGTGAAAAATTAATAATCAAGGTCGGAAGTAAAATAATAATCAACAAATAACCAAATAATCTTTATGCCTTACGCATATACCCTCACGATAGATCTTCTTAGGACCTTCTTGTGCCTGTAAGCTCGCCATAACATGACGTCAATGTTATCGAAAATTTACCTCGCAAGATCACCCTATTAATATCCATCACGAGTTATATCATAAGCACTCATACATTCACATAGCCACACATATATAGATACACATATATATTACGTACGTAACGTTAGTCTTGCGTGCCATCCTTGATGTCATTCCTGATTACATTCCAGCATGCGCAGTATCACTTTCACGACAAGATGCCTCTTCACGACATTTCGAATCTAAATTATTGCTAACGACGTAAGCTCATCCCGACTCATGGGAATGTGAAACCCCAGATGCTTCGATCAATCCATTATGCATTCGTGCCACCAACTTGTCCAATTGCTTGACACGATTGCGCGTCCTTGCTAACGTCGATATCCATTTGGCGATTTGTGCTTTTCTCGAGGAATACATATATATATATATACTTTACATATACTTACACACAGCATATAATCAAATAGATTGTTCCTCGTAACTTTGGAACAATGACTCAGCTAAATTCTATATGAAGATACACTTTACTATACAGAGGGATAACTCACCGGTTACTCATAAGATATGCCTAGTCATCACTAGCTATTATACATTCCTATTCACCATTATAGTAAATACTCACTAATCACATAAGGAAATGTTTCTTATGTCGCAGAAACTTACGCTAAGATAATGTATTTCCATACACTAATATTATTCCACTTATTTGGCAATGGTTGGATATTTTTATTTCGTAGGCGTTCACGCTAAGCATTGTGTCTTAGTAACTTCGGTCCCTAGTCAAAACAATACACTGGTTAAAGCCTAAATGTCTCTATTGACACTCAATTCGCTAAAACCTATGGTTATGATAATATCGGTCAAAGCCCGATGTAACTCGTATCGTACTTTATTCGCTTTGCCTGCTCAGCAGTATTGGACTGTGATCAGGCTCACGGTTTCGCATTAGTTTCATCTCAAAGAGACTAACCAACACTCGTACGATAGAGAAGGTATCCCACCCCCTATAAGGAAGTGTTTGTTACCCTTCTCAACCGATGTGTGACCTTATAATCCATTCCCCTTAGAGAATTCAGTGTTCTTGAAGGAACAACTGACACACCAATCCGAGACCAGGCTTTGATACCAAGCTTTGTCACACCCCGAATTTCCTTGTGGGTTGATCTCTTTAATACTACGCAGCGGAATATATACTTCTAAGACTCTTTGAACTCCAAACGCCATTTCTAAACTCTAAGGTTTCCAGTTCCAAGATGTTTGCCTATTCCAACCATGCCATTGCCAAAATCTAAACCTGAAAGACATACTTAAAGACGTCAACATAAAGTTGGTGAGTTCATGGTTTTATATTTGTACTTTGTAAACCCATATCCAATAACGTGATTTCTTCCCATTAATCACCCAACCTGAACCATCCTGTTCAATAATGAGATTTCCTCCCATAGTATAAAATGTATTTAAAAGCAAAAGTAATAAAACAAAAACGTTCGATGCCAACATGTTTTTATAAAATAAAAAGCGATTGTCGCATTTACAGGTTTTAAAGAAATTACTCATATTTCTTAGCTTTTAAAAACAAAAGGTGTATGATTTCCGTATTACTAGCATGATGTATCCAAAGGCTTTTAATCAATCCATAACTTTGTTTCCCGCGGTGCCGTTCTTATCCAAGACGGACTTGCTGATGTTTATGTTCATTTTTCAATCAGATCCCATGACCATCAATACAATACCTTGATCATGAAAACGGGGGAGTCAACCCAATAGTACTACAACATAAACAACAGCCTTTTCTGAAGGCTAATGATTAAAATGTGTTGGGAGTGTGAGTGGCAACCTGTTGGTTGACACTGGTGTCACGAAAGAATCGTAGCCACCGGTCCACAAACCAGAGGGCATCAATTATTCTGTATTTCCAGTTTTATTCATCATACCCGCATGTTAATCCCTTTATAACAAAATCTGTATAATCCCTTTTATCTCTTTTTAAAACCAATTTGTATAATCCAATACAAATTATCCCTTTTTATACCAATCTGTACAATCCATTACAAATTATCCCTTTTTATACCAATCTGTATAATTCAATGCAATTTGTCTCTTTTTAAAACCAATTTCTATAATCCAATACAAATTATCCCTTTTTGTACCAATCTGTACAATCCATTACAAATTATCCCTTTTTATACCAATCTGTATAATTAAATCTTGTTACGTTTTATAGTAAACAGGTTTTCATAAAACAAGTATGTCTTCCACCCCGATAACAGTTATAAAACAGTAAAAAGTGGGGGCATGAACTCCCCTGAACATTCCCGTAAGTTAGCTATCAACGCTTGAATCATTATTCACATCTTTTGTGTCCTAATTACCAACAAAGACACCTTAAGATCTAACATGAAAAAGTATATTATCCAGCTATCTAGATTCGTATGTACGAATCCGAGTCTAGAAAGTGGTGTGACTCAACGAACCAATCACGACTTATTTAGGTGTTAACATAAGCCGTAGTACTCAAGTTGCGCACTTGTTACCACTAGTGTGTAACCTACGTTGGACTTAGTGCTACGAAACGGATAAATATATTTGTTTTGTACATTTGTTTCTAGGAAAGTATATTGCACTTATTGTGCTCTGGATCTTATAAAATTTCGGCAGAGATTCCTCTATTTTTTATACAATCCAGACAACACAAGTTGTCTATAGTTTACCCAAAAATCATTTACAAATACATATCGTTCAATATATTTATCCGTATTTCCATCGAACGAGACTTTATACATTTCGCCATTTTATATAAATTATACTTGTATAATTATGTACATCATAATTTATATATAAGTATATATAGACATAATTATATAATATAGTCCAACGGTCCAGTCCAATATACAATATTATCAAATCCGTCTTTAATATACAATATTACTTATTATATAATCAATGTCGGTTCGTTTCGTGAGTCATGATAGTTTCGTATCTATAACATATATATATATACACACACATATATATATAGTAATAATAATAGCAACAAATCAAGATAATATACCGTATAATATACGCATGCATGTCCGATGTTGACCAGATCTGACCGAACTCGTTCCGAGCCAGATCTGACCAAAAACACTTCTAACCGCGCTCCAAATCTGATCCATCTTCTAATCCTTTACACCCGGGACCCGAACCCGAGCCCCATCGGACCCGAGCCGGAGCCGAACACCACCTGCCCCGCCATCATCCTTCAACCACCACAACCGAGCACCACCATCATTAGCCATAAGCCACCACCAACAACAACCATGGCCGCCATCGGCCACCACAACAGACCCGCAACCATAACCTGGGCCGAACCCACCCAAACGCCGTCGCCATCACCTCCGAGCACCTCCACCACAGCTCGAACTCAACAAAACCACCACTACCTCAACACAAATCGGGCTCTACCAGACCACCACGTCGCCGCCGCCCCCATTCTGCCCCTTTTTGGGCTTTCTGAAGCCACGCCGCCGCCACCACCTGTAACTATACTGGTCGGCCGGCTTGTTTACAGAGGGAGACGAAGGAGAGACGAGAGAGAGAGAGAGAGAGCTGGAGAGAGAGAGAGAGAGAGAGTTACCTTAGAGAGAGAGAGAGAGGTCTTGAGAGGATTTTTGTGTAACACCCCAACCGATGGCGGAAACATCGAGGTGCCACGTAGTGACGATTGTTCAATAGCACATGGACTAAAGTGTAAATTTGAATACATTGATTAAATAATTTATTACATTGAAATGAAATACAACGATTCTAACTGTCAACTAAATTGAAATACCATGAAACAAAATCTAAATATAAATCCAAAAGCTTAAAGGATGCATCTCAAAACAACCTGAAACATGTACAAAATAATTTGGTCAATACAAAATTTGTATTGGTGAGCATACCCTGTTTAAATAAATATAGTAGAAAAGTGTTTAGCAATTCATGTGTCGTATACTGTTTGCAATTATGTAATAAGTGGTATCCGGGTCAAATCAACCCTAAGAAAAGAAAGCAGATATATATAGTATGCGCTAGTAGTAATGTAATACATAGCAATGACGAGGACTCTCAACAGAGTCACAACGGTATATACCATAGTACTATTCATTGAAATGCCAGGCCGCAACGGTTAATGATTTGACAGGTCATAGATACACAAAATGACACAAGCAAACACACATAAGAATTGCTATTTTTAGTAAAAGGAAATATAAACTTGATAGTAAGTACATGAGTCATCCCAAGATAGTAAAACGGTAAAAAGGGGAAAAGATATACTCACAGTTTGCGAAAGCGAGCAAAATCCAACTTAAGCGGTCGTGAGCTAAGTAATGGGAATTCCGAGGAATTCAACCTATAATGTGTAAGCATACTAATAAGGAAATGTCTAAAAAGTCTAAGGTAACTAGGGTCTAAGGCATTAGGGTTTGCTATGTCGATTTGGGGAATCAGAGTTTTTTTTATGATAAGTCGCGTTAATGTACAAGTTGTATACCACAAATAATATATGAAAGGTTGTAAATGTGGTTTAAATAATATAATTATTACCTATTGAATAAAAATATGTTTGAATAATTAAGACAAATTAATTTAGTTAGTTACTTTAACTAAATTAAAATAAATACAATAATCATAAATATATAAATAAATAATTTTGAGTTACAAAATGATCCAACAAAAGATAATAAAGACATTAAACCATATGCGTATTTCTATTTTATAAGAAAAATATTTATAAAATAGACGTTTAAATCGTATAAATAAATAAATGTTTTATTATGTCTAATTAAACGTAAATGAGACTAATAATACCATACATGATCCAAAAATACTAGTTTTATAGAAAATGGATGATTTCTGATGTAAATAAATTAGAATAATTTTCCCATAATTTATATAAACTTATTTATATTTAAAACTGATTTAATGAGATTAAATCATGTCTAAATGATTAAAATAATAAAATTTAATAAAAATAAATGTTTTCTGAACCAATAATTTTTATATCAGTTCATGATGATGAGAAATAATTACCCAAAAAGATTGAGATAAAAATCATTAAAAATGAATTTTTAATCAATTAAATATAATTAAAACAAATTAAATCAATAAAAATACAAAAATAAGACATTTTCCAGAAAATAAAAGTGTGGTAATTTTCTTTATGGTATCAAGATTCTACCCTTAAATTTTTATAATTTTTGGAGCAAAGATGAATTTAATATGAATATTCTAAGTTTAAATGGATTATAATTTATTTAAAATCAAGATTTCATATAAGAAATGTAAAAAAAATAAAACAAATCAGAAAAGGTGGTGTGTGGGGGTTTAGAACTCGTGACCTTTGGTTCAGAACCCAAGGGACTCCACCACTAGACCAAACCATGTATTTGTTGTTTTTAAGAAAGCAAGTTTACATTTAAATAATAACACAAGTTCATCTTCTTCTTCCCCAAATCATACATAAACCCTAACCTTACCCTAAGATTAATAACCCACGATTCAGGTACAATTAGCAACTAAAACCATAGGGTTTTCAAAGATTAACGTATAGATAACCAAACGGCAAAAGAACATCGGACTTACAAACACTATTGAGCCGAAAACTTGATTTATAACGTCGCGAATTTAAGCTCCATCTGGGTGGCATTCTGGACTGATTTGCGAAGGTTTTGAGGTTGGTTTACTAGGTGTAACAGAGCAGGAACTAAATGACCCATTCGGCTTGTATAAAGGGTCGCTAATTACTGACTTAAACGAAACAGAAAGTTTCCAACCGTTACCATGTTTCAACCGATTTATACCTCATTAAAACTCAATAAAAACGATTTCAACTTCATATTAAATCATTGGAAGTTATTAATAACCGAAGGAGAAACGTAAAGGGCTCATCAAATCGCGTTAATGGCTAGTTAGAGGCCTGTTTTGGGGCTGCCGGAATCCGGCCGGAAACTATTCCGGTGGTCGGAACTTGATTCAGAAAAACGTGAAGGAGGCAACACATTTGATTTTTTTTTTTTTAAACTTTCCCACTTTGACACTTTAGGTCCCTCAGCTATAACCAAGTTAGTTTAATAATGAATTGATTAGTTTTCCTTTATAAAATTCTAACTAAGTTAACTATATTTAACTTTTTTTTTTTAAAAACTCTTTTATAAAACTTGACACATTTTTTATATTATCCATTCCGGATGACGTTTCAACATACGCGCTTGATTAAATCTCATACCCGATCCATAAACATAAACGATAAATTTTTTTTTTTAGTTCGCCCTAAAATTAAATTTCAAAACGATGAAACTCACAGGGACTATAATGAAAATAGTTGAAGGGCTATTATTGTCATTTAGATGAAATACGAGGGTGCCGGATGTCACAGTCTCCCCTACTTTAGAAAATTTCGTCTCGAAATTTCTTTCAAGTGGAGGATACTATGAAACAAAAGGCGTTGTATAACTCAAGTGGGTTGAAAATTTTCATCATTTATGATTTGACAAGTTTTAAAATAATTGTCTAATATCCTAGGTAAGAGTTTCAAAATTTTTTTTAACAGATGACCTGAGGTTAGAAATTGAGAGTTTAAATGTGAATGGTTTCGGGAAAGTGTACTGGTGAGGGGCAGAGGTAGTAATGAAGCAGTCTCCCCTACTTTAGAAAGGTTTCTAACTGAACTTTATTAAAGTCATGCAACAAGATTTCGACTAGCAGAAAGTGTAAGAGTATACGAGGTTTAAGGTTTTCTGTAGAGGTGGTCAACAAGGAAGGCTCCAACAAAATTAATTGAAGTTTATGTAAAATGTTCTTATTGAAATGCTAGCTATTAGTCAACGATCTAATGACAAAGTAGTAATGGGTAGGTTCTTGGTCAAACTCCTAGTCCGTTCCCGCAGTATCGTTTATGCTTATATATAGGGTGTACCGCAGCTGACCCACCACACTCCCGACACTTTGGACTCGTACTGATTGTCTACCAATAGCCTAAGTAGAATCACACACCACCCTCATGTACCTGTAAGCCCATGATTGCGTTCCGGACCGTAATCATCGATTTACCTTACACTAGGGTGTTATGCTTTTCCATAACCCTAACATGAAATAAATGTGTGCAACCACTATGTAATAGCCACTGTAATGAAATAATGTTTAATCATGTCATGGTTAGAGGTCCTTCCCTTTCGGGTTTTCCCTTTAACCGTAATAAGAATAACATGTAAGTATAAGACATGGTTAGAGGTTCTTCCATTTCGGGTTCACCCTTAACCGGTAACTTTTGTTCACATCGTTGACTCTAAACACTCCTATTGATAGACCCTGAGGTTTACACCGTTCCCCTCGGATTGAAGAAATACTCTAATCCGAGTTGTACGTGGGCACTGGCTTAGATCTCATACGAGTTATCAACTAGTATGTTCATTGACCATGATGATGAACACAATAATGTAAGTATAACAGGGTTTTGCTCAAAAGACAGGAAAAAGATATATGCATACCAAATATGCATTAAAGTACATAAGTATAGCATAAAACTTCGATTGAAAGAATGGTATAATATAAATCAAGTAAATCGCACAATTTTCACAAAATGAAAGTAAACGAGTTAAGTTAATGCTCAAAACCAGTGTTGTAAGATTGACTACTAATAATTAATGCGAGAATAATTGTAAATAACGCGTGGGGATAGCCACCAATAAAATAATAATACGAGAATAATCATAAATAAGATAATATGCGAATATAATAAAAATAAAATGCTGTAAGAATAAGATAATGATATTTACTGCAATTGGGAGTGGACGGAACACACGTATAATCTACTGGCCATGCGGGTTTAAAATATATGCACTATATGATAAAAGACATTTAGCAACGTTTCGATAAAGATATGTCCAATAATTAGACCAAAAGTTTTTGCGACTGAAAGAGTGTAAGTGTAAAAGATAAATTATTGTTTATAAAACAAAATGTAGTTTTACTCGAACTTTGTGATATAGTTGAAAGTATATTAGTGATGCATGAGAATAACTTTTTAGATTCAAAATAGCTTCACATGAAAAGACTTCGTAAGTACATACTTTCATGTGTTTACAAGAAGTCGAGTTTGAAAAATGTTATAAGGCTTATTATTAGTTGCAAGTTTCTTTCGAAAACATATATTGGTTACGTCATATGAAAACAAAAGGTTTACATTTTATTTGTAAAATATGCACTACAAGCTTATAAAATGCAAAATGAAACCATTTTTTGAAGTATGTGTAAATCTAATGTGTTTTTAAAAGACCAAGATTTAAAATGACGTGAATGATAAAATTAACGTATGTAATAGATTACCAATATTTAAGAAAATTCATAATCAACGAGATGTAGAAATAGATCCTTGAGATGTGGATTTCACTCCTAACTCAAAGATGTATTTCAAAATTGAAAACGATTGTGGGATGAAACCAATCACTAAGTTAAGGATATCACTCCCAGCTTAGTGGTTAAGTTTCTTTTCGAAGGAAATACTCTTTGAGGTGTGGATGTCACTCCTATCTCAAAGATATATTCCTAAGATAAATAACCTATAGAGGAGTGAAACTAATCACCAAGGTATGGATACCACCCCTAACTTGATGATATCGTTTCGTTTGTGAAATACGAGCGTCTTCTTCGCCAAGCAAAATATCGAAAGAATAATGAGGAATAATCATAACGAAAATATCTTGAAAGAAAATATAAGAAACGAGAGAAATATACACGAGAGGACTCGTGAAAATAAACTTAGTTATAGTCTAGGCTAAAAGGCAATGGCTCTGATACCAATCTGTAACACCCCAACCGATGGCGGAAACATCGAGGTGCCACGTAGTGACGATTGTTCAATAGCACATGGACTAAAGTGTAAATTTGAATACATTGATTAAATAATTTATTACATTGAAATGAAATACAACGATTCTAACTGTCAACTAAATTGAAATACCATGAAACAAAATCTAAATATAAATCCAAAAGCTTAAAGGATGCATCTCAAAACAACCTGAAACATGTACAAAATAATTTGGTCAATACAAAATTTGTATTGGTGAGCATACCCTGTTTAAATAAATATAGTAGAAAAGTGTTTAGCAATTCATGTGTCGTATACTGTTTGCAATTATGTAATAAGTGGTATCCGGGTCAAATCAACCCTAAGAAAAGAAAGCAGATATATATAGTATGCGCTAGTAGTAATGTAATACATAGCAATGACGAGGACTCTCAACAGAGTCACAACGGTATATACCATAGTACTATTCATTAAAATGCCAGGCCGCAACGGTTAATGATTTGACAGGTCATAGATACACAAAATGACACAAGCAAACACACATAAGAATTGCTATTTTTAGTAAAAGGAAATATAAACTTGATAGTAAGTACATGAGTCATCCCAAGATAGTAAAACGGTAAAAAGGGGAAAAGATATACTCACAGTTTGCGAAAGCGAGCAAAATCCAACTTAAGCGGTCGTGACCTAAGTAATGGGAATTCCGAGGAATTCAACCTATAATGTGTAAGCATACTAATAAGGAAATGTCTAAAAAGTCTAAGGTAACTAGGGTCTAAGGCATTAGGGTTTGCTATGTCGATTTGGGGAATCAGAGTTTTTTTTATGATAAGTCGCGTTAATGTACAAGTTGTATACCACAAATAATATATGAAAGGTTGTAAATGTGGTTTAAATAATATAATTATTACCTATTGAATAAAAATATGTTTGAATAATTAAGACAAATTAATTTAGTTAGTTACTTTAATTAAATTAAAATAAATACAATAATCATAAATATATAAATAAATAATTTTGAGTTACACAATGATCCAACAAAAGATAATAAAGACATTAAACCATATGCGTATTTCTATTTTATAAGAAAAATATTTATAAAATAGACGTTTAAATCGTATAAATAAATAAATGTTTTATTATGTCTAATTAAACGTAAATAAGACTAATAATACCATACATGATCCAAAAATACTAGTTTTATAGAAAATGGATGATTTCTGATGTAAATAAATTAGAATAATTTTCCCATAAATTATATAAACTTATTTATATTTAAACCTGATTTAACGAGATTAAATCATGTCTAAATGATTAAAATAATAAAATTTAATAAAAATAAATGTTTTCTGAACCAATAATTTTTATATCAGTTCATGATGATGAGAAATAATTACCCAAAAAGTTTGAGATTAAAATCATTAAAAATGAATTTTTAATCAATTAAATATAATTAAAACAAATTAAATCAATAAAAATACAAAAATAAGACATTTTCCAGAAAATAAAAGTGTGGTAATTTTTTTATGGTATCAAGATTCTACCCTTAAATTTTTATAATTTTTGGAGCAAAGATGAATTTAATATGAATATTCTAAGTTTAAATGGATTATAATTTATTTAAAATCAAGATTTCATATAAGAAATGTAAAAAAAATAAAACAAATCAGAAAAGGTGGTGTGTGGGGGTTTAGAACTCGTGACCTTTGGTTCAGAACCCAAGGGACTCCACCACTAGACCAAACCATGTATTTGTTGTTTTTAAGAAAGCAAGTTTACATTTAAATAATAACACAAGTTCATCTTCTTCTTATCCAAATCATACATAAACCCTAACCCTACCCTAAGATTAATAACCCACGATTCAGGTACAATTAGCAACTAAAACCATAGGGTTTTCAAAGATTAACGTATAGATAACCAAACGGCAAAAGAACATCGGACTTACAAACACTATTGAGCCGAAAACTTGATTTATAAAGTCGCGAATTTAAGCTCCATCTGGGTGGCATTCTGGACTGATTTGCAAAGGTTTTGAGGTTGGTTTACTAGGTGTAACAGAGCAGGAACTAAATGACCCATTCGGCTTGTATAAAGGGTTGCTAATTACTGACTTAAACGAAACAGAAAGTTTCCAACCGTTACCATGTTTCAACCGATTTATACCTCATTAAAACTCAATAAAAACGATTTCAACTTCATATTAAATCATTGGAAGTTATTAATAACCGAAGGAGAAACGTAAAGGGCTCATCAAATCGCGTTAATGGCTAGTTAGAGGCCTGTTTTGGGGCTGCCGGAATTCGGCCGAAAACTATTCCGGTGGTCGGAACTTGATTCAGAAAAACGTGAAGGAGGCAACACATTTGATTTTTTTTAAACTTTCCCACTTTGACACTTTAGGTCCCTCAGCTATAACCAAGTTAGTTTAATAATGAATTGATTAGTTTTCCTTTATAAAATTCTAACTAAGTTAACTATATTTAACTTTTTTTTTTTTAAACGCTTTTATAAAACTTGACACATTTTTTATATTATCCATTCCGGATGACGTTTCAACATACGCGTTTGATTAAATCTCATACCCGATCCATAAACATAAACGATAATTTTTTTTTTAGTTCGCCCTAAAATTAAATTTCAAAACGATGAAACTCACAGGGACTATAATGAAAATAGTTGAAGGGCTATTATTGTCATTTAGATGAAATACGAGGGTGCCGGATGTCACATTTTGGGTGTTCATCTTTGATGTAGGTTGAGAAATGAAGAAGAAGAAGGGAATAAAGCCCTTTTATAGCTAGGGTTTAGATTTAGGGGTGTTACATGTACACTTATACAAATTACAAATACAAGTTCACATTTTTACAATATAATTCTAGTACTATGTGCATTTGCTTACAAACGTGTTTTATGCTTAGACATTACATGTAGAATACATTTGTACTTAGTGAAATCATTAGCCATGTACAAGCCGACCATAACATTAGATAGCGCTATTGGATTGACAAGCCGCCTAGGTTGATTCTCCCCCTTTTTCATCAGAGAATCCGTGGTCATTGTTAAGTTATTATCCATTTATTGGATAAGTACACCGCCGTTCATTTAGTACATTATATAGTCACAGGATTGATTTCGCTCATTTGTATGATACATAGTTTACATAATTGCACTGTAGCCTTGCACTTGAATTGTATAACATTTTCCAACTTACTATATGTATTAAATCTAGGAATGCTCACCAACATTTCTTATGTTGACAAAACCTATTTTGTGCATGTTTCAGGTGCAGTTTGATCTTAGTTCCATAGCATTGGATTTTAGTGCTTGCTTTTAATAAGTTATTTCAAATTTCATGTTTTGTTCATACTTTTGTATTTTTCCCATTTCATCCATGTAAGACAATTTAAATTATTCAATAATATATTTACATTTTAGTACCATGTGCTTTTGAACAATCGTCACTACGTGACACCTCGATGATTCCGCCAACGTTGGGGTGTTACAGATTGGTATCAGAGCCATGGTTATAGGGAATTAGGTTATTAGAATGCCTTTTAGCCTAGTCTATAACCAAGCTTACATTCACGAGTCCTCTCGTGTTTATTTCTCTTTATCACATTATTTTCTTTCAAGATATTTTCGCTATGATTCTTTCTCGTTATTCTTTCGGTGTGTTGTTTAAAGAAGAAGACACTCGTATTTCACAAACGAAACGATATCATCAAGTTAGGAGTGGTATCCATACATTGGTGATTAGTTTCATTCCTTTATATGTTATTTATCTTATGAATATATCTTTGAGATAGGAGTGACATCCACACCTCAAAGAGTATTTCTTTCAAAAAGGAACTTAACCACTAAGCTGGGAGTGATATCCTTAACTTAGTGATTGGTTTCATTCCACAATCGTTTTCAATTCTGAAAGACATCTTTGAGTTAGGAGTGAAATCCAAATCTCAAGGATCTATTTTTGCATCTCGTTTTTTTAAACTCGCTAAAGTTTTGGAATTCATTAGTGATGGGGCACGTGCAATCTAGAAGGATGAGCGCCTGTATCCTGAGTTTTCTGTCTTGGCCTGGTATTTCGTATAAATCCCAATAAGACGAGGGACCCGTATACCTACCTGGGAACTCTCGGGATGAGCATTCACTTATAGGCTAAAGTACGCCCCCACAAGTCACTAGGAAATTTCAAATACTTGAGTTAGTCAAATTTTCTTATGGAAGCAATTCCAATGTTTTATATCATTGATATTTATATTTGTTTATCATTTGAAGATTCAATTTTGTCACTTGTTGTATCATATGATATTATTCATTGATCATTCGCTTTTGGATTCCTTATCATCATTATTAAAACTTTTTGTTCGTTAAATTATCGCATTAAAGCTTACACTATTTCACTTATGCTCATGATTCTTACACTATAAGGTATTACTCGTTTTGCGGTAAAACATTTTTACCCACGACTTAAGTTCTAAACTCTGTGTTTAACTTTGATCACATCCTGATTTTAGGAATGTTGCGTCATCACACAGTTAAAAATGAACATGGTTTTTCCAAACTTATTATTTCAACCTGTTTTATACCTTCATGTTTACAAACTTACTTGATCGAAGTCACAGTATATCCTCATATACCTAATACTAATATTGCTGCACCCAGTCTCCTAAGCCATAGCCAACTACCATTAGTTAGAACTTCTTAGTCAGACTAAACTCATACATAAATGCCTACCTACACGATACGCACTAGTACACTACTCTCTAAAACGATTAATTTGACAATTATTCTATAAGTCTTTTCACAAAGCATATTCGCCAAATTAGAACACATTTTTCATACACCTTGTGCCTTGAAACAAATAGCCCGCTATGAGCCCAAAGAGATGCCTTAACGATCCTGCAAATAAATGATCTTTCAATATATAAATTTCGTAAAAGTTTGAAAATTTAAAAGGTTTCAAGTTTACCCAGTCTTAACGGGTAACACTTCGATTTTCTCAACAATTAAAAATTTCCGACTTTTCAAACCACAAGTTAAAGAAATGCTTAAATACAGAAAAATTTTATTTTCCAAAATTTGTCAAGGCATCTGGGATCATTCACAACCTTCACATCATTTTCAATCTTGGTATTTCGAAACACATTAGATTTACACACTTCATGAAATGGTTTCATCTTGCATTTTATAAACTTGCATTGCATATTTTACAAATCAAATGTAAATCTGCATGTTTTCATATAACGTATCCAATAAATGTTTTTGGGAGGAATTTGCAACTAATAATATACCTTATAACACTCTTCAAACTTGACTTCTCGTAAACACATGAAAATGTTTACCTACGAACTTTTTTTCAAGTGAACATGTTTTGAACTTAAAACATTCTTCGGTTTCAAAAAGTTATCCTCATACCAGTAGACTATACGTCCGTTCTGTGCACTTTCATTTACAATAAATTTCATTAATTTTTTTACACCATTCTATTTATAGTTACGTTCGTACATTATCTTATTATTTTTTTTGTTGGTAGTAATTTTCATGCGTTATTCGCAACTATTCTTGCACTAGTTATTAGTAGTTATTCTTACCACACTAGTTTTGAGCATTAATTTAACCCGTTTACTTTCATTTTGTGCAAATTGTGCGATTTACTCGATTTACGTTATGCTATTCTTTCAATCGAAATTTTATGCTATACATTTATACTTACATGAACGCATATTTGGTATGCATATTTTTTTTTGTTGTGAGCAAAACCCTGTTATACTTTACATTATTTTGTTCATCATCATGGCCAACTTACATACTAATTGATAGCTCGTATGAGATCTAAGCTAGTTCCCATGTACGACTCGGTTAAGAGTATTCCTCTAACCCAAGGGGAACGGTGTAATCCTCAGAGTTTATCAATATGGTTGTTTAGAGCCCAATGATGTAAACAAAAATTTACCGGTTAAGGGTGAACGCGAAAGGTGAAGAACCCCTAATCATGTCTTATACTTACACATTAATCTCATTACGGTTAAAAGGTGAACCTAAAAGGGGAAGAACCTCTAACCGCATCTTATAATTGAGCAGTATCTACTACTTAACACATTTTGGTTGCACGCATTGTTTCTTGTATTACTTATGTTAGTGTTATGGAAAAGCATAGCACCCTAGTGTAAGGTAAATCGATGATTACGGTCCGGAACGCAATCATGGATTTACATGTACATGGGGGTGGTGTGCGATTCTACTTAGGCTATTGGTAGACAATCAGTACGAGTCCAAAGTATCAGTAGTGTGGTGGGTTAGCTGCGGTACACCCTATATATAAGCACGAGCGATACTGCGGGAGCGGACTAGGAGTCTGACCAAGAACCTACCCATTACTATCTCTGTATTAGATCGTTGATTAATAGCTAGCATTTTCGATAAGAATGTTCTTACAAGAGCTTCAATTCGACTTCCTAGAGTCTTTCTCTAGACTATCCACACAGAAAACACAAACTTTGTATACTCTTACACTCTCTGTTAGTCGAAATCCTGTTGCACGTCCTTAATAAAGTTCGGTCAGAAACATCTCTAAAGTAAGGGAAGCTACTATAACACTGCCCTGCCCTAACCAGTTACATACTTTTCCCAAACCTTGCTCATTATAAACTCTTAATTCTCTAACCTTGGGTCAAACTTTAAGGATTTTCAAACTCTTATTTTGGGTATTAAACAACTACTTCAAACTTTGTCAAATCATGGCTGATGCATTTCTTAAAATCTACTTTCCTTTTTACAAATGTCTTTTGTTTCATGAAAACCCTCACTTGAAAGTAATTTCGGGACAAAATTTTCTAAAGTAGGGGAGACTGTGACAACCTGCACCTTTCACTTTTCATAAATGTGCATAATTGGTTTCTCAACTATTTCAAAATTTTCATTTTTAACTCTCGTATTTTAATAGGACCAAAATTCACAATTTAATAAAACTTATAATTTTTATAAGTAAAAGTATGCACGTTTTATACTCACATCTACACCCGAGCACGTATGTTTCAGACCTTGATACTCAAAGCCCTTAATTTTCGGTCCTAAAACAACTTAGAAACAGAAGGAAACAAGTATATAACTTAAAATTGATTAAATTAGAAAAATTATTTTTTTTAGCCCTCGCGGTCCGCTAAGACAGTCTCAGTCAAAGTCCCAGTCAAAGTCTCAGTCAAAGTCCCAGTCAATGTCCTAGTCAAAGTCTTAGTCAAACAGTCAAAGTCCTAGTCAAATATTCAATTCATCATAAAACCTTACTTTATGGTGTTGACCAATTTTAATGGCTAATTGAATTCAAAACTAGTATAAAAACCCACCTATGACCCATTACACTTTGCACCTCTAATTCAATTGTTTCAATTCGATTAAACTCTCCCTCATACCTTTCTTCTAGAGTATATTACTTCTACATTTGAAGCTTTGATTATAAGCTCTTGTAATTGGCGAATTGGAAGCTTGATATTTTTCGTTATTCGGTTTCTTTTCTTCTAAATTGTACTAGTTTCGTTGTTGAATCTTTGGATTGCTCGCATTTTCACGCTCGCTTAGTCATCTAGTCATTTGGCGAATGTGAGTATTTCCTATCCCCTTTTTGCTTTTATTCACTTTTGGGGTGTTACATGTACACTTATACCAATTACAAATACAAGTTCACATTTTTACAATACAATTCTAGTACTATGTGCATTTGCTTACAAACGTGTTTTATGCTTAGACATTACATGTAGAATACATTTGTACTTAGTGAAATCATTAGCCATGTACAAGCCGACCTTAACATTGGATAGCGCTATTGGATTGACAACCCGCCTAGGTTGATTCTCCCCCTTTTTCATCGTAGAATCCGTGGTCATTGTTAAGTTATTATCCATTTATTGGATAAGTACACCGCCATTCATTTAGTACATTATACAGTCACAGGATTGATTTCGCTCATTTGTATGATACATAGTTTACATAATTGCACTGTAGCCTTGCACTTGAATTGTATAACATTTTCCAACTTACTATATGTATTAAATCTAGGAATGCTCACCAACATTTCTTATGTTGACAAAACCTATTTTGTGCATGTTTCAGGTGCAGTTTGATCTTACTTCCATAGCATTGGATTTTAGTGCTTGCTTTTAAAAAGTTATTTCAAATTTCATGTTTTGTTCATACTTTTGTATTTTTCCCATTTCATCCATGTAAGACAATTTAAATTATTCAATAATATATTTACATTTTAATACCATGTGCTTTTGAACAATCGTCACTACGTGACACCTCGATGATTCCGCCATCGGTTGGGGTGTTACAACATCCGATCGCTTCAACAACAACTACGTGCCGTATTTATACGCAATAACTCTAAGTTTGTCCATACAGACGAATTCTTATCGATACCAGTTCGTTGGCGTTAAGATGCGCCGTCTTTTTTTTAGAACATCTAGACGTCCACGAACTTCACGAAAGACATTTGTTGGACTCGTAACAACTTAACTTAATCAAAATCAACCTTAGTATATGTGAAGCATATAGGGATCATGATCAAGATCCAGTCAACGGTTGACCGAATTTTACCGGTTGTCACATAGTGTGCCCCAAAATATGTTCGGTCATGATGGGTTTTAGTGTGCCCTGAACCAAAGTATATTAATGATGTTTCTGTTGTGTGGGTGCAAATAGGTGTTAACGAAAATAAATGTTAATTTTGGCATTAAAAAACTGTATCTTTTTTGAAATACTATAACAGGTGATAACAGGTGTTAAAGAAAACAATTGTTAATTTTGGCATTAAAAAACTGTATCTTTTTTGAAATACTATAACAGGTGTTAACGAACATTGTACTGGTTCAGAAGGTGTTGATAAAGATACAACTGGGACAAGACAATGTATGTAAAGCATATAGTTTGGTAATATTGGTATGGTTGACGATCTTGTTTAGTGCTCAGGGCTGAGCCTTTTTTGGTGTGACCACACAGATGTTGGCGAAGCTTCTGGTTAACTAGTGGACCAAACTACACCGATTGCGCCTGAAGATTTGAAGGTTAATAAGGAATCGTCGAGTAAGGCTCCAGGCGTTGCATTATTAGCGAATCAGTTTGATTAGTTCTAAAATGTTTAAAAACTGTTAACACATGTTAAAAAAATGTTGTTGAACAGGTGCTCCTGCTCACGGGGCTGATGTACTGGCGATGGATAAAATAGCAGGGCTAACTACACCAGTCGCCCCTACAACCTTGAAGGTTAATGAAGAATCGAGTAAGGTTGCGGGTGTGCGATAACGGGCCAATTTGTTTATCTGCCCTGTTGATGGATAAACCGAAGGTCATCCATACACCACTGTGACATGACAATTTGAAGGATCGCAACGAAACAGCAATTAAGATTGTGGGTAGGTGTTATTACCGAACCAATTCATTTTTCACGAAAAAAATTAAAAAAAAACTAATAACATGTGTTACATTGTTCTTGAAAAGGCGAGGATGCTCCCGTGTGTACTACCCTGGCAATGGATATAGACCCTCATAACATCTTGGAGGTTGAACCCGTTAACTCCTTTGACGGGGCGACGGGCGTCTACACAGCTGGTGCCCTAGTGCTAGTGGCTTGTTAGGGTGGGGGTAACACGGTTCTCCAGAATGTGCTTTCACGTCTTGAAGCAAGCATGAGAAACCCACCATGGGAAAAGCTGGTCGCACCTGTTAACCGATCACCATTCATTTTTGGAGAAGTTGATCTATAAGCTAGTGTGACAAAGGAGGATGATCAAATCTGGAACTATATATGTAATAATCAGGGTAGTCAGAGTGTGACGTACCAACTCTTGTAAGTAACTTGTTGGCTTTTATTTTGTTTTTTTTTAATCATGTGTCATTCTTTTTGGTTTAACACATGTTAACAATTTTTTCTTTTCTTGAAAAATGTCCCACAGGCATGAAACAAGCACATCTATGGCTCAATCAATTCAAGGTGATGTAGGAAAAACAGATCCAAGAGATATGTAAGTTTTTTAATCTATTTATTTTACATACAGTTTATATGATAACATCTCAAAAAACTAACAAATGCTATTAAATAAATAACACATGTTACAAAAGGGAGTTGCTGTTTAGAAGCGTTTATAATGTGGAAGTAACACGCACCATGTTCAAGAGTCTAGCTGCGGGGACAAGGGTACTAGATATAATAGGCGATTGCTAGGTGGAAGTCTTAAACTATAAGGAAAAGTTCAGATCAGAGGGTGCCAAGTTAAGGTTATTCGTTGGAATGAAGGCTTTGGTAAGTACTTTGTAGTATATTGCTAGGAAAAACATCTTTTATTTTAAATTGTATTGACTAATGTGGTAGAATATTTTCATTTGTGGGTAACAGTTTGAATGGATGTTGCACGATCGAATTGTTGATGAGGAGAAACGGATGACCAAATTCTGGTTGAGCAAGAGGGCAGCATGCAATTGGAGCGATAAGATTATGGATTTGCAGAAATTTGACCTTATCATGTTTCCAGTCTTGGAGTACAATCACTATTACCTCGTGGTTTTTGAACTCAAGTACCCATCAATTTGCGTAATTGATAATGCTGCAGAGAAAAATGGGGTTTCGATTGTGGACAACAAGAAGTACTTCGAGAAAGACACACCGTTCAAGATTGTAAGTTGGTTAAATATTACATGTTAATATTTTTTTTTTTGCTAACCTGTGTTAGTTAATATATAATAAGTGTTATTTTATGGTTAACGAGTGTTAATCCCAACTGTTTTTTTTTTTCAGAAGGATATGTTGGTGAAATATCTGCATGACATAAAGCATCCAAAGGTTGAGGTAATCAATGGGCAAAGGATACATAGGGAGAAGATTGATTGGGTGACATACAACAACGTTGACGATTGTGGGGTCTTTTTGATGCGTCATATGGAAAAGTTCATGGGCAAAGGCGAACGTTTTGATACCGGGTTTAGTACAAATGGCTCAAAGAAATTAGGGGAGATGAAGAGGCTACGGAAGAAGTTCGCAACACATATCCTACAGTCTACGGCAAACCTTTTGAAGGGAAAGGTGGAAGCAGCGGCCCTGGGGAGGTAGGCAAGACAGTCTTGCTAGTTGAATGTTTTTTTTTTGTGCGATAGGTTGTATGGTCGCTAGTAAAAAACTTGTTTATTCATGAAGTCTTAGGTTGTCAAATACTAAACTCGTATTCTTTTGGTGGCATGTTAACCACATGTGATGGTAGTTAATAGTATGTATGTAATGTTTATGTCTTTGCCATATATTATTAACCTCCGTTTTAGTGTTGGCCGTGTATTATTAACCTCCGTTTAAGTTCCGTGGTATTATTAGTTATGTGTGTGTATAACTAATATGTTGTACTTCATTAACATGTGTTATCCGTAATAAACATGGTTTAATTTTATAACTTACTATACAAATTCTAAAGGCCACGCCCCTATAAAATAGGATAAAATGGATATAAATAATTAACATTTGTTACCCCACCCCACCCTAAAAAGGATAAAATGGGTATAAATAATTAACTTACTCTAGCATGTGTTTAAGTGTTTGCCGGGTATTATTACTTATGTTTGTATTGACTTATGTCCCATAGAATAATAACTTGTAGTATTTGAAACATGGGTTGATGCATAAAATGCGGATAAATAATTAACATTTGTTACCACATCCTACATATCCGGTTAGACCCAGTCTCCTAATAGGTTAAATATTGTTTAAATTGTTTTGGTCATCGTACAAACCCAGCTGCCTATTATATGAAATGTTTTTTATGCACACCATAAGACAGATGGTTTAGACAGCCAAAAAATGGATCACCTAACATGTGTTAGTTTATGACATAAGTAACACGTGTTAATCATTTATCTGGGTTATGCGTATTGCATGTAGATTCAAGTTTCTGTGCACACCAAAATCAACAACTTACATAATAACACTTAGCATTCATATTAAAAAAGGACACCATGAGGCGGATGGCTTAGACAACCAAAAAATAGAGCAAACTAACATGTGTTAGTTTCTGACATAAGTAACACGTGTTAATCATTTATCTGGGTTATGCGTATTACATGTAAATTCAAGTTTCTGTGCACACCAAAATCAACAACTTATATAATAACACTTAGCATTCATATTAAAAAAGGACATCATGAGGCGAATGGTTTAGACAGCCAAAAAAATTGAGCAAACTAACATGTGTTAGGTTCTGACATAAGTAACACATGATAATCATATATCTGGATTATGCCTATTGCTTGGCCCTTCAAGTGGCTGTGCACTCCAATATCAACAACTTACATCATAACACTTAGCATTCATATTTAGAAGGGACACCATCAGGGTCACATAGTCTATGTTATACATACCAAAGTTTTTAAACATCAAAAGCATTGAATAACTGACAAAACATAGTTAGGCGGTGTTATGTACGTAACAAAGTAGGAACATAAACTGTTACGTGTACATAACACGGTCCCAAAAAAATTGAAAACAACGGCTCAGTGCTACACTTGCATGGCTGATGTCATACTACTCTTCTGAACCTCCGGTTCGGAGGTTCTCTTAAAGTTGCTGCTGTGTCACCTTCTGGCAATTACGTGAGTCATGACAAATGACATACTTGTTGTAAGTACGGCATAGTCTAGGTGCCTTGTTTGGCCTTTCTTTAACCTTCTCACCCGGCCCCGTGATACGTCGATTTTTCCTACAGCCTTTAGTACGCACAACGTCAGGGTTCTTTACCACAACTTCACAAGCCACCTCTTGACCAAGTAGGTCCTCCATCTCAGCTTCAGTTGTTTCCTTTTCGCTGACTTCAACAGTTCCTTTTGATAACAAATTAAGCATGATATCCTTTAATTTTTCCACCAACGCAACTAGAGATTTTGTGTCGGTGCGCACAACATCCACACACTCGGTAACCAACTCGAGTACCTCATTCCCGAGGATGGATTCAAGATGCATGTCGACACCATACCGGCCTGCGATGGAAAACACCTTCTTCGGCAATACATCCCTACGCCAATGGTCCATGATGTACTGGTTTGGAATCATTTCAACGTTCTTCATGAGATAAATGCAAAACACATGGCGGCACAGATAGCTAATCCGAATGAACCCCATACAAGAACAAGTAGCTGTGCTATCTCCACTGGAAAACCTAACCAATAGGAGACATCACAAAAATAAAACAAAACAGTATCATGTGTTAAGCTACTGATATGGTAACATGTGTTATTATTGTTGTGCATGGTAACATGTGTTATTATAGTTGTGCATGGTAACATGTGTTAATCTACTAAAATAAAATACTAACCTGGTAAATGTTAGTCATATCACGCCTCCGGTTTAGGTGGGTGACATCAAAAATAGTAAGGTCATCCTCTTGTTTGGTATTTAAGACATAGCAGCATAACATTTCCTTTGTGATTTCTTTTCGAACTTCAATAAAAAACATAGTGAGAGTATAACATGAAAGCATGTTTCTCGATTGCTAGATCAGTTGCCGCACAGAACACGGTTGATGACGATTTGTATTCCGAAACTCTTTGCCTATAATGTTGACTATCAATTCTTGCTTCGTAACAGAGCATAAACTGAACAAGTGTGTTGGCACTAGTGAACAAGTGTGTTGGCACTAGTCGAGTTGACTTTAAACGCAACATTAGAACTCGCACATCATGAGGTAGTCTTCATTAGGCAATACATAGGGATGTCGTGGAAATACGCCGGAACCCAACGGTCCCTTATCTCAGCCAACCATTCATGGTCTTCAAGGCCAAACTTTGCCAACAATTCTTGCCAGCGACTCTCAAATGTTGACGGCTTTATGTAGACATTCCATACAAGTCGATGAATGCAAGCCCTTAGCTCTGTATTCTGTAGCTTCTCAGCTGATATCTATGGGGGAAACATTTAGGAAAAAATTAAGCATGGGTAAACACACCAGGGTGTATTAAACTAAGATAACATGTGTTAACATCAGGAAACTTAGACATACCTTTGACAGCAACTTTTTCATAATATGCCACATACATAACCTATGGCGAGAATTAGGGAAAACTTGCATGACCGCTTGCCTCATAGCTGGGTCCTGGTCAGTCAATACCAAGCATGGTTGAGTATTGTGTGCTTTAAAAAATCCTTGGAGCAACCATTTGTATGATTCTATCATTTCATTGAATAGCAACCTGACACCAAATGTCACACACTGCTTGTTGTGGTCAACCCCAGTGAATGGCACAAAAATCAGATTGTACCTACGTTATTTGATGGACTATTATAAATTAGTTAGAAAAAATGTTAGAAATACTCATATTCATATAACACGTGTTAAAAAATGCTAACATGTGTTACCTATTAATATGGTATGTGGCGTCAAAAGCAATGACATCACCGAAAGCTTTGTAATTCAATTTTGAAATCTCGTCAACCCAGAATACGGATCGCAATTGGCCATCAGAAACAGTAAAGTCAAAACAGAAATCCCGCAAGTTTTAAAACGGTCACGCAATCGATCAAGAACTAGTTGTGCATCCCGATCACCAATAAAAAATTCTCAAAGTCCTACTGAAGTTTTTAATGTCGACAACAGTGCCGTTGACATTGTGGTGGCCCCCCTTGATGGCTACAAGACACCTATGTGCCTTGACAGGCCCAAATCAATTCAGGCTCATCTGGTGAATAAACTGTTTAGTAGCAAGCGTAGGCTTCCTCGAGTTCTTTGTTAGGTCATGATTCACGTTGTCAACCAACTCATGATTATGCACATCGTTGAAACTCTGAACCACAAACTTTGACGTCATAGTACAAAGCCTCACTAACAAGTGAGCTTTACAATCGCACTTCATGAAAGTGTTATTCCTCTGAATCAGTATTTCCTCAGATAATGTGTTAAACATCTTACCCTGCTGTGGTTTCCCAGCTTTGTTGCACCGAAGGTATTTGTGTGTGGTGATACCCTTCCATACCTTCGTCTGGCCCTTTTTTACATAGAACCCGGCCTGGTCAGCATACTCTCTGTACATCGCCAAAACTTTATCAAAACTACCAAACAATTGCACCACAATAGGTATGTATTTCTGGACAACATTTGGAATCCAAAACCTGGTTCCGTTGGGAGTTGCAATCAAGTAATGCGGTGGGGAATCTTCAATACCATCTACACCAAAAAAAATATGAGGTGTTAACATGTGTTACCCAACCATCATCTAACATACTAACATAAACAAACTGATTTAAAGCATAGTAAATCGAAAAAAATCTTGTGGCATCATGTGTTGCCAAATCATGATCTATGATACATCCAAAAATAACCAGTGTAGAACGTGAGACACATGTTAATACAACCATGAAAATCTATACAAATATATGTTAACACCTGTTAACCCAAAAGTCCAGTTAACATGTGTTACCCAAATCATCATCTAGCATACTAACATAAAATACTGATTTAATGCATACTAAATCGAAAAATCTTGTGGCATCATGTGTGCCAAAATCATCATCTATGATACTTCCAAAAAATAACCAGTGTAGAACGCGAGACACATGTTAGTACAAAAATGAAAATCCATTCAGAATATGTTAACACATGTTAAAACTAAAATCCAATTAACATGTGTTACCGAAACCATCATCTAACATACTAAACATAAAAAAACTGATTTAATGCATACTAAATAGAACAATCTTGTGGTGTCTTGTGTGGCCAAATCATCATCTATGAACATGGGACATATGTTTAACGAAACAACGAAAATCCATGCAGAATATATTAACACATGTTAATACTAAAAAAGGCTGATAACATAATCTGGATTTACACGTACAGCAGCATATAAACTCAAACGAAAACATACACTACAAGGGTATACTACACAATAGATACCTAAAGGAAATAAAAATTCAATTACAAGAATAGACCATCAAAATCCAAACATGTTTTTTTAGAGAAAACAATACTCAGTCATCCTACATACAAACAAACATGACACACTAGATTATAACACACGGGCAAAAAAAAAAAAAAAAAAAAAACAAAACTTGTAAAAAACAGAAACAAACACGCTAGTAATCATAAAAAAAAATCTATGATTTCAGTTAAAACAATCTTATATTAACTGACCAAACAGCTTTACCAACGAACCTAAACAGAAACACGAAAACAAAAATCTTTTGAAAAGAATACTACACAAACGAAAACAAAAACAAAAAAAGAGAAAAAAACTTACCTTCAATTTCAACATATGAAAACCTATCAACAGCAAGTGGTGATGGCTGTCCAGATCCGAATTCTGTACATGAAGACATACGTATAACCCATCATCGATCATATACTTGAAAAAAACAAAAAAAGTTCATCAAAAAACCCTTCGACTATTATGACCTAACTATACATACCTGCTACATTCACGTCGGCTGCAAAGTTGTTCCTAATCAACCCATGAGAAGGATATGAGTAAGAGGGAAACATGTTTGAAAGTAGATGTTCTTGGTTAGAATCCATGGAGAATGATTAGAAAGAAAGAGGAAGGTAGGAAGCTTTTGATATTTTGATTTACATATAGGGGTGTGTGTATGGAGGGACGTGAGTGTGGGTTGGTAAAAGATGTCATGTAAAAACATGGGGAATTGTGTATAAAAGTGGTTGACAAGTGGGTTGGACTTGAGTGGTGATAGGTGATTGACAAGTGGGGTATGAAGTCAAATTACTTTCTTACCCTTCTAGTGTTATTAAATTGATTTTTGAGATGGGTGATGTGGCTCAATTCTAACCACATGTAAGGTTTTCAAAGTTTTCTAGTTTAGGAGGGTTTCTCATGGATACTTATACTATATATATAGAGTGAGGTTCCTGTACAAAGAGCATTTTTCGTACAAAGTGTGAGACGTCTATATAGACATTGTGTTTTAAATTTTAAGCATGATGTTTTATATTGTTTTCGTATAGTAATATATAGAAAAACACAAAACTTAAGAATTTAAAACACTAATAGTGCATTCTTGGCATGCAATCTAAAATACCATATGAAAAAAGTAATCAGGATGTTTTAAATTTCATGTCTAAAATATATTTGGTTATGTTTTAAATCGTTACGTTTTGTGTATTCTCTATAATACAATGCAAAAGTAATTAAAAACATCATATCTAAAAATTTAAAACACAATGACTACAAAGATTTCACACACTTTGTACGATAAATGTCAATTGTACGGGAACTTATATATATACCTATATATATATATATATATATATATATATATATATATATATATATATATATATATAGGGAGGACTTAATAGAAAACTCATAGTTAGCTCGAGAACTTGAAAACTCATACTTAAATTAAAAAAAATAAAAAAAAAATCTTAACTCAAAATCTAAGTCAAAAACTAAAAAACTGGTTTGGAGCTTGTCTTTCTCATATCTTCCCCTTTCAGAAAAAAAAATGCGAATTCTAATACACATGTGTAGTAAATGTCCGGTTAAGCTTTAGGGTTTAGTTGGGGTTGGCAATTTCAGACACGAACCCGAATACCCGACAAGAACCTACACGATTTTAACACGTACATGTATGACCTTAATAATTTTCGTGTCCTAAACAAGTAGACACGAAATATACCTGTTAATTTTCATATCTAAACAGGTTAAATACTTGTTTACATGTTTACTTCTGCAAAAGATGTTGGTCGTTTTAGAGTAGTGTCCAAGAAATTTAATTTGGAATTGTGTAGTGAAAAGTTTTGTGGACTCCATCTTAAGCGGATGTCAAAATTTGAAAAAAAAAAAAATTCTTGCTATACAAGATTCATCAATTGTTCTTTTCAATACTTTTGATGGACAACATTCTTCTGCTTACAGTAATACTATAGCATCCCCAAAGGAAATACTCATTTGTGATTTAGAAATCATGTCAAGTTTGGATGAATTAATATTGCTTTGTGATAAAAATATGAATGGTTTGGTTCTTTGGAATCCTACTACAAAAGGTTATAAAGTACTCTCTAATTTTGAATATTGTAATTCATACAACTTTCAATTGGACACTGCTGGGATTTATAAAGATTCAAACGGTGACTACAAGATATTACACTTGAAACGACATCGTGATGTTGTTCGTCCTTACGTGTATTCAAGGCGATATGCATCATGGAGATATATACCTTTCTTAAATGAAGATAAATACAACACAACTGATTATGCTTGGTCTAATGCTACGTTTTTCAACAATTCACTATTTTTTACAATCTATAAGTATTGGTCAGATTATCAGAATACTATAATATGTAACACCCGTAACTTTCGTGCATCGAAGTACCGTGTTGTATAGTTTGTACACTTGAAGGAACCATGTTATGAATACGAGTGACCATTTGATCATCCTCGAAAGTTCATTTTGGGAAACTTTGAGACCAAGTTACCATTTAAAGGAAACTAAAAGGGGTCTTATTTAAAATTTTCAAAGACCCCACCCTTACTTAATGGACCCCATCACCAACCCTACCACCCTCACATTTACATTGGAACCAACCGTAACCCTACCACTATATCATATTATTATTTTTCTTCTTCTTTGTCGGCGACACAAGACAATAAGTGAAACAAAATAAGACAAACTTGTTCTCCTTCTTTTCCTTTGTCTTTGTCTACGATCATCACAAGGTAATAATATCTTTATTTTGTTTTGTGATTCCTCTAGTCTTCAACAAACAATAACTCACAAAACTAATCATTATTTTCCTTTGCCGCCTTCAAACAAACAAAACCATTTGGAAAAGCTCGGCCGCTTTTCTTTTCCTTTCTTCCTCGTCGCAACAAGAAGGAAGTTAGGATCAACTTTCATGCCAGGCGATTCTTATCCAGGTATTACTAATGCTCTAAACTCCGTTATCGCGACTCGGTTATGTATCATCTCCGTCTATAACGGATCTAGTTTTCACCAGGTTCGGATCTTCGGTTCGCCGATCACGACCAACGGGCCATCTTAGGGTTCTGTCCAGTTCAACCGTTGGCCGTAATGCTTTAAGATCCAGAACTAAACCTCATTGATGGGTTGCGGTACGAGATCTTTCTCAGGTTCGTGGCGAGATTAATAGCCGATCTTTGCGATCCCATGTAGCTTCTAACTCTCCTGTTGTGATGTAGTAGCAATCATGGAATGAAAATCGGCTAGTTGGTTGATTGACATTCCATGTACGGGACACGGGGGTTTAAGAGTTGAGTTAGCTATCGAGCCGTGTGTGAAACCCGACTCGAGTTCTGTTGTAACCTCGCTTGTGTTCTAGTATGATCTGCATGGTTATAGGGAGGGGGTCGCAAGGGAAAATCATGGGTTGTGTGTGTCATACGTACCAACAAATAAAATTGTTATGATACAAAAAAAAAGGGAGTAAACAAGGTCCTTTGTATGTGTATGGAGTAAACAAGGACTTACTGTGCGTTTTTTTTTATCATATGAAATCCCTTTTCCATCACTTGATTGTTTTCAACAAATGTGGTTATGCTCACGCAAAAGATGGCCACATGATATTAGTAAATTTATGAATAAAAACCTATAACAATTACTATAAAATTTAACCATTATTTCATGGCTAGAAAACCGCTAACTCTTGATTTGAAATGCATGAGTTGCATGTGGTGTCATGAGGTAAGAATTTTCATTGGGTTATATAAGGGTGATAAATATAAGTCTTTCTTTTATAATAAAAATCTTGATTAGCATGCCACTACTATAAGGATATAGCTAGTAGGCCATATGCATAAAATTTAAAGTGTGAGTAATGCTATGTATAATGTACCAGATTATTGACGGCGCCCGTCTCAGGTAGAGTTCTTAGCTAATCGTGACACGACCCGTATAATAAGGTGAATTCATGTGCCCTTTTTACTGGTTTTAAAACATTTTGGGCTAATATGCATGTCTTGAAAGTGTATGTGGAACCTTGCTTGTTAGATCGGGATTTGCCTTGATTTATACTTGATTAGGTTTAATGCTTTACTACACTACTAGAAAAATGGCATTTTGCTACAAAATTTTCTTACAGAAAAAAATTTGTCACAAATTTTAACAAAGTTGCTACTCATTTGTGACGAAAAAAAAACTACAATTTTTTTAGTAAATTTGTGACACAATATATCTACAAATTCTTAGGAAATTGCGTAGGAAATGCGTCACAAATTTCCTACACCATGTTTTCGTCACAAATGCGTTGAAAATTGTGTTACAAATGTGTAGTAAGAGGTTTGCGACAAGGGTTTTTCTAACATCAAGGTTTTGTTGAAAATGCGTCACAAATCTTGCATTTTCTTGATTTGTGACGCATTTTCAACAAAACCTTGATGTTAGAAAAAACCTCGTCGCAAACCAATTACTACACATTTGTAACACAAATTTCAACGCATTTGTGACAAAAACATGGTGTAGGAAATTTGTGACGCATTTCCTACGTAATTTCCTAAGAAATTTGTAGATATATTGTGTCACAAATTTGCTAAAAAATTATAGATTTTTTTTCGTCACAAATGAGTAGCAACTTTGTTAAGATTTGTGACGCATTTTTTTCCGTAAGAAATTTTTGTAGCAAAATGTCAATTTTCTAGTAGTGCTATATAATTAAATATATATAAACTGTGTATGACGGTTACTTAGTATTATAAATTGAGCTATGATGGTTATATAGTACGCCTGCTTTGATTTATAGTTATGGTTTGAGTCTTAGTAGGCGATATGCGCTTATATAGACTTGTAGTTTTGTGACAAATAGGCGGAATGCGCTTATTATAGATTTAACATATCGTCTTATGTTAAGTAGGCGGATTGCGCTTATTCTAGACTTTATTTATTATTCGCTTAGGGATAAAATAGGCGGATTGCGCTTATTGTAACTCTAAGGTTAAAGTATTTTGTTAAACTTTATTTTGACAAATTACTTATTACTTAAGAACTTCATAAAACTTGAATTCACTCAGCTCGTCTGACTTTGCGTGCATATTAGCTTGATTTCAGGTACTTGAAGAATAAAAAAGGATGCCTTGGCTTGCTGCAGACTACTCAAGGGCGGTTGACATTTCGAAATAAAAAGTCTACTATATTTATTTGAAAACTATTTTTTTTTCTAAACATATTGTTTTGTTCTACAAATATGCTTGACCCGTCATGGGGAATTTCATGTTTGGATAACTTAACTTTTACTTTTCCGCTGCGTGTTTTCTGATAATAAATAAGACTTCTTGAGTATTAATTCATGGTTTTAGTTTTTGAATGCCAACTGTTTGACCCGTCGGTTGTGAGGGTCTTACATAATAGCATTTGATGTTAATCAAGAGACATTTAGAACGATATCCGTTCCCTGTTGTCAAGAATCTTAGGTTCCTCAATGTCATATTGTAAACATTTTCGATAAGCTACATATATTTGCTCTGAAAATGTTCCCTGAGTTGTCTGTCGATCTTTGGAAGATGGATTCTGATATTTGGATCAAGGTATTATCATTGTTCGTCAACTTCAGTTTGGTCAAATACACGATGTAACACATGTGGTTTCTACTGGTACATGGATTTTGAAGGTTGAATGGGGACAAATGATTGAAGTTTTTATGGATAACGTCCACCTTGATTATCTTTATAATGCAGATAATTTTCATGGACTAATTGGATCGTTTTTTTACGAATCAGTCATTTAACCTTCCATGTAGTTTACATTAATATGTTTTATTCTTTTAAGCATTTATCAATGTTTTTCATTTCCATATGCAAAACAACCAATCTATTCATTCCAATGTTTGAATAATATTCAGTGTTATGTTTGAATCTCTATCATAGGGCATATATCAATTTACTAAAACTTACATTGTAATATATATTGATTATTTTAGTTTGTTATTGTCATTCAATAATCAGACACCTATAGTTACTATAAAAAACAAACCATTAATACTAAAAGCATTAAATTCGTAATATTAGATGATTCCATTTTACTAATTAAGTAGATATATATATCACTACAATATTTTTATTTTTTATTTTAATTTTAATAATTATTAACAATACACAACCCTACTTCTAAAATCTCACTCAAATTTTATAAGATTCTGTTTTTACTCGGTATGTTCGAACATGGTAGTTATCTTCATTCACCCTTCAGTTTATAAATATACATTAATCACAATGTTTGTTTTTTATATACTATTTGAATGTTAGGTTTAACAAATTCACTAAATAACGTTTAGTCTAATGGCGATTTAGTTTTATGAAATTTTAAAGAATACGTGTTTTAAGAAATATCCAATCCCTAAGAATACATAATCACAGAAATCACTAAAGTTTTACTAACTCACATCATAACATACTTAAAATATTAGAAAAATAAAACATACTAGGTTAATAGTAATAAAACAAAGATAACATAACCAACCATAAAAGATTACTAAACTTCATCATCAACATCGCCATCGACCTCTGACTCGGATGACTCTTCTTCTTTCACCATTTGTGCTTCCTCCCTCAACCACATGATTCATGCACGGATCATTTGTTCCACATTTAACATCGTTGTGCTTCTCCTGATGTTATGCATCCGTACTTGATCGAGTTCCTCTAAGAAGTCGATATCATTCGAGTTTTCAATTTCATCTCTTGTGAATCGTTGACTACGACCGTTGCTAAACTCCACAATTGCAATATTAAACCTTTCAACAAAGAACCAACGAACGAAATGAAACGTCTCAAGATCTTCATCTTCTCCAAACTTCTCATCCAATTTTGCATTCAATCATCTTTCTTCGTAACATGGTAACACTATTGTTCTTCCGAAATCATACATTTGTCTTTGAAACTCCTCCTCCATTTCTAAAATCGCTTTTCTTGAACCAAATACCAAACGTATGTTATCGTTTAGTGTTACGAAGTATCGTCGATTGAAAGGGCAAAATCTCCAATTCACGACTCTTTCCATTGTTGAATCATTATTTTTCTTTTTTGTTGTTTGTTTGGTGTTTGGTGTGCATTAAATGATGATGATGATGATTATATATATATATATATATATATATATATATATATATATATGGTTAGGATCGTGTGAGAACCACATTGAGTTGTGAGAACTAAAGAACTCTTGTGGACCATTGATCTTATGATCCTATGGTTAAGATTTAATCTTGGTGTCTTTTTTGTCTTTACATGCTAATTAAAATATTATTAGTGTATTTTAATACCAAAAAGTACAATAAGGGGCATTTTAGTAAAAGCACCATGAAAGAGAAAATAATTAATATAATACTATTTTAATTTTTTATTCAATTATTCAAAAAAATCATTTTTAAATAAAATCCTGATGAGGATGATCTACCATGATTTACACTGGTGTAATTATTTACACTAGTGTAAACTGGCATACACAAAACTTTTACAAAAATTACGCTGGTATAAAAACCGAAACAAACATATGATGAGGATGATTTAACACTGGTGTAATTATTTACACCAGTGTGTACTGGTATACACAAACTTTTACAAAATTATGCTGGTGTAAAATACCAAACAAACATATGAATGAGGATGATTTACACCAATGTAAATCTACCATACACAAACTACTCCAACAAATGCAAACCAAAACATTTATAAAAAAATGTACATTACATCAACGTAATAACCAAAAACATTTATAAAAAAACATACTACACATTATTTAAACAAAAAACCTGCTGCATCTTCGAATAAGCATCATCATCCATCAAACATCATCATCTTCGAATAAGCATCATCATCCATCAAACGTCATCTTCTTCGTTAGATCTGTTTCTGAAAACCCCCGTCATCGAACCATATCAGATTCAAAAAACACCCCTCGAACCACCCTTACCTCTGTTCACCTCCGACCCTGCTACACAAAAACCCTGCTACACAAAAACACTAGTGTAAAACCCAAAAACAACATATATACCACAAACTTCTAAATAAAATACACTAATGTAAAAACCAAAACTACAAAAAGATCTACACATCAAAACCTTTACAAATTTCATATTTTACACCGGTGTTTTTACATAATAATAATAATAATAATAATAATAATAATAATAACAGAAAAATAATAATAATAACGGAAAATAATAATAATATTAATAAATAATAACATAAAAAATAATAACAAAAATAATAATAATAATAATAATAATAATAATAATAATAATAAATGGGATACCTGATCGGAAAACACCACCGGAAAACCCCCTCCGCCTCCCCCTCCGCCATCTCCTCCCCTTCAGATCTGTTTCCCCGCCATCTCACCACCGGAAAACACCACCGGAAAAACCCCTCCACCCCCTCCGTTTCCCCTTCATCCCCATCTCCGTTTCCCCTTCAGATCTGTTTATAATGGGTCACCATCATCAACAGATCGTCCCCCTTCAAAACCCTCTGCAACAGATCGTCCCCTTCAACCCCTCTTAAAAAACCCTCTGCAACCCTGCAAACCTCTCTGTTCGTCTTCAAAAAACCTCGCCGCCCCTGCAAACCACCACCACCTCCCACCGTCGTCTCCCACCACCCCTCGGCCACCACCACCACCGTCTTCAACCTCTTCGGATCCACCGTCTTTTTTAGAGAGAGAGAAGAAAGAGATAGAGAGAGACGAGAGAGAGCAGAGAGAGATGAGAGAGAGCAGAGAAAGAGGGTGAAGAGAGAGAGAGAGAGAAGAGAGAGAGAGAAGAGAGAGAGAGAGTGTGATTTTTTAAAAAAAAATCTGTAAATCTTTTAAATATTTAAAAGGTGATTTGGGTGGGGTGGGGTGGGGGTGGGGTAGGGGATGGTAATTTACTATCATACCCTTATATTATTATATTGATAATATGGTAATGTGTGGTCAAGATTAGTTCCCTAGTTCTCATAACTCAAGGTAGTTCTCATATGATCCGGATCCTATATATATATATATATATAGATATATATATATATATATATATATATATATATATTTGAAGTAACCGTTTGTAAGGAAGTTGAGGTGACATTTTCATTTTTCAATAATAATTATCATTAATATTTGTTTTGGCTTGGATGAATTTATCGATTATCTCAAGAATATGTACTCTTACTTTGCATGCAATTTGAAACTGACGGTTGTTTTTTTTTTTTTTTTTGTATTTTAATATATGATAATAATTTTGATTTGACAAAATTGTTGTTCTATAATGTTAAATTTAGTTATGTGATTGTTAACTAAATTGTTATCTTTCAAGCATATATTACAATTTTTTTCTTATTATTTTTACTTAAGATTTAAACAATACCAATTATGCATTTTAGGTATTTTTGTGCCTCCATTTTGAATATGCATAATTTTGATTATGTAGTTTATTTATATTTAATCCTAACAATATAAGTAGTTACACATATGTATATTGTATACATATATAAACACATGTTTGTATACATGTTTATTGAAACAATACATATATACATATACATATAATATTCATATAATTTATTGGTTTTTTTTATTCTTCATCCTGTCCATATTAAAATATGTATATTGAATGTCTCGCATACACATGTGACACATCTTATATATATAATGCATTTAGCTGTGTCTATATTAATATTCTGGCAACATATCATTGACAACTATCCATAACTGTGTATAGGTAACTAACTAATTAGTTAACCAATTTCAAGAATATATTTATCTATTCCATGTATAACATATAAATTTACAGCCAAATTCGTTTTACTTATCATATTAAAAAATGAACCAAGTTAGTTTTCTTACATCATTGTGAATGTTAATTGTTAACAATAATACAATTTTAATCACAAAAAACATGTTTGTGATTAAGTTTTCGTAATTATAATTGCATATTAATTTATTTTTTGAAAAAAAAAAATACTTATGTTGTTGCTTTATGATATATGTTTGACCATTTTTAATTTTTTTATATGTCACATCTTTTTGTACCTTTAATTTGTGAATTCTTAATTTTATTAAATTTTGTGTGTTAATTATTTTTTTATTATTAAACATTGACTCTACCTAAAAAGGTATGACAATATTGTATACATGCAAATACCATCTTTTCAAAAATCTCTCTCTTGGATTTTAAAGTTTTAAACAATCTTCATCATCATTACCTATATCTTCACTTTATTTCCCTATACCTATACCTATTACTCAACACATTATTATCTTCTCCATATCTAACCGACTTTGATTCCTCTTCTTCGCCCCTTTCATTCAACAATATTCATCTTCTAGAATCACGGCTACAAGGTATGATATATGATGTATACACAGTTTATTATTACATTATAACATTTATCTTACTTTAACCGAAGAAATATTAATGAGTTGAACGGTTTCTCAAGTAAATCCCTCATTTTAGGTAAACCCTAATACATAATATTGCAGTTTATGTTTATAGATGTTCTTTTGTTTGTAATCCATGTACTTATCTTTTTAATAAGGCTTCTGAATAAGTTATTGATTATTACTTTGATTGATTGTTAGAGATTTATTTGTTTATGTTCTGATAGATATTGATTATTCATAATACCGATCATATATAAATTTTTTTAATTATGTTGTTTAAAATAAATTTTATTTGTATGCAATTTAAGTATTAAGTATGTACTGTCTATAGATTAATACAAATTTTATTATCGAAATTTTAATATTAGGTTTGTATATGTAGAAGTTATAATAACCTATTCTATAACTTCTTCGGTATAATATTGTAGTTGTACCATAATTATACTTTATACCACAAAATGTATACCTCATGATTATCAATATTTTTGTTAACTAAATCCCATCTTCAAATTTAAACCTCATTCTTTACATATATAGATTTTTCTCAGTTCTTTATTGTTATTGTTTAAGTTTGTGCTTTCATTATGCTATACATAATTTTTAGAGACAATTTAATATTGTTTATTCATTGTCCTCACGTTTGTTTTATAATTGTTCAAGATTCTTTTCAAGCAATTTGACAAAATGTATCCACTCTTTTGGGCAATTTATATGGATAAACACAATTCGTGCTACTTGGTACGTCATTCATTTTAGTTTTTTATCAGTTTTTAGTTAAACAATACAAATACTTTTTATCTTTAATTTTTGTAATGACATTGATTATCTATAAGTTTCTTACAATTGCCTTAATCAGTTTTAGGAACCGCCACCATCTTATAAGTGTTTACATACTGATTATAATTTCCCTGTTGGACCTATGTTCTTAATTGGTCAAGATGGTAGAAGTTGGAATAGCATCATTGAAATACAAAAAATTCAACAACGTGTACGGTTAACTCATAACTGGGCACAAATCATAGTGGACAATCATTTGGAAGAAAGAGACATTTTATTATTCCAATACGTTGAAAACAATGCTTTCGGTATAAGGGTTGTCAAAGATCATGAAACAGATTACATCTCAAGGTTTCATTTCGTCGATTGGTTTGTCCCTTTTTCCAAGATTCTGGTATGCATATTGAATTATAACGTTACCAATAATAGTTTTTTCTATTCTTGTATAAATATGGTTTGTTTTATTTCTAATTTTGATGTTGATTTTAATGTTAGTGTTAATTTTAAACTTAGTTATAGAATCTGCCTTATGCATATTGCAACAATCATTTCAAATGAGTTAAAAAAAACTAAGCTGATCACAATACGATTTGGAAATAACTCGTTTTGGAAGGTTATGTTGAAGAAAGATGAAGATGGATATCATATTGGTGAAGGTTTGTCTAATATTGTAGAGGAGTTTCCCCTTAGTCATGATGATACTCTTATGTTTGAAAAAGAACAGGGTTATGTTTTGAGAATCACCGTATTTAGTCGCTGCCAAATACAGTAAACACAATGCTTACTCAAGATTAATTAGTAAATTTCAGAATTGTGTATTTATCATAATAAGTACTCCATATAGGTTTAACTATGAAGTTGAGTCTGATTCATCCGAAGGATCTGCTGTTGGTTATTCAACCTGTAACATCGCTAAAATTTTCAAATTTTAATACGTATATTATTTTCTTCTATCATTCACAATGTGTCTAAGTTTAATTTTCCGACCACACAACTTATATATACATATATATAAGATTAATAATAATAATAATAATAATAATAATAATAATAATAATAATAATAATAATAATAATAATAATATTGTTTAAATGTTATTATGACTAAACCCAACCCAACATGCCCAAACCTTTAAAACCACTCTGAGCCCACGAACACAAGCCCAAGTAACATCAGAGCCCAAACCCCAAGGCCCTAAAGCCCTCTTTGTATAAAATAAAAAAAGAAACGCTGGGGCCGGGACTCGAACCCGAGCCCTCAGCCGGCCAGCAAGATCCCCACAACACGAAACAACCACCCGCTCCACACTTCTTTGTTGGTTTAAACCCAACTTATAAAGTATATAACATCACTCAACTCGGTTTCTTCTTCTTCTTCTTCCTGGTACAGACGCGAGACAGCAGCTTTTACCCAAACAAATCAAACATAATTGACGCGTAATCAATCCAGTTTTGGAAGGTTTACTTGATTGCCGGTCCATTACGACTAGAATACGCGTTGATTAACAGCTAATTGATGCCAAAATTACTATTTCACGCGTATACATTCATGTCGAGGTCAACATTGCCAAATCGAGCATCCAAATCATTCCACTATAAATTGATCGTTCCAGAGCAGTCCCAACTCGCTCATACACTCTTCTCAACCCCCAATTTTCTTCCAATCACTCTGATTATAATTATTACGATCACAGTTTGACTTTATCCTTGACCGGGCAATCGAACACGAGACAACATTGTAAGCTTAATCTTTTCTGTGGGTTTTGATCACCGGCGTTCACACATCAAAAGCCCTAACATCAATTGAGCCAATGATGTGTGAATCATGTTATTGCAGAAACTAGGGTTTCGAAATATTAATTTGGGGAAGAAACTGTTTGTGTATATTGTATTTATTTTTTATAAACTGAAATGAATCACAACCACAGGCCTAGGCCAAGTGGTTGTGACTGTTGCTTGTAACCCAGGGCACCCGGGTTCGAATCCCGGCTTGGGCGCCCCTTTTCCACCTTTTCTTCATTTTTTAAAAAACCAACTATTTATAATTATATATTATATATCAAATCTTATAAATTCATTTTTAAATATTAAAATCTTTTTATAAATTCTAAAAAAATTATATTTATCAAATCTGAGGTAAAAGTGTTATTTACAATTTTTAGTTTTCTGAAATTAATTGATTTAATATTTATAATAATTAAATCAATTTTATACTATTATATTTATAAAAATCCATTAAAATATCAAAACAATTTTATTAATTTCTACAAAAATTATCCTATGTTTGTACAATGTTAAACTTTACTGAAATGATTTTTAATTCAGAAAAATCATTTATTTTATATTTTTAATCAATTTTTGTTAGATTTAATCATAATTAAATCATAATAAATTCAATTTTTATTATTTTTGTACCAAAATTTTATACAATTTATTTTTAAATATTTAGAACAGAAATATGATTTTTAAAATAATAATTCTTTAATTTTAATATTTTTGAATATTAAAGTTAAATTTTGGCAATTTGAAATAAATAGATTTAAAAATCTATTTTAAAGGAAATAATTTTATAAAAATTATTTTTATACTTCAAATACATTATTGTGAGCATACTAAATTGAAATTTTATAAAAAGACTTTCTTTTATTTAATTATCAAATTTCCCTTTATTTAATTAACATTTTACTTTAAATTCAACAATTGGATATCCCCAAATCGAAACCCTAGGATATACTTATAAATTAGTTAGACTTAGACATATTTATTACCTCATTATAGGGTGATACTTGATACAATTGGGCAACACAATTATCCAAATTTCTCAACAGATATAACATTTTACCAAGGTGAGTTTTACATAGCCCTTTTTTTTATCACCATTTTTGGGGTGAAACATGTTATAACATCATTATTGCAATTCAATCATCAATGTGTCTATGTGTTTTCTATGTTGCATTATGTCTTGAGCATGATTAGAGTAAGCACCATTCTAGCATAATCATTAACTCCGTACAAGCCGACGGTATACATTGATAGATCTATTGGACTGACAATCCCACCCGGATACGTGCCTCCTACAAAGGTAGCGTGGGTGTTTGTTATCATATAACATATTCAAGTGAACCATGAGCGTATGGGATGTATCATATTATAACAGTCACCAGGGTTGGTTATGCACTCGATTTATTTCTAGTATGTTCTCACATATGGACTAGATTGACATGACACATGAATTGCACAACATTTTTATTCAATTATCAAAAACCTATGTAATTCTCACCAACTTTTGTTGACCCAAAAACCTTTTCAACTTAACATGTTTCAGGTTCTAATTGCTTGAAGATTTGAATTGATGCTTGGAGATATGTGTATAGTTTTATTCAATTTGATGTACAAATTCTAGAACAATTGTATGTAATTCATTTAAATCATTTAATGGAATTTATTATTCACCATGAGCTACTGGACAATCATCAATACGTGACATCCCGATGTTTCCGCCATCGGTTGGGGTGTTACACAACCATACCTGATGATGATGTTTCCGATCCTGAAACGATTATTAAACTTACCTATCGATCGGTAATCTTTGTATATGCAGATTATCATATTAACCTTAATTTTTCAAAATTTTACTCCTTTATGTTAATAACTATTATTTATTGTGCTGGTCTTTAAATCGGTTTCAGCGTTTTGACATAACATTCGCACGACTTGCTGGTTTTAAAGCTAATATGAAGTTGAAAGTCAAAACGGAGGATTCCGTGATTGGGAGATTCTTTCTGAAACATCAAAGGGTAAGATGAGGTATCGGTTGCAGGCTTTAAAAAGGTTAATGAAGACATGTTGCTTATTTATCATGGTTAAAGTGTTTAGTGTTTACCAATGTTGACTTGGTTGTTTTAAAACTCTTATCTTCGTTTTGTAGTTTATGACATTTGCATTATCGTTTTAACAAATATTATTTTGTTAATTTTATTATTGTTAATTTTATTATTGTTTACTATCTTATCTTTATATGTATGCTTATTGATATTGATTATATTTATAAGTAACCTTATTATGTATATTATGTATCACATTGAAAAGTATATGCATATAATTTTATAAGTATATAAGGTATACATTATTTTTAGTTATTCTCATTTATCTTTAAATTTAAATCAATTACATTAAGTATATTCGATTTATCCATATATAATTTAACGAAAAATTTTGAAACTTAATTCTAAATTACATATATTTACTTAATTTATCTAACTTAAATTCTGTAACAAACATTATTCGGTTTATTTAAATAATATTTATTTCAAAATTTTAATATCTATATACCTAATAAACAAAAGTCCATGAGTACACTTGGCACTCCCACATTCATCCTCAATTGTGGAGCCAATCATATTGTGCCAAGTGTCTCATTGTGGGAATTTATAAAATTTTCATTTAAAAAAATTCAAAAATACAGAAAATATATATATGGAAACAGAAAATATTAATTTTCTCATTAATAAGTTGGTCAAAATCGGTCATTAATGTTAATTTTCCCATTAATAAGTTTCCTATTTGTTAATTAAAACCAATCTTTACTAAATATAAAGACAACCACACACATAACATTAGAGAGAGAGATGGCTGAGAGAAAGGAAACTGGCACGAATAGCCAGTGGCTCAGGGCGGAGCTCCGGCCACCGTTCCGGTGACACACACGACACCAACCACCCCTCCTCTCTCATATTATCTCCACCCGCACCCACCCTATTATCTCCCGAGAAACCTCACATACCCGGTTCATATATAGAAAGAGAGGAACAGATTTGAGAGTAGGAGAAGAAAGAGAGAGAGAGAGAGAGAGAGACGCAAGAAGGAAAGTAAGCAACGAAGAGGAGGGGAATACGAAGAGTGTCCGGTCACTGGTCACGGCGGTGATGAACAGGGTTTCTGATCGGGTTGGAGATGATGGGGGTTGCTGATTCAATAGCGGTGGTGACAGGTGGACTTCCGATGGTGATCTCCGGCTACGATAGGTAATCATCCAACACCCTCCTTATTTAGGTTCACAGATTAATATAGATGGATTACTGTACAGGTTAGGTTCGATTATCAAGGGATGGATTATATAAGGTGTTGATGGTGGTATTAGGTGATTATTATGGTGGGTTAGTAATGGTTATGATAGTTGTTGTGATGATAATAATATTGGCAATGGAGATGATGAGGATGGTGCTTGGCTTAGCATATACATAGGAAAGGTCTGGTGGATTAATGAAGATGGTCAAGGTGTATGTTAAGTTGGGCAGAAATGTTGAATAGAGATACTGTTTTACAACCATGTTTGGGGCTAATAGAGTCACGTCAAAGGTTGGTCAACAGAGTCTTAGAATTTTGTTTTACTTTGCAGTAAAAAAGATAAAGCAGTATATTTATTTTAGCTTTTGATTTAGGGGTTTTTAGGGTTCGACTGATAAGATTAAGTTTTGATTGATTGTTCTTTATTTTTTGATGGATTATTATTAAGACTGATTAGGGTTAATGAGTGATTAGTGTTCGACTGATAAGACTGATGTTTATGTGTTAGGTTTCGAATTAGGGTTAATGTTTTAGGTTTCGGTTTAGGGTTAAATTGATGTTTAAAAAAACCTATGAATGGATTTTTATGATTTAGCCACATGACAGTTTGTGAGAATTAATAAAATTTTCTCTTTTTTTAAATCAATAATCATTCAATTACTTTTGGTCAAAATCATTTACTAATATTATTATTAACTTTCCTAAAACCTTGCTCAATCATAATTTATAAGAATTTTAGTTTTTTTTTAAATCAAAAATCATTAATTACTTTGGTCAAAATCGGTCAATAATATTAAATACGTATTTAAAAATAAAATTTTCTTTTTTTTAAATCAAAAAACCCGAAATTATTAACTTTCCTAATTTATCACAATTATTAACTTTCCTAATTTTAAAATAATTAGATAAGAATTTTAGTTTTTTTTTAAATCAAAAATCATTAATTACTTTGGTCAAAATCGGTCAATAATATTAAATACGTATTTAAAAATAAAAATCAATAAAATGCTTCATCTTCTCTTTAAGATTTGATTTATTAAGACTGATTAGTTGTTTAAGTGTTAGATTTCGAATTATGTTTAATGTTTAAGGTTACGATTTATGGTTAAATTGATATTTTAAGAAAGCTACGAATGGATTATTATGCTTTTAGGTTTCAATTTAGGTGTTTATGATTTTGGTAGCGATTTAGGGATTTTTTTTTTGTTTAATTGATGTTTAGGAACTAAGATAGTAAACATAGTTGATAAGGGTTTCTTTTTAAAAAAAAAAAACTGTTTTTAAAACAATAATGTTATTTTTTTAGTAAATGTTTTTTATTTTAAAAAAAAGTAAAAATTTGGATTATAGTGTTTAGGAAAGTTATTAAACACGTTGACCGAAACATTAATGAATGATTTTCGATTTTTAAAAAATAAATTCTTTTATAAAAACATGACTCTTTTTTGAATTTTAAAAATAGAATAGTCATTAAATGTTTTTTATTTTAAAAAAAATTAAAAATATGGATTATAGTGTTTAGGAAAGTTATTAAACACTTTGACCGAAACATTAATGAATAATTTTCGATTATTAAAAAATAAAAATTTTTATAAAAACATTAATGACTCTTTTTTGAAATTTAAAAATAGAATAGTCATTAAATGTTTTTTATTTTAAGAAAATTAAAAATATGGATTACAGTGTTTAGGAAAGTTATTAAACACGTTGACCCAAACATTAATGAATGATTTCGATTTTTAAAAAATAAATTTTTTTATAAAAACATTAATAACTCTTTTTTGAATTTTAAAAATAGAATAGTTATTAAATGTTTTTTATTTTAAAAAAAACAAAAAATGTGGATTATATTGTTTAGGAAAGTTATTAAACACGTTGACCGAAACATTAATGAATGATTTTCGATTTTTAAAAAATAAATTCTTTTATAAAAACATGACTCTTTTTTGAATTTTAAAAAATAGAATAGTCATTAAATGTTTTTTATTTTAAAAAAAATTAAAAATCTGGATTATAGTGTTTAGGAAAGTTATTAAACACTTTGACCGAAACATTAATGAATAATTTTCGATTATTAAAAAATAAAAAATTTTATAAAAACATTAATGACTCTTTTTTGAATTTTAAAAATAGAATAGTCATTAAATGTTTTTTATTGTAAGAAAATTAAAAATATGGATTACAGTGTTTAGGAAAGTTATTAAACACGTTGACCCAAACATTAATGAATGATTTCGATTTTTAAAAAATAAATTTTTTTATAAAAACATTAATAACTCTTTTTTGAATTTTAAAAATAGAATAATTATTAAATGTTTTTTATTTTAAAAACTTGAAAAATGTGGATTATATTGTTTAGGAAAGTTATTAAACACGTTGACCGAAACATTAATGAATGATTTTCGATTTTTAAAAAATAAATTCTTTTATAAAAACATAGAATAAAATATGCTCGAAATTTTTTTAGCGGGTCGATATGGGTAATGCTCATCTTCTCAGACGTGTCAAATTAAATTGTGAAATTTAGGTGGTAGTTAGTTTCTTATTTTCATTTTTATTACTTTCTTATTGTTGAATATGCCATAAGTCTATTTTTAACACATACCATTTAAGTCGCCTTATTCAGGTTGGATTGTATTTAAGAAACCCTGTATTCTCACATGGCCAGCTTTATGTCGCATTGTCAAGAGTTAAAAGCAGGGCAGGCGTGAAGTTACTTATACTTGATGCTGGTGGGAAAGTGATGACTAAAACAAAAAATGTGGTTTATAAGGAAATTTTCAGCGATATTTGAATAAATGTGTATTCGTTGCTTTTAAATTTTAATAAAATGTTTCTACTTTATTTTTCTTATACGTTATACTACTCCAAATAATCGTACGTTGTTGAACTGCGTGTCAACGCGGGCAAATACCTAGTACATAATAATAACTCATTTAAATTTGCTTTTCAAAGTATATATTAATTATTTTATTTAAAACATTGAGCTCTTGATGTAAAAATGTATCATATTTAATCCTTTAATGCTTACCAAAAATAAGATTCCTGTTTTTCTTTTCTATAAATAATCAATGCATAATTTTTCTTCTAACCCCAACGTATAAGTTTCATATCATTTTACTCATCATCTTAACAGGCCCGGTTTGTATTTTTTTTTTACTGATTTGACGATGTGTGTTAAATTTTTTTGTTTTAGTTTGTTATTCTTATTGTTATTTATCATCTAATTAAGTTGTCTTTCTGAATTTGTAATATTATTGTTTTTTAAAATCATTTTACGTTAACATAATCTAAAAATCAATGATCATACTTATGTCACATTGCAGATTTATATTTTTTTAAGTATATTAACTTTATTATTATATATGTCAACACATATATTTAACATAGCCAAATCGTTTTTCCTTTCATGTATATTTTGAATTAGAATTTGTAATACAAACATGTTATTGGTTCCTTACTATATAAATATGTTATTCATTATTATGTTATTGATTTATTTTCTTAACCAAATTATATAGACACCACAATGGAATCAAACGGAGTTACATTGTTTAATCAACTGCAATATGGAAATGTTGATGTCGTTATTAAGGCTAGAATCATAAGAATTTGGCGTCAACCTTCCGTTAAAAATCTTAAGCAGTAGTATTCCATTGAAATGGTTCTAATGGATGAAAATGTAATATTCATAAAATGATTAATTCAATATACGTTTTTAATAACTCACCTTTATTTATTTTAACTTATTAACACTACGTTTCTAATTAATTTTCCTTTTTTCATAGGGTTACAGAGTCCATGGTTCAATATGTAATACTTTTGTTGACATATTTGAAAGTCTATTACAAGAGAAACTTGCATACATCATGACATCTGTTCGTGTTGAAATGAGTTTTGTGAAAATTAGCTTTGGTGTTAAAGGTTTGAAAATATGTTTCAATCAGAATACCCAACATTTATGATCTTCATATACGGTTTTCGATTTTGTCCATTCCAAAAAATCAAAGAGAAGGATTGTCACACCCTCAAATTTCACGTGCGGGGTTTTACCGCGAGGTGCGTGACAAACCAGGATCCAAGTCAACGGTCACAATAAGCAATACTATATGATACGTAAAAACGACGTAAATAACCCATTAAGTTTTCATAATCAATCCATTGTTGCGGAAGCGTAAAAACTTTATTACAACTCAAAAGTAAAAGCATATAAGTCTGAAAATGCTAAGTAAAATGCATATGAATCCTAGACGCCGTGAGACTCCGTGCGCCTATGCGATGCTGCTACCTCAACGACCTGAGACAAACATGCTAAAAACGTCAGCAAATAATGTCGGTGAGTTCACAGGTTTTATGTTAAAAATTTTAAGTAATGAAAGCCATCATGTTATCATTATGTTAGAAATGATAGCGTTAGCTAGACGCATGAATGATACTACTACGACCTGGAAACCATTACAGACAAGACGAAATAAGAATTTGCCCGAAATATGCACTACCGTTCCACGGCAGCGTTATGACCGAGACAATATGCACCTACCGGCCCCCGACCGACGAGTGGGGTCTGTCAGTCCTAATAGATCTATCCACATTTCCCCCGCTATTCTATCCAGCATATTCATGGTTTCCCCAGGACTTCACGAATCGAATCTGTCACACCCTCAAATTTCCACTACGGGGTTTATACCGCGAGGCGCATGACGAACCAGGATCCCATAACCATAAGTCACATGAACGACTCTAAATGCCCAACCATTTAGTTCGTTATTGCAAAACCAAGTTTAATGTTTAGCCAAACCAAATATATGTATAGCGGAAGCGAACGGAAAAACAGTTAAATAAAGTCTGCGCAAAACACCGCGCCCAAAACCAAAAGAAAGTAGTTAAAAGTTTTAAAGATAGTTTAATGTTTGAGACCCATGACAGGATGCATGCCCTAACTGTGCTCCTTTCCTAGTTACCTGCAAAAGCATGCTATCGTGTGTTAACATAAAGCTGGTGAGTTTACAAAGTAAAGCAAACATGTATAAAAATGTGTTGGTTTCCAAAACCACGTAACCAATTAATAACGTAGGTCCTCCAGACCAAAAAATGTTCAAGAGTTATCAGTTTAAGTGTGTTAGGTGTGGCTAGCCCACTCAATGTAACTAAACAGGATTATTGGGATACCTTCAGTAAATAGTAATTTGCCTCAATAACTGGTGTCTATCAACACCAGTTCTCAAATGTGGTCAGAAGTTCATGTCCGTGCCTCAAGCACCTCAGACATGAGGTTGCTGCACAACCTAATAGCGCTATCAACTAATACCCCGCTCGCCTCCAGCGATTAACCCAATAATATGCAAGGACTTTCCAATGATAGAGTGTAGTTTACAAAGGACCAATAAGTTTTAAACTGATCAAAAACCCGATCTACACAAGGAATCGTAAAACCGACCCACACAAGGAGTCAATACCTGAGTCGTCCCAAACTAGACTAGAAAATGTTTACCGAAGTTGTCTCTGACCCGAGACGCATGCTTTTGAGAAAAAGAGTAGTGAAACTCACCTTAGTGTGCAAGCAAAAGAAATCCAAACCGCAAGTAAAGTATGCTACCGACACCCTAATATAAGTATCACTAAGTAAGTATAGGCGTAATATCATTACACCATATAACTCATTTGTCCAAGGCGTTTAAACGTTCAAAAGTGTGTAGGTGACACCTAGTGACTCTACAGGCAATAGTAAACTCTACGGACTTGTTGGTGAATATGTTGGTTATAATTAGTTTTCACACTCCATATGCGTCTCATACAAGTGCCCGTTCCGTTACACATCAATTACATAACACCTATGACTTCAATTAACCATATAAGCACATAATACACAATCTGTGTTTTTAGGACAGATTGTGCGTCATTAAAAGTAATTTATTTAAAATAGTAAATCAGTGAGTTAACCTCCCAAAGTTTTACTAAATATTCTTTGGGATTCATTTAACAACCCATATTTGTTTTTTGTCTCAAAACCAAACACAAAAATTATTAAAATTCGTTCCACACAGCTGTGTTTCGAAAACCTTCACAACAGGTCAGTTTAGTAGAAAAATTCCCAAAAATTGTATATTCATCCAAACGGGATGAATCCACTTGGAAAAGCCTAATTATTCCAATGTTAATCTTCTGTAAAAATTTCATAACTTAATTCTTTATAAAACTCGAGTTATGATGGTTTAAAGTCGGCTCAGTTTGTTAACCCGAAATTCTGATATGACCTATTTTCAAAGAAAATTCCAAAAACTAATCAAACGACGTCCAAATAACTCGATTTTACCCATTATGAAAAGCTAAGACAAGGTATAATACAACCATGTAAAGAAATCATCAAAATAAACACTTTGAAGCCACGTTACAGACACCACAAGTCGACTTTAGCACTCTGTCCAGATTTTTAAACATGTTAAAATCTTTTTATTAACGCATCCTATAACCATAATATCGCCTAAATATTACCATAAATATGTAGCACATCATAATCAAACAAAATAACAGTCCCAACATGAAAGTTTTTATCATAAATATTATTATCTCTAAACCCTACATGTTCATAAATCAAAACCATGCAATAACATAACACATATCACATAATAACACAATTGCACATTGTTTATCCATGTTAAACCTTTATAAAAATCATGTTTTAATATTTATTAGTTCACATCAGATCTGGACAAACAAGTTTTGGTGTTTTTAAAACATAATTAAATAGATTAAAACATAAAGGATTAGATATTATACCCAAAGCACTTCACAATCACGAACCGAACACCTTCCAAGCCTCCCGAATGATGTTCTTGAGCCTTAGCAGGTGTTGAGGGTATATATTTTCGTAATGGGGTGTTTAGAGGCAGATTAGGATTGTATGATTATGAAAAGTGAGGTTAAAAATCTATTTATGGAGGTTAAGGTCGGTACCCACGATCTGGGCCTAAAAATATATTATTTCTAAACTGTTGGGCTGATCAGCCTGATCTGATCCACGCGAGACCACTAAGCCCAATCTTACTACACGTGCGCTGCCCTTTCTTTACTTTATTTTTCCTTTTTGTCGTTTCTGCAACTTGACTGCACATACTTCTATATATATATATATATATATATATATATATATATATATTTATTTATTTATTTATTTTTTTTCTTCTTCCGGTTGTGTTTCTTGAGAAAACATAAAAGCTATGTCAACTATATTTTTTCTTTTTGAACTTTGACCTCAATTCACTTGTTGACTTGGCTTTAGGCAACGTCAACATCACCAATTCTTTTTTTTTTTACAAATTATATATATATACATAGATATAAATATATATATAAATATTTAGCCTATAAAATATTTAACCCAAATATTTTATAGCTAGTTATACGATCCTCAGCCTGTCAAGTGTCGGCTACTAGCTCGGTATCGTGTTTTCGCATAATAACATGTAACGTCACATAAGTCCTCAAATAAATTCATATAAGCACATAATTGCAAATAATATCAAACAAGTTATTCTACAATTATTTGTTTTGTTGTTTCACCAATGTTCAGGGTTCAAGAGTCATGTATGCAGTTGTTCACCTATAACCGTGTATCTTGTGACTCACTTAACTAACTCTAGTTAAGTAAAATGCTACAAAGTTATGTATAAGTTATCTAGAGTTTAGTTAAAGTGTTAACCTGAAATTGCGGGGTATCACATTATCCCCAAGTTGAAAAGAATTTCGTCCCGAAATTCAGTAAGTAAACAATAAAGCTAGCTAGAAAAGTATGCGCTTGGTTCCCGGATGTCACATCATCCCCAAGTTGAAAGGAATTTCGCCCCGAAATTCACTTTGAGCGAGCTGCTTTGTGTTCGGCATTCGATCTATGCACAGGTTCAGGTTCAGTAAAGAGGTGTGGATATTTGAGCCGCATCTGATCTCTGCGCTCCCACGTGTATTCCGGTCCTAGACGGGAATTCCGCCGTACCTTAACAATAGGTATAGTGCTTTGTCTGAGTTTCTTGACGCCTTGCTCAAGAATCTCCACTGGTTCTTCCACGAACCGTTGCTGGTCGTCCACCTGGATCTCCTCCAGTGGCACTACCAATGTCGTATCCGATAAGCACTTCTTCAAGTTCGAGACGTGGAATACATCGTGCACTCCACTGAGTTCATCTGGTAGATTTAGCTGATAAGCTACCAGACCAATCCGTTTGACAATCTCGAATGGTCCAACGTATCGTGGGTTCAATTTTCCCCGTTTCCCAAAGCGTATCACCCCTTTCCAAGGTGACACCTTCAACAAAACCTTGTCCCAAACCTGGAACTCCAAAGGTTTCCTACGTTTATCAGCGTAACTTTTCTGTCGATCCCGAGCAGCAGCCATCCGGTTTCTGATTTGCACTATCTTCTCAGAAGTCTCGGGCACGAGTTCGGGACCTGTTAGTTGGCTATCCCCAACCTCAGTCCAACAGATGGGAGACCTACACTTGCGCCCATAAAGTGCCTCAAAAGGCGCACACTGTATCGAAGTGTGATAGTTGTTGTTATAAGAGAATTCGATCAAAGGCAAGTGCTTATCCCAACTGTTGCCAAAATCCACCACGCACGCTCGTAACAGATCCTCCAACGTTTGGATGGTACGTTCACTTTGTCCATCCGTCTGCGGGTGATAGGCTGTGCTCATATCCAGGCGAGTTCCCAAAGCATCTTGGAGAGTAGTCCAGAAACGAGCAGTGAATCGCCCATCGCGATTAGATATAATAGAAGTAGGCACCCCATGCCTAGAGACTATCTCCTTGATGTAAAGGTTCGCTAGCTTCTCCAATGAGTCTGTTTCCTTTATAGCCAGAAAGTGGGCCGATTTGGTTAAACGATCCACGATAACCCAAATCATGTTATGGCCCATTGGCGTTCTAGGAAGCTTTGTAATAAAATCCATGGAAATCCCATCCCATTTCCACATAGGGATTTCTGGTTGTTGGAGTAGGCCTGAAGGTTTCTGATATTCAATCTTAACCTTCGCGCAAGTCAAGCACTTACTAACATAAGTGGCTATTTCGGCTTTCATGTTTGGCCACCAGTAAAGAGTCTTAAGATCTTGGTACATCTTGTCCGAACCAGGATGTACTGAATATCGAGAGGTGTGTGCTTCATCAAGCACCAGTTGCCTGAGATCCCCAAAACGTGGTATCCGGACTCGATCCATGAAATACTGAAGGCCATCCGTTTTTAGTTCCAAGTGCTTATCAGCACCATGTAAGGTTTCAAGCCCGACGTTTTCTTCCTTCAAAGCTTCGTCCTGGGCTTCTCGTATCTTATCAGGAAGATTGGAATGAATGGTGAGTTGTAAGGCTCGCACCCGTTTAGGTTTCGTTTCTTTTCGACTGAGGGCATCAGCTACTACGTTAGCCTTTCCTGGATGATACTTGATGGCACAATCATAATCATTCAAAAGTTCAACCCAGCGACGTTATCGTATATTCAGCACCTTCAGATCAAATATATGCTGAAGGCTCTTGTGATCAGTGAAAATTGTGCACTTTGTTCCGTAGAGGTAGTGCCTCCAGATTTTGAGAGCGAAAACCACCGCTCCCAGTTCCAAATCGTGAGTGGGGTAATTCTTCTCATGGACCTTCAATTGTCGCGATGCATACGCGATTACCTTATCACGTTGCATCAGCACACACCCTAAGTGTAACACCCCGCCCCTCTCATCACCAATATTGTCCGCTTTGCCCATCCAGAGTTCACGGATTTGTTTTTGGTTGCCCAAGTGGAGACTTCCCAGGAGGTCACCCATCCTGAAATTTCTCCCACCTGAGCACGCTTAACTGTGGAGTTCTCCTCTCATCCACTAACATTAAGCCCCAAAACGCGTTGGTGATTTAAGAGGCAATACATTACTTATGAACCAAGGATCTCTCCTGGCCACGGCCGATGTGGGAATTTCCAGGGGTGTCACATTCACCCCCTGTTAGAGTCTCATCGTCCCTGATGAGGTATGCACCCACCATCCCGAACGGCACAGGAGTAGCTCTGATACCATCTGTAACACCCCGCCCTTCTCATCACCAATATTGTCCGCTTTGCCCATCCAGAGTTCACGGATTTGTTTTTGGTTGCCCAAGTGGAGACTTCCCAGGAGGTCACCCATCCTAAAATTTCTCCCACCTGAGCACGCTTAACTGTGGAGTTCTCCTTTCATCCACTAACATTAAGCCCCAAAACGCGTTGGTGATTTAAGAGGCAAGACATTACTTATGAACCAAGGATCTCTCCTGGCCACGGCCGATGTGGGAATTTCCAGGGGTGTCACACTAAGCCTTGGATAGACGCATCACAGTATACTACAAAGTCCTTTGTAGCCTCAGGTAATGATAGTATCGGTGCACTGCAAAGTTTTGACTTTAGTAGCTGAAAGGCAGATTCTTGGGCGTCTCCCCACTTATAAGTAATACCTTTCTGTGTTAGGGCGGTGAGAGGTTGAGCGATCTTAGAGAATCCCTCAATAAATCTGCGATAGTACCCCGCGAGACCAAGGAATTGGCGCACCTCAGTAGGGGTCCCAGGAGCCTCCCACTTTTTGATAGCATCAATCTTGGCGGGATCAACATGTATTCCTGCCTCGTTGACCACATGCCCAAGAAATTGGACTTCTCGAATCCAAAAATCACACTTAGAGAATTTTGCATACAACTGCTCATTTCTCAATAGTTCCAAGATTAATCGCAGGTGTTGCTCGTGCTCTTCCCTGCTCTTGGAATAAATCAATATGTCATCTATGAACACTATAACGAATTTGTCTAAATAAGGCTTGCACACACGGTTCATTAGATCCATGAACACGGCCGGTGCATTAGTTAGCCCAAATGGCATCACTAAAAACTCATAATGTCCATAACGAGTTCGAAACGCCGTCTTTGCCACATCTTCCTCTCGGACTCTCAGCTGATGGTATCTTGACCTCAAGTCAATCTTAGAGTAGAAACTCGACCCTTGCAGTTGGTCAAATAAGTCATCAATACGAGGCAGGGGGTAACGATTCTTAATTGTCACCTTGTTCAACTCCCGATAATCTATGCACATGTGAAAGCTCCCGTCTTTCTTCTTAACAAACAGAACTGGAGCTCCCCATGGCGAAGAACTAGGTCTAATGAAACCCCTATCCAATAGCTCTTGGAGTTAGGTAGATAGTTCTTGAAGTTCGCCCGGTGCTAAGCGGTATGGTGCGCGTGCAACTGGTGCTGCTCCAGGTGCAAGATCAATATGGAACTCCACTTGACGAACGGGTGGGAGTCCAGGTAATTCTTCTGGAAAGACATCTGGGAAATTCCGGACCACTGGGATGTCCTCAATCTTGGGTTCAGTTTCAGCTCGAGTATCAGATATGTTAGCCAAAATGGCAGGACAGCCCTTACAAATACACTTCTGGGCCTTCAGATAGGAGATGATACCCACCATGGCACCACCCCGATCACCCTGTATAGATAAAAGTTATCCACTTGGGAGGGGAATACGAACGATTTTCTCCTGACAGAGAATTTCAACATGCTGTTTGGACAACCAGTCCATGCCAACCACGAGGTCAAAGCTACCTAGGGTGATAGGTAAGAGGTTGATGGCAAATAATTGCCCACTCAACTCGAGCCTACAGTCACGATGTATATGGGTTACCTTAACAGGCTTCCCATCAGCCAATTCAATAGATTATGGGGTATCAAGAAGAGTAGGAACCATCCCTAATTGTCTACTAAGTTTTGATGAAACAAAACTATAGTCCGCACCGATATCATATAAAATAGAAGCAAGAGTGTCGTTCAAGGAGCACGTTCCGGTCACGAAGTTGTTATCAGTCCTAGCCTCCCCAGAGCCAATCACGAACGCTCTACCGCGAGCCCTATTGTTGTTGTTGTTCCCAGCATTAGTGGTGTTGTTGTTTCCTGCCCTGTTACCACCACCGTTGTTGTTGTTACCCCTGTTGTTGCCATTACCATAACCGTTACCGTTCAGTTGTGGGCAGTTCCTCTTGAAATGATTTTCACTCCCACACTCGTAACAACCTTTACCACCACTCTGTTGTTGCCCTTGCTGTGTAGCTGTCGGATTTCCCGGGATATACACCCTGCAGTCCTTCTGCTTATGACCCATCTTGCCACATCGTTCACACTTAACGTTGCCACACGCCCCAGTATGATGCCTGTTACACCTGTTGCACTTAGGTAGAGTCCCCTCATAACCTCCCTGGGTGTTGTTGCGGTTGTTGCCACTACCATGGTTGTCATGTCTTTTATTCTGCTGCTGCTGCTGACTGCCATTCCCTGGGGTTTTGCCAGATGCATTCTCCCATTTCCTCTTGTTATCATTAGTCCCAGAAGATGAAGCACCACGAGGAGGTAACAATCCCTCTTCCACCTTCTGATCAGTCACCTAATGAGCCATCCGAATAACCTGCTGAATGGTATTGAGGTTAGCAGCAGTGACCATGCTCTTGATTTGGGGTACCAAGCCCTTGATGTATAACTCGATCCTCTTGTAGGGCGGGTTGGAGTAATTTGGGCACATCGCCGCCAGTTCATGCGATCTGGTGGTATAATTCTCAATCTCTGATCCCACCATCTTCAGATTGAGGTACTCAGTCTCTAACTTCAGGATTTCATCTCAAGGACAGTACTCCTCCTTCATCAGTTCCTTGAAATCTGCCCAAGGTGTTGCGTTAGCCACCTCCACACCTAGCATCTGCACTTGAGAGTTCCACCAGGTTAATGCCAAATTTTCGAGAGTAGCAGTGGCATATTTCACTCTGTCAACTGGTGGACAGTTAAACATAGCAAAGCAAGATTCCAGTTTCTCGAACCACCGCGGTAGCCCGACTGCCCCTTCAGATCCTCCAAAATTATGAGGCTTGCAGTCCATGAAGGACTTGTAGGTGCAGGCTGGAGGGTGATGCCTAGGTTGACCTGAGTATAAAAACTTAGAAACCACGAATGAATAAAAGAGTGTAACGTTGGAGTTTAGAGGAAAGTTTAGAGCAAGATAGAGTTACCAGCTTGAAAAGCTGCGAGGGCTTCCACCACCCTGTCATTGATAAGTGCATTCAACTCCGCTTGAGTCATGTTGATGTTGCCTCTCCCGTGTCCTCTTCCCGCCATAGTAGTTCTACATTTACACTATACTCATGAGGAAATAATAATATGCCCCACATACAATCGTTCACATAGTACAAGTAAACTAGAATATAAATAACATGCGCGAGAATAGAATAAAGGAATCAATTAATAGTAATTAATAAGAATCCAATCATAAGATAAACAATTCCCAAGTCTCACAATGATAAAAACAGAAGTCGTAATAAGAATGTATATGAATACTAAAAAAAATATAGATAAAAAGAATCAGTCATCCTCGCGATCCATGGATATGCATGAGCCCTCATCCTCGCTCTCTATCTCTAGTGGCTCCTCCTCCTCAGGTCCAAACTCTTCCTCGAGCGCCACATCCAATACTGCCTCGAGAGCATCAAATCCTCCTACTGCAGGCTCTTCCTCGGGATCCTCCTCTGGATCCTCCTCTGGCTCTATCTCTGGTTCTGCACCATTTTGAGCTAGAGCTTCCTCAAGCTTGTTACGGACCAGGGTCAACTCCTCCCTTAACAGTGCTGTCTCCTGAATAGCAATCGATCTCTCGTGTCTATCTTCTGCAACCTCCTTATCAACCCTTTCCAATTTACCATTAACCCTTTCCAATTCACCAAACAAGTGGTTGATTTCTCTTTCCATGCGTTTAATAGATCCATCGGCATTTTGCCTCCAAGACTGAAATTGCCTCACGGCATTATAGGCATTCTCTAGCTCTGTATGCACGTGCCTAAGCATCCCTGCCAAAGACCTCTCCAATGAGTCAATAATGGGAGGGACCTGAGCTGGCACTCCGTACCCTACAATCCACGAGTGTAACATATCTATGAACCACACCCAGCGATTGGTATTCTCATCCGGGTTCCTTGTCTGAGCTGGTTGTTCATACGGGTTCAAAGACGTGTTTTGCGAACTCCAAAGAGGACGATAAGAAGAGTAATTACGATGAGCGGGGTTAGTCATGTTTTCCTGCAATACGTTAGATCAGTATACGTATCCAAGAAATAGCAAGTAGTGTGCTGAGAATACTGAGTGTACTAATGCCTATGCTATGATGATTATAGACTAGATGCAATCCTAGTTCACTATAACCAATGGCTTTAATACCAATCTGTCACACCCTTAAATTTCCACTGCGGGGTTTATACCGCGAGGCGCATGACGAACCAGGATCCCATAGCCATAAGTCACATGAACGACTCTAAATGCCCAACCATTTAGTTCGTTATTGCAAAACCAAGTTTAATGTTTAGCCAAACCAAATATAAGTATAGCGGAAGCGAACGGAAAAACAGTTAAATAAAGTCTGCGCAAAACACCGAGCCCAAAACCAAAAGAAAGTAGTTAAAAGTTTTAAAGATAGTTTAATGTTTGAGACCCATGACATGATGCATGCCCTAACTGTGCTCCTTTCCTAGTTACCTGCAAAAGCATGCTATCGTGTGTCAACATAAAGCTGGTGAGTTCAAAAAGTAAAGCAAACATGTATAAAAATGTGTTGGTTTCCAAAACCACGTAACCAATTAATAACGTAGGTCCTCCAGACCCAAAAATGTTCAAGAGTTATCAGTTTAAGTGTGTCAGGGGTAGCTAGCCCACTCAATGTAACTAAACAGGATTATTGGGACACCTTCAGTAAATAGTAATTTGCCACAATAACTGGTGTCTATCAACACCAGTTCTCAAATGTGGTCAGAAGTTCATGTCCGTGCCTCAAGCACCTCAGACATGATGTTGTTGCACAACCTAATAGCGCTATCAACTAATACCCCGCTCGCCTCCAGCGATTAACCCAATAATATGCAAGGACTTTCCAATGATAGAGTGTTTAGTTTACAAAGGACTAATAAGTTTTAAACTGATCAAAAACCCGATCCACACAAAGAAATCGTAAAACCGACCCACACAAGGAGTCAATACCTGAGTCGTCCCAAACTGGACTAGAAAATGTTTACCAAAGTTGTCTCTGGCCCGAAACGCATGCTTTTGAGAAAAAGAGTAGTGAAACTCACCTTAGTGTGCAAGCAAAAGAAATCCAAACCGCAAGTAAAGTATGCTACCGACACCCTAATATAAGTATCACTAAGTAAGTATAGGCGTAATATCATTACACCATATAACTCGTTTGTCCAAGGCGTTTAAACGTTCAAAAGTGTGTAGGTGACACCTAGTGACTCTACATGCAATAGTAAAATCTACGGACTCGTTGGTGAATATGTTGGTTATAATTAGTTTTCACACTCCATATGCGTCTCATACAAGTGCCCGTTCAGTTACACATCAATTACATAACACCTATGACTTCAATTAACCACATAAGCACATAATACAAAATCTGTGTTTTTAGGACAGATTGTGTGTCATCAAAATTAATTTATTTAAAATAGTAAATCAGTGAGTTAACCTCCCAAAGTTTTACTGAATATTCTTTGGGATTCATTTAACAACCCATATTTGTTTTTTGTCTCAAAACCAAACACAAAAATTATTAAAATTCGTTCAACACAGCTGTGTTCCGAAAACCTTCACAACAGGTCAGTTTAGTAGAAAAATTCCCAAAAATTGAGTTCATCCAAACGGGATGAATCTACTTGGAAAAACCAAATTATTCCAATGTTAATCTTATGTAAAAATTTCATAACTTAATTCTTTATAAAACTCGAGTTATGACGGTTTAAAGTCGGCTCAGTTTGTTAACCCGAAATTCTGATATGACCTATTTTCAAAGAAAATTCCAAAAACTAATCAAACGACGTCCAAATAACTCGATTTTACCCATTATGAAAAGCTAAGACAGGGTATAATACAACCATGCAAAGAAATCATCAAAATAAACACTTTGAAGCCACGTTACAGACACCACAAGTCGACTGTAGCATTCTGTCCAGATTTTTAAACATGTTAAAATCTTTTTATTAACGCATCCTATAACCATAATATCGCCTAAATATTACCATAAACATGTAGCACATCATAATCAAACAAAATAACAGTCCCAACATGAATGTTTTTATCATAAATATTATTATCTCTAAACCCTACAATGTCATAAATCAAAACCATGCAATAACATAACACATATCACATAATAACACAATTACACATTGTTTATCCATGTTAAACCTTTATAAAAATCATGTTTTAATATTTATTAGTTCACATCAGATCTGGACAAACAAGTTTTGGTGTTTTTAAAACATAATTAAATAGATTAAAACATAAAGGATTAGATATTATACCCAAAGCACTTCACAATCACGAACCGAACACCTTCCAAGCCTCCCGAATGATGTTCTTGAGCCTTAGCAGGTGTTGAGGGTATATATTTTCGTAATGGGGTGTTTAGAGGCAGATTAGGATTGTATGATTATGAAAAGTGAGGTTAAAAATCAATTTATGGAGGTTAGGTCGGTACCCATGATCTGGGCCTAAAAATATATTATTTCTAAACTGTTGGGCTAATCAGCCTGATCTGATCCACGCGAGACCACTAAGCCCAATCTTACTACACGTGCGCTGCCCTTTCTTTACTTTATTTTTCCTTTTTGTCGTTTCTGCAACTTGACTGCACATACTTCTATTTATATATATATATATATATATATATTTTTTTTTTTTCTTCTTCTTCCGGTTGTGTTTCTTGAGAAAACATAAAAGCTATGTCAACTATATTTTTTTTTTGTTTGAACTTTGACCTCAATTCACTTGTTGACTTGGTTTAGCCAACGTCAACATCACCAATTCTTTTTTTTTTTTTTACAAATTATATATATATATAGATATAAATATATATATATATATATAAATATTTAGCCTATAAAATATTTAACCCAAATATTTTATAGCTAGTTATACGATCCTCAGCCTGTCAAGTGTCGGCTACTAGCTCGGTACCGTGTTTTCGCATAATAACATGTAACGTCACATAAGTCTTCAAATAAATTCATATAAGCACATAATTGCAAATAATATCAAACAAGTTATTCTACAATTATTTGTTTTGTTGTTTCACCAATGTTCAGGGTTCAAGACTCGTGTATGCAGTTGTTCACCTATAACCGTGTATCTTGTGACTCACTTAACTAACTCTAGTCAAGTAAAATGCTACAAAGTTATGTATAAGTTATCTAGAGTTTAGTTAAAGTGTTAACCTGAAATTGCGGGGTATCACATCATATAGTACAAATGAATTTAACACTAGCATAACATGATATTTTATGAAACAAGTATGAAGCATGTGTCTCCCCTGAAACGTAAAGACTTAAAGTGGGGCCGTGAAACTCACCTGATGTTGCTTTCTCTCTAAGACACGTAAACCCGCTCAATAGACGGCACCAACTACCGGTGATCTATCATGACGAGCGTATAAGATGTTAGACTAATAACCCGTAGGTTGATTAGTCCCCAACAGTCCAGACCATAACCATGTACATTTGAAATGATGTTTAAACGTTTAACCGACCACACTAGACAAGACTCGACATCCCATTGGTGACCCGACATCCCACGTGTTAGCCGAATGCAAGATATCACGTAATCATATGTACTCAAACACTTAGTATACACCACAGTTTACTATATCTAGCATGAAGCCTAATTAACGCATAAATAGGTCCGAACACGTGTTACCAAGTTATTGGACATGTCACAGGGTTCCTAACATGTTCCTAGGTGTCAAACCGTGTTCCGGGATGTTAAAATACACATATAACAGCAGTACACGCGATTAGGAATTAAACATGCAATTAGGATAGTCAACTGGTGATTAGGATGGTCAACTAGTGATTGGGGTTGTAATCACATGCAGTTACACGCGATTAGGCTCCCAATCTGTGACATCCGTCACTTTTCCTTTTATATATATATATATATATATTTATATAATAATAATAATAATAATAATAATAATAATAAAATTCAGAATTTATTATATATATACATTTTTTTTATTTACTTACCATCTCTAAACCAACCCAACACCAAACCAAACCATAACTAACCCAAACCCAATCCAAACCCTTTACTAATTCAGGAGCCCAAGGCCGGCCCAAACATTCCAGCCCACACCTTACTCGGCCCACTGTTCCCCTTAACAAACAAACAAAAAAAAAATTGATTCTCCCAGGACTCGAACCCGGGCAAGGCCGGACCAAACACAGCGCTTAAACCAGCTGGGCTACACATTGTTTCTGATTTAAACCAGACCTTTATTATATTTAACCCTTCCATCGCTGATCCAATTCCCCCTCCTTATCTGCTGCTGCTTCGCGTGAATAAGGAAACAAAGTCAACAAGCTGTTGACCAGCGAGTTCCCCCCTTTTTTGACCATAGATTGGCCTAATAATTGGAAACCTTAATCACGATTACAACCCGGCATCAATCTCGCTCATTCTAGACGCGTATAACAGCCCTAAAGACCTGTGTTCAGCTCGATTTCGAGCACGATTCACGCATAAACATTCAAACGAGTCAAACATACCAAATACATCATCTCGAGCACCTCCCTATAAATTGAACATCACTACACCATCACTACTCGCCGATTAACACTTCTGTACCTCCAATTTCTGTTATCAAACACGCATACGAAGCTCCTTGTTCATGGTTGACTTTTCGGTTGACTAAGCATAAACACACGACATCGTTCTTGTAAGTTAAATATTTTTGGTGGGTTTTAGTCTTCAGTATACACACATCAATAACCCTAAGGTTAATTGGGTTATTGATGTGTGAATCATTCGATTACAAAAGCTAGGGCTCGAATCACTTGATTTGGGGAAGAACACATGTAGTGGTTAGCGTATAAGATTTTCTTGAAATAAAGATTATCACAAACTGATCACATAGATCAGCTGGTAGGCACGAGTCATGATAAAACTTGGACCAACCCTGATGCGGGTTCGAGTCCCATGAACAACACATTTTCTTTTCTTTCTTTTTTAATCCAATTATCTATACATATAACCTTCTAGTCAATACCAAATATGATCTATAAATTCTATAAAATTTATTTTATGTCATTCAAATGTTAAAGTTCATCATCCAATTTTTAGTTTTTCAAAAATCATTTATTTAGTATATATAATAATTAATACAAGTTTATTCATTTATATTTATTAAATTCTATAAAAATATCTAAACGATTTTATTAAATCTCAAAAAAAATTATTCTAAACTTGTACATCCTTAAACATTCCAGAAAATATTTTTATTTCAGAAAAACTGTTTATTTTATATTTTTAATTAATTTTTGTTAGTTTTAATCATAAATAATTCATAATAAATTCATTTTACAATATTTTTGTACCAAAATTTTACATAAATTATTTCTATTCATTTGGAACTGAAATACAATTTTTAATTCAGAAATTATTTGATTTTAATATTTTTTAGATATTAAAGTCATATTTTGACAATTTGAAATAATTAGAATAAATATTCTATTTTCAAGAAAATAATTTTATAAAAATTATTTTCACACTTAAAGTCTTATGTCGTGACTACATTCAACTTAAAATTTTACAAAGAGATTTTTATTTATTTATTCATTAAATTTCTTATATTTAATAAACAAATTGTTTAATAAACAAATAAACGTTTATCCCCAATTCGGAGCCCTAGAAATACATGTATCCTAGAGTTATTTCCCTTACACATTATCAATTACTTTAGGTTAATCATTTGGGAGTAATATCAATTCATATTTCGTTGTCCAAGTTCAAATTCAAGTTAATACGTGAACTGTGAGTATTCCTACCCCTTTTTGCTTTTATACATTTTCGGGGTGTTACATGTACACTATTACAATTTCAAATACAAATTTACATTTTTACAATACAATTCTAGTACTATGTGCATTGCTTACAACGTGCTTTATGCTTAGACAATACATGTGGATTACATTTGTACTTAGTGAAATCATTAACATGGTACAAGCCGACCTTAACATTGGATAGCGCTATTTGGATTGACAACCCGCCTAGATTGATTCTCCCCCTTTTTCATCGGAGAATCCGTGGCCAGTGTTAAGTCTTTTATCCATTTATTGGATAAGTACACTACAGTTCATACAGTACATTATACAGTCACAGGGTTGATTTCGCTCATTTGTATGATACATAGTTTACATATTTGCACTGTAGCTTGCACTTGAATTGTATAACTTTTTAACCTACTATATATATCAAAACTAGGAATGCTCACCAACATTTCATATGTTGACCAAACCTATTTTTGTACATGTTTCAGGTGCAGTTTGATCTAGTGCTTTAGCAAGAGACATTTAGTGCTTTATTTCAATTCAGTTATTTCAATATTTACAATTCATTTAGACAATGTAATTTCCATTTCCATGTAAGACAATTTTGGATTATTCAATAATATTTACATTTTAGTACCATGAGCTTTTGAACAATCGTCACTACGTGGCACCTCGATGATTCCGCCATCGGTTGGGGTGTTACAGATTGGTATCAGAGCCATGGTTATAGGGAACTAGGTTACTAGATGAAATAGGCCTAGACTATAACCGAACTTCAACTTTCATGCATAATATTTTCTGAATTGCCTTACCCTCATTTCCCTCTACTTTCCTTCTTCTATCTTTCCCTTTTTCTCTCTCTCCATTCTTTTCATCCTTCATCATGGTGCATAGAGATGGTGTCCTACAGGGAGTGGAAAATCTACATCATCATGGAACAGGAACAGTACCTTTCATGGAGACACTCTAAGGCATAATACCTACTCTTATTCTGCTCCTTCAAAGTTGATTGAACTTTAATGAGTGTGATAAGGACACGTGCAATCTGGAAGGGTGGACGCCTGTACACTGGGTTTTCTGGCATAGGCAAGCATAGCGCATAAATCCATTTACGGACCTGTTATGCTTACCTGGGGATTCCTGGAGTGAGTGTCCACTTATAGGCTAAAGCATGTCTTCTTTGATCAACATTGGGTTCAAAGTCCTTTGAAAAGTCAACGTTCTTGTTGGGCTTTACAGCTAGACAAGGACACTCCAAGCATCTTATGCAAGCTTTTTCAATAATACTCTCTCGGTTCATATACAGTATTTTGTATTTCACGATTTTCATATATTGCTTACAAGTTCATACTTTCATAACCATCTATGGATTTCACAATCACACTTCACCTTACCCTCTTAGCCACTTTTTAAATATTCAACACCCTACCCAAATCATATTATTTCTTTTCTCCACATGTTATTTATTTTAAAAACTATAACCTCATACTTTAGCACAAACTAAAGATTTTCTAAAACTAGTTGTATTACCTAGCAACTTTACAAAGTACATATTTTCCTCGAACTTAAATTCAATTGATTATTTATTGACGTAACAAACGATTTTCTATATAATGTTTTAAACTATTACAAAGCCTACTTGGCTTGTACTATTTAACAACTTTTTCCTTATGTACAAAACCAAATTTTGAAAATATTTATTTTTTTTGAAATAATATCTAGTCTCTAGATTCTCCATCAACACACACCCATTCTCAACTTGTTCAAATTTTTACAATATTTGGCATACACCACAAACATGTTTTCTTATACACTTGATTATAACCTTTGATCCAAACCCCAAAATTTACACTGCTATACTATAAAATAAACTCTTTATCAACTATCTTCACATTCACTATCGCTCACAACCTTGATTCTGCTTCAAGAATTTTTCATCATCCTCTCAAAAACTAAATTCATATCCTTCACCTTCTCACACATGAACTAGTTACCCATGAAAACCTGATACTTGATTCTACAGGATTTTTTCCAAAACATCATTGTTTGTGAAACTTGATTTCCCCTTAATTTGACTATTCACTGGACATGATACTCGTGTTTTCATTTTCTTGATCTTATTATCATTTGGTACCCAATTATGTCATACTCATAGGCATATAACATCTAGAAATTTCCTTGCATACTATTGTGTACGTACACAGATTGGAAATTTATCATATTCGATTACGTTTATTTTATATCGTATAATTTTCAGACTCTACCTTACATTTTATTGAAACATTTGACTTGATTTCTATGAAAATCAAACTACTACTTGATCCTACAGAGCTTTTCTAAAAAAAAAAAAAAAAAAAAAAAAAAAAACATCATTGTTTGTTATATGAAACTTGAATTTTTCCCTTAATTTGACAATCTATTGAACATTTAGTTATTCATGATACTCGTAATCTATTTCTATAGGCCACTAAGATAACACTTACACTTAATGGTTGCAGTACTTACAAACTTGCTTGCACGTGTGTATTATCCACGCAACTCTGATAAACATTTCATTTAAAGGGCTCCTCGGACGAGTGGTAGCCCATACTTAAATACAGTTATGCATACAAGTCATTGCAAACCAATGCAATTGACCTCATTATTACATGGCCTCATTTCATTGATAACATCTCATTATAATTCAACGTGTTTGTTGTGTCATCTTCTTGTGAAACCTATTTGCTATAATGTGTGTTAGATTAGGATCATAGAAGGACATAAAACCCTAATGTAAGGTAAATTGATGATTCCGGTCCGGAACGTAATCATGAATTTACAGGTACATTAGGGTAGTGTGAAATTCTATTAGAGTTTTTGGTAGGCATCCAGTACGTTTTCGAGGTATCAAAGGTGTGGTGGGTTAGCTGCGGTACACCCTGTATACAAACACTAATGATGCATTGAAAGTAAGACTGGAAGTCGGACCAGGAACAAACTCTAGTTGCTTGGTAGTTCATTTATAGTCAATCAACCCGTACATTTATTCTAGGATTCCTAAACTTGCAATTTAAGTGATTTACTAGATTCTTATTCTCCTTATTATTCGAGACAAACCTAATCCTTAACTCACACCTATCAAACCTACCATCTAAATCATTTGAAACAGTTTACTTTGTTACCTATAAATTTACGTCGTGCCTTAACCCAAATTTCCAAACCACAGTTATCTTAATTTTTACCCAAGCATCCATAACCCTATGTTTCCAATAACTTCGGGACGAAGTTTCTAAAAGTAGGGGATGCTGTGACATCCGTCACTTTTCCTTTTATATATATATATATATATATTTTTATATAATAATAATAATAATAATAATAATAATAATAATAAAATTCAGAATTTATTATATATATACATTTTTTTTTATTTACTTACCATCTCTAAACCAACCCAACACCAAACCAAACCATAACTAACCCAAACCCAATCCAAACCCTTTACTAATTCAGGAGCCCAAGGCCGGCCCAAACATTCCAGCCCACACCTTACTCGGCCCACTGTTCCCCTTAACAAACAAACAAAAAAAAAATTGATTCTCCCAGGACTCGAACCCGGGCAAGGCCGGACCAAACACAGCGCTTAAACCAGCTGGGCTACACATTGTTTCTGATTTAAACCAGACCTTTATTATATTTAACCCTTCCATCGCTGATCCAATTCCCCCTCCTTATCTGCTGCTGCTTCGCGTGAATAAGGAAACAAAGTCAACAAGCTGTTGACCAGCGAGTTCCCCCCTTTTTTGACCATAGATTGGCCTAATAATTGGAAACCTTAATCACGATTACAACCCGGCATCAATCTCGCTCATTCTAGACGCGTATAACAGCCCTAAAGACCTGTGTTCAGCTCGATTTCGAGCACGATTCACGCATAAACATTCAAACGAGTCAAACATACCAAATACATCATCTCGAGCACCTCCCTATAAATTGAACATCACTACACCATCACTACTCGCCGATTAACACTTCTGTACCTCCAATTTCTGTTATCAAACACGCATACGAAGCTCCTTGTTCATGGTTGACTTTTCGGTTGACTAAGCATAAACACACGACATCGTTCTTGTAAGTTAAATATTTTTGGTGGGTTTTAGTCTTCAGTATACACACATCAATAACCCTAAGGTTAATTGGGTTATTGATGTGTGAATCATTCGATTACAAAAGCTAGGGCTCGAATCACTTGATTTGGGGAAGAACACATGTAGTGGTTAGCGTATAAGATTTTCTTGAAATAAAGATTATCACAAACTGATCACATAGATCAGCTGGTAGGCACGAGTCATGATAAAACTTGGACCAACCCTGATGCGGGTTCGAGTCCCATGAACAACACATTTTCTTTTCTTTCTTTTTTAATCCAATTATCTATACATATAACCTTCTAGTCTTTTAAAATAGATTTAAAATACCAAATATGATCTATAAATTCTATAAAATTTATTTTATGTCATTCAAATGTTAAAGTTCATCATCCAATTTTTAGTTTTTCAAAAATCATTTATTTAGTATATATAATAATTAATACAAGTTTATTCATTTATATTTATTAAATTCTATAAAAATATCTAAACGATTTTATTAAATCTCAAAAAAAATTATTCTAAACTTGTACATCCTTAAACATTCCAGAAAATATTTTTATTTCAGAAAAACTGTTTATTTTATATTTTTAATTAATTTTTGTTAGTTTTAATCATAAATAATTCATAATAAATTCATTTTACAATATTTTTGTACCAAAATTTTACATAAATTATTTCTATTCATTTGGAACTGAAATACAATTTTTAATTCAGAAATTATTTGATTTTAATATTTTTTAGATATTAAAGTCATATTTTGACAATTTGAAATAATTAGAATAAATATTCTATTTTCAAGAAAATAATTTTATAAAAATTATTTTCACACTTAAAGTCTTATGTCGTGACTACATTCAACTTAAAATTTTACAAAGAGATTTTTATTTATTTATTCATTAAATTTCTTATATTTAATAAACAAATTGTTTAATAAACAAATAAACGTTTATCCCCAATTCGGAGCCCTAGAAATACATGTATCCTAGAGTTATTTCCCTTACACATTATCAATTACTTTAGGTTAATCATTTGGGAGTAATATCAATTCATATTTCGTTGTCCAAGTTCAAATTCAAGTTAATACGTGAACTGTGAGTATTCCTACCCCTTTTTGCTTTTATACATTTTCGGGGTGTTACATGTACACTATTACAATTTCAAATACAAATTTACATTTTTACAATACAATTCTAGTACTATGTGCATTGCTTACAACGTGCTTTATGCTTAGACAATACATGTGGATTACATTTGTACTTAGTGAAATCATTAACATGGTACAAGCCGACCTTAACATTGGATAGCGCTATTTGGATTGACAACCCGCCTAGATTGATTCTCCCCCTTTTTCATCGGAGAATCCGTGGCCAGTGTTAAGTCTTTTATCCATTTATTGGATAAGTACACTACAGTTCATACAGTACATTATACAGTCACAGGGTTGATTTCGCTCATTTGTATGATACATAGTTTACATATTTGCACTGTAGCTTGCACTTGAATTGTATAACTTTTTAACCTACTATATATATCAAAACTAGGAATGCTCACCAACATTTCATATGTTGACCAAACCTATTTTTGTACATGTTTCAGGTGCAGTTTGATCTAGTGCTTTAGCAAGAGACATTTAGTGCTTTATTTCAATTCAGTTATTTCAATATTTACAATTCATTTAGACAATGTAATTTCCATTTCCATGTAAGACAATTTTGGATTATTCAATAATATTTACATTTTAGTACCATGAGCTTTTGAACAATCGTCACTACGTGGCACCTCGATGATTCCGCCATCGGTTGGGGTGTTACACAATCGTCCCTAGTTTCATGCGATTGGGGCTAATCACATGTCCTTCAGGCGATTAGGAAGCCCTAATCGGCCTCTGCAGCATGTTTCCGCCTTTTCGTGTGTTTAACCCTCCAAATCAGGTCCGAAACATGTGGAAACACTCAATATCAAACCCAAAACATTTATCAAACTATTTCAAGCAAAAACCCCTAATTTATTATCATCCTAGCAGTCCCGAATGCAAGCGTTTTCCCAAAATAGCATAACTAGCATGTAAACATTACATCAACATGCAAAACTTACCCTAAATAGCAAATATCCATATTTCATCACATAACGACGTTGTCCGACACTATTCTACTGTTCTAGCATCATCCTAGAGTAAACCCTAACCTTATACAATCAACAAAACACATCATATCATCATCAATCCTTCATAATCATTCAAACGGGTCAAAATGCTTATTATCAACAATACACATCTATGAACCTCCAAACTCCTAGGTTAACATCATAATAACTCATTTAGGTCAGAAACATATCAATAACACAAGAACAATCATGTTTTAACAATAAAAATCCTATCATTGCATGAATACATCACTTATAACAAGCATAAAGGTTTGGGTTTGTTTAGAAACTGATTTTAATGAGTTTTCAAAGACACGAATGTTTAGAAACCAGGTCTGGACCTTTAGGGAGCAAAAGAATATCATTACAAAGGTTTGGGATGAAGAACACACCTTGAATTTGCAAGATTATGTGGTGTAATGCTTTGAAATGTGATTTCTTGGGCAAAAACGTGTTCCAGAGGGTGTATATGGGTTGGGAGAGGTTATGGGACGTCTAGGGTTGCACAAATGATGTTTTACAAGTCAAGGGTGGTATTTATAGGCATTTTGGGTCGTCAGATGCAGTTCAGGCGATTAGGCCCTGCAGCACGCGATTAGGGTATCCCAATCGCCTGTTTTAGGGGCGATTGGCCCCTAATCGCCTGAAAAATCCTCCCAATTGCATGTGTGATTGGCGATTAGGCCAATCACTGGTGCCTAATCGCCTGCAGCATCTGTAAATGGGTTTTTGGCGCGTTAAACACTATTTTAACACATAAAAGCACGTATTCACATACCGACAAGTCATATAATGATTATAAACATATAATGTATGATAACTAACACGTTCCCATCCGATCACCAATTCCCGAGACTCAAGGCTCACATGTGTGCAATAACCCAACGATTCTACGAATCGCTAATCCTTGTACCCATGATTATGGACGGCACCCAATGATCCCTCAGACCATTGTAACGACCCCCGATGATTCTCGAATCATCAACACGACTCAACCGACCCGCTTAAGTATGATACTAAGTAATTGTTTTCAATGTTTTCGTTGAGGTAGACTCGTATATATGCAAAGTATGAAAAGTATTAACCTGAATTTGCTGGGTGTCACAAGGATGTTTTCCTAAATTACTCAGTGGGTATGTTTTTCCTAAGTGTGTATATATTAAGTTGGATAAATTTATAAATATCGTTTAATAATTTTGAATACGTATTTTTTATGTTTAATAATAATATTTATGGTATAGATCTTATTGGATATGTTAAGAACATAAAGACTTATGATGATAATAAAAGCAGCAAGAAGGTTAAAAAAAATCATTTGCTATTGGATATTGAAGATCGTGAGTAAGTTTTTTTTTATTTTAAATTATATTTAACTATTAATGATTTTGTTATTAGACTATTTATTATATGTCATTTGTTTAATTGTTAATTTGAAAAATATTTTATAGAGGACTTACTATCTGCGTCAAACTTTGGGATAATTTTGCTGATCAGTTGTCTACATATGTATAAAGTCACAACAATGCAGAACCTTTAATCATTATTTTGCAATTCGGAATTGTTTCCTATTTCAATGGTTAGTTTTAACTATGTTTGTAAATTATTAATATTAATATATTTTGTATATGCGCAAATATTTAGTATAGTAATCTCTTTACCATATATTTATTATATAGGCGGATACCCCGTATGTTTCAAGTTCGTTTGGTATATCTAAGGTTTTTTTGAATGAACCATTTCAAGTTATCAATGCTTACAACACAAGGTTTGTGAAGGTTTAATATAAGATTTTGACTATAAAGTTATGCAATAACTATTAGAAATATAACTAACCATATGAACTAATTGTTATATTATTTAGTGTGCTTCAAATGCCAAACAAATAAAAAGGTTTCACTCCCCCTTAGCACTGGGTTAAAAGTTTTCTCTCCTATTGAGAATGTTTTTTTTGGTCAATAACCCGTACTGTAACATTGACGATGTTTGGGAGATTGTTGAGGTACAACAAATAAAGTTATATAACCAAATTCATTTATTCTATGTAAACTATATAGTATTATACATTAACATCCTTTTGTATATCAAACAAGTTATGTCCATTATTATTTTAGGTACTGTCATTGATATTCGCAAAGATATTGGATGGCATTTTATGGCTTGCCCAAAGTGTTATGAAAAGGTTCATGTAGAATATCTTTTAAATGAAAAAAGTGGTTTTGTTTGAGGATATGAAGAACGAGAATGAGAAATATGTTGATGCAGTCCTAAGGTATAAGATTAGTATAATAATCTAAATTTTAAACTTTGTTTTTAAAAAAACAAATATTATATTATAACTTTAGTTAAAAAATTATTTAATCTATTTATCTATGTTTTCAGGTTTCAAATTCAGTTAATAGTAAAAGACAACACAGGTGATGTAACACTGAATTTATTTCATACTGAGGCTTCAAAAATGATTCCAATCTCTGCAGAGGCTTCAAAATGATTCAAATTTATTCACTCATTCGACTATTTAAATTTAAAATTTTCAACATATTTATTAATTTCAATTTCATATTTACTAAAATTAGGAAATTTAATTTAAATTTAAAACTTAATTAAAATAAACTTAATATTCGTAATATGAACTTCTAAATATAAGTTTTTACTTTAATCATTTTAAATAACATTCAAATCATACAAACTTTCCAATTTTATTTATTTAATGTCGGTATATAACATTCTTCTTATTTAATATCTACACTCTTCTCAAATGCAACCCACTTTTGAGATTATTCATATTGTTCAATTTTCATAACCTCATTTCACATTTGTTCAAGGTATGTATATTTCAACCCGGTAATTCATACAGTTTGTCTTTGGTTATTATAAACCGTTTTATATGTAGTGTATTATATATTTATAGACTATTAATACTTAAATTTAGGTATTAAACATGTCTTAATAAATGTATTTTCTTATTCTTCATTATTTTTTTGGTTTAGCAAAATGGTTTCCAGTTAAGTATAAATGACGATTTCAAATATGTATTCATAATGGATGTTTTGTATGTCTTAAAAAATACTGTTTCATTTAAAAAATTTCAATAAAAATATAATAATTTTTTTTATATACATGTAAGTAATATATATATATATATATATATATATATATATATATATATATTGTTGAGTTTTAAATTGTTAAGTGTTTCATTTTAAGTGATATACATCGATATATATAATGTTGAATGTTGAATGTTGAATTGTTGATTTTTCATTTTCAGTTACATGTTTGGTATATTCATATTAATTATAGTTTAAAGAATGTCAAATTCCAAGTTTAGCTTACCTGCATCTAAAGTTCCCAAGAAGACTAATCGATCTGATGGTAATATTATACTTAATGTGTTAATGTTAATATATATTTTTTTGACGTATCATAATTATAATAATATTGCATTGTTTAATATACTAATATTAATTTTTTTTATATAGATAACTTAACTTCGACACCATTATCTGATTTATCAAATGGTAAGTAAATAATTATATATATATATATATATATATATATATAAATTGGTAAAAATAATTTTATCAAATTGATTTGTTTCCATTAACTGATAATGTTTGTATGTAGTTGATTTTAATATTTCTATCAGAGGTAAACGTATGAATGCAGCGTTGGATATTCTGAGTTCAAGTAATAATAGTACTAAAGATAAGAGTAAGATACCTTAAATTTCATTTTATATGTGAAAATAAATATTATTTTTATCACTAAATTTTATTATTTTAATCATTCTTAATGGAGCAGTATAATGCCAAAAAACGCAGAAAACAAATCTTGGATTCTAAAAAAAAACAATAAACAACTAGCTTCAACTGTTGATTCAATGGATACAGATTTGCAAATGAATACAAACCCAAACATATGTAAGTTATTTTAAAATTTCACTTCATATCATTTCGATGTTTGATTTCAATTTTTTTTAAAATATATTATGTAACTGTAATTATTATTGTATTTCAGTGACCACGTTAACAACACCTCTAACTGATGTAACCAATGGTATTTTTTACGTTATCTATCCTTTTTTTTCAATAAGAAATTTATACAAAAATACTGATATATATTTTTTATTTTTTATGGTACAGTAAATGTACAGACGCCTGTTTTTACCCCGCAAAACATATCATCTTGATAACTCAAAAAGTTATCATATAAAACCGACATAAACAGTCTCATAATAGGGTACAATTTGGGTAACATTGTTAATATTTTGATACTTAAATCGTTCCTATTTGTATTTTGCAGGAAAATGGAGCTCCAAAACGGAAATAAAGGATTTCCGAACAAAAACAGACAAAAACAGGAGATTCCTGAAGATACGAGACTACCAGCCAGTTCACTGTATGCTTTGAAGACAATCCCGGGAGTTAAACACTAAAATCGGAGTGACTAAGCACGCCCACACACACCTGCACGAAGGTCCTGCACGCAAGAGAACAACGCAGCAAACTTGGAGAGCAAGAAATCAAGACCAGCAGCTAGTGCACGCCCGTGCCATCATAAGGTGCACGGACGTGCAGGGGACCAAAGGTACAGATAGAGTCTGCCATGCAGCAACAGAACATACGTGAGAGAGCGAGCATGCCCTTGACACATGTTGGCACGGCCGTGCTGCCCCTGGAGGTCTATAAATAGCAAGCCAACCCCCACTATTTGTTCATCCCTTCTTAAGCTCTCTTGGGCCGACTACCAACCTTCTTCCAGAGATATTGGGGTCCCTTGGGAGGTATTCTAGTCCTCCTAACATCCCTCAATGTTTAGGCTTCGACCTACCTTGTTTAGCTTGTCCAAGAACAGGATCGTAGAGTAGTTATGCAATAAAACATCGAGGGTCGTGAGGATCATGAGAGAATACATATCACTTGGAAGATGGAGAGCTTGTCTATGAGCAGCCATGATCCTTTTGTTGATCATTCTTATGGTTGTATCTTTCTTGTATTTACGAACCCGCTTCGATTCGTAGACTTTTATTATTATTAATAGTAGTTTATTTTCAGTTATTTGTTGTGTTATCTTCTACTAATCTTTATTTGTTTATCTTGGTGACAGGTTTAAATGATGATTAACTTAATAACAACCTTAACTTAAATAATTAATGGTATAATCAGCTTCTGGTAGTCCCGAGCTAGATCCAAGGCAAGGAAACCAGTAGTGAGACAGATCCTTCGGGCTTCTGATATCCAAACCGGATTCTAAGCAATGGCTTCTGAAGTGGACCAGATCTGAGTGACACATTTCTGGTTCATACTAGACGATTGAGTGATTTTCTTGGCTAAGGATGGTTCACCTATGGCGCACCAGTGATCTCTTTTGTATCATACGCCTTAAGGGTTAGGGGACACCTTTGTTAAGGACTTCACTAAGCTTGGGATGTTAAGGTTGGGTAATTAAGTTATCATTTATTTAAAAACCAGCTTTATATTTAAAAGGCCCGTAAAGTGTTACTAAGATAAATAAAATAAAGGTTCTTTATCTAGTTCTCGTTAGTACAACGCCGTTAACCAATGGGGATACGTGGTTGCCAAGATAAAGAGACTCTTCGGTACGGAACGCAAGAACTAAGGTGAGGTGTACGGTGTCCCTGGTTGGGAGTGAAGCCTCCAATTTAAGAAGATGATAAGTTAGAAGACCCGAAGACTTGACCGCGGTTCGAGGAGCCCGCTATACGCGAGGCCCTGGCGAAGTACCCCAGGTGGACGCACGCTGGAGAGGTTTAGCATCCTACTTAGTAGTCACCTTCGCTTCTCTATCAAGGAGTCGGCACTTCAAGATCACTCTCGTCTTCCACACAATTAACTATATTAAATTATTAATTATAATATTAAACTTAACTACTTAGGCGGAGGGTCCCGAGATGTGCATATCTATCTACTATTTTGTCCCACCTTATCTTTTATAAAAACCAAACCTTTTTCAAAACTCTTTTTCAAAGAATCCCTCCGTTTTATTTTTCTTTTCAAAACCCGATTGGTCAATTGATGAATGGTTGAGTAGGGTAAAGTGTGAACCTTGGAATACGAAAATTAGGATTTAGTAAAATCAGTCTTTTCCCCCAAACCACTGTTTTGGGATTGTTAAATCAAAGTCTTTGGCACCGGGGAAATTGACATCTTTTTAATAACTAAAACCAAACGCATCACATCTACATCACATGAAAAAGAAAATGTTTAACGTGGTAATTTTATTTATTTCAAAATTTTATATTTAACACAAAATTTTATTAATATTTTTTTATGTAAGGAAACCTTCCACATAACTTCATTATTGATTTTGTAGATAATCTTCGTAAAAGAAAAGATCATTTGAATTCTATAAGGCGTGGTAAACAGCATCAACAACAAAATTCACAACCTCATTTAGATATACTAAGCACAGTTGGTAAGTTTGTACTATCAAACTATCAATCTCTTTTTTAATTTGATTAAGTTTAATTTTTTCATAATACTTAACAACATCTAATGTTTACATTTGTTTTTTTAGTATCTTCAAATTTTAGGTCACCGTTATCTAACTTAACACAACAAGAAGTTGCTACAAATAGAAATAATCGTTCTAAGGCTTATATGGATACCCCAACTGTTACTTCCAACAACGATTCATCCAACAGGAATCGTAAACGTCGAAATCATTCAAGTATTACTCCAATACCCATGTCTTATTTATCTGGATGTTTAGATGTCATTCTTAGATCAAGTGTTGCAAACGATATTAAACGATTTTCTAAAGGTACGAATAACACATCAAATATAATATTTGTTTTACAATGTATATCGTATTTAGGTATGCATATTTTTGTTTTTTCTATAGATTATTTAGACCATGGTGACCAAGATGTTATTTGTCAAGAATGTAATGCAAGATTGTGGACAGCTGAAGCCGATAGAGGATCCAATAGTAAAAATAAAACAAGTTTTTCTCTGTGTTGCTCTTATGGCAAGGTTTTGCTTCCTCCGTATAAGGAACCTCCTGTCAATTATAAAAAGTTATTTAATGGTGTTGATCCGCTTAGTAAATTCTTTCTAACTAACATTCGACGTTTCAATTCAATGTTTTCATTCACGTTTATGGGTGGAAAAATGGATTGGTCAGTAAATAAAGTTAAAGCACCATTTGTGTATAGAATAAGTGGTGAGAATTACCATGTTTTGGGTGATATGTTACCTCCAGATGGACAAAAACCAGTGTTCTCACAACTATACATATATGATACTGACAATGAAGTCTACAATAGAGTCAATATTGTTGGGTATGTTTTTTGTATCTTATTATTATAAATATCTATATATTAAAATATATTTATGTTTACACTATTTTAAAACTAATATACTTCTTTTCTCTTTAGTGCATCAAGCAATGAATCTTCATCAGATAAAGAGATTGAAATTCAAATTGTTAAGGAATTGAAAACAATGTTTGATTCTATGAATTCCTTGGTCAAATCTTATAGAATGGCTAGAGATTCTTTTCATGTAAATCCTAAAGTAGAACTGAAGCTACGGTTAAATGGAAAGAGGAAAAATGATAGTAGGACCTACAACCTACCATCAGCTTCAGAAGTTGCTGCATTGATAGTTGGAGATCTTGATGATCATACGGACAAGCGAGATATTATTGTACAGGCCATATCAGGAAAACTTCAATGAATTAGTGAATTACATCCTTCATATCTTTCTCTTCAGTATCCGTTGCTGCTACCTTATGGTGATGATGGGTATAGAATTGATATCCTACATAAAAATGTGCCCATGCCAAATGAAAGTTCAACTTCAAAAACTACTCAAGATACGCGTGCAAGTTTAAAAAATCCAAGCTCAATTCAACAGTAGAAAAGAAAACGCGTAAAATTTAACAATGAGGGAGTTTTTTGCTTATAGGATACAAGATAGGAGTAATGAATTCTTACTGATTCTCAATGCAAGGCGGCTTTTGCAACAATTCATTGTTGACGCTTATACAATGATTGAGAGGGAAAGATTAAATTACATAAAGGGCAAATAAAACATTATGCGGAGTAAGACAGTTCAGGCTATTAACAAAGAAAAATGGCAAGGAAATACAGATGCATCAACAATCGGTCAACGCGTTATCCTACCATCTTCTTTCACTGGTGGCGCTAGATATATGATGCAAAATTATCTAGATGCTATGGCAATTTGTAAATGGTATGGATATCCGGATTATTTTATCACATTTACATGTAATCCTAAGTGGCCCGAGGTTAGAAGATATCTTCATCAAGGGACTCTTAAAGCAGAAGACAGGCCATATATCTTATGTAGATGGTTTATGATAAAACTTGACTCCATCATCAAAGACCTTAAGGATAGAGAGTTGTTTGAAGATGTTCAAGCAGGTAATATGTTAAGTTAAGTTATTTATTTAAATTGTATTTAGAATGCTTTTAGTTAAATATTTTTAAGTTTAAGTATTAATTAATTATTAAATGATTAATTCTTAATTAATTAAGTAATTATCAATTAGTAATTAGTAATTATTAGTTATAAATTCATTTTCATATAGTATATTAGTATTATTAAACACTTTTTTCTTTGCACATATACATTTGCAGTTGTGTACACGGTTGAGTATCAAAAGCGAGGTTTACCCCATGCTCACATTTGTTTATTTATGAAAGCTAAACATAAACTCCCAACAGTCGATCATATTGATAAGTTCATCACAGCTGAAATTCCAGATAAAAACGAAGATCCTGAGTTGCATTCACTGGTACGTGAATTTATGCTTCATGGTCCTTCTGGTCCAAGTAATAAGAGTTCTCCCTGCATGATTGATGATAAATATTCAAAGCATTTTCCAAAGCAATTTAATAATGAGACATCTATAGATACTGATGGTTTTCCAGTGTATAGAAGAAGGGACAATGGTGTTTCTGTAGAAAAATCTGGTGAACATCTAGATAACAGACAAGTGGTTCCATATAACAAAGTTCTTCTTAAAAGATATCAAGCACATATCAATGTTGAGTGGTGTAACCAAGTTGGATCTATTAAGTATTTATTTAAATACATTAACAAGGGTGCAGATAGAGTAACTCTTAATGTAATTCAAAGAAAAAAGATTGCAGGGAAGATGTAGTAATTGATGAAATAAAATGTAACACCCCAACCGATGGCGGAAACATCGGGATGTCACGTATTGACGATTGTTCAGTAGCTCATGGTAAATAATAAATTTCAAAAATTGATTACATAAATTACCTACAATTGTTCTAAATGAATCTGTACATCAAATGTGAAACACTAAATATAAATCTTCAAGCATTAACTTTAATCTTCAAGCAAAGTTATAACCTGAAACATGTTAAGTTTGAAAATATTTTGGGTCAACAAAAGTTGGTAACAATTACATAGGTTTGACTATAGAATAAAATTTGTACAATTCGAGTGTCATGGCAAGTTTAGTCCATATGTGAAAACAATACTACCTGGTAAATCGTGAGCATAATCAAACCTTGTGACTAGAATATTATGGTCCATCCCATACGCATATGGTTCACTCGTATTTTTTTTGCGATAACAATCATCCACGCTACCCATACTGGAGGTAACGTATCCGGGTGGGGTTGTCAGTCCAATAGATCTATCATTGTATATCGTTGTCTTATACGGAGTTAATGATTATGCTAGTCTAATTGTGCTTACCCTAGTAATGTTTAAGACATAATGCAACCTAGAATAACACATAGACACTTATGTTGAATTGAAATTGAAAAATGTAACATGTTTCACCCCAAAATAGTGAAATGGTAGTAAAAGGGGGCTATGTAAATTCACATTATGTTCGTACGCATAGACTAGCAAATGAAGAGCTTAACTGAACTATTGTCCCGAAAAGAGTACCCTAATGTTATGCGACAATGGGCCGGGTCTAGAGGTCCTGTGTACCTTTCCTTGAGCTTGAGCCTTCCGATGTGGCTTGTAGATAGTTGGTTTTGGGTGCAAGAATGGTTTGGTTGTTGGAGGATTGTTTCGGCCGAGTTAAGTGAGGAAAGAAAGAAATATTATGAGGTGTTGGTACAAGGATTCAAGCTCACCCAAGGCCCCCTTTTATAGTGCAATACAAGGTAAGAACGCTTCTTGATTTATGACTCCATTGTTAAGTTCAAGCTACTAATTTGGTGAAAGTCTTTGAGTTTCCAACTTGCACATAAGTTGGCCGATTTGTTTCTTCATCAAATCAAGTTAACTGGGTAAGCTTTAGGCCTAGGGAGAGATGAGGTGTTGTCTAGTATCTATTTGGGTGCAAGAAATCTTTCTTGTCTTTAGTAGCATGCATGGAACAAGTAGACAAGTAGTGTGTCAATGTTATGGGAGATTTGGGTAGGATTGTGGCGGCCGCAATTCATCAAGGGTGAGGGAAAGAGTGTGGTGATGTTGACAAGTGACTCTTGGCATTGTAAGGTCCCTTTCGGCCGACCTCTATCCCCAAAAGAGGAAAGGTGTAGTCTACTATGAAGGTGCTAATCACATGTTGTTTGTTTCTTCTTTTAGTTTAAATTAGGTGGCCTAATGATGAGGTAAGATGATGGTGTCATGGCTTAGGTATTCGGCCGAAAGTTTTAAGGTGTGGGGAGTTTGTCTTCAAGTGTCATGGTCATGTCTCTATTAAGTCTAGTGTCCTTATTGTCTTCTTCTTGTTAGTTGGCCGATAATGTGTAAAGGAATTTGGCACATGTCAATTTGGTATAAGATATAGACATAGGGATTGAAAAGTGACTTGTCATAGGATAGTGATTGATCATAGCTCTTGAAAGTTGTCCACACATACATACATATACACATGCATACATAGATAATTATACATGTCCATTGTTTAGTCCTAATCCTAGATATAAGCACATGGTTGTTTAGAGGTATAGGTTACTAGACTTATCATGCAAGTTGTCTTGAAAAGGACATGTCAAGGGTATGAGTTGCGCACATGTCTAATACATAGCTAGGTAGTGTGTGTTTGTTTTGTGCTTGTCTATAATACACACATGTATATATATATATATATATATATATATATATATATATATATATAGACAAGTGTAAATATAGGTGTTCTCAAAACAAATTTACACATATATAAACAGTAAATTTACACATGTGTAAAAACAAATTATTTTCGTATGCGTTTGAATTTTTACGCGTAAATTGTGTTTTGGGGATTGTATTTTAGTAATAAAGACAAGTGTAAAAAGAAATTTTGAATTTGAATGGTTTTAGATGCCGTTCTCACGGTTCGCACGAAATATAGGTGTTCTCAAAATAACTTTTCCCTATATATATATATATATATATATATATATATATATAAATGCATACATATGTGTGTGTATACAAGTCAATTGTCTTGTCTCCATCAATAATATATAATCACATAGTTATATATATATATATATATATTGTATTTGTCCTTTCACACATGTGGGAAATGTGTATATAATATTGAACTAAACTTTTATTCTACACATGTGTATTTGCAAAAAAAAAAACATAGTTTTAGTCTCATAAAATATCATATGAAAATCCATATGCTTTTGTTGATCCTTATGTTGGTCATGGTGTTCAGGTAGAGTTCATTTCCACATGGTTATTCAAACAATGATGCACGCCGACATACTTATCCTAAGCACATAGTGAGGCAAAACAGTTAATTGTACGGACACGACTAGTGATTTGGCGGGTTTTATTGATTAAATAATTGTACAAGCGTAATAAAAAATACAAAACGTTACAGTCTCCCCTACTTTTGGGAACTTCGTCCCGAAGTTATTAAAACACAGGGTTGAGGGTGATTGGGTAGAAATTAGGTTAGCACAACATAAATTTATAGGTAATAGAATAATCTGTTTCAAATAATTTGGATAAGAGGATGGAAATGTGTAAGTTTTAAGGGTTGGATTAGGTTCGTCTGAAATAGAAAGGAGAATAAGAATCTAGCGAAACACTAAACTTAAGTTTTAGGAATCCTAAAAGAAATGCATGAGTTGATTGACTATGGAACGACTAAATGGACTACCAGGTAACTAGAGTTTATAATTGGATGTCTAACGAAAACCTTGATAGAACGCCACACTACCTTAACGTACCTGTAAATTCATGATTACGTTCTGGACTGCAATCACCAATTTACCTTACATTGCGGTTTTGTGTCATCCTATGCCTCTAGACACACATAGTACAGGATGACCTTGTGATTGAATCATATACAATGTATCAAAAACTGAGTCCAACTATTGAGCAGGAAAAAAAAGACGTCTACCAGTCAGCGAGTAGGAACCTCTACCGATTGTTGAGTAGGTTCGATAGCCTCTACCAGTCGTTGAGCAGGTTATTAGAACCTCTAACGACTGTTGAGCAGGCATGATGACCTCTACCAATCGTTGAGCAGGTTATTAGGTACTCTACTAACTGTTGAGCAAGTACTTCATCCTCTACCAGTTGTTTGATTTAAGTGTAACAATTGTTTTTGGTTTAACACATAAGTTGCAAATTGATAATACATACATGTAAGCAAGTTTGTAAATGACTCAATTATCAAGTATAGCATGCGAGTTGTAATTGAGTTGTCTTAGACAAGGCCGATGAGTCTAGGTGTGATTATAGCAAATAGTTCATACTTAGCTACTTATGTTTTCAAGTAAAAAAATATAGTAGATAATAAAATCCTCATGTATCACTAAAAATCAAGTTGTATGCAACAAACAATTAGGTTTTCGATAGTTTGGTTATTGTAGGGATCAAGTCCCTGTTTTGAGAAGGTGTAGGATATGAGGAAACTCAAGGAAAATCAGGTGTGAAAGATGGTGAATATGAAGATAGTTGATAAAGGGTTTATTTTATAGGTTCCCAAAGTGGCACAAGTGAGGAGATTATGTAGCAGCGTAAATCGTGAGATTTGAATCAAATGTTGGAATCAAGTGTATGAGAAAACATGATTGTGGTATATGCCAAATATTGTAAAATTTTGAACAAGTTGAAAATGAGAAATTGTCAATGTAGAATTTAGAGGCTAAATATTGTTCCTATGGATGGGAAGATTTTATTTTCAAAATTTGTTTTGTACATAAAGCAAAAGTCGTTAAATAGTACAAACTAAGTGAGCTTTGATTAAAATATTCCAGTTAGTTGGAGATTTTAAACACAACATTAGGTTTTGAAGATCAAGGTTCTATTAAGTGATTTTTTAATAGATTAAAGCGTTAGAAAATCGTTTGTTACGCCAATAAATGAACAATTGAATTTAAGTTTGGGGACATATTTTGACAAAAATATGTATTTTGTAAAATTTCTAGGTAATGAAAAATCCAGCAACATTTAGAAATCTTTAGTTTTGTGCTAGGGTATACTCAGGTTATGAGGTTATAGTTTAAAAATATGTAACATGTTGAAAAAGGCAATAATATGATTTGGGTAAGGTGTTGAAAATAATTAAACCTACGAGTAATATTATAAGTTTGTAAAATGAAGTGTAGTGGTGAAATCCACCGATGATTCATGAAATTTAGGCTAACAGGGGAATTATATAAGAAAGAAAATAGATTTGAATTGCAAAAATTTTGAGATTCAAAACATAGAATTTATACGGGAGTGAGGTGTATACATGAAAATGAAACACAAAGATTGTAAATATCTAACCACGAACAAACGAAAATGTTGGCATATCAAAACAGATCAGATCTAAGCCCAAGGAATTTGTCCTAATAATCTAGAAGTACGTTAGGATTGTAGCAAGTAAGTGAAAGAGAGTATGTAATACCAAGTTAGGCTAAGAATAAGGATGATGATAGGGATAGAGATAAGGATAAGGTAGAGCTGCAAGTAATTGAAGCAAGTACTGGTTAAAGTCATTAGGCTATAGACTAGATTATTTTTCTAATAACCTAATTCCTTATAACCAGGGATCTGATACTAATCTGTAACACCCCAACCGATGGCCGAAACATCAGGATGTCACGTATTGACGATTGATCAGTAGCTCATGGTAAATAATAAATTTCAAAAGTAGATTACATAAATTACCAACAATTGTTTTATATGAATCTGTACATCAAATGTGAAACACTAAATATAAATCTTCAAGCATTAACTTTATTCTTCAAGCAAAGCTACAACCTGAAACATGTTAAGTTTGAAAATATTTTGGGTCAACAAAAGTTGGTGAGAATTACATAGGTTTGAATATAGAATATAATTTGTACAATTCGAGTGTCACGGAAAGTCTAGTCCATATGTGAAAACAATACTACCCGGTAAATCGTGTGCATAATCAAACCTTGTGACTAGAATATTGTGGTCCATCCCATACGCTTATGGTTCACTCATTTTTGTTGCGATAACAATCACCCACGCTACCCATACTGGAGGTAACGTATCCGGGTGGGGTTGTCAGTCCAATAGATCTATCATTGTATATCGTTGGCTTGTACGGAGTTAATGATTATGCTAGTCTAATTGTGCTTACCCTAGTAATGTTTAAGACATAATGCAACCTAGAATAACACATAGACACTTATGTTGAATTGCAATTGAAAAATGTAACATGTTTCACCACAAAATAGTGAAATGGTAGTAAAAGGGGGCTATGTAAATTCACATTATGTTCGTACGCATAGACTAGCAAATGAAGAGCTTAACTGAACTATTGTCCCAAAAAGAGTACCCTAATGTTATGCGACAATGGGCCGGGTCTAGAGGTCCCGTGTACCATTCCTTGAGCTTGAGCCTTCCAATGTGGCTTGTAGATAGTTGGTTTGGGGTGCAAGAATGGTTTGGTTGTTGGAGGATTGTTTCGGCCGAGTTAAGTGAGGAAAGAAAGAAATGTTGTGAGGTGTTGGTGCAAGGATTCAGGCTCACCCAAGGCCCCCTTTTATAGTGAAATACAAGGTAAGAAAGCTTCTTGATTTATGACTCCATTGTTAAGTACAGGCTACTAATTTGGTGAAAGTCTTTGAGTTTCCAACTTGCACATGAGTTGGCCGATTTGTTTCTTCATCAAATCAAGTTAATTGGGTAAGCTTTAGGCCTAGGGAAAGATGAGATGTTGTCTAGTATCTATTTGGGTGCAAGAATTCATTCTTGTCTTTAGTAGCATGAATAGAACAAGAATACAAGTAGTGTGTCAATGTTATGGGAGATTTGGGTAGGATTGTGGTCGCCGTAATTCATCAATGGTGAGGGAAAGAGTGGTGATGTTGACAAGTGACTCTTGGCATTGTAAGGTCCCTTTCGGCCGACCTCTATCCCCTAAAGAGGAAATGTGTAGTCTACTATGAAGGTGCTAATCACATGTTGTTTGTTTCTTCTTTTAGTGTGAATTAGGTGGTTTAATGATGAGGTAAGATGATGGTGTCATGGCTTAGGTATTTGGCCAAAAGTTTTAAGGTGTGGGGAGTTTGTCTTCAAGTGTCATGGTCATGTACCTATCAAGTGTAGTTTCCTTATTGTCTTCTTCTTGTTAGTTTGCCGATAATGTGTAAAGGAATTTGGCACATGTCTATTTGGTATAAGATATGGACATATGGATTGAAAGTGACTTGTCATAGGATAGTGATTTATCATAGCTCTTGCAAGTTGTCCATACATACATACATACATACATACATATACACGTGCATACATATATAATTATACATGTCCATTGTTTAGTCCTAATCCTAGATATAAGCACATGGTTGTTTAGAGGTATAGGTTACTAGACTTATCATGCAAGTTGTCTTGAAATGGACGTGTCAAGGGTATGAGTTGTGCATATGTCTAATACATAGCTAGGTAGTGTGTGTTTGTTTTGTGATTGTCTATAATACACACATGAATATATATATATATATATATATATATATATATACGCATACATATGTGTGTATACAAGACAATTGTCTTGTTCTCATCAATAATATATAATCACATGGTTATATATATATCTCTACTCTATATAATGGAAATCCATGTTCACCGTCTTAATTTTAAGACACTCCAAAGCACAAAACACATTTCTCTTTTTTTTCTATATCTAAATCAACCAAATCTCCCAAAGGAGTAAGCATCTCAACTTTCTTACATTCTGAACAAACCATACATGAAAAAGGTGCATAGAGATAATCCACCGTTCAAATACAGCTACTCAAATCAACGGTCAACAATCCTTATCCGCGCCACTCACCACAAACCAATAAGCAAACCCTTCAATAGCCTACATAAACGAACTCCTATGTAACCTCATTTTACACCTAACTAATTCAAACTTTCACTTTTTCTTCACACACTCATACTCTCACATTTTCTTCACAAAGGAACCAAAAGTAGCCGGGAAAAAAACCGACGATGTCAGTCGGAGATGGGATGACAATGGGTGGCTATGAAATTTTGTCAGTGGGTGGTGATGTTGTTCGCGCCGAAGCAGTCATCTGCAACGAAGAATAAATTGACTAAATTGTTATAATATTTCAACTTTTCTTCTTCAACGATGCAGTGGAGATGATCAATCTTTTCAATCCCAGTCGGAGGTCGAGAAGCGGCGACGTGTGGCGCCGGTGATGAAGTGGTGTTAGCATATGGTGACGTTGAAGAAGACAAAATAGAAAAGAAAAATGGTGATCCATATGGGTGAAGAAAGGTTGGGAAGACCTTGGAGAGAGAACATAAAGGTAAAGGTGAAGATAAAACTTTGCAGTGCACAAAAGAGAGAGAGAGAGAGAGAGAGAGAGAGAGAGAGAGTAAAAATGGTTTCATAAAACAATGAACATAGAAGCAGATGGTTTTGTTCTCCCATAAATATTATTGTATTGTAATTCATATGTACTTTTTAAATCCGTATGTTTAGAAAATAGATTCAAGTATGTATGTTTGCTTTCATGACATGTTATAGAATTTTATTATTATTACATTTTACTTATATGTTTAATTAATTTATAATGTTTTTTTCTCGATTTAATAAACATCTTGATTATAAAAATATTTGTAAAATGGATGGATTATTAGCACACACCTACCCACACATCTCACCAAACATGTCCGGAAAATATATGTCAAATATTTTTATTATGTTTTTCTCCGTTGTTGGAAATTTTAAAATATACTTTCTAACCATTTTTTATATAATAACAATAATTATTATCGTAAAATTGTCGTCCATCAATAATGGTTAAGTCTGAATCATTAAGATTTTGGATGTTGCTGAACCATTAAGCACTGAACTAGGCTAAACCTTAATGAGGCTCCCCTACCAATGTGGGACAAGAAAACTAACCATTAAGAGGTCCAACTTAATAATTCAGCGCTTAACCATTCAGCCCTCTTAACCATTCAGACCTCTTATTGATTCAGCACTTAATCAACCAAACAGTCCCTAAATAATGTTAACCCCTCCACACCTACTCACCTATCTATTATTTATACGTCGTTAGTGTCCAAACAAAATATGAGCTCCATCAAATCTTAATGGTATACATACCATATACTTTTTGAAAATGTATGATGTTTGCTTGATACAGTGAGACCTTTGTGGGTCTACCCATAATAATCATACTTATATTTAACTAAAATCAACAGGTTTGATTTAAATCCTGAACTGATTAACTGAAAAACAATTGGTTAATAATATAGATTAATTAATGACTTCGATTAGGTTTCAGACCAGGCTAATAACGAACCGAAGTGTTTACACCCTGACGTGGATGTATTCCCCGCTGCATCGCGCGGGCACCCATCTAGTATATATATATATATATTTATATATTGTATCTGTCCTATCACACATGTGTGAAATGTGTATATGATATTGAACTAAACTTTTATTCTACACATGTGTATTTGCAAAAAAAAAAAATAATAAAAAAATAAAATAAAAATAACATAGTTTTAGTCTCATAAAATATCATATGAAAATCCATATGCTTTTTTGTTGAGCCTTATGTTGGTCATGGTGTTTGAGTAGAGTTCATTTCCACATGGTTATTCAAACAATGATGCACGCCGACATACTTATCCTAAGCACATAGTGCGGCAAAACAGTTAATTGTACGGACACGACTAGTGGATTTGGCGTGTTTATTGATTAAATAATTTGACAAGCGTAATAAAAAATATGAAACGTTACATAAGACACCAGTGTGACTGTCGTTATTTATCATCATTGAGGCATCCTGGCGAATATTCCAATATGATATACATTACATGACACCTCTTGTAATGCGATTGCCATTTCATCTTCCTGGACAACAGAGAATTGTCTTCGGTGACGACGTGCTACAAAAACCATCAGTTGCTTCATTAATGTTTCTTGTTTGGATGGAAAAAAATAAAACTGATGAGAAAGCCAGAAAGATGAGTTATATTGAGTTTCCATCACAGTATGTTTGGAAAAGGAAAGAACGATCTTGGGAAGAAAGACAAAGGGTAAAATATGTGACACCCGGCATGTTCGGCTTAAACATTTTGGTAAAACATAAGTCCACCTTAGCGAGAAACATTTATAAACAAACTTAACTAGGTTAGTTGAGTCGGGTTACGATAGGATTGTCCAGGGTTCAATGATCTGGAGGATTATTGGGAGTCATTTTGAGAATACACTAGTACTAGGTCCTGTTGTTGGTGAAATTACATGAACTGAATCAAGTAGGATAGGTAGATTATTAACATACGTGTAACATAACATGCTAATACGTGCTATAAAGGTGTGAACATGATTATACGTGCCTATATATGCTTAACATGTGTTAGAATTGCATGTTCATATGTTAGGATGTGTTTACATGCGTTAAAACGACAAAACTGGAAAACCTAGAAAACATAAGTCCTGGTTCAACCCATAGCGTGGGGGCGAACCTGGAAGAAAGAACATCATTAAGTTCATTCGACCTTGTAGAAGGGGCGAAGGTGGCACCTTCGACCCTATACAAGGGGCGAATGTGGAACTAGTATAAATACCACACTTTGTCATTTTTCACCATTTCACAAACCCTAAACGCCTCAAAACACTCTCAAACGATTTTAATCACTGAGGAAGGAGTTTTTGCTCTTGTTTTCCATAATCTAACCCACAAACAACATCTAATGAAGAATCCAAGGTGTGTTCTTAATCCTAAACCCTTTTTAAAGCATTTTGATTCGATTTCATCTATCCCTAAATGTCCAGATCTGTTCTAATGATGTTTTTATGATTAAAAACCTTTTAAACATCTTCCTAAACCTAGACCTTATCGTTAAACATAGGTTTTCATATCAATAAACATATGTTAATTATGTGTTATGTGATATTATGTGTTGTTTAATGATTTGCTGTTGTACTAATGATAGAAACATGATATAGGGCTGTTATTATTGTGGGTATATGATTGTTTAAGATTTCAATTAGATGAATGATGATGTTATGCCAAATTTGGGGATTTTGATAAATCTAGGGCTTGTTGCATGATAGTATTATCAATAAAACTATTTGGGGTTCTCATATACACACATTAAACTGAGAATGTTAAGATGATTATTAAAGGATTTCGAAAAGTTTCCAAATTGGGTAAAGATTTCATGCATGATGTGACATTTCCATAATTTTTGCCATTTTCGGAAAGTGGTAAAAGGAACAGGTTTTGGGGCAAAATTGGTGGGGTTTTGTGGGGATATGTTATTCATACTTGACTGCTGTGATTAGGGATGTTTCGTGATGTTTTCAGATGTTTTTGAAGCGTTTTGTGGAAGAGCATTCTGCCAGGGTCGAACCTGGGCACCTTCGACTAGTCGTGGGATCGAAGGTGGACTCCAAGGTCGAACTTGGACATCAGATTGGTCGAATCTGTATTATTTGGGTCGAGCGTGGCTTAAAAGGGTCGAACGTGGCTCAAAAGGGGCGTACGTGGAACTGTAAAACTTTGGTTCAACCCTATACAATTAAAAATGAGATTTTTGATGCAAACTAAGTGTTTTATGCTTTAACCTTGTGTGTAATCTATGTATACTTGATTAGTTTAAGTAATGGGTCACCAACGGGATGTCGTGTCGGTCTAGTGTGTCGGTTGAACCTTCAAACACGTTTTAAAACATACTTGGTCATGATTAGGACAATCGGGGACTAGATAACCTTATGGTTATTAGTCGGAACACTTATGTGAACATTTTGATAAATCTCTGGTAGTTGGGATTATCAAGGGCTTGGCTTTCTTATATCATTGCAGAACACAACCTAAGGTGAGTTCACGGCCCCACTTTTACTGCTTTAACTTTTGGGGGAGAAAACATGCGCTAAACTTATTTTGGTAACATATGTCATACTATGATTTAACTTTGCATTGCTATACAATTTTTGAAAGTCCCGGGGGAAACCATGAATGTGCAGGGATGCACAACGGGGGAAATGTGGATAGATCTATTGGGTTTGACAGGCCCCACTCGACGGCTTGAAGGGCCGGGCGGGTGCATATTGTCTCGAACTTGCTAAACATTGCTAAACACTCGGGCTGAACACTGGTAACAGTCTAGTAATGGTTTTCCAATCGTAGTAGTGACAAAACATACGCCTAGCTAGCGTACTTTGGTAACATTAATATAGTGTGGACAGGATGAAACTTGGTAACATTTTGTAACACTTTGGTAACAATTTGAACAAACATGTGAACTCACCAGCATTATATGTTGATGTCGTTTTGGCATGTTTTTCTCAGGTCGCTAAGGTAGCACAAACGGACTAGGCGCACGAGTCTGCATTGGCGTCTAGGCTTAGTATCATATTTCGAAATAAATGTTTTGAACACGTTGGTAATTGGTTTTGTATTGATTAAATGCTTCCGCTAGGGTTTTATATATTATGAGAACTATGTTTTTGAATTTACGTATTTCATATAGTGTTGTTTATTGTGACCGTTGACTTGGATCCTGGTTTGTCATGCGCCTCACGGTAAAACTCCGCAAGTGGAAATTTGAGGGTGTGACATATTGGTATTAGAGCCAATGGTTATAGTGAACTAGGACTACATGTAGAGTCTGGTCTATAGCTGAGTCACACACACTAGATGGTCACATACTTTGAGTCGCTTAGTGGGATACGTACTAACTTTGTCGGGTTGTCTTTTTATCCTTATACTTCTGTGTTACATCATCCACTCTCACCTGGGTTCTTACCTACTCTTGCCTTCTTCTTCGGGATATGAAGATGAAGGGACTGACTAGTTGACTCTTGCACACACATGCTCTCTTACACTTACACCTATCGTAACACGTTACTAGGTGACGATATTCGGTGACCGGAGTTTGAACTGGGAGTACATTTGGAGGACCATGTAGAGCAGTTTATCATTTCAGGTGCACACGAAATCATAAACTGAAATGCATGAAAATCCCAGTGAACTTTGAGTTTAGATGTACAGTCCTGGATTTGTTCCTAGGTTTAACTCTTGCAATTTCTAGTGGTTGGCACTAGAGGTAAATCAGAATCCCTCGATCTTTGATTGTCAGATCATGTCCGGCGCTCGTGGTGGTGGACGTCGTAGTGGCGGCGGCGGCGGTGGTCGTGGTAACATCAACATGACCCAGGAAGAACTGAACAACTTGTTGCAACAACAAGTGAATATGGCCATGGCTACTTTCCAGGCCAGACTTAACGCCATGGGTGGTGAGTTGATTTCTATCGACTCTGCCTCATTCTTGGGTGCCATGTTCTTTCTTTTGTGTTTTATTCGTGTGTCATGTCTCAGGTATTGCTGTCAATCCACCTCCACCTCAGTGTTCTTATAAGAAGTTTCGGGACTGTCAGCCCCATAACTTTGCTGGGACTGAGGGAGCGGTGGGACTACTCCGATGGTTGGAGAAGGTCGAGTCCGTGTTTATGATGTGTAACTGTCCCGCTGGGAACCGAGTTAAGTATGCTACTGCGACATTTGAGGGGCAAGCATTGTCATGGTAGAATGCTACTGCTCAGAACATGGGTTTGGGGGAGGTTATTGTCGTGCCTTGGGCGGATTTTGTGCATCTTCTGAAGAGTGAGTACTGTCCTAAGGAGGAAGTACAGAAGTTGGAGCATGAGGTCTGGAACTACAAGATGGTTGGGTCTGAGATATAGGAGTACACTGTGAGTAGGAACAAGTTAGCGGTGTTGTGCCCTGACTTGCACACACCCGAGTATAGGAGGATCGAGCATTACATCTCTGGGTTGGTGCCGGAGATAGCAGGGTTGGTGGCTGCCGGGAATCTTCCCACACTTACTGAAGTTGTCTGATCGGCTCATCGGATGACTAACCTGAAGGTGGCAGAAGGTGTTTTGCCTCCTAAGGGTACTACTGTGAAGGGTTCTGAGGGGAACAAGAGAAAGTGGGATAACGTGGGGAAGAGTGTCGTGCAAGCACCATCTCAGCCGGTGAAGAAGTTTGATTCGTCTGGGTCTTCTTCAGGGCAGAAATCGGGTGGGTATGTTAGGAAGCATCCCAAGTGTAACAAGTGCGGTTATCATCACTCTAGGAGTTGTGAACGAGCTCGTTATCATTGGTGCCATCAGTTGGGGTATCTTGCTAAAGACTGCAGGGTGTCACTTCCCTCGACTCAGGCTCTTGCTGCTGCTCCTGCTGGTCAGGGGACTCCAGGAAAGCAGGGGTCCTAAAACCGTGGTGACACGGGGCATTTCAAGTGTGATTGTCCCAAGCTAAGACAAAGCGAGAATGGGAAGGGTGGGAACGGTAACGGAAACAACGGAGGCGGTGGCAGGACTGCATGTGCTTTCGTCATTGGATCTGCAGAGGCTAGGCAGGATCCAGACACAATTACCGGTACATTCCTTCTTAACGATCGCTATGTCTCTGTTTTGTTTGATTCTGGTGCCGATAAGAGTTTCATATATATGGACATTAGTCAATAGCTAAATATAGTACCCACACCCTTAGAGGCTAAGTACTTGATAGAATTGGCTGACGGTAACAAAATCGAATCGACACATGTTTTTAGGGAATGTCGCTTAGAACTGTCGGGTTTGTCGTTCCCCATTGACCTTATGCCGGTATCCCTGGGTAGTTTCGATGTCGTTGTGGGCATGGATTGGTTGTCATTGTATCATGCAGAGATCGTTTGTTTCGATAAGGTTATTCGGATGCCTCTCCCTGATGGAGAGACTCTTTCGGTTCATGGCGAGAAGAGTTGTGCTCTGCTAAGTATCATTTCTAGTGTGAAAGCCCTTAAGTATCTTCGAAAGGGTTATTCGGCCATTCTGGCACTTGTTTCTGTTTCGACTGACGATGAGAAGAAGATCGAGGATATCCCGGTGGTTCGTGATTTTCCCGATGTGTTTCCCGATGATTTACCTGGTCTACCTCCCTACCGTCAGGTTGAGTTCGGCATTGATCTTACTCCGGGTGCAGCTCCGATTGCCCGTCCTTCGTATCGTCTTGCACCTCCTGAGATGCAAGAGTTGCCCAGCCAGTTACAGGAACTCTTGGAAAAGGGTTTCATCCGACCGAGTTCTTCCCCGTGGGGAGCTCCTATATTGTTTGTGAAGAAGAAGGTCGGAAGTCTTCGCATGTGTATCGATTATCGTGAGTTGAACAAAGTGACCATCAAGAATCGTTAACCTCTTCCTCGTATTGATGATCTCTTTGACCAGCTCCAGGGGTCTAGTTACTATTCGAAGATCGGTTTGCGGTCTGGTTACCACCAGTTGCGTGTTCAGGAAGCCGACTTTCCGAAGACTGCTTTTCGTACTCGTTATGGCCATTTTAAGTTCTTGGCCATGCCTTTTGGTCACACTAATGCACCGGGGGTGTTCATGGATTTGATGAACCGCGTTTGCAAGCCTTACCTTGATAAATTCGTCATCGTGTTTTTTGATGACATTCTGGTTTATTCTAAGAATAAGACGGATCATGAGGAACACTTGCGGTTGGTCTTGGAACCTTTGAGACGAGAGCAGTTGTATGCTAAGTTCTCAAAGTGTGACTTTTGGTTGCGTGAAGTTCAATTCCTAGGGCATGTGGTTAATGAACTAGGAATTCATGTCGATCCGGCTAAGATCGAGCCATCAATGATTGGGAAGCACCAAAGACGCCATCTAAGGTATAGCAATTCCTAGGTCTTGCAGGTTACTATCGTCGTTTCATTAAGGGATTTTCGAGGATCGCTTAACCCCTCACCTCTCTCACCCAGAAGGACCGAAAGTTTGACTGGGTGAATTGCAGGAATCGTCATTCCAGATGCTGAAGCTTAAACTTTGTTCTACACCTATCCTATCTTCACCCGAGGGTACGGATGACTTTGTTGTGTACTGTGACGCTTCTATTCGTGGTCTCGGTTGCGTGTTGATGCAATGCGAGAAAGTCATTGCTTATGCTTCTCGTCAACTTAAGGTTCACGAGAAGAACTACACTACTCACGACTTAGAATTGGGTGTGGTGATTTTTGCGTTGAAAATCTGGAGACATTACTTGTACGGTACCAAATACACCATATACACTGATCACAAGATTCTTCAGCATATTTTCGACCAGAAGGAGCTTAACATGAGGCAGCGTCGCTGGGTTGAACTCCTGAACGATTATGACTGTGCTATTAAGTATCATCCTGGCAAGGAGAACGTTGTGGCGGACGTCTTGAGCAGTAAGGAATCTATGAAACATCGTCGTGTTCGAGCCTTACAGCTCACCATCCATTCCTCTTTGCCTGACCAAATCCGTTATGCACAACTGGAAGCTTTGAAGGAGGAAAACCTTAAAATTGAAACTATGCACAGTGCTGACAAGCAACTTGAGCTTAGGTCCGATGGCCTACATTACTTTGCAGAACGTGTTTGGGTTCCCTTGTTCGGGGGATTATGGGAGCTTGTCTTGGATGAAGCTCACAAATCCCGGTATTCTGTTCACCCTGGCTCCGATAAGATGTATCAGGATTTGAAGATACTTTATTGGTGGCCAAATATGAAGGCTGATATAGCTTCATACGTGAGCAAATGCTTGACTTGTGCTAAAGTCAAGGTGGAGTATCAGAAGCCATCTGGTCTCCTGCAACAACCAGAGATTCCAGAATGGAAGTGGGAACGAATCACGATGGATTTTGTCACCAAGCTACTGAAGTCACCAAGTGGCTACGATATGATTTGGGTGATTGTCGACAGGCTGACAAAATCGGCGGATTTCATACCTATTAAGGAAACTGATGGGCTCGAGCGGTTAGCTCGACTTTACCTTAAGGAGGTGGTTTCTCGGCATGGGGTGCCTGTTTCTATTATCTCTGATCATGATTCTCGTTTTGCTTCGCGTTTCTGGAAGGCCCTGCACAAGGCTTTGGGTACTCAGTTGGATATGAGTACGGCTTATCATCTGCAAACTGACGGTCAGAGTGAGCGGACGATTCAAACCTTGGAAGACATGCTTCGGGCATGTGTTATCGACTTTGGCAAAAGTTGGGAGATTCACCTACCGGTGATGGAGTTCTCTTACAACAACAGCTATCACTCTAGCATCAAGGCATCTCCATTCGAAGCTCTTTACGAACGGAAATGTCAATCTCCTCTTTGTTGGGCCGAGGTAGGCGAGAGCCAGCTCACTGGTCCGGAACTGGTGTACGAAACTTCGAAGAAAATCGTACGAATTCGTAACCGTTTGGCAGCCGCACGGGATCGTCAGAAGAGCTATGCCGATCGCTGTCGCAAACCTTTGGAAAGCGTGGCAAGTTTAACCCTCGTTATGTCGGACCGTTTGCAATCCTGGAACGGATTGGACCGGTGGCATACAGACTTGACTTACTGGAGGAGCTCGGTAGTGTTCACAACGTCTACCATGTGACTAATTTGAAGAAGTGTTTGGCTGATGAATCTCTTATTGTACAATTGGAAGAGATCAAGGTTGACGATCGTCTTCGCATCGTGGAGGAACCTGTTGAGATTCTCAACTATAAAATTCGTAGCCTTCTCCGGAGTAAAATCCGCATCGTTAAAGTTCGTTGGAACTCCAATCGTGGACCGGAGTTCACGTGGGAACGGGAGGATCAGATGAAATCTAAGTATCCTCATCTTTTTCCGAAACGTGCGTTCGAATCTATGCATGTTACCGCTGAAGCTGAATGAATCTCGGGGAGAGATTCCTTTCAACGTGGGATGATGTAACAACCGGTAAATTTTCTTTTCGTTTCCTTCCTTTTAATCCCTTTCATTTTTGGGCTTCGTGCAATTTTTGGGACGAAAATTCTTTCAACGTGGCGATGATGTGACACCCGGCATGTTCGGCTTAAACATTTTGGTAAAACATAAGTCTACCTTAGCGAGAAACATTTATAAACGGACTTAACTAGGTTAGTTGAGTCGGGTTATGATAGGATTGTCCAGGGTTCAATGATCTGGAGGATCATTGGGAGTCATTTTGGGAATACACTAGTACTGGGTCCCGTTGTTAGTGAAATTACATGAACTGAATCAAGTAGGACAGGTAGATTATTAACATACGTGTAAGATAACATGCTAATACGTGCTACAAAGGTGTGAACATGATTATACGTGCCTATATATGCTTAACATGTGTTAGAATTGCATGTTCATATGTTAGGATGTGTTTAAATGCGTTAAAACGACAAAACTGGAAAACCTAGAAAACATACATCCTGGTTCAACCCATAGCGTGGGGGCGAACCTGGAAATGGGTCTGGTTCGACCCATGGCAAGGGGGCGAACCTGGAAGAAAGAACAACATTAAGTTCATTCGATCTTGTAGAAGGGGCGAAGGTGGCACCTTCGACCCTATACAAAGGGTGAATGTGGAACTAGTATAAATGCCACACTTTGTCATGGTAGAATTAACTTATACTAGCCAAACTATCTCATAGTCTTTTATAAGTGGAAATATCAAATCAACCTAATTAAATTGTGGAGAAAAGAATACTAAAATAGGGTTTTCAAACCTGAAGTGCATTCAACAGTTTTAACACGTCTTTTTATCCTTTGTGAACATAAATCTTCACCATGTCCAACTCAACCTATAGATAATCAAGAAAAATTGCAACCAAGGTACTTAGACAAAATATGATTAAAATTAGATGAGAAAAGTGAAAAAGTAAGGTGAATATTTCATCAAACACTTGGTATGCATATATTCTAAACATTATAACCAACTAATAAAAACACAGATTTACCCACAACATACTCATATGCATTTACTGGCTAGGCCGGTGGAGGGCGGGGTAGGGTTTTTTGATTTCTTGTTGAATCGCTGCTACTATCTCAACAAAAAAAAAAAAAAAAAAAAAATCCTAAACGTTTTTTTTATGTGTGAGGGTGAAAGTGGGGTGGGGTGAGTAGGCTTGTTGGACCTCGGGTAATGGGGTGGGCTTTATTGGACTTGGGGTAATAGGGTTTGCTTGTTTAATTGAATTATAATTTGGAATATTAATTTTGAGCTTGTTTAGATAATTAGAGTAGTTAAATTCTTTTAGGGACACCAGACTCCTTGCAGTAGGGAAAAGATCCGGGTCAGCGATTATATTCGGTGGCTGATGTAAAAAAGAGACTTCATGCAGCTAAAGAAACTCACAGGGAGCAGCATATGCAATGGGAGAGTTGGATTCCTGCAAAGGTTAATGTGTTTATGTGGCGTGCGGAGCTAGACCATATCCCGACCCGTCTTGCCTTGGTTAGAAGAAGAATTAATATCACGGATATCAGCTATGTTTTGTGTGACACGGAGGCCGAAAGCTTAGATAATTTATTTACTGGTTGCGGGTTCTCTTTTGGTGTTTGGACCTTTGTGTGGAAACTGTGAAGAATCAATCCAGTGGCTCTCTTCGACTTCAAAGATGTGCTGAAGTTACATGATTTGGCTACACAGGATAAATGTGCTAAGAAATTGGTTCGTGGTATAGTGATGATTTCCTGTTGGTCTATTTGGAAGGAGAGAAACGAAAAGGCCTTTCAAAATAAGAGTCCAAAAGTGGTAGAGGTTGTAGCTTAGATTAAATCTTTGTCTTTCTTATGGATTAAAAGTCGATCGATCTAGGTTTACCTCCATTTTATGGAAGGAGTGGGTTAAATACTCCTTGTATATGTTGTAACTTGGTTGGGGCGGTCCTTGATTGGAGGACGTGTCTGTTTTGAATAAAATTCACTGTTAAAAAAAAATTATTTTGGTTATTATTACCCGAGTTCAATAAATATTTTTTTCGACTAACGTAACGTGGTAACGTATAATTTCATTTGGTAGTAACGTATATTAAATTTTAGTAGCAACGTAATTTTTATTTTAATGGTAACATTTTCGAAAACTCGTAAAAATATATTTTTTTTTCCAATATGCGCGCGAACCCGAGGGGCAGCGGGCGCGACACCTAGCATTTAGCTAGGTCCGCTGCTGATCGATTCGGTTGTCAAGGTATCAACACTCACTAAAGTAACCAAATGAAAAAAACAAATCAATACAATTTAGTTGTGTTTACATTGATTGAAAACCACAAAAATGAACTCTAGCGGTTTCAATAATAGTGATACCGGTACAAATGTTGGGTCAAATTTATTTAATTTAAGCAACTTAATATACCTGTAAAAGCTTTGATGTTGACATTGACAACTCCATAATTTGTCAACCAAAACTCTCGTGCATGCAAAAGTAACATAACACCCGCATACACCTATAAATTAAACCAAGACTCACATGCCAAGGGTGCCAAAGTGACCACTTTTCAATCTCATTTTTTATCGATCGATATCATCAAATTTGCCCTTTTTTTAATCAACTTTGGAGCTATATTTTTGTTTTCTAGGGTTAAAAAGATGTGTTCGATCGGGGTTGCTGCTTCCGTTGCTGCAGTTTCGGACAATTATGCATCGATTGAGCTTTGGAAGAAACGAACTCGTGTCTACATGGAGAAAACTAAAAGGTTTCTTGGATCGTTGTGTAGGGAAATCTGGAAAGTGGGTCGAGATGATCCAAGAAAGGCAGTTCATTCAATCAAAGTCGGGTTATCACTATCGTTAGTGTCTTTGTTATATCTTCTAGAGCCATTGTTCAAAGGGATAGGGGGCAACGCCATATGGGCTGTCATGACCGTTGTTGTCGTGCTCGAGTTCACTGCCGGTAAAACTCATGTTTTTTAATTTGTTTCATGGGCTAATAATTAAGTTCTTATCGGTTTTCCACCCAAGTGTTGGGTGCCGGACTCAAATGACCATCAACATTTTAGTTTTAGTGTTACATAGCATTCTATATATTTTTTTATGTGTCACTAGCTGATTACCCCGGGAGTGTCCCGGGGTTAAAAAATCTAATATTACTTAATAAAAAAGGATAAAAAAAAGTAAATGGTCTCAACCTCTTTTAATGTTCAAGAAAATTGTTGTAATGTTTATATTATCAAAAGGGTTCTCATGCTACGTTCGCAGCAGATTAAAAAATCTCAACCTCTTTTAATGCTAAGCATATCATTATAGCACCTGAACATGGACAATTCATATATGTAATAGTAGGTTCAAAAACATATATACTATCATAGCATGATTAGTGACTTGCCTATATAAGAAATTACCTAAATACATTGTGTTTTTTCTGCATGAACAAAAACTCACTAAATTTTTTTTTTTCGTTTTTGTATAGCACTATATATGGTGCTCGTTGGAAAAATAATAAAACGATCGTTAATTTGGTGTAAATTTTTTTTTTCAAAAAAATGTCATACATAAAAGTTACTAACGTTTAAAAATTGTGAGCGGAATATAAGAAAAAAATAAAGATAAAAATATTAATTAACATATTTGAAATTTTAAAATAATTAATAGTTTACTAACATTTAAAATATGAGAGGAAAATAAGAAAAATATATTAATTAACATATTTGAAATTTTAAGATAATATAGATATAGATTTTATTTAAAAATACAAAATAAATAAATTTAAAAGAAAGCTACACATGATGCCACATGACGGTCTCCATTGAATGCCACCTCATACAAATCCCTCTTCTGTTATAAGTTATATATTATAGATTCGAAGATTTACCACGTGTTATCACATTTTCATAAACTGATTATCTTATATTTGCTTGTAATAGGGGCAACTCTATGTAAAGGATTGAATAGAGGTTTGGGGACATTGTTGGCGGGATCTTTGGCGTTCTTATTCGAGTATATTGCTAGAGAAAGTGGGAAAGTCTTTTATGCCGTTTTCATAGGAACTTCGGTTTTTTTCGTCGGTAAGCAAAGATCTACTTCTTTTTTATACATTAAAATCTTTTTTTTCCTAACAAGTGAGATATTGTCTAAAGGCTGATTACAAATAGGGTCATTTACCAATGGGGTGTAGGTTCATTAGTAAAGGCAAAGTTTTTAAAACACCTAAGTTGTGGGAGGTCTTGGGTTTAAGTCCTAATGACCACGGGATTAAAAAAAATTAGCCTTTAAAAAATAGGGTCATTTTTTTTTTCAATACTACTTTGGCAATATTTAAGATAGCAATTTCTGAAAACTTCTTAACAGTGTTCAAGATTTTGTGTTATCATTAGAAGTTGTAACATTCGGCCTCTCGTTTTATCAATATTGTCCGCTTTACTCCGATAGGTTACCCATCCACCCTACGGATTTGTTTCTAGTCGCCTTGACGAGAACTTCCCAGTGGGTCATCTATTGTGATACTACTCCCACTTAAGCATGCTTAACTAAACACAAAACGCCGTTTGTGATTTATGGGACATTGGATTACTTATGAACCAAAGATTTTTCCTATTCACGGCCGATGTACGATTTGCCTAGGGTATTACAATGGTCCATGTAAACCTTCTCGGCAGTTGGTATTGTTACAATCAACCCCCCCCCCCCCACCCCCAGGGACTCATATTCTTCGATGAGGTTTGCGTCATTATCCCGAACATCAGAAGAGTGGCTCTGATACCATTGCTAACATCTTGTCTCTCGTATCACCAATATTAACCGCTTTGCTCCTGATGGGTTGCCATCCAGAGACTCACAACTTTGTTTTAGTTCCCTCGGCGAGGACTTTCCAGGAGGTTACCCATCTTGATACTACTGTCACCTGAGCATGCTTAAGCTTAACTATGGAGTTTTTATGTGCTCCACAGCCAATAAGGCTCGAAACATGTTGTTGATTTAAGAGGCATTGGATTACTTATAAACCAATGATTTCTCATACCTACAACCAATGTAGGATTTGCCTAGGGTAGTATATATTAATTTTCTAGGTAGCCGTCATCATTACATAAGTTGTATGAAATACAAGGAAATGACTTCACCTTAATAACTGGTGACATCACATTGAAGTCGCTATCGCATATGAAGACTTCAAGATAAATGTCTTTCAAAACACCTTTGGCCCAATAATACTGGTGAACTCTCTCAAATAACCAATGCAGGTTGAAACCTAATTGTTAGTCTTTTGATAAATTTTAGGTTGTCTAGAATTAGGTGGTGTGTGTGGTCATTAGGCACACACAACAAGATGCATAAGCCCAAAATCGTTTGGCAGCGACTAACGTGTAAACAACCTATTCTTTAATTAAAAAAAATCAAAATTTGCAGGTGCCATGAGTACGTATTTGAGGTTTTTTCCGAAGGTAAAGAAAAACTATGATTATGGTGTCGTTATATTCCTTTTGACATTCAATCTGATTACTATATCAAGTTATCGAGTCGAAGATGTGCTAAGGATAGCACGTGAGCGTCTCTATACCATGGCTATTGGTTCTGGCGTTTGCATTCTCATGTGCCTTTTCTTTTTCCCCATCTGGTCCGGAGAAGATCTTCATACCTTTTCAGTTTCCAAAATCGAAGGTTTAGCAAAATCGATTGACGGTATTTGAATATCTTCAAACCAATTAGTATGCTTGAATGTTTATTGTTTTGAAATAAAATGTTACATGTTAAGTTGGTCACTTGCTTGCAGTTTGTGTGGATGAATACTTTAGTGACAGGGAAGCGGATGCCGGAAAAGATAAATCGATTGAAGATCCTATTTATGAGAATTACAAGGCTGTTTTGGACTCTAAATCAACAGATGAAACCCTAGTATGCTCTTTTCTCTCATTTTGTGACATATTCGTCATTTACTTGGTTGATGGTATTTGCTAGAAAAATAGGCCTTAAGATACTAAATAAATGATCACACTTAACTCTTCTTTTAGAGTAAACTGCCAAAATGGCCCCTGAGGTTTGGCCCAAAATGCCACTTTGGACATAAAAAAGTTTTTTTTTATCACTAGAATCCCTATGGTTTCACTTTGGTACCATTTTGGACCATTTTTTTTTAACTCCGTCAGAAAACTCAAGTAAGGTCAGGGGCATTTTTGTCATTTCAGCGTAAAACTTTAAAAAACCTATTTTAACCAAGAGGGTGTTTGAGATTGCATTTGAAAACAACTTATTGACTTCTCTAAGAAGCCAATAAGTTAATAAGCTGTTTGTGTAATCCAAAAGCACTTTTGGTTTTGACTTTTCAATAAGGGCGGAAAAGCTGTCTTTAATAAGTCAGAAATCCTAGCTTTTGGCTTTTGGAAAAAAAATTACAAATCTACCACCCATACAACCAATCTTCACAATAAATTAAGCGAAACATTTATAAAAAAACAATTTATTGACATTTTGACGTTTCTCAACACAAAAGCTAATCTAAACACCTTTTTTAAAACTCCTTTTCAAAAAGTCGTAAGCCAATAAACAATTCGAACCAAAAGCACTTTTGCATTTCCAAACTCAATCCCAAACACCCTCTTGTCTTCCAAACTCAAACCCCTGAACATCTTCTTCTTCCCCCATTTCCTTCAAAACCCTAATACCCAAAAACTCAAAAATCCCCATTTCCTTCGCTTTGTCTATTGATCTTCCATTAGGATGAAACCTAGAGCTGAAGAAGAAGAAATCAAACTGTCACCAGCTGATTGTGATTTAAGAGCATTTTCGTCAGTTTCATCTCTTGATTCTTTGACTTCTTTTCAGTTGATCGCTGACTACAGCTGATTCTTTCTGAAGTTTGACTTTTAGTTATTCGACAAGACTCTTTGTTGATGGTATTCAAGTAATCCTAATACTAGAAGATGCGAGAATCGCTAAGCTTGGCAACAAATCATTGAAAACTAATGTCTTTATCGTCGATTCGATCTTTCCCATTTCCCAATTTCTTTTCTACAAACCCAACCAACATAAATAAAAAGGAAAAGAATGAAGATTGAATAAGGAAGCAAGCAAATACCTTTGAGATCTGGAAGATTGGTTTACTCCCGAACTTCTCTTCCCGACATATTTCCCATGCAATTCTACCCTTCTTTTTATTACTCTCTCTGTGTCTCTGGTTGTGTCTCTCTCTTTGCTATCTATCTTCTTTCATCTAACCAAACCCTTTGTTTCTTTTATTTTTATATCATGAAATCTATGTAATTGAGAGGTGGAATTTGAGTTGAAAAAAGCATAAGAGAGTGAGTGTGTGTGTGTGTGTGCGTGTGCGTGTGCATGGGATAATAATGGAGAGGAAAGAGATAAAGAAGGAGCGTGAAGGGAGAATTGTTTAAATAAAAAAATAGGTTTTTTTAAGTTTTGACCTGAAATGACCTAATTGCCTCGGATCTTAACTGACTTTTCTAACTGAGTTAAAACAAAATGAGTCAAAATGGCACCAAAATTAAAGTACCGGGGTTCTAGTGAAATTTTTTATTTTTATTTTTTATTTATTTATTTATTTACTTTTTTTGTGTTTAAACAAGCATTTTGAGCCAAATTCACTAAACAAACATTTAGAGGACCCTAAATATAAAACCAACCCTATTGCTATGTAATCACAAACATCTACTAATAATAATTAGAACCTGTATTTAAAATTCAATGTTTGTTCTCGTGTGAATATCAAGATTAGTACAACAATTTGATATTGTCGGTGGTCATGTAATTGACGGATTACCTACAGATACTAGGTAGCCTCATCATGGAAACACCAACGATGACGGTGATGTCCGTTGTTGAAGGTCCTCTAACTTATTGATGATTTCATGTTTAGGCATTGCATGCGAGTTGGGAGCCCCGACACACATGGCATTGTAATCCATTCCCATGGCAACAATATGTTAAATTAGGATCAGTTCTTCGACATTTTGGATACACGGTTGTCGCTCTTCATGGTTGTTTACAAACTGAAATCCAGGTATTGCGTTTTATCCCTTATTTTCGTTGACGACGTAACTTAGGCTGTCGCTAATAATTAAACTCTCCATTACGCATGCCTTTGCTAAAACAAAAGAAATAAAAAAAGAGGTATAGGTTCCTATACAAATTTTTCGTACAAAGTGTGAGAAGTCTATATAGTCATTGTGTTTTAAAGTTTGGCTATAATGTTTTTGATTCCTTTTGCATTGATTTATATAGAAAAACACCAAACGTTACAATTTAAAACACAATCAAATGTATTCTAGACATTAAATTTGAAACACACTGATTACTATCTTCATAGGGTGTTTTAGATTACATGTTGAGAATACATTAATTAGTGTTTTAAATTGTTAATTTTTGTGTTTTTCTATATAATACTATGCCAAAGGAACATAAAACATCATACCTAAAATTTAAAACACAATGCCTATATAGACTTCTCACACTTTGTACGAAATATGCACTTTGTACAAGAACCTCACCCTAAAAAAGAAGTCAAAAGTAAGTGATTAAGTGATATGGTCATCTAACGTGGTTAGTTTGACTACATATAGTGTCATGATACAATATTTCAATAAATGATTATATATAAACACTTTATATTAGAACTTGTGCATAATTAGTAAGTAATATTGGTAATGAACAAATCCTACAACTATAAGCTAGCTACTTTGTGACGATTGATATTAGTCAAGAAAATATATATTATCATCGAATCCGATTGTATGTTTTTATTTTTCAGACTCCAAAATCGGTTCGATTATTGTTCAAAGATCCATGCACTCGCCTAGCAACTGAAGTGTCAAAAGCCTTAATGGAACTGGCAAACAGTATACGAAACCATCGCCAATGTTCACCAGAAATACTCTCTGATCACCTCCACCAAGCTCTACAAGACCTTGATACCGCCCTCAAATCCCAACCGCGCCTCTTTCTTGGGGGAAACGGCGCTACCCCAGCTAACATGCTAGCCCTGGTAGCCCGATCAAAGCCCGAAAAGCAATTATCCAGCGTAAAAACAGAAGCATCAGCATTGTCCGAGTGGAAATCAAAACGGGTTTCCAAGAAAACGATAGAGGCCGAGAGGAGGTCGTTGAGACCAACATTGAGCAAGATTGCAATCACGAGTTTGGAATTTTCGGAGGCGTTGCCTTTCGCGGCTTTCGCAGCCTTGCTGGTGGAGGCGGTAGCAAAACTTGATCTTGTGATTGAAGAAGTTGAAGAATTAGGTAGGATTGCTTGCTTTAAAGAGTATGAAGGTGGTGACGATGTGATCTTGAATGTTGATGACAAATCTAACAAGGAGATTAATTTGCCTTGCAACACTGCAGAGTAATATTACTTAGCCTTCTCTTTTAGTATTTGAATGTTCTAAACTATTTCATTGCATGCATACCTTCTCTTTTAGAATTAAAATGTTGTAAACTATTTCATCTTATACATACAATTAGCTAGGTTCCAACTTACTTATTTTCATCTCATCACTTCACCAATTATGTAATAAAACATAATATAACTGATACCTGGTAGGGTAGGGTAGGTTGGCTAGTCTAGCAACAATTGCAAATAGAGTATTAGAAGACGGCATTTTGTTAGTATAACGGGTTCCCGGCCATTAGTGTGTAGATTTCTAATGGCTTTATAACTTCTTGGAGAACTCAGTTTAGAGAGAGGTGATGGAGGATGAATACTTGAGAGATGTTAAGTTATGATTTTGTCAACCACTTATTCTCTAATTATCTCTCATACACGCATTGGACACCATATTAAGTTAGTAAAGGTAATTCCGTCCATCAATGAAATACCACTTATAAACATAGGGATATTATATAAATGATTGTGATGACCAGATATTTAAAATAAGTTTATTCTTTCATTCGCCAACTTAGTCGAGTAATAATTTATTATGAGCATTAGATTAGTCCGCAGGTGTTAATACTCATTTTACTTCTAAACCCAAAATGTAGCAGAGAAATATAATTGTTGAGTCAATATACAACTCTGGACCCCTATTAATCATACTACAATCCTAATTTCAAACATAATGATCGATGTCGTTTGGTCGGTCAAAAATATAAAAATAAGTGGTATATAGAATTGAGTCGTCTCCACAGGAAATGGTGGGAAGAGTAGTTTTGAAAAGTGAATTGTTAAACTAATACCTAATTACTTTGAGTTTTTCGTTCAATGAATTTGAAAAGTTGTAAATAGTAATGAGAAAGAAGTAACCCCCTCTGAGTTTTCGGTTCAATGTTTCACCCAAACATGGTTAAATGATAGGATACCACATAGACATGGCTTTCTTAAACGGTTTCAATTCAAGTGATAATCGAACACAAGTTTTTAATAATAACCTATACAATTCAATTGCCAACCCAAATGTATCAATTACCCTCCCAACAATCAAACTGCTCACGTTGCAAGAAAACCGAAGCGAATGATGAAAGATAAGTAATTGTAACACACGTGAATCGTTTAAATGATTAAAACCACAAATATTCTTCAAACAAATGAAAAACAATCCCAAGTACCAAATCAAACAAGTTTAAAGGTTTCACAAACGAACCGTGCACCCAGAGGTTGTTACAAAAGTGTTTAGTCGCTCATGGTAACAAGAAACAATGCAAAAGATTATAACCGAACATGTTGATCCCAACCGAATGGATGAATGAATGATGATGTTTGTTTATGATTGCAACTTAAAAACCTCCAAAAGATGATAATTTTTCGTCTATAATACGCCCAGAAGCTTAGGGTTTTGAAAAATATCTTTTTACACTTAAAAACAACTACTTTACATATCTTTCTCCACTACGCCGTAGGCTACGGGTTGGAACCGTAGCCTACGGTTCAACCCTACGATCTCAATGTCTTTCCCTGAACCATAATCTACGGTGTATAACCGTTGGCTACGCCGACTTCTTCTTAATCTTGATTTCCTTCATCTTCACCCTTGTAACTTCATCCAAACATCTCTAATTCTCATTTCTTTTATCCAAACACCCTTCTAACTCAAATTTACTTCAACTAAGCTCCCAAACACCTCGATTTCTTCGAATCTTCACATTTGATCACTACGCTTCATATTTTCAGCTCCAATTTCTTCAAATCTTCGCTATTAAACCCGAAACAATCCAACTTTGTGTAGTTATCTTATTCATTACATTTAATCCTAAAAAATACATCAAAAACATACAATTGGGCACACTATTAACCATTCATTACCCCGCTCATCATATTCCCACACTTACCTTTTATTGTCCCCAATCAAACAATCACAAAACATTACTCGCTTTGTTAACAAGTCACTTCCAATTCCTTTACCGTTACTAATCTTCAAGGCCTCGGATCATACCCATCCCATAGACTTACACAATCGAGATTCACAAACTGACAAGCAATGTTGCATATTTTAAAAAACCAAGACTTGCCTAACTAAGCCTAACATGCTTATTATCATACACATACACTACACACCTCTCACAATTATTGCCCCATCTCGGTTATTTATGGACTAGCATGTAATGCGCTAGTATATCTCACTCAAAAACAAAGAATGTAACCTTGTTATCATATGTTTATATAACAATCACACAAAAGCTGTAAACTATGCATACATCAAAAGGTCTTACGGATTTTGAGCTTAGGGTAAAGGTAGGAATGATTTGGATAACAATTGGTTCAAAAAAATAAAATAAAATAAAGGTTTCAACACAATTGAATGGCCATCCTTATTCACAATACACATTAACACAATAATCACACAACTTTGGGCATATTTGACCCATAACACACACTTCTATTTTTTTTTTTCGTTTTTTTCTTTTCTTTTTTCATATATATATTTTTTCTTTTTCACAACTTTAACATAACTGAAACACTTGAACACAAACATAGAACACAATGGATGTCATCAATTTTCTTAATGACGGTTAACGGGTCGATTTGGGTAATGCTGTAGGTTTAATCAAATGAAAGGGTATATGCTGTTAACATGGGCTACTAAGGGTAATATTTTGGTTAACGAGTCAACAGAACACAATCAAATGGTTTCCACATAACAAAGGGGTTCCTAATTTGCCTTTCTCATGTATGTGCATGTTTTGCCTACAACTTTAGCATGTATCAAATTACACAAATTCTGCAATAAGGAAACATTTGGCTTGCTCTCAACAAATGAACATATATATAAATATCTATCAATCTAGCAGGCTTAAATTCTCACAAAGTAGGGATATGGGTTGCCGACATATATCATATGCAATTCCTAAAAGCATGTTACCCGTAGTTAGGCATCTCTTTTCAGTTTCTCTAAAAATTTGTCAGAAATACTCTCATGAAACTTAAAGGGATGACCATGATCAAGGGTCTCATTTTTATATTCAGCAAATGACTCTTTAACAACTAAAAACACGGCTTTCATGCCTGATCAAGTGAAAAAGGGTGACATCTTGCTAGAAAAAAAAATTCATTCAAGTTTTTTCTTTCAAAATTTTAAAAATTTCTCATTTTTTATCACAAATATGTAAGTGTTCTCCCCGACTATCCTAGGGTCACCCATCCCCACACTTGGGATACATTACCCACAATGTATGGTTTTTTGATGTTTTCTCAATCCTTCACAACGCAAAGATGCTCAATCTCAACCTATTACCCACCAACGTTGACTAACACCCAAAGTGACTAAAAACCAAAACACACTAAAAACAAACATGCAAATAAAAGACAAACTACAAACTATACAAGGTAGGGAAAAACACATGACCTGATAGATACGGGGATGCTCATCTATAAGACGGGCCAGGTGGTCCACCATAATACTCCCCTAAGTGCTTGTAGAACTCAGTCTTATCAAAGATATTTCCTAAACCTCGATCCTCTTGATGCTGTGATGAGGATGACGACTGTTGTGGCTGTGGATACTCATATGAAGGCGGCTGATAAGGATAGGAGCTCTGATAATGAGGCGCTGAATACTTTAGTGGCAACCACATCGACCCATGAACCTGGGATGATGGGTGCCTCGGCATGCTTGGCTAGTCTGGCGGTAGAGTTCTATAATCCACATAAAGTGGATTCTCCACATAGGGAGTCCCATCATAATAATCAATATGCCTCCTATACTGATTTTCATCATAGGCCCATATATTCAACTCCATCTGCGCGTCCCTCCTATTATGTTCTAACAGCTTTTGATGCTGCCTGTTGTGAGTTTCACCCAACCTAGAATTGTAAAACCCCAAATCGGAATGTCAAACAGTTGGGTCATTACTTCTTAAAGGATCAAAGTATACGCGGCGAAAAATCATTTAAAATAAAGTTTACATAGCACATGAAAAATACTTATCCAACTTTAATCATATTTAAAATTTATCATGAGTAAAGAAAGTCGTCTTCACTAGAAATACCTTCAATTGCCAGGTAGCTTCTTGCATCGCCAAGCAGTCATCCATCCATCTTTCTATTAACCTGAAACCAATCTAACGTGTATGCAAAAAGTCAGCTATACTATGTGAGTTCAAGTTTTATAATTTATATAAACAAGTAATTTATTAAAATAAGAATTAACAAAATTCCTTAACCCCAAAGTCAACAATAAGCATAGTCTGCTAATTTGTTTTCCCCGACCAACATTCAATGTCTAGGATAGGCGCAATCCGCCCATTTATCTCAAGACATTAATTACCACATATGATAAGCGCATTCCGTCTATTGACACAAAGTACAATCAAATCAAAGTCTAGGATAGGCGCAATCTGCCTATTTATCTCAAGACTTCAATTACCAAATATAATAAGCCCATTCCGCCTATTTGACACAAACCATAACTATAAATCAGGGCAGACATATCCCACTTATGTCATAGCTCAGGTTATAATAACAAGTCTACATAAGCGCATTCCACCTACTCGACTCAAACCATAACTAAAAAAATTAGAGCAGACATATCACATAATTATCATAGCTCAATTTAAAATATCTGGTAACTATAAAACAAAGTCTATTATATAATTATACAAATACCAACTTAACTTAAAACTTAACGTCCGTTATCACCTTCAAAAAAAAAAAACATTCAAACTTAACGTACGTTAGTATGTTATAACGCATAAGATTAGTTTTTTCCCCGTTTTTTGGCCTTCCGTCACCCATATTCCTTATCCTGTAACCGCCCATTTTCTTCTTCAGATGTTCTTCTATATACGCCATTTCCTTCTCCCCATCTCCCTTTTATTCGATTCTTTTTCTAATTTTTCGATTCTCACGACTGTGAGTGATTATGGATTCAGGCACCATTAGGGTTTAATTTCAATATCAACGCCTAAGTCTACGCAATTAGGCCGTATTGGTATGTCGTTTATATTCTTGCTTTAGTTTGAATTTGTATGTATTTATCACACTTTGTTAATTCAACTTTAGGTTTAAATATATGATAACCAGTTTAAATAGATTACATGTATTTGTTGTTTCTTTTTTTTTCATATATTATCTTACATGATTAAACAACCAACTTTTGTTTGATTGATTCAGTTTCTTTTCTAATATATATTTGGGTTTTAATGAATCTCCAAACTGTTAATTAGCACTGTATTTTGTTACTTTGGTCTTTGGGTTTAATTTTATATATGTTCATTATGTGGTTATTTTTTTTTTCTGTGAATTGTCTATACAACATTAGGTTTTAAATCCTAAGTAAACAAATTCAACCACAGCACGTGAATTTGTTGTTTCTCTTTCTCTTTTGCATATAGTATCTGAACTGATAGAAAAAAACCAACTTTTGCTTGATTGATTTGATTCCCTTTTTGCTTATTTTTGGGTTTTAATGAATCTTCAAATAGTGAATTGGCATCATATGTTCTTAATTTTGGTTAAATATCTCGTATGTTTTTAATTTGGGTTAAATATCTCATATATATGATCATTATCTGGTTATTCTTTTCATCTTTTGTGCATTCTGTGAAGAAAACATATATTATTTATTTTGTGCTTTAGGTATTTTCATAACACCAATGATGTTTATTTCATTTATGCTACTCATTAATTAAATGCCAAAACCCAACCTAGAAATTTATAAAACCATTTGATTTAATTCTTTTGTTATGCATGGTTTTAAATCAGTGGGTTCCCATATGTCTTTTTAAGGTTATACGGTGTGGCATGGAGTGAAGGGGGCATGGAACGACACGTGGCAGCCATGTTAGCAGAGGGGGATTTCCCCTCCAAGCCCCAAAAAATCACGGGGTTGTGGGGCATGGAGGAGATCTACCTCACCCTCACCTTTTGCTCTACGCCGGTGGAGATCTTCAAGCCCCCAAGGGCCACACCGCTTCGACGCCACATAGGGAGCGGTGTTGGTAGCGTGGAAGGGCTTCACCCCCTTTCCACGCCCCACACCTTATAGTCTAATGTATACCTATATTATTCATTCATGGTTGATGTAACCTGCCAATGTATTTCCGATAAGACAGAATATACTTACAATGGAGATATAATCATCAACTAAATGAAACTATAATTACTTTAATTACTTTATATTTATTGATCAAAGATGTGTATCACTATTGCAACAACATAATTGAATTGAAACAGTATGATGTTTGGATGACTTCACAAAAATATCCGATCAATAAGAAGGCAAGTTTTTGTTCACATGTCAAGAATCCCCTTTTTTATGCTTCAGCTTCATAAATAGATTTTACTTTCAGGGGTTTTTTTATATGTGGGTTCTGCAAGAAACAATTTTTTTTTAAGTAAGTTTGTTGTCCAGTAGTTTATATATGAAATTGGAGGAGTAGTGCAGAAAGCAAGCATAATGTGACTGCCTAAAGGTTTGGTGGGTTACTGTTATTGAATACACTCTTGATTATAATTACAAGAAATTTATTTTTTACTCTCTAGGTCGATTTTATAATTTGATGTTTTATTCTATATGTTTTAGTGTTTTATATTTTTTATAATCTATTCGAGTAAATAATAGATACTGACAATTTTACAATCGAACCCACATATATGTGTGTATCTAAAAAATACAGAGAAGAACTTAGGTGGTAGCTTAGTCATCTATTGATTCATTTGTTTGAAGTAATCATACGTGTTTTTTATGAAGTTTAAGTTTAAGTTTAGTTTGGTATCTACACACGATGGATTAAGACGATATTTCATAGTCGGAAATTGTAGTTCATTTATCAGTTCAATTTCTTTAAGCTTTTATGTTTGGTAGTTGAAAGGTTATTCCATAGAATAGATAATTTGCATTTATATAACCAGTCTTTAATAGCAGTGGTATATGGTTGTCAAAACATGACAACAGTAGAATGAGTTCGGGAGTAGTTTCAGTGCCAAATCGGTGGCGTACGGTGTATTAGCGATTCTAGATGTTTGGCAGCCACGTAGGAGGAATTGTGAGGCTGAAATCGGTGGCTAAATGACTCCGAATGGTAATAGTTCTGGGCTGCCAAAGCAGGCCGCAAGGGGGACAACATGATTGGTGGTTTTGGCTTTAGTTTCGGGGCTGAATTGAGGTGTACAAAACTTGGGTTCATACTTCATAGGATACCATTGGTAACAAGCAAGGAACTTTATAGGCAACATAAACATAGGAATGATAAAAGGAAACTCTTTAAATTTAGTTACTATAAGAATGAATTGTTGATTACTGACATGTGTTTGATTTGTTTTCACATTTTGCATGGTGGTGAAAAGTTGTGCTTTGAAATCAATGTTTCTGCATATTTACCACGTTATGCGGTAGCAAGTCTAATTAGTTGTTCTTACTAAACTTAAGAATATGAATACAATAGTTGTTTGTTACTTCGTTTATCAACATCCCGCCGCAACGCGCGGGTTGACGTCAACTAGTTATATATATAACTCAACCATGTAACAATCATGACTAAACCTGATTTAACAAATAAGATTTCAAATACATGTTCATGGCATGCATATTAGCCCAAAAAAGTTTTAAAAGCAAAACAAAGGGCATCATGAATTCACATATACTCACGTGTATATATATATATATATATGCGTGTGTGTTTGTATTTTAAATCATCGTATGTATTTTAAATCATTGTACGCGTACCTAAGTACCTTCACAACTCGTAAATGTGTATATAATATATATATATATATATATATATATATAGGGGGGGTTAGAATAAAAACCTTGAAAATTTGAAGAAACTCACTAAACCCTATGTAGACCATTGATCTAAAGTGAACAATGGCCAAGATTGATTCTATATTACTTTAGTACGTTTAATTCACTAAATGACAAAAAAGGGCAAAACGGTCAAATGACATTTTCTGAAAAAGTATATATGATAAGTTGACCTGACACGCGTCACATCATCTCTCTCATACTTTTGTGCCAATTGTCCTAAATCTGTCAAGACGCCGTGTTACATATGTAACATATGTAGTGTTGCATACGTTAAAATTGCACAGACTCTGGTCTCATATGGGATGTCTTGTTGCATACGTTAAAACACATAGAATGTATAAAATCAATTAAAAACTTTACAGATAAAAAACATTCAAATGTACACAAGAAGTTCTTACAAATGACAAACAATAGTAACATATGAAACAGATGGTAAAAACAATAAAAACGGTCATTACAATCAACAAATGTTAAAAAACTTTCATAATAAAAAGAATTTGTCTATACTTCATTCTTGATAATCATCTTTATCTTTAATGCAAAAAATATGTCCACCTGCAAAAAGAAAACAAAATCATCAATTTACATGTAAGCCCATCCCCCGTCTTAACATATGTTAACTATTTGGATTAAAAAAAAAACATACGAAACAGATACAAACATACATTCCATTCAAGAGTTATTTTTCCCAAACACTCCCTCTATAACTTAGGAGGAATGTTATAAAACTGCATAGACGTGTAACATACGCAACTTAGTTCTGGTGTTACATACGAAACATATGCAATATACATTTCATTCATGATTAGTAACTTTTGTTTTAATTAATATATGAACTAGTAACTGCATAGACGTGTAACATACGCAACTTAGTTCTGGTGTTACATATGGAATAAAGCAACCACACTGTTAATCAAAGATCAAATAATATCATACAGTAAAAAAAAAAATCACCATCAAGACAAGAACTATCATTTTAATATCATTGTATCTCAATAAGCAAAATAATATTATGAAAAAAAAAATTACGTTTGCAAGTCAAAATTGCAAGTCACCACCAACATTCTGCTTTGATCTTGATTCTAGGTGCATAAAGAAAGTCAACCTTTGACTTTTAAGTGTCAAATATGCAATAGTGATGGAAAAAGAAATCATGTATTTTTGAATCACAAAATTTAAAGCATTGCTACATAATAAGTTTTATTGTTTTACTTTCTGTAAAGAATAGTGTATTAGATCAAGAAATGTTGTGAACTGAACACAATTCCTTTAGCAGAACCATCCCTTTCGATCATAAATCTGATTTCTTCCTTCTAAAATTTAATGGGGCCGGTCAGTCAAGTTAAAAAAAAATAGGTATAAACTAGTTATTATCATATCATTTATAAAATTTCTCCAACAAAAAACTTGGATACAATTTACACAAAAAAAAAGTAGAAAGAGTTGAGAGGAGGTACCGCGGTCGTCTTCGCCGGTCATCTTCTCCGGTCACCACCGGTGACCGGATCATCGCGAACAAAAACAACAAATCACCGATTCTTTCCTCTTCCTCTGTCACCACATCGCCACCTAGACCCCGCTGTTTCTTGTGAATCGTCATCGTTTTCAAGCTTCCTTCAAATCCCTGATTATTAGAGAGAGAATAGAGAGAGAGAGAGAGAGAGAGAGAGAGAGAGAGAGAGAGAGAGAGAGAGAGAGAGAGTGTATGTGAGAGAGAGAGAGACTTGTTTATATAGGAAGGAAAATAAAAGATTCAAATTATTAAATGGGGGAAAAGGAAAATGACTAATATACCCTTCAAGACATAAAATAATATTTCTACTAATGGGTGATGTGGAACAATAAGGGCCACTAGATAGGTTTGTGGAGGTTTCTTCAAATTTTTGGGTTTCTTCCCAATACTTACCCTATCTATACTACATTATAAAAGATGAGAGATGACTAAAATAGTCACTTCATGTCAATTTTAAGATGTCATACAAAAGGTCACAACGTAAACAACTATATTTTTGTCAAATCCTTCCCTTTATGCCCCATGTGCAACATTTGATTACAATTGTACAAATGACTAATGCAAGTCATTAACTTATGCTTAATAAACTAAATAAGAAATTGATGGTTATGTCTAACATATTAATGGCCAATAAACCATCAAAGGTATATTCATAACCTTATCACTTTATCAAAATGTGTATATACAATACATCTTGATGATTATTTTGTGTGGCATGTATAACTATGTGAAAGTTTCATCATGGCATTAATTCTTTTTGTGCTATATTTGGAGCACTCACCTCCACTTTATCATGCTTATTTTGCAATGACGGTATCACGCCATGGGTAATCTCTCCCGTGATGCTCGCTCGTTTGACGTTTCAGCTTATTTTTAACTAACAAGTTTTATAACAGTGATCAAGTTGCAAATTTTTGCCCAGCAGCAACGCGCGGGTTTTTCGCTAGTGTATATATATATATATATATATATATATATATATATATATATATATATATATATATATATATATAAAGGGGAAGGATAAAATGCAAACCCTCTTGAGTTGAGAAAACCTTTGAAAACCCATGTAAAAAACCATTAATATATTTTTGAAAAAAATAACCAATGTAAAATACATGTTTTTAAGCATTTTAGGCAAAAAAATAACAAAAGCGCCAATGGGATTTTTTTAAAAAAAAATAAACAAATTTGAGAAAAAAACATACGTTTTCAGCTATTTACCTATGTTTTTAGCAACTTTGTTTATTTTTTAAAAAGAAATCCCATCGGTGCTTTTTTTTTATTTTTTTGGTCCAAAACGCTTACAAACATGTATTTTACTTTGGTTATTTTTTTCAAAGAAAAAAAATGTTTTTTTTTTACACGGGTTTTCGAAGGTTTTCTCAACCCAATCGGGTTTTCATTTTATAATTAACACACACACACACACACACACACACACACACACATATATATATATATATATATATATAGGGGATGGTTAAAATAAAAACCCACTCAAATTGAAGAAACCCATAAAACCCTCTTACAACCATTGATCAAACTAGATCAATGGTCCACATTTAATTCATGCTTTTTGATTTAAATTAATAGACTAGATGACAAAAAAAGGGCAAAAGGGTCAAATGACATTTTCTGAAAAAGCATCTATGACAAGTTGACCTGACACATGTCACATCATCTCTCTCATCCTTTTGTGATCAATGTCCTAAATCTGCCAGATGCCCGTGTTACATATGTAACGTGTGTTGTGTTACGTAGGTTAAAACTGAGTTGCCAGTTTATATTATTTAAAAAATGCTGATTTATTATTTTTTATTAGACCATATTTTTTTTCGGTTTATTGTACCAGCACCAGAATTGTTGCATACGTAACGAGAATTGACATGGTTATATGCATTTTGTTACTTACAAAGTGCTAACAACAAACAAAACGGTCATTACAAAGTGCTAAAAACTTTATAGATAAAAAAAGGTTAATTAAATGTACACAAGAATTGTTTCTTATAAGGTGCTAAAAACAAACAAAACGGTCACAAATCAACAAATGCTGAAAAAAACTATCATAGATAAAAAAAATTGTCTACACTTCATTCTTGATAATCATATTCATCTTTAATGCAAAAAAAATGCTCACCTGCAAAAATAAAACAAAAATAATCAATTTACATGTAAAGCCCACCCCCCCTCGCGCTTAACGTGTGTTAACCAACTGGATTACAAAAAAACATACGAAACTGATACAAAAAAGCATTGTTTTATACATTTAGTTATAAAGATTATCAAACTTAAAAAATCAAAACTTTGTATCTGGTAAAAAAAACAGAAACTAATTTATACCAACTTAGTGGTGCTGTTACATACGAAACAGACGCAAACATAGATTTAATCCCATGATCAATGACATTCCATTCAAGAGTTTTTTCCCAATTCTTCTTCTATAATATGCAAAAAAATCAAACCTTTGTATCTGGTAAAAAAATCGGTAACTAATTTATACCAACATAGTTTTGTTGTTACATACGAAACAGGCGCAGTATAGGAAACAGATGCAAACATACATTCCACACATTATAATACTCATACAAACATGCACATACTGGTAAAAACAAATCAGACATATTGTTGCATATGTTAAGAGACATTAAAATTCACCAATTTTGATTAAAAAAACATATTAATAATAATAACAT